>CM038672.1:603039230-604486730 GCA_021605145.1 Aegilops bicornis
GGTCTATGATGAGCAAATCGGATTTACCCTTGTCATTTTGGGGATACGCTCTAGAAACCGCAGCTTTCACACTTAATAGGGTACCATCAAAATCCGTAGACAAGACACCGCATGAGATGTGGACTGGGAAGAGTCCCAGTTTGTCTTTTCTAAAGATTTGGGGTTGTGAAGCATTTGTCAAGCGACTTATGTCAGACAAGCTTACACCCAAGTCAGATAAATGCATATTCGTGGGATATCCGAGGGAAACCTTGCGATATAGCTTCTACAACCGGGAAGAGAACAAAGTGTTTGTTGCTCGGGCAGGGTTTTCCTTGAGAAAGAGTTTCTCAGTCGGGAGGCCACTGGGAGGACGGTTCGACTCGAAGAAATTCGAGGACCACTCAGGGACGGCTCGGCTGGTGATGAGATCATACCGGAGTCTGTCAGGGAACCTGCAGTGGAAGCGGCACCGGAACCACGAAGGTCGGAGAGATTGCGCAGAGTGCGTGATGTATTGTTGCTAGAAAGCGGCGATCCGCCACGTATGCGAAGCGATGGTGAGCCCAGAGTCCGAGGCATTGCTGGAGGCCATTAGTTCCGAGTTAAAATCCATGGATGAGAATCAAGTCTGGGATTTGGTTGATCCGCCACCTGGCGTAATTGCCATTGGTTGCAAATGGGTCTTTAAGAAGAAAACCGATGTGGATGGAAATGTTCAGATCTACAAAGCTCGGCTTGTCCCTAAAGGTTATGGACAAGTTCAAGGAATTGACTACGACGAGACTTACTCGCCGGTAGCGATGCTGAAATCGGTGAGGATCATACTAGCTATAGCTGCATATTTCGATTACGAGATATGGCGGATGGATGTCAAGACGGCTTTCCTTCACGGAAATTTAACCGAGGACGTGTATATGATACAGCCCGAGGGTTTTGTCGATCCGACTAGCACTAGTAAGGTATGCAAGCTCAAGAGATCCATTTATGTGTTGAAGCAAGCATCTCGGAGTTGGAACATTCGTTTTGATGAAGTCGTCACTGATCTCGGTTTCATCAAAAGCAAAGAGGACTCTTGTTTATACAAGAAGTTAAGTGGGAGCTTGATAGTGTTTTTGATCTTGTATGTGGATGACATACTACTGATCGGAAATAATGTTTCGATGCTAAACTCGGTCAAGGAATCATTGAATGGCAAGTTTTCGATGAAGGACCTTGGTCAGCGGTCTATATTTTAGGCATTAAGATCTATAGAGATAGATCGAGGAGGCTGCTCGGCTTAAGCCAGAGCACGTACATAGATAAAGTGTTGAAGCGGTTCAACATGAGTGAGGCGAAGAAAGGGCTCTTGCCGCTCTCACATGGTATAAGGCTAAGCGAGACTCAGAGTCCTTCGACATCTGATGAGCGAAGCAGGATGAGTAGGATTCCGTATGCCTCAACAATCGGATCCATCATGTATGCCATGATATGTACAAGGCCTGATGTTGCTTTTGCAATAAGCCTAACAAGTAGATACCAGGCCAACACAGGTGAGAGTCACCGGGCAGCGGTAAAGACTATTTTGAAGTACGAAAAGGGCTAAAGAGATGTTCCTAGTTTATGGAGGTGAGGAAGAGCTCGTGCGTAAGGGGTTACGTCGATGCTAGTTTCCAAACCGGCGAGAGATGATTGTCGATCACGATGCGGATTCGTATGCGTCGAACGGAGGAGCGATTACCTTGGATGAGTTCCAAGCAGGATACGGTGGCGATTCTACCACGAAGTTTAATACATTGCGGCTTGTGAAGCTGCAAAGGATGGTGTTTGGATCCGGCATTTTCTGGATGATCTTGGTATTTTCCCAGCCTCGGTGAAACTGTTGGACCTTTATTGTGATAATTCTGGTGCCATTGCATAAGCCAAGGAGCCGAGGAATCACCACAAGGTCAGACACATAGACCGGAAATATCACCTGATACGAAAGATCGTAAAGAATGGTGATGTAGAGTTATGAAAGATTCACACGGATGCAAATGTTGCAGATCCGTTGACTAAGACGCTTCCACAACCCAAGCATGAGGGGCACGTAAGAGCTATGGGCATTCGATGTCTATTTGATTGACTCTAGTGCAAGTGGGAGACTGTTGGAGATATGCCCTAGAGGCAATCATGTATGATGATATTTCCTATGTGTTTATGAATAAAGATAGTCCTTGGACATTATCAATGATGTGTATCAGCAAGTATGTGACTTGTTTGTGGGACTATGCATTGTATGATGACTGTCCTAAAAGGTCCCTAGTCAAAGGGCTGTGTGGGCCTTGTGACCGACTAGACTGGCATATGACACGGTCGATGGCTTGGTCTCACTAGCCGTGGAGCATTGGATGCTAACCGGATAATATGGACTTGGAAAGGTCTGGTCGGATTCGACATAGTCGGATCCGAGTCGAGATAAGGTCTCGAGTCGGACAGACCCAACTATGAGACGCAGCGATATGTCTCTTGTGAGTCTCTAGTACAACATACGTTCTATGTCCTAAGACCTGAGTGACACATGTACTACGGATGGTGACAGACTTGCTATGGGCCGACCAAATGCTACTCCGTGGATCGGTAGTTACAAAGGTAGGTTTCGGTTTGTCCGGTCCCATCTTTGCGAGACACGGTCGAGCAAGATGGGATTGCCCCTCCGATCGGAGAGATATACTCTGGGCCCCTCGTGTGATCGACCAGGAATAGCATGGCCATGCGACAAGGATTATGAGATAATCCGGATTGTGGTCGGTATCCTTTGGAACGAGAAAGAGGCCGGGTTAGCACAAGGATGACAGTCTCGCCTTGAGCCCGACAACATATATCGTGCGGCAAAGGGAATGTAAGTGTGACACGCGTTATGCTGGTTCGCCTAACCAGCTTCATTATGCGCTTGGTGGTCGGCACGCCTTGCTAGAGGCCGCTACCAACCGTACTGGTCGGAGGTGATCCGAACTATGACCAAGCCGACTTGAACCTAAGGGGTCGCGGCTTAAGGGAAGGAACCTATGAGGTCAGTTCATAGGACACCGGTCGGATGTGATCCGGCTGGACTAGGAACGTGACCGAATAGACTTTGAGCTTTAGAGTCCGTGCGAGGCCCAAGTGTTGAGCCCATGACGGACGCCTATATAAAGTGGAGGTGCAGCACACTTAGGCAGTTGATCGCTTGATTGCTGCGACTAGGGTTTGCATGTGTTGCGAATAGCCACCTCCACTCGCCGACTGTGTGATCGGACCTAGCAGTCCGCCGCACGACGTTCCTCCCGCACGCGCGGATACCGTTAGAGGCGGTGCACTTGCGCCGCTCCGGCGAACTTGTACGTGGGATCGGACGACCGGCCGCTCGAGGGAGATCGAACGAGGAGGAGACGATCCACGCAGACGCGCTGCCCCAACTCTTCTTCCGCTGCACGGCACTGCGCGTCTAGTGGTAACGAACTGTGATCCATCTCCCGTAGCATGTCCTGGATGTTACTGCGTAGGAATTTTTAATTTGCAGTCAACGCACCCTACCGTAGAACCCAACCGTGGTATCAGAACCTCTGTTATAGGATTTGGATTCAGATCGTATGCATATTAGATATGTGGAGGCGGACTCGTGTTGCGGGAGTCTGGATTCAAGCTCCGGATCCGGCGGCAGATCGCTTTCCTGGGGAGGAGGGGGGATCATTCAGGACAGATTCAGCAAGGAGCCATACTTTGGACATGCTAAAAAAATCGGGATAGGTTGGAACCTGATAGGACGATTCGGATCCGTAGTACACCTGCCTTCTGTTGACCTTAGGCAAGTGCTCGGCAGCGACCGCCGTCGTGGCGGCGATACGATCAGGAGCAGCTGCACCAAAACCACCAGCTCCACTCGTCTGCATTCCCCCAATCTCAGTGCCACGCGAGGGAATTTGGAGGCTATGTAGGGATTTCGGGGAAATGGGGAAACTGTGGAGATAAGCTAACGGTCGGGAACTACTAATGGCACTATATATATGTTGTATATGGCACACTATTTGTACATGTCGTTTGTGTTAGGTATTACAACGCCACACACGATTTCCGCACCAAACCGTGTGAGAAGACAATGTAGGTTAGACATGGCTGCCGTTACATAACCGTATGTGATGTACTACCCTGTCCATATAATGGAGTTACAGTGAGATACCATGTAAACAGCCGCTCCACGGATATCAGTAAAAAAACAGCCGCTCTTCATATAGAGATGGCAGTGGCGGCCTAGGCAGCCGCTACCGGAGAAGAGGTCAATCCTTGATCGATGGGCGGTGGCGGCATCATAGGAGGTCAATCCTCGGTCTGCGGTGGGAGATAGGAGGAGCTCAACCATCGAGGTGGGCCGCGGTGTGATTCGAGCACATCCATCGCGGTCGATGGTGGGATAGTGGAGGTCGAACTTCAGGCGGCAGCCGCACTAAGCTTTGCTCCTCGACCCTG
Organism: Aegilops bicornis; assembly: GCA_021605145.1. Classification (NCBI taxonomy): domain Eukaryota; kingdom Viridiplantae; phylum Streptophyta; class Magnoliopsida; order Poales; family Poaceae; genus Aegilops; species Aegilops bicornis. The sequence goes on from CM038672.1 coordinate 603,043,674, forward strand.
CTGTCTCGGCGTGCCGCCGCATCGCGCATGTCTGTCTGCTGGGTGGAGGTCGCCACGCGGCTAATTAATTAAGGTATTCTTTTCGTGAGTGGCTAAATTAAGGTATTCAATTCCTAAGTGTAGTGTTTTACTAGTACTCTGCACGTTTGGATAACAACATGGAGCGCCCTCAGTAATTATTAAAATAAAACCTTGTGATTTATGCACGCATCTTTGGGCAGCAGTTAATCCGTGTATTAATGTTGTTTTGTTTAGTGACCATTCGTGTGCTGCAGACGGAATGATCTCGATGGATGAAGAATCGGAAAACCACAGATTTTATCAGTCACGTGACAGAGTTCATGAATTTGGCTAAAAGTACAAAGAGGAGAATTGTTGATGCGGATTACATCCTATTTCCATGTACTTTGTGCCAATACAGAGTCACGTGAAGTTGCAGATGTCCAGATGCACTTAGTCTCTAGGGGATTCATGGATGGATATACACGTTGGTCCAGACACGATGAAGAGGAGGTCATGGATGAAGATACCCAGGGCAGCGAGATGCCAAACCCCGATCAGTGTCACATGGATGTTGAATCTAACATCGGGGGAGAGGCGTCAAGCTACCAATGGAACACCGGAAAGCCAAAACGCCCACTGGAAAACCAAGACGTCGATGCAGATGACGACGATCTTGATATGCCAGATCTTGATATGAAGGTTTCGAGGGCCCAGAAAAGGATATGATTGGGTAAAAGTATCTTCCAACCAGTGATACGGACTCCAAGAAATAATTGTATCCAGGTCGCAAAAAGAAATATTCCAGGTTCAGCGCCACCCTGCTGCTTCTTAGATTTAAAGCAACAAATGGTCTATCAAACAAGGGCTTCACAAAGATGTTAGGTATTTTGAAAGAAATTCTTCCGAAAGATAATGTGCTCCCTAGTAGCACGAATGAAGCGGAGAAAATTGTTTGCCCGTTGGAACTTGAAGTACAGAAGATACACGCTTGTGTGAATGATTGTATATTGTACCGTGGTGAGTACAAAGATTTTCGTGCATGTCCCACATGCAAGAATGCACGATACAAGCGTAGGAGAGCAAAGGACAAGTACAAATTGGATGACGAGATCAAGACAGGAATCCCATTAAAGGTTGTTTCGTACTTGCCTTTAATTCCAAGGTTGAGGCGTTTGTTTGCAAACCCTAGAGAGGCAAAGAGGTTGCGGTGGCATCATGATGTGTGAATTGTGGATAGGTTTATGAGGCACCCGAAAGATGGGGCTCAGTGTGAATTAATCGACAAAAAGTTCAAAAAAATTGCCAAGGATCCTAGAAGTATAAGACTCGGGGAGTGTACTGACGAGATGAATCCTTTTGGCATTATGAGCACCAATCACAGCACGTGGCCGGTGCTTCTGTGCATATATAACCTAGCTCCTTGGTTGTGTATGAAGAAAATATACATTATGATGTCAATGATTATCCAAGGCCGAAGCAACTTGGAAATGACATCGACATTTACTTTCGATTCTTGGTAGAAGAACTGGCGATTGTGGATATATGCCGCTGTAAAATGTTATGATTCTTACAAAAAGGAGATTTTCGATCTACATGCGATGCTGGTGCACACCATTCATGATATGTCGGCATTAGGCAACACATCGGGGCAGAAAACAAGGGGAGATGTAGGGTGTGTCACATGCATCGATAGGACAACTAGCAGAAGACTTCCCAACTTGCACAAAACAGTGTATTTACGTCATCGTAGGTTCTTACGGAAAAATCACCCATTCCAAAAGATGAAAGCTGAATTTGATGGTACGACAGAGGCAGCTGCGGCCCCAAGACCCTATGAAGGGGAGGTGGTCCACAACATGGCTAAAAAAATTAATGTTGTGCTTGGCAAGAACCACCCTTTGACGGTGAAACTAACACCCAAGGATCAAGTGTTTAAGAAGAAATCGGTGTTCTAGAAATTACCTTACTGGGAGATTCTACGTGTACGTCACTGCATCGATGCCATGCACGTAGAGAAGAACGTATGTGAACGCATCCTTGGTACTCTGCTCAAGATTAAAGGTAAAAGAAAGGATGGTGATGGTTCACGGCTCGATATGCTTGTTGATCAATCACAATGCAAGAGTGAAGCAGAAGATGATGACAAATTCATCAAACCTCGCCAGAGTTACAATTTCAGTACAAAAGAAGCAACACAGTTCTTCACCTATTTGTTGTCGGTTAACACACCTTCTTCCTAATGCGCAAACATCAGAAGTCTCTTGGATGTGATCTCACGTAAAATGAAGTTGGGACACCTGAACTCACATGATTGCCATGTAATGTTGACACAAATCCTCCCGGTGGCCATCAGGAATCTGATGGACAAAGATATAAGAAACATTGACCTTTGTGGTTTCTTCAATGAACTATGGCAGAAAGTTGTAGATCCTGAAGAGTTGGATCATATGCAAGATGATATTGCAAGAATATTTTCCAACCTAGATATGTTTTTCCCACCGTCATTCTTTGATGTGATGGTCCATCTCACTGTGCACCTTGTCGACGAGATAAAGTATTGTGGTCCTGTGTTTCTTCGCAACATGTATCCCTTCGAGCGGTTCATGGGAATACTAAAGCGCTTTTGTCGGAACTGAAACCATCCAGAGGCAAGCATCCTACTAGGTTATATCGTGGAGGAGGTGGTTGAGTTTTGCACCAAATACATGAAACAAAGACCTAAAGGTTTGCCCCTCCCTCACCACGAGGGAAGGCTGAAAGGTAAGATGGTCCTTGCTGGCACACAAATGGATGCACCCGAAGAATTGGTAGAGATAGTCCGTTTGACGGTACTGCTCAACAGCCCAGTTCTCATTGCTTATGCTGAAGAACACTTGGCAGAGATACGCCAAAGATTCTTACCAATGGTGCCTTCATCAGATGTGGAGATGAAGGAGCATACTAAGAACAACGCCGAATGGCTGAAGAATAATTTGGCACAAGGATCCATCGATGACATTGCTACGTGGTCGCCAAAAAAGCCATCACCTACGATGCTGACATACCAAGCATATGACATAAATGGATACACGTTCTACACTGAGGAACATGATAAGAAGACCTCGTATTAGAACATCTCTGTTCGAATAGAATGCATGACTATAAGTAAAGCTGATAAAAGGGTATACTATGGAACCATCAAAGAGATTTGGGAGCATAACTATGTGAAAGTTAAGGTGGTATTATTCCGGTGTGCATGGATCCCTCTTGTTCAGGTAAGGATTGATGAGTACAGAAAGACCAAGAGGGATCCTCATCAATCCCACATACCACTATGACTACAGGAAGACCAAGAGGGATCCTCATCAATCCCACGTCAAGAGGGACTTTCTTGACGTGTTAACAGGACAACGATGGCATATCACGCGGACCCATTCATTCTTGCCAGCGATGCTACCCAGATTTTCTTTGTGGAAGGTCCCTCGCAGAAGAACGGCCATTTGGCGATGCATGGGAAGAGAAGGGTGTCGGTGTCAAAACCGGCGGATCTCGGGTAGGGGGTCCCGATCTGTGCGTCTAGGCTGATGGTAACAGGAAGCAAGGGACACAATGTTTACCCAGGTTCGGGCCCTCTCGATGGAGGTAAAACCCTACTTCCTGCTTGATTAATATTGAAGATATGAGTAGTACAAGATTAGATCTACCACAAGATCGTAGAGGCTAAACCCTAAGTGCTAGCCTACGATGGTATGATTGTAATTGTGATCAGCCTTCTAAGGACCAACCTCTCCGGTTTATATAGACACCGAAGAGGGCTAGGGTTTAAATGGAGTCGGTTACAAGGAAGGAAACACAATATGCGGATTGCCAAGCTTGTCTTCCACGCAAAGGAGAGTCCCATCCGAACACGGGACAAAGTCTTGAGTCTTGTATCTTCACGCTTTCATAGTCCGGACGATGTATACAGTCCGGCTGCCCGGATACCCCCTAATCTAGGACTCCCGCAGTAGCCCCTAAACCAGGCTCCAATGACGATGAGTCCGGTGCACAGTCTTGTCTTTGGCATTACAAGGCGGGTTCCTTCTCCGAATACTCCAAAGTAGTTATCGAACACTCAAACTGTGTCCGGATCTGCAAGATGATCTTCACATACCATTGTAGGGAACACAGCATAAATCTGATCCGCTGGCAATCTTCGTACGTCGTGCCCTTGCATCATGGCCTGGTCCAACGTGAACCAGCATTTCTTGCCCCACCTCGACTCGTGTTGCGAGGCGGTTTTACTGGCACGTCCTGCCAAAGCAGAGATCGTGTTCCTCTTATTACGAGTTTTTCCATTAATATGGGCGTGCGTAACCCCACGACGACCGTTGGTATGACTCCGTGTATTTTTGGATAAGTCTCAAGCGGTCACGCAGAGGACTCTTGATATTCACCCCCTTTATAAAGAGGTCGAGGCCTACACCTCTTTTCCACCTCCCTTGCGCCTTCTCGCACCTCGAGCTCCAACGCCCAAGACCTAAGCTCCAACACCCCAGATCCTCCAATATGTCCGGATCCAACCCTCAAGGCCGGTGGGTGGCCTCCTCGATTCAAAAAGGAAGACATTGCGAAGCTCAGGGAGGTCGGATATCTGACCGCCGACATCCAGCACAGGCTTCCTGCTCCAGGGCAGGTCATCCCTACACCGGAGCCCAATGAGTGCGTCGTGTTTGTCCCACACTTCCTCCGCGGCTTGGGCTTCACCCTCGACCCCATTGTGAGGGGGCTCATGTTCTACTATGGGTTGGATTTTCATGATCTGGCTCCGGACGCTATCCTCCATATCCCGTCATTCATTATTTTGTGCGAGGCTTTTCTCCACGTCACCCCACACTTTGGCTTATGGCTCAAGACATTCAATGTGAAGCCGAGGATGATCGAGGGGCGACATGTGGAGTGCGGAGGTGCCATAATAAGCAGGAACGCCGATGCCCCATGGCCAGAGGATTCTTTACCAGAAGTATCCGATGTATGGCAGCGGAGGTGGTTTTATGTTACGGCTCCTAGAGGCACAAAGTGGGCAGCCGCCCCTAAGTTCCGCTCAGGCCCTTCGTCACAGTTGGCGTCTTGGACCGACGTAGGACATAGTTGGGGGCCTGCTGGCGATGTACCAATACTGCAGAATCGAATCCGAGAGCTTCTTGAGAGGGACATTAACCTTGTTAGCATAATGCAAGTGATGTTAATCTGACGGATGTTGCCGTGCCAACGCTGGCCTCTCTGGATGTGGGAGTTCAATCCAGAGGGTCCGCGGACTGTTAAGCACTTCTTTGGCTTGAAGCTCGAAGAGATGTGCAAATTATTCTTCAGACCGAAAGTAGAGTGTCCGGACACCACTGAGGATGCGGGCCTAAGCTACAATTTCCAAGATACCCAAGTAAGTGGCCAGGAATGGCTCAGCAAGGCGGAGAGAATCAGGTGTCCGGCGCCACTTCCCGAAGGCTCGCCTGGTCCCACCATGGCCAAGATGCTTGACCGGGTACTCAGCAGAATGCCCTCGGGGAAAGACAAGGGGAAGAACGAAGAAACCGAACTCCACACGCTACGCATCCGAACCGGGGGAATTGTTACCTCCCCTAAGGAGGATCGTCAGGAAGGGGAGGCTAAGGCCTCTTCCCCGCGCAGGAAGAAGTGGGCTGCCTCCGAAGATTTGGAGACGGAGATGCCCAAGCAAGGGAAAAAGGTATCCCCAGGGGGCTCTGCCCCGACGGGCACCCTCATCGCGCCGTTCCCACCAACGGGCCAACTCTCCACCGAGCTGTAAGTAAATCGTTAATTCGAAGGTGCTGTGTTTCTCCTAGATCAATAACCAGGATTCATCTTTTGCAGTCTGGCTAGCAGCCCTTCTCAACAGAGTTCGTCTTCGGGGGATCTTCCTCCGGAGATGATGGAGAGCGAGACCCCACCCGCCTCTCCGACTCCTGAAGCGGGCGAAACCGAGGTGTCGTCACGGAGGAGTCCGGATCTGCCGAAGCCGGAAGCCAATGCGTCAGCCGCCCTGAGCCCGGAGCGTTTGGCTCCCACGAGGGGAGATGGGAAGGGTCCGGCACAGTTCAATGTCCGGCTAGACATACTGACAGGCCTACTGGAGTGAGCTTCGCTCTCGGAGGAGCACCGCTCATTAATGAACGAGGTGCTCAAGAAGATTTCATTCGCTACAAGCGGCTTGAATGAAGCATTTACAAGCCAGCTCAAAGGCTTTGAGGTATGTAGTGAAGAATACACTACTTTTTGGCTGTGAGGCATGCTCTAGGAGTGCTCCATATAGATAGTAGCCCCTGAGACTCTGGTTTCCCGCCCTAGGCGGCAAACGGGGGATCATAAACCAATGATTGTGCTGCAAATATGTGCAGGTACCTGTGGGTCCGGCCGCCGACGATCGCGCTGGTAAACGAGCGGCTGGACAAATCGCAAGGTATGTGCTCTGCCTTCCTTTGTATAGGAAAATATGAAGGCGGCATGATATTAATGTAATATGTTTGGACTGCAGATGGTGCTGCTGCCATGGAGGCCCTAAGGGCGGACCTTGCCCAGGCCAAGGAACAAGCTCGGGTTAGCAATGCGGCTGCCCTGAAGGCGGCCGAGGAATTGAGATCCGAACAGGCTGCTCATCACTGAAGCGAGGAAAAGATAGCCGAAATGGCTTTGGAGTTAAAAAATGCCGCTGACCGGTATGAGCTCCTTAAAAAGGAGCATAAGGATAGTTCGGCCAATCTGAACAAGGCACTTAATGCCACCAAGGAAATATGGACCGAGCTCAGGGGTGCGCCGGAGGAGTTTCAACAGGCCGGTAAAATCGCGGCTGGGGGCTCCTACTTGTTGCGGACGAAGCCCTGGTTTATCAGTTGCAGGTGAATCCTGTGAAACATCTCTCTCGTTTTTTGATCCAAAGTTTTCCTGGATGGACGCTGGAGTCCTGCGGACGCGTATGCGTATTTGGCGAAGAGTACAGCTGACGCTGCCAAGTTCTTCAATGATCAGGGTCATAAGGAAGTGGAGAAGCTTTTCTGGTCGCAATTCAATGCTCCCACTCGCCCGCTGCCATTAAGTGACAAGATGGCTGCTATAGCGGAGCTTCACAGTCTGTCCGGGCTTGCAATGCGGTCTATAATAGACCATCTTTGGCCGAAGGGGCCTAAGCCGGACAGTTACTTTGGTTTGGTGCAACAATTCCTTGGGGTCGTGCCTCGGATCGATGCCATGACAAGGTCGGCGTGCATAGAGGGTGCGCGGATGGTCCTTGCCCGCGTTAAAGCATTTTGGACAGAGATGGAGGCCACCGCTGTGGCGACCCAGAATTCGGAGGGAGGCCAATATCCGGCCGAGCACTATTTGGCATAGGTAACAGAAGGCACCCGCCTAATACAGGCACAGTGCTCGAAGGATGTCTTGTTCAAGTGACAAATCAGATCATTGTAAAAACAGTGTTATTTTGGTTGTAAGGCTATATTTATACTTTTTGCCTGAAAGTATTATTGTGTCTCCTGTGGGGCCGTTTTTTGTATATATATACATGTAATCCGAAAGTTAGCAGTCGTTGGCTCCAGCCCCCACGCATACAATGCGAGGGTGTTCAAGAAATATATGCATAGTCACACTTGATCCAACGTCTTGGTCCATTAAGGAGGTGATCGCACGTCGAACTAGGCAACCAGACTATATAGCTGTAACGCTTTCGCTTAGCCATGGGAGTCTGATGGTGGGGCTACTATGTAGCCCCTGGTACTTTCGCTTGCATCCGAATACGGGCGCGTGTGTACATCACCGGGAAACGGTCCTTCGTTAATGCACAGGGATCCTAAAGATTCCGATAAGTCTTCGAGTGGTTGATCAGTCTCTCGCTGTATCATGACAGTCAGTTTTCGGCTTTCTCTACTAAGGTGCTCATCCAGAATAACCAGGGCACAATCATAGTAGTTCTCCTTTGGCCACCTTAGTCGATAGTAACGGAACGTAAGGCGACAAACCCAGGAGCCGGGCAAACCCAACATTTGACCAAAGACATGATTCAGAGCTGATGCATAGAAGGCCAAACACGTGACGCCGAACACTCCCGAAGGTATTTGGACTTTATAACAGACGATAGGCTCAAGAATGCCCATTCATTATAAACCCTTTGTTTCCAGGTACGTGCATTAATCTGTCGTGGCAAAATGCCAATAACGGGAGTATCCTCTATGGGTATGGAACCCATGGGATGGTTAAACAATAAGAGGAAATAGAAAAGGTTTACACAGGGGCTTAATCTAAAAAGAAACCTATTGAACGGGGTCCTGCTGCACGTCTGCGCCTTTGTCTCCGTAGTGCCGTATCCTGGAAGGCTATCGCACGAACGTTGTCTGTGGAAAAAATAAAACTCGTAGGAGAGTACAATGTAAGTATGCGATTGAAACTAAAAGTGTAAGATGTTGACCTGCCAATAAGGTTGAGCGAAGTGTGGGGCTGTATTAAATATTTATAGCCCCTGGTGTCCGCTATGGGATTGCATATACGGTGCCCTGGTTCGATTTTATCCGGGCTACCAGACTCGTCTAACCGTGTCTGTGGTCTTAACGACCAATCATGTTTTTTGATATTGGAGGCAGCTTATAGTCCGGCCGCTAGGGCCGTCGCGAGTTCCTGTGCGCGTGAAGAGCACTCTGTTATTCCGTTAACGGTGATGACGCCACGTGGACCGAGCATTTTGAGTATAAGGTAGCCATAGTGCGGTAATGCGTTGAAGCGGGCGAAGGCCGTTCTTCCGAGCAATGCATGATAGCCGCTTTGGAAGGGTGCGATGGTGAAGAGTAGTTCTTCGCTTCTAGAATTGCTTGGGGAGCCAAATGTTACCTCCAGTACGACGGAGCCCCTGCCGTAGGCTTTAACGCCTGGTATCACCCCTTCAAAGCCGGTGTTGCTTTGGCTAATTCTGGATGGGTTTATCCCCATCCTGCGGACAGTGTCCTCGTATATTAAATTGAGACTACTGCCGCCGTCCATGAGGACACGGGTGAGACGGTATCCGTCGATTATTGGGTCAAGCACGAAGGCCTTTGATCCTCCGCGCCGAATACTAGTTCGGCCGTCCCAGTGATCGAAAGTGATCGGATAAGACATCCAGTAGTTAGGTGTGGGTATGATGGGATCTATATCGCGCGTGTCTCTATGCGCGCGTTCGTGCCTTCTCATGGATGTGCAAGTCGCGTGGATCATGTTCACTTTTTTAACCTCTGGCGGGAATTTTTTCTGTCCCCCAGTGTTCGGCTGGCGAGGTTCATCCTCGTCTTCACTTGGTGTATCCCTTCCCTTGTGTTCGGCATTTAATTTTCCGGCCTGCTTGAAGACCCAACACTCTCTGTGCATGTGGTTCGCAGGTTTGTCAGGGGTGCCATGAATCTGGCACAGTCTGTCTAGGACTCTATTCAGACCGTACGGTCCCTCTTTACTGCCTTTAAATGGCTTCTTTTGCTGATCAGGTCGAGAGCCTCTGAATCCGGCATTAACCATTGTGTTATCCGGGCTCTCTTCCTTATTTTGGCGTTTGTTTTTATTACGCCGTGGCTTCCCGTTGCCATCCCTTATTTCGGATGTGCTAGGGTCGCTGGTGCCTTTACGGGCTAGCCAGCTATCTTCACCTATGCAAAAGCAGGTCATAAGGCTTGTGAGGGCTGCCATTGTCCTTGGCTTTTCTTGGCCGACGTGTCTGGCGAGCCATTCGTCGCGGATGCTGTGTTTGAATGCTGCTAAGGCTTCGGCGTCCGGACAATCGACAATTTGATTCTTCTTAGTGAGGAATCTATTCCACAGCTTGCGGGCGGACTCTCCGGGCTGTTTGATTATGTGACTTAAATCGTCAGTATCTGGAGGCCGGACATAAGTCCCTCGAAACTTGGCCCTGAAAGCGTCTTCGAGTTCCTCCCAACTCCCAATTGAATTTTCGGGGAGGCTTTTCAACTAGCGACGAGCTGTTCCTTTTAGTTTGAGGGGAAGGTATTTGATGGCGTGGAGGTCATCCCCATGAGCCATATGTATATGCAGGATAAAGTCCTCAATCCAGATCCCTGGGTCTGTCGTTCCGTCATATGCCTCTATGTTCACAGGTTTAAAGCCCTATGGGAATTCATGGTCCAGTACTTTTTCGGTGAAGCACAGGGGGTGAGCAACCCCTCTATATCTGGACGCGCTATGGCATGCAGTCGGCTGTTGTTGTGTCCGGAGTTTATTCCGAACTGGTATTTGACTTGTATGATCGTTTTGGTGACCAGATTCCCTCGCCCGGGTGTGTCCTTTAGATGCATAGATGGACCTGGCCGCGCCGGCTTTCTTATCCAAATGCTCATGTAGATCGTGCGCGGCGTCGATAGCCGTTCTGTTGCGGTTGTGGAGCGGTACGTTGGGCCTCCTGGTCATGTTAGTCTTCGGTGGAACGGCCTCGTCGTCGAATTCTGGCAGTAGCTTGCGTTTTGGATAGCTCTTTGTATGGTGATCGTCGCCATATCTTTCTTTAGTGTCTAGCACTTTATTCCATCTGCGGTTGAGCGTTTCCTGTGCAGCTTTGAGCCGTTGCTTATGCTTCTTTAGACTTCTCGCTATGGCCATAAGCTTCCTGTGGAGGTTATCTCGTTCCACGCGTTCTTCCGGAATGATGAATGCATCATCGTCCGGACTGTGTTCTTGTCCTGGGGCGGTTTGATGAACTCGCCCCTCTGGATCATTGTCATCGAGGCGTACGCTTTCTGAGCGTGTTCGGCTTGACACGCTCGTCCTGCTCCATCGCTGGTTCCGTATGGTCGTTGTTGCCTTCGGGGTTGACCGGAGTATCGATCCTTCTGGCGCTCTTGCTGCTATTTTTACTGTTGCTGGACTTGGAGCGGCGTCTGCGCCGTCGCTTTGGCTTTTGCCCGGGGGTTTTATATTCCGGATTGTCACTGTCGTCCTCCTCGGGTGTATCCACCATGTATATGTTGTGTGACGAGGCAGAGGTCCGGCACCCCATAGATTCTGAATCTTCTCCTGCATCGTCGTCCATACCGTCGATGCTTTTGGAGTCAAAGTCAAGCACGTCGGTTAAATCATCAACCGTGGCTATGAAGTGGGTGGTGAGTGGGCAGCGAATTCCTTCATCGCCTGCTTCCCACTCAAGACGGACATAGTTCGGCCCAGAGCCTTCTGACAAAGAGAGAGACTTTAATTAGTTCAGCATGTCGCCAAAGGGCGAGTGCTGGAAGATGTCCGCAGCGGTAAACTCCATTACCGGAGCCCAACCTGGATCGGCTAGCTCGAGGATATGCGGACCGGAGCCAACAACCGGATACGAGTCCGGGGGCCCGGGGTTACAGGCTTCCACAGGGGTGATACCTGTATTCGGCTCCATCACCGATGAGTGTGCGGCCTGCGGGGCGGGGTCCAACCCTCCATCTTTAGGCAGCAGAGCCTGCTCCAGATTTAGGTCCGGGGCTACTGCGGGGGTGGTATCCCGAGCATTGTCCGACAGCAGTTTTAGGTCGTGCTCGTCGCGACTGTTCTGTGCTTCAGGCACAGGCCCGAATTAAGTCTCCACAAAGACAGGGGCGTAGACCAAGTCTCTGCGAACGTCGACCGTGTAATTCGAGTTTCCGAACCTGGCCCGATGGCCGGGGGCGTAGCTGTCGATCTGCTCCAGATGGCCAAGCGAATTGGCCTGCAGTGCGAAGCCGCCGAACACGAAAATCTGTCCAGGGAAAAAAGTCTCCCCCTGAACCGTGCTATTGACGATTAAAGGCGCCATCAAGCCCTGCAGCGACGACACAGAGGAACTCTCAATGAAAGCACCAATATCGGTGTCAAAACCGTCGGATCTCGGGTAGGGGGTCCCGATCTGTGCGTCTAGGCTGATGGTAACAGGAAGCAAGGGACACAATGTTTACCCAGGTTCGGGCCCTCTCGATGGAGGTAAAACCCTACTTCCTGCTAAATTAATATTGAAGATATGAGTAGTACAAGAGTAGATCTACCACGAGATCGTAGAGGCTAAACCTAAGTGCTAGCCTATGATGGTATGATTGTAATTGTGATCGGCCTTCTAAGGACCAACCTCTCCGGTTTATGTAGACACCGGAGAGGGCTAGGGTTTACATGGAGTCGGTTACAAGGAAGGAAACACAATATCCGGATCACCAAGCTTGTCTTCCACGCAAAGGAGAGTCCCATCCAGCCACAGGCCAAAGTCTTGAGTCTTGTATCTTCACGCTTCCATAGTCTGGACGATGTATATAGTCCGGTTGTCCGGATACCCCCTAATACAGGACTCCCTCAAAGGGTACTGGGTGTCGACGATGATTACGATGAATTTGATGAGTTGCCATCCAAGGGATCACGCACCCGTGCAATAGAGCAGCGTAAAATCATCAAAAACCCCAAGTTCATTCGGGGTCAACTTAATGATCCCAGTTCCCCCATGTACATGGGAATTAAGCTATAAGACAAGCCTTTATGCCTACCCTGCAACTTAATTCGTTCAATTTAGAACTGTAGCGTGTACTGAATTTGTGAGTTATGCCTGGTTTTCTGTTGATGTAAGAACCGTTAATATGTTGACCTTGATATGCTGTCAGCTCAGGCAATGAATATGAAATGTTTTTTGTTATTACTAGCATATATGTCCGTGCGTTGCAACGGGAGAGACATTTTTTTGCGAGAAGCATCAGGAAAGATAATTGATGTGTCCATCGAAACGGTCTCCGCAGTGATGGGGGGACAGAGCGAGGAGTTGTGGTGTTGTCGCGGGTCATGTTTGGCCCGCGAGATTTAGATAGTGGTGGGGTTGGTCGGACTGGCGGCCACCACCCAACTCGTGCCTCTTTTTTCTCCAGGCCCGCTTCCGTGTCGAGGTTGTGGTTGCTTCCTCACTTTGTGGCTGCACGGCGACCTTTGGGGCATATTTGCTTCAACCACTCTCCTGCGATGGCGTAACCGGATGGATTACTAATTGCAGCGAATCCTGTTTCATTGGCATAATCATCGCATAACCCGGTAGTCCATGCTTTACCATGGTGTATTCTCTTTAATTATTTTAGTGTTCACTTGCCCACATTTTTTTAGTCAGGGCCAAACCAGCATATTATTTTTATTGGCATGTGCCCATAATTACTTTTAATTATAGCCAACCAACATATTCTTGTTTATCGTCAATTAGCACATGCAACACACAACAGTTACGTCTGGGCTAGGCCACTTGCAAGCACCAAAATGACCTATTTTTTTCAGACACGGATAAAAATCCAAAAAAAACAATGAATTCAAGGATCAAACTCCTGACCTAAAAAACTCGACCACGTATTGCTAGCCACTCGAACAAACAACTCCTGCTAACCAATGTCCAGCGCAAATGTTTAAGAACTACTACAACATCACATTCGAAACATTTCTTGATTTTTCTTTTCTTTTTTGAAATTTCAAAAATAAGGTAACAATTATGAATTGCCGAATATTCTTTGAAACATGAGCAATTTTTGAAATACCATTGTTTTCAAAAAAATTGAGAATTTTTTGATAATTTCTTTAATTTTTGCAAAAAATGAACAAGAAACAGGAAGATTTTTTAAACTTCAGAAAAAATAATTTCGAAAACCTGAACCTTTTATAAAAAGTAACATTTTTTGAGTTTACGAACAATTTTTTAAAATTGAAACATGTTTTGAGCATTCAATCTTTTTAAAAAATATGTTGTTTTTTTAACACACATTATTTTGAATTATGAATATTTCAATAAAACAGGAATATTTTTGTAATTTGTATCATGTTTTAAACTGTAGTTTTTTTAAATCTTGAACAATTTTGGAAAACTCAAACATTTTCTGACAAAATGCAATCATTTTTAGAATTTTGGACAAATTTTGGAACAAGAAGAAAAATAAAAAGTTCCCCACATTTTTATCATGGGAACAAAATTTTGAAATTATGAAGATTTGATGAAAATGGAAATTCTGAAGAAAAAAATGAAATTTTGAAAAAATAAAAATAAACTTGGAAGGGAAAAAGGGAAAGAGAAAATAGAAATAGAACACAGAGAAGAACGAGAACGGGCCGGCCCAATCTTGGGCATCTTTACGAAACTCTGCCTATTTGTCACTCTGTGCGGCAAATAAGGGTTTGCAGCTGCGTGGGCAGGAAATAAATGGGCTGGTTTCGCTGGGCCGCAGCACGCACAGCCCATGTACGAAATTCTGGATAGAATTGTTTTTTGTGAGCAGTTGGACGGAGAAAAATTTAGTACCACCTTGGATAGGGAAAAAAAACTTTTCGGCGGTGAACGGATGAAAAAATTGGAGAAACGCACCTTGCTTTATTAGTAGGTATAGATTATTATTATTATTATTATTATTATTATTATTATTATTATTATTATATCATAGAGGTAGCACACTCAATTGATCTTACTACAGTATGTGTGAACAAATATATACAATCTGGTTTGCGAATAACACACGGTTCGTTGATGAAAGCCGTGTACCGACCACCCCCCCCCCCCACCCCGCCCACGATCTGAGTCGTGCTTTCTGATTGGCCAGAACCCAAACCCCATGGATCGTCCCAGATTGAACAGTGATCCTCATCCCTTTCGACAGCACATGCAGTTCCGATTGTAATTTTACTTTTATGCACAAAATGCACGTTAATCTCAAAAAATGTCTTAAATATAGCTAAGATACCTCAAATGCGCCAGAAAATCAAACACGTGGTATATTGGTGATTGCGTACCGTGGGGAAATTTTTATGAGGCCAAACGTTGAAGTCACCGGCCACAGGAGTTTGAATTGACACGTCTCCTTTGGGAAAACCATGATCCTTCATGTGAGATGCTCCGGTTTGGAAGGACCGGTCATCAAAACTTGTGCCAAACTTTACCAAATTTTTTCCACGGGGTCATGAGAGCACGCCACAGGCACACATCGATTTTGATGATGTCCGAACTCCATCTGAATTTCCTGTAATTAAATACCAACTAGGCCTACGCTAGTGGCTGCACCTCGTGCCTGAAATGTTTGAAACTTTTCCCCGCTTCTCAAGCAAACGGATGAAAACTCAGAAAGCGACGCATAAATGATCTGTACACCTTTGTTAGGGTGATAGTAAGGGGGTATCATAGCTAGTATCATGCATGCCAACTAGGCAATTTTGATGAGCTGTCATAGAATTAATTAAAAGAACATATAGTGGGGAGTTGTCACAGCCCCAGATCAGCCCTAGCTTGATTTTCTTGCATCCATGCATCATGTCTAAATTTCTATTAAATTTGAAATGGGGATGACCAAGCCCTAGTACCAAAAACAATTCAAATAGGTTCAACTAAGAAATATTTTTCAATGAACCAAATGGCCTTCAAAAATGTTCACCATTTTTTGGAAAAATCTTTGGAAGCTTGATAACGGAGATGTTGCACATTTTTCCATGACATTTGGATTTTGAATTAAATCATATATTATTTGCATTTGGGCATTTAATGCTAATAAATAGTTTAAATGTTCAAATAATCATGAACTGAAATATTTGTTGTTGGAAATATTCCAAACGAGTGACATTGACCAGTTTCATGATTTTGGAAATGCCTGGCATTTTATTAAAGCCAAACATAATTACAGAAAATAGAAAAACAGAATAAGAGAGGGAGAGAAGCCCGGCTTACAAGGCGCTCACCTCTCGACCACTGCCCGGTGGTGGCCCAGCCCACCTACCCCACCGCTCATCGTCCTCCTTCGCCGAGGCAGAGGCGAGGCGTGGCTGTGATCGAGAGCCCCGGCCACCTCCTGCTTCGCGGTGGCAGCCTCCCCGACACCTCGTCGACGCCCCGGAGACGCCACGCGCCCCCCTGGCCCCTCTCACTCTCTCCCTCGAGCGCCTCCCCCTCCCCTGCTCTCACCATCGAACACAACCGCCGCCGCCGACGAGCACCATCACGGCCACCGGCCTCCACACGCCTCCCGGCCGCCAAGAAGCTCCGGCCGTCGACCTCACGCCGTCCCGCCAAGGCACGCGAGCGGAAGCGCCCTCGGCTTCGTCCCGACCCGTCTTCAACCTCCGGCCACGGCAACCTCGCCGTGGATTCGCGAGCTCCAGACCCTCCCGACCTCGCCATTGCCTCTGCTGGATTCGGCTGTGAGCTCTACCGCATCTCCTCTCTCCATTTGCTCGCCCCCATGCCGTAGCGTCGTTCCCCACCGTCACCGAAGCTCACCGGCGCTGCGGCTGTCATCACCGTCGGTAGCAGCTCCGCCTGACTAACCTGAGCACGCAGGCGTGCTCAGGGAGCTCCCAGGAGCCCAACGCGGCCATCTGCTCGCCCGCTAGCGCGCTGCAATCCTCGCGCCCATGGAGCCGTAGCTCTGGCCGCCGCCTTGCTCGCCGCCGGCGCTGCTCCCAGCCACCCCGCGGCCTCCCGTCCGGTCCTTTGGATGCGGACGAACAAGGGCTAATCCCGGGTGCCTCGGCTCGCCAAACCACCAACCGTAGCCCAAATCCGAGCCGAGGCCGCCGTCGTTACAGTGCGCCGCCACGGCAAGACTCCGGCGAGGCCGACGTGGTGCCGTTCTTAACACTAATTACGGGACTAACCACCCACCTCCTTCACTGACATACGGGCCCCAGCGCCCATTTAGGTTAGCCTAATTTTTCTGTTTAGATTAGTGCTAAGCATGAGGCCCCACGTGTCAGCTTGACTTTGACTTAGTCAAAGTTGACCGGGCCCACATCGGCGACTGACTAACCCAGTTCATCGACCAATGGGTCCCGCAGGTCGTTTGACCTGGCCGACCCAGTTGACTTGCTGACGTCACACCTATGTCATGCTGACGCAATAGGTATTTTCTGGATTTAATTTAATTCAGGAAATTTCAGAAAATACCCCAAACTTCAAATATTCATAACTTTTAATCTGTAACTCCAAATTAAATAATTTATATATGAAAAATGATCAAAAAAAATATGAAGAATCTGTTTATGGCACTTTCATGCATGATTGAACAAGTTAACTTCACTGAATAGGATGAATCATGATTAGGGTAAATTATGAACTAGCATTTGGAGTTGGAGTTCAACCTTGTTTGAATTCCACTTCAATTAACTTGGATTACTGCTGCATTAGGTGAATCCAGTATCTTAACATGACATGTCATTCATGTGAATGTGCACTGCATTGATTGTGTTCTCTCTTGTTTGCGTGCTGTCCCCTCTCGGTAGACGACGTCTGAAGCGATGAATTCGATGACACCGATGAAGAACTATATTATCTTGAAGTGCTGAGCAAGCAAAACCCCTTGTCCATTCCGATATAATCCCACTCTCTCGCTCCTGCTCTATTTTACTGCATTAGGACAACAACGACTCATGTGTTACTTGCTGCGGTAGCTGAACCCCTTTATCCTCTGCATGACTGTCATTCCACAAGAATTAGATGAAACCCACTAGCATGAGTAGGAGTTGTTTGAGCCATGTTGTGCCTACTCATTCATGCTTGTTGTCATGCACTGCTTGCTTAGAGTTGAGTCAGTCTCGATTCATCGGGAATGAATTGGAATGGTTGTGTGAGCATGTCCCTCACGTGTGTGAGCTAAGTGTGTGAACACGATTTGGTAAAGGTAGCGGTGAGAGGCCATGTAGGAGTACATGGTGGGTTGTCTCATTGCGGCCGTCCTCGTGAACTGAGTTACGTGTTTGTGATCCATGAAACAGTTACTACCACGCATTGGGATCCTTAATTGACCCTCTCGACTTCTTAACCACCCTTGTCCTCATCCGGGAGTTGCAAGTAGTTTACGGTGTTTGTAGTATCTTTGGGGCCGCGCATAGCGCGACCATAGGGGTGGGTTGTGTTGCGGTAGGCACCGTGGCCCGGTGTACCGATTCGCCGTTTGGTGTCTCGGGAACCCTGTACACATCGTTCGGGGCTGTATGGGAAACCTCGGCGGACTCCTGCGGATGGAACCCGAATAGGCGATAAACACGGACTTGGGACTTGTGTGTTTAGGTAGGTCGTGGCCGACACCCACGTTGGGCTTCCGCTTGAAGGTTGCCGAGTACATGTCGTGTAAACGGCGGTAAGTGGTGAGAGCGTGTGTGAAGAAGTACACCCTGCAGGGTTAATATGATCTATTCGAATAGCCGTGTCCACGGAGAAGGACTTCTGGGTTGCCTATATCAGTTCATAGACAAGTGAAAGTGGATACTCTAAAATGCGCAAGATAAGCGTGAGTGCTATGGATGGCGTTCTCGTAGGGAGACGAGAGCGGGTCCATAGTGGTGTATTGATATGGTGAATATGTGGACTCGTGCGCCACCTCAAAAGAGTTACTTGCAAATCGTAGTTCAGGGATATCCACCGAGTCAAAGCTGGCTTGCTGCGGTCAAACTCCACCACCCCTTTTGAAAATGATGCATATGTAGCTAGTTACGATGTAAGTCTTGCGAGTACGTTTGTACTCACGTTTGCTTATTTTATGTTTTGCGAGAGGCGCTGGTCTCGCTAGTAGTAGTTCCGCTTGGACTTGACGTTTAGCTTCTTACCTCGGCTACGATCTTGTGCCCTCGGCGAGATCTGGTAGATAGTCGGGCTTCTCGGCCTTCTTCATTTATAGTTATGCGTACTCGAGACATGTTTAGCTTCCGCTTGTGCTTTGACTTGTATGCTCGAGTGTTGGGTCATGAGGCCCATGTTTGTAATATCTCGCTCCTCGAGCCTATTGAATAAATATTTGAGTCATAGAGTTATGTTGTGATGCCATGTTGTATCTACACATATTGAGCATATTGTGTGTATGTTTGAAATGCTTGGTATGTGTGGGATCCGACAAACTAGTTGTTTATCCTTGGCAGCCTATCATATGGGGAAATGTAGTCTCGTGCTTACGAGCGATAGTAGTCCGCTTCTGACCCGGTTCACCGGAGTCCTGCTAGCCCAAAGCACTACTGCTTGGACACTAGACTGGCGGCATGTGTTTCGCCGTTCCTATGTCCGTCCCTTCGGGAAATGTCACGTGGTGTTATTCGAGTCCTGCCTAGCCTGCTACAGCCCGGTTACCGGAGTCCTCATAGCCAGTGCTACAGCCCGAATTTATACGTTGATGACCGACATGCTCGATGTGATTCATGTATGCCTGTCCCCATAGGTTAGCGCCGCTTTGGGTTCACGACTAGCCATGTCGGCCCGGTTCTTTGTCATATGGATGCTAGCGACACTATCATATACGTGAGCCAAAAGGCTTAAACGGTCCCGGGCCATGGTAAGGCGACACCCGTGGGAATACCGTGCGTGAGGCCGCAAAGTGATATGATGTGTTACATGCTAGATCGGTGTGACTTAGGATCGGGGTCTGACAGCGTTGGTATCGAACTGTTGCTGTAGGATTACCAAGCCAAACCGGTGAAGTTGAGTCTAGAAATGCTTTAGTTATGTAAGGAATTGATTGTGGAAGGGAACGTAAGGCTCTTTTTACTCCTTATACCTCATGACCTTCTGATCTGAGTCATCCTCTTCTCTTCTACAGGATTAAGAACTAGGCTTCTCATCTATCTATCAGGATGACGTGTTACTAATCCATAGACTTATAAGATTGTTGGTTTTAAGCCCCAGTTCAGTTCCTACTAATTCTGTATGATTCTTTGTTGATCTCGAAGCGTTGTTATTGTGATGTTGAGTGGTTATGCCACCATTTTTGCAGGAAGTCTCAAATCATTTTGAGCATTTACAGCCGTTATGCTGTCCGAGTCATCGAGGTCTCTAAATAGTGCGATGCATTTGCAAGTCTTTTTCTTCCGTTCGATGTCCTTTTTGGTCAGAATAAGCACACTAATCGGTAAGTTGAGGTACTTTGTTGCCTCGGCATAGATGTTGGAGCTATTATTATGACCCTAGCTGTTTAGGAAGTCACCTAGTAATTTAGCAATGCTTTTGTATCCCCAGTGTGATGATTCTGGCTATTATTCTTGAAAGCATCCCGTGATGTTATCAGTTAGTAGGCATTATATTCCTGGATTCTTGAACCCGAGATTCACCCTATCTCATGTTGTTAGTATTTGCTAGTTCCTTTAGGATATTAGTAACCTTGCAATAGCCTCGAGGTCCATGGTATTTCCTTCTTCCAAATACTATGAACCGCTTATGGCGGAAATTCCTCATTGAGTCAAAAGCTCACAACCAAAGTACTCTTGAGGAGTTCTCCATTCATAATTGTGAATCTGCCAATTCTACCTTTACGCATGGGTTATCCGGAAGAAATGTTGAGCTTCACTCGACATACTAATCTATGCATCCACAACTCGAGAAAACATATGTTCCTTGAGTTGTTCCTCCCTAGTTGTATTCTCGATCCCGTCTATCGGTTGATAGGCAGGAGTAGTCGTGTTCTCGTCCTCATCAATGCCTATTATTCTTGTGGTCCATCAAGCCATTCTGTCCTGAATGACTAGGAGAAACAAACTCCAGCACCTCATCCATATCCAGGATTGGGTCAAAGCAGTTGTATCCCGCAGATCAAAATGCCAATTCAGCTTTTGATGCTGTTCCACCTGGAGTGTTACCATCTTATGTCAAGAATGTCATGAGAATTGCACCTTCTCTTATGAATTCTTGATGCGGTGATACTTCTCGCCATCATTATTCATTCCTCGGTTCCGAGTTGTTGAAACCGGAATGCCGACGAGTGAATTGTGATGTGTGGAATCAATACTCCGAGCAACTCGTTGCTTGGCAGCTAGTGGACAATATCCTCACTCTTAGCGTGTTGGTTATAAAATCATCATCCTAAGATTGATCCTGCTACCTAGTCCTTATTTCTGGTGCACACTTCGATTGATGAGTTAGGATTATATCAAGTCCTCACTCATTTGATCATATCGTCTTGCCCTCAAAAGCAAGGTTGTTCTCGAGCTTAGTAACATATCGGTGGTTTGTGATTTTCCGAATATCTTCTCGGAAGTATTACCAGGTTGTCCCCTGACTGTTATGTTGAGCTCGTGATCAAGATGGTTTCTTGTGAACCACCCTTTCTCCAAGAATCTGTGTTAGATATCCCTGAACTAGTTGGTTGAGCTAGACAACAACTTGGAGAGTTGGAAGATAAAAGCTTGCCTGACTTAGTTCGTGCCAAAGGGATATTCTTGTGTAGTGTGTGTTGAAGAAAGATGATATCTTCATCAATCGGTCCTTGTGACCAGTTGCCGGACCTATTGTCTTATTAATCCCTTGATTTGAGTGTGGGCTATCGTCAAATCGAATCAAGATTAACGATGCTCGTAATGTTGTCTTACTCGTGGTTGACCCCTCGGGCATACACCATTACATCTTTGGTACGACCAATACTATTACCGTGTTCACATGATGGTGGAAGTCGGTGATATGGAAATTCCGATGAGTTGTTGTTGAGCCCATCAGCAGCATATTGTCTCCCCCATGAGTCATGTTGAACATCAACCTAGTGTTGAAAACTTTGTAAGCAATGCCTTCGTGATCCGTTCATGAAGCCTATGCTTGGATGGCAGAAGTGACTTGCTCGAACTCACGTGCATTTGATGTAAGTTGTCGCCGTGGATTCGAGAAAGCTTGTTGCCTCCTGTGGAATCATCCCAAGTCAGTCATGCATGTGCGAAGTATTCTATGGTGCGATGGTGATCATCTTCATTCCATATGTATTCCCTAGCACACCAAGCCACTGATTGATTTGTCAAGGAAAGGAAGTTCCTTCTTAAGAGCATGCCTTATGCAAGGACTTCAATATCCTCGATTATGGTTCCCCCACATGAACACGGTAGTGTTTTATGATAAGACTACTATGTGGTCATTCTTGTCTTGGACAACATGTTCACATGTTAGTAGCAGAACCAGCTCATGTTTTGGAGCTTGCTATCGTAGTTCATTCCCGAGAATCTCGCAACATCTTCTCAAATCGATTTGTGTTGCAAACTTTCTTTTTCTTCTAGACTCGATGAGTGCGGAATATCTTAACACCAACCAGATCTGGATCTCGTGCAGATATGATGGTTGGAACATTCAACATTTGCATTTTGTTCCCAGCTCGCATCCCATTGTGCCAATCTCCCTTGGGTTGCCTTCTCAGCAATTGTTGTCTAGGATCATCCTCAAAAGTGGACTTACCATGGGTCCCATCCATTTCCGGTGATAAGCAAAAGTCATCCATTGCGTTGTCTTCAACAAGGTAGTCCACATCATCCATTCTAGTCTAGGTATGCCATCCCTTGCACTCCACCAAACGATCTTTGTGAATTGCCTTAGGCTGGTATGAAGAGTTTCAATGATCTACGATTCAAAAGTAATTCTTTTTGCCACTTAAGGGAATAGTTCCTCGCGTCACCTCCCACGAGGTGCCCGCTATTGAATCATGACAATTATTTACTCGCCACCCTGACACCATCCACCATCTTTCAAAGCGTGGAATTGTTGCCACCAATCAAACCCCGTCGTGTGTTCTTCCATCCCTTTCGATGTGTTTTGTGTCTCAACTAGAGATGTGTCACCATCTCAGTCAGTGAGTCGATCATGTTTACTTGATATGAGTGAATATAGAATCAAATAGGGTTTTACCCTTATTTCAGTTGTCGTGTCGTGTGAAGATCTCAAGACGCGTCAAGACCAAGATGATGGGATGAATCAACATCTTTGGGAAGGGCAAATGGATCATGAAGATTGTGATAGTTTGCGACTCCCCTTTTTCCTCTTACCTCACGTCTTGAATCTCGGGGCGAGATTCTTGTTTAGTGGGGGTGGTATCCTGACCCAGATCAGCCCTAGCTTGATTTTCTTGCATCCATGCATCATGTCTAAATTTCTTTTAAATTTGAAATGGGGATGACCAAGCCCTAGCACCAAAAAACAATTCAAATAGGTTCAACTAAGAAATATTTTTCAATGAACCAAATGGCCTTCAAAAATGTTCACCATTTTTGGAAAAATCTTTGGAAGCTTGATAACGAGAGATGTTGCACATTTTTCCATGACATTTGGATTTTTGAATTAAATCATATATTATTTGCATTTGGGCATTTAATGCTAATAAATAGTTTAAATGTTCAAATAATCATGAACTGAAATGTTTGTTGTTGGAAATATTCCAAACAGTGACATTGACCAGTTTCATGATTTTTGGAAATGCCCTGGCATTTTTATTAAAGCCAAACATAATTACAGAAAATAGAAAAACAGAATAAGAGAGAGAGAGAAGCCCAGCTTACCTGGCGCTCACCTCTCAGCCCACCGGCCCAGCTGGTGGCCCAGCCCACCTACCCCACCGCTCATCGTCCTCCTCTGCCAGAAGGCAGAGGCGAGGCGTGGCGCGCGGTCGAGAGCCCCGGCCACCTCCTGCTTCGCGGTGGCAGCCTCCCCGACACCTCCTCGACGCCCCGGAGACGCCACACGCCCCCCTGGCCCCTCTCACTCTCTCCCTCGAACGCCTCCCCCTCCCCTGCTCTCACCATCGAACACAACCGCCGCCGCCGACGAGCACCATCACGGCCACCGGCCTCCACACGCCTCCCCGACGCGCCAAGAAGCTCCGCCGTCGACCTCACGCCGTCCCCGCCAAGGCACGCGAGCGAAGCGCCTCGGCTTCGTCCCCGACCCCGTCTTCAACCTCCGGCCGCCGGCAACCTCGCCGTGGATTCGCGAGCTCCAGACCCTCCCCGACCTCGCCGTTGCCTCTGCCGGATTCGTTGTGAGCTCTACCACATCTCCCCTCTCTCCATTTGCTCGCCCCCATGCCGTAGCGTTGTTCCCCACCGTCACCGAAGCTCACCGGCGCTGCGGCTGTCATCACCGTCGGTAGCAGCTCCGCCTGACTAACCTGAGCACGCAGGCGTGCTCAGGGAGCTCCCAGGAGCCCAACGCGGCCATCTGCTCGCCCGCTAGCGCGCTGCAATCCTCACGCCCATGGAGCCGTAGCTCTGGCCGCCGCCGCCTTGCTTCGCCCGTGGCTGCTCCCAACCACCTCATGCGGCCTCCCGTCCGGTCCTTTGGATGCGGACGAACAAGGGCTAATCCCGGGTGCCCTCAGCTCGCCAAACCACCAACCGTAGCCCAAATCCGAGCCGAGCCGCCGTCGTTCTGGTCGCCGCCGGCAAGACTCCGGCGAGGCCAACGTGGCGCCGTTCTTAACACTAATTACGGGACTAACCACCCACCTCCTTCACTGACATACGGGCCCCAGCGCCCATTTAGGTTAGCCTAATTTTTCTGTTTAGATTAGTGCTAAGCATGAGGCCCCACGTGTCAGCTTGACTTTGACTTAGTCAAAGTTGACCGGGCCCACCTGTCGGCGACCTGACTAACCCAGGTTCACTGACCAATGGGTCCCGCAGGTCAGGTTTGACCCTGGCCGACCCAGTTGACTTGCTGACGTCACACCTATGTCATGCTGACGCAATAGGTATTTTCTGGATTTAATTTAATTCAGGAAATTTCAGAAAATACCCCAAACTTCAAATATTCATAACTTTTAATCTGTAACTCCAAATTAAATAATTTATATATGAAAAATGATCAGAAAAATATGAAGAATCTGTTTATGGCACTTTCATGCATGATTGAACAAGTTAACTTCACTGAATAGGATGAATCATGATTAGGGTAAATTATGAACTAGCATTTGGAGTTGGAGTTCAACCTTGTTTGAATTCCACTTCAATTAACTTGGATTACTGCTGCATTAGGTGAATCCAGTATCTTAACATGACATGTCATTCATGTGAATGTGCATTGCATTGATTGTGTTCTCTCTTGTTTGCCGGTAACTGTCCCCTCTCGGTAGACGACGTACCGACGATGAATTCGATGACACCGATGAAGAACTATATTATCTTCAGAAGTGCCAGGCAAGCAAAACCCCCTTGTCCATTCCGATATAATCCCACTCTCTCGCTGCTGCTCTATTTATTTTAGGACAACAACGACTCATGTGTTACTTGTCATGTAGCTGAACCCCTTTATCCTCTCGTGATGACTGTCATTCCACAAGAATTAGATGAAACCCACTAGCATGAGTAGGAGTTGTTTGAGCCATGTTGTGCCTACTCATTCATGCTTGTTGTCATGCACTTTCGCTTAGAGTTGAGTCAGGTCTGATTCATCGGGAATGAATTGGAATGGTTGTGTGAGCATGTCCTCACTGTGTGTGAGCTAAGTGTGTGAACACGATTTGGTAAAGGTAGCGGTGAGAGGCCATGTAGGAGTACATGGTGGGTTGTCTCATTGCAGCCGTCCCTCGTGAACTGAGTTACGTGTTTGTGATCCATGAAACAGTTACTACCACGCATTGGGATCCTTAATTGACCCTCTCGACTTCTTAACCACCCTTGTCCTCATCCGGGAGTTGCAAGTAGTTTACGGTGTTTGTAGTATCTTTGGGGGCCGACGCAACGCTGACCATAGGGGTGGGTTGTGTTGCGGTAGGCACCGTGTCTTGGTGTACCGATTCGCCTGCTTGGTGTCTCGGGAACCCTGTACACATCGTTCGGGGCTGTATGGGAAACCTCGGCGGACTCCTGCGGATGGAACCCGAATAGGCGATAAACCCGGACTTGGGACTTGTGTGTTTAGGTAGGTCGTGGCCGACACCCACGTTGGGCTTCCGCAGAAGGTTGCCGAGTACATGTCGTGTAAACGGCGGTAAGTGGTGAGAGCGTGTGTGAAGAAGTACACCCTGCAGGGTTAATATGATCTATTCGAATAGCCGTGTCCACGGAGAAGGACTTCGGGTTGCCTATATCAGTTCATAGACAAGTGAAAGTGGATACTCTAAAATGCGCAAGATAAGCGTGAGTGCTATGGATGGCGTTCGTAGGGGAGACGGGAGGCGGGTCCATAGTGGTGTATTGATATGGTGAATATGTGGACTCGTGTGCGCCACCTCAAAAGAGTTACTTGCAAATGTAGTTCGGGATAGCCACCGAGTCAAAGCTGGCTTGCTGCAGTCAAACTCCACCACCCCCTTTTGAAAATGATGCATATGTAGCTAGTTCTGATGTAAGTCTTGCTGAGTACGTTTGTACTCACGTTTGCTTAATTTATGTTTTGCAGAGAGACGTCAGTCTCGCTAGTAGTTCCGCTTGGACTTCGACGTTTAGCTTCTTACCTCAGCTACGATCTTGTGCCCTCGGCAGGATCTGGTAGATAGTCGGGCTTCTCAGCCTTCTTCATTTATAGTTGTCTGTACTCAGACATGTTTAGCTTCCGCTTGTGCTTTGACTTGTATGCTCTGCGTGTTGGGTCATGAGGCCCATGTTTGTAATATCTCGCTCCTCGGATCCTATTGAATAAATATTTGAGTCATAGAGTTATGTTGTGATGCCATGTTGTATCTACACATATTGAGCATATTGTGTGTATGTTTGAAATGCTTGGTATGTGTGGGATCCGACAAACTAGTTGTTTATCCTTGGCAGCCTATCATATGGGGAAATGTAGTCTCGTGCTACGAGCGATGGTAGTCCGCACAGCCTCAAGTTCACCGGAGTCTCGCTAGCCCAAAGACTACTCGCTTGGACACTTGACTGGCGGCATGTGTTTCACTTCGTTCCTATGTCCGTCCTTCGGGAAATGTCACGTGGTGTTATTCGAGTCCCGCCTAGCCTGCTATGTACCGGGTTACCGGAGTCCTCATAGCCAGTGCTACAGCCCAATTTATCGTTGATGACCGACATGCTCGATGTGATTCATGTATGCCTGTCCCCATAGGTTAGCGCCGCTTTGGGTTCACGACTAGCCATGTCGGCCCGGTTCTTTGTCATATGGATGCTAGCGACACTATCATATCGTGAGCCAAAAGGCATAAACGGTCCCGGGCCATGGTAAGGCGACACCGTGGGAATACCGTGCGTGAGGCCGCAAAGTGATATGATGTGTTACATGCTAGATCGGTGTGACTTAGGATCGGGTCCCGACGGTGTTGGTATCGTGACTGCCTGTAGGATTACCAAGCCAAACTGGTCGAAGTTGAGTCTAGAAATGCTTTAGTTATGTAAGGGAATTGATTGTGGAAGGGAACGTAAGGCTCTTTTTACTCCTTATACCTCATGACCTTCTGATCTGAGTCATCCTCTTCTCTTCTACAGGATTAAGAACTAGGCTTCTCATCTATCTATCAGGATGACGTGTTACTAATCCATAGACTTATAAGATTGTTGGTTTTAAGCCCCAGTTCAGTTCCTACTAATTCTGTATGATTACTGTTGATCTCGGAACCTTGTTATTGTGATGTTGAGTGGTTATGCCACCATTTTTGCAGGAAGTCTCAAATCATTTTGAGCATTTACAGCCGTTATGCTGTCCGAGTCATCCCAGGTCTCTAAATAGTCTGATGCATTTGCAAGTCTTTTTCTTCCGTTCCCGATGTCCTTTTTGGTCGAATAAGCACACTAATCGGTAAGTTGAGGTACTTTGTTGCCTCGGCATAGATGTTGGAGCTATTATTATGACCCTAGCTGTTTAGGAAGTCACCTAGTAATTTAGCAATGCTTTTGTATCCCCAGTGTGATGATTCTGGCTATTATTCTTGAAAGCATCCCGTGATGTTATCAGTTAGTAGGCATTATATTCCTGGATTCTTGAACCGAGATTCACCCTATCTCATGTTGTTAGTATTTGCTAGTTCCTTTAGGATATTAGTAACCTTGCAATAGCCTCGAGGTCCATGGTATTTCCTTCTTCCAAATACTATGAACCGCTTATGGCGGAAATTCCTCGCTGAGTCAAAAGCTCACAACCAAAGTACTCTTGAGGAGTTCTCCATTCATAATTGTGAATCTGCCAATTCTACCTTTCTGCATGGGTTATCCGGAAGAAATGTTGAGCTTCACTCGACATACTAATCTATGCATCCACAACTCAGAAAACATATGTTCCTTCGAGTTGTTCCTCCCTAGTTGTATTCTGATCCCCGTCTATCAGTTGATAGGCAGGAGTAGTCGTGTTCTCGTCCTCATCAATGCCTATTATTCTTGTGGTCCATCAAGCCATTACATCCCGAATGACTAGGAGAAACAAACTCCAGCACCTCATCCATATCCGTGGATTGGGTCAAAGCGATTTGTATCCCGCAGATCAAAATGCCAATTCAGCTTTTGATGCTGTTCCACCGAGTGTTACCATCTTATGTCAAGAATGTCATGAGAATTGCACTTTCTCTTATGAATTCTTGATGCAGTGATACTTCTCGCCATCATTATTCATTCCTCGGTTCCGAGTTGTTGAAACCGGAATGCCGACGAGTGAATTGAGCATATTGTGTGTATGTTTGAAATGCTTGGTATGTGTGGGATCCGACAAACTAGTTGTTTATCCTTGGCAGCCTATCATATGGGGAAATGTAGTCTCGTGCTTCTGAGCGATAGTAGTCCGCTTCTGACCCGGTTCACCGGAGTCCTGCTAGCCCAAAGACTACTGCTTGGACACTTGACTGGCCGGCATGTGTTTCACTTTGTTCCTATGTCCGTCCCTTCGGGGAAATGTCACGCGGTGTTATTCGGAGTCCTGCCTAGCCTGCTACAGCCCGGGTTACCTGAGTCCTGTTAGCCCAGTGCTACAGCCCGAATTTATACATTGATGACCGACATGCTCGATGTGATTCATGTATGCCTGTCCCCATAGGTTAGCGCCGCTTTGGGTTCACGACTAGCCATGTCGGCCCGGGTTCTTTGTCATATGGATGCTAGCGACACTATCATATACGTGAGCCAAAAGGCAAACAGTCCCGGCCATGGTAAGGCGACACCCGTGGGAATACCGTGCGTGAGGCCGCAAAGTGATATGATGTGTTACATGCTAGATCGGTGTGACTTAGGATCGGGGTCCTGACAGGAGTAACATATAATGGCCAGTCTAACTAGCTATGTTACCACTTTCCTCTCTTTCTTCCTTTATTGCTTGTCACATCATCTATTTTATCTAGATACATGTGATGTTACTACCTATGTTACTCCCACTGTGGATGGTCTAAGCAGGCTATAAGGAATAGAATACTTTATATGTGTGCTTATTAGTTGGAGGAAAGAGAAGAGAAGCGGGCTCTTGGTAAGTAGACCTAGCTGCAACACGAGACCCAAGACACTTTGTGAGGATGTAAGGTGGGCCAACTATTGATAAACTAGTACGTATATAAAACTTATTATTGTACATGCCCGCTAAGAGGTTGGCTGTATATGACATGGCAACTTCTTATAGCTGACCCATGGTTGTATTATTAACCATGCTCGTAGTGAGGTAGCTAGTATATCATAGACGACTAGCTAGTATGATGTGGCACACAATTAAATGAGGAAATAGAGGATGTGGTATCATATGATGATACCGTGTCATATTAAATATTGTATTACTACTTTGTGTGATGCATGACAATTAGTAAGGCAACCTAAGATGCTAACTTATTGTTGGGGATCGTTGCAGAAATAAAAAAAATTCTACGCACCACCAAGATCAATCTATGGAGAGACTAGCAACGAGAGAGATGGGAGTACATGTTCATACCCTTGTAGATCGCGATGCCGAACCGTTACAAAGAACGCGGTTGGTGGAGTCGTACACACAGTGATTCAGATCGCGGTCGATTTCGATCTAAGCACCGAACAATGGCGCCTCCGCGTTCAACACACGTACAACACGGGGATGTCTCCTCCTTCTTGATCCAGCAAGGGGGAAGGAGAAGTTGGGGAACAACTCCGGCAGCACGACGCCGTGGTGGATGAGCTAGCAGTTCTCGGGTAGGGCTTAGCCAAGCTCAACGGAGGAGGAGGGGGTGTTGGAGAGGGGGAGGGCTGCGCCTTGGATGAGGTGCTACTGCCCTCCCTCCCCCCTCTATTTATCATGCTAAGGGGGAAGGGGGCCGGCCCCTCTAGATGAGATCTAGAGGGGGGGCGGCGGCCAAGGGGAGGGGGCTTGCCCTCCAAGCCAAGGGAGGTGCCCCCTTTAGGGTCCCCCCCAACCCTAGGCGCATGGGCCCAAGGGGGGATGGCTCCTAGCCCACTTAGAGGCTGGTTCCCTTCCACATACAGCCCATATGGCCCTCCGGGGCATGTGGACCCTCCCGGTGGACCCCCGGAACCCCTTCGGTGGTCCCGGTACAATACCGACAAACCCCCGAACACTTCCGGTGACTGTATGACGACTTCCCATATATAAATCTTCACCTATGGACAATTCCAGAACTCCTAGTGACATCCGGGATCTCATCCGGGACTTCGAACAACATTCGGTAACCACATACTATTTCCCATAACAACTCTAGCGTCACTGAACCTTAAGTGTGTAAACCCTACGGGTTCGGGAGGCATGTAGACATGACCGAGAAATCTCTCTGGTCAATAACCAACAGCGGGATCTGGATACCCATGTTGGCTCCCACATGTTCCACGATGATCTCATCGGATGAACCACGATGTCGAGGATTCAATCAATGCCGTATACAATTCCCTTTGTCTACCGGTAGGATACTTGCCCGAGATTCGATCGTCGGTATCCCTATATCTTGTTCAATCTCGTTACCGGCAAGTCTCTTTACTCGTTCATAACACATCATCCCGTGATAAACTCCTTGGTCACATTGAGCTCATTATGATGATGTCCTACCGAGTGGGCCCAGAGATACCTCTCCGTCACACGGAGTGACAAATCTCAGTCTCGATTCGTGCCAACCCAACAGACACTTTCGGAGATACCCGTAGTGTGCCTTTATAGCCACCCAGTTATGTTGTGACGTTTGGCACACCCAAAGCATTCGTACGGTATCCGGGAGTTGCACAATTTCATGGTCTAAGGAAATGATACTTGACATTAGAAAAGCTTTACTGCATTTAACTACACGATCTTGTGCTATGCTTAGGATTGGATCTTGTCCATCACATCATTCTCCTAATGATGTGATCCCGTTATCAACGACATCCAATGTCCATGGTCAGGAAACCGTAACCATCTATTGATCAACGAGCTAGTCAACTAGAGGCTCACTAGGGACATGTTGTGTTTTATGTATTCACACATGTATTACAATTTCCGGATAACACAATTATAGCATGAACAATAGACAATTATCATGAACAAGGTAATATAATAATAACCATTTTATTATTGCCTCTAGGGCATATTTCCAACAATCTCCCACTTGCACTAGAGTCAATATTCTAGTTACATTGTGATGAATCGAACACCCATAGAATTCTGGTGTTGATCATGTTTTGCTCGTGGAAGAGGTTTAGTCAATGGATCTGCGACATTCAAATCCGTATGCACTTTACAAATATCTATGTCTCCATCTTGAACATATTCACGAATGAAGTTGAAGTGACGCTTGATATGCCTGGTCTTCTTGTGAAACCTAGGCTCCTTGGCAAGGGCAATAGCTCCAGTGTTGTCACAGAAGAGAGTCATCAGGCCCGACGCATTGGGAATAACTCCCAGGTCGGTGATGCACTCCTTCATCCAGAATGCTTCATGTGCTGCCATCGAGGCTGCTATGTACTCCGCTTCAAAATATACACGTATCCGGTTTGTGACTTGGAGTCATCCAGATCTCTGTCGAAGCTAGCATCGACGTAACCCTTTACGACAAGTTCTTCGTCACCTCCATAAATGAGAAATGTATCCTTAGTCCTTTTCAGGTACTTCAGGATATTCTTGACTGATGTCGAGTGTTACATACCGGGATTACTTTGGTACCTCCCTACCAAACTTACGGCAAGGTTCACATCAGGTCTGGTACACAACATGGCATACATAATAGACCCTATGGCCGAGACATAGGGGATGACACTCTGTCGGTGGAAAACGACACCTATGGTACCACAAGAATCCTTACTACGACTGCCGGGGCGCGGGGTTGTGACAAGAGTAGGATTAACAGTCAACACAAGGATCGTTTACCCAGGTTCGAGCCGCGAGGATGCATAATACCCTAGTCCAAATTTGGGGTGTATTTGAGAGCGTTCTTCAACAATCAAACTAGATATGGTGGCTGTGTAGTTCAAAAGAGCCGAATCCTTCTCCAGTACGCCATGGACCTCCATTTAGAGTCGAAAGGGGCTGCCACAGTGGCATACAGGAGGTGGAAAGGTATACAGTGCTGCGAGCTTATCGCTCGTGTTACAGGCCAAGACGTATTTAATGCATAGCTTAGGTGTCCCTTAGCTTTATCGGGGAAGTGAATGAGGACCGTCCCGTCGGTCGCCGCTCCGCCTTGCTTCGACACGCGCCCAGGCCAGCGATGCATGTGGTGCCATGTAGGCAGGCAGGCAGGTGAGGTGGCGCGGTGGTAGGGTCTTCACGAAGATCTGCATGCCACCACGCAGGTGCTTGCTGAGTTGGCGTAAAGGCCGCCCGTCGCCATGCAGGTGCCTGCCCAGCTGGTTGAGCTAGCAGCTGCTTGGCGACGGCGGTGGAGTCTTCGTCGACGCGGGCCTGGGTGTGGCCCTGCTGACGCCCTTGGCGAAGGCCTTGCCGGGGGCCCGGCAAGGGTCTTGCTGTGGCGTTGCAGTCGTCCCGGCAAGGCTCTTGTCGGGGTTCTTATGGATCTCCTCGGCAAGGATCCCACTAAGGGTCGCCGTCTTCTGGTTCTCATCTGATCTCGCATCTCTATGGTCAAAACAAAGATCTGCATGCCACCACGGAAGTGCCTCCCGAGCCCTAGTTCCAATGTATTTGGTTGGGTTGGAACCCGTGGGCTCAAGGGTGGCTCACTCTTTTTGGCGTCGGGCGTGCTGCCCCGGCAAAGCCCTTGCTGGGGCTGCCGAGGTTGCCCCGGCAAGGGTCTTGGTGGGGGAACCTACTTCGCCCTTCTGTTCTTTGTGTTCTTGGTCTTGGCGTTGCCTTGGGATTCTTTTGCTTTGCTTCTGTCCGGCTCCCCTCCTCTGCCTTGCTTAGTGTGGCCGTGGTGCGCGGATCCGACTGCCCGTGCACAAGTAAAGGGGTACAAAAGAGTGCCCCTACTTTTGTACACCGACAGGAGCCCCGGGCCTGGGCCACACATAAGCGCAACACGTTGTTGGGCTAGGCCCAAAACGGTGCGCGGGCAGGTGGGGCGGATTTTTACCGCAGTAACTCTCTGTCCGCTGCGCTTCCCCACGACCTTCGCGCGATGTGGGGGGTCATGCGTGACATGGGGGTCATGCGTGGGGCGGTTTCCACATGCATGTGTCACATCATGGTAAAGAGGCGGCTCGCGCCTTCCCCATAAAAATAGGGAGGCGTGGAGGCGTGGCTCATTTACTGGGTGGACTCAGGTCGCACTCTTCAAGGCGCCCACGCCCCATGGTCACGGGGCGGGGAACGGTCGCCTCACCCGTCCCTTCGATCCTGCTCGCTCGCCATGCGTCCTCCATGCAAGTGGAGGTGATTGAGGCGGGAAGCCGGGTCGTCGCTGAATGGGGCAGCGGGTCGGTCCTAACTCCCTGCGCCTCCGATGGCTGGATTGGCTGAGTGGGGTGGCCGAGTCTCGACCCCGCCCCTTTATAAGGAGGGCGAGGGAGGGCGTCATCCCACATTCCTTCAGTATCCATCCTCCTCCACCTTTGCTTCTTTCTTCCACCTGCCATGGCAAGAGGAGGCGCTGGGCCGTCGGCGGTGGCGGCGAGGGTCGCTGCTCGTTAGCGCGTCCCTCCTTCCCATGAGCCTGCGGTGGCGGAGCCAGCCACGAGAGGAAGGGGGAGGGGGCGTGGCCGAGGTCGCCGCGGCGGTCGGGGGAGAGGGGGACGAGGTGGCGCGACGGCCATGCCTCCGCCAGCGGTGCCTCCCGTGATAGAGGGTCACGTCGGGGACCAGCTCTGCGAGTTCTTCATTAGGCTGCACCTGGCAACCGTGTCGTCGTATCCGTCTCCCCACCCCCTTCGCTCACGAGATGGAGCTCTATCCGCCCCAGACCCTCAGATTGCACATGAGGGCTGCGGGACCGGTGGCACGCGGGTCGACGTCGACTTCCTCGCTCCGCATGTTATGTATCTCCGTCGTGGATGGAAGACATTTGCCCGTATCCATAGCCTTATGGTGGGGCTCGTCCTCTATTTCAAGTTAATGGAGGGCGGCCTTCTCTCCGTCAAGGTCTTCGGAGATCTTGGGACTCGCCCGAAGTGCTACGTGGAGAGCTCCTCCGACGATGAAGATTCCTCCTCGAGCGACAGCGACGAGGAGGACAGCGACAGTGATGACGAGGGTAGAGGTGGGAGGATGACGGGTCCGACTAGGTGTCGGACCCGCCGTCCCGGGAGGTGTCAGCAGCAGCAGCATCTGGACTGGGCCCCTTGAACTTCTCGAGGTCGCCTCCTTGGGTGGCTGGTGTAGGAGGCCCGGAGAAGGCGAAGAAGGCGGGTGGAGGGCCATCAAGTCAGAGTACGCGGGCACCGACGCCTTCGTCACGTACTGCCGGTCCTGCTGCCTCGTCTTCCAGCTCTTCTCCCGTCATCATCATCACCAGCCTCTCTCCGGGATGGCCACCGGGATGTTCTCCTGGCGCCTTCTGCTGCTCGTGCCTTGCCTAGGCACTCCTTTCGCCCTCCTGCTGTCTTGTTTCACCTTCTAAGGAGAGGGACAAGAAAGGGATTACAGGCACCTTATCTCTTTTTAGTTTGTAAGCCTGCGGGCACTTGTTAGATTTGAAACTTGTAATCCCCTTGCTCATGTTTTTCGTTCCGTACGAACTGTACCTGTATGGGATGTTTTTAATGAAAAAGGGTGTTTGCCGGGTTCTCTGGGTGTGAGCGAGGCCCATGCCAAGGATGAATCCTTGATATTTTTAAGATAAACATTGTTGCCCGGCAACAGGTCTTGCCGTTTCCCCACTACAGTCGACCATTCTCGCGCTCTTGGCGGAGGCAAGGCGAAGTAGAGTTAGGCCCTTCATTCATCTCCTCGCCAACGCGACTACTACCAAATTCTGACCCAGGAGGTAGCTCTTGGGTATAGGAAAGGGGAGAGCACAGTGGTTTTAAGAACAGAAACGAGGTTTCACATGTCCCAGTTCCTTACGGAAGTGCATAACAGGGGATGAAAGACTTATCTGAATTCGGAGCCCTCGGCAACCTTCGCTTGCCGTGGTTGGATCCTTGTGTCTTTAGCCCCCGACAATCCTGGCTTCCCGGGGGCGGAGCGCCGGTCCGTCCTCTTTCTCCCAAGCGGCTCAGAAGAAGTGTCCACGTGCCCTACAAACCAAAGAGGACAGAAAGACGCATACTCGACCTCTAGGCTAGGGGTTAGTCGCCGCTAAGCACTATCAACCCTAACCGAGGGAGAGACTCAACCTAGCATGCATGCTATAACTTAGGGTGCCAGCGCTTCATTTATTTATGCTCAGGGTCTGTGCTTGGCTATGTACAGAGGGTTACATGCCTTGCCGGCAAAGCTTGTACCAAAGGTGGCTTGCCGGGAGGCCCGGCAAACTGCGCCTTATGGGTAAAACTTGCGAAGATGCTCGATGTTCCAGGAGTTGCTCACTGGGACATCATCTTCGGTATCCAGGCGGATTGCGCCGGGCCTGGTGACTCGTATTACCCGATAAGGGCCTTCCCACTTCAGCGTCAACTTGTTGGTATTCTTGGCTGACTGAACGCGCCGAAGAACAAGGTCTCCTTCATTAAAGCTTCGGGCATGAACCTTGCGGCTATGGTAGCGGCGCAAGGCTTGCTGGTAGCATGCTACTCTCACAGCCGCCCGAAGACGATCTTCCTCAAGGAGCATTGCGTCATCTTGCCGCAATTGCTCTTGCTCAAGCTCGTCGTAAACGAGCACTTGAGGTGACCTGTATATGAGTTCCGTGGGGAGAACTTCTTCTGCCTCGTATACCAGGGCAAAGGGTGTCTGGCCGGTGGCTCGATTTGGCGTCGTCCTGATCGACCAAAGAACCGCCGGCAACTCATCAATCCAGCGCCTTCTGCTCTTGTGCAGCCTGTGAAAAGTCGACGTTCTTAGGCCACGCAACACTTCAGCATTTGCTCTCTCTGCCTGGTCATTGCTCCGTGGGTGTGCCACGGAAGCGAAACAGACCTTGCTGCTGAGGTCTTGGATGTATTGCATGAAGGTGTGGCTTGTGAACTACGTGCCATTGTCGGTGATGACTCTGTTTGGCACACCAAAACGGCAGACTATGAATAAAATATGCTCTAGAGGCAACAATAAAGTTATTACTTATTTCCTTATTTCATGACAAATGTTTATTATTCATGCTAGTATTGTATTAGCCGGAAACTTGATACATGTGTCAATACATAGACAAACATAGTGTCACTAGTATGCCTCTACTTGACTAGCTTGTTGAATGAAAGATGGTTAAGTTTCCTTGCCATGGACATGAGTTGTCATTTGATAAACGAGATCACATCATTTGGAGAATGATGTGATTGACTTGATGTCGGTGGGAAACGACAACTATGGGATCCCTGGAATCACTTCTACGGTTGCGGGGCGCGGGGATCATGAGAAGAGCGGGACTAGTAGACAACACAAACGGATTTTACCCAGGTTCGGGCCGCAAAGATGCATAAAACCCTACGGTCCTGCTTTGGTGGATGCATTTAGTGTTCTTGAGCTCTCGAACTAGCTCTAGGTGCTGAGAGGTTCGAAGGAGCCGAATCCTTCCTCTGTGTGCCATGGGCCTCCTTCTATAGGCGAACGGGGCTGCCACAGTGGCACACAGGAGGTGGAAAGTGCTACAGCGTCGCGAGTTTATCGCTAGTATTACAGGACAAGACACATTTAATGTGAGGCTTAGGTGTCCCTTCGCTTTATTGGGGACGGGGGTGAGGCCCCTCCCGTCCGTCGCCGCTCCTCCTCGCTTCGACGTGGCGTGCTGGCCTCCCCGGCAAGGATCTTGCCGAGGGTCTTGTGGGTTTCTTCGGTGAGGATGGTTGCCCTTTTATCCTCATTTGATCTTGAGCATTCTATGTCTTCACAAAGATCTACATGCCACCATGGAGGTGCCTCCCGAGCCCTGCCCCAATGCATTTGTCGAGCGTTGGTGGGCTCAAGGGCGGCTCACTTCGGCTGGCGTGGGCGAGCTGCCCCGGCAAGGGTCTTGCCGGGGCTGCCCCGGCAAGGGTCCTTGCCGGGGGAACCTGCTACGCCTATCTGATCTTTGTGGCCTTGGTCCTTGTTGTTGCTTCCTTTTTCCTTGTGGCTTCGGCTTCTCTCCAGCTTCCCCCTTTCTGCCCTATTATGCGTGGCCGTGGCGGGAGGCAGTGACTGCCTGTGCACAAGTAAAGGGGTCAAAAGCAGAGCCCCTACTTTTGTACACCGACAGGAGCCCCTGGGCCTGGGCCACACATAAGCGCAGCACGTTGTTGGGTCAGGCCCAGAACGGTGCGCCGGCAGTCGGGGCGGATTTTTACCATGGCCGTTGTTCCGTCCGCTGTGCTTCCCCACGACCCGCGTTGAACGCGCAACGTGGGGGTCGTGCGCGCGCGCATGACGGTAGCATGCTGGCGTCACCTTGCGGTGGACAATAAAGAGGCGGCTTGCGTGTCTCTTTGAGACCGCAGGGCCGCCTCCCATTTACTACCCACGCCCGATGACCGTCGTTCCACGCGTCCCACTGCGCCCGCCCCTTGCACCAGATTCGCTGCATGCATAACACAGAGCGAATGACAGGCGCACGGGACGTGGGTAGTCGTGCGCGTGCGGGTCGATTCCCATGCGCCTTCAATGGAGCGGGGAGGGCGGTCGATGGTCCCGCCTGCTGTCACTTCAACAAGCCGGATTGGCCGTGAGTGGGCGGCCGAGCCCCGCCCCCGCCCCTTTATAAAGAGGGGGAGGGGGCGGGAGGAACGGTGCCTCTCAACTCTTTGCCATTTGCCTCTCCCCATTCCTGCTTCCCGTCTTTTTCTGCCATGGCGAGGGGGCGTGCTGATGCATCATCGGTGGCAGCGAGGGTCTTGGCCAGACAGCGCATCGCTCCTCCCCAAGAGCTCGTAGCGGCGGAGCCGACCGTTAGAGGAAGGGGGAGGGGGCGAGGTCGAGGCCGCCACGATGCCTGAGGGAGAGGAGGACGAGTCGGCAGATTAGCTTCGCCCCCTCCAGCTGCCCCTCCTCCGATGGAGGGCCACACCGGGGACAACCCCTGTGAATTCTTCGTCAGCGTGCGCCATCCGCCGCGCCGTCGTCTTCTCCTTCCGACCCCATTTGCGCGGGAGATGGAGTTGGATCCGCCGCAGGCACTGTGGCTGCACATGAGGGGTTGCGAGAACAGTGGCACATGGGTTGACGTCGAGTTCCCCGCCCCTCATGTCATGTATCTTCACCGAGGGTGGAAGACCTTCGCCCGCCTCCATAGCTTGACGAATGGGCTCGCTCTCCATTTCAAACTAACGGAGGGCAGCCTCCTCTCCGTCAAGATCTCCGGGCACCTCGGGACCCGTGTGAGATGCTACGTGGAGAGCTCCTCCGACTATGCAGATTCCTCCTCAAGCGAGAGTGGCGAGGAAGACAACGGCAGCGACGACGAGGGCAGCGAGCGGCAGGATGACGGGTCCAACTAGGCGTCGGGCGCCGCTCCGAGCGGCACGGGCGACCCCATCATCCATGTCGCCGGCTCCTTGAACTTCTCGGGGTCCTCTCCTTGGGCGGCTGGCGTAGGGAGGCTGCGGAAGAGGAAGAGGGCGAGCGGCAAGGCCGTCAAGTCAGAGTACGCAGGCACCGACGCCTTCGTCGCGTGTTGAGGTCCTGCCGCCTCGTCTTGGAGCTCTGCCTCCGGCGCCGCCATCACCATCCAGCCCTTGGACGGCCACCGGGATGTTCTCTTGGTGTCTTCTGCCACTCGTAGCTCGCCTAGGCGCCCCTTTTGCCCATCTGCTTTCTTGTTCCATTTCCTAAGGAGAGGGACAAGAAAGGGATTACGGGCACCTTATATCTTTTTTTGTCTTGTAAGCCTTTGGGCCTTTGTTAGCTTTAGAATTTGTAATCCTCTTGTTCATGTTTTTCATTTCGTATGAACTGTACCTGTACGGGATGTTTTTTAATGAAAAAGGGATGTTTGTCGGGATTTTCGTTCATGGGAGAAACCCGCGACAAGGAGTGAATACTTGTTATCCTCAAGACAAACGCTTTTTGCCCCGGCAACAGGCCTTGCCGTCTCCCCACCTTGCTGGACCTTTCTCACGCTCTTGGTGGAGGCAGGGATGAGGTGGGCTTAGGCTCCTCGTTCCCCTCCTTCGCTGCCGCGGCTACGACAAACTTCGGACCCAGGGGGTAACCCTTGGGTGCCAAAAGGGGGAGCACGACAGCTTAGGGATAGAATGGGGTTTCACGTATCCCAGTCCATAACGATATGCATGATAGAGGATAAAGGACTTATCTGGATCTGCAGCCCCCCCGAGATTTTGGCTTGCCGCGGAGGGATCCTTGTTCTTGCAGCCCCCGGCAACTCTGGCTTGCCGGGGCCCGGGCGCCAGTCCATTCCCTTTCTTCCAAAACAGCTCGGCAAGAATACTCATGTGCCCTGCGAACCAAAGAAGATAGAGAGGAACAGAGAGACGCGCACTCGACCTCTAAGCTAGGGGTTAGCCGCCGCTAAGCACTATCAACCCTAACCAAGGAAGAGACTCAACCTAGCATCATGCTACAACTTAGGGCGCCAGTAAGCTTATTATTATGCTCAAGGTGCGTGCACGGCTTTGTACAGAGGGTTACATGCCTTGCCGGCAAGGCTTGTACAAAAGGGTGGCTTGCCGGGAGGCCCGGCAGCCGCGCCTTATGGGTAAAACTTGCGGATATGCTCAATGTTCCAGGAGTTGCTCACTGGAATGGCATCTTCGGTCTCCAGCCAGACTGCATCGGGCCTGGTGACTCATGTTACCCGATAAGGGCCTTCCCACCTCGGCGTCAACTTGTTGGAATTCTTGGCCGACTGAACGTGCCGAAGAACAAGGTCACCTTCCTCAAAGCTCCGGGCATGAACCTTGCGGCTATGGTAGCGGCGCAAGGCTTGCTGGTAGCATGCTGCTCTCACAGCCGCCCGGATACGATCTTCCTCAAGGAGTGTCGTGTCATCTTGCTACAATCGCTCTTGCTTAAGCTCATCATAAGCAAGCACTCGTGGTGACCCGTATATGAGTTCTGTGGGGAGAACTGCTTCTGCCCCATAAACCAGGGCAAAGGGTGTCTGGCGGGTGGCTCGATTTGGCGTCGTTCTTATCGACCAAAGAACCGCCGGCAACTCATCAATCCAGCGCCTTCCACTCTTGCGTAGCCTGTCAAAGGTCTTCGTTCTTAAGCCTCGCAGGACTTCAGCATTTGCTCTTTCTGCTTGGTCGTTGCTCCGTGGATGTGCCATGGAAGCAAAACA
Source organism: Aegilops bicornis (assembly GCA_021605145.1). Lineage (NCBI taxonomy): Eukaryota > Viridiplantae > Streptophyta > Magnoliopsida > Poales > Poaceae > Aegilops > Aegilops bicornis. The sequence goes on from CM038672.1 coordinate 603,083,963, forward strand.
GACCCTGCTACCGAGATCCTCAATGTATTGCTTGAAGGCATGGGTTGTGATCTGTGTGCCGTTGTCGGTGATGATCCTGTTGGGCACCCCAAAACGGCACACTAGTCCCTTGAAAAACTTGATGGCTGACTGCGGTGTCACCTTCCTCACTGCTTCCACTTCTGGCCACTTTGTGAACTTGTCGATTCACGACATACAAGTACTCAAAGCCCCAGAGCAACATGGGGAAAGGGCCCAATATGTCGAGCCCTGCATCGAGAAGGGCTAGGAGAGAGGGATAGTTTGAAGGGCTTGAGCTGGTTGATGAAGCTTCTTTGAATGGAATCGCACGCTTCACACTTGGTTACTAGTGCCGCATCTCGGAGGGCGGTGGGCAGAAGAAACCTTGCCGGAAAGCCTTGCGGAAAGGGCCCTCGACCCTATGTGGGAGCCACATATGCCTCCATGTATCTCGCCAACAGCTTTAGTCCTTCCTCCCGGAGATGCACATCAATTTCACCTGCTCGGTCTTCTTACATAATACGTTATCAACGAATTGGTACAGAGTGCATCAGCGGGCTATTCTTTCTGCCTCTTCCTGCTCCTCAGGAAGCTCTCCTTTTTGAAGGAATCGGACGATGTGCTGCGCCCATGCCGAAGCCTGTGGCTCGACGGCAAGGACCAAAGGCATCTCTTCTGCCGCGGGAGCGGCCGCCTCCACGGCCATGACCCGAGGTCCTGCCGGAGTTGGTTGCCCTATGGTAGGATCGGCATCCACAGCAACATCTTTGCCGGCAGCTTCAGGGAGCTTGGTGGGGAAGTACTTGCCGGGGCCTAGCTTCCTCTGCTTGCTCTGCCCTGTCGACGGCTCAACGGATGGTTGAGTTAACTGAAGCACAAAGGTACCTGGTTCCACAGGTAGCTTGAGGGCTGCAGGCTTTGACAGGTAGTCGGCGATGTCATTCTCCGCCCAAGGGACATGCTCCGCTTGTATACCGTCAAAGCGCTCCTCCAGTTTCCTCACTTCATCTACGTAAGCTTCCATCACCGGGCTTTGATAATCTTTGTTGATCTGCCTGACAACGAGTTGTGAGTCGCCCCCGATGATGTGCTTCTTAACTCCAAGGTCTGCCGCGATCCTGAGACCGGCAAGCAAACCCTCGTACTCGGCGGTGTTATTGGTTGACATCTCTCGGGGGAAGTGCATCTGGATGACATATTTGAGGTGCTCTCCGGTGGGTGCGACAAGCAGCACACCAGCACCGGCACCTTGCGGCGAGAAGGCACCATCAAAGTACATGATCCAGTTGCGGCTCATTTCCTAGCCAGGGAGAGTGGTCTCCTGCACCTCTTCGTCGGGCGTCGAGGTCCATTCCGCAACAAACTCCGCCAAGACTCTGCTCTATATCGTCAAGGTACTTTCAAACTTCAAACCGAAACTTGACAGCTCCAGGGCCCATTCCACGATCCTCCCTGTTGCATCTGGGTTGTGCAGTATCCGTTGTAATGGGAGGCAGGTGACCACCATGATCTCGTGCGCTTGGAAGTAATGGCGCAGCTTCCTCGAGGCCATAAGGAGGCCGAAGAGCAGCTTTTGCACACCTGAGTACCTTGACCTAGCCCCCTACAAGAGGGAGCTGACAAAGTACACTGGGTGCTGCACCATTTTCTTCTTCTGCGCCTCTTCGCCCGGTCGCATGGGTCCTGTCGCGCTGCCACCAGCCCCTGCCGAGGACCCAATCTTGCCGGGATCGATCCCTGCCGGAGAGGGTTTTGGCTCGCCATCTGTTGGTTCTGCCGCTGTCGCTGCCTCCTCGTCGACCTCTCTCTGCGCCACTAGTGCGGTGCTAACCACCTGATTTGTTGCCGCTAGATAGAGCAGCAACGGTACTTGTGGTTTGGACGCGACCAACACTGGGGTAGAGGAGAGCTATCTCTTCAAATCCTGCAGCGCTGCCTCGGCCTCTGGGGTCCACTCCACTGGCCCTGCCTTCTTCAAGATCTTGAAAAAAGGAAGAGCACGCTCCGTAGATTTGGAGATGAACCGGCTCATGGGGCAACGCAACCAGTGAGCCGACACACGTCCTTGATCCGTTTGGGTGCCTCAATCTGCTCGATGGCCTTGATCTTATCGGAGTTTGCTTCAATCCCGCGCTGGGAAACAAAGAACCCGAGAAGCTTGCCGGACGGGACGCCAAAGACACACTTCTCCGGGTTCAATTTGAGGTTGATCCTGCGCAGGTTCCCGAACGTTTCCTCCAGATCTTGCACAAGGGTTTCTTTGTCCTTGGTTTTGAAAACTATGTCATCCATATAAGCTTCCATATTTCTATGTAGCTGGGGCTCAAAACCAATTTGGACCGCTCTTGCAAAGGTTGAGCCAGCACTCTTCAACCCGAAAGGCATCCGTAAAAAGCAATACGTACCACATGGGGTGATGAATGTTGTCTTTTCCTCGTCTTCCTTTGTCATGAAGATCTGGTGGTATCCTGAGTAGGCATCGAGGAACGATAAGAGGTCACACCCTGCCGTGGAGTCAACAATCTGGTCAATGCGAGGTAACGGGAAAGGGTCCTTTGGACAGGCCTTATTGATGTCTGTGTAGTCTATACACAGCCTCCATTTCCCATTTGCCTTGCGCACCACTACCGGATTGGCCAACCATGTCGGGTGGAGTACTCCCCTCACCAAGCCTGCCACCTCTAGCTTTCTGATTTCCTCCGTGATGAACTCTTGCCTCTCCAGAGCTTGCTTCCTGACCTTCTGCTTGACGGGCCGCGCATGAGGACAGACAACAAGTGCTCAATCACCTCCCTGGGAACGCCGGGGATGTCGGAGGCTTGCCACGCAAACACATCGACATTCGCCCGCAGGAAGGTGACGAGCTCGCTTTCCTATTTGCTGTCGAGGGTGGAGCTTATGGTAAAAGCTCCTCCCGTGCCGTCCTCCTTGACGGGCACCTTCTTGGTCTCTGGTGGTGTAGCTCTGGACTTCTTGCTCTTGCCAGCGGAGCTCTCTGGGACGTTCTCAACGGAAGCGCAACACCCCGTAGAGGTGCGCTTGCCGGAGTGTGTGCGAGGGGTCTCGCCGGTCTTCTTCTCCTCCGGGGCTCCGTCGGTAGGAGCAGGTGCCTTAGCGGTAGCTGCTGCAACTGCTTCCCGGTAGAGTTGGTTAGCGCAGATCAGCGCATCTTTCTTGTCATAGGGGACGGTGATGATGTTCATTGGCCCGGGCATCTTCAGCATGTTATAGGCGTAGTGTGAAGCCGCCATGAACTTGGCTAGCGCCGGGCGGCCGAGGATCCTGTTGTAAGGCAAGGGGATCTAGACTACATTAAAGACAATCCTCTCCGTTCGGTGGTTCAGCTCGCCTCCGAATGTCATGGGCAGCGTGATCTTCCCCTTTGGCTGGCTCCTCCCCGGGTTAACCCCTCGGAACATACCGGTCTCCTCGAGGTCTCCATCAGGGATCTGCAGCCTTCTGACCACAACAGGCGAGATCAAGTTTAGGCCGGCCTCGCCGTCAACCAACATCTTTGTCACCTTGAGGTTGCGGATTGTTGGCGAAACCAACAACGACAAGCACCCGACCGCAGTAGTGCGGTCAGGGTGGTCCTCGGTCTCGAAGACGATGGGCGTGCTGGACCATTTCTACGGCTTTCATGCGTCAAATGATAGCTCCGCCGCTGTGATCTCACGCGCCCACTGATTGAGTTAGCGGTAGGATGTATGCAGCGAGGCGCCACCATCGACGCACATGGCCTCTGTGGCTTTCTGAAACTCGTGGTCGCCGGACTCGTCGTCCTCGTCATGATCATCGCCTTCCTGCTTCTTGTCACGGCCCCGGGCGGACCTCTCTTGCTGATTATCCTTGCCGCGGCGGCCTCCTTGGCCGCCATGTTTCTTGCCAGATCCCTCGGCACCATCTGGGCCTTTGTCCTTGTCCCGCCGCTCATACTCGGCTTTCTGTTTCTCGGCGAGCAGCTCTACCTGCCGGTAGTTCCGGAGATCATGGCCCTTGGTGCGGTGGATCTTGCAGTACTGCTTGCCAGAGCCTCCTGGCTTGTCGGCAGCCGCCAAGGCCCGGCAAGCGTCACACCCGGCAGCTTCCTTGTCGGGGTCGCTCGCCTTGGTATTCTTGGTGGTGCCAGTGTCGTCGGATCCCTCAACGTCAAGCATGGCCTTGCTCTTGCGCTTCATGTTGCAACGTCGGCCCTTCTTTGCTGGGGTGGCGGTGTCGCCAGTGGATTCGGTTTCCGCGCCGGCATCTTCGCCGGGGTACTACCTTCCCTCCTCAGCACGAGCGTATCGATCGGCCAGAACATAGAGCTCGGCCACATCCTTAATTTTGTTCGTCGCCAGTTCTTCATGCATCTTGTGATGACGCATGTTCTGATGGAACGCACTGATCACGGCGGCGGGATGAACATTGGGGACGTTGTACTGCACCCGGCAGAACCTTTGGATGTACTTGCGCAGGTTTTCTCCTTCCTTCTGGGGGATGATGTGTAAATCACTTGCCTGGGCATGAGCTTGGTGACCTCCGGTAAAGGCGCCAACAAACTCATGGCACAGACCCGCCCAAGAAGAGATGGAATCCACCAGCAAGTGCATCGACCATGACATAACATTAGGCTTGAGTGCCAACGGGAAGTAGTTGGCAAGCACCTTATCATCGCGGGCCCCAGCAGCTTGCATCGCGATGGTGTAGATGCTGAGGAACTCTGATGGGTGAGTCTTGCCGTTGTACTTCTCGCCAACGATGGGTTTGAACGTACGGTGGGAGGGCCACTGGAACAGCCGCAGCTCACGGGTGAAGGCCGGACAACCCACCTCGTAAGGTAGGCCGGCACTGGGTGGTCCGTAGCGGGCACTGCCCGCTTGTCCGACTGGTGGCACGCGTCACGTGGCGCTCGATCGTAGTACGAGCGTCCTCATGAGCCCGATCCCGAAGGACTTGGCGCTGATCGCTGTTGGTTTGCGGGTCGGACGACGCGATGGAGATATCATCACGAGCGTCGCCGCGATGGGCCGACGCCCGGGGCGGTCGGTATGGAGGTGGGGAGTACACCGTGGCCGCGTCGCCTCCGGCGTGGCCTCCGCTGGCACGCGGCATCCCGGCGGAGTGACGGCCAACGGGTTCCGCCTGCCGCAGCCCGTCGTTGTTGGTGATGCCGACGAGGCTCCGGATGGTGACCCTCCATTCGTCAAGCTTCTCCGTGGCGGGAGGAAAGTCGAGGAGCAGCTACGAACGCGCTAGGGCTTCCGCTGGGGTGGGTGGCGACGAAAGCTGGGTGGACTGCGATGCGCCTCGACTCCTAACCACGTTAGAAGGAGCTGCGTCGCGACTCCGCAGCCGTTCGCCACCTCCATCAGCACCTCGGCGGACATGCTGGCCCTCTCCTTCATCTGATGGACGCACGGGACTCTTCCCAGGGCGGCACGCAGGGTCACCGGCAGGGTGACGCTGCTCATCACGCACAACCTGAGAGGAGCGCGCCATGGGCACCGGTGTTGGCATCTTGGAGATCGCCGTGCCGCCGCCTGGCGGGACGGCGGCACCCCTGAAGGGCCCCATGTCGCCTGCGGGGGGGTGGGGGCTGACTCCGTCTCTAGAGCCCGTGACTGGTGGCTCGTTGCCCGGCGCACGAACGACGCCGCTCGCCAGGCCTGGACCATCAGGGCAATGTGGATGTTCACGGGCCGCGCCTCGGGTCCTCTCCGCGACTGGCTCGCTGCCGGTCCGTGCCGGTACCAACCCGGTTTCGGACGAACCGATCACCGTGGTCGCCTTCTTCTTAGGATCCATGGCGATGAAGAACATCTAGGTCAACTGCTAGACCAGATTCTCACAATTGCACCCCCCTACCTGGTGCACCAAAGATGTCGGTGGGAAACAACACCTATGGGATCGCTGGAATCCCTTCTATGGTTGCGGGGCGCGGGGATGGTGAGAAGAGCGGGAATAGTAGACAACACAAAGGGATTTTACCCAGGTTCAGAATGCAAAGATGCGTAAAACCCTACGGTCCTGCTTTGGTGGATGTATTTAGTGTTCTTGAGCTCTCGAACGAGCTCTAGGTGCTGAGAGGATCGAAGGAGCCGAATCCTTTCTCTGTGTGCCATGGGCCTCCTTTTATAGGCGAAATAGGCTGCCACAGTGGCACACAGGAGGTGAAAAGTGCTACAGCATCGTAAGTTTATCGCTAGTATTATAGGACAAGACACATTTAATGCGAGGCTTAGGTGTCCCTTCGCTTTATTGGGGACGGGGGCGAGGCCCGTCCCGTCCGTCGTCGCTCCTCCTCGCTTCGACACGCGCCCTGGACAGTGACGCATGCGGTGCCATGTAGGCAGGAAGGCAGCTGAGGTGGCGCGGTGGTGGAGCCTCCACGTAGGATTGCATGCTGCCACGCAGGTGCCTGCCCAGCTGGTTGGGTCGGCAGCTGCATGCGAACAGCGGCGAAGACTTAGCTGGCGCGGGCCTGGCAGTGGCCCCGCCTGTGCGCTTGGCGAGGGTCTCGCCGGGTGGCCCGGCAAGGGTCTTGCCATGGCGCGCTGGCCTCTCTGGCAAGGATCTTGCCAGGGGTCTTGTGGGTTTCTTCGGTGAGGATGGTTGCCCTCTTATCCTCATTTGATCTTGAGCATTCTATGTCTTCACAAAGATCTACATGCCACCACGGAGGTGCCTCCCGAGCCCTGCCCCAACGCATTTGTCGAGCGTTGGTAGGCTCAAGGGCGGCTCACTTCGGCTGGCGTGGGCGAGCTGCCCCGGCAAGGGTCCTTGCCGGGGGAACCAGCTATGCCTATCTGATCTTTGTGGCCTTGGTCCTTGTTGTTGCTTCGTTTGTCCTCGTGGCTTCGGCTTCTCTCCAGCTTCCCCTTTCTGCCCTATTATGTGTGGCCGTGGCGGGAGGCTCTGACTGCCCGTGCACAAGTAAAGGGATCAAAAGCAGAGCCCCTACTTTTGTACACCAACACTTGACCCATTCCGTTAGCTTAGCTCTTGATCGTTTAGTATTCTGCTATTGCTTTCTTCATGAGATTATACATGTTCGTATGACTATGAGATTATGCAACTCCCGTTTGCCGGAGGAACACTTTGTGTGCTACCAAACGTCACAACGTAACTGGGTGATTATAAAGGTGCTCTACAGGTGTCTCCGAAGGTACTTGTTGGGCTGGCATATTTCGAGATTAGGATTTGTCACTCCAATTGTCGGAGATGTATCTCTGGGCCCACTCGGTAATGCACATCACTATAAACCTTGCAAGCATTGTAACTAGTGAGTTAGTTGCGGGATGATGTATTATGGAACGAGTAAAGAGACTTGCCGGTAACGAGATTGAAGTAGGTATTAAGATACCGATGATCGAATCTCGGGAAAGTAACATACCGATGACAAGGGGAACGACGTATGTTGTTATGCGGTCTGATCGATAAAGATCTTCGTAGAATATGTGGGATCCAATATGAGCATCCAGGTTCCGCTATTGGTTATTGGCCGGAGACATGTATCGGTCATGTCTACATAGTTCTCGAACCCGTAGGCTCCACACGCTTAAAGTTATGATAACGGTTATATTATGAATTTATGAGTTTTGATGTACCGAAGGTTGTTCGTGTGATCATGGACATGACGAGGTGTCTTGAAATGGTCGAGGCATGTAGATTGATATATTGGAAGCCTATATTTGGATATCGGAAGTGTTCCAGGTGAAATCGGGATTTTACCGGAGTACCGAGGGTTTACCGGAATCCCCCCGGGGGCTTAATGGGGCATAGTGGGCCTTAGTGGAGAAGAGGAGAGGCGGCTAGTGCAGGGCCGCGCACCCCTCCCCTCTAGTCCGAATAGGACAAGGAGAGGGGGGCGCCCCCCCCCCCTTTCCTTCCTCTCCCCCTCCTCTGTCCCCCCCTCCACTAATCCAACAAGGAAGGGAGGTAGTCCTTCTCCTGGTGGGAGTAGGACTCCTCCTGGCGCGCCTCCTCCTGGCCGGCCGCACCTCCCCCCTTTCTCCGTTATATACGGGGGCAGGACGGCACCCTAGAGACACAACAATTGATTTGATCTTTTAGCCGTGTGCCGTGCCCCCCTCCACCATAGTCCACCTCGATAATACTGTAGCGGTGCTTAGGCGAAGCCCTGCGTCAGTAGAACATCATCATCATCACCACGCCGTCGTGCAGACGAAACTCTCCCTCAACACTCGGCTAGATCGGAGTTCGAGGGACGTCATCGAGCTGAACGTGTGCTGAACTCGAACGTGTGTTCGGTACTTGATTGGTCGGATCGTGAAGACGTACGACTACATTAACCGCGTTGTGCTAACGCTTCCGCTTTCGATCTACGAGGGTACGTGGACAACACTCTCCCCTCTTGTTTCTATGCATCACCATGATCTTGCGTGTGCGTAGGAATTTTTTTTGAAATTACTACATTCCCCAACAGTGGCATCCGAGCCTGGTTTTATGCGTAGATGTCATATGCACGAGTAGAACACAAGTGAGTTGTGGGCGATATAAGTCATATTGCTTACCAGCATGTGATACTTTGGTTTGGCGGTATTGATGGATGAAGCGGCCCGGAATGACATTACGTATACGCTTACCGAGACTGTTTCTACCGACGTGCTTTTCACACAGGTGGCTGGCGGGTGTCAGTTTGTCCATCTTTAGTTGAACCGAGTGTGGCTACGCCCGGTCCTTGCGAAGGTTAAAACAAGATAATGATGCGTAGGTAAGAACGGTTCTTGCTAAGCCCGTAGCAGCCACGTAAAACTTGCAACATCAAAGTAGAGGACATCTAACTTGTTTTTGTAGGGCATGTTGTGATGTGATATGGTCAAGGCATGATGTTAAATTTTATTGTATGAGATGATCATGTTTTGTAACCGAGTTATCGGCAACTGGAAGGAGCCATATGGTTGTTGCTTTATTGTATGCAATGCAATCGCCCTGTAATGCTTTACTTTATCACTAAGCGGTAGCGATAGTCGTAGAAGCATAAGATTGGCGAGACGACAACGATGCTACGATGGAGATCAAGGTGTCGCGCGGTGACGATGGTGATCATGATGGTGCTTCGAGATGGAGATCACAAGCACAAGATGATGATGGCCATATCATATCACTTATATTGATTGCATGTGATGTTTATCTTTTATGCATCTTATCTTGCTTTGATTGACGGTAGCATTATAAGATGATCCCTCACTAAATTTCAAGATAAAAGTGTTCTCCCTGAGTATGCATGGTTGCAAAAGTTCGTTGTGCCCAGACACCACGTGATGATCGGGTGTGATAACCTCTACGTCCATCTACAACGGCTGCAAGCAAGTTTTTGCACACGCAGAATACTGAGGTTAAACTTGACGACCCTAGCATATGCAGATATGGCCTCGGAACACTGAGACCGAAAGGTCGAGCGTGAGTCATATAGTAGATATGGTCAACATAGTGATGTTCACCATCGAAAGCTACTCCATTTCACGTGATGATCGGATATGGTTTAGTTGATATGGATCACGTGATCACTTACAGGATTAGAGAGATGTCTATCTAAGTGGGAGTTCTTAACACTACTAGGAAAAGGGCTATAGATAATATGGACATTAATGGCGCACCAGACATGTGGTGCGCCACTGCTATATAGCAGTGGTGTCACAGCCCTAGAGCTTGCTTGTAACTAGTGGCAATGCATCCATGCATCATGTTTAATTTTCATGAAATTTGAAATGGGAATTGCCTAAACCCCTAGCACCAAAATAATGCGAATAGGTTCAACTTCAAAATATTTTCAATGAACCAAATTGGTCTGCAAAAATGTTCATGATTATGGAAAAGGGTGAAAACCATATCCAGAGATGATGCATATTTTTCCAGGACATTTTGGATTTTTGAATAAACCATATTGTATTTCAATTGGGGCATTTAAATACTATTAATATTTTTCAATGCTCCAACAATTCTGAAAATAGTTAAGGGCCTCGGTAATAATTCAGTTAATGCCCACAATTATTTTCAGGATTTATTAAAATGATTTGGTTTATAAACTAAATCAAAACAGAGCAAATAAATAGAAAAACAGAAAATAAGAGAGAGAGAAAACCCACCTGGGCTTACCTCCGGTACAGCCGACCTGGCCCACTTACCTGTAGCCGGCCCAGCTTGACCAGCCCAGCCCACCTACCTCGCCGCTCATCGTCTTCCTCTGCCAGTAGGCAGAGGCGAGGCGTAGCGCGCGCCCGAGAGCCCCGGCCACCACCTGCCTGCCTAGCTGCTCCCCCCTCGTCGCCCTGGACGCCTCCTGCGACGCCACGCCGCCCTCTCGACCCTCTCTCACTCTCCCCCGACCACGTCCCCTCCTCTGTTCCGCTTCTCTCTCCAACGAATGGAGCCGTCGCCGCCGCTCGTCGTTGCCGCGACCACCGGCCCTCCCTCGCTTCCCCGACTAGCCCACAAGCTCCGCCACTCCGTCCTCGACCCCCCTCACCGAGCCACGCGAGCCGGGAAGCTCTGCATCGCCTCCACGCCACCATCTTCAACCTCGGGAGCCGGTCACGCCGTCGCCGAATTCGCCGCCGACAGGACGTCCCCGAGCCCATTTACCCTCCCTACACAACTCGCGGTGAGCCCCCGAGTCGTTTCCCCCTTTTTCCCTCTAGGCCATAGCCCCGCCTTGGCCGAACTCCGGCCGCCGCTAGCTTGCCGCCGCGGCTGCTACAGATCACCACGTGACCAGCATGAGCCACCCCTGGATGCGGGCGAGCGAGGGCAACCCACTGGTGCCCTTGGCTTGACCCATCGCCGCCAGAAGGCCGCCTCGGCGACCTTCCGCCAGCGACTTGAGGTCGCGGCGCCCTAACTCCCGGTGACGCTGATGTGGCGCCATTAGCTTAGGTGTTAAACGTGTTTAGTTAGTACCACGTGTCGATGACATGTGGGCCCAACCGCCAACTAACGGCTAACTAAAATAGATTAGGTTAGTGTAAATTACTGCTTAGATTAGTGCTAACCTGTGGACCCCACGTGTCGCCTTTGACTTGGTGAAGTCAACGTTGTCTGGTCCCACTTGTCATCCACCCAAACCAGCCAGAGACACTGACAAGTGGGTCCCACTGGTCAGTTTTGACCTGGAGGCGCCTAGTTGTCCTGCTGACATCAGGGTGACGTCATGCTGTCGCAACATGTATTTTCTGGATTTATTTTAATTCAGGAAATTCCAGAAAATGTCCTAAACTTCTAAAAATCATATAAATTCAACCGTAGCTCAGAATGAAATAATTTATATATGAAAAATGATCAGAAAAATGTGAAGAATCTGTTTATGCCATTATCATGCATGTTTTAACAAGTTAACCTCACTGAATAGGACAAATGATGATTAGGGCAATTTGTGAAATAACATTTGGAGTTGGAATTTGATCTTGTTTGAGTTCCACTTCAATTAACTTGGCTAGCTATTGCATTGGGTGAATTCAGTACCTTAACATGACATGTCATTCATGTGAATGTGCATTGCATTGATTTTGTTCTTTCTCAGTTGCCGGTGTTTGTCCCCTCTTAGTAGATGACGTACCGAGATCAATTCGATGACACCGATGAAGAACTATATTATCTTCAGAAGTGCCAGGCAAGCAAAACCCCCTTGTTCATTCCGATATAATCCCACTCTCTCGCTCCTGCTCTATTTTATTGCATTAGACAACAACGACTCATGTGTTACTTGTTGCGGTAGCTGAACCCCTTTATCCTCTGCATGACCTGTCATTCCACAGTAATTAGATGAAACCCACTAGCATGAGTAGGAGTTGTTTAAGCCCTGATGTGCCTACTAATTCATGCTTGTTTGTCATGCCTGCTACTGCTTAGAGTTGAGTCAGGTCTGATTCATCGGGAATGAATTGGAATGGTGTGTGAACATGTCCTACTGTGTGTGAACACGATTTGGTAAAGGTAGCGGTGAGAGGCCATGTAGGAGTACATGGTGGGTTGTCTCATTGCAGCCGTCCTCATGAACTGAGTTCTGTGTTTGTGATCCATGAAACAGTTACTACCACGCATTGGGCCCAAAACCAATGGACCCTCTCGGCTTCTTAACCACCCTTGTTCTCTGTCCAGGAGTTGCAACTAGTTTCTGGTGTTTGTAGGATATGTGTTGGAGGCCGTATGCGTGGCGCTGACCCTAGGGGTGGGCTATGATGCGGTAGATACACCGTGGGTGTCTGCAGAATGCCCGTTTGGTATCTCGGGAACCCTGCACACATCGTTCGGGGCCGTTAGTGGAAGCCTCGGCCGGACTCCCTGCGGATGGAACCCGAATAGGCGATAAACCTGGACTACGAACTCGAGTGTTTAGGTAGGCTGTGGCCGACACCCACGTTGGGCTTCCGCTTGAAGGTTGACGAGTACATGTCGTGTAAACGGCGGTAAGTGGTGGGAGCGTGTGTGAAGAAGTACACCCCTGCAGGGTTAATATGATCTATTCGAATAGCCGTGTCCACGGAAAAGGACTTCTGGGTTGCCTATATCAGTTCATAGACAAGTGAAAGTGGATACTCTAAAATGCGCAAGATAAGTGTGAGTGCTATGGATGGCGTTCTCGTAGGGAGATGGGAGCGGGTCCATAGTGGTGTATTGATACGGTGAATATGTGGACTCGTAGCGCCACCTCAAAAGAGTTACTTGCAAATGTAGTTTAGGATAGCCACCGAGTCAAAGCTGGCTTGTCGCAGTCAAACTCCACCACCCCTTTTGATAATGATGCATATGTAGTTAGTTACGATGTAAGTCTTGCGAGTACAATTGTACTCACGTTTGCCTATTTTATGTTTTGCGAGAGACGTCGGTCTCACTAGTAGTTCCGCTTGGACTTCGACGTTTAGCTTGTTACCTCGGCTACGATCTTGTGCCCTCGGCATGATCTCGGTAGATAGTCGCTTCTCAGCCTTTTTCATTTATAGTTGTCTGTACTCGGACATGTTTAGCTTCCGCTTGTGCTTTGACTTGTATGTTTCGAGTGTTGGGTCATGAGACCCATGTTTTTAATATCTCGCTCCTCGGAGCCTAATGAATAAATATTTGAGTCGTAGAGTTATGTTGTGATGCCATGTTGTATTTACACATATTGAGCATATTGTATGTATGTTTGAAATGCTTGGTATGTGTGGGATTCGACAAACTAGTTGTTTATCCTTGGTAGCCTCTCATATGGGGAAATGTAGTCTCGTGCTTCTGAGCGATAGTACTCCGCTACAGCCCGGTTCACCGGAGTCCTGCTAGCCCAAAGACTACTGCTTGGACACTTGATTGGCCGGCATGTGTTTCACTTCGTTCCTATGTCTGTCCCTTCGGGGAAATGTCACGCGGTGATATTCGGAGTCCTGCCTAGCCTGCTACAGCCCGGGATACCGGAGTCCTGTTAGCCCAGTGCTACAGCCGAATTCATACGTTGATGACCGACATGCTCGATGTGATTCATGTATGCCTGTCCCCATGGGTTAGCGCCGCTTTGGGTTCACGACTAGCCATGTCGGCCTGGGTTCTTTTTCATATGGATGCTAGCGACACTATCATATACATGAGCCAAAAGGCGCAAACGGTCCCGGGCCATGGTAAGGCGACACCCGTGGGAATACCGTGCGTGAGGCCGCAAAGTGATATGAGGTGTTACCAGCTAGATCGATGTGACTTGGAATCGGGGTCCCGACATCGTTGGTATCGAGCCCGACCGTCAGAGGATTACCAAGCCAAACTGGTCGAAGTTGTGTCTAGAAATGCTTTAGTTATGTAAGGGAATTGATTGTGGAAGGGAACGTAAGGCTCTTTTTACTCCTTATACCTCATGGCCTTCTGATCTGAGTCAACCTCTTCTCTTCTACGGGGTTTAAGAACTAGGCTTCTCATCTATCTATCAGGATGACGTGTTACTAATCCCTAGACCTTTAAGATTTTTGGTTCTAAGCCCCAGTTCAGTTCCTACTATTTCTGTATGATAACTGTTGATCTCGGAACCTTGATATTTGTGATGTTGAGTGGTTATGCCACCATTTTTGCAGGATGTCTCAAATCATTTTGAGCATTTATAGTCGAATTATCTTTGTCCGAGTCATCCTGTGTCTCTAAATCGTGCTGATGCATTTGCAAATCCTTTCCTTCCGTTCGATGTCCTTTTGGTCGAATAAGCACACTAATCGGTAAGTTGAGGTACTTTGTTTCCTCGGCGAGATGTTGGAGCTATTATTATAACCTAGGTGTTTAGGAAGTCACCTAGCAATTTAGCAATGCTTTTGTATCCCCAAAGTGTGATGATTACGGCCATTATTCTTGAAAGCATCCCGTGATGTTATTAGTTAGTAGGCATTCTATTCCTGGGTTCTTGAACCCGAGATTCACCCTACTTCATGTTGTTAGTATTTGCTAGTTCCTTTAGGATATTAGTAACCTTGCGATAGTCCTCGAGGTCCGTGGTATTTCCTTCTTCCAAATACTATGAACTAGTTATGGAAGAATTTCTTTTGAACCGAAAGATCACAACCAGAGTGCTCTTGAGGAGTTCTCCATTCATAATTGTGAATCTGCCAATTCTACCTCTCTGCATGGGTTATCCGGGAAAAATGTTGAGCTTTGCTCGATATACTAATCCATGCCTCCACAACTCGAAAAGTTATATGTTCTTCGATGTTGTTCCTACTTAGTTGTATTTCGATCCCCGTCTATCAGTTGATAGTCAGGAGTAGTCGTGCTCTCGTCCTCATCGATGCCCATTTTTCTTGTGGTCCGTCAAGACATTCTGTTCTGGAATGACTAGGAGAAACAAACTCCAGTACCTCATCCATATCTAGGATTGGGTCAAAGTAGTTGTATTCCGCAGATTAAAATGCCAACCCAGCTTTTGAGTCTGTTCCACCTGGAGTGTTACCATCTTTATGTCAAGAACGTCATGAGAATTGCACCTTCTCTTATGAATCCTTGACGCAGTGATACTTCTCGCCATCATTATTCATTCCTCAGTCTCGAGTTGTTGTAACCGGAATGCCGACAAGTGAATTGTGATGTGTGAAATCGATACTCCTAGCAACCCCGTTGCTTGGTAGTAAATGGACAATATTCTCATTCTTAGCGTGTTGGTTGTTGAATCATCATCCTAAGATTAATCGTGCTACCTAGTCCTTATTTCTGGTGCACACTTTGATTGATGAGTTAGGATCTTGTCAAGTCCTCACTCATTTGATCATATTGTCTTGCCCTCAAAAGCAAGATTGTCCTCGAGCTTAGTAACATACCGGTGGTTCGTGACTTTCCAAATATCTTCTTGGAAGTGTTACCAGGTTGTCACCTGACTGCTATGTTGAGTTCGTGATCATATTGGTTTTCTTCTAAACCACCCATTCTCCAAGAATCTGTGTTGGATATCCTCGAGCTAGTTGGTTGAGCTAGACAACAACTTGGAGAGTTGGAAGATAAAGCTTTGCTTAACTTAGTTCATCTCTAAGGGATATCTTCTGTGTGTGTGTGTGTTGAAGAAAGATGATATCTCCATCGGTTGGTCCTCGTGATCAGTTGTTGGATGTATTGCCTTGTCAAAACTTTGACTTGAGTATGGGCTATCATCAAGTCAAATCAGAACCAACGATGCTCGTAATGTTGTCTTACTCGTGGTTGATCCCTCGAGCATACACCATTACATCTTTTGGTCTGACCAATGCTATCACCGTGTTCACATGATGGTGGAAGTCCAGTGATATGGAAATTCCGATGAGTTGTTGTTGAGCCCATCAGCAGCATTTTGTCTCCCCCCATGAATCATGTTGGACATCAACCTAGTGTTGGAAACTTGTGTAAGAATTTCTTCGTGTTCCGTTCATGAAGCTTATGCTTGGATGGAAAGAGTGACTTCCTCGAATTCATGTGCTTTAGGTGTAAGTTGCCGCCATGAATTTGAGAAAGGTTTGTTTTGTTTCCTTTGGAATCATCCCAAGTCAGTCATGCACGTGCGAAGTATTCTATGGTCTGATAGACTGATCATCTTCATTCCAGATGAATTCCATAGCACACCAAGTCACTGATTGATTTGTTCAAGGAAAAGGAGTTGTTGTGTAAATCTTAGATCATGCACAAGACTTCGTTACCCTAGATGATGGTTCCCAACCAGGACTCGGTGGTGTTTTATTATAAGACTACTATGTGGTCATGCTTGTCTTGGACAACGTGTTGACATGTATGTAGCAGAACCAGCTCATGTTTTGGAGCTTGCTATCGTAGTTCATTTCCCGAGAATCTCGCAACGTCATCTCGTCGATTTGTGTTGCAAACTTTCATTTCTCTTTCTAGACTTGATGAGTCTGGAATGTCCTGACACCAACCAGATCTGAATCTCAGGCAGATATGATAGTTGGGTCATTCCCAGTATTTGGATTTTGTTTCCAGCTCGCACCCGTCATTGTGTCAGTCTGCCATAGGTCCCATCCAGTTTCGATGATAAGCAAAATCATCCATTGCGTTGTCTTCAACAAGGTAGTCCACATCATCCATTCTAGTCCGGGTATACCATTCCTTTGCACTCTGCCAAACGATCGTTGCGAATTGCCTTAGGCTGGTATGAAGAGTTTCAATGATCTTTGAATCAAAAGTAATTCTTTTTGCCACCTAAGGGCACAACTCTACGAGTCACCTTTCCTAAGGTGTCCCGTTATGGAATCATGGCAATTATTTCCTCGCCACCTTGACACCATCCACCATCTCTCTAAGCGTGGAATTGCTGCCCACTAATCAAACCTCGTTGTTTGTTGTTCCATCCATCTCGATGTATGTTTTGTGTCCCAACTTAAGAGATGTTTCAACGTATCACTCCATGAGTTGATTCGGAGTGCTTGACCTCCGAGGAAATCAATTCCTGTGGAGTTTCTTTCTGTCGTCGCCGTGTTGGATAAAGTTCTCAAAGCAAGACGTCGAGATCAAGATGGTGCAATGAATCAACATCCTCGAGAAAGACATCTAGATCGTGAAGTTTGTGCTAGCTTGTGTCCCCTCTGTCTTCTTACCTCACGTCTTGAATCTCGGGACGAGATTCTTGTTTAGTGGGGGTGAGTTGTCACAGCCCTAGAGCTTGCTTGTAACTAGTGGCACTGCATCCATGCATCATGTTTAATTTTCATGAAATTTGAAATGGGGATTGCCTAAACCCCAAGCACCAAAATAATGCGAATAGGTTCAACTTCAAAATATTTTCAATGAACCAAATTGGTCTGCAAAAATGTTCATGATTATGGAAAAGGGTGAAAACCATATCCAGAGATGATGCATATTTTTCCAGGACATTTTGGATTTTGAATAAACCATATTGTATTTGAATTGGGGCATTTAAATACTATTAATATTTTTCAATGCTCCAACAATTCTGAAAATAGTTAAGGGCCTCGGTAATAATTCAGTTAATGCCCACAATTATTTTCAGGATTTATTAAAATGATTTGGTTTATAAACTAAATCAAAACAGAGCAAATAAATAGAAAAACCAGAAAAGAAGAGAGAGAGAAACCCACTGGCTTACCTCCTGCATACCGACCTGGCCCACTTACCTGTAGCCGGCCCAGCTTGACCAGCCCAGCCCACCTACCTTGCCGCTCATCGTCTTCCTCTGCCAGTAGGCAGAGGCGAGGCGTGGCGCGCGCCCGAGAGCCCCGGCCACCTCCTGCCTGCCTAGTTGCTCCCCCCTCGTCGCCCTGGACGCCTCCCGCGACGCCACGCCGCCCTCTCGACCCTCTCTCACTCTCCCCCGACCATGTCCCCTCCTCTGTTCCGCTTCTCTCTCCACCGAACGGAGCCGTCGCCGCCGCTCGTCGTTGTCGCGACCACCTGCCCTCCCTCGCTTCCCCGACTAGCCCATAAGCTCCGCCACTCCGTCCTTGACCCCCCCTCACTGAGCCACGCGAGTCGGGAAGCTCTGCATCGCC
The DNA here is from genome assembly GCA_021605145.1 of Aegilops bicornis. NCBI lineage: Eukaryota > Viridiplantae > Streptophyta > Magnoliopsida > Poales > Poaceae > Aegilops > Aegilops bicornis. The sequence continues at coordinate 603,101,896 of CM038672.1, forward strand.
TCCACGCCACCATCTTCAACCTCGGGAGCCGGTCACGCCGTCGCCGAATTCGCCGCCGACAGGACGTCCCCGAGCCCACTTACCCTCCCTACGAACTCGCGGTGAGCCCCCGAGTCGTTTCCCCCTTTTTCCTTGGTCGCATTTGACCTCTAGGCCATAGCCCCGCCTTGGCCGAACTCCGGCCGCCGCCAGCTTGCCGCCGCCGCTGCTACAGATCACCCCGTGACCAGCAGGTGCCACCCCTGGATGCGGGCGAGCGAGGGCAACCCACTGGTGCCCTTGGCTTGACCCACTGCCGCCCGTAGCGCCGCTCCGGCGACCTTCCGCCGCGACTTGAGGTCGCCGGCGCCTAACTCCGGTGACGCTGATGTGGCGCCATTAGCTTAGGTGTTAAACGTGTTTAGTTAGTACCACGTGTCGATGACATGTGGGCCCAACCTCCCAACTAACCGGCTAACTAAAATGGATTAGGTTAGTGTAAATTACCTGTTTAGATTAGTGCTAACCCTGTGGACCCCACGTGTCAGCTTTGACTTGGTGAAGTCAACGTTGACTGGTCCCACTTGTCATCCACCCAAACCAGCCAGAGACACTGACCAGTGGGTCCCACTGGTCAGGTTTGACCTGGAGGCGCCTAGTTGACCTGCTGACATCAGGGTGACGTCATGCTGACGCAACATGTATTTTCTGGATTTATTTTAATTCAGGAAATTCCAGAAAATGTCCTAAACTTCTAAAAATCATATAAATTCAACCGTACCTTAGAATGAAATAATTTATATATGAAAAATGATCAGAAAAATATGAAGAATCTGTTTATGCCATGATCATGCATGTTTGAACAAGTTAACCTCACTGAATAGGACAAATGATGATTAGGGCAATTTGTGAAATAACATTTGGAGTTGGAATTTGATCTTGTTTGAGTTCCACTTGAATTAACTTGGCTAGCTATTGCATTAGGTGAATTCAGTACCTTAACATGACATGTCATTCATGTGAATGTGCATTGCATTGATTGTGTTCTTTCTCAGTTGCCGGTGTTTGTCCCGTCTCAGTAGACGACGTACCGACGATGAATTCGATGACACCGATGAAGAACTATATTATCTTCAGAAGTGCCAGGCAAGAAAAAACCCCCTTGTTCATTCCGATATAATCCCACTCTCTCTCTCCTGCTCTATTTTATTGCATTAGGACAACAACGACTCACGTATATGACAGTGTCGCTAGCATCCATATGATAAAGAACCCGGGCCGACATGGCTAGTCGTGAACCCAAAGCGGCGCTAACCTATGGGGACATGCATACATGAATCACATCGAGGATGTCGGTCATCAACGTATAGATTCGGGCTGTAGCACTGGCTATCAGGACTCCGGTGAACTGGCTGTAGCGAGCTAGGCAGGACTCCGAATAACACCGCGTGACATTTCCCGAAGGGACGGACATAGGAACGATGTGAAACACATGCCGACCAGTCAAGTGTCCAAGCGGTAGTCTTTGGGCTAGCAGGACTCGTGAACCGGGCTGTAGCGAACTACTATCGCCGGAAGCACGGACTCACATTTCCCCATATGAGAGGCTGCCAAGGATAAACAACTAGTTTGTCGGATCCCACTCATACCAAGCATTTCAATCATACACTAATATGCCGGATATGAGTAAATACAACAAGGCATCACAACAAAACTCTACAACTCAAAGTACTTTATTTAGAAGGCTCCGAGGAGCCATACATAACATATCCATACAGGTAGGGGTCACATGACCCAACACTCAAGTCATACAACATACAAGCACATGCGGAAGCAAACTAGTCTGAGTACAGACTTTAAAAAGAAAGAAAGCTTGTTGAAGCCTTTCTATCTACAGTGGCCCTTCACAAGCCTTGGATTACCACCTGGGTGGCTAGTTCACTCGTCGATGTCAAGGTCTACATAGAACCCATCGGAAGGGGCAGTGTTGTCGTGCGAAAAACAATAATTAAGCAAACATGAGTGCGGAGGTACTCAAAGAAGTCTTACCACGTAATCCTATCATACATGCACATTCTCAAGAAGGTGGTGGAGTTAATTGCAGCAAGCTAGCTTTGACTCTTGGCTAAGCTATCCCACGTGACACCACTTGAAAAGCATTTGTCGCACACGAGTCCACTAATCACCATCACAATACTCCACTGTGGATCCTCTCTCGTCATCCCACGAGAGGGCCATCCGCGATACTCACACTTATCTTGAGGCTTTTAATAGTATCCATTTACTTGTCTATGAACTGATATAGGTAACCCGTAAGTCCTTCTCCGTGGACATGGCTATTCGAATAGATCATATTAACCTGCAGGTTGTACTTCTTCACACACGCTCACCACTTACCGCCGTTTACACGACATGTACTCGGCAACCTTCAAGCGGAAGCCCAACGTGGGTGTCGGCCACAGCCTACCTAAACACACAAGTCCCAAGTCCAGTTTATCGCATATTCGGGTTCCATCCGCAGGGAGTCCGCCGAGGTTTCCCATACGGCCCCGAACGATGTGTACAGTGGTTCCCGAGACACCAAACGGGCGAATCGGTACACGGGCCACGGTGCCTACCGCAACACAACCCACCCCTACGGTCAGCTGCTATGCGGCCCCAAAGATGCTACAAACACCAGAAACTACTTGCAACTCCCTGACCGAGGACAAGAGTGGTTAAGAAGCCGAGAGGGTCCATTGGTTTCGGGCCCAATGCGTGGTAGTAACTGCTTTCATGGATCACAAACACAGATCTCGGTTCTTAGGGACGGCTTCAATGAAACAACCCACCATGTACTCCTACATGGCCTCTCATCGATACCTTTACCAAAACGTGTTCAACACTTTCACTCGAACCCGACACAACCTTTCACTCCAGTTCATCATCCCGATGAGCCAGACTCGACACAACTCTAAGCATAGCAAGCATAGTATGGTAGGAAACACAAACATGGCTCAATCAACTCCTACACATACTAGTGGGTTTCATCTAGTTATCGTGCCAATGACAAGTCATGCAAAGGAAGTGGGTTCAACTACCGCAAAGACACAACAGTTTGAATCGCGTTGTCTTAATGCAAGAAACAAGAGCGAAGCGAGAACATGGGTTTGTATCGGAATGATCAATGGGTTGCTTGCTCGATGGAGTGGTGGTAGGATACTGCCCTTCAGACGGATAGTCGGGATTATCCTCGGAGGCAGAACCTAACACGAAAGACATACCGAAAATAAACACACATGGCAATATGCAACAATATGATGCATGCTATGACATGGCAATATGGATGTGTATTGGCCTAGTGCAAGCTGAAACAAAAAGGGATGAACTCATTTGAATCAAAGATCCAAATGCTAGCTCATTTGAAATAACCCTAAAGGTGTAATATCTTATTCTGCTTAAACAGCAAGGTTAACTTGTTTTATCATGCATGAAACCTGTACCAATGGATAGAATGGATTTTTTTCGATCATTTTTCATATATAGATCTTTGCATTTGGAGTTACAGATTAAAAGTTATGAATATTTGAAGTTTGAACTATATTCGAATTTCCTATATTAGAATAAATCCAAAGTAATTGATTTATTGCGTAAATGCGGCCAAAGATGACGCCGTGGTCAACGGCGACGTCTGTGTCAAACCCGATCGTGGGTCCAGGGTGTCGTGGTAATTAGTTTAGTTAAAGTTTAATTAAAACTAAACCTATTTAGTTAGGGTGGCTGGGCCCCACTGTCATTGACTCATCGAGTCAACCAGTGGCCCACCGTGGTCAAAGTCCACGTCGGCTGCACTGGCGTCTAGCCGGGCGAGCTGACGCTGGGCGGCGGAAGTGCGTTTGTCCATTCCGGCGACCAAACGAGCCATGGAGGGTGGCTATGGGTAGCTGGGGTTGAGCCGCGATTATTGGTGGAGTGGGTTGGGGTGAGCGGCCGGAATCGGCGCCGGGCGATTTACCTAGGCGGGTCACGGAGTTCGGCCGAAGGCGAACTCGAGGCTAGAGGGGTCGGTGAGGTGCGGGGAATGCATAGCTAGGCCCTATGTGACGTGGTGAGTGTGATGGACACCAAGATGTCGCCGGAGGGTGACCGGGAGCACGTCGGCGACGAGCTCCGCGGCGGCGGGTGCGGTTGATCGTCGTGCAGTCGCTACACAGCTCGAGAGCGAGAGAGAAAGGGAGGGGAAGGTAGCTAGACTCACGGGCAACTCAGAGGAGCACTCGGTGCGGTCGGGGACAGACCGGAGCGGCGAGGCGTTGAAGGGGATCTCCGGCGAAGGTGGACTCCAAGCGAGGTCGGTGCGGTCGGCTCGGGCTACTCGAGCACGCGGGGCTCAGCTAGCTCGACGAAGATGAGGGCGGCGGAGCTCCTGGACACGGTGAGGAGGAGCACGGACGACGGGGAGCACGTCTACGGCGATGGTGCGGCGGTGGTGGCGTCGGCCATGGCGGGGGAGCGCGAGAGAGAGAAGCCGGGGAGGAGAGGAGGTGTCCAGGGGGGTCAGGGGAGAGAGAGAGGACGGTCCACGTCGCGGCTGGGCGACGGGAGCGGCGAGGCGGCGACCAGGTGCGTGGCACCCATGCGGTGCTCGCCGCCGAGCACTGCTGCTCGTCAAGCCGAGCCAAGCAGCTACGGCTGGCCGGGCTGGGCCGGCAGGTGGGCCGGGTAGGTGGCGCCAGGTAAGTGTTTCCTTCCTGTTTTTCTTTTTCTATTTTTCTGTAACTTTGTGGAGTTTTTAAAAATACCAAAACAGTTTCAAAAATCACCAAATCGCCTCTGGTCCATTGTTGGAATATTTCCAACATGAAACATTTTAGTTTGGCAATATTTGGGCATTTGAAATATTTTATATAATTTGAAATGCTCAAACTCAAATACTTATGCTTTAATTCAAAGACCTTTGGATGACCTAGAAAATGGTGCACCACTTTTGGCAGAGGCGAACCAAAGCAAAAATGATGAACATTTTGAAGGGCATTTCAGGTTCATTGAAATAATTTTTAGTAAACCCTAGTTGAATTAAGAGGGTTCTGGGGTTTCTGTCTTCCCCATTTCAAATTCAAATGAAATTTAAACATGATGCACACACTAATGCATGGTCTAAGTGGGATGCGACAACTCACCCCACTCAAAAGAATCTCGTCCGAGATTTAGGATCTGTTGTGAAAAGGTGGGATACTCAAGTCGAAGACGATCCTCCCTTTCCCAAGTTGATTCTTGCTCGGAATGGTTTGACCATTGAACCTTTAGAAACTTGATATTCGACGCCGAGTGGTACGCTCGGCTTGATCAAGAATACGAACGGGATATTCTCGGTAGGTGAGGTTATCTTGGAGATCAAGCGTTTCGTGGTCCACTCCACGGATAGGATCTGAGAAGCAACGCCTGAGTAGGGAAACGTGGAAGACATCATGGACTCTGGAAAGATGCGGGGGTAGTTCCAATTGGTAGGCAACTTCTCCTCGTTTGGCAAGAATGCGAAAAGGGTCCAATGTAACGAGGAGCCAACTTGCCTTTGATACCGAATCGATGGGTTCCCTTCAAAGGAGTAACCCGAAGGTAAGCCTTCTTGCCAATTTCATAAGCCATAGGCTTATGCTTGCGGTCATATTGACTCTTTTGACGAGATTGGGCTGTTTTCAATTTTTCACGAACAACGCGAACTCCGCTCTTCCGCTTCTGAATCATATCCGGCCAAAGAGTTGTCTCTCCCGGTTTACGACCAGTTAAGAGGCGTCGACATTTTCGTCCATAAAGAACTTCGAAAGGAGCTTTGCCTAAGCTAGCTTGATAGCTATTGTTATAAGCAAACTCGGCGAATGGAAGGCATTTCTCTCAATTCATGCCGAAAGAGATGACAGAAGCTCGAAGCATATCCTCTAGGATTTGATTGACTCGTTCTACTTGACCACTTGATTGAGGATGGAATGCGGTGCTAAAAGAGAGACGAGTTCCCATAGCATTTTGAAAACTTTCCCAAAATCGAGAGGTGAAGAGACTTCCACGGTCTGAGTTAATCTCCAATGGAACACCATGAAGAGACACTATTCGAGAGATGTACAAATCAGCTAGCTGGCTAGCGGTTATACTCTCACGAACGGGTAGGAAGTGGGCTACTTTGGAAAGACGATCGGCGACAACGAAGATAGCATTATTCCCTCTCTTGGTCCCGGGAAACCCGGTAATGAAATCCATACCGATTTTATCCCATTTCCATTCAGGAATTTCCAAAGGTTGAAGGGTACCAAAGGCCGTTGATGCTCTGCCTTAACTCGACGACAGACGCCGCAATTAGCAATGTATTGAGCGATTTCTCTCTTCATCCTAGTCCACCAAAACCTCCGGGCGTAGGTCTTGATACATTTTAGTACTACCGGGATGAATGGTGAGAGGAGTCAAGAGCTTCCTTAAGGATCAATCGCCTCAGGTTACGCACCTTGGGAACCACTAGACGGTCTCCAAAGAACACGACACCTTGTTCATCAATGGAGAAACAATCCGCGACTCCTTTCTTGATGTTTCTCTTGATATGGGAAATTCCCGGATCTACCTTCTGTGCCTTGATGATCCGATCCGTAAGGGTAGGTTTCGCCACCAGGGTGGAAAGGAATCCTCGAGGAACAATGTGAAGATTGCTTACTAAATTCCTCGTGGAGGAATGGTTGACTTTGTTGTAACATCAGATTGTTACAATAGGATTTGCGACTTAGTGCGTCAGCCATGACATTGGCTTTGCCTGGGGTGTAAGATATTCCTAAGTTGTAATCTGTAATCAACTCGACCCAACGTCTTCGCCTGAGATTCAAATCCGGTTGGGTGAAGATATATTTCAGACTTTGGTGATCGGTGTAAATTTTGCAACGATTACCAAGAAGGTAATGTCGCCAGGTTTTGAGTGCATGAACCACTGCTGCAAGCTCTAGATCGTGTGTGGGATAATTATCCTCATGTGGACGCAACTGTCGGGAAGAGTAGGCAATCACATGACGATCTTGCATGAGTATGCAACCTAGTCCTAGTCGCGAGGCGTCGCAATAGATAATAAAGTCCTTAGAAAAATCTGGTGGAACAAGTACGGGAGCAGATGTCAAGCGTCTTTTCGCCTCTGAAAACTGAACTTCAGACTGTGGCGTCCATTCGAACTTCTTATCTTTCTTGAGGAGTTCGGTTAGAGGTTTAGCAACTTTAGAGAAATTCTTGACGAAGCGACGGCAATAGCTCGCTAAACCGAGAAAACTCCAAACTTGCTTGACCGATTCAGGTGGGGTCCAGTCAAGGACGGCTTGAACTCGCTCGGGATTGACAGCAATGCCCTTGCCAGAGATTACATGGCCTAGATAGGTCACTTCTGGTAACCAGAATTCACACTTAGAGAATTTGGCATAAAGGCGCTGCTCTCAAAGTTTCATCAACACTAGCCTTAGATGTTCGGCATGTTCTTCTTCATTCCTGGAGTAGATGAGTATATCATCGAGATATACCACTGACCTAATTTATCCAAATACTCCATGAAGATTGAGTTCATTAACCGAGAGAAGGTGGCTGGAGCATTGGTTAATCCGAAGGACATGACGGTGTACTCAGATTGGCCATAACGGGTAACAAAGGCCATTTTAGGAATGTCCTCGTTCTTGATTTTGATTTGATGGTAGCCCAACCTCAAATCCATCTTGGAAAAAGATCGAGGATCCAAATGAGCTGATCATACAGATCGTTGATCCCGGGAGCGGATACTTGTTCTTGATAGTGACCAAATTGACAGGTCGGTAATCCACAACCATCCGATCCGTACCATCCTTCTTCTTGATGAAGAGGACGGGGCAAGCCCATGGAGATGAACTGGGACGGATGAAACCCTTTTGCAAGGACTCATCAAGTTGCTTCTTAAGTTCGGCTAGTTCTAGGGGTGCCATCTTATAAGGTCTTCTAGAAATTGGGACGGTTCCGGGAACAAGATCTATCACGAACTCGACATCCCTGTCAGGTGGAACACCTGGCAGTTCTTCTGGAAAGACATCCGGAAAATCACGGACTACCAGAATATCTTCGAGGTCTGGAAGGGGATTGGCATTTAAGGAGTAAAGCTGGCGCTTGGACACTCGGGTTAAAAAATTAACCGTCTTCCCCGAAGGATGAGTGAGTTGAACAGTTCTAGTAGAGCAATCAATCTTAGCATAATGGGCTGACATCCAGTCCATACCCAAGATGATGTTTATGTCCGAGGACTTGAGAGCTATTAGGGAAGCAAGAAAGACTAATCTGTCGACAAGAATTTCATTCCCATGACTTATTCTAGAGGTTTGCCATCTAGAACCAGGGGTCTGAATTTCCATGGAGGTGTGCATGTCACAGAATGTGGTGTTGTGTAATCGAGCATAGCTCTCAGAAATAAATGAATGAGATGCTCCAGTATCAAAAAGAACAGTTGCTGGATGACAATTAACAAGGAGCGCATCGAGAACGACGTTGGGATCCTCATAGGTTTCCTCACTGAAACATAGTTGACGCGTGGCCACGAGCAAAGGGCTTGGTTTAGCATGGAGCACCTTTCCTGGCGGCTTACCACGGCCAACAGATTTTCCGATCTGACTGGGGTTGTTCTGGGGACACTCACGGATGTAGTGGCCCGTCTCTCCACACTTGAAGCAAGTTATCATATTGGGGCGTGGAGCAGCATTAGCAGCGGGGCCTCCATAAGTCTTGGGCGGAGCATATTGCTAGTTGGGGCGAGGCGCCTCAAAGGATGGCCTCGGGGTGAAACTGGGTGGCAGAGCAGTATTTGGAATCCAAACCCGGCGCTTCTGAGATCCAGAGCCGGATGAAGATCCAGAGTCACGGACATGCTTGCGTGAATCTTCAAAATCAGACTGCCCAGTTTCGGCACTGATAGCCTTATTGACTAACTTCGGAAAGGAGGTGCACTCATGCAGACGGAGATCACGACGAAGCTCGGGGCTAAGTCCTTGCGGAACCTTTCCCGCTTCTTGGCATCGGTAGAAACTTCTTCGGGAGCATAACGTGCTAATTTCCCGAACTCACGGCCGTAAGTATCCACCGTCACCTACCTTGGGTGAAATTGCAGAATTCCTCCCTTTACGCATCCATGAGACCTTCTGGGATGTGATGCTCACGGAAGGCGGCACTAAATTCAGCCCAAGTAGTAATTTGTCCAACCGGATGCATAGCCTCATAATTCTCCCACTAAAGGCTAGCAGGGCCTTCGAGATGATAAGCGGCAAACGTAACCTTATCAGCTTCAGCCACGTTAGCAGAACGCAGCTTGTGGTTGATGCTGCGAAGCCAATCATCCGCGTCGAGAGGCTCAACGGAATATTTGAACTTCGGTGGATACAGCTTGACGAAGTCATTGAGTGACACCGAATCATTTCTTGGCTGACGCGGCGGTGTTTTTCTCAATCCGCTCCAAAGAGGGTGATTGGTCTCACGCTTATTATGCTCGCTTCAAAGATAACCTCGGCCAAAGATGGCGGTTGAGGCAGATTTGCATTTCCAAATTGTCTTGGCTTCCACTTTGCCGGAGCGGCAGGATTGTTGCGGGTGTTGACCATCCTAGGAAACAAAACAATGGTTTAAACCAGGATGGCAGAATTTAGCAAGAAAGTGCGGAATGTAATGGATAACACGGAACGCAGAGATGTTCATCAGTATGACATGGTAATATAAAACTGCCATATATATACCAACGGTCATACACACCATACATAGTTTAGTACAAGCCCGACGGAGTACAACTATAGTGAAAGGCGTTACATCTCATCGGAAGCATTCCAACTCCTATACATTATTTTTCTACACTTCGGAATGATACACACTAAGTCATATTCCACAAGTCACGCAGGACGGCGGAAATACAACTATTACAATACTAGGGATACTACTACTACTCAGACAGCTCCGTAGTAGTCCTCATAGAAGTCACCACCCAAGCTTGGAAGTGGAACATGATCATCCGGAAACAGACGATCATGTGGAGCTTGCGGACCAAAGGGGCTCGGATGTGGACGTGGTCCAACAAACGGCGGCAGACGAGGCCCATGAGGAGGAGTGAGCCTCCTACCTCACGCCACTCCATAAAGTCTGGCACACCAGCCCGCACTGGGTACAAGTCCCTCATGTCCATGTATCCGGCTTGCACGGCAGGTGCAAACCGAGTCAGAGTAGCCCAGTTGATCAAAGACGGGCATTAAAGAGCTCCATACGCAAGGCCCGGTTTTCACGGTCCTTGTCTTCCAAAGATCTCCGTGGTGGTGCGAAGAAGTGAGTTCTCATGGGATGCATCGCTGTACATACCTGAAGGTAACCATGCGCCTGTGGAGGGATGCTTTGGCATATAGCGGAAATCGGTGTTGCACAAAGGCGCTTCGCTCGAATAATAGTCATCATTGAATAGGCTGCATCTTGCACGGACATCCCAATAGTGATCCCAAGACCATAAGAACGGTGGAGCGGTTCGGTGGCTCCGGATAAGATGGATAAATCCTGACCGCGTACGATATTGGCTTTGATTAAAATCCCTAACTGTTCCTCGATGGTATATTCAGGATACCATCGATAACCGGTCTCGACCATCACTCGAACCAACATTGCCGTGTGACCACACACATCAATGCAACGGGTCGATTTAACCACTTGGTTACGGGGACGGGTGGCCATCTGAAAGCACAGCCACAATGCAAAGACATTAGAATTTCTAGGAAAAATCGGGCAGCATAACATCTGTAAATGCTCAAAAAACAGATTTTAGACATTCATAAACAGATTGCAAAGCCACACAACAACATCATATCAAGGTTCTGGTTCAACTGATAGCATACCAAAATAATAGAAACTGAACTGAGGATGTAACCAACAATCCTATAAGTTACTATGGATTAGTAACACGTGAACCTGATAGAGAGAAGAGAGCCTAGTCCTATACCCACGTAGAATGAGAAGAGGATGACTCAGATCAGAGGGCATAAGGTAAAGGAGTAAAAAGAGCCTTACGTTCCCTTCCACAATCAATTCCCCTACATATAACTAAAGCATTTCTAGACTCAACATCGACCAGTTTGGCTTAGCGAACCCACAGCAGCCCTGCTCGATGCCAACGCTGTCAGACCCCGATTCCAAATCACATCGACCTAGCCGGTAACACCTCATATCACTTTGCGGCCTCACGCATGGTATTCCCACAGGCGTCGCCTTACCATGGCCCGGACCGTTTGCGTCTTTTGGCTCACGATATGGCGATGTTGTCGCTAGCATCCATATGATAAAGAACCCGGGCCGACATGGCTAGTCGTGAACCCAAAGCGGCACTAACCTATGGGGACAGGCATACATGAATCACATCGAGCATGTCGGTCATCAACGTATAGATTCGGGATGTAGCACTGGGCTAACAGGACTCCGGTGAACCGGGCTCTAGCAGGCTAGGCAGGACTCCGAATAACACCGCGCGACATTTCCCCGAAGGGACAGACATAGGAACGATGTGAAACACATGCCGACCAGTCAAGTGTCCAAGCAGTAGTCCGGGCTAGCAGGACTCGGTGAACCCGCCAGAAGCGGACTACTATCGCTCGGAAGCACGAGGCTACATTTCCCCATATGAGAGGCTGCCAAGGATAAACAACTAGTTTGTCGGATCCCACTCATACCAAGCATTTCAATCATACACGCAATATGCCAGATATGAGTAGATACAACAAGGCATCACAACAAAACTCTACAACTCAAAGTACTTTATTTAGAAGGCTCCGAGGAGCCATACATAACATATCCATACAGGTAGGGGTCACATGACCCAACACTCAAGTCATACAACATACAAGCACATGCGGAAGCAAACTAGTCTCGAGTACAGACTTTAAAAAGAAAGAAAGCTTGTTGAAGCCTTTCTATCTACAAAGGGCCCCTCACAAGCCTTGGATTACCACCGGGTGGCTAGTTCACCTGCGTCATGTCAAGGTCTACATAGAACCCATCGGAAGGGGCAGTGTTGTCGTCTCAAAAACATTAATTACAAACATGAGTACGGAGGTACTCAAGAAGTCTTACCACGTAATCCTATCATACATGCACATTCTCAAGAAGGTGGTGGAGTTAATTGCAGCAAAGCCAGCTTTGACTCTTGGCTAAGCTATCCTACGTGACACCACTTGAAAAGCATTTGTCGCACACGAGTCCACTAATCACCATCACAATACTCCACCGTGGATCCTCTCTCGTCATCCCACGAGAGGGCCATCCGCGATACTCACACTTATCTTGAGGCTTTTAATAGTATCCATTTACTTGTCTATGAACTGGTATAGGTAACCCAGAAGTCCTTCTCCATGGACACGGCTATTCGAATAGATCATATTAACCCTGCAGGGTTGTACTTCTTCACACACGCTCTCACCACTTACCGCCGTTTACACGACATGTACTCGGCAACCTTCAAGCGGAAGCCCAACGTGGGTGTCGGCCACAGCCTACCTAAACACACAAGTCCCAAGTCCAGGTTTATCGCCTATTCGGGTTCCATCCGTAGGGAGTCCGGCCGAGGTTTCCCATACGGCCCCGAACGATGTGTACAGGGTTCCCGAGACACCAAACGGGCGAATCGGTACACCGGGCCACGGTGCCTACCACAACACAACCCACCCCTACGGTCCGCTGCTAAGGCGGCCCCTCAAAGATGCTACAAACACCAGAAACTACTTGCAACTCCCGGACTGAGGACAAGAGTGGTTAATAAGCCGAGAGGGTCCGTTGGTTTCAGGCCCAATGCATGGTAGTAACTGTTTCATGGATCACAAACACAGATCTCGGTTCTTAGGGACGGCTTCAATGAAACAACCCACCATGTACTCCTACATGGCCTCTCATCGATACCTTTACCAAAACGTGTTCAACACTTTCACTCTCGAACCCGACACAACCTTTCACTGCAGTTCATCATCCCGATGAGCTAGACCTGACACAACTCTAAGCATAGCAAGCATAGTATGGTAGGAAACACAAACATGGCTCAATCAACTCCTACACATACTAGTGGGTTTCATCTAGTCACTGTGGCAATGACAGGTCATGCAAAGGAAGTGGGTTCAACTACCGCAGCACACAAAAGTTTGAATCGCGTTGTCTTATTGCAGTAAAACAAGAGCAGAAGCGAGAACATGGGTTTGTCTCGAATGATCAATGGGTTGCTTTTCGATGGAGTGGTGGTAGGATATCGCCTTCAGACGGATAGTCGGGATTATCCTCGAGGCGTAACCTAACACGAAAGACATACCGAAAAAACACACATGGCAATATGCAACAATATGATGCATGCTATGACATGGCAATATGGATGTGTATTGGCCTAATGCAAGCTGAAACAAAAGGATGAACCCATTTGAATCAAAGATCCAAATGCTAGCTCATTTGAAATAACCCTAAAGGTGTAATATCTTATTCTGCTTAAACAGCAAGGTTAACTTGTTTTATCATGCATGAAACCTGTACCAATGGATAGAATGGATTTTTCTGATCATTTTTCATATATAGATCTTTGCATTTGGAGTTACAGATTAAAACTTATGAATATTTGAAGTTTGAACTATATATTGGAATTTCCTATATTAGAATAAATCCAGTAATTGATTTATTGCGTCAGCCATGCGCCAAGATGACGCCGTGGTCAACGGCGACGTCTGTGTCAAACCCGACTGTGGGTCCGTGGTGTCGTGGTAATTAGTTTAGTTAAAGTTTAATTAAAACTAAACCTATTTAGTTAGAAGTGTGGGGCCCCACTCGTCATCGACTCATCGAGTCAACCAGGCCCACCGTGGTCAAAGTCCACGTCGGCTGCACGGCGTCTAGCCAAGCGAGCCCGACGGCGGTGGAAGTGCGTTTGGCAATTCCGGCGACCAAACGAGCCGCGGAGGGTGGCTATGGGTAGCTGGGTTGAGCCAGATTCTTGGTGGAGTGGGTTGGGGTCGGGCGGCGAATCGGCGCCGCGGCGACGACTACAGCCACGGAGTTCGGCCGAAGGCGAACTCGAGGCTAGAGGGGTCGGTGAGGTGCGGGGAATGCATAGCTAGGCCCTATGTGACATGGTGAGTGTGATGGACACCAAGAGGTGGCCGGAGGGTGACCGGGAGCACGTCGGCGACGAGCTCCGCGGCGGCGGGTGCGGTTGACCCTCGTGCAGTCGCTACACAGCTCGAGAGCGAGAGAGAAAGGGAGGGGAAGGTAGCTAGACTCACGGGCAACTCAGAGGAGCACTCGGTGCGGTCGGGGACGGGCCGGAGCGGCGAGGCGTTGAAGGGGATCTCCGGCGAAGGTGGACTCGGGCGAGGTCGGTGCGGTCGGCTCGGGCTACTCGAGCACGCGGGGCTCAGCTAGCTCGACGAAGATGAGGGCGGCGGAGCTCCTGGACACGGTGAGGAGGAGCACGGACGACGGGGAGCACGTCACGGCGATGAAAGCGGCGGCGGTGGCGTCGGCCATGGCGGGGAGCGCGAGAGAGAAGCCGGGAGGAGAGGAGGTGTCTGTGGGGGGTCGGGGAGAGAGAGGACGGTCCACGCCGCGGCTGGGCGAGGGAGCGGCGAGGCGGCGACCAGTGCGTGGCACCCATGCGGTGCTCGCCGAAAGCACTGGTTGCTGGCAAGCCAAGCAGCTGGATGGCCGGGCTGGGCAGCAAGGTGGTAGGTGGCGCCTGTGTAAGTGTTTTCTTCCCGCTTTTTCTTTTTCTATTTTTCTGTAACTTTGTGGAGTTTTTAAAAATACCAAAACAGTTTCAAAAATCACCAAACTGCTTCCTGGTCCATTGTTGGAATATTTCCAACATGAAACATTTTAGTTTGGCAATATTTGGGCATTTGAAATATTTTATATAATTTGAAATGCTCAAACTCAAATACTTATGATTTAATTCAAAGACCTTTTGATGACCTAGAAAATGGTGCACCACTTTTGGCAGAGGCTCTGAACCAAAGCAAAAATGATGAACATTTTGAAGGGCATTTCAGGTTCATTGAAATAATTTTTAGTAAACCCTAGTTGAATTAAGAGGGGTTCTGGGGGTTTCCTGTCTTCCCCATTTCAAATTCAAATGAAATTTAAACATGATGCACACACTAATGCATGGTCTAAGTGGGATGTGACAAATGGTGTGTGAACATGTCCTACTATGTGTGAACACGATTTGGTAAAGGTAGCGGTGAGAGGCCATGTAGGAGTACATGGTGGGTTGTCTCATTGCAGCCGTCCTCAGGAACTGGGTTCTGTGTTTGTGATCCATGAAACAGTTACTACCACGCATTGGGCCCGAAAACAATGGACCCTCTCGGCTTCTTAACCACCCTTGTTCTCTGTCCAGGAGTTGCAACTAGTTTCTGGTGTTTGTAGGATATGTGTTGGAGGCCGTATGGGTTACCGACCCTAGGGGTGGGCCATGATGCGGTAGATACACCGGTGGTCTGCAAAATCAATGCCTGCTTTTGTATCTCGGGAACCCTGCACACATCGCTCGGGGCCGTTAGTGGAAACCTCGGCCGGACTCCATGGATGGAACCCGAATAGGCGATAAACCTGGACTAGGGACTTGAGTGTTTAGGTAGGTCGTGGCCGACACCCACGTTGGGCTTCCGCTTGAAGGTTGCCGAGTACATGTCGTGTAAACGGCGATAAGTGGTGAGAGCGTGTGTGAAGAAGTACCCCCTGCAGGGTTAGTATGATCTATTCGAATAGCCGTGTCCACGGAAAAGGACTTCTGGGTTGCCTATATCAGTTCATAGACAAGTGAAAGTGGATACTCTAAAATGCGCAAGATAAGCGTGAGTGCTATGGATGGCGCTCGTAGGGGGAGACGGGAGCGGGTCCATAGTGGTGTATTGATATGGTGAATATGTGGACTCGTAAAGCGCCACCTCAAAAGGAGTTACTTGCAAATGTAGTTCAGGATAGCCACCGAGTCAAAGCTGGCTTGCTGCAGTCAAACTCCACCACCCCCTTTTGATAATGATGCATATGTAGTTAGTTCTGATGTAAGTCTTGCTGAGTACGTTTGTACTCACGTTTGCTTATTTTATGTTTTGCAGAGAGACTTCATTCTCGCTAGTAGTTCCGCTTGGACTTCGACGTTTAGCTTCTTACCTCAGCTACGATCTTGTGCCCTCGGCAGGATCTGGTAGATAGTCGGGCTTCTCAGCCTTTTTCATTTATAGTTGTGCAGACTCAGACATGTTTAGCTTCCGCTTGTGCTTTGACTTGTATGTTTCGAGTGTTGGGTCATGAGACCCATGTTTGTAATATCTCGCCTCGGAGCCTAATTAATAAATATTTGAGTCAGAGAGTTATGTTGTGATGCCATGTTGTATCTACACATATTGAGCATATTGTGTGTATGTTTGAAATGCTTGGTATGTGTGGGATCCGATAAACTAGTTGTTTATCCTTGGCAGCCTCTCATATGGGGAAATGTAGTCTCGTGCTTCTGAGCGATAGTAGTCCGCTACAGCCCGGTTCACCGGAGTCCTGCTAGCCCAACACTACTACTTGGACACTTGACTGGCCGGCATGTGTTTCACTTCGCCTTTATGTCCGTCTCCTTCGGGGAAATGTCACACGGTGTTATTCGGAGTCCTGCTTAGCTCGCTACAGCCCGAATACCGGAGTCCTGTTAGCCCAAAGGTTACAGCCCGAATTTATACGTTCATGACCGACATGCTCGATGTGATTCATGTATGCCTGTCCCCATGGGTTAGCGCCGCTTTGGGTTCACGACTAGCCATGTCGGCCCGGGTTCTTTATCATGTGGATGCTAGCGACACTGTCATATACGTGAGCCAAAAGACGCAAACGGTCCTGGCCATGGTAAGGCGACACTGTGGGAATACCGTGCGTGAGGCCGCAAAGTGATATGAGGTGTTACCGCTAGGTCAATGTGATTTGGAATCGGGTCCCGACAGCGCTGGTATCGAGCCCCGACTGTCTCAGGATTACCAAGCCAAACTGGTCAAGTTGTGTCTAGAAATGCTTTAGTTATGTAAGGGAATTGATTGTGGAAGGAACGTAAGGCTCTTTTAGTCCTTATACCTCATGGCCTTGATCCGAGTCATCCTCTTCTCTTCTACGGGGTTAAGAACTAGGCTTCTCATCTATCTATCGGGATGACGTGTTACTAAACCATAGACTATTAAGATTGTTGGTTTTAAGCCCCGCTCAGTTCCTACTATTTCAGTATGATAACTGTTGATCTCGGAACCTTGATATTGTGATGTTGAGTGGTTATGCCACCATTTTTGCAGGATGTCTCGAATCATTTTGAGCATTTACAGCCGTTATGCTGCCCGAGTCATCCCAGGTCTCTAAATAGTCTGATGCATTTGCAAACCCTTTCCTTCCGTTTCCGATGTCCTTTTGGTCAGAATAAGCATACTAACCGGTGCGTTGAGGTAATTTGTTGCCTTGACATATATGTTGGAGTTATTATTATGACCTAGGTGTTTTAGGGAGTCACCTATGTAATCCAGCCATGCTTTTGTATCCCCAGTGTGATGATTCTGGCCATTATTCTTGAAAGCATCCCGTGATGTTATTATTTAGTAGGTATTCTATTCCTGGGTTCTTGAACCCGAGATTCACCTTACTTCATGTTGTTAGTATTTGTTAGTTCCTTTAGGATATTAGTAACTTTGCGATAGTCCTCGAGGTCCGTGGTATTTCCTTCTTCCAAATGCTATGAACTACTTATGGCAGAAGTTCTGTTGAACCAAAAGATCACAATCAGAGTACTCTTGAGGAGTTCTCCATTCATAATTGTGACTCTGCCGGTCTTACCTTCTCTGCATGGGTTATCCGGGAGAAATGTTGAGCTTTGCTCGATATACTAATCTATGCATCCACAACTCAAAAAACATATGTTCCTTCGAGTTATTCTTTTTAGTTGTATTCCGACCCCGTCTGTCAATTGATAGTCAGGAGTATGTATGCATTCGTTTATCGATGCCTATTATCCTTGTGGTCCGTCACGCCATTCTGTTCTGGAATGACTATGAGAAACAAACTCCAGTACCTCATCCATTTCTAGGATTGGGTCAAAGTAGTTGTATCCCGCAGATCAAAATGCCAATCCAGCTTTGATTCTGCTCTACCTTGGAGTGTCACCATCTTTATGTTAGGAACTTCATGAGAATTGCACCTTCTCTTATGAATTCTTGTCGTAGTGATACTTCTCGCCATCATTGTTCATTCCTCGGTCCCGTGTTGATGCAACCGGAATGCCGACAAGTGAATTGTGATGTGTGAAATCAATACTCCTAGCAACTCGTTGCTTGGTAGTAAATGGACAATATTCTCATTCTTAGTGTGTTGGTTGCTAAATAATCATCCTAAGGTTGATCGTGCTACCTAGATCTTATTTCTGGTGCACACTTCGATTGATGAGTTAGGATCTTGTCAAGTCCTCACTCATTTGATCATATCGTCTTTCCCTCAAAAGCAAGATTGATCTCGAGCTTAGTAACATACCGGTGGTTCGTGACTTTCCAAATATCTTCTTGGAAGTGTTACCGGGTTGTTTGCTGATTGTTATGTTGAGCTCGTGATCAAGTTGGTTTCTTGTGAACCACCCTTTCTCCAAGAATCTGTGTTGGATATCCCTGAGCTAGTTGGTTAAGCTGGACAACAACTTGGAGAGTTGGAAGATAAAAGCTTGCCTAACTCAGTTCGTTCCAAAGGGATATTCTTGTGTAGTGTGTGTTGAAGAAAGATGATATCTTCATCAATTGGTCCCTATGATCAATTGTTGGACCTATTGTCTTATCAATCTTTTGACTTGAGTATGGGCTATTATTAAGTCAAATCAGAACCAACGATATTCGTAATGTTGTCTTACTCGTGGTTGATCCCTCGAGCATACCCCATTACATCTTTTGGTCTGACCAATGATATCACCCTGTTCACATGATGGTGGAAGTCTAGTGATATGGAAATTCCGATGAGTTGTTGTTGAGCCCATCAGCAGCATTTTGTCTCCCCCCATGAGTCATGTTGAACATCAACCTAGTATTGGAAACTTGTGTAAGCATTTCTTCGTGTTCCGTTCATGAAGCTTATGCTTGGATGGAAAGAGTGACTTCCTCGAATTCCTGTGCTTTAGGTGTAAGTTGCCGCCTTGAATTCGAGAAAGGTTGGTTCTGTTTCCTTTGGAATCATTCCAAGTCAGTCATGCTGGTGCAAAGTATTCTATGGTCTGATAGACTGATCATCTTCATTCCATATGCAATTCCTAGCACCCCAAGCCACTGATTGATTTGTTCAGGGACAAGAAGTTTCTTCGTAAGAGCTAATCATATGACTTATGCAAGGACTTCGATATCCTCGATGATGGCTCCCCACCTGAACTCGGTAGTGTTTCATGATAAGACTACTATGTGGTCATTCTTGTCTTGGACAATATGTTCACATGTTAGTAGCAGAACCAGCTCATGTTTTGGAGTTTGCTATCGTAGTTCATTCCCGAGAATCTCGCAACATCTTTCCGTCGATTTGTGTTGCAAACTTTCATTTTTCTTTCTAGACTCAATGAGTCTGGAATATCCTAACACCAACCAGATCTGAATCTCAGGCAGATATGATGGTTGGAACATTCCCAACATTTGCATTCTGTTCCCAGTTGCACCCCATCGTGCCAATTTTCCATGGGCTGCCTTCTCAGCAGTTGCTGTCCAGGATAATCTTCAAAGTGGTCCTACCAAGGGTCCCCTCCACCTCCAATGATAAGCAAAATCATCCATTGTGTTGTCTTCAACAAGGTAGTCCACATCATCCATTCTAGTCTGGGTATGCCTTTCCTTTGCACTCCACCAAACGATCGCTTATAATGCCTTAGGCTGGTATAAAGAGTTTCAATGATGTTATATCAAAAGTAATTCTTTTTGCCACTTAAGGAATAGTTCCTCGCGTCACCTCCCACAGGGTGCCCGTTATTGAATCATGGCAAATATTTCCTCGCCACCTTGACACCATCCACCATCCTTCTAAGCATGGAATTGTTGCCCACCAATCAAACCCCGTCGTTTGTTCTTCCATCCCTCTCGATGTGTTTTGTGTTTCAACTCGAGATGTACACCCTCTCATTCCGTGAGTTGATCGTGAGTTGCTCGATCTTCAAGAAGATTAAATCCTGTAGGGTTTCCCCTTCTTTGTTGTCATGTTGAGTGAAGATCTCGAAAGCAAGACGTCAAGACCAAGATGATGGAATGAATCAACATCTTCGAGAAGGGCAACTGGATCATGAAGATTGTGATAGTTTTGTGACTCCTTTTCCTCTTACCTCATGTCTTGAATCTCGGGTAGATTCTTGTTTAGTGGGGGTGAGTTGTCACAGCCCTAGAGCTTGCTTGTAACTAGTGGCATTGCATCCATGCATCATGTTTAATTTTCATGAAATTTGAAATGGGGATTGCCTAAACCCTAGCATTAAAGGAATTCAAATAGGCTCAACCAAAAATATATTTCAGTGATTTAAAATGGCTTTAGAAAATGTTCATCATTTCGAAAAATGCTTTAAACCGTAACCAGAGGTGCCGCACATTTTTCATGACATATTTGGTCATCGGATTAATTCATTAAGTATTTGCATTTGGGCATTTAAATGCTATAAAATATTTTAAATGCTCAAATAATCATAAACTTAAATGTTTGCTGTTGGATATTTTCCAAACAGTAGGCCTGAGCAAGTTTCATGATTTTTGGGGTAGCATTAGTATTTTTAATAAAGCCCTGAAAATTACAGAATAATAGAAAACAGAAAATAAAGAGAAAGAGAGAGAATCTTACCTGGACTTATCTGGCGCTCACCTCTCAGCCCAACCGGCCCAGCTCCAGCGGCCCAGCCCACCACCGCCTGGCTCCCTATCGCCTTCCTCCTCAAGGCCAAGAGGCGGGGCGCTGAGGCTGCGTGGCCACACGCCGCCACCTCCTCCCCGGGCTGGCTGCCTCCTCCTCCCCACAGGCGCTTCCATGCGCCGCCACGCATCACCCGGACCCTCTCGCCCACTTCCTCGCCTCGTCCCCTCCTCCGCTCCTCCCTCTCCCACCGAAGCGGAGCTCGCCGCCGCTTCGCCACCACCGCTGCCACAGGCCCTCCCTCGCTCCCCGATTAGCCCACAAGCTCCGCCACTCCATCCTCGCCTCCCCGCCGTCACACGCGATCAAGAAGCCTCAAGCACCGCCCGACGCTTTTCCCCTCATGGACTCGCTGTCGCGCCGTCGCCGATTCGTCGGCTCCGGACCGCCTCGACCTCGCCGACGACACCATCGGACGCTACTGTGAGCTGTTGCGCCGATCCCCTCTCTCCTCGGCTCTTTTCCTCTCGCTAACGCCTGCTTCCACCTCACTCGAAAACTCCCCGCCACGGCCATGGCGTCGTGGCTAGAGCCACAATGGCTCGACGCCAACCCCACCTTCATGCTCAGCGCAGCACCAGGAGCTTCGTAGCCACCACCGCTCCTCCTCCTGCACCGCAAAGCATCAAACCCGACTCCCCGCCTCGAACTCCGGCCGCCGCCTTGAGCTCGCCGTCACGATTCCCGACCGCCCGACCCGACTAACTCCACCAAGAGCTTCGGCTCCTCCCGGCTCCTCCTAGATGCCCTCCGCGGGCCATTTGGTCACGGAGTGGCTAAAACCCTTCGCCGCTGCTTGGCTCGGGCGGCTAGACACCGCAGCCGACTTTGACTTTGACCATGGGTGGGCCCTGGTTGACTCTGCTTTGAGTCAATGACTGTGGGGCCCGACCATGCTAACTATTTAGGATTAGTTTTAATTAATTTTTAGTTAAGCTAATTATCTTGACACGCTGGGCCCACCGTCAGGTTTGACCGGACCATGTTCCGTTGACCACCGACATCACATCGACGTCAGTCGATTTAATAATACCCTTTTCTAGATTTAATTTAATTCAGGAAATTTCAGAAAATACCCCAAACTTCAAATATTCATAACTTTTAATCTGTAACTCCAAATTAAATAATTTATATATGAAAAATGATCAGAAAAATATGAAGAATCTGTTTATGGCACTTTCATGCATGATTAAACAAGTTAAACTCACTGAATAGGATGAATCCTGATTAGGGCAATTGATGAAATAACATTTGGAGTTGGAGTTTAACCTTGTTTGAATTCCACTTCAATTAACTTGGCTGCATTAGGTGAATCCAGTATCTTAACATGACATGTCATTCATGTGAATGTGCACTGCATTGATTGTGTTCTCTCTTGTTTGCCGGTAACTGTCCCCTCTCGCAGAGACGACGCATCGACGATGAATTCGATGACACCGATGAAGAACTATATTATCTTCGAAGTGCCGTGCAAGCAAAACCCCTTGTCCATTCCGATATAATCCCACTCTCGCTCCTGCTCTATTTTACTGCATTAGGACAACAACGACTCATGTGTTACTTGCTGCGGTAGCTGAACCCCTTTATCCTCTGCATGACCTGTCATTCCACAGTAATTAGATGAAACCCACTAGCATGAGTAGGAGTTGTTTGAGCCATGTTGTGCCTACTCATTCATGCTTGTTGTCGTGCCTGCTACTGCTTAGAGTTGAGTCAGGTCTGATTCATCGGGAATGAATTGGAATGGTTGTGTGAACATGTCCTACTGTGTGTGAGCTAAGTGTGTGAACACGATTTGGTAAAGGTAGCGGTGAGAGGCCATGTAGGAGTACATGGTGGGTTGTCTCATTGCAGCCGTCCTCAGGAACTGAGTTCTATGTTTGTGATCCATGAAAAAGTTACTACCACGCATTGGGCCCGAAACCAATGGACCCTCTCGGCTTCTTAACCACCCTTGTTCCTAGTCCGGGAGTTGCAAGTAGTTTCTGGTGTTTGTAGCATGCTGGGGGCCGCACGCAACGCTGACCATAGGGGTGGGTTGTGTTGCGGTAGGCACCGCGGGTCTGATGTACCGATTCGCCTGCTTTGGTGTCTCGGGAACCCCGCACATCGTTCGGGGCTGTATGGGAAACCTCGGCCGGACTCCCTGCGGATGGAACCCGAATAGGAGATAAACCTGGACTAGGGACTTGAGTGTTTAGGTAGGTCGTGGCCGACACCCACGTTGGGATTCCGCTTGAAGGTTGCCGAGTACATGTCGTGTAAACGGCGCTAAGTGGTGAGAGCGTGTGAAGAAGTACACCCTGCAGGTTAATATGATCTCTTGAATAGCCATGTCCACGGAAAGGACTTACGGGTTGCCTATATCAGTTCATAGACAAGTGAAAGTGGATACTCTAAAATGCGCAAGATAAGCGTGAGTGCTATGGATGGCGTTCGTGAGGGAGACGGAGCGGGTCCATAGTGGTGTATTGATATGGTGAATATGTGGACTCGTGCGCCACCTCAAAAGGAGTTACTTGCAATGTAGTTCAGGATAGCCACCGAGTCAAAGCTGGCTTGCTGCAGTCAAACTCCACCACCCCTTTTGATAATGATGCATATGTAGTTAGTTACGATGTAAGTCTTGCTGAGTACGTTTGTACTCACGTTTGCTTATTTTATGTTTTGCGAGAGACTTCGTTCTCGCTAGTAGTTCCGCTTGGACTTGACGCTTAGCTTGTTACCTCAGTGCGATCTTGTGCCCTCGGCATGATCTCGGTAGATAGTCGGGCTTCTCGGCCTTTTTCATTTATAGTTGTGCGTACTCGGACATGTTTAGCTTCCGCTTGTGCTTTGACTTGTATGTTTCGAGTGTTGGGTCATGAGACCCATGTTTGTAATATCTCGCTCCTCGGAGCCTAATGAATAAATATTTGAGTCGTAGAGTTATGTTGTGATGCCATGTTGTATTTACACATATTGAGAATATTGTGTGTATGTTTGAAATGCTTGGTATGTGTGGGATTCGACAAACTAGTTGTTTATCCTTGTCAGCCTCTCATATGGGGAAATGTAGTCTTGTGCTTCGGAGCGATAGTAGTCCGCTACAGCCCGGTTCACCGGAGTCCTGCTAGCCCAAAGACTACCGCTTGGACACTTGACTGGCCGGCATGTGTTTCACTGCCTTATGTCCGTTCCTTCGGGAAATGTCACGCCGGTGATATTCGAGTCCTTCCTAGCCTGCTACAGCCCGGGATACCGGAGTCCTGTTAGCCCAGTGCTACAGCCCGAATTCATACGTTGATGACCGACATGCTCGATGTGATTCATGTATGCCTGTCCCCATGGGTTAGCGCCGCTTTGGGTTCACGACTAGCCATGTCGGCCCGAGTTCTTTGTCATATGGATGCTAGCGACACTATCATATACGTGAGCCAAAAGGCATAAGCGATCATGGCCATGGTAAGGCGACACCCGTGGGAATACCGTGCGTGAGGCCGCAAAGTGATATGAGGTGTTACCAACTAGATCGATGTGACTTGGAATCGGGGTCCTGACAAGTGGCGCACCATGTGTTGGTACGCCATTAGTGTGATGGACACTAATGGCACACTGCACTTATGGTGCGCCACTACTAACAAACTTTTTTATTATTTTTCCAAAAATACTAATGGCGCACCAGGGCACAGTGCGCCATTACTAGTTTTAACTAGTAATGGCGCACCACTCACCCCGTGCGCCACTACTAACATTTTTTTTTGCAAAACTACTAATGGTGCAGCACCAGATGGTGCGCCATTAGTAACCAGGGTTACTAATGGCGCATTTATAGGTAGTGCGCCATTAGTAACCTGGGATCAGCTAGATATGTTGGACAGCCACGTACCACACTCACTTTCCCCACTTCATTCTCTCCACCTCCTCCTCCAAGCTTGTCTCGGCTGCCTCCTCCTCCTCACCTCATTTGCACCATAGATTCATCCAAATTAAGTGGTTAAATTACCTTTTTTGATAGGTAAGTAAGGGGAAAGCTTTCTTTATGTTGTAGATCTACTTTTTTCTCCCTCCAACAACGTGCACATGCACTTTTTATGGCCTAGCTAGATCTATGTATGTTTGTGGTGTTGCATATGTTTCTGGTGTTGCATATATGTTTGTGTTTGGAGGTACCGGTATTTTAAATGTGATAGTTGCCAATATTTTGCCGGAATGTTGATTCATTTCCGTTTCGGTGAGAATTTGGCACTATGCATTCTTTCTGGTCCTATTTTTAGGCAAAGTCATGCCAAATTTTTTCTTGGTTCTAAAATACCGTTTTCCTCTACCCCGCAGGTGACCATGGTCCGCACGATGACCGAAGGCATCGTGAATAGGTTTTTGAGCTCCGCGAAGGCCGAGATGCTTCAAAAGAACGAGACGGAGATAAGATGTCCGTGTCGAAGATGCAAGTCAAGAGCCGTATTGTGGACCCGGATTCCGGGCAGGTGCGGGACCACCTGCTCTTGCGTGGTTTCATGGATGGCTATCGGTGGCAAGGTGATTAAGATGACTATGAAGTCGTCCATGGGGGCCGGGCAAGAAATGAGGAAGGGCAGCAAGACAACCACCGCGGCGAGGGCGGGCGAGAAGACGAAGAATCTCCAGGACATGATCACGACGGTGATGCTATACACAGTCATCATGTAGAAGATGCCAGACATGATGATGAGGAAGATGAAGATGACGGAGCAGACGACGATGGACCATCGATGGGCTGGGTGCAGGACCCTCATATTCAAGAGCTGGTTCTCAAGCAGACGGATAACGCAAGATCTGCCGCCTGAGAGAAAGCCAAGTTGGATCAACTGGAGATAGACGTGGTTACTCCATTGTATGATGGATGCTGGCCCAAGGATACCCGCCTAAAAGTAACGCTCATGGCTCTGGAGATGAAGGTAAAAAACAAAATGACCGACGCATGCTTCGACGAGAACATGTCATTCTGGCACGAACATCTTCCCAAGGGGAACAAGTGCCCGACCAGTTTCGAGGAGGCGATGAAAATCGTGTGTCCTCTAGATTTACCGCACGTGAAATACCATGTGTGCGTGAACAATTGCATCATTTATCAGGACGAGCACGCGGAGTCTACCATATGTCCGGTGTGCGGCGTCATTCGATACAAGAAGAGGAAGAAAGCTCCTCGAAAAGTGGTGTGGTACTTTTCAATCACTCCTTGTCTGCAGCGGTATTTTGCGGACCCTAAGGTAGCAAATCTCCTGCATTGGCACGCAGATAGGAAGGAGAAGAAGCGAGAAGACGACGGAAATGATCCGGAGATAAATAAAAAGACAAGATGCTGAGTCACCCTAAGGATGCGAGCTAGTGGCAAGCGTTGAACTTCGAATACCTAGAATTTGGGAACGATCCAAGGAACATCGTGCTGGGCGCGAGCACCGATGGAGTCAATCCGTTTGGCAGTCAGAGAAGCACACATAGCACCTAACCTGTGTTTGTGTGGATGTACAACCTTCCCCCCTGGTTGGGCATGAAGAGGAAGTACATTCACATGAGTATACTAATTGAAGGGCCGAAACAACCAGGGAACGACATCAATCTGTATCTGGGGCTGCTGAAAGAGGAGCTAGACACGCTGTGGAAAACACCAGCCAATACGTGGGACGCTGCAGAGAAAGAATTTTTCCCTATGAGAGCCGCACTGCTCACGACAAAGGCAGGACTATCTCGATTACGGATATCTCATGGGCAGGTGGTCCACGGATTTTCTGGATGCGTCAGGTGCATGGATGACACAACGTATTGCCAGCTAGATAGAGATCCCGGGTCTTTGAAAAACGTGTTCATGGGACATCGAAGGTGGCTTCGCGACGATGACCCATGTAGGAAATGCAAGGATCTGTTCGATGGTGAAACCGAAACCCGAAGAGCCCCGCGTATGAGGAGCAGCGAGGAAATAGACGAGCTGTTGAAAAATTGGAAAGATTGCCCACTATCGGGAAAGAAGAAAAAGGCGCCAGAGCCGGGAAAGAAGCGAAAGGCGCCAGAGCCGCTCTTGAAGGTATGGAAAACGAGGTCTATTTTCTGGGACTTGCCGTACTGGAAGATCCACCGTGTGCCTCACAGCCTTGATGTCATGCATATCACGAAGAACGTGTGCGAGAGTCTGCTTGGTACCCTACTCAACATGCCAGAGAGCACCGACGATGGGCCGAAAGCAAGGGCAGACTTGAAATCAATGGGCATCAGGGAGGAGCTTCACGCTAATGATCATGATGATGAGGCGAAGCAGGACACGGAAAGTCGCCGCAAAGGCAAAAAGGCCAAGAAGACCGGAAATGACTTCCCTCCCGCGTGCTTCACTCTAAGTCAGGAGGAGATCGATTAGTTTTTCACCTGCCTCGTAGGAGTAAAACTTCCTCACGGTTACGCGGGGAAGATAAGCAGATACCTAGACTCAATGAAGCGAAGTTCAGCGGGATGAAGTCTCACGATCGCCACGTCTTTGATGACGCAGATACTTCGATTGCAATCCGTGGGATCATGGACGCGCATGTCCGTGAAACGCTATTTGGCCTATGCAACTTTTTCGACGTGATCTCTCGGAAGTCGGTTGGCGTGAGGCAACTCAGAAGGCAACAGGAAGAGATCGTGGTGATACTATGTGAGCTTGAGATGTACTTCCCGCCCGCATTCTTCGACGTTATGGTGCATCTGCTGGTCCATATCATGGATGATATCATCCAACTCGGGCCGACGTTCCTGCACAGCATGATGCCGTTCGAAAGGATGAATGGTGTGATCAAAGGATACGTTCGCAACATGTCACGTCCAGAGGGAAGCATAGCCAGGGGCTTTCTAACCGAAGAGTGCATCTCCTACTGCATGAATTATCTAGGCATCGAGAACCCCGTTTGTCTACCCGTCAACAGGCTCCTCAGCAGGCTCGCTGGATGGGGTCACCGTGAGGGTCACCGCGAAATGCATGTTGTCGGTGTACAAACGTAGGGGCTCTACTTTTGACCCCTTTAGTTGTGCACGGGAAGTCAGAGCCTCCCGCCACGGCCACGCATAGACATAGCAGGAAAGGGGAGGTGGAGAGAAGCCGAAGCCACGAGGACAAATGAAGCAACAAGAAGGACCAAGGCCACAAAGATCAGATAGGCGTAGCAGGTTATCCCGGCAAGGAACCTTGCTGGGGCAGCCTCAGCAGCCCCGGCAAGACCCTTGCCGGGGCAGACCGCCCACGCCGGCGGAAGTGAGCTGCCCTTGAGCCCACCAACTCTTGACAAATGCATTGGGGCAGGGCTCGGGAGGCACCTCTGTGGTGGCATGCAGATCTTTGTGAAGACATAGAATGCTCAAGATCAAATGAGGATAAGAGGGAAACCATCCTCACCGAAGAAACCCACAAGACCCCCGGCAAGACCCTTGCCGGGGAGGCCAACGTGCCATGGCAAGACCCTTGCCGGGGAGGCCAGTGTGCCACGACAGGACCCTTGCCGGGGAGGCCAGCGTGCCAGGGCAAAACCCTTGCCAGGCCACCCGGCAAGACCCTTGCCGGGCCAGCCGACAAGGCTCTCGCCAAAGCGCAACGGCCGGGCCACTGCCAGGCCCGCACTAGATAAGTCTTCGCCGTTGTTCGCATGCAGCTGCCAACCCAACCAGCTGGGCAGGCACCTATGTGGCGGCATGCAATCCTTCGTGGAGGCTCCACCACCGCGCCACCTCAGCTGCCGTCCCGCCTACATGGCCCACATGCATCGCTGGCCAGGGTGTCGAAGCTGGGAGGAGCGGCGACGGACGGGACGGGCCTCGCCCACGTCCCCAATAAAGAGAAGGGACACCTAAGCCTCGCATTAAATGCGTCTTGTCCTGTAATACTAGCGATAGACTCGCGACACTGTAACTCTTTCCACGTCCTGTGTGCCACTGTGGCAGCCCCTTTCGGCTATAAAAGGAGGCCCATGGCGCACAGAGAAAGGATTCGGCTCTTTGGAACCTCGCAGCACCTAGAGCTAGTTCGAGAGCTCAAGAACACTAAATACATCCACCAAAGCAGGATCATATGGTTTTACGCACCTTTGCAGCCTGAACCTGGGTAAAATCCCTTTGTGTTGTCTGTTGGCCCCGCTCTTCTCACGATCCCCGCGCCCCGCAACCGTAGAAGGGATTCCAGTGATCCCATAGGTGTCGTTTCCCACCGACATCTTTGGCGCGCCAGGTAGGGGAGCGCTGTTGTGAGAATCTGGTCCAGCAGTCGACCTAGCTGTTCTTCATCGCCCCGGCCCCTGCGGAGAAGGCGGCCAAGGAGGCGGCGCTGCCCGTGGCGTGAAAGACACCGAGGCGGCAACGAGAGAGCTAAGTCATGTTGAACTTTAAGTTCTTCTCTTTAAACATAAGGTTATTATCCTTGACGGTTCGGCCTATGTATGGGAAGCCTGTACACAGAGGGGCCCTCCTGCGATCGGCAACGCCTTTGTTCTATTTCGAGTCCGCTAAACAGTTCAAGCGGCCGCGTCGAGAGCGGCAGGGTAGCCTTTCGCCATCAGCAACGCTCTCGGTTCTGACTCGAGTCAAGCACGACAGATCGAGCGGCCGCGCCAAGGGCGGTAAGGTGCTTTGCCCGGAAACAAGTACACTCGGCAGGCTAACAAGGATCCGTCCTCAAAACGCCGCCCTGGGTTTACGTGCCAGCAAGCTTACCCAGTTGACATGGTGTGGACATACAAAGGAAAATCGAACAGGAAAATAACATGCATAAGTTTTAGGCGCATTATAGAGTTATATTACACAAATTGTCGCCGCGGTTATAACTAAAGATAGCTTTATCTTGGTCACGAATCCGCAGCGGCGGCGGAGAACGGGATGCCTAGTCCCGGCGCTGGCCATCAACCCTCTTGATTTTGTCGATGCGGTTGAGGATGGGCTGGATACGCTCATTGAGCGCTGCGATGTCGGCATCCTCCGGCAAGCTCTTCAGCACAGCTCCGAAGTTGAGGTCTGGGTGCTAGTGCGCAATCTTGGTGAGCACCCTGGTCATGGTCCCCGGTAGAGTATCCGGGATTCCTCGGCCAGGGAGGCCGCCCGGTTGGATTGAAGCCGCTTCAGGGCGTCGACGACCTTCTCAAAGTATATGGTCAGGTTGGTGTTGGGGCTCAGGTTCGCCTCTGGGGCGTACCCCATCTCCGGCATACCCATGATGCCCAGTTGATCGGCAGCCGAGTTTGCAACGGCGGCAAGGCGCCCGAGCCAGCGTTTCTCACGCGCCTTGTAATCTATGAGGTTGGCGGTCTCGTTCTGCAGCAGCTGCTTCTCCGTCTCCAGCTCCTTGGCAAAGATCCCCTCCCGGGTCATGGCCCCCGACAGTGTCTCCTCGAGCTCTCCTAGCTTCAGCTTGAGATCTGTGATGGAGGCGTTGGCCTCGGAGAGCTCTCCAGAATTGCTGATGACCTCACCCTGCGCCACCGTCAGAGCACCATTGAGCGTGTGCTTCTCCTGGGCCAGCTTTAGAGCTTGCTCCTCCAGCTCCTTCACCTTGCCGGCATGGGCCTGAGCCAGGGGGTTGAGTGCCTCCTGATGCCTCTGCTCCAGCTCTTGGGTCCGCTGCAGGATGAGCTTGTCTACCTCTTCGTCCTAGCCATGGAGCGTGGCGGCAAGTTTCTCCTCGCGCTTGGCAAGGTCCTCCTCCTGGGTCTTCAGGGCGGCCTCGTGCTGGGACCGGACGGCTTCGGCTTCATCGGCAGCCTCTTCACCATCTCCTGGGCCTTCTGATGTCGGCCAGCTTCAGGGCGAGCTCCACCTCACGGTTGGCCAGCTCACCCCGGGCGGCCTTCAGCTCGTCTGAGCTCAGGCGGAACCAGCGCCGGGCGACACGCCCCCCGAAGTCCTCCTCCATCGTCTCCACCACCGCCGTCCTGGAATTTGCCTTGTCCAGGCGAGCGGGGTGGAGCGCCTGGAGCTTCCAGAAGCTGGCGTCCATGGCCTGGAGCAGGTGCTCCTCCTGGGAGCCAGTGCCACCAACGCCCGGCTCGTCAACAACGTCAAGCCCAGCGGTGGCAAGCGCCTCCTCGTCGAACACCTCTCCCTCAAAGGGAGCCCTGGTGCTTGACGCGCCAAGGAGATGGACGAAGAGGTCGTCGCTGACCCTCAGGTACCTGCCAACGCCCCAGGCAGCGGAGGAGGAGGGCAGGTCGTCAAACGCCCCCTCCTCGGCAGTGGCCTTGCGAGCTCCCTCGGCAGGCCCCTTGTCGGGCTCCTCAGCGGGTCCCTTGGCGGCATCCTCGGTGGCGCCCCTAGCTCCCTCCTCAGCAGTGATCTTCTCCGCCTCCGCCGCGGCATCCGCGGCAACGTCCTTGATGGTAGCGTCGACATCCTCAAAGGAGAAGTCCGAATGCCACGAAAGAGATAGGGTGGAGCCAAGGTCGAAGGTCAATAAGGGAAAAAGAAGAACGCAAGCGAAAGTGGAGAGCGAGTGGTTTACCCGTGCTGGGTTCGAGAGTCGGAAGCCCCTTCTCTGCCAAGGTCTGGCGTCGAGGCAAAGCCACCGGCGCCTTCGTTCCCCCCTCCTCCTTTGCTCAGCCTCGGTGTAACAGCCCTACAATTTGGTTGCAGATAGTGGCATTGCATCCGTGCATCATGTCTAAAGTTTTGTGAAATTGAAATGGGGATTGTTCCAAACCCTAGCATAAAAATTAAATCAAATAGGTTCAACTGGAAATTGCATTCAATGAACCCAAAATGCCTTCATCAATGTTTGATATTTTTGGCAAGGCTTTGAGTCCAAACCAAAAATGGAGAACATTTTTTTTGGAATATTTTGGGCACTGAATTTAAATCATTATTGTATTTGAATTTGGAATTATATTCATAATATATGGAATATGTTTCAAATAACTTTGAAATGTTTTATGTGCTATTGGAAAAGTCCAACCAGCAACATAAAAATATTCAAAGGTTTTTGTCACTGTTTTCAAATTGTTCTGAATTTTAAACGGTGGCAGAATGTTAAATTAAAGAAAACAAAACAGAAAGTTAAAAAAAGGGCAGAAATCTCACCTGGCCTCCCTGTAGCCTGGCCCAGCTTTTCTCGGCCCAGCCCACCAGCAAAACTGCCATGAGCTTCTTCAAGCTCCTGCCAGTAGGAGCTGTTGCGTGCCCGCATCACAGCCGACCGTGGCCACGTCTCCCCGCCACCTCCTGCTTGCCTCCCTCGACCTGATCCGTGCCTGGAGACGCCCGAGCCCCTCCTGGTCCTTCCCCTCTCTCGCAGCTCACTCTCCTTTCCCCTGCTCTCTCTCTCTCTCTCTCTCTCTCTCAGGTGTAGCACGCCCGAAGGCCAGATAAATGCCGCTCGCCGTAGCCACGGCCACCGGCCACCCCACGCCTCGCCAGCGCGCTAGGAAGCTTCGCTACTTCGTCCTCGTCCCTCCTTGCTGAGCGATGCGATGAGGAGAGCCCCGAAGCGACGCCCACAACATCATCTCCAACCACGGCCGGCCGAGATCGCCGCCGCCGTCTCGTCGCCCTCAGGCCTTCCCCGAGCATGCTGACCTTCCCTACGTCTCCGCTGTGAGCTCACGGACCGAACACCCCACTCGTCCACCTAGATTGCTCGCCGTAGTCATCGATTCATCGGATACAGAAACCCGCAGCCGCCCGAGCTCATAGCCGGTGATGCTCCGGTGGACTTTCAATCTCAATGACCTATCCAACACACTCGCACACGCACGTAGTTTCTTCCCTGCTGCTCGCTTTGCTCGCCCGCTTGCTCTAGCCGCAGCTGCCTTACACACCAAACTCCGGCCGCAGCCCAACTCGCCTCCCCGCCGTTGCACGCCACCCCAGAGCCGCCCGAGGCCACCAACGGACGAGCCTCGTTGCGCCGCTTCCAACGCGCCCGGTCGTGCGACCTCTCGTCGCCGGAGTTGGCCGGACGGGCAACCCCGCCGCGTCACGATTACGGTGGCTAACCGCCGGTTCGGATGACGTGGACACGTCATTAGCGGCTAATGAGGCCACTAACTAACCCACATGCTCACTGACACATGGGCCCACGTCCTAATTAACCCCTGTTATGTTTTTGTTTTGATTAGTTTAAAATCCGGCAGGACCCACACGCCAGAGTTGACCGCGCTGACGTGGCTGTTGACTAGGCCCACCTGTCTGTGACACTAGCCAGCTCTGTGCCACTGACGTGTGGACCCCACACGTCAGGTTTGACCTGGACCGGTCAGCTGACCTGCTGATGTCAGTCTGATGTCATGCTGACGCAGTAAGCATTTTCTGGAATATTTCTAATTCAAAAATGATTTGGAAATTTCAAAAAATGTTGCAAAACTTTGAAAAATCATAGAAACTCAACCGTAACTCCAAATAAGATAAGTTATATATGGAAAATGATCAGAAATATCCAATCTATCCATGTGTAGCATTTTGATGCATGTTTTGAGCAAGTTAACCTCACTGTTTAGGATGAAACATGATTAGGACAAATTTGAAAATAGACTTGGAGATGGAATTTGACCTAGCTTTGAATTCCACTTCAATCAAAATGATTTCCTGTTGCATTAGCCAAATCACAGCATATTGCCATGTCATGATCATGCATCATATTGTTGCATTGCATTGATTGTGTTCTTCCTTGTTTGCCGGTGTTTGTCCCCTCTCGATAGACGTGGTTCCGACGATGTGATCGATGACACCGATGAAGAACTATACTATCTTCAGAAGTGCTAGGCAAGCAAAACCCCCTTGTTCATTCCGATACAATCCCACTCTCTCGCTCTAGCTCTCTTTTACTGCATTAGGACAACAACGATTCAACTGTTACATGCTGCGGTAGTTGAACCCCTTTCCTCTACATGACCTGTCATTGCCACAGTAAATAGATGAAATCCACTAGCATGAGTAGGAGTTGTTTGAGCCCAGATGTGCCTACTCATTCATGCTTATTTGTCATGCCTGCTATTGCTTAGAGTTGAGTCAGGTATGATTCATCGGGGATGAATTAGAATGTGGTGAACATGTCCTACTATTGAGAGCTAAGTGTGTGAACACGATTTGGTAAAGGTAGCGGCGAGAGGCCATGTAGGAGTACATGATGGGTTGTCTCATTGCAGCCGTCCTCAGGAACTGAGTTCTGTGTTTGTAATCCATGAACAGTTACTACCGCACATTGGGCTCCGGGCGCTCCAAGCTCTCTCGACTTATTAATCAACCTGATCTCTGTCCAGGAGTCGCAACTAGTTTCTGGTGTTTGTAGGTAGTGTTAGTAGTCTACCAAGTGGCACCCGGTACAGGTGGGCTTGGGACAGACTAGGCACCGTGGCCGGGCATGCCAAGCGTCGCCCGTTTGGTGGGCTTGGAACCCTGTACACATCGTTTGGGGCCGTGAGCGACACCCTAGCCGGATCTCCTTGAGGATGGAACCCGAATAGGCGATAAACCTGGACTAGAGACTTGTGTGGTTAGTCAGGTCGTGGCCGACTCCCTCGCCAGGCTTCCGCTTGAAGGTTGCTGAGATACATGACGTAGACATGGTGGTAAGTGGAGAAAGCGTGTGTGAAGAAGTACACCCCTGCAGGGTTATAAATGATATATTAGAATAGCCTTGTCCGTGGTAAAGGACTTCTGGGTTGCCTATACAGTTCATAGACAAGTGAAAGTGGATACTCTAAAATGCGCAAGATAAGCGTGAGTGCTATGGATGGCGTTCTCATAGGAAGATGGGAGCGGATCCATAGTGGTGTATTGATATGGTGAATATGTGGACTCGTGTGCGCCACCTCAAAAGAGTTACTTACAGTCGTAGTTCAGGATAGCCACTGAATCAAAGCTGGCTTGCTGCAGTTAAACTCCACCACCCCCTCCCCCCATTTATTGATACTGATGCATACGTAGTTAGTTCTGATGTAAGTCTTTCTGGGTACATTTGTACTCACGTTTTCCTATTTTACGTTTTTGCAGAGACTTCCGTCTCACTAGTAGTTCCGCGTGGACTTCGACGTTTAGCTTGATACCTCAGCTACGATCTTGTGCCCTCGGCAGGATCTGGTAGATAGTCAGGCTTCTAAGCCTTTTTCATTTGTAGATCTCTGTACTCAGACACGTTAAGCTTCCGCTTGTGCTTTGTGCTTGTATGCTCTGTATGTTGGGTCATGAGACCCATGTTTGTAATATCTCGCTCCTCGGAGCCTATTGAATAAATGCTTGAGTCATAGAGTTATGTTGTGATGCCATGTTGTATTTACACATATCGAGCATATTGTGTGTATGATTGAAATGCTTGGTATCTGTGGGATCCGACAACCTAGTTGTTTATCCTTGGTAGCCTCTCTTATGGGGAAATGTAGTCTTGTGCTTCCATGAGCCATGGTAGTCCGCTACAGCCCCGTTCATCGGAGTCCTGCTAGCCCAAAGACTATCGCTCGGAACACTTGGATCGGCCGGCATGTGATTCACTTCGTTCCTGTGTCTGTCCCTTCGGGGAAATGTCACGCGGTGACATCCGGAGTCCTGCCTAGCCTGCTACAGCCCGGGTTCCCGAAGTCCTGTTAGCCCAGTGCTACAGCCCGGATTCGCACGCTGCTGACCGACATGCTCGATGTTGATTCATGTGTGCATGTCCCTATAATTTAGTGCCACTTTGGGTTCAGACTAGTCATGTCGGCCCGGGTTCTCTGTCATATGGATGCTAGCGACACTGTCATGTACGTGAGCCAAAAGGCGCAAACGGTCCCGGGCCATGGTAAGGTGACACCCGTGGGAATACCGTGCGTGTGGCCGCAAAGTGATATGAGGTGTTACCGGCTGGATCGATGTGACTTGGAATCGGGGTCCTGGCACTCGGTGCTCGGTGTCCTTGCCGGGGACGCCACTTGGAGCAGTGTAGTCAACGGGGGCGGCACGATCGGAGAAGCCCCCTGTGGCTCCCCTTGGTGCTGCTCCCCTCCTGCATCCACGGCACGGTTAACAATGAAGCATCACGCGCGACACACGTTGATTGAGGGTGGGTGGTGGACTCACGCTGGGGGCTGGGCCGGGGGCTGCTCTCCGGACTGCTCGACAACACCACTGGCGTACTGGAGGTACCTGCCAGGGGCTGGCCGCTTGCCGAAACCCTGGCCCTCTTGATCCTTTGGACCAGCGTCTCCATATCCCTGCAAGACGAAGACAGGTAAGCAACACCATCAAGGGGGGTGCAAGGAATGAGTGAGGAAAGCAGAGGCTTACTCTTTGTTCCCTTCCTCCTACTCCTCTGTTGGTTGCCTCTTCCGCTCCAGGCTGAGAGGCCCGAGCTCACTCTCCGGGCTAAGAGGCCCGAAGTCAAACAAGTCACCCCCAATCCCTGCAGCGATGTTTGCCGGCGAGGGGGGAGGTGATGTCGTCCGGGCGCACTTGGATGATGAAGAAGCAGGCGTCCTGTTCTTCGACGCCATGGCTTTCGCCATTTTCTTTGCCGCCACCGCCCTCGTCTGGCGCACGAGCGCCTCCTGGGCTTGCCGCAGCTGCACAGTTCGGTCGAGGCAGACCGGCTCGCCGGAGGTGTCCCGCCGCAGGACCTGCCTCCTTCCGATGGTCGTAGGGTCGGCGGTTGCGGTCCTTCCCTCCTCGCCCTCCACCAACGACGACCCGTCGGCGGCATCCTTGACGAGGGGAGCCCCGGTGTCGACACCGCTGGCCTCCCCAGTGGTTGCTGCCCTCCAGGCGAGCTCCACATCTTCTGCCTCCACCGCGGCCTTGTCCACCACGCCGGCGGCGCTGCCGGCCTCCTTGACGAGCCTTGCCTCCTCCTCGGCAAGCCTCGCCTCCTCCACCCTGGCGGCAATATAGTCTAGCTCCACCGGGGAGGTGTCCTGGATGAGCCGCGGCTCGTCAGTGATGTACATCTCGTGTAGACTGTTGAAGAACTCCTGCACCGCGAGCTCGTCCGGCTCAGCCCAACTCGGATCGAGGCAGTGCGCGTTAAAGAGTGGCATCATGGCGATGATCTCATTCCAACGAGAGTTGTTGCTCAGCGGAACCACTCCTACCGGCAGCTTGAAAACAGGCTCCTTGTCGACCTTGCCGGCCTTCGCGGCCACAGCAAGCTTGCGGACCGCTCGAACTTCGCATCGCCGTCGACCTCGAGCTGGAAGATTCGCTGGCAAACATGGGCGTGCCGCAGCACCGTCAGGTTTTATCGAGGCCGGGACGAAGCCTCATGATGTCGGCGGCGTTCACGTAGAGCCAGGCCGGCCTCCCCTTGTCATCAAGAGGGGCAATCCGGTGGCGGATGAAGTCCACCCCAATCATCTCGAGGGAGAGCTCGACCTGGGTAAGCCGGAGAATCCTGGTGGTGGCGATCGTGAGCTTCGCGTCGTCGGCATCGACTTCACCCCAATTGCCGCCACGAACCGGCGGCTTCTGGCGAACCTCGCAGAATGCTGGCGGGTCTTTTTCCTCAATCTAGCACCACCGGCCCCGCCATTCTTCCCACCTCTCCTTCATGGCACCATCCGCACGCTTGGCCCTCGGGATCCGTGCGACGCAGCCAAAGAATGTCACCCCCTGCCTGGATCCGAGGGGAGAAGTAATGGCGGAAGAGCGCCGTGCTGGGGTGCACCCCGACGAAGCCCTCACAGAGATGGGCGAAGAGGGCAATACACGCCACGGCATTCGGAGTAAAATCTAGGAGGTGGAAGCCATAGGTGTGCATGATGTCCTTGAAGAAATCGGAGAAGGGGGAACAGAGCTCGCAATAGAAATAGTCGATGAAGAAGGGGTATCGATGCGGGGAGGGGGCCGCACTGGCAAGGACGATGGTCGTGGCCGGATTCCCCGTCTTCTCTCCCCCCGTCTTCACACCCCACAAATACTTGAACATCCCCCGAAGCTCGGGCACGCCAACCGTCGACGGGAAATAGGCAAATTGCACTTGCCGCGCCACCAGCTCGCTCTCCGGCTGCTCCGAGAAACCGGCATCCTTCGCCACTCCCTTGCTCTTGGTGGACTTGGGCGCCATGGCGACTGCAGGAAGCGGAAAAACAGAGGACGGCGAAAGCACGGCGGCGATGGGCGAAAGTAGAGAGGCTCGAGAAGAAGGGGGCAGCGGTTCTGAGATTGGAGGAAGGCGTAGTGAAGGGGTGAAAGTGAGCAGCATGCCCGTGGTTATTCCTTTTTATGGGGAAGGCGCGGGCCGCCTCCTTTCCCATTAACTGCGATGCGACGCATGCGTGCGGGCGCTATCCCAGGCATGCCTCCCACGTCATGCATGCGCGCACAACCCCCACGTCGCGCATTCAACGCGGGTCGTGGGGAAGCGCAGCGGACGGAACAGTGGCCGCGGTAAAAATCCGCCCCAACTGCCCGCGCACTGTTCTGGGCCTGGCCCAACAACGTGTTGCGCTTATGTGTGGCCCAGGCCCGGGGGCTCCTGTCGGTGTACAAAAGTAGGGGCTCTGCTTTTAACCCCTTTACTTGTGCACGGGCAGTCAGAGCCTCCCGCCACGGCCACGCATAGACATAGCAGGAAAGGGGAGCTGGCGAGAAGTCGAAGCGATGAGGACAAATGAAGCAACGATAAGGACCAAGGCCACAAAGATGATACAGGCGTAGCAGGTTCCCCCGGCAAGGACCCTTGCTGGGGCAGCCTCAGCAGCCACGGTAAGACCCTTGCCGGGGCAGCCCGCCCATGCCAGCCGAAGTGAGCCGCCCTTGAGCCCACCAACGCTCGACAAATGCGTTGGGGCAGGGCTCGGGAGGCACCTCCATGGTGGCATGCAGATCTTTGTGAAGACATAGAATGCTCAAGATCAAATGAGGATAAGAGGGCAACCATCCTCACCGAAGAAACCCACAAGACCCCCGACAAGACCCTTGCCGGGGAGGCTAGCGTGCCACAGCAAGACCCTTGCTGGGGAGGCCAGCGTGCCACGGGAGGACCTTACGGGGAGGCCAGCGTGCCACAGCACGACCCTTGCTAGGCCACCCGGCAAGACCCTTGCCCGGCCACCCGACAAGGCCCTCGCCAAAGCGCACCGGCTGGGCCACTACCATGCCCGCGCCAGATAAGTCTTCGCCGCTGTTCGCATGCAGCTGCCGACCCATCCAGCTGGGCAGGCACCTGCATGGCGGCATGCAATCCTTCATGGAGGCACCACCACCGCGCCACCTCAACTGCCTGCCCGCCTACATGGCCCGCATGCATCACTGGCCAGGGCGCGTGTCGAAGCGGGGAGGAGCGGCGACGGACGGGACAGGCCTCGCCCCCATCCCCAATAAAGCGAAGGGACACCTAAGCCTCGCATTAAATGCGTCTTGTCCTATAATACTAGCGATAGACTCGCGACACTGTAGCACTTTCCACCTCCTGTGTGCCACTGTGGCAGCCCCTTTCGCCTATAAAAGGAGGCCCATGGCACACAGAGAAAGGATTCGGCTCTTTCGAACCTCGTAGCACCTAGAGTTAGTTCGAGAGCTGAAGAACACTACATACATCCACCAAAGCAGGATCGTAGGGTTTTATGCACCTTTGCGGCCCCAACCTGGGTAAAATCCCTTTGTGTTGTCTGCTGGCCCCGCTCTTCTCACAATCCCCGCGCCCCGCAACCGTAGAAGGGATTCCAGTGATCCCATAGTTGTCGTTTCCCACCGACACATGTCGACTTCGAGGTTTGACTCGCCGACTTTGAAAGAGCAAACCTAGTCGCGCTACAACACATAGACGTGGTCGAACCTTGGGTGGTAGAGCACAAAACCTTTAGTGAGAAGACGTAAAATGACCGAGGCCAACAGAGGACGGACAGAGATATAATCAAAGAGCACAACTCATGTTTCACGTGTTGGTTCAAGGAGAAGCTTCTGTCGTACCGTTTACATGAGGATTCTTCCGCTGAAGAACAACTCATATTCCCCTTGTCACAGGCCGCCGAGCACAACCTGATGACGTATGAGGCGTACGATATCAACGGCTACACATTCTACACCGAGGAAAGGACATAAAGATTGATGGTTATCAGAACTCCAGGGTAATGATGGAATCCTACACCGGTAACGACAAGGACAGATACTATGGAAGTATCGAGGAGATGTGGGAGCTGAGCTACGCTGGAGAGAAGGTCCCGATGTTCCTTGTCAGATGGGCCAAGAGCGTCCTAAAAGAAGACCGGTATTTCACCACCATGGTTATACCCAAGCAGATTCCAAGACCGGGCGCGAACGTCACCGCGAAAAAGAACCATGGGTACTGGCTTCCCAAGTGGACCAATGCTTCTTCATTACCGACCCGTCAAAGTCCAGTCGTGTTGTCGTGAGGAGAGGCAAAAGGAAGATCATCAGAATGGATGGAGTCGCCAATCAGCAAGAATTCGACAAGTACAGCGACCCGAAGATGGAACATGACGACGATGATGAAGTACCAACATACACCACAAGAATAAGCAGGACCACCCTACCTAAAGGACGTCCGTTCAAGAGAAGAACTCCATTTACGAAAAATAAGGGCAAGAAGATTGTGAACAGATAGCTAGCTAAGATCGATTGTATTTAAATTGTAGCCTTCATTTCTCGATTGTATTTCGACATATTGAAATGATATTTCTTCTGTTCTAGTGTCCTGATGAATATTTATTTATGTTTACTATGGTATTGAATTTCTAACTCACAAAAAGTATTGAATTTTTTAATATTTTTTGAACTCATGAATATTTTTAAATTTCATGGGAACCTTTTGAATTCATGAATATTTTTTCAAACTTGATGAATATTTTTAACCCTCCACCGCTCCACCGCCGCCAACAACCCCCCGCACCCTCCCCCGCTCCACGGCCGCCGCCGACCCCCCGCATCCTCCCCTGTCTCCTCGCTCGGTTCCCCAGAACGGAATCGGCCGAGCGCACCACCCACCCCCTCCCTCCCCCCGAGCGGGACCTAGGGTTCAAGACGCCGCTGCCAGCCCTCCGCTAGGCAACAAAAAATCCAAAAATATCGATGGCGCACCGCTAGGGGGTGCGCCATTCCTATCCAAAAGAAAAGATTACTAATGGCGCACCTCTAGGGGGTGCGCCATTGCTATCCAAAAAAAGATTACTACTGGCGCACTGCCTGGAGGTGCGCCATTGCCAACCCTCCCCCCCCCACTAAAGTCCCCAGTCCCCTTTCTATCTTCCCCAATCGATCACATCTCACCCGCCCACTTCCTCGACCAGATCGCACTGCTGCCGCCTCGCGCGCCCTGGCTCCCACGCACCCGACGACCCCCGCGCCCGCTCCGCCGCCGGAGTCGCCACCGGAGCACTAGGAGGAGGAGGCCCACGTCCACCAGGAGGAGGAGGCCCACCGAAGCACGTCTTCTTCCTCCGACCGACCCCATCTCACCGTCGCCACCACTGCTCCGGTCGGTCCCCTTCTCCTTCCGACACACAGTCAGTCCCCTGCTCCTTCTCGCCACCATCCCTAACCCTTCATCGGCGACAGAGGATCCGTCTCGCCGCCGTACGCCCGAGGCCACAACGCCTCGCTCAGCGCCTTCTGTTGGGCCGATCAAGCTGGCCTGACGTCTGCCGCCTGCAGTAACTCGCCGCCGAAGCTTCTCCACCGACTACAGTGATGTGTAGCTAATCGCCTCATGTTCTCGCTCTGTGAATCGCTATGTGGTGCTGCTCACGGATGATGGTAGGAATTTATGCAAATATTCAGAGACACAAAATATTGAAGTTGCTGTAACTGATTACTTTCCCAAGTGAGAAAAATACATTATATTCTACCTGTTTCATACTCAATGATTGTTGCAGCCAAGAAATGCATAGCCTATGTTAAATGGTCCCAGAAATGACAGTACCATAACTACTGTTCTGCTCATGATCTTATTTTTATTTCTTTAATGAAAGTTGGTTCTTTTCTTCCCAAGTCAGGACCAGAACAAACATAAACTTTGAGGCTGAAAGGAAATCAAGTAAAGAACCACATAAGTTTAGAAGGTAAACAAACTATGCTATTTGAGAATGTACCTCATGAGACGATCAGAAGTGCGAGAATAATATCTGAATCAAGAATATATAACTCTTCGAAGCAAAAGAAATGGGAAAACAAAATTGTACAATCTTTTTTATGAAGATATGCCAAACTCCTCAACAGTTGGTTAGTCTCATTAGGGTAAAATAATAGGATACTTTGTTAAATTAGAAGTCGTCAACATGCTGCTGATGAACTGCTGATGTATCCTGTATGATGTATGCGATGTCATTTGATGTATGGATTTTTATCAAGAGGCCAAACATTCATCTAGTTTTGCTATGAACTGCTGCTAATGTATGATGTAGTTGCTTCACCTACTATCTTGCTTACGATTCTGCACTGTGCCGTTTAAGAGTTTTTAGATGAACGTCTATAGTGCTTTTTCTTCTCTGCTAACTCTGTTCTGGATTTGTTGTTGGCCGGTAACAGCATGTTTGAAGTACAATTGTTACCAATGTGGGCTTGTGGAATCCCATTACAAAAGTCTTGAGTTGGATTCAGTCATAGGATTTTGTGCTATTTCGCATTTCCACCGGTACTTGGTCATTGCTGGTATCTCTTAACTGTTAACAAATGGCCAAATTGCAGCAATTAGCTTTTATTACCTTATTTACATCAAGTTTTAGTTAAACAATGATACTTGAATAATTTTGTGCTACTTCTGTTATGGTTTTGTGGACAGTATTTGACCTTATGGTAACTAGTTGGTGTCAGGCTTTGGGGTTTTGATTATTGGTATGAAGTACTGACAGAGGATCTTATTCACACAAAGTTTTAGTTAACCAATGGTACTTGAATGATTTTGTGCTACTTCTGTTGTGGTTTTGTGGACAGTATTTGAACTTAATGGTAACTAGTTGGTTACGAAAGCATGATACTGCTATAACTTTAGTAGTAAGCGAATTAGATCGTCTGCAGAGCTTCTAGGCAAGTAGCATGGCATGTTACTACCATAGAGGTACCCAAATATGTAGGTGTAGTTTGTGTTTTTATTTGTTCACATTATCGCTGTATTGCTCAATTAGACAATTAGTGTTTATGAAGAAGAAGAATAAACCTGTTGTTGTTGTTGTCATGCATGTATTCTCTGCTTGCTGCTGCTGTACTTGTGATGATGTTGTACTTGTGATGATGCTACTTGTGATCTTCTGAAATGACCCATTGGCGACTTCAT
Organism: Aegilops bicornis; assembly: GCA_021605145.1. Classification (NCBI taxonomy): domain Eukaryota; kingdom Viridiplantae; phylum Streptophyta; class Magnoliopsida; order Poales; family Poaceae; genus Aegilops; species Aegilops bicornis. Next base: position 603,144,953 of record CM038672.1, read on the forward strand.
TACGCGGGCATAATGATTTTGGAGGTACCCCGAGAGGCCCTTGAGTTTGCCAGAATGTCGATTAACTTCCGCTCCAAGCAATTGGGTACTCCATATGTCCTATTTTCAGCAAAGATCATGCTGAAATTTTCCGTGAATTTTAGCATGACTTTGCTAAAAATAGGACATATGGGGTACTTGCGACTAATGCATGGGTCGCAGTATCTTAGTACTTAATTGAGTAGGATCAACTGCCTCTTGTGTATACATATAGAAGTGTGATATGTTTACTTCTCTTGGTGTATTAGAATTCTCCATCCCTTTTCTTGATAGGGTATATTATTAGAAGATACCCATATATATCAGTCAACCTAGGGTGCCTTGGCATCGATAAACCCTAAATGATGAAAACTTAACTTAGCATTTAGGGTGCCTCAGCGTCGACAAACCCTAAATGATGAGACCATGATCTTGTTCCTTGACAATAACCAAATTTTTGACCAAATTTTTTACCTATTTACAGCGAAACATGGCCCACAACGATGAGGCCGACGGTTCGGGCAAGCAATTCTGGGAGCTGTCCCAGGAGATGGAGGAAGAACCTCACCGCTATGAGGACGCTGCGGAAGACACCAATCCTGACTACACAACCCCTAGTGGCGTCGGGGATGACACAACTGATGGTGCCACCGAGGATGCCACCACTGATGATGGCAGCGCACGCACAGATGGCAGCTAACCGAAGAGGCAACGGAAGGACCGGCGCCCGAACATGCTCGGCACCGTCAAGGAGGAATTTACTGAAATGTCCTCCGAGGGGCATCCAACGGCGCCCAGAGAATTAGTCAAGGGGTACACGGTTCAGCTCGAGTGCATTCTCCGGAGCACCGTCTCGATCAACACCGAGAACCTAAGGCATCCTGACATAGGGAATTTGCGCAGCCTCCTCATCACGAAGCTGCACGAACGATACAAGTTCCCCGGTGACGTCGCAAACACACGCCTCTCATGGAATAAAGTGAACAGTGCCACCCTCACGAGGATGAGCACGGCCCTGTCTACTTGGAGAAGCGCGGTGAAGAGAATGATTGACAAAGGTGATAGTTATGAGAAGATCAAGGCGAAAAATCCTTCGATCGGCGAAGATGACTACAAGGAGTTCAAGATCAAGTGCGAGAGCAGCGCAACCGTGGAACCAAGTCAGTGGGGGAAAGATATGCGGGACTTGAATTTAGGGGTCCACCAACTCGATCCCGGCGGTTACAGAGTCGCGGAACCTATATGGGACAAGGAGGACGCGGAGCGTGCCGAGCAAGGCCTACTGCCCCGCTTCGAGTAATACAGTGACAAGCAAACCAGGCACTATGTCAGGGCCCGGTACAAGATTGACCCGGTAACCAAGGAGCTTACCAAGGATCCGAAGACCAAGGCACTTGAGAAAGTTCTGGTAAGGAATACGCCCCCGCGTAATTAGCTCCATATATGGTGGCATTCTAGTTAATGAAGCCAAATTTCTAAATGGTTCACGTTCCTTCTGCAGGACACTGAAAGCAGTAGCGTGGGGTCGTCTCAGAGCTCCCCTTTCGACACCCCTTTAAATAGGGCGTTGAACATATTGAAAAAAAGTAAAAGCTCAGTGAGCCCACTACAAAAAAAGACACATCCGTGACATTTTGGGCCGAACAAATTTTTTTTCTGTCATACATATGACACTTCTATGACGATAATTGTGACAAACACCGGTATCATCATAGATGTGGTGGGCTCCTACTTCTGTGACAAAAAATCATGACAGAAAATGGGCTTTTCGTCCTGGGCGGGCTGGAGACGCAGCTGCATGACATTCTTTGGGCTGTCTATGACGAAAAAAACCGTGGTAGAAGCGAGGGGGAGGAAAATTTAAGGGAGTTCCCGGTTACGGTGGGAGATCGGGGGCCGAGCGATGCGCGTTTCTCTCATACACGTACGCACGTGTGTGTGAGGCGCCGCTCTAATCGAACTCCGAAGCGAGGCGTTGGGCTCTAATCGAACCCGGAAGCGACAGCACTACAAAGGCTACGCGTTACTGAACCCGAGCGATCGATCGATGGCTGTTAACTGAACCCGATTGAGCGATTCCTTCGCTACTGCTGCTAACTGAAGCCGATCGATGCTGCCTCTGGGATGAACAGTGAGCGTTGCGGGGGGGGGGGGTGGATGAACAGTGAGCGGTGGCGTTGCCTCTGGATGAACAGGACCCCATGGTGTGGTGGAGGGCTGGATGAATGAGACGGTGGAGGGGTGCCCGTGGAGGGGTGGTTGAACAGACCCCGTGGTGTGGAGGGCTGGATTAACAAAGAGACGGTGGAGGGGTGGTTGAATAGTAGCCGTGGAGTAGCGCGGTGGATGCCGGATGAACAGGAGCCCGTGGAGGTTGGAGGAGGTCGCCGGTAGCCCGTGGAGGCTGGAGGAGGTCGACGGTGCAGATGAACAAGATCCCGTGGAGTCCTGCTTTTGCGGTATGCCACACCTCCCGGCGAACAGGACCCCCATTTCACCATAGCGCCTAACACAAGTCCGCTTGCTCGCTTTTGCAGTATGCCACACCCCACCACCCCCGTTTAGACCGTAGGAGGTCCGTTTCCTCCATTTTGCGGTACGCCACACCCCTCCCGATCAACAGGACCCCGTTCCGAACGTAGGAGGTCCGTTTCCTCCATTGTGCGGTACGCCAAGCCTCGTTTCCATCGACTGTTCCCTCCAAGCCCTCCCGATGAACACTACCACACATTCCGTTCCGACCCAGCCGGTTGGCTCCCACGCGTTCTGTTGCCTCCCGATGAACACGACGCATTCCGTTGCCTCCCGATGAACATGACGCGTACCGTTGCCTCCCGATGAACACGAAGCACTCCGTTGCCTCCCCATGAACACGACGACGATGTATCTCCGTTCCGACCCAGCCATTTACACGACCCCTGCCCATATGTATGCGCGAGTAGGCGTTCGAGACCCCGCCCTTATGTACACATACGTGGCCGTATTTTCTTTCTCGCACCCTGGCCGCTATACGACGCAGTACATGCTACGCGGCGCGCTTACTACTTATTACACGCGCGTTTCTACAACGACCAAAGATAGTACGCACATGTTCGGGCGACTGCACGACAACGCCACGTATGCTTTGACCAGGTGGGTCCCGACCGCGCACTTCCTTGGGTGCGTAGATGTAGCTGGTGGGTCCCAGCAGTCACGGGGGCGAATCGTTTTTTTTTGCCCGGACGCACTCCCTTGCGTGCGAAGATGTAGCCGATGGGTCCCAGCAGTCAGGGGGGCGAATCTATTTTTTTTGCCCGGACGCACTTCCTTGCGTGCGAAGGTGTAGCTGGTGGGTCCCACCACCGTGGGGCGAATCGCTTTTTTGCGGACGCACTTCCTTGTGTGCGAAGATGAAGCCGGTGGGTCCCAAAGGTGGGGAAATGTTTTTTCCACGAATACAAGGTCTGGCCCTGTCTTGGGTCCCAAATTGCCGTCGTGGAGGAATCATTATTTTCACAGAATAAGGAGGCACTTCCTTCTTTGCGGCCGTGGACCCAAATGTCAGCCTCTCCACGCACAAAGGCACGTCCGATGGAAGCCATTCCTTGACCACGTTGACCACGCCACGCCGAGAGCACCCGGCGATGGACGACGGGAGGCCTAGGAAGGGACGACGCGAGTCGGGGAAGACGCGGCAGCTTGATGCCCATGCGTAGAGGAGTGTGAGGGTTCACCTGCTCGGCTGCGGTGTTGGGTTGCTGCCGCCGCAGAATAACAGGGGTGGGTGCGAGAGGGATGGCCTGCCAGCGGTGGGAGTAGTAGGGGGCGGTGATGCCTCCGCGGCATCACAGCCGGCCACGGGCGGCAGGAGCAGCCGGCACGACCGGCGCTACTTTGGGCGGCTGGAGCAAGAAGACCAGAGGTTGAAGAAGCATTATGGCCGTTGGATGGACATCGTACGGTCACTGGAGCTAGAATCGTTCATATATTGACTAAAGTTGACAAAGGCATCCGTCCCAAATCAACTTAGTAGCCCCATTAAGTCAGCCTCCCACCAAGGTGGGTCCCAGCTAGCGTGGGGTATTCATTTTTGTGCATAATAAGGAGGCACCTCCGGTGGGTCCGAGCTGACAGCGGGGGGAACGTTTTTTTCACGAAATACGGTGGCCCGTCCTGTGGGTCCCGGCAGTCAGGGGCAAACTTTTTTTCGCGAAATACTGGTGGCCCGTCCGATGGGTCCCTGCTGTCAGGTGGAGGAATAATTATTTTCTGTGTAGTAAGGAGGCACTTCCTTGCGGCTGCTGTGGACCCAGCTGTCAGCATCTCCACGTACAATACTCTTCCGATGGAAGTCGGTCGTTGACCACATTAACCACGCCGCGCTGAGAGCACCACGGCGGTGGACAATGGCGAGGCCTAGGAAGGGGACAACGCGGAGCCGGGGAAGACGCGGTAGTGGAAGCCCGCGCGGAGAGGAGTAGAAGGGTTCACCGGTTCGGCTGCGGTGTGAGGCTGCCGTCGCTGCAGAATAACAGGGGGTGTGGGTGAGTAGAGGGATGCCCTGTCCAGTGGTGGAAGTAGTAGGGGCGCCGAGGTTCACAAGCGCAAAGACAAACCGCCACGGAGGCGGAGTAGCGGTCCCACGCGCCGCTTAAGCGGCCGGAGCAAGAAGATCAGAGATTGAAGAAACACGACGGCCGTTGGATTGACATCCAACGGTTACGTTTGCTAGAATCATTTGTTGACGTATATAATAACTAAAAAAATCTTGCATACGTGTCAACTAAACAGACCCACAAGTCAGACCACTCCCTCTTTTTTTTAATAATTTATATATAGCTCATGGCAACTTCTTATGCAATTTATTGAAGTCGTGTTTTTTTGGTTGGCCCGGGCCAATTTCGCATAATTTTGTGGGTTCCAAACTATTTTTAATACCGAAATGTCGAGCCAGATTTAAAGTACTCTGAAGATATATTTAAATTAGGTTAATGCCCAGTGAAATAGGAATCTGAAAATGTGAAAAAATCAAAATTATAAAGTAATTGCCAATTTGTCATCTGCTTGTATATTTACAACCCATTTCATATTACTTTCAAGATTTGCAAAGGCGTCTTGAAAGAGTTGCAGCCCATCGTATGCTGAAAAATAAGTAGGCCTAGATTGGGTATTCTTCAGAAAAAATAAACTCGGCTCATTTTCACAAAGAAAAAATAGCTGGGCTAGTCACATGGTGAACATAAAATATAAGCCTGGGCTAGACGGGCCACAGCCTGGTTCAAACCCTGCTCCGTCTCAACAATACCAAACAAAAAAATACTACTCGAGTAGCTACGTCCCAGGTGTCAGCTGATCTTGTGTTGTTCTCTTATCTATTGACTATATACGCTCACAATGTCGTGGGTCCCAGATGTTAGGAAAACACTAGGAGGAAGCATTTTATTTTTCCATACACTGACGTGGTGGGCCCCTACTGTCATCCTCTCCACGTACTTTTGTCGATTCCTGTTGTTTGTTGACCATGTTGACAATGCGAGAGGGCGGCACCGCGGCGAGCGCACCAAAGCGCGCGGAGGACGCCGGCGTTAACGATTTAGGAGACGGTGGGATGCGACAAGGCCGAGGCGCAGCCACCGTGGGAGGCGGAAGCAAAGTGTTCACGGCCGGCTGGTTTGGTTTTGGCGGCTGGAGGAAGACGGGACTGAAGAAACACGACAAACTGTAAAAGCAGCAGGAGTACTTAACAACCTTAACTGAAACCAGCAGGGCCACTTAACAAGCAAAGCTGAAAGCAGTATGAGTACTTATATAGGTTCAACCGTACAAAGCACGCCTCAAACAATGCTACTTTGCCTACAGTTAACCAAGGGTGAGGCCGCCAAGCCCCAGGACAAGGACCAGCGCCACCTGCGCAAGATCGACAACCTTTTCCGAAAGCGGCTTCATCTCGCAACATGGTCAATAAACATGATATTCGCTTTAGAGCCATGGAAAAGCATGAACATAATCTTCTGTCCTATTCTCCAAGATGGACGGGCCTTCATTATTTGAGACCACCCATGAATAAGTATCTTTTCACCTCCAAGGGGAATTGAGTAGGTCGACATAAACTTCATGTTGTGACCAAGCGCAAGTCTGACCCGACCATGGTCGTGCATCTCAGACAGAACAATAGAACTCGGCAGTTCCTGTTTAAGAAGACCACAGCTTGTAAAACTGTGTATAAGCAATAGTTTATGAACAACATATATAATGTAAAACAGCTCGTACCATAAGTTTCTCGACACAATTGGACATGTTCAACGAGTGTGAGTGGCACACATATCCCACGTGGCCTTCCACCATTTAAACGCCCCACAAGGACCTCAAGACGATCAATAAAGTGTAGGAACTTGTAGATGTCAATCCACCAACTTCAAAGTGACATTAGTAACAAATGAGTTATTACAGTAACAAACGAGCGGCATCGCTTAACTCGTAAAAAACCTACACGTGCCACCAATTATAAGAAAATATTAGTTAGAAGTAGCATCTTCGTGAGAGATTCGTTGCTACTTCTAAAGTTAAATTGTGATTAGTTAGATAGAATAGGTGGATTAAGAAGTAATCGAGGCAACAAGCAACAACCAGATACAAAACTAACATGGATGAACAATTGGAATGACGTCGGGGTGGAAGATCGCAGTGAAGATGAGACCAGGTTCTGCTATTTCCATCAACATTCGCGGCGCCAACTTTCAGTCCGTAACACTTGAGAAAGTTTATCCAAGTTCGCCATAAAAAAGCAGCGATCTTCTTGGTTCATGAACCCAACTCGGAACTTATATCCATGGCTTGTCTTCACTGTGACCATTAAACTAGTGTATTCAGTTATGGCAAGGCCGAGCATCTTGAGTACGTGTGTTCTGGTAGAGAAAATAATACACTGCAGGAAAAATAATATGAGAACACGACATGTTCAAAAAAAACCCACACTCTCGGATAGAAAAGAGGATTCTAGGAACATACTATGCGCGTTTCAAATTGCTGTGTTAGGATGAGAAGGTACAAGTGTGGCGTATCGCCGACGGCGCAGAAACCTGTAGGGTACTCGCACTTTGGGCACTGCAAATGAAACACACTAGATTCAGTAGGAAGAATAATGCATCAATGGCGGGGGCTGCCATCCTAGGATTACCTGCGACCAAGGGACTTGGATTTATCGGGGATGGATGAAGAATTTGTACCTGGTTCTCCATGAGAAAACCCTATGCAATCGCCGAGAGGGGGTTTTCTCTGAACAAGCAGACGTGGGAGAAGGGATTTAGGCCCAAAGTGAAATATTGTCGTCCGTCTGGCCCAGCTTACTGCTTAAGCTGGAAAGGGGGGTTGTGATTTGACGGCTCATTGGGCATTACTGTGGCGCTACGACCGGGGTGTGTCTACCGTGAAGTTGTGCACACTAATTTGTGCATATGGCACGTGGACCCTATGTAAAGAAATATACAAATATTTTATATCACAGGCACACTCTGCCGAGAAATATACTCCCTCTGCAAAGCACGGCATTATGGGGGTTCAGCTTTTTTTATGGGGGTTCAGCTGAGAATATAATACTCAGATAGGCTCACGGTTCTGGATGTTGGGCCGCAGGCCAACCCTGCATGTTTGGGGCCCATGTGGTCTACCTCAGCGCTTTTCATATTGCAAGCGATCAGACGGGCGCTGGTTTTAGATGTCGCCGCAAGGCGAATACACAAAATTGAATAAAGCACGTCACCGTTGGAATGAAATCGAACTACGCTCCTAACCATCAATCCGAGTTGCAATTCTATCAATGATATACCATGTGATAAATAATACTGTCGTACTACTTATACACACATGACACTTGTTTCACCATGCCAGATTATTACATCAAAATCTCTCGGAAGATAGATCAGTTCGGCAGTTGCGTGCTGCTACTGAAGAATTTCAAAGTTGATTTGGAACAGCTCTCCTTGCCGAGAAAGTTCGACTTTGACATCATCCCCTACCGCCAGATATGATTTATATTTGAACCTTGACCATCCTTTAGCATCAATCATCATGAGACCATCCTTTGTACTTACGGTATATTGAGCAGGTTCATTCACACCAAGGCTGTGCATGGTAAGAGAAACTTGGCCGCGGACGCCCGAATTGTTGAACGACTCCATCGTTGCTCTAGGAATTCTCTGTTTGCAAACAAGAAGACATACCCAAACAGTTAGATCAACACAGTGAATCATGTGAGACAACCAGGAAAGAAAAAATAATGAAGCACTTGGGCGGCCAATGCTTACCAAGAAGGTGGACATGTCGGTTTTGTAAGGACTTTGGTATATGAAGTGCGAACTTCATCCCAGTTTGTTGCCGGTGCAACTGCACGGGCCGGAGCAGATGCAAGTGCAAGTGTTGGTGCAGGTACCGAAGCCATTGCTGCTGCCGGAGATGGTGCTCCTTGTAGAGCTGGTGCCGGTGTCGGAGCAGGTGCCGGTGTCGACGCCCGATCCTCTAGTAGATCGACCGATCCGCCGACGTGGTCGGTGCCCAATCCTCACCTGGATCGTGATCGAGCTGCCGCCATCGCCAATGCCGGAGCAATCGCCGGTGATCGATCCGGCGAGACAACGGCGATCGTGTCTGGTCTGCTATGATCAGCTTTCTAACTTGACTAGGATCCGTGACCATGATCCAGTTTTTTTCTTCATTTCTTTTAAACGCGAGAAGGACTAACTGTGACGTTTTTGTTAAACCAAACCGCAGTTCATCATAGGGATTCAGCTTGTACTCAGACAATAGACTGATCCAATTTTTTTCCAGTAATATAAGTGATGGACAGTGCCTTCACTACTGACATGACATAAGAAGTGAAACCTGCAAAAATAGCCATCATAGAGCAAACCAAACAGTTTATTCTGTGATGAATGTCACATGGCAAAACCTGCATCATAAAATTGCAGGAAAAGAAAGAAAACATGACATTAAATCAATAAGATTTAGACAGTAAATCAATAAGATTTACTTGATGTGACATGCGAATCCTTACCAGAAATCACTATGTTGAAGTACTAAACAGAAGATTGATCGTCCAACTATGCGTGGCATGCAGGGCCCCGCCTACTCCCACAAGGTGATACCCAAAGGTCGTGACAAATCGTATGGACCGAACATCCATGGGACTGGAAATCTTGGTGGGTGTGATAAGCCCTGCAATGCATACAGATATTGGAGTGTAACCATAATTGATAAACCATCCTCAGAAAAAGTATGATCTGGATACTTCAAAATATACAGACTGAATTGAGTGGACAGACATTAACATAGACCATTCTCAGGACTGACCACACACCAAAAGCGGTAGTACTAATAAACAGTACAGGGTTCACAAACACAAATCAAGTACTGAACAATAGTACTTACTACAGACACTACAAGAAACCTGTTAATACGTGATGGTACTAATCCGTCACAGGCCAGGCAAAATCCGTCATGGGTGCCTATCCTTGACGGATTTGAAATCCGTCATGTATATCGCGTCATAATTTGACATGGTGTTGTCCATGACGATCTTTGACCGTCAAGGATCTACGCCAGGCCCGCCCAAGGCCCAAACCATTGTGACGGAACAGCCGTCATGGACCAACGCCACGTAGAGTTTTCAATTGACAACCTGGAATGACGTGGCATCCTACGTGGACACGATTTTTCGTCACAGAAATTGTCATGGATATCCTACATGGGGTAGCCCATTAGTTCGACCCGTTAGCCTATTTCATTCAGCCCAACTTTCAACAATTACATTTTAAAGCATGATGCGTTATGCAAATCGTTATGCTAAGACAAGGTATTTCCAAAGTGCCTCACGTGCACATATGAATCAATATATGCAAGCATCTGCAAGCATCTATAACATAGCAGTTTACAAAATCCTCCACGAGATGATAATTTACAACATAGATTAATAAAATATATCACTCAACAAAGTTAGGAAACAGTACAATCCAGTTCACACAAACAGAACATTTAAACTAGTGAAGTTGTTATTCAAGTTCTTGCCATCGGCCCTCCTGATGGAAAGTATCATGTCGTGCGAATTTTGATAGGCAACACCAAGTAGCCTGGTACGCAGTCATACCTAGAATATTTACAAGACCATTAGATATTTGTAAATATGCATAGATTGTAAAATATGAGAATTTTAACAAAGTAAAAATGAATAACTCATGCTCTCCAAAATTCTTAAATCTTGCGATTGCTACAAACGAGAATAACATAGTATCCACTACATATATAAGTTTCATGTAGATCCATATTAATTAAGACAACCAAGTTGTGGGTAAAAGATTTAAATGTTACGTACTTGTGCATATCATCCAAACAAGAAAAAGAAAAAAAAAACTGGTCTAACAAAGGGGGGCAATACATACAACAAAGGCACAAAATTGCTCAATTATCATATGTCCGGTGATCCTTGATGATAATAAAAGAAATGATAGTTATGTGTTGAGAAAACAAACATCTACATACTTCTAGAGTTGTGTCCAAGAATACATTATTTTTCCAGCCTTGTAAGTAGGCATGAATCAACTTGTCAATATTGATGTAATGACACCTTTGGGTACCAAAGAATTTGCATAAATGAGGTTAACCAACCCCGTAACCTACCCTATTAGAGCATTAAGAAATTGGATATACCCTGAATAACAATATCTATATATTGTTAACACTTGACAGCTTGAAACTTAGAACAAAAAAGGTATATAGTGAAAATAATAAAACCAAAAGGCTATGAAGGAGATAGTAATGGACCAATCTAAGAATGTGGACATTTTGCCCAATGATACATTTCACTTGTAACACTAAGAAATCATCAACAATTATCAAGCGTACAAATTTGAAGAATTAGTATTTGACAAACAATAATAATAAAGAAAATAAGTGGCGATGCAAAATTACCACCAAAGAAGTGAGGTAACGCGATGGTGTTGGGAAAATTGCATACAAAATCTGGGTGTCCATGAGATAGACCTGGGCAAAGCATTAGCATACCGTTAAACAACTTTGGCAGAGAATTAGGATTGACACGCATAAGAATTTCATTGGAGCCCAAAGTTAATGATAACACAAATATTATTATTTGCTGCAAACCAAGATCAAATAAGAACACCAACATTTTCAAAGCTGCAGATTGTTACAAGATTTCATTATTTGTGTGTGCCTCTAAATCTCTAAAGCTGCAGATTGTTAAACTTTCATTTTAGAGCATCAATCATGTTGAATGGAGCAACATATTTAGGGGTAAATGTTGCGCCCCTCACTCTAGCTCAGGGAGTAGCTTATTCAATGGTAAAACTATGTGCCCCTCCCTCTGCCTCTCAAATTTTTGTAGATGGAAGAAAGTTACTTCTAAAGCTTGCCGTGGTATGTTCAATCGTAGAAGTTTCACAGCACCATATACTAACATATATTGCAAAATGTGCCTTGAATGTCACATGCACACACCAAAATACATCCAACATAATTCAGATAGGAAAATGTACGAACATATGCAGGATTTTTTTTCAAGAATACCGATCAGTCCTTAAGCTAGGCATGGTCGAACTAACAAGTACTACCTCTGTCTCAAAATATATATACGTTTTTGTAGGCTAGTTTAGCCTATAAAAACATTTTATATTTCAAGATGGCAGGTAGTATGTCTCAACTAGCATTGATATTTGATCCTAATATTAACAAACATGAGTACATCTAACTTAGACTAGTTCTGCTACAAATAAAAATGCACACTCGGTATACTATACCAAACAACCACTTCTCGGTGTAAAAGTAGTTTGCAACTATGCTGTGGAGTAAAGTGGTAGATAATATAAAAATATAGGGATATGCCGACTAATAACAATAGAAAGGAGAAGAACAGTAATATGGGCATGGCCTAATTTTTGGTTAGGGACTAAACGTGAACCACCACACAACTTGTCTAACTAGTAACGTAGTTACTTAATTAACTAGCAGATTACACAAACTCTAATCGCTAATGCACGACGGTGAGAGAAGAAAAGGAAATAGCGAACAGTGCTAGTCTATTGTTGGCTGTAACTTGCAGTATCAGAAACAAAGCGGCCACGCTTTTACGCATAGGTTCAGTCCAAGAAGATTGGAGAGTCCTCGAGAACTATACTAAAGAAGAGCAGCAGTCACTTGGAAAGAAAAGAAAAACCAGAGTGAGAGGGTCGACCTTATTGTTCTCTCGGGAATCATGGTTGTCGGGTTGCTAGCCATCGAGCTCATCTGGCTCGAGCGTGGGTCCTGCTCGCTCCCATCCATCGAATCGAGAGGCGGAGAGCTCCTGCTGTTCTGAATCAAAGCAAAAAACTTCAATTGGGGATGGGAGAGAAGAGGAAGTAATGGATAGAGGAGACAACCGGGGAGCAGGGATGGACCTTGTGAGGGGTGTCGACGCGTTCTTGCCGGGCGAGGTCGAGCCTGCCCGCTGCAGTCACGGTCGTCGTCCTCTCCTCATCCGGTCCTTGTTGCTCCAAATCTCCGGATGGCGAGGCAGTTGCGCGGCCTGTGAGACGGAGGAGGGAGGTCCCTGCCGTAGATCCATGGCCCAGGTCATGGGTTGTGAGCAGCTGAGGCGCGCCACGGCGGCTAGGGTTGGCCACGACTCCCATCGGCCGCCAGCTCATTGCCGCCATGGATCTCGAGCCATCATCGCCGCTGAGGCGGGAAGGTTGAGGCAGAGGACGGGCGCAGGAGAGGAGAGGAGAGGCGAGGCGTGGTGGCGGCGGATGGATAAAGGGATTGGGGACGAGATTCTCTTAGGGTTTGCTTTTATACGGGGAAAGGTTTAGGGCTTTAGGCGGGCTTTAGTGGGCTTGCGGGTCTGTATTAGGCGGTTCATGACGAATTTCGAAACTGTCATCGGAAATCCGTCATGTATTAACAAGTTTCTTGTAGTGAGACAAGCAAAGTTGCACTAACTAAACTCTGCAGACTATTTCTTGCCACCGACCTACGGGACGAAACCCGCATAACTGACTAGGCCATGGACTTCGTGTGAGATGTGTACATGCACCATCACCATCTTGTCAACCTTGGAGAACCTAACAGAGTGGTCTTTCCACTCATAAACATGATGATGAAGATAGGCTGCATCAGATTTGTTGGGAAGCTTTACAAGAACAACACCCTTCGTAATCGAAGGCACAACCAAGAAATTGTTGTGGTTAAGTACAGCCTTGAGAACACGCCTGACAGCAATGCTACAGGAAAACAATAGTTCAGGACACGTGGCGACAAGGACACAGCAGCTGGATAGTTCAGCAGTAAAACTCATCGTCAGGTGTTCCAGTTCACATGGCATGACTTTCAGAACTTCAACTCCACCGCGGACCTGGTTCTAATTCAAACAGAAACCATATTTTATTACTACCTCCGTTCACAAATATAAGATGATTTTCGATATTATACTCCATGTATGACTACATATACGCACAGAAATGAGTGAACAAAGACACTAGAACATGTCTTCAAAGGCATGAGAGCAGAGGGATTACATGCAATATCCATAACACAAGTTACTCAGGCAAATAAACCCTCCTAAAAGGTAGCATTGATGTTCATAAAGTACTCCCTCCGTCCCAAAATTCTTGTCTTAGATTTGTCTAGATACGGATGTATCAAGTCACATTTTAGTATTATATACATCCGTATCTAGACAAATCTAAGACAAGAAATTTGGGACAGAGGGAGTAGTTGAAAGTAATCTATAAGAAATCATTGTCAACCTCTCGCATGTTTTGGTCAAAAGAGGAATTTCGAACCGTCATATGGCACACTAAAATCACATGCAAGATCACCCAGAAAGTTGTACTACTAGTACTAGTACTGCATGTTAGATGAAAAGCACGATCAAGATCGAGAAAAAGATCGTCAGCAAGAGACATTACCTAGACTTGCTTAATGAGGGATCCCGGAGAGGGGGGCTTGGACAGGGCGATGGTTTTGAGATTGTCTGCAGTAGTCTCGGTGGGGAGCTTGCGCTTCTTCGTACCATGAGCCTCGACGGTTTTGGCCAGAGCCATAGACATCACGTCGGCCGATCCTCCGACGTCCATCCAAGAGAGGAAGCTGAGAGAGAAGAGTGAAAGGAGGAACGAGATGAGGGAGAAGCGAAGCGAGTGGGGGTTTTCTTCAAGAGAGGAAGCTGGGAGAGAAGAGTGAAATGATGGTTGCTTCGTCCGTCCAACATACTGCTGGAAAGAAGGGGGTTTTGTGATTTGACGACTCATTGGGCTTTACTGCGGCGGTTCGATCGGGGTAGTCTATCGTCACTCTACTACGGTGCCGGGACCCCGATTCTAAGTCACACCGATCTAGCCTGTAACACCTCATATCACTTTGCGGCCTCACGCACGGTATTCCCACGGGTGTCGCCTTACCATGGCCCGGGTCCGTTTGCCCCTTTTGGCTCATGTATATGATAGTGTCGCTAGCATCCATATGACAGAGAACCCGGGCCGACATGACTAGTCGTGAACCCAAAGTGGCACTAACTTATGGGGACAGGCATACATGAATCAACATCGAGCATGTCGGCCAGGCGTGCGAATCCGGGCTGTAGCACTGGCTAACAGGACTCCGGGAACCCCGGGCTGTAGCAGGCTTAGGCAGGACTCCGGATGTCACCGCGTGACATTTCCCGAAGGGCGGAACCACGAGGCAGAAGTGAATCACATGCCGGCGATCAAGTGTTCCGGAGCAAGTAGTGCTGGGCTAGCAGGACTCGGTGAACCGGGCAGAAGCGGACTACTATGGCTCCCGGAAGCTCAAGACTACATTTCCCATAAGAGAGACTACCAAGGATAAACAACTAGGTTGTCGGATCCCACACATAGCAATACACATTACACGTATGCATAACATGCAAGTATGTGTTGTACAACATGGCATCACAACATAACTCAACAACTCATATAAATAAAGGCTCAGAAGAGCCACATAGCATTTATTGCAAACATGGGTCACATGACCCATCATACAGAGCATACAAGCAACAAGCGGAAGCATTACATGTCTGAGTACAGACAACTACAAAAGGAAAAGGCTGAGAAGCCTGACTATCTACAAGACCCTCCCGAGGGTACAAGATCGTAGCCGAGGTAACAAGCTACTCGTCAAGGCCCAAGCGGAACCACTAGTAAGACCGAAGTCTCCGCTGCAAAAACATAAATAAAGCAACGTGAGTACAAAGGTACTCAGCAAGACTTACATCAGATCCTATTGTACATGCATTTGTATCAAGAAGGTACTGTGGGGTTTAGTTGCAGCAAGCCAGCTTTGACTCTGTGGCTATCCTGTTCTACGACTACAAGAAACTTCTTTGAGGTGATATGGCGCACACGAGTCCACTAGTCACCACACAATACACTACTATGGATTCATTCCCGTCTCCATACGAGAAGGCCATCCATAGCACTCACACTTGTCTTGATCATTTTATAGTATCCACTTCAAGTTGTCTATGTACCACGTAAGCATCCAAGAAGTCCATAACCGCGGACCCGCTATTGAATAGATCATGTTAACCCTGCAGGGTGTACTTCTTCACACACGCTCTCACCACTTATCACCATGTACACGTCATGTACCTCGGCAACCTTCAAGCGGAAGCTCTGGCGAGGGTGTCGGCCACGACCGACTAACCACACAAGACTCTAATCCAGGTTTATCGCCTATTCGGGTTCCATCCGCAAGGAGATCCGGCTAGGGTGTCGCTCACGGCCCCAAATGGTGTCCAGGGTTCCCAAGCCCACCTCGCCGGATGGATCTACGCTTGGTACACCGTGCCACTTGTGCCTAGTCTGTCCCAAGCCCACCTGGCCGGGTGCCACTTGGTAGACTACTAACACTACCTACAAACACCAGAAACTAGTTGCGACTCCTCGACAGAGATCAAGTTGGTTAATAAGTCGAGAGGGGTCGAGTTAGCACGAACCCAATGTGTGGTAGTATCGGGTCATTGGACAACATACATAGAACTCAGTTCTTAAGGACGGTTCCAAAGTGAGACAACCCACCATGTACTCCTACATGGCCTCTCACCGCTACCTTTACCAAATCGTGTTCACACATTTCACTCTCAAAGATCGTAACATAGAACTGCACTCCAATTCATTCCCAATGAATCAGACACGACACAACTCTAAGCAATAGCAGGCATAGCATGGCTGGAACACAACATGGCTCAATCAACTCCTACACATGCTAGTGGGTTTCAACTATTTATCGTGGCAATGACAGTCATGCAGAGGAATGGGTTCAACTACCGCAAAGACAAAGTAGCAGATGAATCGTTGTTGTCCTAATGCAATAACCGAGAGCAGGAGCGAGAGAGTAGGATTGTATAGGAATGAACAAGGGGTTTGCTTGCTCGGTAGACCAACAGGGGGCACCGCTCCTCGACAGTACTCTGGATCGGTCTCCTGAGCAGACCTATCGGCGAGAATGGTGCCAACAATCAATACACAAGCATATGCAACAATATGATGCATGAACATGGCATGAAGATGTGATGCTGTTTGAGCTAATGTAACTAGCATTCATTAGGTTGAAGTCCATTTGAACCAAAGGTTCAAATGCAACTCCAAAATAAGCTCTTATAAATGCCATTCATGTGTTTTCACCTATACAGCAGGTATAAGTTGTTTTATCATGCATGAAACTGGTACAGATGGATATATTGCATTTTTCTGATAATTTTTCATATATAAATTATTTCAATCTGAGCTACGGTTGAATTTATATGAATTTTTGAAGTTTTGGCTATTTTTCCGAATTTCACGATTATTTTAATTCCGTAAATCATTTGTTCTTGTCGCTTATGGTCAAGACTTCGTCAAGATCAACGTGGGCTGACCGGTCAAACCCGACGTGTGGGGTCCACACGCCGATTACTCGCTTAGTTAACAGGGGGTTTATTTGGTCTAATCAGGATTAGTGGGCGCCGCCAACTGCCGATGTCGATGAGGTGGGGATTAGTGCCTAATTAAAAACCACGCCAGCCCGCCGGAGTTCGGCTGGCGGCGACCAATAGCGGCGGCGACTTCGCCGGACTTGCGCTTAAGCTGGCGCTCCGTCGCGCGAAGACCACCGGGCGAGCGTAGCCGCCGTCGTCCGCAACTGTGGAGCTGTGGGCTGCGCGGCACCGAGCTCACGGAGCGGAGCCGGGCGGCGGCCGAGTTCGGCTTCGAAAGCGGAGCGAAGCTACGGGGCATGACAGGGGCTGCGGAGGGCATCTACGGTCTCCTGGCGTCACCAGGAGCACGGTGACGTGTGCGGGAACGGCTGACTTGGGCTCTGGCCACGGTGGCGCCATGGCCGGCGGTGATGAGGTCTCGCCAAGCAATCGAGCTAGCTAGGCGGGCAACTAGCACGGGAGGAGGGGAAATGAAGTAGAGCTTCTGGCGGTTCGGACGAGGCGGTCGGCGAAGCTCGGGAGGGGCTGGAACCAGCGAGGCGGCGAAGGCGATCTCCGGCGACCAGAGATGAAGACGGCGTCGATGGAGGCGCTCCAGGGCCTCCCGAGGCGCGTGGCTTGACGGAGAGGTGGTGGACGATGTGGCGGAGCCTCCGGACTCGAAGAGAGGGCGAGGGGGTGGTGGTGGCCGCGGCAATGGCGTACGGCGGCGACGGTGGCGCTCGGGTGCGCTCGAGGAAGAGAGAACCAGGGAGGAGGAAGAGCAAGAGGGAGTGAGACGGTGCGGGGCAGCGCGTGGCGATGTTTCGGACGTCCAGGCGTCGAGAGGGAGGACAGGCAGGCAGGTGGCGTCAAGACGGCCAGGCGTGCTGGCCGGGCCACACGCCTGGCCGATCGGGCGCCAGGAGGACGACGGCGCTGGTGGGCTGGCATTGGCCGGGCCGGGCCAAAGCCAAGACAAAGAATAAAGCTGCCCAGAGAGGTAGGCGCCAGGTAGGGTTTCTTCCCATTTGTTTTTTGTTTTCTATTTTTCTGACATTTGTTCTGATTTAGTAAAATACTAAATCAACTTATTTTCTTATGCCAATTTTTGTAGGAGCTATTTATATTATTCTAGAACTCCTCAACAACTAGCATAATTTTTGGACATATATTATATATATAACATATATATATCCAAGGCAATTATTTACTGCATTAATTCAAATGGCCAAAAATAAATACTTCTGAGCTCCCATAAATATTGGTTGGAATTTTACCTCTGACCAATATTTTTAGAGAAAACAGGAACATTTTCTTGGGCCAAATTGAAGCAATTTTTATCTGGGTCATTTCCGTAAATGATTACGAGGGTTTCACAAATCCTCATTTCAATTTAAATGGAATTTAAACATGATGCACAAATGACTAGCTAGTCTAGGTCATACCGTAACTAGGGATGTGACAACTCGCCTCACTTGAAAGAATCTCGTCCCGAGATTCAGGGGTCGACGGAAACAAAGGGGGGTACTCCAGTCGAAGACGATCTTCTCGCTCCCAAGTAGCTTCTCTATCGGAATGATGAGACCACTGAACTTTGAGAAACTTGATGTTATGACGTCGAGTGACACGCTCTGCTTGATCAAGAATGCGAACAGGGTACTCTCGATATGTGAGGTTATCTTGGAGATCAAGCATTTCGTGGTCCACTCTGCGGATAGCATCCGAGAAGCAACGCCTGAGTTGAGAGACGTGGAAGACATCATGCACTCTGGAAAGATGTGGGGGTAGTTCCAACTGGTAGGCAACCTCTCCTCGTTTAGCGAGAATGCGAAAAGGACCAATGTAACGAGGAGCCAACTTGCCCTTGATACCGAAACGATGGGTACCCTTTAGAGGAGTAACCCGAAGGTAAGCCTTATCGCCAACTTCATAAGCCACTTCCTTATGACGACGGTCATACTGGCTCTTTTGACGAGACTGGGCTGTTTTCAAATTCTCACGAATGATGCGAACTTGCTCTTCTGCCTCCTGGATCATGTCCGGTCCAAAGAATTGTCTTTCACCGGTTTCTGACCAGTTTAAAGGTGTTCGACATCTTCGTCCATAGAGAATCTCAAAAGGAGCTTTCTTGAGACTGGATTGATAGCTATTGTTATAAGCAAACTCGGCAAAGGAAGACATTTCTCCCAATCCATACCGAATGAGATAACGCAAGCTCTAAGCATGTCTTCGAGAATTTGGTTGACCCTTTCCACCGACCACCGACCGAGGGTGGAAAGCGATCAAGGAAAGATGGGTTCCCATGGCAGTTTGGAAACTCTCCCAGAAATGAGAAGTGAAAAGACTGCCACGGTCTGAATTGATCTCTAGTGGAACACCATGAAGTGAAACTATTTGAGAGATATATAAGTCAGCGAGCTGACTAGCAGTGATACTCTCTCGAACAGGTAGGAAGTGCGCCACTTTGGAGAGACGATCAATGACTACGAAGATAGCATTATTCCCTCTCTTGGTCTTGGGAAGGCCGGTGATGAAGTCCATACCAACTTTATCCCATTTCCATTCAGGAATAGCTAAAGGCTGAAGAGTGCCAGCAGGTCTCTGATGCTCTGCCTTAATGCGACGACAAACGTCACAGTTAGCAATGAACTCAACAATTTCTCTCTTCATCCTAGTCCACCAAAACCTCTGGCGTAGGTCCTGATACATCTTAGTACTACCGGGATGAATTGTGAGAGGAGATTCATGCGCCTCCTTAAGAATCAATTGTCAAAGATGTTGCTTCTTGGGGACCACCAGACGGTTCCCAAAGAAAACGACACCTCGATTATCTATAGAGAAACTACCAGCAATACCATTGGCAATGTTTCTCTTGATCCGGGTAATCCCCTATCATGCTTCTGGGCTTCTATGATATGATCCACAAGAGTAGGTTTCGCTACCAAGGTAGAAAGGAATCCGTGAGGAGCAATGTGACGGTTAAGCTTACAGAATTCCTCATGGAGAAGTGGTTGACCCTGCTGCAACATGAGATTGTTGCAATAGGATTTACGACTTAGCGCATCAGCCATTGGCTTTGCCTGGGGTGTAGGTAATCCCTAGATCATAATCTGAGATCAACTCCAACCAACGTCTTTTCCTAAGGTTCAACTCTGGTTGGGTGAAGATATACTTGAGACTCTGGTGATCGGTGTAGATATCGCAACGTTTACCAAGAAGGTAGTGTCGCCAGGTCTTGAGTGCATAGACTACGACTGCAAGCTCTAGATCATGTGTAGGATAATTCTCCTCATGTGGATGCAACTGTCGAGATGCATAAGCAATCACATGACGATCTTGCATAAGAATGCAACCTAGTCCTGTCGTGAGGCGTCATGATGAGATAACAAAGTCCTTCGTGAAATCCGTGGCACAAGTATGGGAGCAGAAGTCAGGCGTCTTTTCAGTTCCTGAAAACTGTACTCACACTGTGGGGACCACTCAAACTTTTTATCTTTCTTGAGAAGTTCCGTGAGGGGTTTGGCTACTTTGGAGAAGTTTTCAACAAAGCGGCGACAATAGCTGGCTAGACCAAGGAAACTCCTAACTTGTTTTTCGGTTTGATGTGGAGTCCAATCGAGAATGGCCTTAACTCGCCGGGATTGACAGCAATGCCCTTACCAGAGATTACGTGGCCTAGGTAGGTCACTTCTGGCAACCAAAATTCACACTTGGAGAACTTGGCATAAAGGCGGTGCTCTCTAAGTTTCTCTAACACAAGTCTAAGATGTTCTGCATGCTCTTCCTTGTTCTTCGATTAAATAAGGATATCATCGAGATAAACCACGACGAACTTATCTAGGTACTCCATGAAGATCGAGTTCATCAAGCGGGAGAATGTGGCTGGAGCATTTGTTAGACCAAAGGACATGACGGTGTACTCATACTGGCCATAACGAGTGACAAAGGCTGTCTTGGGGATGTCCCCGTTTCTGATCTTGATTTGGTGGTAGCCTAACCTCAAATCCATCTTGGAAAAGACTGAGGATCTAGCGAGCTGGTCATACAGATCGTTGATCCTGGGGAGCGGATATTTGTTCTTTATCGTGACCAAGTTAACGGGACGATAATCTACAACCATCCGATCTGTACCATCCTTCTTCTTGACAAAGAGGACGGGGCAAGCCCAAGGAGAAGAACTAGGACGGATGAAACCCTTTTGCAAGGACTCATAAAGTTGTTTCTTAAGCTCGGCTAGTTCTAAGGGTGCCATCTTGTAAGGTCTCCTCGAAATTGGGGCGGTTCCTGGGATAAGATCTATGACGAACTCTACATCTCCGCTGTGGAATACCGGCAGTTCCTCCGAAAGACATCCGAAAAGTCACGGACCATCGGGATATCTTCAAGGTCCGGAAGAGGGCTGGCATTAAGAGAATAGAGTCGACGCTTTGCAACTCTAGTGCATAAAGTGACTATCTTGCCGTAGGGGTGTGAGCTGAATAGACCTGGTGTAACAATCAATCTTGGCATGATGAGCTGTCATCCAGTCCATACCCAAGATGATGTTAATATCTGAAGACTTGAGAACTATAAGTGAGGCAAGGAATACAAGTCTGTCAACAAGGATTTCGTTACCATGGCTTACACAAGAAGTTTGCCATTTGGATCCAGGAGTTTGAATAAGTAGCGGGGAGGGCATATCACAAAATGACATGTCGCGGCAAGCGGGCATAGCTTTCAGAAATGAAGGAATGAGATGCTCCAAAGATTTAATGTAACCGGCGATCGGATGACAAGTGACAAGGAGTGTACCAAGAACGACATCTGGATCATCATGAGCGTCTTTAGCTGAGACGTGATGCACACGTCCATGTTCAGTGGGAGCTGACTTGGCACTGATCATCTTGCGTGATGGCTTACTACCACGGCCAACAGACTTCTCGGGCTGGGGTGGAGCAACTCTGGTCTGAGTACAAATACGGGCAATGTGGCCTGGCTCTCCGCACTTATAACAAATCTTGGAGGTAGGACGTGGACCCGTATTGGCAGGTGGTCCACCAATAGGCCTGTGTGGTGCATATAAGTGAACCGGGTGAGGCGCCACATAATATGGCGTCGGTGTATATCCAGGAGGAAGAGCGGAGTTTGGAACCCAAATCCGGCGCTTCTGCGAGCCCGAACCGGAAGAAGATCCCAACTCACGGGTGTGCTTACGAGACTCCTCGTAAGTGAGCTGAGCTGTCTCTGCGTTAATGGCCTTGTTCACAATAGCATGGAATGTATTGCAATTGTGCAAGTGGAGATCACGATGCAACTTGGGGTTGAGACCCTTCCGAACCTAGCTCGCTTCTTAGCGTCCCCCGACACCTCTTCTCAAGCATAGCGGGCAAGGTTCTCAAACTCTCTCGTCAGAAGCATCAACAACCATCTTACCCTGGGTGAAACTACAGAACTCTTCTCTCTTGCGATCGATGAGGGCTTCAGAATGTGATGCTCGCGAAAAGCCTCGGTGAAATCTCTCCGGTAGGAATCTGACCAGCTGGAAGCATAGCCTCATAGTTCTGCCACCAAAGACTAGCAGGACCTTCCAGATGATATGCGGCATATGTGACCTTGTCACTTTCAGCTACGTTCGCAGAACGGAGCTTGCATGTGATACTACGGAGCCAGTCATCTGCATCGAGTGGCTCGAAGGAATGATGAAAGGTAGGTGGGTGCAAGCGAATGAAGTCATGAATGGTTATGAGACCCTTTGAACTGATGTGCGGTGTTCTCCTCGATACGTGCCAACAAACGGTTAGACTCACGCTTGTTTCTCTCCATCTCTAACATGAACTCTGCCAACGAAGGTGGGTCGGGAGGATCCTCATCTCCACCATCTTCATGGTTCTGGCTACGAGCAACAGAACTTCGCTTAACTGATGACATCCTGAGAAACGAAACCAAGGACGGAATCAGCATCAACTATAAGCTATAGATTGTAGGACAAGGAAATTAGTATCTCTCGGACTCCTAGGGCAATTCCGGCAGCATAACGGCAAGAAATGCTCGTAATGAGACAACCTCGCTAAAATGGGGTAGTAACATACTCAACATCTTCACTCAAGGTTACGGGTTAATACTGAACAGACTACACCGGAGGTACTCAAGCTGGGATATGACTCTGATCAACCAATCCTAAGAGACTACGGAGTAGTAACACGTGATCCTGATAGACGGAAGAGAAAGCCTAGTTCCTTAACCCCGTCGGAAAGATAGGACGACTCAGATCAGAAGGCCATGAGGTAAAGGAGTAAAAAGAGCCTTACGTTCCTTCCCACAATCAATTCCCTTACATAACTAAAGAATTTCTAGACTCAACTTCAACCAGGTTGGCTTGGTAATCCTACAGGCAGTCAGGCTCTAATACCAAAGCTGTCGGGACCCGAATTCTAAGTCACACCGATCTAGCCTGTAACACCTCATATCACTTTGCGGCCTCACGCACGGTATTCCCACAGGTGTCGCCTTACCATGGCCCGGGACCGTTTGCGCCTTTTGGCTCACGTATATGATAGTGTTGCTAGCATCCATATGACAGATAACACGGGCCGACATGACTAGTCGTGAAACCAAAGTGGCACTAACTTATGGGGACAGGCATACATGAATCAACATCGAGCATGTCGGTCGTGCGTCTTGAATCCGGGCTGTAGGACTGGCTAACAGGACTCAGGGAACCCCGGGCTGTAGCAGGCTAGGCAGGACTCGGATGTCACAGCGTGACATTTCCCGAAGGGACGGACACGAGGAAGTGAATCACATGCCGGCAGTCAAGTGTTCCGGAGCGGTAGTCTTTGGGCTAGCAGGACTCCGGTGAACCGGGCTGTAGCGGACTACTATGGCTCCTGGAAGCTCAAGACTACATTTCCCCATAAGAGAGACTACCAAGGATAAACAACTAGGTTGTCGGATCCCACACATAGCAATACACATTACACGTACGCATAACATGCAAGTATGTGTTGTACAACATGGCATCACAACATAACTCAACAACTCATATAAATAAAGGCTCAGAAGAGCCACATAGCATTTATTACAAACAGGGGTCACATGACCCATCATACAGAGCCTACAAGCAACAAGCGGAAGCATTACATGTCTGAGTACAGACAACTACAAAAGGAAAAGGCTGAGAAGCCTGACTATCTACAAGACCCTCCCGAGGGTACAATATTGTAGCTGATGTAACAAGCTACTCGTCGAAGCCCAAGCGGAACCACTAGTAAGACCGAAGTCTCCACTGCAAAAACATAAATAAAGCAACGTGAGTACAAAGGTACTCAGCAAGACTTACATCAGATCCTATTATACATGCATTTGTATCAAGACTCTGTGGCTATCCTGTTCTACGACTACAAGAAACTTCTTTGAGGTGATATGGCGCACACGAGTCCACTAGTCACCACACAATACACTACTATGGATTCATTCCCGTCTCCATACGAGAAGGCCATCCATAGCACTCACACTTGTCTTGAGCATTTTATAGTATCCACTTCAAGTTGTCTATGTACCACGTAAGCATCCAAGAAGTCCATAACCGCGGACCCGACTATTCGAATAGATCATGTTAACCCTGCAGGGGTGTACTTCTTCACACACACTCTCACCACTTATCACCATGTACACGTCATGTACCTCGGCAACCTTCAAGCGGAAGCCTGGCGAGGGTGTCGGCCACGACCTGACTAACCACACAAGACTCTAATCCAGGTTTATCGCCTATTCGGGTTCCATCCGCAAGGAGATCCGGCCGGGGTGTCGCTCACGGCCCCAAATGATGTGTGCAAGGTTCCCAAGCCCACCTCGCCGGATGGATCTACGCTTGGTACACCGTGCCACTTGTGCCTAGTCTGTCCCAAGCCCACTGGCGGGTGCCACTTGGTAGACTACTAACACTACCTACAAACACCGAGAAACTAGTTGCGACTCACAGGGAGAGATCAAGTTGGTTAATAAGTCGAGAGGGGTCGAGTTACCGGAACCCAATGTGTGGTAGTATAGAGTCATTGGACAACATACATAGAACTCAGTGCTTAAGGATGGTTCCAGTGAGACAACCCAACATGTACTCCTACATGGCCTCTCACCGCTACCTTTACCAAATCGTGTTCACACATTTCACTCTCAAAGATCGTAACATAGAACTGTACTCCAATTCATTCCCAATGAATCAGACTGACACAACTCTAAGCAATAGCAGGCATAGCATGGTAGGAACACAACATGGCCCAATCAACTCCTACACATGCTAGTGGGTTTCAACTATTTACTGTGGCAATGACAGGTCATGCAGAGGAACGGGTTCAACTACCGCAGCACAAAGTAGCAGATGAATCGTTGTTGTCCTAATGCAATAACTGAGAGCAGGAGCAAGAGAGTAGGATTGTATCGGAATGAACAAGGGGGTTTGCTTGCCTGGTAGACCAACAGGGGGGCACTGCTCCTCAGACAGGTACTCTGGATCGGTCTCCGGAGCAGGACCTATCGAGCAGGAATGGTGCCAACAATCAATACACAAGCATATGCAACAATATGATGCATGAACATGGCATGAAGATGTGATGCTGTTTGAGCTAATGTAACTAGCATTCATTAGGTTGAAGTCCATTTGAACCAAAGGTTCAAATGCAACTCCAAAATAAGCTCTTATAAATGCCATTCATGTGTTTTCACCTATACAGCAGGTATAAGTTGTTTTATCATGCATGAAACTGGTACAGAAGGATAGATTGCATTTTTCTGATAATTTTTCATATATAAATTATTTCAATCTGAGCTACCGTTGAATTTATATGAATTTTTGAAGTTTTGGCTATTTTTCTGGAATTTCCTGATTATTTTAATTCCAGAAATCATTTGTTGCGTCGGCTTATGGTCGATCGCCGTGATGAACGATGGCTGACCCGGTCAAACCTGACGTGTGGGGTCTACACGTCAGTGACTCAGTTAGTTAACAGGGGGTTTATTTTGTCTAATCAGGATTAGTGGGCGCCGGGCCCACTATCAGTGTCAGTAGGTGGGGATTAGTGCCTAATTAAAAAAACCACGTCAACACGCCGTAGTTCTGGCCGGCAGCGACCAATAGCGCGGCGGCGACTCGCCGGACTTGCGCTACAAGCTGGTGGGGGGCTGCGGGGGCGCCGGAGCTCGCCGGAGTGGAGCTCGCCGGAGTGGAGCTCGGGGCGGCGGTCAGAGTTCGGCTTCGAGCGGGAGCGAGCTACGGGGCACGGCAGGGGCTGCGGAGGGCATCTACGGTCTCCTGGCGTCACCAGGAGCATGGTGACGCACGCGGGAACGGCTTGCTTGGGCTCTGGCCATGGTGGCGCCATGGCCGGCGGCGATGAGGTCTCGGGCGCGGCAGCTGAGCTAGCTAGGCGGGGCAACTAGCACGGGGAGGAGGGGGAAATGAAGTAGAGCTTACGGCGGTTCAGACGAGGCAGTCGGCGAGCTCGGGGAGGGGCTGGAACCAGCGAGGCGGCGAAGGCGATCTCCGGCGACCGGAGATGAAGACGGCGTCGATGGAGGCGCTCCAAGGCCTCCCGAGGCACGTGGCTTGACGGAGAGGTGGTGGACGACGTTGCGGAGCTTCCAGACTCGAAGAGAGGGCGAGGGGGAGGTGGTGGCCGCGGCAATGGCGTGCGGCAGCGACGGTGGCGCTCGGGTGCGCTCGGGGAAGAGAGAACCAGGGAGGAGGAAGAGCAAGAGGGAGTGAGAGCGGTGCGGGGCAGCGCGTGGCGACATTCCGGACGTCCAGGCGTCGAGAGGGAGGACAGGCAGGCAGGTGTCCTGGCGGCACGGTTGCACGTCTTGTGGCCACACGCCTGGCCGACCGGGCGCCAGAGGACGACAATGACTGGTGGGCTGGGCTGGCCGACCGGCCGCCAAAGTCAAGATAAAGAGCTGCCCAGAGGTAGGCGCCTGTATGGTTTTTTCCCATTTTTTTGTTTTCTATTTTTCGACATTTGTTACGATTTAGTAAAATACTAAATCAACTTATTTTCTTATGCCAATTTTTGTAGGAGCTATTTATATTATTCAAGAACTCCTCAACAACTAGCATAATTTTTGGACATATATTATATATATAACATATATATATCCAAGGCAATTATTTACTTCATTAATTCAAATGGCCAAAAATAAATACTTCTGAGCTCCCAAAAATATTGGTTGGAATTTTACCTCTGACCAATATTTTTAGAGAAAACAGGAACATTTTCTTGGGCCAAATTGAAGCAATTTTTATCTGGGTCATTTCCAGAAATGATTCTGAGGGTTTCACAAATCCTCATTTCAATTTAAATGAAATTTAAACATGATGCACAAATGACTAGCTAGTCTAGGTCATACCAGAACTAGGGATGTGACATACGGAGTAATTTAGTGCATGGCTGGTGGACCCAGGTGCTGGCTGTCCCACACGTCAGCGAAAGTGAGTAATTTAGTGCATGGCTGGAGGAGGATCCGCACGGTAGAGCGTGTCCACTGTTTTTCATTCTGAAGAAAAAAATGATTACAACAAGCATTTCCACTCTTTACGACGGAGGAGTGCGAAACACGGCAGCCACTTGAACATACACAGTGCTCCTACTACTAGTGAAAGTGCAACTATCCCTAGGTTGTTTTGGTAATTCATAACAACCTATAGCTCATTGAGCTAATGCTATTCCAAGACAAATATTTCAGGAAAGCTCAATGAATGGCATGGCATGGATGATGAAAGTGGATCCCTCAAAATATCAAGGACAAAGGATTGGCTCAAGCTCAAAAGCTCAAGACTCTACATTTTACATTTTAGTGATCCAAGATCACATTGAGTCTATAGGAAAAGCCAATACTATCAAGGAGGGATGAGGTGTTGCTTAATGAGCCTTTTGCTTCATGTGCTTAGTGATATGCTCCAAAACCCTCCACTACTTTCTCACATCCACATATGACCTAAACCTAAAGTCAAACTCGGCCCTACCGATTCTTTCTATCTGGC
Organism: Aegilops bicornis; assembly: GCA_021605145.1. NCBI lineage: Eukaryota > Viridiplantae > Streptophyta > Magnoliopsida > Poales > Poaceae > Aegilops > Aegilops bicornis. The sequence goes on from CM038672.1 coordinate 603,172,927, forward strand.
GCCACCGAGTTCAGATGTCATAGCCACTGCCACAAACCCTAGGCAAATCGGCCTCACCGATAGGGATCTCGGTCTCACCGATATGGGATTGCAATCTCTTTGTTTCCCTTCGTAACGTTTCGGTCTAACCGAAGTGAGTGATCGGTCCCACCGAGATTGCAATGTAAACTCTCTGTTTCCCTTACGTAACTTTTCGGTCTCATCGAAAGAGGAAATCGATCCCATCGAGTTTACCTGACCAACTCTCTGGTTAGCTAATTACCAAATTCGGTCTCACCGAGATTACGTTATGCCCTAAACCTAACCATATCGGTCCTACCGAGTTCCATGTCAGTCCCACCGAAAACCCTAACGGTCACTAGGTTTACTAAATCGGTCCGACCGAGTTTGATGATTCGGTCCCACCAAGTTTGGTAAATTGTGTGTAACGGTTAGATTTTGTGTGGAGGATATATATACCCCTTCACCTCCTCTTCATTCGTGGAGAGAGCCATCAGAACAAACCTACACTTCCAACTTACCGGGCCTCGAGAGAGAACCACCTACTCATGTGTTGAGGCCAGGATATTCCATTCCTACCATATGAATCTTGATCTCTAGCCTTCCCCAAGTTGCTTTCCACTCAAATCTTCTTTCCACCAAATCCAAATTCTGTGAGAGAGAGTTGAGTGTTGGGGAGACTATCATTTGAAGCACAAGAGCAAGGAGTTCATCTCAACACACCATTTGTTACTTCTTGGAGAGTGGTGTCTACTAGATTGGCTAGGTGTCACTTGGGAGCCTCCGACAAGATTGTGGAGTTGACCAAGGAGTTTGTAAGGGCAAGGAGATCGCCTACTTCGTGAAGATCTGCCGCTAGTGAGGCAAGTCCTTCGTGGGTGACGGCCATGGTGGGATAGACAAGGTTGCTTCTTCGTGGACCCTTCGTGGATGGAGCCCTCCGTGGACTCAAGGCAACTGCTTACCCTTCGTGGGTTGAAGTCTCCATCAACGTGGATGTACGATAGCACCACCTATCGAAACCACGACAAAAACATCCGTGTCTCCAATTGCGTTTGAATTCTCCAAATCCTTCCCTTTACATTTTTGCAAGTTGCATGCTTTATTTTCCGCTGCCTATATACTCTTTGCATGCTTGCCTGAATTGCGTGAAGATTGCTTAACTTGTTCAAAGATAGCTAAAATCTGCCAAAGTCTAAAATTGGGAAAAGGTTAAGTTTTTTATTGGTCAAGTAGTCTAATCACCCCCCCCTCTAGACATACTTCAAGGTCCTACAACTAGGCATATGCAGTGGTTCATACGTCAGTACTACACAATCTTGTTGCTAGTGTAGTAAGATATGACGATAACAAATGATGTTGTGTGCATGTCAACTACTCCTATATGTAACATAGTACCGCTTTTTCGACTGTCCGGTTGAGAATGAACGGTGGGATCAATGTTAACAGAACTAGGTCCACAGTGCACAGAGTGTACGGTGCTATAGTACTCCACGAAACATGAACCATATGAAGCATGAATAGTGTTAGGCAGGGTGTATGATGGGTGCACGGGATGGGAGCAAAAGTTCCCTTCTCGACCCACTTTTGGGTGTTTGGCGGAGTGCATGAAGGATGCAGGAGTCCACACTAGTAGGTTGACAAAAATACACGAAGAGGAAACAACTATATTGAGATGAGAATGCAACCAAACACACCCACATGCTTTGTGCTACTGATGGTAGTGCACCGTCTGAGTTTGATCCAACGGTCATGTTGCCGAGACATGGACATGCCCATGGAGAGGGTGCCTAAACACCACCAAGTCCCTACTGGTTCTCGAGGCGCACGGCGTTGGTGATGCAGGTGCAACCGCCCGTGAGCCCGCTCCCGGTCGACGGAGCCAGCTTATCAAAGACGGCGTCCGATGGCACGAATGGATTCGGTGACGGAGCTCGAAAGGATTTGCCCGCAACGGCGACGGCAGAGCCCGCAACCCTCCTTATCCAGCTCAGCCCCACCATCGCGCGGAGACGGCTCAGCTCCTCGGGGATATAGGTGAAGAAGGAGACCAGGTCAGGAAACCGCAGCTCGTTGAAGTCAACCGGGTGGTCGAACGGGTTTAGCCCGACGGCCGGCATCGTCGCGCTGGCACGACGGTAGGCATCGCGCAGCCGCAACACGTGTGTGGCAACTTGGTCCACCAAGTGGCTGAGGCGATCCTGAACCTCGTCACGATCGGCCCGCTCGCGCTCCAGCCGGCTCCCCTGACGGCCTATCATATCTCCCTCTTTCTGCAGCAATGCCGCCGACGTCTCGAGCATCTTTGTGGTGGACGCCTATCGCTTTTGAAGCTCCATGAACTCCCGCAGATAACGGAGGAGCATGGCACTCCTCTCCTCCTTGAGCTCACGGAGCTCCACGTCCTTGGCCCTGAGCTCCGCATCCTTGGCATGGAGCTCCTGTGTCAGGCGCCTCACCTCGGACTCCGTGATCTGCTGCGCCGCCATGTGGCACCAGGTAGAAGCAATGGGGAGAGGAGGCAAAGGGGGCGAAACGGCTGAAAGGGAATGCAATCTACGGGAAGCCAGAGGGAGCGGGGAATCTTTTGGTTTTCACCACGATAAACCACCAGTCCACGACTTCTCACATCAGGGAGCAGTGGGTTTTTACAGGCGGAGTCATCGTGACTAATTGCTGCCGCGCCTGCTCCCGACAATCAAAAAATTTAAAATCCTGCCGCGCTTTGCCCCGTCAATCAAAAAATTAAAAATCCTGCCGCACCCAAACACCAGAGCAACGCCGCGGTGGATATTTAAATTTACATGCCGGCAAGTAGATAAAAAAAGGGGTGAAAAAAATGTGGCGGCGGCCTAGCTAATCGGTCGAACTAGCCCAAGTAGCTAGCCACCATGCTTCACTGATGTACTCGGCGGGAAAGGTGGTCTTTTGTGATTTGACGACTCATTTACTTGCTTCGGCGCTATGATCGAGGAGGACCCAGAAAACGCGCGGTAGGGCGTCCCACGTCAGGAAGAATATATCGTGCACCACCGGGAGGACCCGAAATCACAGCGATTGAGTGTGCCATGTCTCGGCACGGAGGAAAAATGTGCGTGTAAAAATATGCTGTATCAGACGTAGTACCTATGGTTCAACCTCAGGACCCAGCCAGTCGGTCGGAAACACCCCACTAGCCACACAACTTTATCATGCAAACGTGGCACGGAGGATAGATGTGGTTAGCTCCGTCTCGACTAGCCACAACGTCTCTTGTTCTAGGCGATTCTTCTATTTTCCAAGCTTTTTTTAGTTGTAATAACACCACGGCAAGCTAGCACCGCTCTTCGTGTGTGCCCGTGCAAAGGTTAGACGATGGAGAGAAGAGAGATTGAGATCGTAGACCTGGGACCCACCAGTAAGTGAGACAACGGTCATGCACGTGTTGACGAGGCACTCCCTCTACTCTACTCAACGCAAGTACTGTATAAAATCAAGTTATGGGACAAAGCCAACAACCGTTCGTTTTTTCAGGCTATCGACTTACGCTTTGTAGTCTAGGTTGCCAGTTCGAATCTCGTCTTTCAGATTTGTTAGTTTTAGATCCAAATTAGATTAATGACAAGTGGGACCCCCGTGTGTTGTTCCGTTATTTCAGTGTAGGATGGTGTTTTGAACAAACACTTATGGCGGTTAGACAAGTATGTGCACGAGTTACACGTATTTTGCAAGTTTACGAACAAAAATGACAGCGTCATAGAATATCACATCCACCCCGCAGCTTAGATACTATGGTGATACGAGTTTTTACACCGTTGGAAGTGAGATCCAATGGCTTGGGAGTAATCTTAGTAATTATGCGCAATTTCCAAACTCTCCAAAGGGTTTTTTGCACATAAAACATTCAGGCCACGTTTGCCGCTGCATCTTCGATCCAATGGCTCCCCAGTGCTCATATTAGGTGCTCCCCGTAGCTTAATTACCCGCTACGGTGATATGAGAATCTAGGTCGTATGATCAGTGATCAGATGGCACATGCGTAGTACTTGTACTTTCTGCGCATTTTCCAAACTCTATCAGCCGTATATTGCAAAAACATTCAAACCTCCTCATGGGCCGTTAGATCTCGGTGAACTTCGTATCACCATAGAATCTACGGTAAGGGAGCACCTCATACTCTCCCGTGTGAGAAAACATAAGGTGCTATCACAGCTTGGATGCTATGGTGATCTGAGCTTGGAGGTCGTTTGATCCGAGATCCAATGGCATCCGAGCAGTCTTTGTGCTTATGGCGATGGCGAACTCTTTTGGGGCTTTTACGCAAAAAACCATTCGAACCACCGAGGAGGTGTTGGGTCACAAATCGAGCGCCTCGAATAGCTTGTATCACCAAAGCATCTAAGGTGTGGTAGCACATGATATTCTTACATACAGGAGAATATGATGTCCTCCTTCATCTTAGATGCTACGGTGATACGAGCTTCGAGGTTGTTGGATATGGGATCAAAGGGCATCTAAGTAGTTTTTGTACAAATTGTGTGCAATTCTCAAACTCATCATTGTTTCCTCCAAAAATATTAAGACACATCATGTGAGCTGCTATATCTCAGATCTACAAGCTCCAAGCAACTCGTATCGGCATATAGCATCTAAGGTATGGGGGCACATGATATTCTCCTGGGGAGGAGGGGTGGGGAGTGCACAACCAATTGGTGGTTGGGAGGGTGGGGACAAATATAATCTAAACAACCTCAAACAGAGCTCCACAATTTTATCTAAGGTCGAGGGGTTGACCCCCGACAATCATAGCTCCGCCTAAACACAACATTTGCATGTACTGTAGTACTAGACTTAATATTCATGTTCATTTTAAATATTGAACTGAGGACGATGGATGTCTTACATTTTAGTCCCTTCATTCCTAAATATTAGTCTTTTTAGAGGCTTCAAATGGGCTGGCACATACGGATGTATATAGACATATTTTAGAGTCTAGATTCACTCATTTTTCTCCATATGTAGTCACTTGTTGAACTCTCTAAAAGACTAGTATTTAGCAATAGAAGGAGTATTTTTGAATTCGTGTCATACATGCATGGTTTGGAAAAATAGGTGCACTATACTTATTGGATTGTTGTTGTGTTCTGCGTGTGTGTCTCTCTCTCTCTCTCTCTGTGTGTGTGTGTTCATATGCTTGATGCATACAAAGTTTTCTCACCTCCGCATTGTTCATCTTTTAAATTTGAATCTGCATTGTAAAACTTACTAGGGATACCATGAAATGTGAAATCCATGTTGAGATCACTATATCACAAACTCACTCTAATTCAACAACTCGTCATAAATCAATTACCACGTTGAGATTAGTATTTGCAAGGAAAATACGGGTATTGTAATACACATAGATTCGTTTGGCAATTTAAAAGGTTCCTTTCGTATTCTCGAATGGTAGGACCAAACGGCGTACCAGCCAGACCTTGGCTCGTGTTGATTCTTAAAAGAAACCGGGCTCGTGTCCTTCGGTGGCTTGCGTGATACGCACATTAGGCAACCCCAACCAGTCGAGCCTCGGCGTTTCAAGTCGAAATATCTGGCGGCCAGAATTCTAGCACTAGGAAATTCCCCTCATGTCCCCGGTCCATAATGACTACCGATGAACAATGGAGGGATGCTTTAGTAACTAGACAACGTTATCTACCGTGCCGAGCACGGTTCAATTCCCTCAGTCGCCGCTCGTCAAGGTCACCCGTCAACTGCATTGCCTAGTACTACTACTACTACACCAGGATGAGCACAGAATTGAGCCTGTTTGTTCGTGCCTAGTACTTGAGTTAATATATCAGGCAATGCACTGGTACAGAGGGATTATCCTTTTACTCTGCATATATAACTTGTCTGAAGTCTAACTAAGCAAAATGTTTGACCAAATCCTTTCTTAAGAAATACAACAGGACAGATGTACGGCTTGAAAATTTATTGCATGATGCAGGTTATGATATTGTTTCGAATCCTGGATCTTAAATTTCAGAAAATCCAAAAGTGAGCATAAATTCTTGAAACTGAGCATGGTCAAATGATATGGCACAAATATTACTTCGTAAGTTTTTTCTTCAATTCAAGACAAGCTGCTTATGACAAGTTGCACAAATTAAGAGCCAAGGTATTTTGGAACACAAACCTGTCACGTTAAGGCGAACGATTTCACTATTGAAACCGTGGGCGTTTACTTGCCGCCACGAGTCCCCGCTTCTCATCGGCGGTGTGCCCCCAAGCGTGTGAGTCGACGGAGGCGTCTTGAGCGAACAGCTGCCGATTGTCGAGGCGTCTTGAGTAGACCGCTGTGTAGACTCACCGGGAGGTGAGCCCTTTGACCAGGCTCCGCCGCCCACCGTCGTCCCAACTGCTCCCACTTTTAATGTCGTCGGCGCCGTAGTTGAAAATCAACCCCGCACTACCCGGTATCGCTACAATCCTCTCTCTTCCTCTCCGATTCTCCTGTTGTCTACCTCCAACTAGCCTGACCTAAACGTACGCCATGCCGCATCACGATGGTCTGCCCTTAGTGTTCCAGTTTCCTGAGGAAGACACCCAGCCGGAGTCTCAAGAACATAAGGCGCTTTGGGACGAGCTTGAACTGGCCTTGCGGGAAGACACCGCGCCTGTCCCCGCTCCCGTTCCGGCTCCCGTCGCCCCGACTGCGCCAGCGCCCATCCCCGTGGCATTGATGGGCTGGGAGCCACACATTGTCGCCGAGCTTGATGCTACGGGGTTCCACGAGGTCCCCGCCAACTTTCACGCGCCCGTGCACCTGCCAGCGCATGCGCCTGTGCGTGCACTGACGCGCACGCCCATGCCGGTGCCCGTGCACCTGCCAACACATGCGCCTACGTGTGCACTGACGTGCGCGCCCGTGCTGGAGCCCGTGCACATAATGTCTCCATCGCGCCGTTGACAGCACATGTCCCCGCGCGTGTGCCAGTGCCCCCCTCAGCGGCATGGATGGCAGCCCGACCGCTTCCTTGCACCAACGCCAGTCGCCCCCTCCCGCCAGTTGACTCGCTCCGAAGTCCAGAACATTTTGGCCTTCCTTGAAGCTAGGCCAACGTCCAGGAGTACGCCAACAACGGCGCAAGACGCTGCCGCCGCCGTCGGTTAGTGGCCCGACGACACACAGAGCACGGCAGAGGATCCGCTTCCCACCGCGAGACGCCCCCGCCGCCGCCGCGTAATCTAAATTTTCCATGAAAAACGTTCGGATTGCCATGCTTAAAATCTGAACGTTTATCATTTCCGTTTATTTTATATCGATCGTCGTATAATTTAAAGTCGGAGTCAGACTGAACAAAATGTATGGTTTGATCGATTGAATGTTCTTCTAGAGCAGTATCAAATTAAATATAAAACGATATCAAGCCACATGTATTCCTTGTCATCCAACGACCTAGACTGCTTCAATGTCGAGCGCTCAACACGTTTAGCATGCAGTTAATTTCATGCCAAAAATAGCGCTAATCACATGACAACACGCAAATAATATCCTATTAGTTAATATCCGCATGCACTTCATATACTTCCAAATTAACGTGCATTGCACGTACACACTGACTTGTGCTGCTAGTACGTGAAACTGGTGCCGTGACTTGTGAACGCATCTAGATATGGTCAACGGCAACATCGCCCGCGAGTTCTTCCTATTTGCCCGTGCGTCCTAAGCAGAAGGGGAGAGAGAGCACACATGGAACCCACCAGATAAGTGAAGGCGAATAGTACTAAAAATAATATTACATGTTATCCATTAATTAGGCTGTGGTAACATAAAAACATTATGTGAACAAAGGGGGAACAACAAACATTGCTATTCTACGTATGTTGCCTATTGACGTGCGGCTTCAAGGCCCGGTCACATGTTCGATCCTCGTCCTTTATTTTTTTTAATTTGTATATGGGTCCAAATTTGTTTCATGACATGTGGGCCCCTCGGTGTGTAGTTTGTAGCACTTTAGTTTGTGGGTCGAAATTTGTTCCATTCCAAGTGGACTATCGGTGTGTAGTTTTTTCGGTTATTTATAATAATTAAAGAGAACAACATAGTTTTTTCAGTAATACCATGGTGCAACGTTGAAGGCGAGAAAGGACATGCGAGAGAGCGATGACCGAGCCAGAGGGAAATCAACTAGGGGAGTTGCGTGGGTTGCAACGGTGTTTGGAGTAGTTGTGGGCCGAATGCTACGAAAATATAATCTAAACCGACCGGAATAAATGCCTACACTAATTAATCCAAGGTTGGAGTGCCCCTCGCAATGTAAATAGCTTCAACGCATGGGATGGAGAGGTAGTAGCTTCAACGCGTGGAAGATACGGTGTGAGAAAGCGAGGTCAAGAGAGACATATAGATAGAGAGACAAAGTGAGTGTGGTCCGACATTCATTGAACAAATATATATGCTCTGGAGAGATATTGTTCGATTGAGCTTTTGGCATGGGTGAGGGCTGTAAGATAGAGCTTGAGAGATGATCCAGTCATAGACGTGTAGATATATTTTGTGCGTGGGAGGAAGCAAGGTCAATCGATCACATAGGGTCGCCGTGCGATCGAAATAGTGAGACGGGTTGGAGAGAGTGACCTAGGTAGACGATGTGCGTGAGAGAGGATACAATGTGAATAGGTCAAATTGGGCTCAAACATGGTGATATATCGTTTTTGTCCGAGAAAGAGCGAGGTCAATCGAGACATACGGAGAGAGAGAGAGAGAGAGAGAGAGAGAGAGAGAGAGAGATTGAGTGAGCGTGGCCCACCATGAGGTCGAAAGAGTGGCGGCGGCTTGTATGGACTGACCTAGGTAGACAATCTGCATGAGAGAGTATAGAGTGTGTCGATCGAGGCCAGAAGAGGGAGATATATCATTTGTGTGTGAAAGAAAACGAGGTTAAATGAGACTCAGATAAAGAGAGCGAGATTGAGCGAGTGTGGCTCGCCGTGCGGAAGAAAGAGTGAGACAGTCTCGAGGGAGTAACCTAGATATACAACGTGCTTGCGTGCGCACGAGAGGCTGGGGGGCTAGATAGGCAATGCATGTATTTAGAACGAGAGGGTGAGAGGGAGAGGGGGGAGAGAGAGAGAGCTCGGCATGGGGTGCAATGGCGGGTGTGTGAGGTAAATACATTTGGTAACAGAGTGGAAAAAGGGGTTGTGTAGTTGAGAGACTTAGAGATCGAAACATGGGGAGAAAGAATGAACGTGTGTTGAAAACCGATAGCTTCCTAAGGTGGTTAGGAGAGGAAGATTGACCGATACAGGAAGCATGTATAGTTTGTGGGGGGGCGGGGGGCTAAAAAAACATTTGAATGTACATAGTACGAGACTTAATATCAATGTTTCAATTCGGTGTACATTGTAAGATTTGAACCGAGGACCAGGCATACGGGTAATTATTTCGAATTCGTGCCATACTAAGTTTTGAAAAGTTGACATTGACTCAATTTGTTGTGCTATTTTGTAGGTCATAGGTTTGAATACATCCAAAAGTTTTCTCACTACCATGGTGTTCATCATATACATATGAATTTGTATTAAAAAAGTAGCGTGGATATAGTGAAATGCGAAATCCACGTTAGAATTTGAGATTGCTACGTGACACACACTCTAATTCAAAAATCAAACTACGTGACACTCACTCTAATTCAAATAACTAATTATGTGACACACACTCTAATCCACGTTAGTGTGGGTACCGTTTCGATTTTTTTCAAATAACTCCTCATTAATTAATTTATAGTACTCCCTCTGTTCACTTTTATAAGACCTTGAAGACATTTCAGACAATGTGCAAAACAGTTCATTATAAGTTATGCAAACGACTTACAAAAAGTGAACGGATGGAGTATCTCGTTTCGAATGACTAATTATTGCAAGGAAAACACGGCCATGGTAATACATACAGATTCATTTGCAAATGAAAGAAGATTCGTTTGCATTCTCAAATGTAGGCGCACCAGGCAGACCAGGGTCGTGTCGGGGTGGACGCTGCTTTGGTGCCTTAAAGGCAACTGCCTTTGGGTGACTGACATGTGGGCCAGCAACCTGTTGGGCCCACATGTCATGGACACAAAGGCAGGTGCCTTAAGGCACCGAAGCATAGTCCTGTCGGGGTGGTCGCGTGTGTCGGACGGACGCGTAGCACCAAGCCACCCACCCCCCACCCCCCCAAAAAAAGGACGACGAAAATATAAGTTCGCGCTTCCACATTTCGGATTGAAATATCTGGCGGCCCCAATTCCAGCCCTACAAAATCTCTCTTCTCCACCGTCCCCTTCCGTGCCCAGATTGCTCAAATCCCTAATTCGCCGCTAACCCTCGAATCGCCCCTCGTCTTGTCTCTTTCCCCACCGTTCCCCACCTCTGTGCCGGACGACGACAACGAACACGACGGTCGCGCTTCACCACCGCACCGGAGCTACCTCATCTACGCCCTCGTCCACCGCACCTGGTGGTCCACCGACAATGTCGGCTGCCGCAACCGACGTGCCTCACAGACACCGAGTTCCACCGCATCAGGTGCGCTTCACCGACGCCGTCTCCCAGCTCACCGGGGCTACTTCACCGAGCACATCGTCGCACCTCCGCCCCCCGAGGCCGTTGGGGCTTCACCAACGGTCTTGTCCACCGCATCGCAGCGCTCCGCTGCCACTCAAGATCTGCATCCGTGCGCGGCCACCCAATGCCAGCGCGTCACCCTCAACGGCTCTGAAGTGACCCGCACTCTAGCTAGGCGAGCATGCCCAAACGCCGGCACGAACTAGGTATCCACACATCACTCCCTTGTGCACTGTTCCGACGATGTTTGGATATCCTTTCACTGCTCTCTTAGCTTACACGCCTATGCAACTCTGACTTTAACTCTTATTTCTTCTGGAGATATCATCTAAAACAAGAAAATCCATTTTTAGCGAAGCATGACGACGCTTACTGGGATCTGGTACACATCCGCACACCAGTATAACCTTGTAAGTATCTGTCCTCCGCATTACAACATCAAGGTCGATTCCTCTTATTTGATCAACCATTCGCCGTGTCAAAAATGCAGAGGGGGATGCAAGGAGCACAAGGCCTGCACATCCAAGCAAGTGGTAACATGGACTTGTACATGGAACATCCCAAGCGCAAGCAGAGATGCAGTGAGCCTGTACAACGAGCTAGCATAAGTCCCTGCATTTCATTTAATTTGTACTAGAATTCGTGTATGATCTGTGTGCAGTGGCTGATCCACGAATTCAAGTTACCAGGGGCGAATATTTAACTTAAAAAATACGAAGGCACTTGCACTCCGAAAATCAACCTAACTTGAGAAATGTGAAGCTACATGCACTTTGAAAACCAGCTAATGATCCAAAGTAGTTCAGATTATAAACACTAAATGATGCAAGCACCGAAAAACACAAAATGCAACATGGTGTACAAGGACTACAAACATGGTGCATACTGCTTGAATTATTCGTTCTCTGGCTGAAAATATCAAAGTGTAATTGCACGTATAACCAGTGCGCAAACTGCATATCAATATATCTATCCTTCACAAGTATGCCAATAGTTTCAAACAACAGACGGCCTCGACGTTTATGCTATGTTGTCATGATACGGGGACTTTCTGGTAGTGACCTCGACGTTTCCTCAAGCTATGAAAATGCACTATAATTTTCTTGTCATCAATGCCTGCAAATATTTGTCTCTCTCAACATAGTAGATCATCATTAGACACTAAATCCTTCAATGAGCTTGCAAAATGCTTGCATTAGATCACTCATTAGACACTATATGTTCATCACCAGGAGCATGTAAAATGTTTGCATCAAATCATTCATTAGCGATCTGTTCATTAGACACTTCAGGCTCAAGAACAACATGAGCTTGTATGTTTGCACCGGAAACTTGATTAGATACATCGATTGATCGATTCGGTATTGATTGGGGAGTTATAAAATAAGTAGAAATTGGTTTCATTTTCTCATAGATTCCCTACATACAAGCAGTTTTACAACACCGTCAGGTTTAACTATTGGCCAGAAATTGAAGAGTTGAACTAGATATAATCAGGGATGTGATGTACACCTTTCGTTGCGCATGCTACTCTTGCAAGCTACGACTGTCCGTTTCATAAGCTCGATGCCATGCCCGTCTTTGCCGCTTTGCCTCCCACGCAGGCTACACCCAGGGTTGGATCTTCATCTTCTTGTCCTTCCGTTCGCTTGAAGACCGACGACCGCCCTCCAACGAGGGCGCGAGGAAGTGTTGTATCGGTCTGTCTAGCGGCGGCTAGGTTAGGAGCAAACCAGACTGGAGGCTGGAGCGAAATAATTGGGATTTTTCCTGCCGTCGATCGATATGGGAGGCGCTCGTTTGGGTCGCGAGCCTGCTATAGGGCCAGCCTTGCACTTATGTTATTGGCCCATCCAAATTGAAACATTTTTCTTCATTTTTTACATTGCCTGCTCGTGCGTTGGGACGAAAAAAACTAGCATGGGCCAACCTGGATGACTTAAACTAGGTGCACACTTTCCAGCCACCTGAGGCGGCCGCCCATACCAGCCCCTATGGTGGCGTCGCCCCTTTTTGCGTGTATGATTCGATAGTGAAAAATATTCAAGTGGCGCTTTTGTTTTACCCACAGAATGGTTGAATTGCTTGTTTCTATGAGCTGAGTTCGCCAATAATGTGAAGGATGCCAGTTTTTCATCCTATTATAGATTGCTTAGATCTCGATATGCCAAAAGTAATCGCATGAAATATACAGTAAAAGCCAGTGTGATGTGTTTGGCTACAACTAGTCTGACTACACGTCCTCATATAACATATCAAGGACGCACCATCTTACCAGATTAACCATTCGACTTACCCATGCAGTGTGGGAAGAAAGAAGTATTGGGACTGCGTATCCAAGCAATTGATGACATGGACTCCTTCATACAACCTTGTAAGCGAAAAAGAAGTTGCAGTGTGCCTGTACAAAGAACTAGCGTAAGTTCAGTTACCTGCTTCTCAGAACTTACAAAGAACTAGTTCAATTAGGTTGCTTGGCTTAATTTAGTTTGCTACTGATTACATAATGGCACAGCCTGTTAATCATATTCTAGACTGCGCCTATCTATGTGTTTGATACTTACTATTAAGAATTACCTGTTTGCCTTAACTAGTTTGTTTAACTGCATTGTTGCTGCAACAGCAGGTTACAATGATGTTAATAACTACTTTTCAGCATCCAATTGAAGCTCTTTAATTCCTTGTTTGTTTAACTGGTTTGCTGTTATAACTCCCAGTTGAGATGTTTTGCTTACTTCAACTTTTCTGAATCCAATCGAAACTTTAATGGAAAACAGGTTAGCCCAAGATCAAAGAGCGAGGTCCCCATGGACGTTGCATCATGCCACAGCAGTGGCACCGGCCCAATCGTGCATTATGAATTGCCAACTGCTGATGCTCTAGAGGCTAAACTAGTGGTAGAAAGAGATTCTGCTTCTGCACTTAGAGATGAAGTTGACATGTTGAGGAAGCAAACAGCACAATCACAAGGAGTACTCAAGACAACAATTAAATATTTGGTGGATTTCAAAACGAAGCAAGCTGAGGCCGACCAGATTGTAAGGTCTGAAGGAAAAAGGAAATTAAATTCCTACTTGGTAAATCATAGGTGAAATGTTCTTTCCATAGTTGAATAACCTTTGTGTTGTCTGTTCATGTAATCAACCAAACCATTTGTTTTAGAGATCATGTAATAATTGTTTTTTTTGTTTTTTGTTTGTAATTTTATTTGAGCACAAGTCTGTATTAATTGATAAGACTCGGAGACATTTCATTTGGATTGTTGTGCCAGACCTACAAATATGCCAATCGGGTTGAATGTGCATTCAGCAATAGTACTAGTATAGATGGACCATAAGTGGCACGCATCGGAAAGGGCCAAGATGCGGGCTAAAAAAAGGATGTTGTTGTAGCCAAAAAAAAGTACAGCGGCCTGGCTTATGGATGTTAGTTGATACTAGCAAAAGGCCCGTGCGTTGCAACGGGAGAAAAAATACCACACGCTTTTAACTTTAGAAAATGGTCTATAATCTGAGTATTTGTAGCTACGGCCGAAACCAATACGGTCTTTGCCTGCGCAAGTTCAAAATTTCACATGTCTTCTATTTAAACACGGCTTGCATGTAGATTTAATACGTACAAAGAAACGGGCAAGTGATCTTCACTTTCGTCTCCAATCCTGATTTTGCTGAGATGTTTATTCACAATCCGGATCAGTATCGATATGAAAGAAAGACGGATAATGTAATGTTGATTAAGATTGCACCCTATATTATATTTTTTTAAATGTATAACATCATATTAAAATTATATATTTTTTAATCAAATTCCATGTATAACATGTTAAATTTGGAGTTACGGTTTCATCACTATTTCTTGTCATACATGTCATAGGTATTGGTCCCTGTTTCATCACTATTTATTTCTAATCAAACTTGGTCTTTTATTTTATTTTTTTTCATGCATGCCTATTTTTTACTTTTCTCATGCATGTCCTCTCTTTTTCATCTTATATATAGGAGAATAGCGCAACATCTCATCTTTATCAGATCTCCTCTGCATTTTCTCTTTTATTATTTTATAGCGGACATCCCATCTTTATTTGGTCCTTTTATTTCTTGTCATGCATGTCCTTGTTTATTGGTGTCTCTAAAAATTTATCTTCAATTTGATGTCCAATCCTGATTTTGATGAGGTGTTCATCCCCAATCTGAATCAGTACCGATATGAAAAAAAGACAGATAATGCATTGTTGATTAACATTGAAGCCTAGATAGTATTTTTCTACATATTTAGATTCTACATATTTTTCTAATCAAATTTCATATATAATATGTTTAATTTGGACTTATAGTTTAGAAGATATGAGTATTTTAAAAAACATTTGATATGTACTGCGGGTTTATTGTCAGAAACATTAGGGGTTTTTCTACAAAATAGCATGACGGACTAAGAATACCTATTTCTTTTATTAGTAGGTATAGATTATTGATCCATATACTCTATAAGTGTTTATATGTCTGTTAGTTCTGTACATTCTTGGTTGATTGACTCGGTATTTGAATCTTGATACATCGCTTGTGTACATATCTAAATGGGAGTACACATTATGCCGCGTGTGACATTTGAGTTGGACATGAAGTGTTCCAAATATTCGAATTCACCTTAAACTGGATTCTAGTTTCTGAATTTGAGTATCGGCATTTGTAAACCATATTCATATATGACAGTGGAATACATCTTTGTCGTCCTTTTGAAGATATATAAAAACACATAGAATGATTTATAAAGATTCATATAGGAATACAAAATGGAATCGGATTTAGTTGCCAGGGTAAACGTGGATGCTCATTGTCCCAAAATTTGAAAGAAGCTGCAAAATGTCCACTCCCACGTCGGCTGCCCGAAGCCAAGTGTTTGGGAGATGGAAATTACTGTATAACCATTACACGGACAATCCATCGGCCCGATTTCCACTACTCTAAATAGGGGTAGGTTAGTAACTTCAATTAGACGTGACACGATCGCCTCTGAGCCCATTCCGACAAGGTGGGCGTCTAACATGGTGACAAAACACATTTGATTAAAGCTCGTCCGAAAGACCTCTGTTTCTCCCTCCATTCCCCATTCATACACGGTGGGCGGCAAAACAAACTCGACTCGGCCGAAATCGATGTACGCCAACATTTTCAATAGGGGCAGGTTCGTAACTTCACGCAGACGTGACACAACCACCCTACCTGTCAGCCCCATTCATACACCGTGGGTGCCAACCATGGGCGCCAACCACCCTCTCCTCGCCTGAAATCGCTCTGGGCAAATATTGGCGAGATGCGAGATTATCATCCTATCCCCAACCGACGAGATGTCCAAATTTTAAACGGGGGCTAAGTTCGTAAATTTCCCATATTTCAGACAGGCACGTCCCAAAAACATGGTTCCCCGTAACTCTCCCTCCATTTTCCCATTCATACACTGTCCGCGCTAGAACACCCCATCCCCACACTAGCCTCCGACCGCCACCCCATCCATCGCCGCCGTCCTCCACCACATCCATCGCCACCGTCCTCCACCATGCCGGAGCGCCTACCAAGACCACGTCGTCCACTGCTAGAGATGGTCGTTTCTCATCCATAGCGACGGACCAATAGCCTTGCATCGCGTCCTCTCGCTTCATCGGCGCCGTCGTCCTCTTTGCCGGGGCCGCTCACACTACCTTCTCTTCCACCGCAACGGGACTTATCCCCCGATGCACCCGTCTACCATCGCATATCTGCTTCAACGCCACTAACAGCCATCGCACCCCTGATGCCTACACGGCGCCGCAAGAGAGGTGGTACTTCATATCTCCTCAACTTTTTGATCTCAACCAGAAAATAGATCTTAACTTGGTTACTCTACTTTCTTTTCACCTCTTAGAATTTAGTTCTTAGTTCGAAGCAAACAATGGATGCTAAATATCATTTATCCGGTTTGCAGCTTCAAATCTGCCATGGCATAACCATAATACGGTTTAATTGATCATGCTTAGGGTTTAATTGATCATGTTGGTTCTGTGGTGGTTTCTTTAATAGAAATCGGAGGGGAAACCCTCTTTTGCCAAAAAAATATGCTTAGAGTTTCCCCCTTTTATGATAACTTTACGATCAGAATACGTGCTTCGTGTCATAATAACACTGCTCCACCCATCAAGCTAAATAAGCTTAGTTGTTCAAATACGGATATGATAGTAGTAAAACGTAGTTGTTTAATTGGTCAGCTAAATGTTCCTAAATTAGTTTCGAAAATGCATGTTCGCCGCTCGGGTGTGTATCTCTACAGGGTGCCCACGGTGGGCCGGCCCACCCTGGGATTTTGGGTCGTCCAAGGCCCCGATTCCCCTCTGTTCTGCTGCGCGCTTCCGATCTCTACTCACCCCCAGCCGCCTGCCTCGCCGGCGACTTGCCGTCCCCGGACGGCATGAGTCTAGGAGGAGATGTCGGACTAACAGGAGGCCAGGAGCCACTCGCCCAACAGTCACCGCTGCCCGGGCGCGCCGCCTTGCCTACCTACCCAGTCCGTTCAGGGCTCAGGCGTGCAGCACCCACCAAGCCAACCCGATTTATCCTGAGATACGTCCTCAACACTCAGCAACCACTCCTCATCACCCATTTTCTAATTGATTCATTACTCATTAGGCAGGACTGTCATTAGGGTTTGTTGTGTGCTCAGTGCTACCTACACTTAATGGTTCTGATCTATTTCGGTTATCTTTAGTACCTCTAAAGTACACAGGGTTTTCAAAATTCCGGCCCTCGGAACATAAACTAGTCATTTTGGATTGTTGGTCGTAGTGACATTAACCCAGATTACTACTGCAAGCCAGGTTTGTTGACAATTTTACTTGTCTTTCTTACTGTTTTGATATAATATCCAATTATTCACGTCAATTAGTTGCAAACAATAAATGCTAGACAAACTTATTCATTCATATTTTGGACGGTCTCTTACTGCAGTTACAATTCTGCATACTTGTCCTAATAAGCTCACAAGTAATTGATTGATTCACTACATCTATGCTTGCCTTGTCATATTTGTTGTCAATATTCTTTTAGGGTGGACCACCCTGTTTCTAAATACTGGAACCGTAGACATGAGTGAATAGTATTTCTTATGTGATCTCTTCCATCATGTGTGGGTAACGAACCTTTGCATTGTATAGAAAGAAAGTGTCATTTCCAGCTTTTACATAAGTTTCGATCTTTTACATGGAATACAATCTGCCTACTTGCTTTGCGTCGCACTACCAACACTCCACCCTTGAAGCTAAACATTATGCCACTCATAATTGCTTAGTTTATTTGATCAAATACGAATTTCATATGATTCTAATGTTCCTACTTTAGTTTTGAAATGTGTGCTGCATTATAGAGACATAAGGGGTTTGTATTTACGTGTGTGGTGCAGTCGACATGGTTGGGGAGGTGAACTTTGCATATGCAGGGTTTATAGGGAGACACTCTCCGAGTTGAATCCGCAATGCATTCCATAGATAATCTGACTACTTTTTATGTTTTCATGAATCTCAGACTCTGAACAGCATCATAATGATTATGAGCTTGCGCGCATGAGAAGAATAAAACAGAAAAATGCCATTGCTGTCAAACTTGGCATTAAGGGACTGAAATCAAGTCTGGATGCAATGCAATGCAAACGCTCTCACCTACAGATTCATGCTTGGAATATGATCCTAACAGTGATTCTGAGCTAGAGGGAGACCTAAGTCAATGTAGCTCCCTAGTGGAGGATTCAGAGGAAGATGCCCTATCTTATTCACCCATCAAGGTACTTGCTCTAACTTTCCAAGGTTACATTGTTCGCACATATCTTGCAACTGATGCTTCGCATTTGTCGGATTTTGGGTTCCGGCAGACCCTCTAGGTTCGAACTCTGGGGTGCGCACGGAGATCTCACCCCCTACCTACCTGCTCTCGTCGCCTCGCTAGGATCTAAACTACCAAAGGAACAACACAAGAGACACAAGGTTTATACTGGTTCGGGCCACCATTGCGGTGTAACACCCTACTCCAGTGTGTGGTGTGGTGGATTGCCTCTTGGGCTGATGATGAACAGTACAAAGAAGAACAGCCTCGCGAGGGTGAGGTGTTCTTGTGGCTAGGCTCTCGATCAGATTGGATCAAGCTAAGATGAGGCAAGATGTCTGGATCTCTCTAAGATGCCTCTACCCTGTGGGTGGCTAGTCCTATTTATAGGCAGAGGCCTTGGGCCTCTTCCCAAATATTGAGTGGGAAGGGCGCCAACAATTGGCCATTTTGAAGGGGAACATCTGGTACACTTATCCTGACTAAAGTTGGTCCTCGCCTGTCAAAGGCTCTGGTGGTGACGCCGGCTTGGGCTCCACGATGACTTCCTTCATGCCGTTGCGACGGTCTTGGTCTTGTTGCACTGAAACGGACGCCTTTGCTTGATGCTCTCGCCTGCGCTTGTCCCCTTTGCACCAAAGAGCAAATGAGGACACTGCGCGGACTGGCGCCCGCCTGGCACCCTTGGTCGTCATGGGCACCTCGTGAGGTATCCCGCCTTGATCTCTCCGCCTCCTCGCGAGCCAGCCTGACGAGGCAGTGCCTGAGGAAGCTTCCTGTCGCCCGCCCCGCGAGGCTTGGCCCCTCGCGAGGGTCTTGACCTTGTGCTGATGAAGATGGGCCGTTCTGGGCCACCCCTTGATCCACGTCGCGGTCAGCAGGCGAGCAAGTCTGGTACCCCATTCCCAGAACGCCGACAGTAGCCCCCGGGCCCAAGGCGCGCCTCGACTTGGCTGAGCAGAGAAGCGAAGGGGCAAGTGCGAAGCGCCGCGGGCCCTAACAGCCTATGGCCTAGGGCGCCGTGTGCCGGTTGATTGGACGTGGGCGTCTCTGTTTCCCCACGACGCCTCGGCAACTGCATGAATTGACAAGTCCCTGCATGCAAAGCGGGTCATGATTACCTGCGATCGTGGAGGCCGGCGGTTGGCCTTCCTCGGCTATAAGTACGGAATGGCGCGTGCCCTTCCAGTCCATCTCTTCTTGCTTCTCCTTCTTCTCCGTCCTTGCTCCACTTCGCGGCAATGGCTCCGATTCCCCGGTTCTCCGAGGAAGAGAAGGGAAAGGCTCCCCGAGAGGGTCCCGACCAGCTTCCGCCGAAGAAACGACTAGCCCTATGTCGTCGAGATGAGGGCGCCCGGCAGGAGGTGTCGAGGCCTTGGTGCGAGCGGCCGCTGCCGGGGTTCCCTCTACCCTTGTACGCCCACATTGAGGGCCCTGAAGGAGTTGACGCCGAGCGCCATGGACGACGCCGCCGTCGGCGTCGGCGGGTCACGGCGGTGCGCGTTGTCCCTCCTGGAGTCCATGCAGAGGGCTCCTCCCGAGAGTTTGTGCTCCACGCCGCCATGCCTCCTCAGTCTTGGATCCGCCTTCCTCCCTCCTTCGCCTTCGTGATGCCGCAGGGGGGATATTTGGAGCTCTGGTTGCAGCACGCCGGCTGCAGCACCCTCGCGACCGAAGCGGAGGTCGCGGTCGTCGCTCCGGGCAAGGTCTTCATGACTCGAGGCTGGGGCGAGATCGCCCGAGTCTGCAGGACGAGGGGCGCCCTCGCGATCCACCTGGATTACGACGGCGCTTCCATGATGCTCTTCAAGGTCTTCGACGCGGAAGGACGCCAGCTAGAGTGCTGCTCTGAGAGAGGTGGTCGGGGCCCTGCCGCGGCGAGGACCAGGCTCGCCGATCGCTCCCTCAGCAGCTCCTCAGGCGGCGGAGGCGGCGGAGGGTCCAGTGACTCCGCCGAGCTCTTCGCGACTCCGGAGACGAGCGACGACAGCTACGAGCCCCCGAGCCTGCGCCGCTCTCGGAGCAGGGCGGGCTCGCCAGGCCGCCACCGCCTCTGATCTGGATGAGGTTGGAGCCGGTGCCTGAAGGCCCACTATTTATGATGGCGTCTCTCGCGGAGGCGCGTGTAGTTAGCGTTCTTTAGGATCTGCTCCCTTTGTTACCTGTGAGGAATCGAAAAGCGCGCCCCGTGGGGGCTTGTAAGGTGAATGTGGTTCTGTTTGTTAATATGATCCTTGCCGTGAAGTAGTGCGAGATGCTCATTCCGTCTTAGCTTAGTTCTTCCTTTCAAACCTCACGAGGGCTTGGTGCTCTGCGCCGACAGCTCCCGGTCCCAAGGCAAGCTTCAGTCGTCGCTGGTATGCCAGGTCGCGATGCCGTGGTCAAGGCGAGGAGGTGAGCGGCCCGAGGTCCAGTAAGAGCCCCTGAGTCGCGATGCTCAGGAGGTCCCCTTTAGCGCTCAAGCAGCCATCGTTCGGTGAGAAAGGAGCGCGACGTTTCTAACATGGGATTGCATTAGGTGCGAGGTTGGTGCTGCGATACCCAGTGTTTCCGGAGGGTGACTTATCTCGGGAGTCAGGAACCGCTTCCTGGTGCGGCGTTAGGTCCGCGCATCGGCAGGCGAGGGGTTGCCTGGCAAGGTCCCCGTGTGCCTCTTCCCTCTCGCCTTTGCTCCCCTTTCTGCTCTACATCCTCGAGTCCCGGCCGTCGAGCGGGTCTCAGCCGTCGCTGGTATGCCAGGTCACGATGTCGTGGTCAAGGCCAGAGGGTGAGGGCTGGAGAGCCAGTAGGAGCCCGTGAGTCGCGATGCTCAGGTACCCCCCCCCCTTTAACGTGCAAGCGGTTCGCGCGGACGAGAGTGAAGAAGACGCAGTGAGGGCCTCGCCTGTCACTGCTCCTTGAAGGGATCCTGCAGGCTCACCACAAGAAGAACAAGAGTCCACTATGACAAGCGACGGTCAACCGCTGGTTGCTTTGGAGGGGTGACGAGGCACTGAAGGCCTGACGAGGTGGCGCTGTGCGGGGCTGCCGCAGCCAGGGCTCGGCCATTCAGGTTTGTCGGTGTTGCAGGGACGGACCCATGCGCAAGCGTCATGCCGTTGGGGAGCAGCTCCATCAGTTGGTGTCAATTGAGCAGGTAACTAGGTCAAGCACGTTAATCACGATGGAGCAAGTTCATTTAGATAGGTGCAGGGAAGGCAGACGTCGCTGGGTGTGGCCCGAGCGACTTGGGGGTGATGCAGCCCGAGGGGCTCCCCCAACAAAGTAAGCTAGGAACTTGAAGTAAAAGGGATACACGCCGCAGGGACGGACCCACGCGGCCTGGGAATGATGCAGCCCTAGGGGGCGCTCCCAGCTGGAAATGAAACTTGAAGGATGCCACTTGATAACGTTGAAAACGAAGGGATGCTGAAGTAGCGGACGTCGTGGGCTGCGGAAGCCGACCTTCACGAGCCCCCAGGCCCAGGAGCCTCGGGAGGCTCCGGAGGCGCTAGTGGCTCCTCGCGGACCATCTCCATTTCCGCCAGGACTGCGGAATGCCTGGCCCCTTGAGCCTCTAGGATGCTCCCCATGAGGCGCTGGCGTGTGGCGGCCGCGTTCGGCATGCTGTAGGACATGCGAACGTAGTTGTGGGGTGGACCTTCGCAGCGCCCCATGCGTGAGGGCCAGCTCCTGAGAGGCAGCTCGGTAGAGCCCTGGTATGTCGATGCAGACGTGCAGCCCACCATCCTCGCCTGGATGGGGAGCTACGGCGGGTAAGCGGCGGCTGCCACACATGAGTCTTGACTCCTGCAGCTCCTGAATGATCTGGCTGACGAACTCCTGAGGCTTTGGCCCTCCTTGCCTCACTCCTTCCTGAGGGAAACATGCTTTGAAACACGCCTCCAAGTGGTGCCCAAGCGCCTCCCTCGTGACCTAGCAAGGTCGGAGGCCCTCCAGGAGAGAGCCCCCTAGCCTTGCTTGAGGAGGGCGCTGGGCGCGCCTTCCTATGCGACAGAAGGAGGTGCCCCCTAAACAGGCGCGGACCTTGAGGGGCCTGCCTCCCGAGGGGTCGGGCCTGGCGATGTCTTCTTCTTCTTGGGAGCGGTCTCAGGGAGCCTCCCACTCCTGCGATCTGGGTCTTCAAGTGATGCGGCTTGAAAAGCTCGCTCCAGGGAGCACACTGCGTCTCTTTCTTCACAAGGCACCGTGATGACTCCGCCGCTTCTGGCATCTTGAGGACGTTGTAGCCGTGATGAGTCACGGCCATGAACTTGGCCGAGCTGGGTACCCGAGGATGGCATTGTATGGCAGGCGAATGTGAGCGGCGTCGAAGTCGATGAGCTCAGTGCGGTAGTTGTCGCGTGCCCCGAAGGTGACAGGGAGGCGGACCTGCCCAATCGGAACTGTGGAGCCATCGGTGACTCCGGAGAAAGGCTTGGTTGGCTGAAGCTGATTGTAAGGCACTTGGAGATTGTTGAATGTCTCTGGACGGGACATTGAGCCCTGCTCCGCCATCGATGAGGGTCCCGGTGACTTGCACGTTCTTTGATGATTGGGGAACAAAGCATCGGAAGGACTCGGCCGTGGTCACAAGACTTGAGCTGATCCGCTGAGCTGAACATGATGGCGCACGCTGACCACCTGAGAGGGCGCGTGGCCTCGAGCTTGGGGAGGACTGCATTCACTTCGCGGGCGAACTGCTTGAAGATGCGGTGAGAGGCTGGGGCTTGAGCTCCGCCCAGGATGCAGCGATCGCGCGCGGCTCCTGGAAGCCCCCAGCCCCCTCGTCCTGATGATGGTCCTCATATCTCCTTGGCTGCGGCGGCAGAGAAGGGAGGCATGCATTTCCTTGCGGGCGATCCTCGCGAGGCTGATCCCTCCAGCCTCCCTCGCGAGGCTAATCCTGCCAGCGATCCTCGCGAGGTCGGTCACGCCACCCTTGGCGAGGGCCACGGTCTTCCCAGCGTCCTGCGTTTCTTCCTCCTGCTCGGCCGTAGCCTCGATCGTTGTGGTCGGGGCGTCGACCGATTCTCCCTTCTCGCACGGCTCGGAGTTCTTGACATTTGTTGGTGTTGTGGCTGTGGAGGTCGTGGTACACACAGTACAGGCTGCCCTTGGAAGACTCGGGTTGATCTCTGCCTCGCTTGGTGTGCGGTTACGCCATGAGCACGGCAGCCCCTTGTGCTTCACGTCCTTGGCCTTGGGCTTCTTCTCTTACGGGTCTGCGGTGGCAGCTTCGAGGAGGGAAAGGCGTCCTTCCTGAGCCCTGGCGCAGTTGGTCGCCAAGTTGAACAGCTCCAAGGATGTGCACAGATCTTCATGCATTGCCAGCTCCTCCTTCATCTTGACGTCACACACACCGTCGGAGAAGGATGAGATGATGGCCTCCTCGGTCACCTTGAGAATCTTGAGGCATGCGTTGTTGAAGCGCTAGATGTACTTCTGCAGGGTCTCCCCTGGCTGCTGCTTGATGCGGCGCATGTCGCTCACGGCAGGAGGCCGGTCACGGGTACCTTGTAAGTTGGCGATGAAGCGTGTGCGCATCTCGTCCCAGGAGGAGATCGTGCCAGGAGCCAGGTGCGGGCCCCGTCCTTGAGTGCCATGGGAAACCAGTTCGCCATGACCTTCTCGTCCCCGTAGGAGGCTTCGATGCCCGGCTCGTAGAGCTGAAGGAACTCCACAGGGTCGACCTTGCCGTCGTAGCGAGGAGGCAGGTCTGCCTTGAACTTGCCGGGCCACGCGATGCTGCGCAGCTCGGTGGTGAAGGCGCGGCAGCCTCCTGTGGCTACTGGGAGGCCTTTGGTGACGAAGAGCCTGGTCTTGCGGGTCCCCATGCGCTGCCACTGGGAGCAGCATGGGGTCTTGGCGTCTTTGGAGCAGAGGCCTTGGTCGTGTGAGCAGTGCGAGAGCACTCGGGCAGCTTCTTGGGGGCGAGGGACCTCTTGACAACTCTGCTCTTCTGCTTGGCTGGCGCCGGACGGAGTGGGTTCCGCCAGTGGTCACGCCTTGGGGCAGGCGCCTTCTTGAGGGGGAGGTGGCTGGCGCCCTGAGCTTCATCGCCAGGCGGGCGGGCGCGATGCCGAGAAGGACGACGCGGGGAGCCCCTGCGCGCCACGGACGAGCTCGGCGACGCGGTCGAGCCACTCTTCGTAGACGTTGTCGACAGGGCGGTAGCGCAGGAGCTCGTTTGCCGCGATGAGCGCAGCTCGAGCCTCCATGGGCGTGCGGAGCGCGCGAGACGAAGAACCAGCTGGGGCGAGTGAAGGAGTAACGGTGCGGCCGTCTCGTCTCACGGTCGGATGCTGGGACGATGCTTGCTGCTCGTTCCCCGCCGGGCCGGTGGTGGCGTTGACGGCAGGCGAAGGGGAACAGCGGGGCGGGGCCATCTGGGCGACGCGGGTAGCGAGAGCGGCTCGACGCTCGGCACGGGCCCGACGAGCGTCTGACATGGATGATGGGCGGCGAAGAACAGGGCGGCGGAAGACGAATTCCGGTGCACCCCTACCTGGCGCGCCAAATGTCGGATTTCGGGTTCCGGCAGACCCTCTAGGTTCAAACTCTGGGTGCGCGCGGATATCTCGCGCCCTACCTACCTGCACTCGTCGCCTCGCTATGATCTAAACTACAAAAGGAACAACACAAGAGACACAAGGTTTATACTGGTTCGGGCCACCATTGCGGTGTAACACCCTACTCTAGTGTGTGGTGTGGTGGATTGCCTCTTGGGCTGATGATGAACAATACAAGGAAGAATAGCCTCGCGAGGGTGAGGTGTTCTTGTGGCTAGGCTCTCAATCGGATTGGATCAAGCTAAGATGAGGCGAGATGTCTGGATCTCTATAAGATGCCTCTACCCTGTTGGTGGCTAGTCCTATTTATAGGCAGAGGCCCTGGGCCTCTTCCCAAATATGGAGCGGAAAGGGCGCCAACAATTGGACATTTTGAAGGGGAACATCTGGTACACTTATCCTGACTAAAGTTGGTCCTCGCCTGTCAAAGGCTCTGGTGGTGACGCCGGTTTGGGCTCCACGATGACTTCCTTCCTGCCGTTGCGACGGTCTTGGTCTTGTTGCACCGAAACGTACGCCTTTGCTTGATGCTCTCGCCTGCGCTTGTCCCCTTTGCACCAAAGAGGAAATGAGGACACTGCGCGGGCTGGCGCTCGCCTGGCGCCCTTGGTCGTCATGGCTTGCGTCATGGGCACCTCGTGAGGTACCCCGCCTTGATCTCTCCGCCTCCTCGCGAGCCAGCCTGACGAGGCCGCGCGTGAGGAAGCTTCCTGTCGCCCGCCCCGCTAGGCTTGGCCCCTCGCGAGGGTCTTGAGCTTGTGCTGATGAAGATGGGCCGTGCTGGGCCACACCTTGAGCCACGCCGCAGGCCGCAGGCAGGCAAGTCTGGGTACCCCCGTTCCCAGAACGCCGACAGCATTGCTTCTACTTTGTTGAACTGTCATTAGCTTAGTTTACACATCGTGTATGTGAATACGCCCTACCTATCCAGTTTCAGTATATATTCCATCTGTCATCATACCTTATTTATCCATTCAAATGTTGTTCTTGTGTATCAGACGTTCAAAAGGAAGAGGGTGATTGCTGATCGTGGAGGAGCACAAGCAAAGTATTTGGAAAAGGTAGTGGCACCTGATAAATCAAATAGCCCATTAGGTGTAGTTGCAATATCACCTGACCCACAAAATATCCTAACTCTAGCAGACTCTAGCCCTACTACACTGGTCTTTTCTGATGCCCCTACTCAGCAGACCCCAACTGCAGCAAATAGTATGATTATGCCAGTTGACATAGCACCAGTTGTACGACGCAAAACCCCAATTCCGGCAAAGAGTACACCAAATCCAGTTGCCAAATCCCTTTTAGAACCAGAGAGAGCCCCAATTGCAGCAAATAGGACCCCTATTCCATTTCTTCCCAGTTTAGAAGACGAAGCTTATGTTGTTGTCAGGAACTTTGTGCGCATCTTACCTTCATGGAAAGATTATACCGCAGACACAGAACAATTTCCGGTCTTCCTCCGCAACTTACACGTAAGTAATGTACTAATGTTATTCATGGTCATTACTGCATATGTTTCTGCTGACAGAAGACACAAGATTTCATTCTTTTAAACAGGCGGGGAGAAAACTGGATTGTGATGACGAGCAAGGGTTGGTTGCGCTTTTCAAGCACTCATTGATGAAGTATCGTTCCTACCTGAGGCAAGCGCACTTCGATGGCAAGCCTCTGAACGAAATTTTTGTAAAGTCTCCGGTGCTACATTTATCCGACGGTGACTGGAATAATCTTGTTACACATTGGTCTCGGCTGCGATGTAAGGTCTTGTCTATGATATCACATCACAATTTGAACTACATTTCTGCATTTGCCTTAATGTCTCACTTGTCTGAAAATCAAGTAGCGTAAGAACATCCGTTCTCAAGGGACCACAGAATCATGCAACTATACTGCACACTGCATTGCTCTTGTGAGTACCTCTTGCCATGTATGACCATACTTACTTTCATAGTTGTTTGATTAATCGTCCTTTTGGTGGACATTATAAGATCCGTATGGACTCTTATATAAATTTAGAATCAACCCAATGCTTTTGAAGAGGTTTAGCTCTGCAGCCCTCTTATAAGGATTGAACGTGGTCTATCACTGTACTTACATTAACAGCTACTTCCAGGGATTGGTAGTTTATTATGTAGCATCAATCTGCATCTTATCTTCATTATCATCTATCCCTTCCAGTATTATCATATCTATAATTACTCTCTACAAAATGTAGAGTACAGGCAATGCGTATGAAGAACATTCTGTGCTGAAATTCTTGAGGTATCCTTCCCTTGACATGGAGAAGGGCATTATAAAGCCGGCGCTAACTATTAATGTAAGTCAGTCCTTCTAAAGCCTTTATCCTCAACTGCTGTTTAATTTGCTCATACTCCCTATCGTTTACTGTTGTTTAGTTTGCTGTTTCTACCAAAATGCATGTTCGTAAGAATCGTAAGTTCTAAGTTTTACTTGTAAAACCAAATTCCTTATTCATATCATGCACATTACTTAATACTCCCTATATGTATGCTTGTTTTTGTGGATCTATAATCCAGTGTGTGGTGAAGCAGCCCACATTTGCTCCTTGTCATCTCCTGTTTTATCTTACTGATGTGGCTGATGATATGAACAACATGCCATGCACATTATCCAAAATAGATACAAAGATTTTCTTTGCCCTTCATCTATGCTTGTTATGTTGACATGGTAATCCAAAGAGTGTGGTGAAGCTCCCGGCATTATGAACAATGCCAAATTATGCTATTGATATTTTGAACTTACTCTTTATTTTCTAATTTGAAATTGGATAGAATTGACAGAACAGTTATCATCTTTGTCTATACAGGTGCAAACCTGTCATCTCTCTGCTTTGTTTCAGGGTGATATGCCTGATGGCATGCACAAGTCTGCTGAAGGCTGTGAGACAAATCCAAGATATATTGCAGCAAAGAAGGCAAAACATCTTGAAGATAGCGAGACAACCCCAAAGTCTTGTCTTGATGCAATGTTTAAGTTACTTGAGACTAACAGTCAGACAAGCTCACAGAATTCATTGTCTGAATCAGTTCGACTTCTTCAGTCCCAAGTTCTAGCAGAAAGGCATTCTACAACTCAACTTCGACTTGAAGTCCTATCTCTAAGAAAGATTGCAGAGAACACCAATGAGAACCTCATCGCTAAACAACTACACCTGGAAGCTATGACCGACATGCTAGGCCGGTCTCACAGCCTTGCTTAGCAGCTTGCGCAGCAGTTCCCCCGCAAGGCTAACCTTTCTTGAACTGTCTTGGAAGTGGTCTCGGTTCAGTATTATTTTGTTACGCTGCAATGGTGCCCAGTTTTTGTAATCTGCTTCTTCGTTGCGATTTATGATCGCTGGTGGCGAACTTCGATGCCCAGTGGATGTAATATACCTTAAATCCTTTATTGTATAGTGTAGGTTTATTCTTAGTTACTATGCCATAATATCTTTATGGTGTGGAGTAGGTTTGTTCTTAATTCCTACTAGTTACTGCCATCATTCGCTATCTGAAAAAAAATCAGATGTAGTCGACCGGACCGAAACATTCGACTCTAATGGGCCAGGTTTTTAGCGGGCCACAATTGGGCCGGCCTGCGTCTTTCTTGGGCCCGAATGATTGGGGCCTTCACACATTGCGCCAGGCCCAAACTTACACCGGCCTATATTTTAGTTGGGCCTTTTGTAGACCCAGCGCTTAGTTTGGCCCAGGTAGCGTTGGGCCATTAATAGGCTGAATATTGTACTGGCATGTTATTGGCCGAGATGAAACCACGGGCCTTTAGCAGGCCAAAATGCATGTTGGGCCTCAATTTTCACTAGTCATCGACGGGCCTTCAGTAGGCCAAAATGTAGACCGGGCCGTTTCGGGCCAAGTTAGCTCACGGGCTGTTACCAGGCCGAAACATATCTCAGGCCTTAGTTGGCCCATCGATATCATGGGCCTTTAAGAGGCCGAAAGCTTAGTAGAGGCATCAACGGGCCGAATTACGCGACATGCCTTTAGCAGGCCCAAAGTCACGTTGGGCTTAACTGTTGGCACCTTTAGCACGGGCCGTTAGTGGGCCCGATGTCCCATCAGACCATATATGGCCCATGGGCAAAGACGGGCCATTCTGTGCCGAAAAGTCACACCGGGCTGAAATTGGCCCATGTCTACATCAGGCCTCTAACAGGGCGAAAGTCACTGGGCTGTAGTTGGCCCAAATATTCGGCAAACAATTAACGGGCCAGATCTGGCTTCAGGCCGCAAATGGGCACAAATATTGGGCGAACAATTAACGGGCCAGATCTGGCTTTGGGCCGTAAATGGGCCCAAATATTGGGCGAACAATTAACGGGCCAGATCTGGCCTCGGGCCGTAAATAGGCCTTTACTAAGCAGGCCGTTATTGGGCTGGCCCACTAGTACCTGTTTAAGTTCTACGGGCCTTTGACTGGGCCGGCCTTTTCAACTTATATGGGCCTCTGTTGGGCCCAGCCACGTGTCGACGTATCATAGGCATGTCTCCTCCAATGGACGGGCGACATCTGGCCCACTGACGGCCAATCAGAATTTTACACGTGGAAATTTCCCATTGGTCAGGGCTGTTAACGGGTTATCGGATCCAAAATCTGACCCGATAGCTTAACGGCATTCCGTTACGGTGGATGCCACGTGTCGGTCACCCTTGACGAAAGCACTTACGTGGTAGCGCGATTTATCGTCATGGAAGTGGACACTTCCGTGATGATAATTTTGGTAATGTCATGGAACACTTCTCTGACGGCAGGTATGACTATCTTGATTCTGTCATAAATTTGTCATGGATGTACATGCATGACAAAAAACGCGACCTACTATGACAAACACGTATCACCACGGAAGTGTATTTTTTTATAGTGGCCGTCGTCAGCTGGTCGTGTGGGCGGCAAAGGCTTGTCCATGAAATGGTCGGAATACTATACCGCTGGGCGAAAGGAGAGAAAGACCAGCTCGAAAAGCCAGCAGCGCGAGGTTGAACAACTCAAGGAACAAGTGGTGCGGATTTCGGAGATGGTCGAAGAGCAAGTGCAATACCAACTGGGAGCGACGATCACCGCCATTATGCCTACCTTGGTTTCTGGGCTGCAGGCGTGGGTGGAGGGCGGCCAACAGGGGCCGCCCCCGATTCCCAGCTTCATGGGCAGCAACTCGCGCAATGCGCCGGCGGCGCCATTGGTTTCTCCGGCGGAGGCGGCATTGGTGTCTCCCGCGGCGGCGCCATTGGTGTCTCCGGCGGAGGCGGCATTGGTGTCGCCCGCGGCGGCACCGACATTGCAGCTTAATGCACCCGGGTGTGGGAAGAATACGGCGGCCGGCACCTCGGTAGCAAGCGGCCCCTCCGTCAATTGCATGCCCTCCGTTGGCGGTGCCTCAACATTAGCCGAGCTCGACGCCATCACGGTAACTAATTAAGCATCTCGGCCGATGACTTCATCTCCTTGCCTTTGACTGGGCATCCCTGACGCCCTACATGTTTTCACAGGGCGCCGCCGATGTTTCGTGCACTCTCCTGCACTTCGTGAACGACGAGTTGGTCCATGTCGCCAAGGGAAAAATCATTCAACCGGGCAGCCGCGTGTTCCACGGTAATCCGATGCCACCCATCGTTTATAAGGTTCAACTGGTTCGGGTGCTGCCGGGCTTCGATGACATATTACCTCCGTATCGACCCCATGGAGCTGACGAAGATGATGTGATGACCCTTAGTGCCTGCATAAGCTGGCCCATACTTTGGCCGAAGAGCCAGATTCATTTGGGGGCGGGGGACACCACCCCACAGACAACACCACCAATCGTGCCGGCGCCAAGCCATGGCAAGACCCTCGCAACGCTACCGGACATATCGGACGTGCATATGGCACAGGATCCGGACATGCATATGGCATAGGATCCGGACGACGACGATGACGACGGTACATTTACCAACATGGATAAGTACTTCAACGAACATGGGTACGATGAAGTATTCTTGGGGCCTCCTTCTCAAGAACCCAACCCTGCAAAAGACGAGCGCGATCTAGCTGGTACCGCGGAGAAACCCAATTGCAACAGCGCCGCTGGCGTTCGATTCTCGGAGACGGCTCCAAATGTCGCCTTTCACCGAGCCTCGGATAGCCGAGGTGCGAAATATTATCAGCCCCAACACACTCAAGAAGGCGGTCTGTGAGCAGAACTCGATCCCATTACAGCAGAAGAAGAAGGGACAAAAAAGAAAGAGTAACAAGGGTGCGAGCCAGCAGGCACCGAGTACAATCCGTGCTTAGGACATGCCACCTTCACCTAAGGATATCTCGAGGAGGGTGCATGTGGCGGGCAGGCCGATGCTACCGACTAATCTGCTCAATGCTGCAACCGGCGCTATGCGGAGTCTGCATGACAGTGTTCTTTCTGTGGAGAAGCGGCGTCTCTCCGAGAATGATGTGGCATACCCGGTTTTCGTGGCCAAGGTGCAAGAGGGCAAGGGATTTGTCGATAGCTCCATCGCGGTATGACCATCCTGCGGTTTGATGACATCTTCGCTATGTTTAACCTTCAACCGCTCCACTACACCTTCGTTTGGCTATTTTCGCTGAGTATGGAGATGCGGATCATTAGAGACAAGACCCCAGACATCGTGATAGTTGACCCCTTCTACATGTGTGCCAAGGTCTTAGGCAGCACTGGGGGCCTGCAAGTCACGAGTTCATACCTCGAAGGCATCATTCTGGCAAACCCAGATAAGGATAACTTCCTCATGCCTTACTTTTCCGAGTAAGTCATCCCCTCACCGCCCCGTAACATATGATTTCTTAGATTTCGATCGTTCTTTTTTTTCTAACATTCCGTAGTTTGAGCAGTGACACACATTGCACACTCATCCTCTTAAGCCCGAAATATTCCATGGCCATGTATTTCGACTCGGACCGTCAGTCAAAGAAAGACTACACAAATATCAAGAAAGTTCCTGATGATGTTCTCCCCGACTACACCAGATCTGGAGGCACCTTCAGCAGGCCAACGATGTGATTCAATGTCACAGGTATGATATATTTCATATTTGATCATTCTTAAGTGCAGCCTTGGTTATCAACCTAGGTTATATGTTGGGCATTATGACCCGTCCGGCGGTAAACCACCAGGACACTTTAAACTTGATGTATGCAGAAACAGGTTGAATAAAGCATAATTATAAATCACCGGTGTTTATTAACCCGGCTTGGCTTTAAGACGATAAGTCGCCAGTGTATGATGAGAAGTTATCCGGTGTTTGTTAACCCGGCCTGGCTTGGGACTATAAGTCGCCAGTATATATTTGGATTGCGCCATTGGAATCATGCGCTCATAAATCATTGGATTATCTTATTCAAATCTTCAAATAGCCTATATGGCTGATTTTTTTATTATGGTTATCAATAACCAGTGTTATGATTAAGGTTTTCAAAGTCGCTTTAGCGCAATGGCTATTATATTATTAATGGATATGATTTATTCTACAATTGAAGGAACAGTCCCGAGTCGCTGCAGGCTTACGACCCGGTACTTGGGGGCTACATTATTCAAGCTGAGATTACATGAAATATGCAAGTCCCATGTCACTGCCAGCATGCGCCATGGCACTTGGGGGCTAATGCAAAGTCTGTAGGCGTTCTAGGAATGGGGGTACCCAGACTTGCCTGCCTGCGGCCTGCGGCGTGGCTCAAGGGGTGGCCCAGTACGACCCATCTTCATCAGCACAAGCTCAAGACCCTCGCGAGGGGCTGAGGGAGTCCCGGACTAGGGGGTGTCCGGATAGCCGGACTATCGTCACGGCCGGACTCCAAGACTATGAAGATACAAGATTGAAGACTTCGTCCCGTGTCCGGATGGGACTTTCCTTGGCGTGGAAGGCAAGCTTGGCGATACGGATATGTAGATATCCTACCATTGTAACCGACTATGTGTAACCCTAACCTATCCGGTGTCTATATAAGCCGTAGGGTTTTAGTCCGTAGGACGAACAACAATCATACCATAGGCTAGCTTCTAGGGTTTAGCCTCCTTGATCTCGTGGTAGATCTACTCTTGTACTACTCATATCATCAATATTAATCAAGCAGGAGTAGGGTATTACCTCCATCGAGACGGCCCGAACCTGGGTAAAAACATCGTGTCCCTTGTCTCCTGTTACCATCCGCCTAGACGCAGAATTCGGGACCCCTTACCCGAGATCCGCCGGTTTTGACACCGACATTGGTGCTTTCATTGAGAGTTCCTCTGTGTCGTCACCGATAGGCCCGATTGCTCCTTCGATCATCAACAACGACGCGGTCCAGGGTGAGACTTTTCTCCCCGGACAGATCTTCGTGTTGGCGGCTTTGCATCAAGGGCCAATTAAGCTCGGCCATCTGGAGCAGATCGAAGCTACGCCTCGCCCGTCGAGGTCAGATTTGGAAGTTTAAACTATACGGTCGATATCCGCGGAGACTTGATCTTCGACCGATTCGAGCCGCAGCCAAGCGCGTCGCACTGTCTCGATGGGCATGATCTAGCTCTGCAGCGAGCGATTGCCACGGAGGCCGCACTCGATGTCCGCTCAACCCTTAATCTGGAGCCGGATTCCCGATCGAGGACGCAGTGGTTGGACACCGCCTCGGGGGCTACAATCTCTACGGCGATCGAGCTGAACTCCATCCTGTCCTTTGCAAAGACCCCGACTCTGTGGTGCGGACTCCTCTCCGGACTCGAACCCTCCGCAGCCTGCCTAATCGAATCCGATTGGGCGTCGGTCATGGAGTTCAACGCGGACATCTTTCAAAGACTCGCCCTTTGGCGACATCCTGAATTCACTAAAATCTCTCTCTTTATCCGGAGAGCCTTGGCCGGACTATGGTCAGGAAGGTTGGGATGCGGACGATGAAGAAATTCAACGCCCACCCACCACCCACTTTGTAGACACTGTCGAAAGCTTACACGACGTGCTCGATTTCGACTCCGAAGACATCGACGGCATGGACGACGATGTAGGAGACAACAATGAACCAACACCTATAGGATGCTGGACAACCTCATCCCATGATGTATACATGGTGGATACACCTAAAGGAAATGAAGACGAGGAACAACGGGACGCTACGAAGGATAAATCCCTTGAAAAGCAGTCAAAATGGCAACGTAAACGCCGAACAAAGTCCCGCCTCAACAAAGACCGAGCCATAGAGCAGGGAGAACCGGTGGACAACGAACAAGCTATCGAGCAATCGTCCGAACAAGACAACTTGGAGAAACAATTTGTTCCTGGCGAAGACAACAGTCCGGACGATCTGACGCCGGACAAACTATTGGAGCAAAATGACCTCCAGAAAAGGCTCGTCGCCATCGCTGGCGTAGCTGAAAAAAGCAGAAGCGGAAGCTCAAAACAGTGGAAGATGCACTCAGGATCAGATGGAGCAAAGTATTCAGCACCGCAAACAAGTACGGCGACAGTCGCCGAACAAAGAGCTACACGAAAAGAAATCTTCTGCCCGAATTCGACGAGGAGGCCTTAGAGCCCCCACAATTAAAAAGCAAGAAGGCCACCCGGTCGGATGGACGACCTGACGGCAAAAAGAGAGCAGCAAATGGTGCCGCACACAAGCCAATATGTGATCCGCATAAGGATTCACATCAAAAGGATGGCCCAGTTAGGTCCATCTATGGGCCAAGAAAGCACGCTCGTCAAAGCAATGCAACACGCCAAAATTCTGTAGATCACGGCACACCCAAATATAGGGGCGCCGCACACCCCTATGTTTCACCGATGAGGTGCTGGATCATGAATTTCCAGCGGGATTCAAACCCGTAAACATAGAGGCATACGACGGAACAACAGACCCTGGAGTCTGGATTGAGGATTACATCCTCCACATACACATGGCTAGAGGAGATGATCTCCAGCCATAAAATACTTACCCCTTAAACTCAAAGGGCCAGCTCGGCATTGGCTTAAGAGCCTCCCTGAAAATACCATTGGAAGCTGGGAAGAGCTCGAGGATGCATTTCGGGCAAATTTTCAGGGGACTTATGTCCGCCCTCCGGATGCAGACGATTTAAGTCAGATAACTCAACAGCCCGGAGAATCAGCCCAGAAATTCTGGAACAGGTTCCTTACTAAAAAGAACCAAATAGTCGACTGCTCGGACGCTAAAGCCTTAGCATCTTTCAAACACAACGTCCGAGACGAATGGCTTGCTAGACACCTCGGCCAAGAAAAGCCAAGAACAATGGCTGCATTAACAAGCCTCATGACCCGCTTTTATGCGGGAGAGGACAAATGGCTAGCAAGATGCAAGATGCCAGCGACCCAAGTACATCCGAAGTCAGGGATGGAAACGGGAAACCACGGCGCAACAAGGATCAGCGCCGGATTAAAAGGATTAGTCCAAAGAGCACGGCAGTCAACGCCGGTTTCAAAAGCTCGCGGCAGAATAACAAAAAAATGCCCCTTAAGGACAATAGCGATGAGCTATCCAACTTCAACAAAATCTTGGACAAGATATGTCAAATCCACAGTACTCCTGGGAGGCCCGCTAACCATACCCACAGAAATTGTTGGGTCTTCAAACAGTCCGGCAGACTGAACGCCGAACACAAGGGGCTCGATGCACCAAGTGAAGATGACGACGAGCACCACAAGCAGAGCCTCATAAAACAAAAAACTTTCCCACAGGAGGTCAAAATAGTAAACTCACTTCACGTGATCAAAGGGAAAACAGAGCGGCGCCCACTAAAAGGAGCACCGCACACTGGTTGTCAAAACCAATCACCTTCGACCATCAGGACTATTCGGAAAATATTCGGAACGCAGGATGGACCGCCCTGATATTGGATCCTATAATCAACGGATTCCAATTTACACATGTCCTCATGGATGTCGGCAGTGACATAAACCTGATCTATCAGGACAAAAACCGCAGGATGGGTATAAACCCAACCAAAATTCGCCGTAGCAACACCTCCTTTAAAGGAGTAATGCCAGGCCCATATGCCATTTGTACGGGCTCCATATTGCTGGAAGTTGTGTTTGGTTCATCCGACAACTTCCGTCGCGAAAGGTTACTCTTCCATGTCGCCCCGTTTAAAAGTAGCCATCAAGCACTATTGGGACGCGAAGCTTTTGCCCGCTTTAACGCAATACCGCACTACGCATCTCTAACACTTAAAATGCCCGGACCGCGCGGCATCATCTCATTAAAAGGAAGAATTAAGTGTTACTCGAGCACGGAAGAACGGGAGACTGCCTTGACAGCCCACAGTTATCCGGCTCTGCTAGGCAAAGAACCTGAATTGGTCATTCAAACCCCGGACACGGTTAGACGAGTCCGGCTCCTACTAGCGGCATACCCCCATACGAGGGGCCGCATGCATGTACAACAAGAGACAATAAAGCTTAATTTTATTCAATTCCGTACTCTGTTTATTTAATATTAAGTACATCTTTACGTGACGATCCTTTTCTTTCAAACTAAGTTCCTCTCTTTTTACGGATGAACAACGTGCTACACCTGGCCCAGGATACGGCACAACGGAGACAGCGCAGACGCGCAAAGAGGGACCCGTTGCAAGGATTCTTTTGATTAAGACCTGTGTAAACCTTTTTTCACTGTCTCTTGTTGATATACATCCCCCCGGTTCCTTAATATAACCGAGGAGGAGGCTGGTGTTTTGGCATTGGCCGCACCAGAATTTTTTGCGCGTACCTGGACACCAGGGGCTTAGGGCATTATTCTGCCCATTTTCATAAAGACAGAATACCTTTGGGAGTATTCGGCGTCTCGAGTTATGCCTTATGTGCATCAGCTCTGTATCATGTCTTTGGTCAAATGTTGGGTTGCCCGGCTGCAGTGTTTTGCTGCCTTACGTTCCGTTTTCACGGCTAACGTGGCACCAGGAGAACTACTGCGATTGTGCCCCGGTTCGGCCGGGCGAGCACCTCAGTAGAGAAAGCCGAAAACTGACTGTCATGATATAGCGAGAGACTGGTCAACCACTCGACGACTCACAGGGAATGTTTAGGATTCCTCCGCATTAAAGAAGGACGGTTTTCGTTCGGGCACATCGCACCTGAATTCGGGAGAGTGCGGTGCCCACAGGGGCTATATAGTAGCCCCACCCTCGAACTCCTATGGCTAAGTGAAAGTGATAAAGCATTATAGTCCGGTTGCCTAGTTTGCTACGCTATCACCTCCTTAACAGGACAAAGAAGTTGGATTAAGTGTGAAAAAGTGCCTTTTTTTGCAAACACCCCCGCACTATGTGCGTGGCGGCTGAAGCCAAGGACTGCCATCTTTCAGGTTATATACACATATACATAAACGGCCGCCTGAGGAGTAGTTTACTACTTGAACGCACAAGTATAAAAAAGCCCATATATTACATTGAAACATTATTTTCACAAATCATACATGTCATTTAAACATAATATCCTTCGAGCACTGCGCCTCTATTAAACGAGCGCCCGGCAGGACTTCTTCAAAGTAGTGCTCGGCAGGTACTCGGCTTCTGTCCGAATCT
The DNA here is from genome assembly GCA_021605145.1 of Aegilops bicornis. Classification (NCBI taxonomy): domain Eukaryota; kingdom Viridiplantae; phylum Streptophyta; class Magnoliopsida; order Poales; family Poaceae; genus Aegilops; species Aegilops bicornis. Next base: position 603,210,423 of record CM038672.1, read on the forward strand.
TGGGATGCAACGTCAGTGGCCTTCATCTCTGCCCAGTATGTCTTGACACGGGCAAGAGCCGTCCGCGCTCCCTCAATACATGCCGATTGCTTCATTGCGTCGATACGCGGCACCGCACCAAGAAACTGCTGCACTAAACCAAAATAGCTCTTCGACTGGGGTCCGTCCGGCCACAAGTGAGTCAAGACATGCTTCATGGCAAATCCGGACAATGGATTCAACTCGGCCCATTCGGCCAACCGATCGGTCAGCGGCAGAGGACGCTCCGGACTATGGAATTGCGACCAATATAGCTCTTCCCTTCTGTGCCCCTTCTGGCCCCGGAAGTGCTCAACCGCGTCCGCAGCGCTCGCCGCCAAGTCCAGATAAGCATCCTCTGAACTCCACAACTTATCCAACTAAGCATACTTTGTGTATATTTCCTCCGCAGTAGAAACGGTTTTCCAGCCGCAATTGCCCCGGCCTGACTCAGCTCCTCCTTGGCAGCTCTCAATGCCGATTGGGCATTCTTGGATTCGGCGGCGGCCTTCTTTAGGCCCTCTTGTTCCGCTTGACGCCCTTTTTCAAGAACCTCGCAGCGATCGGTAGTATTCCTTAACTTTTGGCCAGATCGGCCATCTCCTCTTTGCTTCGGCAGTGAGCAGCCCGTTCAGCTTCTAGCTCTTCGGCCGCCTTTAAAGCGGCCGCATTACTAATTCTGGCTTACTCTTTCGCTCGGGCGAGTTCTGCCCACAGCTCCTCCACGGCAGCGGCACCATCTGCATTAGGCATACGAATAGTAAGACATGGGCGTCAAGCTCCCTTACAAGGTGTCCGCATAGAGGTCGCATACCTTGTGACTCGTCAAACCGTTTATTGACCCGGTAGCGATGTCGCGTCCGCCTCGTCAAGTTGCCGCTTTAGTTCGGCATATTCTTGATCCGGCTGGCCTCCGGACGCCCGCCACCTGTTTAGGAGCGGCGATATGTTATAGCGAGAATTTGATCCTCGACGTTGTCAATTTTGATGACATACCAAGTCTCGAGGCTACTATCTATCTGAGCGCATTTTATATGCATAAGCGTCGGAAGGTACATTATTTTGCGTACCTCAAACCCCGTCAAGAAGCTTCGACGGCTTCATGCAATCCGCTCTCCGCGGATGCAATTCTTTCAATCACCGTACCCATTAGAGCACGGTGATCTTACGAATAACCGCCGCCCGAGCAGATCCTTGACTCCTCCGATTGCCGCCACTTGGCGCCGGACCTTCCGGCCCCGCTGGACTTGGGGGAACCCTCCGCGACGACACCTCCGGGTCGTCCGCTTCACATGAGGGTGCGACAGGTGGAGGCGTTTCGCTCTCCATCATCTCCGGAAGAAGATCCCCCGAAGACGAGCTCTGCTGAGAAGGGCTGAGGTCCGAACTACAAGGTACAATTTCGGTTATCCTCATGAATAAACACAGGGATGTTCCTTATTTACAAGACCCCTTCTTTTTACTTACGGCTCGCTGGAGGGCTGATCCCCTCGGGGAAATAATGCGGCTGGTTTACTTCCCAGCGCCGGACTCTCTGCGAAGATTCCTTTCCCCTCTTTGAGGCCTTGACCTCCGGATCTTCCGAAGTGGTCCTCTTCTCTCCTCGGAAGGTGGGACTCTTAATCCCTCCTTCCTTGATAGCCTCCTTCGTAGAGGCGGTAGCTTCCCCGCTCCCCCCTTCGCCATCTTCAAAAGACGCGACCTTCAACATCTTGGTCAACATGGGATCCGGCGTGGTCTCTGGGAGGGGAGCCGGACACCTTATTAACTTTGCCTTGGCTATCCACTCCTGTTCAAGAAACGGCTCCTTTAAAGGGCATATATATATAAATGAATGAACAGCTTGTCCGGTTGCAGGACTACTTACTTGAGTATCTGGGCGATTGCAGCTTAGTCCTACGTCCTCGGTCAAGTCCGGACACTTCTCTTGTGATCCGAAGAACAGTTTATACATCTCCATGGGCGTCGTGCCCATAAAAATTTTGGAGAGCGCGTGGTCCCTCTGGATTGAATTCCCACAGGCAGAGGGGGCGACGTTTGCAGGGCTGAAGGCGCCGGATCACCATAACCTGCGCCACTGCAACCAGATTGATCCCTCTTTCCTGGAGATCTCGACACGGCCTCGCAGCGGGAACGTCCTTGGACGGCCCCCCAGTCGAGCCCCTTGTTGACCCATGACGCCAGCCGCTGTGGTGGACCTGAGCGGAAGGCGGGGAGCGCCACCCATTTGGTGCCCCTGGGAGCAGTGATATAAAACCACTCCCGTTGCCACAAACCAAGCTCCTCTTGAAAAGAGCCCTCGGGCCACGGAGCATCAGCACATTTGCTTATGACCGCCCCTTCATGATCGCTTGTTGCCCCTTGATCATCTTTGGCTCCACCTTGAAGGTCTTGAGCGAGAATCCAAAGTGGGGGTAATATGGAGGAAGGCCTCACATACGACAATGAATGACGAGATATGGAGGATGGACTCGGATTCAAGTCATGGAAATCAAGCCCATAATAAAACATGAGCCCCCGCACAAAGGGATCCGTCGGGAAGCCTAAACCCCGAAGGAAGTGGGACACGAACACCACGTTCTCGCCGGGCTCAAGAGTGGGAATGACCTGCCCTGGAGCAGGCAGCCTATGCGAGATCTCGCCGGTTAGATACCTGGCGTCTCGCAGCTTTAGCACATCTTCTTCTGTGATGGAGGAAGACATCCATCGGTCGTGCTGGTCGGAGCCGGACATCGTCGAAAGTCCAAAGCGCCTGAATCTGAGGCTTTGGGTGTTGGAACTCGAAGCGCAAGGCGAACTCCATGGAGGGTGTAAAAAAGAAGAGGGCCTTGGTCTCATTATAAAGAGGTTTGAATACCAAGAGCCCACCCCGTGGTCGATTAGGACTCGCCTTTCATAGAGAAGGCAGGCCAACGGGCACGGTTGGGTTACCCACGTCCGTATTGATGAGAATCCGGAATACGGGGCACGATCTATGCTTTGATAAGACGTGCCAAGGAAACCGCCTCGCTAAACACGCTGAGGTGGAACAATAAAAAACGATTCATATAAAGGCCCGGCCGTGGTGTGATGTCACGCCGTGGAATACGTCAGCAGATCTGTGCAAAAATTATTCTCTCTACGATGTTATGTGGAACTTGTTTTGCAGAGCCGGACACTATCCTTGTGTTCAAAACCTTCTATGAAGTATTCGGAGGAGGAACCCGCCTCGCAATGTCGAAGACAATCAACATGCCGGACTCATCGTCATTGAAGCCTGGTTCAGGGGCTACTGAGGGAGTCCCGGACTAGGGGTTGTCCGGATAGCCGGACTATTATCACGGCTGGACTCCAAGACTATGAAGATACAAGATTGAAGACTTCGTCCCGTGTCCGGATGGGACTTTCCTTGGCCTAGAAGGCAAGCTTGGCGATACGGATATGTAGATCTCCTACCATTGTAACCGACTCTGTGTAACCCTAGCCTATCCGGTGTCTATATAAACCGGAGGGTTTTAGTCCGTAGGACGAACAACAATCATATCATAGGCTAGCTTCTAGGGTTTAGCCTCCTTAATCTCGTGGTAGATCTACTCTTGTACTATCCATATAATCAATATTAATCAAGCACGAGTAGGGTATTACCTCCATTGAGAGGGCCCGAACCTGGGTAAAAACATCGTGTCCCTTGTCTCCTGTTACCATCCGCCTAGACGCACAGTTCGGGACCCCCTACCCGAGATCCGCCGGTTTTGACACCGACAGGGGCCAAGCCTCGCGGGGCGGATGACAGGAAGCTTCCTCAAGCACGGCCTCGTCAGGCTAGCTCGCGAGGAGGCGGAGAGATCAAGGCGTGGTACCTCATGAGGTGCCCATGACGCAAGCCATGACGACCAAGGGCGCCCGGAGGGCGCCAGGAGGGCGCCAGCCCGCACAGTGTCCTCATTTCCTCTTTGGTGCAAAGGGGGCAAGCGCAGGCGAGAGCATCAAGAAAAGGCACCCGTTTCGGTGCAACAAGACCAAGACCATCGCAACGGCAGGAGGGAAGTCATCGTGGAGCCCAAGCCGGCGTCACCACCAGAGCCTTTGACAGGTGAGGACCAACTTTAGTCAGGATAATTCTACTAGATGTTCCCCTTCAAAATGGCCAATTGTTGGCGCCTTCCCGCTCAATATTTGGGAAGAGGCCCAGGGCCTCTGCCTATAAATAGGACTAGCCACCCACAGGGTAGAGGCATCTTAGAGAGATCCGGTTATCTCATCTTAGCTTGATCCAACCCGATCGAGAGCCTAGCCACAAGAACACCTCACCCTCGCGAGGCTGTTCTTCCTTGTATTGTTCATCATCAGCCCAAGAGGCAATCCACCACACCACACACTGGAGTAGGGTGTTACACCACAATGGTGGCCCGAACCAGTATAAACCTTGTGTCTCTTGTGTTGTTCCTTTGGTAGTTTTAGATCCTAGCGAGGCGACGAGGTGCAGGTAGGTAGGGGGCGAGATCTCCGCGCGCACCCCAGAGTTCGAACCTAGAGGGTCTGCCAGAACCTGAAATCCGACATTTGGCGCGCCAGGTAGGGGTGCGCCGGATCTTTCCCTTCCGCCGCCCTGGTCTCCGCCGACATCGCGACTCGCCCCACGATGAGCAGCGCGCCGCCCACTCCGGCCGCTGGCGCTAGCGCGGGGGCCAGGGGGCTCCAAGCCTTGGCCCCAGCCCTGCGACAAGTGCGGTGGCCGAACAAGTTCAAGCCGGAGACGCCATTGCGCTACAACGGCACGACCGATCCGCTGGCCTTCCTGCTGGCGTATGAGGATGCCGTCCTCAAAGCAGGGGGCGACGACAGGGCCATGGCTAGGTGGCTTCCCATGGCCCTCACCGGCGCCCCGCGCGTGTGGCTGATCCACCTGTCAGCGGCTTCCGTGGCCTCTTGGGAGGAGCTGCGCGGCCTTTTCCTCGCCAGGCACGCTGCACCGGCGCCCCCGGTCGTCGCAGCTCTCTTTGGCGGCTCGCAGGCGCCACCTTCAGACCGCCACATCAAGCCGTTCGCTCACCAGATCAGCGCTGCCTCTGCGCAGCATGGGGCTCCTTCGGGTCGGTCGGCGCCCAGGGCTGATCTGTCCTTCAGCTTGGAGGATCACCCCTCCAATTCAGCCTGCTCAGGCGCGCTCCCAATGCTGTGCACCCCCACCATCTGCCGGGTGGCCGTCACCAGGACTCTCATCGATGGCGGCACGGGCCTCAGCGTGCTCTCGGTTGAAGCCTTCAGCCTCCTCCACATACCGCCGGAGCGGATTCAGCCCAGCCGGCCCTTCTTGGGCGTCGGGGGCGGTTCATCCACCTCCCTGGGGCAAATCCGTCTCCCGGTAACCTTCGGCACCTACGACAACTTCCGCACGGAGCTGGTCGACTTTGACATCGCTCCCATCGGCCTCCCATACAACGCCATCCTCGGCTACCCAGCACTAGCCCGATTCATGGCCGCGACTCACCCAGCGTACAACCTCATGAAGATGCCCGGGAGTAACGGCGTCCTCACCGTGTCCGGAGACACCGGGGATGCGTTGCAAGTGCTCAAGATCGTCTTCAAGACGGCGGCGTCGGCGCAGCTCGCCGACTCAGATGCCCCTGAGCCCGAGGGGGCTGCGCCGGCCAAGAAGAAGCAGTTGTTCACCCAAGACAAGGCAGAAACCAAGCAGATACTGGTCGATGAGGACGGATCCACTAACGCCACCTTCACCATAGGCGCCAACCTCGAGCCCGGCGGGAGGAGGCCTGGTCAAGTTCTGCGGCGCAAACAAGAAGGTATTCGCATGGGAGCCTGATCAGCTGGCGGGGATCCCTAGAGGCGTAATCGAGCACCACCTCAACGTGTGCCCCAACGTACGCCCCGTGAAGCAGAAGGCAAGGTGGCAGTCCACTGAAAAGCAGGCTTTCATCGTCCAAGAGACCCGCAAGCTAGAAGCTGCAGGGGTCATTCGCGAGGTCCGATACCCGGATTGGTTGGCTAACCCGGTGGTCGTGCCAAAGAAAGGTGGGAAGGAACGTATGTGTGTCGACTTCACCAACCTCAACAAAGCCTGCCCGCAGGATCCATTCCCGCTCCCTTGTATCGATCAGATTGTCGATTCTACCGCGAAAAGCGACCTGTTGTGTTTCTTGGGCGCCTTCTCTGGGTATCACCAGATCAAGATGGCGGTAGAAGACGTGGAAAAACGGCTTTCGACCCCGTGTGGGGTGTCTTTATTACACATGCATGCCGTTCGGGCTGCAACGCATGGGCGACCTTTCGGTGGTGATGCACATCACCTTGGGCCCGCAGCTCGGGAAGAATGTTGAGGCTTACGTCGATGACATTGTGGTGAAGTCTCGTGAGGCCAAAACCACGATACAAGACACAGGAGGAAACCTTTGTGAGCCTCAACGCAGTGAACCTGTGGCTCAACCCGGAGAAGTGTGTGTTTGTGGTCCCCTCGGGCAAGCTCTTGGGCTTCCTCGTATCCCACCGAGGCATCGAGGCTAACCCAGAATAGGTCAAGGCGGTCGAGGACATGAGCCCGCCAAAGACCCTCAGAGAAATGCAGAAGCTCACCGGGCGCGTGGACTAGGACGCTTCATCTCCAAGTTGGGGGAGCGAGCGCTGCCTTTCTTCCAGCTGATGAAGAAAAAGGGGCCCTTTGAATGGACTGAAGAGGCCGACAAGGCATTCCAAGATCTCAAGAGGTACCTAACCAGCCCTCCGGTAATGGTGGCCCCGCGCCCTCAAGAACCCCTGGTGCTCTACCTTGCAGCCACTCCCTACTCCGCCAGCGCAGCCCTGGTGGCGGTTAGGGAGGAGCGTCGGACCAAAGCCGCGGCAGCTGCCCGGGTCAAGGCAAAGCAGGATCAAGGAAGACTCACAGAGACCACTACCACAGCCGAGAAGGATTAGTCGCTGCAGGGGAACGCACTCGGGACAGAAGAGACCCCTCCCCCTGGCGACCAGCCGCTGGAGGCTCCAGCATCTCAGAGGAGGCGCCATTGATCTCGGAGGGCCCCATCGACACCAGCACCCCCAACCTCGTTGAACACCCTGTGCCATTCGGCCTGATGTTGCGGGACGCAAGGGCACGGTACCCCATGCCTCAGAAACTCCTCCTCGCGCTATTGGTGGCCTCGCGCAAGGTGCGGCATTATTTTCAGGGCCACCCCATCAAGGTTGTCTCAGCGTACCCCTTGGAAAGAGTGCTCGGGAGTCCCAACTCTGCTGGAAGAGTCGCTGAGTGGAACATTGAACTGCAAGCGTTTCAGCTCGAATTCAGCACAACCAGAGTCATCAAGGGAGCCGCATTGGCGGATTTCATGGCAGAATGGACGGAGGCGCCGGGCCTCAAGGCTGATGGGGATCGATCCCTCTCCCCAGGAAGCGAGGCGCCGGACAGTTGGGTCATGTACTTCGATGGGGCGTTCTCCAGGCGCAGTGCGGGGGCTGGAGCAATGCTTATATCTCCTACTCAAGACAAGCTCTACTACGCCGTGCAGCTCTGTTTCCAGCACGGAGAAAAGGTCTCCAACAACATAGCAGAATATGAAGGCCTGATAGCAGGCCTGAAGGCCGCAGCTGCCCTAGGAGTGAAGCGCCTTACCATCAAGGGTGATTCACAACTCCTCGTCAACTTCTCCAACAAGGTATACGAGCCGAGGGATGAGCACATGGAAGCCTACCTCGCAGAGGTCCGCAGGATGGAGAAGCAGTTCTGGGGGCTGGAGTTGCAGCATGTGCCCCGTGGCACCAATCAAGAGGCCAACGACATCGCCAAACGGGCATCCAGGCGGCTACCTCAGGAGCCTGGCGTCTTCGAGGAGCGGCTCTTCAAGCCCTCGGCCACGCCATCGCTGTCAAGCACGGTGCAGCCTCGGGAGGAGCTCCCCCAGCCACCAGCCTCAGGAGCCCCGGTCTGTGGCCCGGCCTCAGGAGCGCGCCTGCTCTTGACGCTGGAGCCTCAGGAGGGGTGCTGGATCACAGAGCTCCGGAGCTACTTGACGCAAGGGACCTTGCCGGAGAAGGAGGAGGAAGCGGAGCGTGTGGCGCGGCAAGCCACAGCATACTGCATTAGGGATGGAGAGCTCTACCGGAAGCGACCAAATGATGTGTCCCTACGCTGCATCTCCAGGGAGCAAGGGAAGGAACTGCTGGCAGATATACATGGTGGAGACTGTGGGCATCATTCATCATCGCGGACCCTCGTTGGCAAGGCGTTCCGCAGCGGGTTCTATTGGCCCACTGCGCTCAATGACGCCGTCGAACTGGTGAAGGCTTGCGAGGCCTTCCAATTCCATGCCAAGCAGATCCATCAGCCGGCGGGAGGTCTGCAAACTAAACCCCTCTCGTGGCCATTCGCGATGCAGGGGCTGGATATCACAGGCCCGTTCCTCGGCGCCCGAGGCTATCGCTCCCTCTACGCCGCCATGGACAAGTTCACCAAGTGGGCTGAAGTGGAAGCCGTCCGCACCATCCCCGCGAGTTCTGCGGTCAAGTTCATCAAGGGCATCGTGAGCGGTTCGGGTGCCGAACCGCATCATCACCGACAACGGTTCGCGATTCACGATAACCTCTTCAAAACATATTGTGCTAACCTTGGGACGCAGATATGCTACGCCTCGGTAGCAGACCCGCGGAGCAACGGTCAGGCCGAGCGGGCCAATGCAGTGGTCCTGAGAGGCCTCAAAACTAGGACATTCAAGAAGAAGCCGGAGGCCTGCGGCAGAGGCTGGTACAATGAGCTTCAGTCCGTATTGTGGTCCATCCGCACAACCGCGACCAAGCCGACTGGCGAGACCCCGTTCTTCCTGGTCTATGGAGCTGAAGCAGTCCTCCCTCACGAGGTCAGACGTCGTTCCGCACGGGTCCTAGCGTTCGACGAGGCGCAGCATGACGCCATGCAGGGGACGGACCTCGTGCTGGGGGAGGAGCATCATTGGGAAACCGCGCTACGAGCGTCAAGATACCAACAAGCGGTGCGGCGATACCACTGCCGCAACATCCGCCCCAGGACTCTCGAGGTAGGGGACCTCGTGCTCAGGCGGTTTCTCTCCAGGGAAGGACTACATAAGCTATCTCCCATGTGGGAGGGCCCGTTCAAGGTTGTTCATGTTTCGGGCCCGGCTCCGGCGCTTGGAGACTCGGGAGGGTGCCCGTCGAACGCTGTGGAACATCCAGCACCTCCGGAGGTTTTACCCTAAAAAGGCCCGGTGCTCGTGAAAAAGCGAATGCACGTGAAGCGCTGCATTTTGGAAAAGGCCGGTGCACTGTGAAGAAGGCGAATGCCCGTGAAGCGCTGCGTTTTGGAAAAAGGCCGGTGCTCGTGAAGAAGGCAAATGCGTGAAGCGCTACGTTTTGGAAAAAGGCACGGTACTGTGAAGAAGGCGAATGCTCGTGAAGCGCCACGTTTTGGAAAAAGGCACGGTGCTCGTGAAGAAGGCGAATGCCTGTGAAGCGCTGCGTTTTGGAAAAAGTCCCGGTGCCTGTGAAGAAGGAGAATGCCTGTGAAGCGCTGCGTTTTGGAAAAAGGCCCGGAGCCTGTGAAGCTTATCTATCTATGAAAGGCCCGGTGCCTGTGAAGAAGGCAAACGCCTGTGAAGTTTATTTTTCTGAGAAAGGCCCGGAGCCTGTGAAGAAGGCCAGTGCCTGTGAAGCTCGCCGCCCGTGACACTCTCACATAATAATGAGTTGGGGCCGTACACGCCCCGTAGTCTCAGGAGCGCCGGCCTCAGGCCCTAGGGCTCCCTCTGACGCCCAGTGGCAGCACTTAGCTCCGTGCTTGTGAGAAGACGTCGAAGACTAGATTAGCTGCCGGACGCGACTTTTCTCATTTGCTTTCTGCAGTTGGCTTGTTCATTCCCATTTTAAGTTTTATTGAAGTTGTTGCCGTCTTTGGCTTGTGACTCTCTGCCTTTTTTCGCTCTCCTGCCTCGATTTCTCTCGCGCAAGTCTCGCGAGGGAGCAGCATGTGAGCACCCTCAGTGTTTTCTTCCCTTATAGTACGACGCTTCCCTACCCGGGTCCACTACAGGAGCACCCCTCCAGTCCGTGCCCCACGAGCACCACGACACGAACACAGGACCTGGGTTGGTCGCCTCCACAGCTGAGGCCGGGAGCTAACTCTCCAGACTAACCTTTGCAGGACATGAAGCGTTCGACGAGGCCTCAGCCTCGGGAAGCAAAGGCCACGACAGGCCCCCCCCGAGCTAAGTAATTTCTACGCGCAGGCGTGTGGCACAAAAGCATAATACCGAAATAGCGGAAACAGTACGATAATTAACAGCAATAGTCCAAGCACGCCCCCGCGGGGCCCTACACTACTGTCTCCTTGCGCAGGAAAAGGAAAAGAACAAAACAGGCGCGACTCGCCCAACACCAACTCGCGGCGACAGCTCGGACAGCCTCCGAAGCTCAGGCGGACTCCCTCTCGCGCTTCACTTAGGCGCGACGGCGGGAAGACCCGCTACCTCCCTCCAGGCGGGCGCGGAGGCGCGGGGGATGGTCGCGGCCACCGCTGGAGGAGCCGCTGTCCGAAGAAGAGACGCCAAAGCTCGATGAACCCCGAGCGCCGCCGATCACCCGTGCGCTGCCATCTTCATCATCGTCGGGGCTAGGCTCACGGTCGCGGTCATCGTCCTCGGGGCAGCACCCAGCGCGGCGACCATCTTCCCCGAACACCCTCACGTAGAGGGTGGCATCACCGTCGAACTTGAAGTGCAGGGTGCACCGCCCGGACCACGCGCCGGCAAACGCGTTTACCGGCCAGCGGGTCGGGGCCACACTCCCGGCTGCGGAGACCTCCAATGAAGCCAGAGGCCCGGCTCCAGCAACCGTCCGCCTGGAGCCAGAGGCCGCCCGGGGCGCCGGCCGGAAGGTCACCTAAGAAGAAGCGGGGAAGCCGGAGCCGGGTGCTAGTCGGCTCCACCGACCACACGACAAACTCCGGCAGCACCTCCGCCGAGCGGAAGCATAGCCTACGGGGTCGCTCGGCCGTAGCGCGCCCCGCATCAACAGCCTGAAGCCCGTCGCCGCTGTCGGCGTTCTGGGAACGGTGGTCCCCAGACTTGCCTGCCTGCGGCCTGCGACGCGGTGCAAAGGAGGCCCAGGAAAGCCCATCTCAATCAACGCAAGCTCAAGACCCTCGCGAGGGGCCAAGCCTCGCGGGGCGGACGACAAGGAGCTTCCTCAGGCACGGCCTCGTCAGGCTGGCTCATGAGGAGGCGGAGAGTTCAAGGCAGGGTACCTCGCGAGGTGCCCATGACGCAAGCCATGACGACAAGGGCGCCCGATCCGGGTGCCCGGCCAGCGAAGCGTCCTCCTTTCCTCTTTGGTGCAAAGGAGAAAGCGCGGCGAGCATCAAGCAAAGGCATCCGTTTCAGTGCAACAAGACCAAGACCAGCCCCAGCGGCTGGAAGGGAGTCATCGTGGAGCCCAAGCGAGCGTCATCACGAGCCTTTGGCGGCGAGGACCAACTTTAGTCAGGATAAGTGTACCCGCTGTTCCCCTTCAAAATGGCCAATTGTTGGCACCCTTCCCGCTCAATATTTGGGAAGAGGCCCAGGGCCTTAGCCTATATAAGTGGAGCTAGCCACCATAGTAGAGGGAGACCGATCTGGCATATGGAATCCAGAGAAAGACAGAGACCCGATCCTCAAGCTAGAGCGACGGAACACCACCTAGCAGTTCATCGCACCCGCCAAGAACAGACCCTCGCGAGGCTGTTCTCCCTTGTACTGTTCTTCATCAGCCCAAGAGTCAATCCACCACACCACACACTGGAGGAGGGTATTACACCACAATGGTGGCCCGAACCAGTATAAATCTTGTGTCTCTTGTGCTGTTCCGTTAGTAGTTTAGGTCCCTGCGATTCGGCGAAGTGCGAGACGGTGGAGGGTTGGATCTCCGCACGCACCCTAGAGTTCAAACCTCAAGGGTCTGCCAGAACCCGAAATCCGACAGCCGCGCAGGAGATCGCCTCCATTGCCACGGGGAGCCGCTACGGGAGCCACAGGGTGCTTGCGAGGACGGCCTCGACCGTGCTTGGCTGGGGGAGAGTCAGGCTCTACCTGGCGGGCCTTTCCTTTCTTCGCGGCCGAGAACCTCTTCAGCGGAGCCATGGAGAAGAAGGAGAAGCAAGAAGAAATGGGCTATAAGGGCACGCACCGTTCCGTACTTATAGCCGGGGAAGGCCAACCGTCGACCTCCACGACCGCAGGTAATCATGACCCGCTTCGCTTGCAGGGACTTGTAAATTCATGCACTTGTCGAGGCGTCATGGGGAAGTGGAGACGCCCACGTCCAATCAACCGCCACGAGGCGCCCGAGGCCGCAGGCTGTTAGAACCCGCGGCGCTTCGCACTTGCCCCTTCTCTTCTCTGCTCAGCCAAGTCCAGGCGCGCCTTGGGCCCAGGGGCTACTGTCGGTGTTCTGGGAACGGGGGTACCCAAACTTGACTGCCTGCGGCATGGCTCAAGGGGTGGCCCAGTATGGCCCATCTTCATCAGCACAAGCTCAAGACCCTCGCGAGGGGCCAAGCCTCGCGGGGCGGACAACAGGAAGCTTCCTCAGGCACGGCCTCATCAGGCTGGCTCGCGAGGAGGCGGGGAGATCAAGGCGGAGTACCTCATGAGGTTCCCATGACGCAAGCCATGACGACCAAGGGCGCCAGGAGGGCGCCCGGCCAGCGCATGATGTCCTCATTTCCTCTTTGGTGCAAAGGGGCAAGCGCAGGCGAGAGCATCAAGCAAAGGCTCCCGTGTCGATGCAACAAGACCAAGACCGTCGCAACGGCAGGAAGGAAGTCATCGTGGAGCCCAAGCCGGCGTCACCACCAGAGCCTTTGACAGGCGAGTACCAACTTTAGTCAGGATAAGTGTACTAGATGTTCCCCTTCAAAATGGCCAATTGTTGGCGCCCTTCCCGCTCAATAATTGGAAAGAGGCCCAGGGCCTCTGGCTATAAATAGGACTAGCCACCCATAGGGTTGAGGCATCTTAGAGAGATCCGGACATCTCATCTTAGCTTGATCCAACTCGATCGAGAGCCTAGCCACAAGAACACCTCACCCTCGCGAGGATGTTCTTCCTTGTATTGTTCATCATCAGCCCAAGAGGCAATCCACCACACCACACACTGAAGTAGGGTGTTACACCACAATGGTGGCCCGAACCAGTATAAACCTTGTGTCTCTTGTGTTGTTCCTTTGGTAGTTTTAGATCCTAGCGAGGCGACCAGGTGCAGGTAGGTAGGGGGCGAGATCTCCGCGCCCACCCTAGAGTTCGAACCTAGAGGGTCTGCCGGAACCCGAAATCCGACAAAGTCATTTTTTGCTCATCTTATTAAAGACCTAACTCATCACATCATAATGAGCCGGCCCTTGGGGGCTACCAATTGCTCCTGTCAAAAATTCAAGCTATACAAGCCTTAATCCATTATATTAAAGGGCTCATTGCTCAGTTGGTAAAGCACAAAGCTCTTAACCTTGTGGATGTGGGTTCAAGCCCTACGATGGAAGCTACATTATAAGATGTTATTTTCATTGAAGTATATATCAAGTCCCGGTTCAGTATTATCTTACTAAGCTGGCCCTTGAGGGCTGCACATCACTGCTCAAATCTACATGATTATATTTACAAAGTCCCTGCTCATTATTGCATAATGACCCGGCCCTTGGGGGCTACACTGGTTGAAGTTTTTATGAGCACAAGGCAATTTCAAGTCCCAGGTTGCTGCAAGCATGACAACCCGGCGATTGGGGGCTACATATATGGAGTATTCAGTTTTTACTAGTGACTGAGATGAACAACATGGATTTCTTCAAAGTGGCAGTAATTGTATGGAAACAAGTCTCAAATCATCACTTTGTTCTGTTCAAGACTTGGGGGCTATAGGTAATATGGATATAAGGGAGAAATATCTTCCCATTTTAAGTTTTGAGCAAACCAGATTAACGCGGCATCACCAATCATCATGAACCGGCATTGGCAACAATCATGAACCAGCATTGGAAACAATCATGACCAGGAATTATCAGTTTTTATAACCCGGCAGTTTTGGCAATGATAAACCGGCAAGTTCTATATTTTTAAACCGGCTGATATCAGTTGAATATTTAAAGACCAATATTTTTTCTAATCAGAGCATTGAAGGCCGATTCAAATGGATTCCTTATTTACGAAATATCTTCTGCAAGCAAATTGATTATGAAGCTGGTCTATTGACTCGGATTTTCTAGAAGGAGGAAATGACAAGGACTTAAGGATGATCAGATGCCGGTTTACAAGAATTCTTAACTCGGAGCATAATTTGTCAAATTTGTTCTTGTGTTTGTTTTACAGGATCAGTTTAACATGGATAAATCCAAATTAAACTGGGGGCTAATGTCGGGGATATACCCTGCGGCGTAAACCGGTTAGAAGTATAACCCGGCCGGACTTGGCGGTTTACTTGAGACCCGGCTAAGAATTGACGATTCACTGGCGACCCGTTTGGACCAGGCGGTTTACGATTCATTGGTAATCCGGCAGGTGGGTCAGAGGAGCGACAAGACCCGGTGGCCCAACGAGCGGTTCATGAAGGCCGATTCATACTACGGTGGGGCGGTTTACAAGGAAAGGCGTGAGGAATATTTGTCTTACAAGGAGTTAAGACCTGGACTTGTATCCGGTTTGTATTAGAGATAGGCTAGTCCTAATCCTAATAGGACTCCACATGTGACCCGGCCCTTCAAGATATATAAGGAGGGGCAGGGCTCCCCAAAGGGGGACAAGGAAGAAGAAACAATCTCTATGGCTAGACACAAAGAGCCGGTTTACCGGCGACTCCCTCGTGATGATAATGAGACCTAGCCACAAACACCATGTAGGGGTATTACCGGATTATATTTCCCGTGGCCCGAAGCTATCTAAACCCTTGTCTTGTGCGTTGATCCGCCCTGCGTCTCTCATCCCCATCAACCCCTTTCAAGCTACCACCAAGATGCACTGGCCTCACGACTAAGTCCTCACCCTAGGACATCTGTCGTGACAAATCCACAACACATACCCATATCTACTTAAGTCATCAGTGAGGGTGAGAACGTAACGATACCGCGAGCCTCGATGCTCATTGGACTGCACACATCAGTATGTATGATTTCCAATAAGTTGGTTGCTCGCTCCATTGTTCCGGAGAACGGAGTCTTGGTCATTTTGCCCATGAGGCATGGTTCACACGTGTCAAATGATTCATAATCAAGAGACTCCAAAAGTCCATCTACATGGAGTTTCTTCATGCATTCGACACCAATGTGACCAAGGCGGCAGTGCCACAAGTATTTGGGACTATCACCTTACATCTTTTGGCATTCACACTATGAATATGTGTAACATCACGTTCGAGATTCGATAAGAATAAACCATTGGCCAGCGGGGCATGACCATAAAACATATCTCTCATATAAATAGAACAACCATTATTCTCGGATTTAAACGAGTAGCCGTCTCACATTAAACGAGATCCAGATACAATGTTCATGCTCAAAGCTGGCACTACATAACATTTATTGAGGTTTAAAACTAATCCTGTAGGTAAATGTAGAGGTAGCGTGCCGACGGCGATCACATCGACCTTGGAACCATTCCCGACGCGCATCGTCACCTCGTCCTTCGCTAGTCTCTGCTTATTCTGCAGCTCCTGTTTTGAGTTACAAATATGAGCAACCGCACCGGTATCAAATACCCAGGATCTACTACGAGTGTTGGTAAGGTACACATCAATAACATGTATATCATATATACCTTTGGTATTGCCAGCCTTCTTATCTGCTAAGTACTTGGGGCAGTTCCGCTTCCAGTGACCATTTCCCTTGCAATAAAAGCACTGAGTCTCGGGCTTGGGTCCATTCTTTGGCTTCTTTCCGGCAACTGATTTACCGGGCGCGACAACTCCCTTGTCGTCCTTCTTGAAGTTCTTCTTACCCTTGCCCTTCTGTAAACTAGTGGTCTTATTCACCATCAATACTTGATGTTCCTTTTTGATCTCCACCTCCGCTGATTTCAGCATTGAATATAACTCAGGAATGGACTTCTCCATCCCTTGCATATTGTAGTTCATCACAAAGCTCTTGTAGCTAGGTGGAAGCGACTAGAGGATCCTGTCAATGACCGAGTCATCCGGGATATTAACTCCCAGCTGAGACAAGCGGTTGTGCAACCCAGACATTTTGAGTATATGCTCGCTGACAGAACTGTTTTCCTCCATCTTACAACTATAGAACTTGTCGGAGACTTCATATCTCTCGACCCGGGCATGAGCTTGGAAAACAATTTTAAGCTCTTGGAACAGCTCATATGCTCCGTGCTGCTCAAAACGCTTTTGGAGCCCCGGTTCTAAGCTGTAAAGCATGCCGCACTAAACCAGGGAGTAATCATCACTACGCGACTGCCAGGCGTTCATAACGTCTTGAGTTGCTGGGAAAATTGGTGCTTCACCTAGCGGTGCTTCAAGGACATATGCTTTCTTTGCAGCTATGAGGATGATCCTCAAGTTACAGACCCAGTCTGTATAGTTGCTACCATCGTCTTTCAGCTTGGTTTTCTCTAGGAACGCGTTGAAGTTGAGGGCAACATTCAAGTTGGCCATTTGATCTACAAGACGTATTGTAAAGATATTTCGACTAAGTTCATGATAGTTGAGTTCATCTAATCAAATTATTTAATGAACTCCTAGCCAGATAGACATCCCTCTAGTCATCTAAGTGATACATGATCCGAATCGACTAGGCCATGTCTGATCATCTCATGAGACGGACTAGTCATCAACGCTGAACATCTCCATGTTGATCGTATCTACTATACGACTCATGTTCGACCTTTCGGTCTCTCGTGTTCCAAGGACATGTATGTACATGCTAGGCTCAACAAGTCAACCTAAGTGTTTTGCATGTGTAAATCTGGCTTACACCCGTTGTATTCGAACGTTAGAATCTATCACACCCGATCATCACGTGGTGCTTCGAAACAACGAACCTTCACAACGGTGCACAGTTAGGGGAACACTTTCTTGAAATTTTAGTGAGGGATCATCTTATTTAAGCTACCGTCATTCTAAGCAAATAATATGTAAGAACATGATAAACATCACATGCAATCAAATAGTGACATGATATGGCCAATATCATTTTGCTCCTTTTGATCTCCATCTTCGGGGTGCCATGATCATCATCGTCATCGGCATGACACCATGATCTCCATCATCATGATATCCATCATCGTGTCTTCATGAAGTTGTCTCGCCAACTGTTACTTCTACTACTATGGCTAACGGTTAGCAATAATGTAAAGTAATTACATGGCGTTTTCATTGACACGCAGGTCATACATTAAATTAAGACAACTCCTATGGCTCCTGCCGGTTGTCATACTCATCGATATGCAAGTCGTGATTCCTATTAAAAGAACATGATCAATCTCATACATCGGATATATCATTCATCACATCCGTTTGGCCATATCACATCACACGGCATATGCTGCAAGAACAAGTTAGACGTCCTCTAATTGTTGTTGCAACTTTTTACCTGGCTGCTATGGGTTTCTAGCAAAAACGTTTCTTACCTACGCCAAAACAACAACGTGATATGCCAATTTCTATTTACCCTTCATAAGGACCCTTTTCATCAAATCCGATCCGACTAAAGTGGGAGAGACAGACACCCGCTAGCCACCTTATGCAACTACTGCATGTCAGTCGGTGGAACCTGTCTCACGTAAGCGTACGTGTAAGGTCGATCCGGGCCGCTTCATCCCATGATGCCGCAGAATCAAGATAAGACTAGTAACGGCAAGTAAATTGACAAAATCGACGCCCACAACAACTTGTGTTCTACTCGTGCATAGAAACTATGCATAGACCTAGCTCATGATGCCACTATGGGGGATCGTTGCAGAAATCAAAAAAATCTACGCATCGCCTAGATCAATCTATGGAGAGAGTAGCAACGAGAGAGAGGGGAGTACATCTTCATACCCTTGAAGATCGTGATGCGGAAGCGTTACAAAGAACACGGTTGGTGGGGTCGTACATGCAGCGATTCGGATCGCGGTCGATTTCGATCTAAGCGCCGAACAACGGCGCCTCCGCGGTCAACACACGTACATCACGAGGACGTCTCCACCTTCTTGATCCAGAAAGGGGGAAGGAGAAGTTGGGGAAGAACTCCGGCAGCACGACGGCGTGGTGGAGGAGCTACCAGTTCTCCGGCAGGGATTCGCCAAGCTCAACGGAGGAGGAGGGGTGTTGGAGAGGGGGAGGGCTGCGCCTTGGATGAGGTGCTGCTGCCCTCCTTCACCCCTCTATTTATAGGGTGAACGGGGAAGGGGGGCGGCCCCTCTAGATGAGATCTAGAGGGTGGGCGGCAGCCAAGGGGAGGGGGCTTGCCCCCCAAGTCAAGGGGGGCGCCCCCTTTAGGGTCCCCCCCCCCAACCCTAGGCGCATGGGCCCTAGGGGGGATGGCACCCAGCCCACTTAGGGGCTGGTTCCCTTCCACATACAGGCCATTGGGCCCTCCGGGGCAGGTGGGCCCTCCCGGTGGACCCCCGGAACCCCTTCGTTGGTCCCGGTACAATACCGACAAACCCCCGAACACTTCCGGTGACCGTATGCATGACGACTTCCCATATATAAATCTTCACCTTCGGACCATTCCGGAACTCCTTGTGACGTCCGGGATCTCATCCGGGACTCCAAACAACATTCGGTAACCACATACTATTTCCCATGACAACTCTAGCGTCACCAAACCTTAAGTGTGTAGACCCTACAGGTTCGGGAGGCATGTAGATATGACCGAGACATCTCTCTGGTCAATAACCAACAGCGGGATCTGGATACCCATGTTGGCTCCCACATGTTCCGCGATGATCTCATCGGATGAACCACGATGTCGGGGATTCAATCAATCCCGTATACAATTCCCTTTGTCTACCGGTATGATACTTGCCCGAGATTTGATCGTGGTATCCCTATATCTTGTTCAATCTCGTTACTGGCATGTCTCTTTACTTGTTCGTAACACATCATCTCGTGATCAACTGCTTGGTCACATTGAGTTCATTATTATGATGTCCTACCGAGTGGGCCCAGAGATACCTCTCCGTCACACAGAGTGTCAAATCCCAGTCTCGATTCGTGCCAACCCAACAGACACTTTTGGAGATACCCGTAGTGTGCCTTTATAGCCACCCAGTTACGTTGTGACGTTTGGCACACCCAAAGCATTCCTACGGTATCTGGGAGTTGCACAATGTCTAAGGAAATGATACTTGACATTAGAAAAGCTTTAGCAGACGAACTACATGATCTTGTGCTATGCTTAGGATTGGGTCTTGTCCATCACATCATTCTCCTAATGATGTGATCCCGTTATCAACAACATCCAATGTGCATGGTCAGGAAACCGTAACCATCTATTGATCAACAAGCTAGTCAGCTAGAGGCTCACTAGGGACATGTTGTGGTCTATGTATTCACACATGTATTACGATTTCCGGATAACACAACTATAGCATGAACAATAGACAATTATCATGAACAAGGAAATATAATAATAACCATTTTATTATTTCCTCTAGGGCATATTTCCAACACTTATGATACTATATGCATTACGGAAGTAGTATCCTACACTATCATATGCATGATACTAGTATATGATACTCCTCATTACAACCAGCCTTAGACTACCTATAGTGGGAGTAACATAGGTAGTAACATCAACATATCTAGATAAAATAGATGATGTGGCAAGAAAAATGAAGAAAGAGAGACATGTGGTAACATTGCTAGTTACTACTAGTATGAGTAACATTACACATGTGAAGGCAAGATGAGTCTATAGCCTAATAAATGAAGTGTCGCATGTTACCACACATATGTTGTTTTTTACTATATACTGCAAGGTAACAGCCTCACAGCTCTTTATTGATAAAGAAATAGAGAAGTTACAAAATTACAAATTTACAAGCAAAAGAAAAGGAAATACTTACAAAGAGGTCTAAGAAAGGGTGGCTATCCAGGAGATTAAGCTATCTTTATATTTACATCTAATTCTATGAGATAAAAGAGAAATGTCATGGATAAAGTTCCTCCTCCAAGATCTAAAGGAAGGTTGCTCATTTCTGAAGATCTTCCCATTCCTTTGTGTCCAAATATTCCATGTAGCAGTGAAGACAACCTCTATGAAAAAAGGAAGACCAAAATCCTTCCTAGCTGATAAAGCCATCTCATATGTAGTCTGGTTCGGCAGAACAGTCCAAGAAATCCCAAGGTAGTTCCAAACCCTTTGACTGAAGTTGCAAGCAAAGAAGAGATGTGCCCGATCATCATGAGGAGCACGTGGCATAGAACACATGTGTCATCCTGAATGATCCAGTGTCGGTGCTGCATCATATCCCTAGTATTCAAACGGTCCATTAAGAGAAGCCAACCTAACACCATGAACTTGAGCGTGCATGCACACTTCCAAATCCATTTGAAAATGGGATCAACCACTAGGTGAGAGAAGCAAGACTCATAGTAAATCTTTGACTTAAAATCCCCAGATTCAGATGGCCATTTCCAGATGTCCTTCCTCTCCTCATCCAGGTTGATCAGAGGCAGCAGAGACTGGAGGTGGGAGAACTCAATATAAGCCTCCGGCGACAGAGGCAGATGGAAGTGATCAGAGGCATCAGGCCGCTCCATAAATTCTTTGACAGTGATTGCATCATCAATCACAAATGAATGAAGTTGTGGGAAGCGCTCATGCAATAAGACAACATGATTACCCAGCTGCCATTGATCAAGCCAAAAGACCACCGTGTTGCCTGCATGCACTTGTGGAACAGATAACTTGCAGGAGTTGTTATATAAACGCATGACATCACGCCACCAAAAGGAGCCACAACTCTGAGTGACTTGAGGCGCTAGTTTCAGTTACCACACATATGTTACTCCCCACTATATAGGTAGTAACATAGAGTAGTAACATGGGCATGTTACTACCCTATGTTACTACCCATTGTGGCTAGTCTTATAGGGCTCAATTCAAAAATCTCACCAACCAAGGTAGATGGTGGAATACTTTTTGTAGTTTGCAAAAACACCCAATTAATGCTTATGTTTTCCTCAAAAAATTATGTTTTCCAATGTATTAATTGCAATACATGCATGCATATATAAAGTACATGCATTGGTCAACTTTCTCTTAATACTTGCATGCAATGATTTAATGCATCTTGGAATCTAGACATGTGATGGTGAACAACCAAATTGAGACTTATAAAATGGAAAAACTAAAATTTTGAGATAAACCTATAAACCGGAAAGGAGGGAGTATATATGCATGATACTAGTATATGATCGGCAATACCTCCGTAATGCACGCATGCATAGTATCATAAGTTAGTATCTTAGGTTCCTTATTAGTTGTCATGCATGACACAAAGTAGTACAACATTTAATATGACACGGTATCATCATATGATGCCACACCCTCTCTTTCATCATTTAACTGTGTGCCACATCATCCAAAAAGTCTAGTTGGCAAGCATCGTGCCGCTTGATACTCCCATATTATGACCAGCCTTATTAGGGTGGCCATAGTGGGGGTATCATAGCCGGTATCATGGACTAGGGAATAGAAAATATGATGATGTGGCAAAGAAGCAGTAACAGATGTAGATACCGTAACATATATATATATATATATATATATATAAATAATAAATGCTATACTACTTTGTCTCATGCATGGCCATAAATAAGGTCATCTATGATATATACTCCCTCCGTAAACTAATATAAGAGCGTTTAGGTCACTATTTTAGTAATCCAAACGCTCTTACATTAGTTTATAGAGGGAGCTAGTACTACTCTATGATACTATATACGCACTATGAAGGTACGTACGTAGTATCATACACTAGTACCATATGCATGATACTATATATATATAGTATATGATACTTCCCACTATATAAGGATGTCCATTGTGGTGGTATCATAGCCGACGATGTCATGCACTCGGAAATAGCAAGTATGCTAATGTGGCAAAGAATTAAATATATATAAAGAGGGTTAGAGTAACATATACGTAGATACCGTATCATGTTAAATGCGATGCTAATTTGTGTCATGTATGGCAATAAATATGATATATATATGATACTATATGTATTATACTATGCGCTATAATTAATTAAAGGTAGTATCATACACTAGTATCATATATATTGTATATTCATGATACTAGTATATGACACTCTCCACTATACTCGTGATTTCTTACCATGGAAAAAAATTGGAGGCGAAACGATGAACTCATGTTTTCATTTGAACAAAAATATGATGTTAGGTAATGTAAATGTTTTCAAAGAGCACACGGTTCACTCACGAAAGCCATGTGTCCACTAAACTGTGGCCGATGCACCCCCCCCACACACACACACCCCTGTGCCACGCGCGTGAACTGAGTCGTGCTTTCTGATTGGCCAAAACCCAAACCCACGGATCGTATGTCTGCATCGTTGGATTCTCCTTCATCGAATGGCGATACTCATCCCTTTCGACAACACATGTACTTGTTTTCAAATAGCCCCTCCAAAAAAATGTTTTCAAATAGCACACGGTTCACACACGAAAGCCGTTTGCCTACCAAGCCGTGGCCGATGCCCCCCCCCCTTGCTGCACGCGATCTGAGTCGTGTGTTCTGATTGGCCAAAACCCAAACCCACGGATTGTACGTCTGCACCGTTGGATTCTCCTTGATCGAATGGCAATCCTCATCCCTTTCGACAACACATGTACATGTTTTCAAATAGCCCCTCCCAAAAAATGTTTTCAAATAGCACACGGTTCACACACGAAAGCTGTGTGCCTACCAAACCGTGGCCGATGCCCCCCCTTGCTGCGCACGCAATCTGAGTCGTGCGTTCTGATTAGCCAGAACCCAAAGCCAACGGATCGTACATCTGCACTGTTGGATGCTCCCAGATCGAACGACAATCCTCATCCCTTTCGACAGGAAATGCAGTCCGGCTAGGAATTGATTTATATGCCAACATGCACGGTAAATACCAAAAAATGTCTTACATATAGCACATGAGACCTGAATGCGCCAGCAAATCAAACCCGTGGTAAAATTGTGATTGGTTTACATGGGAAAAATTTAGGGGCAAAACGATGAACTCATGTCTTCATTTCAAACGAAATTATTATGTTTGCGCACACGAGCGCTTAGAGGCAACTGTTTGCATAGTCATTTCCGTGTGCGCGGCGACCGGGGAGATTTTTCACCCTTTTCACCTAGGCCGCCAACACCCGGAGTCCCCAACACCCCCCCCCCCCCACCATCCGCCCGCGTTTCACTCAACTAGTCCACCCAATCTCCTTCGCCAGCTCCCCCCTCCCACCAGATCCACAGCAGAACCCTCTCCGGCGCCGCCGTGCTCACCCCGGCCGTGTACCCGCTCTTCGACGTCAAGCCTACCTCCACTGTCGTTCCCAACAAGCGGTGGCCCGCTCCTCGCCGTCTTCCTTTGCTTGCCAGCCACCCTCGAGCATATCGATGCAGTAACCCTCGCCTCTCCTGTGGTCCGGCCGGGTTTGCATTAAGAAGCCTGTTAGTTACTGCTCTCCATCGTGGTGAGGCATATTTCCTCGCAATCCCTCTTCCAATTTCGTTCCGTATGTTCCCAAATTGGCTATAAAATAACGGAGAGCGTATATATGTTCATTATCTACCTTCCTTACTACATATAAGCTGTATTTGTTCCAAGAAGTTACTGGCTATTTACAGATCGCGGGCGCCCGAGTCACACAAACTTAACAAATTAGCCATACATTTTCTAAATTATTGCATGGCATGTTTGGAAAGCTTGATACCAAGTTGATAGTTTTATGCTTATCCTCCTTTCCCGAGTTTCGCATGTGTTCTCTGTAGATGCCGAGTAGCAACGACAGCACTCATTCAGGCCATGTATCTTCATCTGATTCGGACAACCCTAGGTCTTCTTGATTGTGAGGGATCAAGTAGTCTTGAGCAGGATAGAGCTGTAGCAATTACCCTTTCGGTCGGGACAGGAGGAACGCTCCAAGGAAGCCCACACACCAGCCTAAAGGTGTATATGAAGTAACCGAGATTGATTTAAAGTCCTGGCTCCAACTAAACCAGATAAAGCACGCATGAGGTTCAGGAGGGTGTGTGGATTTGTTGGCAGGGCAAGGCTCAACATTAATCTGCCGGGGTTTCAGAAGGTTGACATAGAAACACGAAGAAGGATAGTCCAGGAGATCATGGATCTTCAACGTTCCAGAGCAATGGAGAATGCAGGTGGAACACGCTGCACTCAAGAAGGCTAGAGATACTTGGAGAAACTGGAAGCACGTGTTGTACAAGAAGTATTTGAGTGAAGGCAAGGACCCAATCCCCGCATACCCCCAAATTACAAAGGCAGACTGGGTAGTATTCAGAAGGGTCAGGGCAACTCCAGAGTTTGCTGAGAAGAGTTTCAAGCAATCGAACTTGGAAGAAGAACATACACCCCCACCGTATGGGTGTGGCAGGATACTACGGCATGAAACTGATATGGGAACAGGAGGACAAAGAAGCAGTAGCGGCGGGTGGGAATCTGGCCTTTAGTGAAATCAGGGGCGAACGCGCCAGAGACTACTTGCGGGCACGTGCAAAGAGGCATGATGACGGAACTTATTACTTTGAAAACGCACGTGACGCCAAACTGTATGAAGTGATGGTAGAGGCTTCCAAGATCCCTGGAAGGTTCTACAGGAACTCAGGGCCATGTGACATTCTGTCCATTGCTCTGGACAAAAAAGAGCCCCCTGGCCGTGCAAGGGGTATAGGTGTTAATGTCTCGCACAAGAAGGCTTTCATACTCAGCAAAGAAGAGAGGCTCGACATGAAAAAAGCGAGGAGTGAAATGAAGCAGAATGCATTGTTTGATAAGTTGAAGAAGGAGATTTATTTGACTGTTCCAAAGGATGTTGAGGAGTCAATGATGATGCAGAAGTCTCTAACACTGACAGATAGCCAGCAGATGGGAGGGGAGGCGGGCATGGATGATGCTGCTTATTGCGCGACAACACTACACAAGAGTAGCTGTGCATCAGCTGACCCAAGCGACACTGAGATTGCAGCTGCTCGTGATGATGCTATATCTGATCTATCTGGAATGAAAGATAGGCTGCAGGTCGTGCTTACATATTATGAAGGTACATTAAAATGTGCAACAGTCTGGGTTTTCCCACCCTTCCTAGAAGATGGCTCTTCCTGGATAATGTGCCATTGAAGCTGGGCTGTGTAAAGTGCTACGTGACTGAAGTAAAGCCTGGATTCAATGAATTTGCCCTGAAGAATGTCCTAGGAGACTTCAACGAGCAAAGGATCTTGGGAGAAACACTCTTACATCACATCCAGTGGCCACGAAATGAAATATAGTTCATCGATGAGATTCCTGAAGCCCCACCAAGAGCAACCACTGTCGCCCCTCAACAGGTGATGCTCTCCTTGCCACAGCAGCTCTCGCGGGCTGATGCATCAACCTGTGATCAGCCGGACCGACTTTGTGGCGTACATGCCATGTCATCCTCCGCCGCAAAGAAGCCAGTGGAAAGGCCTACAATTGCTGATGATGCACCACCAGTTCAGATGCCGGCCGCTAAACCAGCGAGGGGAGACCGAGATGGAGCACATGCTCAGCAGACCAACCTGGTGGAACAGACTGCTAAGTAGTCTGATGCTTTAGAACCGCCTGCTAAGCAGTCTGTAGGTCCAGAACCGACTGATCATCAGTCCGTCGGTCCGTAGGCGCGTGATCAGCATACCAATGCGTCAACACTTCCTGCTCAGCAAACCAACGCATTGGCACGGCCTCCTCAGCACACCGACAAGTTGGCACCACCTGCGCAGAAACCCGACATAGCTTCAACGCATGGTCAGCGATCGATGCCTCTGCTCCTACAGCCCAAAGATCCGTCAAAGAAGACACCGCCAGCTCGGCGGTCCGGCATAGATAAACCGTGCGCTAAGAAGTCCGTCCATGCTTCACCGTCGCTTTCGGCGGTCTACTTGCGAGCAACCAGACGTTACGCCGTAAATGCTTCAAGTACCAAGAAGGAAGTGGCCGAAAAGGCTACACCCACGACCACGAGGAAGCGCAACAGGAAAGTGAAGAGGAAAGAGAACGATTTCCTCTTACTTAAAGCACTCATCGCCCAAAACCAAATTAACAGCAGCTTGTTCGAATCGGGGAGTAATATTATTTCTAACGCCATGGGTGATGAAGAAGTAGAATTGTTGCTTGCTAAAAGAAAAGCAGACGTACTTGAAGCACGCAATTACGTCCATGGCCAGCCATTTCTTCTTGGCGAATACTTTGATGAGTGCAGCTCTAGTTGCCGCGAGTTACATGAATATTGCATGGATCAGATGTCAGCAAGTCATCATGCTTTGTTAGTCCACTACAATAGAGATCATTTCCGACACGATGTTGGTTCCATCAATGTGAGTTTCAAGGACTTACATCTCTTCTTCAACTTCAACGTGCTCGATGCCACTGTTGTTAGATGCCTGATTTTGTATGTACTTAACAAACTCTGATCAACTTCTCCATACAAAGCTGTAAATGATAAACAGCTAACTGCATTTTATTCCTCTCAGGGGATTGAACGCGCAGAGAAGAAAAATGGAGAGTTTGTATTTCATAGATCCTGCATTAGCAAATGTCACAACATTAGATGCTAAGGACCGACGGGAATGGGCCGTTAACACCGTCTTCCGTATCTTCAAAAACACGTCCCATGCAGAATCATTTCTCTGGACATATCATGAATGGTAAGTTAAGTAAACAACCACGCATACACTGATTGTCTTTCAGATTTCGACATCATTCGTAAGTTCATGGCTTTCTTAATATGTAGCAATCACTGGATATTGGTATTCATTATTCCAAACAAGAACACAGTTTACTACACCGATTCTCTCAGAGAGTCAACAAACGCTCAGGATCTGACGAATGTTCAGCAATTCTTGGATAGGTATTGAATTCTATGATGTTGAAATTAATTTGCATTCATGTCTGGTTCAATAATAGATGTTGTCAAAATTCATCATCATTTGCAGTGTGCTCACATTGTGGGAAACTAAACCAGGGAACCTGTTCAAGCCGGAACAACTCGTGCAGCACGAGATCATTTCTCCGATAACACACCAAAATCCGTTATTTTCGGTAAATTTATCCAACAGTCTGCAAATACCTTTCCTTAAGCTAGTCAAACGTTCAATCTTCTAAATAAACCTCTTTCTATTTTGTCCAAAGAAAAAATAATACATCTAACACCTGTTAGGTTGTTCCTAACAGGACAAATACATGACTAATTTTGTACAAAAAATTTCGGTGTCCTCAACAAGAAGCAGGGACCAACCTTTGTGGATACTATGTTTGCAGACACATGATCTCAATCTGCAAATCTGCTGATAGTTGTGACGATCCTCACGAATTAGTACCACTAAGTCTATCTTAATTAATATCTTCTACTCCACTCATATGGCACATTCTGATCTTAAAAATACTGCAGCTCATCTTAAAACTGAGGACCCCTGAACCGCTCCCGGCTGGTGAATTGCTAATGGTTCAGAGATTTATCAGCGACTTCTTCCTGGATCACTACATCAATCCCACTGGTGATAATGAAGATTTCAGCATGTGTTCTCCTGAAACATTGAGTAAGAGTTAGCAGCTAAACATATAACGCATGGATCCATTGTTTTCCATCTATTGAGGTCTTCGCATTTCGTACACTATGATTAATTATGTAATGCATATATGTGTGGACAAATCATTGGAATTTAGCTACCATATGTTCAATTGCAATTGTTGCAAAATCTGATGAATGTTCTTCATGTGGACACTATTTGTTCAATTGAATATTGTGGCGAATTTGCTTTTTGCTTGCTGATTCAAAATGGGATATTTTTGTTTATTTGTTCAATTGAATATTGTGGCGAATTTTCTTTTTGCGTACTGATTCAAAATGGGATATTTTTGTTTTAACCTGGCAATTGCTCCGCACACGGGTCAACTAAATGAGTGTGTGCGATCCACATCGGAAAGCATACGTCAATCGTAGCGGAACCATCGGTGATACACATCAGATTGTGAATGATTTGCAGTGCTACTACGGTTGCGTAGGTTCTCCGGAACCGTTTGTGATTACGCGTTATCGCACACGAGAACTAGGAGTAAACCGTGCCCAATGTAAAATACAATCCTAGTCATATTTTTTTCATGAAACGTGTTGGATCCCAAACGAAAAGCACACGTCACTCTTGCGGCAACCGTCGGTGATACCCAACAAATCACAAACGGTCTGCAGCACTTGTATGTGTGTGAAGGCGCTCCCGAACCGTTTGTGATAGAACGTTATCGTAGACGGTAATTGTTAGAAAACGTGTGCGATGGAGTCTAGCATGGCAGACGGGTTGCGAAGAAAACTCGTGTGCGATGGGGTACAAATCGCACACAGTTCATATGTTGTCCCGTGTGCCTTACATACTGTTTCCCAAACGGTTCGTTACGCAGACCGTACGGTTTCACTGTGCCATTAGAAATGCTTAATCATCGATACCAGACGTGCAAAAGTATTTAGTGTGTGCTGCATCGCACATGATTACATTTTGGAATGCCTCTGGATCACTGCTGCATATCCCCGATGGTTTCTGGGTCGTGTGGGAAGGACACCCTATCGCACACACTCACTTGGCGACGGTTCCAAATGCCATCGCGAAAAGGGGTTAAAAACCGTTTGTTTAGGACTGACGTGCACCAGTGCTTGGTAAGGAATCGGTTCCAGAACTATCGGGCAGATTCATCGGGTTGCTGCGTAATGCGATTTAGGTCGTCAGCATCTGGAGGCCGAACATAGGTGCCCTAAAGTTTGCTCGAAAAGCTTCCTCAAGCTCTTCCAACAACCTATAGAGTCTGTGGGGACACTATTCAACCAGTGCCGAGCTAGGCCTTTGGGCTTTAGTAGCAAATATTTAGTGGCGTGGAGGTCATCCCCTCGTGCCATGTGTATGTGGAGGAGAAAATCCTCTATCCATACGGATGGATCCGTGGTTTCGTCGTATGATTCGATGTTTACAGGCTTGAAACCTTCCGGAAAATTGATGTTGCATTACCCTCTCTGTGAAGCACAAGGGGTGTGCAGCACCCGGGACTCGGGCTACGTCGCGTTGGAGGTCTTAGGCCCTCCGAATTTGCTGCTGCTCCCGGATTCTGTCGTTTCGGTTTACCCGATCATAGTATGATTCCCGGTAAGTGGGCGAGTCTTCTCTAGGTCTGTAAATGGACCTGGTGTGACCTCCCCGGGCGTCTAGGTCATGGCGGAGGTCGTGTTCATAAGTGGGCCGCATTTGATCCTTGCCGTAACAGCGAGGTGGGGCGGCTGGGTGTTCGGCCTCGTCAGCTTCTGTGTCCCATCCTCTGGGGGGGGGGGGTCCGGCTGTTCGGCACATGTGTATGTTGGACGTGTTGGCTCTAAGGCCTCATCGTCGAATTGTGGTGGCAATCTCTGCTTAGGATAGCTCTTGACTTGCTGTTCGTGGTTGTATCCCTCGTTGGCAGCTAGGACTTTAGTCCATCGCTCATTGTTGGTGTCCTGCTCGGTGTTGATATTGCGCTTTTGCTTCTTCAAGTTGCGGGCAGTGGCTAGAGGCCTCCACTTGAACCTTTCCTGCTCGAGCGGGTCTTCGGGGATGATAAAATCGCCCTCCCCGAGGCTAGGCTCCTCTTCGGACAGTGGGAGGTAGTTGCTGTCTTCGGAGTCTTCTGGGTTTTCTTGGTTGAGTGGGTCCTCCTGCTCCGCAGGGTCATCTTGATGATGTTCGTTGGCTGCGACTCCGGTGGGGTCGTCCGTGTTATTCTCGGTGTCGTTCTCTGCCTTGTCAACGTTACTCGCATGGCTTCGGCGAGGCTTTGACCGGCGGCGTTGTTTTCGAAGTTTGGGTGGCTCGTCTCTGGGCTTGCCTCTGTCTTGATTGGGAGTGTCGTCTCCATGTTTGGGGTGTCCACCATGTAAATATCATAGGTGGTGTCGGCGTTCTGGGAACGGGGGTCCCCAGACTTGCCTGCCTGCGGCCTGCAGCGTGGCTCAAGTGGGGGCTGATACGTCTCCAACGTATCTATAATTTGTGATTGCTCCATGCTATATTATCTACTGTTTTAGGCAATATTGGGCTTTATTTTCCACTTTTATATTACTTTTGGGACTAACCTATTAACTGGAGGTCCAGCCCAGATTTGTTGTTTGATGCCTATTTCAGTATTTCGAGAAAAAGGAATATTAGATGGAGTCAAAACGGAACAAAATCAACTGGAGAAGTTATTTTTGAAAGGAAAGAAACCCAGGGAACTTGGAGTGCACGTCAGGGGAGATACGGGCTGCCCACAAGGGTGGGGGGCGCGCCCACCCCCCTAGGGCACGCCCCCTGCCTCGTGGGGCCCCCGTAGCTCCACCGACGTACCCCCTGCACCCATATATACTCACGTACCCTAAAACTTCCAGAAGAAAAGATAGATCGGGAGTTCCACCGCCGCAAGCCTCTGTAGCCACCAAAAACCTCTAGGGAGCCCGTTAGGCACCTCACGGAGGGGGGAACCCATCACCAGTGGCCATCTTCATTATCTCGGCACTCTCCATAACGAGGAGGGAGTAGTTCACCCTCGGGGCTGAGGGTATGTACCCGGTAGCTATGTGTTTGATCTCTCTCTCTCTCTCTCGTGTTCTCTCTCGTGTTCCCTCTATGGCACGATCTTGATGTATCCCGAGCTTTGCTATTGTAGTTGGATCTTATGATGTTTCTCCCCCTCTACTCTCTTGTGATGAATTGAGTTTCCCCTTTGAAGTTATCTTATCGGATTGAGTACTTTATGAGAACACTTGATGTATGTCTTGCCGTGCTTATCTGTGGTGACAATGGGATATCATGTGCCTCTTGATGTATGTTTTGGTGACCAACTTGCGGGTTCCTCCCATGAACCTATGCATAGGGGTTGGCACACGTTCTTGACTCTCCGGTAGAAACTATGGGGCACTCTTTGAAGTACTTTGTGTTGGTTGGATGAATCTGAGATTGTGTGATGCATATCGTATAATCATGCCCACGGATACTTGAGGTGACAATGGAGTATCTAGGTGACATTAGGGTTTTGGTTGATTTGTGTCTTAAGGTGTTATTCTAGTACGAACTCTTTTATAGATTGATCCGAAAGAATAACTTTGAGGTGGTTTCGTACCCTACCATAATGTCTACGTTTGTTCTCCGCTATTAGTGGCTTCGGAGTGACTCTTTGTTGCATGTTGAGGGATTGTTATATGATCTATCAATGTTATTATTGTTGAGAGAACTTGCACTAGTGAAAGTATGAACACTAGGCCTTGTTTCCTATCATTGCAATACCGTTTACGCTTACTTTTATCCTTAGTTACCTTGCTGTTTTTATTATTTCAGATTACAGAAACCATTATCTACCATCTATTTTGCACTTGTATCACCATCTCTTCGCCGAACTAGTGCACCTATACAATTTACCATTGTATTGGGTGTGTTGGGGACACAAGAGACTCTTTGTTATTTGGTTGCAGGGTTATGCGAGAGAGACCATCTTCATCCTACACCTCCCACGGATTGATAAACCTTAGGTCATCCACTTGAGGGAAATTTGCTACTGTCCTACAAACATGTGCACTTGCAGGCCCAACAACGTCTACAAGAAGAAGGTTGTGTAGTAGACATCAGGGGCCCAGTGCGGCCAAGCTTCATTAGCTCAAGCTCAAGACCCTCGCGAGGGGCCAAGCCTCGCGGGGTGGACGACAGGAACCTTCCTCAGGAGCAGCCTCGTCAGGCAGGCTCATGAGGAGGCGGAGAGATCAAGGCAGGGTACCTCACGAGGGTGCCCCGTGACACAAGCCATGACGACCGAGACCAGGCGGGCGCCAGCCCACACAGTGTCCTTGTTTCCCTTTCGGTGAAAAGGGGGCAAGCACAGGCCAAGGCCTCAGGCAAAGGTTACCGTTTCGGTGCAATAAGACCAAGACCAGCAGAGCGGCAGGAAGGAGGTCATCGTGGAGCCCAGGACGACGTCACCACAAGAGCCTTTGGCAGTCAAAGACCAACTTTAGTCAGGATAGGTGTACCAGATGTTCCCCTTCAAAATGGCCAATTGTTGGGCCCTTCCCGCTCATTATTTGGGAAGAGGCCCAGGGCCTCGCTCTATAAATAGGACTAGCCACCACCGAGTAGGGCACGGATCGAGACCATCTGATAGAGCCCTAGAGAGAGAGAGAGAGAAGCGACTGAACTCACCCAAGCAGTTCATCGCACCAGCTCAAGAACAGCCCCTCGCGAGGCTGTTCTACCTTTGTAGTGTTCTTCATCAGCCCCAGAGGCAATCCACCACACCACACACTGGAGTAGGGTATTACACCACCACGGTGGCCCGAACCAGTATAAACCTTGTGTCTTTTGTGCTGTTCATCGTTCCTAGTTTAGATCCTCGCAAAACCATTCACACGTGAGCTGGTAGGGGAAAGATCTCCGCGCGCACCCCAGTGTTCGAACCTCAAGGGTCTGCGGAACCCGAAATCTGACAGGTGGACGTGGCTGTCCATCGGCCAGTGACGGGGGGAGCGACATCGGTGTCAGCTGTGGCTCCGCCATCATCATCCATGCATTCGGAGTTTTCGGAATTATAGTCCAGCATATCGGATAAATCGTCGATAGTGGCTACCAAGTGGGTGGTGGGTGGGATGCAAAATTCCCTATGCCTCGGTGGGCTGGTGATCATGCGCGGGGGAGTGATTCTCCTGGATAGACATTTTCTGAATTTGGTCCAATGCCTCGTTTGTCATAGCGAGGGTCGCCGAGCTTGAGGGCTCTAGGGCAGGTTCCCTTGTAACGGGGCCGGTCAATGACCCTGCTGGTCCTTCATTTTTACAGGACAAGCTAGGCTCAGGGTATGGAACCGGTTCCTCAAAGGGGTCCGCACAGTCATCTGAAATCAGGGACAGATCTTGGTAGCTGCGTGTGGATTCCATGCCGGGATTGGAGTTACTTCGAGCCAGGGGTAATTCCTGGCCATTGGCCCCCACTTCATCGTGGGGGCTCAGGGCTGGGTGAGCATTGTAGAGGACCAGTTGAGCCGAGGTTGACTCTTGGCTTCTGCCTCCAGATCCTGCCTCGAAGGTTGAGGGTAGGACCTCCGTAGGCATGATGGATCCAACCGAAGATGGAGTTTGGTCCTCGCTTGGAGTGAGTCCCTCCTAGCTCGAAGCCGTCCGGAGGGCGAGGGTCGATCCGTAGACCGGATTGGAGGACTCCAAGGTGGGCATGCCGAGGCCCACGAGGATGCGGGAGGGGAGGTAGTGAATCCGGTCAGGACCAGATCGCCCCGTGTGTCTGCAACGTATTCCAAGTTACCAAATCGAATCCGGTGTTCGGGAGCGAAGTTATTGATCTAATCTAGATGACCAATTGGGTCGGCGTGTAGCACGATGCTGCCAAACGCGAAGAGCTGGCCGGGGACAAAGAAGTCTCCAGATTCGAGACCTTCTCCTACGATCAAGCGAGCCATCAATCCTTTGGGTGATCCCGTAGCGGAACTCTCAATGAAAGAACCAATGTCGGTGTCAAAACCTAGACCTCGGGGTAGGGGTCCCGAGCTGTGGATCTAGGATCTATGGATAACAGGGGACGAGGAACACTGTGTTTACCCAGGTTCGGGCCCTCTCGAAGAGGTAAATCCAACGTCCTGCTTGAGTTTATTGATTGTATGATGAAGTTTACAAAGTAGATCTACCTCGAGATCAGCACGAGCTAGACCTTAGGCTACGAGGTGATGAATATAGCTCTAACCCTAGTGAATACAACCCTCGGTTTATATAGACACCGATAGGGCTAGGGTTACCGAAGATAGATTACAACAAGAGGGAAATATATCTCGTCCGCCTTTGACTTGGAGGGCACACCACGGCTCCACAGGTCTTCGGTCACCACACGGATCCACCAGTCTGGCCCGTATACAATGGGCCATCGCTCCGAGGACCCCTTAGTCCATGACTCCCTCACCCGTGATATGATACACTCTGTCATACACAAGCCTCCTTATATATTCTCAAAACAGCCACCATACCTACCTATTATGGCATTTCCATTGCCATTCCGAGATATATTGCCATGCAACTTCCACGGTTCCATCACATGACTTGTGTGTTCATCATCATATTGATTTGCATGATCATATAGAGGTTACATGATATCTGTGGCAAATCCACCGTTCATCATTTTTATACATGTTACAATAGATCATTGCAAATCCTGGTACACTGCCAAATACATTCATATAGTCTTATTGTTTTAGTTTTATCGAGTTTTAATATCAAGTTGTAAGCAAATAAAAGTGTGATTATCATCATTATTACAGCATTGTCCCAGCGAGGAAAGGATGTTGGAGACCATGATTCCCCCACAAGTCAGGATGAGACTCTGGACGAAAAAGAAAAAAGAACAAAAATAAAAAAATAGATAAATGAGATATAAAGAGAGAAGGGCAATGTTACTATACTTTTTCCATAGTTGTGCTTTAGAGTAGCACCATGTTCTTCATACAGAGAGTCTCATGAGTTATCACTTTCATATACTGGTGGGAATTTTTCATTAGAGAACTTGGCTTGTATATTCCGATGATGGGCTTCCTCAAATGCCTGAGGTCTTCATGAGCAAGCAAATTGGATGCACACCCACTTAGTTTGTAATGCCCACAATGCGGGTATATCTCCCACGTGCGGAGGCAAGACTTAGAGGCATAACCGCATTGTGGTTTTGTCGCAAGAAGGGTCATCTTCACACAATCCCATGTAATGAACAAGAAAGGGATAAATAGAGGGTTGGCTTACAATCGCCACGTCACACAATGAACATATAATTCATACATCATTCAGAGTACACACATAGTCTGACTACGGACAAATCCAAATGAATAGAAGATAACCCCAAATGCTAGATCCCCGATCATCCCAACTGGGCTCCACAACTGATCATCGGGAAACGAAACATAGTAACGACCAAGGTCCTCGTTGAACTCCCACTTGAGTTCGGTAGCATCATCTGCACTGGTATCATCGCCACCTGCAACTGTTTTGGTAGTATCTATGAGTCACGAGGACTCATCAAACTCAAAACCCGTGAGATCAAGACTATTTAAGCTTATGGGTAGGATGTGGCAATGAGGTGGAGTTTCAGCAAGCGCTAAGAAAATATGGTGGCTAACATACGACAATAAGAGTAAGATGAGAAGCTACGCAACGGTCGTGAAGCTAGAAGTGATCAAGAAGTAATCTTGAACTACTTATCTTCAAACAAAACACAAACCATTTTCACTTCCCGGACTCCGCCGAAAAGAGACCATCACGGCTACACACGCGGTTGATGCATTTTAATCAAGTCAAGTGTCAAGTTCTCTACAACCGGATATTAACAGATTCCCATCTGCCACATAACCTCAGGCACGGCTCTCGAAAGTTTATACCGTGCAGGGGTGTCCCTACTTAGCCCATCACAAGCTCTCACGATCAATGAAGGATATCCCTGCTCCCGGAACAACCCGATCAGACTCGGAATCCTGGTTACGAGACATTTCAACAATGGTAAAACAAGACCAGCAAGACCGCCCGAATCTGCCGACAAATCCCGATAGGAGCTGCACATTTCTTATTCTCAGGGCACACCGGATGAACACTACGTACAACAACCGAAGACCCCGGGTGAAGGGGTGGCACCGCAAGTGGCTCTAGTTTGGACCAACACTCCGAGGAGCACTGGCCCGGGGGGGTTAAAATAAAGATGACCCTCGGGTTTGCAACTCCCAAGGGAAAAAAGGCTTAGGTTGTTAGGAAAATGTAAAACCAAGGTTGGGCCTTGCTGGAGGAGTTTTATTCAAAGAGAACTGTCAAGGGGGTCCCATAACCCCAACCGTGTAAGGAATGCAAAATCAAGGGACATAACACTGGTATGACGGAAATTAAGACGGCAAGAGTGGAACAAAACACCAGGCATAAGGCCGAGCCCTCCACCCTTTACCAAGTACATAGATGCATTAATTAAAATAAGAGATATTGTGATATACCAACATAATCATGTTCCAACATGGAACAAACTTCAACTTCACCTGTAACTAACAACGCTATAAGAGGGGCTGAGCAAAAGCGGTAACTTAGCCAAACAACGGTTTGCTAGGAAGGTGGGTTAGAGGCTTGACATGGCAATATGGGATACCGATAGAACGAACAACTAGCAAGCAAAGATAGAAGTGATATCGAGGGTAATGGTCATCTTGCCTGCAAAGTTCTCAGAGTTGTCGAAAGCTTGCTCCTCGTTAGTGTACTCAACAGGTTCCTCGTTCACAAACTCATCTCCTGGCTCTACCCAAAGCAAGAACACAAGCAACGGAACAACAATCAATCACGGTGCAATGCACAAGCAACATGATGCAAGACATGGCATGCACTGCAAAATATGACGTGCAATGCATATGGGTACTCCGGAAGGGAAAAGATTATCAAGGCATCAACTTGGCAAACCAAGCATGCCACTGGAAAGATTGAGTGACCTCGGTCGAAATCGATATAAGGTTCAATGGAAACGGATGCACGGTTTGCAAATGACAAGCAAAACAAGAATGATGCAAAATTGTGATTAACAGCATCATAGCACTTAAGATGCAACAAGAAACTATGCTATAGCACTCCACCATAGCAACAAAGCACATGGCGGTATGATACAAGTGAAGGTCTAAAAATCGTGAACACTGAGCTCCTGCTAGAACTTGCTAGAACAAGACTAAAATAGCATGGCAAAAATGCAAATGATAACAGTTTCAGACTTTGTAGAAAAACAGAGCATGGCAGAAACAGATTCATGATAGCAACTTTGCAAGCTCATGCCACTCATCATAGAGCATTTAATGGCATCACAAGCTAACTAACAATAAGAAGACACAATTATTAAGTTAAACTTGGCAAGAGCAAGTTCATAGGGTGCATGGAACACTAGCAAAACACATGGCAAAAATGCACCTCATGTTAACAATCTTCCAGGAACAATGTTTAGGAAAAGTAGAGCATGGTAATGACAAGCTATACTACTCCATAATTACAACCAGAGGCATTAAAGGATAGACCATAAGCATATCTTCTAAACATCCTTACTGAACTTCATCAAAATATGCATCGATCTACTTGTGAAAACACGTCAATGTAGCAACATAATGTAACAGGAAAAGACAAATCAGCAACATCATGTGGCCTACTTTGCATGCTTGTGCTAGTCACCACAGAGCTCATAAAAATACAAGGCTTGCACCACTGTAAATACATTATGGAGATGCTCCAAAAACCTATAGACATCATGCTCATAGGATGCACACACAAAATGCAATGAAAATGACAAATCAGCAAGTTATGATAAATTCCAGAAGACAACATCATATAGCACTTTTGCAACGACGATTACGGCATCAATACATACATTAAAATGCATGAAAATGACACTAACGTGAAGGGCATCATGAGGCGAACATTTTGATATATCGTGCACGCAAAATGGAGTTATGAGCATGGTGATATGGCATGATAAACAGGGCAACACAATGTTAGAATTGCAGGGACTCCAAAAAAATGTGGTCAGCCTCCGGATCCGGATCTAGGGTTCGGGCGCGGACTTCGAGGATCACCGTGTCTCTCCGGTGGGAGGCGTCGTCGGGTGGAGGTGGCGGCGGCGGCATGATAGCGCGCGAGATCTTGATGGCGAAGGTCGTGGCGCCGGCGAGGTGGAGCGAGGCTGCAGGCGGAGGCGACGCCGGCGTGAAGGGCGGCGGGAAGGCGGTGGCACGGAGGAGCCAGGCGGCTGGGCGCGCTGGGCGGTGGCGGCGAATGGGCTGGGGCGCGTTTGCCCGGCAGGCTCGCGTGGAGGCAGCGAAGTGGGGCTCTGACCCGGACGACGTGGCGGCGCCTGAGTGGCCGAGGCGGCGGGGGCGATGACGTGTCGCTCCATGGTTGGTCGGGGCGACGTGTCCGGCGGACACGTCCGGCGGCGGTGGATCTGTCCGGTGGCGCGAGGAGCGGGGAGACTAGGGTTTCAGCCGCAATTTCGGGGGAGAGGGACATATATATAGGTAGGGGAAGTCATGAGAGTCCAAATTAAGTGCGTTTTTCTCCCACACGATTGTGATCCAACGACGGAGAGCATGGAGGGGTTTAGATGGGCTATTGGGCTGTTTTGGAGGGGTGCTGGGCTGCAACGCGAGAGGGGCTTTTACGGTTACCCGGTTAACCGTTGGGGCATCAAATGACCTCCAAATGGAATGAAATTTGACAAGCGGCCTACTGGCGATGTACCAAGGCCACTCGACAAATCTCGGCCCATTTCGAGAATGTTTTTCTCCTGCTCACGAAACGAGATAAGAGGGGTGCAACGGGTGCATGTCGGAGTGCCGGATTCCGAAACGGACAACGGGGAAAATGACCGGATGCATGAGATGAACACAAATGCAAATGAGATGCACATGATGACATGAGATGAAATGCATGACATGGAAAAAATGCAAAACATAGGAAAAAACCCAACCACGAAGGAAATATCATATCACATAGCCGGAAATGGCAAGAGTTGGAGTTACAAATATGGAAAGTTACATCCAGCGTGTTACAACTCTACACCACTACAAGAGGATCTCGTCCCGAGATCTAGGACTGCAAGAACTCCGGATACTCGGAACAGAGGTGATCCTCGCGCTCCCAGGTGGCTTCACGGTCGGAATGGTGTGACCATTTAACTTTCAAGAATTTGATTGACTTATTGCGAGTCTTGCGCTTGGTTTCTTCAAGAATAGAAACGGGATGCTCATGATAAGACAGATCTTCTTGGAGGCCAATCTCTTCGAAGTTGATAGTGCGCTAAGGCGTCTTTAAGAACTTGCGAAGCTGTGACACGTGAATCACATCGTGCGCATTTGCGAAGTTGGATGGAAGCTCAAGTTGATAGGCGAGGTTGCCTCTTTTGCCAATGATCTTGAAAGAACCCACGTATCTCGGGCCAAGCTTCCCTTTGATACCGAAGTGTCGAGTGCCTTTCATTGGAGAGACGCGGAGGTAGACATGGTCTCCGATCTCGAAAGCCAAGTCACGGTGCTTTCTATCATAGTAACTATTCTGGCGCGATTGCGCGGCTTTGAGATTTTCACGGATGACTTTACACATTTCTTCAGCTTCTGTGATCAAGTTGTTGCCAAGAAGTTGGCGTTCACCAGTCTCGGACCAATTGAGAGGAGTACGGCACTATCTTCCATAGAGAATTTCAAATGGGGCCTTGCCCGAATTTGCTTGGAAGTTGTTGTTGTAGGAGAACTCGGCATATGGGAGACAATCTTCCCACTTCATACCAAAAGAGATGACACAAGCCCTGAGCATGTCTTCGAGGATTTGATTGACTCGCTCGACTTGGCCACTTGTTTGAGGATGGAAAGCTGTCTTTGAAGCGAATGTTGGTGCCCATGGCCTTCGGAAGGAGTCCCAGGCGAGAAGTGAAAATGCTTCCATGATGCAGAAGAGATCAATTGCGGAATACTGTGCAATGAGACAATTCTGGAGGTGTATAGCTCTGCCAACTGAGTTGCCGTGATAGATTATTTGATTGGAAGGAAATGAGCCACTTCTGTAAGCTTGTCAATGATAACGAAAGTAGCATCATTCCCACGCTTGGACTTAGGAAATCCAGTGACAAAGTCCATTTTGATATGATCAAACTTCCATTCTAGAATAGAAAGAGGTTTGAGGAGACCAGGTGGTCGTTGGTGTTCTGCTTTCACCCTTCGGCAGACATCACATTCATTCACGAGTTGAGCGATCTCTCGCTTCATTCGAGTCCACCAATACGACTGCTTGAGGTCATGGTACATTTTCGAACTGGCTGGATGAATGGAAAGAAGAGAATTTTGCGCTTCATTCATTATGACCTTCCTTAGATCACCTTTAGGAACCACAATCTGGTCCTCGAAGAATAAGGTGTCCTTGTCATCAATGCGATAGCACTTGTATTTGGAAAGGCCCTTGGCAATACCGTGTTTCACCCTCTTCACCATGGTATCAAGGAGTTGTGCCTCATGAATTTGGACTTCCAAAGTTGGAGTGACTTGAAGGTTGGGAAGAAAACCTTGAGGAACAACTTGGAGATTGAGCTTGCGGAAAGCTTCACAAAGGTCCGGTTGGAATGGCTTGGGGATTAAGCTGTTGCAGTAAGCCTTTCTGCTCAAAGCATCTGCAATCACATTGGCCTTGCCTGGAGTACATTCAATACTTGGATTGTACTCTTGAATCATTTCGACCCAACGAGTTTTCCAGAGGTTGAGGTTGGGTTGAGTGAAGATATATTTGAGGCTCTTGTGATCGGTGAAAATGTCCACTTGCCTTCCCAACAAGAGATGTCTCCATGTTATTAATGCATGAACAACTGCCGCCAAGTCAAGATCGTGAGATGGGTAGTTCCTTTCTTTGGGCTTCAACTGACGAGAGGTATAAGCCACAACTTTCTTCTCTTGCATTAACACAGCGCTGAGACCTTGCAAAGAGGCATTTCAGAAAACTTTGAATGGCTTGGATTCATCATGAGGAGTTAAGACAGGAGCTGAGACTAGCTTCTCTTTGGGAGTGTTGAAATCAACGCCACACTCAGGAGTCTAGACATACTTGACATGCTTCTGGAGGAGGTTGGAAAGAGGCTTTGCAATCTTAGAGAAATTCTCAACGAATCTTTGACAATAGCTTGCAAGACCAAGAAAACTGTGAAGCTGCTTGACATTCTGAGGAGGTTCCCAGTTCACAATTGCAGAAACCTTCTCCGGATTAATAGCAATGCCCTTGGCAGATATGATATGGCCAAGGTAAAGAACTTCATCAAGCCAAAACTCACATTTGGAAAACTTCACATAGAATTGATACTCTCTGAGCTTGTCGAGCACCAATCACAAATGCTTGGCATGATCCTTCTTATTCTTGGAGAAGACCAAGATATCGTCGAGATATGACGAATTCATTTGTGTAGGGGTTGAAGATGAAGTTCATCATGAGAGAGAACGTTGGAGGAGCATTGACAAGGCCGAAAGACATGACAGTATATTCATAAGAACCAAAGCTTGTTCTGAATGCTGTCTTTGGGATATCTTCTTCACGAATGTGAATCTGATGATAACCCATACAGAGGTCAAGCTTGGAAAACACCTTTGCACCTTTAAGTTGCTTGAATAGCTTATTGATGTTGGGAAGTGGATACTTGTTCTTGATTGTCTTCTTGTTCAATGGACGGTAATCGACGCAAAGTCGGTCCGTGCCATCCTTCTTCTAGACAAAAAGAACACCACAACCCCACGGAGATGAACTCGGTCTGATCAAGCCCAGACACTCTTGTTCATCAAGCTGTTTCTTCAATTCTTTCAGCTCCTTTAGTCCAAGCTTGTATGGATGCTTGCAAACGGGTTCCGTACCAGGCTCAAGATCGATAACAAACTCAATTGGCCGGTGAGGAGGCATACCCGGAAGCTCTTCTGGAAATACATCTTGGTACTCACAAACGACTGTAATCTGAGAGATAGCATCTAATAACTCGCCGTTCTCATTCAGAGAGAACAGCCGAATGGTTTCGTCACGAGCGGTATAGATGATCACATCCTCAGAAGAGTGTGTCAATTGAATCTCCCTGGCAGCACAATCAAGTTGAGCCTTGTGCTTAGAAAGCCAATCCATGCCGAGAATTAGATCAATATCCGAGTCGCCAAGAACAATTGGTTTAGACAGAAATTTATAGTTACCCCTCTTGATAGAAACATCCAGGACGCAATTATTAGATGTCATTTGCTTACCCGGGTACACAATCTTCAACGGGAAAGGAATCTTTTCCGTCACAAACTCATGCTTGGCAACAAAAGGTATTGAAATGAAAGAAAGAGATGCACCAGTATCGAATAAAACTTTTGCAGGAATGTCATTAACTGAGAGATTACCCATTATCACATCCATAGATGCCTCCGCTTGAGCTGCATTCAACATGTTCACCTTAGCATGCTTGGTATTATGCTTGATCGCTGCATTGCTTGAAGACCTCACATGAAGAGGAGGAGGAGGCGGAAGGTGCCTTTGGTTGAAGCACTTGTTTGCATAGTGACCTTTCTGCTGACACTTGTTGCAAGTCACCTCTGAGAGAGGACGATGATAAGAAGGAGGGGCATTTGACCTTGGAGCTTGAGTCTGAGACTTGTTTTGATAGCCTCGGTTGGGTGGGTGGGAAGATCCACGGCCACCTTTGTTCTTCTACTAGTAAGGCTGACGAAATGGAGGAGGCAGAGGAAGCCAGAACTTCTGTTACTTAGCTGCCACTTGTGAGGAAGAAGAAGATTGAACTGCATCCCTGATTCTCTTCTTTAAAGCCTCACACTTGAGTTGAGCAGCTTCTTGCTTGAGGGCCATGTTATAAAACTGATCAAACTGAGTAGGCTCAACAATAACGAGAGCTAACTGTAGATCCTTTGTGAGGCCACCCCTGAAGTGATAGATCATGCTCTTTTCATCAGGAACGTCTTGTTTTGTGAAGCGAGCACGTTTCTGAAACTGGATGTTGTATTGGTACACGAACATGCTTCCTTGCTTGGGATTGTGGAATTCCTCACGCTTGCTCTCAACAACACTTGTAGGAATGTGGTGAGCTTTAAAGTCCCAACAGAAGTCAGTCCAAGTAATCACTCGACCTCCTCTGGAATCTTTGTATTGTTGATACCAATCAGCAGCTTGGCCCTTGAGCTGAAAAAAAGCGAACTTGACGTAGTCCTCAGGCTTGACATTGCTACATTCAAAATGCTTGCTGATGTCCACGAGCCAATCATTGGCGTCCGTGGCCTTGACACAGTTGCTGAAAGACTTTGGCTGATTTGCAAGGAACTGGTTGAGGGTAGCAAACTGAGGCTGATTGTTGAACTGCCCTTGACCTTGATTTCCTTGGTTGCCTTGGCCTTGGTTGCGCTCTTGCAAGATTTGCAAGAGCATCTGGGTGTTGGCGTTGGTGGCTGCCATGACAACTTGCTATGCCTCCAGAGGCAGAGGAGGTGGAGGGTTCAACTGATCCTCATCATTTCGGTCCGGATTCAGTCGCGTCGGAGGAGCCATCCTGAAGAGGGTGACATCCGTTAGAACCATGATAGACAGATAGCAAGCTGAATCAATGGATAGAAATTGCAACATATAGTCTTCACAATGAACATCCAAACATAGATTGAACGAATGAATTCCAAAGTTAACATTACACGACCATTATGGTGAGAAGCCACCTGATAAGAGATCAATGAATGAAATAACAAGGTACGACTGGAACAAATAAGTGGTAAGGATCACCCAATCACATACCAAATATTTGCGGGAAGAATCACTAGAGCTACTTGAATTCCCACCTATAAACTCCTGAAACTTTCTGTTTATGCAATCTGGCGTTGGGCATACAGGGGAAGCAATATATCTCACCCAACTAAACAATCCCTACATCCAGGTGTATCCATCCGTCAACACATAACCAAGAAAACTTCGGAAATCATGTACCTCAACCATCGAAAAGCATCTGTTATACAAGCTATGGCAATACTCCTGAACTCCCTCCCTAGTACTGGGTGGCGTCGAGGTTATCTCACCAACAACTGCATAAAAGAGATTTTCGATGTCGGCAAACTCAAGTATTCCGAAACTGCAATGATTAAATTGTGACGACAACACCTCGGAGCTCAACTCCCCGGGACACTGCCACAACCCCTAAATGTCAGGAGGCACCAAGAACAATGTTCTCGTCACAAGAATATCGGAACGATCCCAAGATACCCGCGTGATCCTAAAAAAAATTCATGAAATTTGAGGAGAGGAAAGTCAGAACATCTACATCAGGAGGCCTCACCAGAGCGACGAAGGGGACTGAGGAGTAAAAAGAGTCCTACTCTCCGATATATAATCCTAAGACTTAAAACATTTTTTGTTCTACACTCAACAACGTCAGCGATTCGATCAAGCAGGGGGCCCCTAAGTCGGGGATGGCTCTTATTACCAACTTGTAACGCCCACAATGCGGCAATATCTCCCACGTGTTGAGGCACGACTTAGAGGCATAACCGCATTGTGGTTGTGTCGCAAGAAGGGTCATCTTCACACAATCCCATGTAATGAACAATAAAGGGATAAATA
This sequence comes from Aegilops bicornis, assembly GCA_021605145.1. NCBI lineage: Eukaryota > Viridiplantae > Streptophyta > Magnoliopsida > Poales > Poaceae > Aegilops > Aegilops bicornis. The sequence continues at coordinate 603,254,796 of CM038672.1, forward strand.
GAGGGTCAGCTTACAATCGCCACGTCACACAATGAACATATAATTCATACATCATTCAGAGTACACACATAGTCCGACTACGGAAAAATCCAAATGAAAAGAAGATAACCCCAAATGCTAGATCCCCGATCGTCCCAACTGGGCTCCACTACTGATCATCAGGAAACGAAACATAGTAACGACCAAGGTCCTCGTCGAACTCCCACTGGAGTTCGGTAGCATCCTCTGCACTGGTATCATCGGCACCTGCAACTGTTTTGGTAGTATCTGTGAGTCACGAGGACTCAGCAATCTCAAAACCCGTGAGATCAAGACTATTTAAGCTTATGGGTAGGATGTGGTAATGAGGTGGAGTTGAAGCAAGCGCTAAGCAAATATGGTGGCTAACATACGACAATAAGAGTAAGATGAGAAGCTACGCAACAGTCGTGAAGCTAGAAGTGATCAAGAAGTGATTCTGAACTACTTACGTTCAAACATAACACAAACCGTGTTCACTTCCCAGACTCCGCCGAAAAGAGACCATCACGGCTACACACGCGGTTGATGCATTTTAATCAAGTCAAGTATCAAGTTCTCTACAACCGGATATTAACAAATTCCCATCTGCCACATAACCGCGGGCACGGCTCTCGAAAGTTTATACCCTGCAGGGGTGTCCCTACTTAGCCCATCACAAGCTCTCACGATCAACGAAGGATATTCCTTCTCCCGGAACAACCCGATCAGACTCGGAATCCCGGTTATGAGACATTTTGACAATGGTAAAACAAGACCAGCAAGAGCGCCCGAATGTGCCGACAAATCCTGATAGGAGGTGCACATATCTCGTTCTCAGGGCACACCGGATGAACACTACGTACAGCAACCGAAGACCCCGGGTGAAGCGATGGCACCGCAAGTGGCTCTAGGTTGGACCAACACTCAGAGGAGCACTGGCCCGGGGGGGGGGGGTTAAAATAAAGATGACCCTCGGGTTTGCAACTCCCAAGGAAAAAAGGCTTAGGTTGTTAGGCAAATGTAAAACCAAGGTTGGGCCTTGCTGGAGGAGTTTTATTCAAAGCAAACTGTCAAGGAGGTCCCATAACCCCAACCATGAAAGGAACGCAAAATCAAGGAACATAACACCTGTATGACGGAAACTAAGGCGGCAAGAGTGGAACAAAACACCAGGCATAAGGCTGAGCCTTCCACCCTTTACCAAGTTGATGCATTAATTAAAATAACAGATATTGTGATATCCCAACATAATCATGTTCCAACATGGAACAAACTTCAACATCACCTGCAACTAACAACGTTATAAGAGGGGCTGAGCAAAAGCGGTAACTTAGCCAAACAGGTTTGCTAGGAAGGTGGGTTAGAGGATTGACATGGCAATATGGGAGGCATGATAAACAAGAGGTAGGTAGCGCGACATAGCGATAGAACGAACAACTAGCAAGCAAAGATAGAAGTGACATCGAGGGTAATTGTAACGCCCCGGATTCGATGCGCCAGGTGTCCGTCAGTTATTCGCCGTCTTTGCCATGTCATGTGCTTGCGTGTTGCAATTTGCCATGTCATCATCTACATTTCATATCATGTCATCATGTGCATTTCATTTTGCATACGTGTTCGTCTCATGCATCCGAGCATTTTCCCCGTTGCCCGTTTTGCAATCTGGCACTCCTATGTCTCCCGGCGCCCCCTTTTGCCTCTTCTCGTGAGCGGGTGTTAAACGGTCTCGGAATGGACCGAGGTTTGTCAAGCGGCCTTAGTATACCACCGGTAGACCGCCTGTCAAGTTTCGTGCCATTTGGAGGTCGTTTGGTACTCCAACGGTTAACCGGGTAACCGTAAAGCCCCCTTCTCTTTGCAGCCCAACATCCCTTCCAAAGTGGCCCAAAATCCACCTAACTCCCCTCCATGCTCTCGGTCGTTCGATCACGATCGCGTGGCCGAAAACCGCACCTCATTTGGACTCTCCTAGCTCCCTCTACCTATATATATGCCCCACCCCCCGAATTTCGCGGATCAAAACGCCCCTAACCCTAGCCAACCTTCCCCTCCGCCCGCCGGACATGTCCATCCCGCCGCCGGACATGTCCGCCGCCTCCCCCGTCCAATCCGCCCCTTGGTGGCCTCAGCGCCGCACCGCCGCCCTTGACCGCCAGCCGGGTCGGGCCCACCGAACCAGCAGCGCCGCCTTCGCCTGCCCATGCATGCTTCATGCCGATCAGAACATGCACTTTTGTCATTTTTGCCATGATTGATGTGTGCACCCTATGAACTTGAGTCCTACATGTGTTTTGTAATATGCCATGCCATATTTGCAGGGGTGTATGCCATGTATTTTTGTGATCTCTGTGGTGACTAGCACAAGCATGCAAACTAGGCTTCATGATGTTGCTAATTTCAGCCATGTTCTGCTGATATTTTTATGCCATGTAAACTTGATGCTACCGAGAGATACATGCATATTTGGAGATACTTCAGTAAGGATTTTTTGTACATATGGTTATTATCTATCCATCCATGCCCTTGTTTGCAATTATGGAGTGCCATAGCTTGAGTAAATCGAGCTCTACTTTTGCTATAAAATGTTTCCTGGCAGGTTGTTTACATGTTATTCAATTTTGCCAAGGTTGTTGTAGTTGATCCATGTATGCTATGATGTTGTTTTTGCCATGTATAGCTTCTATGCCATGTCTTCTTACTGTTGGTTGCATTGCCATGCCATGTATTGCTCTGTGGTGAGTGATTCAAGCTCACCAACATGCCTACTTATTGTTGTTCCTGCCATGTATGAATCTGTAATATAACTTGCTATGTTTACATGGGTGCCATCATATTTTCTGATCCTTTTTGGCTCATGGTCAGTAAAGGACATTTGTTCTATGCATTTAGTAGATTCATGCCATGCATTTTTTCCATTATATGTTCCTTTAACATGTTGTTTGATAGCTCTAAAGATTGCAACCTGATGTTATTTCTGCTAAAGTCTGAAACTGTTATTATTTTCAATCTTGCCATGTGTGTTTGAGCATGTTCTATTGATTTCTGGAGATAGCTCAGTGTTCATGTTTTGTAATGCTTTACCTGTACATCATGCCCATGCCTTTTGTTATTACGTTGAGATGTTGTAGCTTGTTGTTTTGATGCTTGCAATATGCCTAGTTGCTGTTTTGGACAGTTTGTTGTTATGACTTATATAGTGTGTATGTGTTGAACCGTTGCTCCGTTTTGAGTGCGCTCTATATGAAACTTGCTTGATTTTGCATGTAGTTTCATATTATCATGTTGCATCCTTGTTTTGAGGTGTTTGCTTGATGTTTGTATGCATTTTGCATCAATGTCATGCTTAACTTGTTTTGCTCATATCTTCTAGGCCGTAGCTCCGAATCTAATGAACTTTATATGTAACTTGACTAGAATTTAGTGTAGATCATCTTGGTGCATCTTAACTTGCTGTTTAAAAACTTAAACATAAGGTTTATTCAGATCTGGACCAATTTCGAAATTTGCATATGAGGACTTACCGGAATTGTTCTATGTTGTTTCCGGCCTCATTTTAAACTTGCCTTGATGTGTTGCTCTTGTTTGCATCATCCCTTGCCATGAGTAGATTCATGTAGCCGTGTCATGCATCATGGTTGATTGTGCTTCATGTCTTGTTCATGTGTGGTGTGTTTACTATGTTGTGTGCTTCTTCTTGTTAGTTCCTGTTTCGTTGCGATCGTGAGGATCCGTTCGTCTACGCTTGGTTAAATCTTCGTGGCTTCATCTTCTTCATGGACTCGTTCTTCTTCCTTATGGGATTTCAGGCAAGATGACCGCTACCCTGGATCTCACTACTATCATTGCTACGCTTAGTTGCTTCGTTCTATCGCTATGCTGCGCTACCTATTACCTGTTTATCAAGCCATCCCAAATTGCCATGTCAGCAAACCGTTGTTTGGCTATGTTACCGCTTTGCTCAGCCCCTCTTATAGCGTTGTTAGTTGCAGGTGAAGATGAAGTTTGTTCCTTCTTTGGAACATGGAGATGTTGTTCCTTGTTGGAACATGTTTACTTGTTGGGATATCACAATATATCTTATATTATTAATGCATCTATACACTTGGTAAAGGGTGGAAGGCTCGGCCTTATGCTTGGTGTTTTGTTCCACTCTTGCCGCCCCTAGTTTCCTTCATATCGGTATTATGTTTCCGGATTTTGCGTCCCTAACGCGGTCGGGTGATTTATGGGACCCCCTTGACAGTTCGCTTTGAATAAGACTCCTCCAGCAAGGCCCAACATTGGTTTTACCATTTGCCTCACCTAGCCTTTTTTCCCTTGGGTTTCCGGAGCCCAAGGGTCATCTTTATTTTAGCCCCCCCGGGCCAGTGCTTCTCTAAGTGCTTGCCTGAACCGAGTAGACTGTGGGGCCCCCTCGGGGAAACTCGAGGTTTGGTTTTACTCGTAGGATGTCTCATCCGGTGTTGCCCTGAGAACGAGATATGTGCAGCTCCTATCGGGATTGTCGGCGCATCGGGCGGCTTCTTTGGTCTTGTTTTATTGTTGTCGAAATGTCTTGTAGCCGGATTCAGACTGATCGGGTCTTCCCGGGGAGAAGGAATATCCTTCGTTGATCGCGAGAGCTTATCATGGGCTAAGTTGGGAAACCCCTGCAGAGTATAAACTTTCGAGAGCCGTGCCCGCGGTTATGTGGCAGATGGGAATTTGTTAATATCCGGTTGTAGTAAACTTGAAGTCATCGCGTCTAAAATACACCAACCGTAGCGTAACCGTGAGTGTCTCTTTTCGGGTTGATCGAGAGGAGAACACAGTTTCGGGTTATGTCGGCGTAAGTAGGAGTTCAGGATCACTTCTTGATCATTACTAGTTGACGACCGTTCCTTTGTTTCTCTTCTCGCTCTCATTTGCGTATGTTAGCCACCATATATGCTTAGTCGCTGCTGCAACCTCACCACTTTACCCCTTCCTTTCCCATTAAGCTTTGCTAGTCTTGATACCCATGGTAATGGGATTGCTTAGTCCTCGTGGCTCACAGATTACTACACCACCAGTTGCAGGTACAGGTTTGCGATGATCATGACGCGAGAGTGATGCTTGCTTGCGTTGAGTTCTTCTTCTGCTTCTTCGATCAGGGGATAGGTTCCAGGTCGGCAGCCTGGGCTAGCAGGGTGGATGTCGTTTGAGCTTATGTTTATGTTTCATCCGTAGTCGGATGTTGATCTTGTATATGATGTTGATGTATTCTTGAGGCACTCGTGCCTTATGTATGTATCCCCATCTATTATGTAATGTTGATGTAATGATATCCACCTTGCAAAAGCGTTTCAATATGCGGGTCTATCCTTGGTGGGACCGTCGAGTTCCTTTGGATAGGGTCGCATATTGGGCGTGACAAGTTGGTATCAGAGCCTCGACCGACCCTAGGAGCCCCCTTGATTGATCGTGTAGTTTGGCCGTTGTTGAGTCTAGAAGAAAACTGTTTTCGGAGTCTAGTTATATCGGAGAGTAGGATTTCTTTTTACTCCTCAGCCCCTTCGTCGCTCTGGTGAGGAATCTTGACGTAGGTGTTTTGAATTACTCCTCTTCCCGTTCAAATTTTTCTTTAGGTTCACGCAGTTGGTTTTCCGATCGTTGGCCCTCAGCTCTTTTCATCCGGTGCATTTTCGTCAAGTCGACTCGACCATCTTCATCTTTGCAAGTTCAATCCTCAGTTGTCTTCTTTTCCCACCCGCCCACCCTTCTTCTTCTCGGAACCGGAGTCCGTAATTGAGTATCCATCCTACTCGTGCGAAGTCTTTTCTTTCTTTCCTCAATGATATCAACCGGTGTTTTCTCTTCAAGTTATTCGTCGGTTCCCCTCCCGAGTTGCCTTTGTTTTTCCCGCCCTCCCACCCTCTTCTTCCCGGAGCCCGAGCCTCTTTCGAGCATCAATTTCATTCGGAGTATCTTTAGTCTTCCCTCAAGTATTTCAACCGGTGAATTCTCGTCTCGTTCGTCATTCTTCATCTCTTTTTCTTTTCCGGAGAATTCAATTCAAGTTATTCAGGGTGACCATATTCTTTTCCTTGGGTCAATTGTTTTCCCTGCTCGTTCGCCTCTCGCCAGTTTATCATTCCGGAGTTCGGAAGACATCTCAGAAGATTCGTGTTTGCTTTTAATTATTTCGAGGTTGTCACCTCATTCAAATCTTTCAATTGTTCCGGTGCATCATCTATCTGTTCAACATCCCTTTCCAACGGTGTTTTTTCTCTTCAGTGGGCCCTAACCCACACGTCTTTTCCCAGGATCTTACCTGACCCTTCTATTTCCCCGGAGTTATTCTCAAATTCTTTTCGGAGTTTGACGTAAGTATGAATTTCATCAGTCAGATGCCATCTCTAAGATCGCTTTCAAATTCTTTTCATCTCGGGTTCTACCTTTCCTCTTTTTCATTATTCCGGAGTACCTCAACAATTTTGATGGTGTTTCTCGTCGTCATTCTCAACTTTCAAGATCGAGGAAGAGTTTCTCCAAATCTTGCCCGTTCTCTCGGAGATTCGTGGTTCTAGCTTCATGCTATCCTCTCGAATTATTCCGTTTGTCAGATATTCCTTTTTCCTACCCATCCGGAGTATGTCAGGAGTTGTTTTTTTTTTCATTTCTTTTCACCGGAGGCCATCATTCCAGTTATCATTCTCTAAGTATCCCGGTGCCGCGCTCAAGTATTCTTCAATCAGTGTGCGATCTCTTCGATCCCTTTTCTCTAAATTTCCTCAAGTATCTTCGTGCTTTTCTAATTCTTCCCGGTGATTCATTCTCTTTCGTCAGTCATTTCCGAATTCTTACGGTGGTTCGTTCAAGATTATTTTCCTTGTTTATCATATTAATCCATTCGTTCTTTTCAATCCTACCGGTGGTTCATGAAGTCCTTCTCAAGTTTGCGATATGTCACTTCTCAATTTTTTTCAAGAAGAATAAGTAGTATGCAAAATCCACTGCTTGTCATCAATTTAATTTGATGAAGGATAAGCATACAATAAATCTTATTCTTATTTCCTCGAAGTGAATAATCCTTTTTCTTTAGAGTTTGTTCTTGATTAATAAATTCTAGTTCCAAGTGTTCTCATCTTTTCTTTTCCGGAGTTCAATTTCCTCGGCCATCTCGTCGGAACCTCCATCCGAATCATCGCAAGGCTCATCTTATTCTTTCTTCGTTCATTTTATCTCAGCATCCTTTTGTTACCGGAGTTCTTCATGGTGGTTCTTCATGATTTAATTCATTCTTCAAGAGTTCATCAAGATCTTGTTGGTGGAGTTCAAGTATCTTTTCTTCTCGCGTCTCGAAGCGCAAGTAATTCTTCATTTTCTTTTGAAGTGGAGTTTTGCATTTCTTCGTTCCTCTCAGCTATCCAATCATTTCCGTTTGCGGCTGGTTATCACCTTATGATCTTGAGATGTTACCTATAAGTCCACAACAAGCTTATTCTTTCGTTGTTGATTTTCTCAACAACTCCATTCAATCCTTCTAAATTCTTTTATTTCAATTCTTTCCGGAGGTTTTGTGTCATGTCTTCATCAAGTATCATTCCGTCCTCTCAAGCTCGTGTTCTATTCTTTCCTTGTTCAACCGATGTGCTGCCTAAATTCTTTCAGTCTTATTCGTTTCTTTTCTCATTCTAACCACTCCGGTTAGAACGAGTGATTTCATAGTCTATCTGATTCCGTGATCTTTTAATTCCCGTCATTCTCGTCGTTCCTCTCTTTTCTCGAGCGCTCTCGATTTTTTGCTTCTTCTCTTCAGTTCTTGTTTCACCTCTTCCTTTTCCCTTCCGTCTCGGTCCTAAGATCTCGGGACAAGATCTCTTGTTAGTGGAGGAGTGTTGTAACGCCCCGGATTCGATGCGCCAGGTGTCCGTCAGTTATTCGCCGTCTTTGCCATGTCATGTGCTTGCGTGTTGCACTTTTCCATGTCATCATCTACATTTCATATCAGGTCATCATGTGCATTTCATTTTGCATACGTGTTCATCTCATGCATCCGAGCATTTTCCCCGTTGTCCGTTTTGCAATCCGGCACTCCTATGTCTCCCGGCGCCCCCTTTTGCCTCTTTTCGTGAGCGGGTGTTAAACGGTCTCGGAATGGACCGAGGTTTGTCAAGCGGCCTTGGTATACCACCGGTAGACCGCCTGTCAAGTTTCGTGCCATTTGGAGGTCGTTTGGTACTCCAACGGTTAACCGGGTAACCGTAAAAGCCCCCTTCTCTTTGCAGCCCAACACCCTTCCAAAGTGGCCCAAAACCCACCTAACTCCTCTCCATGCTCTCGGTCGTTCGATCACGATCGCGTGGCCGAAAACCACACCTCATTTGGACTCTCCTAGCTCCCTCTACCTATATATATGCCCCACCCCCCGAAATTCGCGGATCAAAACGCCCCGAACCCTAGCCAACCTTCCCCTCCGCGCGCCGGACATGTCCATACCGCCGCCGGACATGTCCGCCGCCTTCCCCGTCCAATCCGGCCCCGCCGCGTGGCCTCCCGCGCCGCCCGCGCCGCCCACAGCCAGTCGGGCCAGGTCGAACCCGCCGCCCGCGCTTCGCCTCGCTTTGCGCCGCCGCCCGCCGTCTGGCGGCCGCGCCATCTGCCGGGCTCCGCCGCCCTTCCCGCGCCGCCGCCTCCTCGTCGCTCCGGTCGCTGTCGCCGCCCCTCGGCTCCGGTCGCGCCGCCATGGCAGCCGTCCGAGTCCTCGTCGCCCGGCCCGCCCGGCCGCAGCCTCGCCGCCGCCGGATCCGGCCGGATCCGGCCGGTCCGGCCCGCCTCCGCCCGACCAGCGCCTCCCCGCGCCCCTCCGGCCTCCTCCTCCTCCTCCCGCAGCTCCGGCGAGCATTCTCCGGCGAGATCCGTGCGATGGTTGACTTCCCCCCCCCCCCCTCTGAAAAATTGCTTAGTCCCGAGATATTTCAACATTCTGGTGCATATTTCATCATGCCATAACTCTCTGCATATTGCTCCGTTTCGTGCGTGTAATATGTGAAATAGTTCGCCCCGACGAGTGGATCATTTCATCTCATTTCATCATTTACATTTGAGCTCATCTTGATGCCCGAAATGCTGTTAGAAGAGGGCTATGTGATGTTAGTTTCAGATTTTTATCAGAACATGCACTTTTGTCATTTTTGCCATGATTGATGTGTGCACCCTATGAACTTAAGTCCTACATGTGTTTTCTAATATGCCATGCCATCTTTACAGGGGTGTATGCCATGTATTTTTGTAATCTCTCGGGTGACTAGCACAAGCATGCAAACTAGGCTTCATGATGTTGCTAATTTCAGCCCTGTTCTGCTGATATTTTTATGTCATGTAAACTTGATGCTACCGAGAGATACATGCATATTTGGAGATACTTCAGTAAGGATGTTTTGTATATATGGTTATTCTCTATCCATCCATGCCCTTGTTTGCAGTTATGGAGTGCCATAGCTTGAGTCAATCGAGCTCTACTTTTGCTATAAAATGTTTCCTGGCAGGTTGTTTACATGTTATTCAATTTTTCCAAGGTTGTTGTAGTTGATCCGTGTATGCTATGATGTTGTTCTTGCCATTTATAGCTTCTATGCCATGTCTTCTTACTGTTGTTTGCATGTCCATGCCATGTGTTGCTCTGTGGTGAGTGATTCAAGCTCACCAACATGCCTACTTATTGTTGTTCCTGCCATGTATGAATCTGTAATATAACTTGCTATGTTTACATGGGTGCCATCATATTTTTTGATCCTTTTTGGCTCATGGTCAGTAAAGGACATTTGTTCTATACATTTAGTAGATTCATGTCATTCATTTTTTTGCCATTATAATTTCCTGTAACATGTTGTTTGATAGCTCTAAACATTGCAACCTGATGTTATTTCTGCTAAAGTCTGAAACTGTTATTATTTTCAATCTTGCCATGTGTGTTTGAGCATGTTCTATTGATTTCTGGAGATAGCTCAGTGTTCATGTTTTGTAATGCTTTACCTGTAAATCATGCCCATGCCTTTTGTTATTAAGTTGAGATGCTGTAGCTTGTTGTTTTGATGCTTGCAATATGCCTAGTTGCTGTTTTGGACAGTTTGTTGTTATGACTTGTATAGTGTGTATGTGTTGAACCGTTGCTCCGTTTTGAGTGCGCTCTATATGAAACTTGCTTGATTTTGCATGTAGTTTCATATTATCATGTTGCATCCTTGTTTTGAGGTGTTTGCTTGATGTTTGTATGCATTTTGCATCAATGCCATGCTTAACTTGTTTTGCTCATATCTTCTAGGCCGTAGCTCCGAATCTAATGAACTTTATATGTAACTTGACTAGAATTTCGTGTAGATCATCTTGGTGCATCTTAACTTGTTGTTTAACAACTTGAACATAAGGTTTATTCAGATCTGGACCAATTTCGAAATTTGCATATGAGGACTTATCGGAATTGTTCTATGTTGTTTCCGGCCTCATTTTAAACTTGCCTTGATGTGTTGCTCTTGTTTGCATCATCCCTTGCCATGAGTAGCTTCATGTAGCCGTGTCATGCATCATGGTTGATTGTGCTTCATGTCTTATTCATGTGTGGTGTGTTTACTATGTTGTGTGCTTCTTCTTGTTAGTTCCTGTTTCGTTGCGATCGTGAGGATTCGTTCGTCTACGCTTGGTTAGAGGATCCACAACAATATAACTTCTATACAAATATACCCAAACATAACTCATTATGTTGTCTTCCTTGTCCAACTTCAACTAATTTGCTCAGGTTTGAAAATAATTAATGGGGCTCACAATCATAGAACATGTCCAAGATAGTATATTTATATGTGAAATCTCTCTTCCTTCAATATTCTTTCATGAATCATTCAAGTGACCAATACAATGTTTGCTAACCTTCAAAAAATTTACTACCTCTACTTCCTATATGTGAAGGCATTACTTCCCATGGCAAAGGCATATGAAACATATATAATTTCAGATTTATGACATTCAAATCATTCAACCATTTACTCATAGGATATAGGTGAAGCACACGAGCAAATGACAAACTACTCCAAAAAGATATAAGGGAAGATCAATGAGTAGTTAAATAATTATGTAGCTTTGTGAAGACTCTCTCTCATTTAAGAATTTCAGATCTTGGGATATTATTCAAACAGCAAGCAAAACAAAATAAAACGACATTTCAAAGATAGCACTCATCATGTGAAGAAGCAAAAACTTAGGCTCAACCGATACTAACCGATAATTGTTGAAGAAGAAAGGTGGGATGCCTACCGGGGCATCCCCAAGCTTAGATGCTTGAGACTTCTTAAAATATTATCTTGGGGTTCCTTTGGAATCCCCAAGAATGATCTTTTGTGTCTCCTTAATTCCTCTCATATCACGATTTCCTAAATCTCGAAAGCTTCATACACACCAAACTCAACAAGAACTCGTGAGATAAGTTAGTATAAACCAATGCAAAAACCTTATCATTTTATACTGTAACAAATCGCTAAAATTATTATTCAACATTACATACTAAATGCCTCTGCATATTTAATAGTCCTATCCTCAAATAGAATCATTAAAGAAGCAAACATATGCAAACAATGCAGACATAACAACAATCTGCCTAAACAGGACAGTGTGTAAAGAATGCAGCAAGATCCATAATTCCCTAGCTCCAAAAACTATGAAAGAAAATTCCCACTGTAGTAAATTTATCATAGCTCAATATGCAAAAAGTTTCAACATTTTATCATATTCTGACTTTTCTAGGGAATTTTTGCAACAGCGGTAAACTTTCTGTTTTGAAACAGCAACATGTATACTTGCAAAATTAGCATGGTAAAGGCTATCATTGACATTTTTATTGAAAAAAAATATGAAAAACATTGTTCTAAATAACAGCAAGCAAATCCTAACAAAATAAATTGACGCTCCAAGCAAAACACATATCATGTGGTGAATAAAAATATAGCTCCAAGTAAAGTTACAAATGAACGAAGACGAAAGAGGGGATGCCTTCCGGGACATCCCCAAGCTTAGGCTCTTGGTTGTCCTTGAATATTACCTTGGGGTTCCTTCGGAATCCTCAACCTTAGGCTCTTGACACTCCTTATTCCATAGTCCATCGAATCTTTACCCAAAGCTTGAAAACTTCACAACACAAAACTTAACAGAAGATCTCGTAAGCTCCGTTAGTATAAGAAAATAAATCACCACTTAGGTACTGTTGTGAAATCATCCTAAATTAATATTGGTGTAATATCTACTGTATTACAACTTATATATGGTTCATACCCTCCGATACTACTCATAGATTCATCAAAATAAGCAAACAACACATAGAAAACAGAATCTGTCAAAAACAGAACAGTCTGTAGTAATCTGTATCAAACGCAAACTTCTGGAACTCAAAAAAATCTTCCAAAATAGGAAGTCCTAGATAATTTTATTATTGATCTAATGCAATTGGAATCAGTATTTTATCACTTTCTGGTGATTTTTAACAATTGTTTTCGTGAGCATGAAGTTTCTGTCCTTTTCAGCAAAATCAAATAACTATCATCCAAGAAGATCTTACTTGGCACAAACACTAATTAAAACATGGAACCACATCTAACCAGAGGATAGATGAAATATTTATTACTAAACAGGAGCAAAAGGCAAAGACCAAAAATAAAATTGGGTTGTCTCCCAACAAGCGCTAACGTTTAACGCCCCTAGCTAGGCATGATGATTTCAACGATGCTCGCATAAAAGATAAGAGTTGAAACATAGCGGGAGCATCATGAAGAATATGACTAGCACATTTAAGTCTAACCCACTTCCTATGCATAGGGATTTTGTGATCAAACAACTTAAAAGAACAATAATCAACTAGCAATGGAAGGCAAAACAAGCATAACTTCCAAACTTTAAGCACATAGAGAGGAAACTTGATATTATTGCAATTCCTACGAGCATATGTTCCTCCCTCATAATAATTTTAAGTAGCATCATGAATGAATTCAAAAATATAACTAGCACATAAAGCATTATTTTCATGATCTACTTTCATAGAAATTTCACTACTCTCCACATAAGCAAATTTGTTCTCATGAATAGTAGTGGGAGCAAACTCAGCAAAATAACTATCATGTGAATCATAATCCAATTGAAAATTAAAATCATGATGACAAGTTTCATGGTTATGTTTATTATTTATAGCATACGTGTCATCAAAATAATCATCATAAATAGGAGGTATGCTTTCATCATAATAAATTTGATCATCAAAACTTGGGGGACCAAAAATATCATCTTCGTCAAACATAGCATCCCCAAGCTTGTGGCTTTGCATATCATTAGCATCATGGATATTCAAAGAATTCATACTAACAACATTGCAATCATGCTCATCATTCACATATTTTATTCCAAGCATTCTATGTAGTTCTTCTTCTAGTACTTGAGCACAATTTTCCTTCCCATCATTTTCACGAAAGACATTAAAAAGATGAAGCATATGAGGTACCCTCAATTCCATTTTTTTGTAGTTTTCTTTTATAGACTAAACTAGTGATAAAACAAGAAACTAAAAGATTCGATTGCAAGATCTAAAGATATACCTTCAAGCACTCACCTCCCCGGAAACGGTGCCAGAAAAGAGCTTGTTGTCTACTACACAACCTTGTTCTTGTAGATGTTGTTGGGCCTCCAAGTGCAGAGGTTTGTAGGACAGTAGCAAATTTCCATCAAGTGGATGACCTAAGGTTTATAAATCCATGGGAGGCGTAGGATGAAGATGGTCTCTCTCAAACAACCCTACAACCAAATAACAAAGAGTCTCTTATGTCCCCAACACACCCAATACAATGGTAAATTGTATAGGTGCACTAGTTCGGCGAAGAGATGGTGATACAGGTGCAATATGGATGATAGATATGGGTATTTATAATCTGAAAATATAAAAACAGCAAGGTAACAAGTGGTAAAAGTGAGCACAAACGGTATTGCAATGCGTTGAACCAAGGCCTAGGGTTCATACTTTCACTAGTGCAAGTTCTCTCAACAATAATAACATAATTGGATCATATAACTATCCTCAACATGCAACAAAGAGTCACTCCAAAGTCACTAATAGCGGATAACAAATGAAGAGATTATGGTAGGGTATGAAACCACCTCAAAGTTATTCTTTCTGATCGATCTATTCAAGAGTCTGTAGTAAAATAACACGAAGCTATTCTTTCCGTTTGATCTATCATAGAGTTCGTACTAGAATAACACCTTAAGACACAAATCAACCAAAACCTTAATGTCACCTAGATACTCCAATGTCACCTCAAGTATCCATGGGTATGATTATACGATATGCATCACACAATCTCAGATTCATCTATTCAACCAACACAAAGAACTTCAAAGAGTGCCCCAAAGTTTCTACCAGAGAGTCAAGACGAAAACGTGTGCCAACCCCTATGCATAGATTCCCAAGGTCACGGAACCCGCAAGTTGATCACCAAAACATACATCAAGTGAATCAATAGAATACCCTATCGTCACCACGGGTATCCCACGCAAGACATACATCAAGTGTTCTCAAATCCTTAAAGACTCAATTCGATAAGGTAACTTCAAATGGAAAACTCAATCCATTACAAGAGAGTAGAGGGGGAGAAACATCATAAGATCCAACTATAATAGAAAAGCTCGCGATACATCAAGATCGTGCCAAATCAAGAACACGAGAGAGAGAGAGAGAGAGAGAGATCAAACACATAGCTACTGGTACATACCCTAAGCCCCAAGGGTGAACTACTCCCTCCTCATCATGGAGAGCGACGGGATGATGATGATGGCCACCAGTGAGGGATCCCCCTCCGGCAGGGTGCCGGAACAGGGTCCCGATTAGTTTTTTGTGGCTACAGAGGCTTGCGACAGCGGAACTCCTGATCTATTCTGTTTCCTGATGGTTTTAGGGTATATGGACATATATAGGCGAAAGAAGTCGGTCAGGGGAGCCACAAGGGTGGGGGCGCGCCAAGGGGGGCAGGCGCGCCTCCCTGCCTCGTGGCCACCTTGAAGTTTCCATAACTTGAACTCCAAGTCTCCTGGATCACGTTTGTTCCAAAAATCACGCTCCCGAAGGTTTCATTCCGTTTGAACTCCGTTTGATATTCCTTTTCTGCGAAACACTGAAACAAGGGAAAAAACAGAAACTGGCACTAGGCTTTGGGTTAATAGGTTAGTCCCAAAAATAATATAGAAGTGTTTAATAAAGCCCATAAACATCCAAAACAGATAATATAATAGCATGAATACTTCATAAATTATAGATACGTTGGAGACGTGTCGATTGGCCATGTGAGACGCGGCAGCGGAGGTCCGCGACGCCGGCGAGGTGGAGCGAGGCGGCGGCGGAGGGTGACGCCAGCGTCAAGGGCGGCGACTAGAAGGCGGCGGCGTGGGAGGAGCCGGGTGGCGGTGGCTGGATGGGCCTCGGGGGCCGCGTTCGGGGGAAGGCGGGCCCGCGCGGGGAGGCGGCGAAGTGGGGCTCTGACCAGGCGACGTGGCGGCGCCTGAGTGGCCGAGCCGGCGGGGACGATGTCGTGTTGCTCCGTGGTTCGTCGGGGCGACGTGTGCGGCGGACACGTCTGGCGGCGGTGGATCTGTCCGGTGGCGCGAGGAGCGGGGAGACTAGCGTTTCATCCGCAATTTTGGGAGAGAGGGACATATATATATATATATATATATATATATATATATATATGTGTGTGTGTGTGTGTGTGTGTGTGTGTGTGTGTGTGTGTGTGTGTGTGTGTGTGTGTGTGTGTGTGTCTTTGTGTCTGTGTGTGTGTGTGTGTGTGTGTGTGTGTGTGTGTGTGTGTGTGTGTGTGTGTAGGGGGTTAGGAGAGTCCAAATGAGGTGCAGTTTTCGCCCACACGATCGTGATCCAACGATGGAGAGCATGGAGGGGTTTAGATGGGCTAGTGGGTTGTTTTGAAGGGTGCTAGGCTGCAATGAGAGAGGGGCTTTTACGGTTACCAGGTTAACCGTTGGGGCATCAAACGACCTCCAAATGGAACGAAATTTGACAGGCGGCCTACCGGTGATGTGCCTAGGCCACTTGAAAAATCTCGACCCCATTCCGAGAACGTTTTTCTCCCGCTCACGAAATGAGATAAGAGGGGTGCAACGGGTGCATGTGGGAGTGTCGGATTCCGAAACGAACAATGGGGAAAATGACCGGATGCATGAGATGAACACGAATGCAAATGAGATGCAGATGATGACATGAGATGAAATGCATGACATGGACAAAATGCAAAACAAAGTCAAAAACCCAACCACGAAGGAAATATCATACCACATAGCCGGAAATGGCAAGAGTTGGTTACAAATACGGAAAGTTACATCCAGGGTGTTACTTAGTTTCCGTTGAGCTTTCATACACTTATAGCTCTTAGTGCATCTGTTGCATGCCAAACCCTACTCCTGGCATTAATGTTGATTGATGGGCCTCTCCATTGCCCGTTGATCAGCCGCGTCGATGCGAGACTTTCTTCCTTTCTAATTTCTCCTTATTGATCTCTATCACCGCATTCTATTCCACCTACAGTGCTATACCCATGGCTCACGCTCATGTGATGCGTGAAGTTGAAGATGTTGAAGCGCGTTAGAAGTACGATCCAATTGCCTGATTTGACACCGGGGTGCTCATGATTTATATTTATACGGTGAAGGTTGAGCCATGCCATGCTAACATGATAAAATGAGTAGGGATAACATTCGTTAAGGATTGCATATTTTGAAAAAATAATGATTATGTTTCTTATATTCACGATATTGTTATGTTGATATCAATTACTTCATCGTTTCTAAATATTTATACCGTAAAGAGATTACATGATAAACATGCTAGGTAGCATTCAACATCAAAAATTCTATTTTTATCATTTACCTACTCGAGGACGATTGGGAATTAAGCTTGGGGATGATGATACGTTGGAACATATCTATAATTTTTTATTGTTTCATGCTATTATATTATCAATCTTGGATGCTTTATATGCCTTTATATGATATTTTATATCATTTTTTGGGACTAACCTATTAACCTAGTGCCCAGTGACAGTTCCTGTTTTTTCTTGTTTTTGACTTTCAAAAAATCAATAGCAAACAAAGTCCAAACATGATGAAACTTTAAGGTGATTTTTTCTGGACCAGATGGGCCCTAGAAGGTTCGGGACGAGGCCGGAAGATGTACGGAAGAGCCACGAGCTCAACGGGTGAGTCCCCTAAGCTCGTGACTCCCACACAGCTCCGTTTGACCTAATTCCAAGCCTATAAATTCGCAAATATTCCTAAACCAATAGAGAGCCACCCGAAATACTTTTTCCGCCGCTACAAACTTCTATTCTTCCATGATCCCATCTGGGGATCTTTTCTGGTACTCTGCCGTTGGGGGAATCGACCATGGAGGGCCTCTACATCAACCTTACCGCCCTACCGATGATGCGTGAGTAGTTCACCACCGACCTACGGGTACATAGCTAGTAGCTAGATTGCTTCTTGTCTCTCTTTGGTCTTCAATACCATGTTCTCCTCGATCTTCTTGGTTATATCCAATGTAATCTTCTTTTGCGGTGTGTTTGTCAGGATCCAATGAATTGTGGGTTTATGATAATACTATTCATCGAAAGTAACTGAGTCTTTCTGAACTTTATTATGCAAGATTATGATAGCTTTGTATTTCTCTGTAATATATCTGTTTGGTTTGGCCAACTAGATTGATTTATCTTCAGCGGGAGTGCTTTGTAATGGGTCCAATCTTGCGGTGTCCTCAACCGGTGATAGAAAGGGTAGTGAGGCACATATTTGTATTGTTGCCATTAAGGGTAAAACAATGGGGTTTATTCATATTGATTGAATTTACTTTGTTTGTTATGAACTTAATACCGTAGATGCATGTTGGATAGCGGTCGATTGGTGGAGTAATAGGAGTAGATGCAGACAGGAGTCGGTCTACTTGTCTTGGACGTGATGCCTATATATGTGATCATTGCTATGAATAACATCATAACTATGTGCTTTTCTATCAATTGCCCAACAATAATTTGTTTACCCACTGTATGCTAGGGTTTCGATATAGAAGCCTCTAGTGAAAACTATCCCCCCCCCCCCGGGTCAATTTAATCATATTACAAAAACCAAAAAATACCTTGATGCAATTTTATTATTTTTATTTTCTTTTTTATCTATCTATCAGTAACAAAATTAATCCTTGCATGTAACGATTTCAAGGGGATTGACAACTCTCTTGCCTGCATTGGGTGCAAGTATTTGCTTTTGTGTGTGTAGGTTCTAAAGACAAGAATTTTTGTGGTTCTCCTATTGGTTCGATAACCTTGGTT
Organism: Aegilops bicornis; assembly: GCA_021605145.1. Taxonomy (NCBI): domain Eukaryota; kingdom Viridiplantae; phylum Streptophyta; class Magnoliopsida; order Poales; family Poaceae; genus Aegilops; species Aegilops bicornis. The sequence goes on from CM038672.1 coordinate 603,273,173, forward strand.
CTCACTGAGGTAAGTACTTACCCGCTACTATATTGCTTCACCCTTCCTCTTTGGGAAAATCCCAACACATCTCACAAGTAGCAATGGCTCCCTTCTATGTAGAGAAGGGCTTAAGTTAGTTTTTGAGTATAATAAAGTAGTTGTTACGAAATATGGAATATTTGTCGGAAAAGGTTATGAGTGCAGATGTTTGTTCCGCCTTTCCCTTGCAGATTTTCGCAATGAAGTCGTGAACAATATTCATTCGAGTGTTAATGAATCTAAAGTTTTGCATTCACCCCTTTGTCACATTAGTTTCGATGTTATGATGCGGCTAAAAATATTGAAATTAATCCTGAGTTTCACTTTAGCCAAAGGTTCTAAGTGTCATTCATGTGTGCAATCTAAGCAACCTCGCAAGCCTCGTAGGGCTGCGAATGAGAGACACTTGGCACGACTAGAACTCATACATTCTGATCTTTGTAAGATGAATGGTGTTTGACTAGAGATGGAAAAAATACTTCATGACATTGATAGATGATTCCACTAGATATTGCTATGTTTATCTGTTAAATGCCAAAGATGAGGCTCTACACTACTTCTAAATCTATAAGGCAGAAGTTGAAAATCAACTTGAAAAGAAAATTAAACGAGTCCGGTCTGATCATGGTGGAGAGTAATTCTCGAATGAGTTTGATTCTTTTTGTGTCGAACACGACATTATTCATGAGAGGATGCCCCCCTATTCATCCCAATCAAACGGGGTTGCCTAGCGAAAAACCCGTACTCTAACTGATCTTGTTAACGCCATGTTAAATACATCCACTACAAAAAAGACACATCCGTGACATTTTGGGCCGAACGAAAAAAAATTATGTCATGCTTATGACACTTCTATGACGATACTTGTGACAAAACCCGGTATCATCATAGATGTGGTGGGCTCCTACTTCTATGACAAAAAATCATGATAGAAAATGTATTTTCATCCTGGGCGGGCCGGAGACGCAGCTGCATGACATTCTTTGGGCCGTCTATGAAGGAAAAAACCGTGGTAGAAGCGAGGGCGAGGAAAATATCGGGAGAGTTTACGGTTACGGTGTGTGGTCGGGGGCCGAGCGATGCGCGTTTCTCTCATATGTACGCGCGTGTGCGCGAGGCATTGCGCTCTAACTGAACCCAAGCGAGGCGTTGGGCTCTAGCTAATCCAGAGCAATTGCACTGCAGGCTACGAGTTACTGAACCCGAGCGATTGATTGATCCCTTGCTGTTAACTGAACCCGAGTGATTCCTTCACTACTGCTGCTAACTGAAGCCGATTGATCCTGCCTCTGGATGAACAGTGAGCGTTGCTGGGGGGTTTGGATGAACAGTTCCTGGTGGGAGGTTGGATGAACAGGACCCCGTGGTAGTAGAGGTCGTTGCCGCTGGGTGAACAGGAACCCGATCGATCGAGCCGGTGGAGGGGTGGATGAACAGGACCCCGTGGAGGGCTAGATGAACAGGACAACCCCGTGAAGGGCTGGATGAACAGTAGCCTATGGAGGGGTGGTTGAACAGGACCCCGTGGAGTGGGCTGGTTGAACAGTAGCCGGTAGAGGAGCGCGCGGTGGAGGCTGGATGAACAGGAGCCCGTGGATGACCATCCACAGGTGGAGGCTGGAGGAGGTCTACGGTGGATGAACAGTAGCCCGTGGAGGCTGGAGGAGGTCTATGGTGGATGAACAGTAGCCCGTGGAGGCTGGAGGAGGTCGACGGTGTAGATGAATAGTATCCCGTGGAGTCCCGTTTTGCGGTACGCCACACCCCTCCCGATGAACAGGACCCCCGTTTCGACCGTAGCGCTCCAACACAAGTCCGTTTCCTCCGTTCTGCGGTACGCCACACCCCTCCCGATCAACAGGACCCCGTTTCGACCGTAGAGGTTCATTTCCTCTGTTTTGCGGTACGCTAGACCCCTCCCGATGAACAGGATCCCGTTTCGACCGTGGCCGGTCGAACACAAGGATGTTTCCTCTGTTCTGCGGTACGCCAGGCCTCGTTTGCATCGGCTGTTCCGTCCAAGCCGGTTGGCTCCCGATGAACACGATGACGCATTTCGTTCCGACCCAGCTGGTTGCCTCCCCATGATCACGATAACGGTGCAGCTTCTCCGTTCCGACCCAGCCATGTACACGAGCCCTGGCCGTACGTATGCGTGAGTAGGCGTTCGAGACCCCGCCCGTATGTACGTACGTGGTCGTATTTACTTTCTTGCACCCTGGCCGTTGTACGTACGTGTACATGCTACGTGCGTGCCTCTACTACAATATGTGCCCTTCCTTACACGGCCACGGTTCATCGCTGCAGCCTGCAGACAAACCGATCGTATGTATGTACACGTTCGCGACCAGGATGAAAAAGCTACTTACACTTCGACCAGGTGGGTCCCGACTGTCAGGCACTTCCTGGCGTGCGAAGATGTAGCTGGTGGGTCCCAGCAGTCAGGGGACAAATCATTTTTTTTGCCCGTAATATGGACACACTTCCTTGCGTGCGAAGATGTAGCTGGTGGATCCCAGCAGTCAAGGGGAAATGTTTTTTTTTCATGAAATACGGTGGCCCGTCCGGTGGGTCCCGGCTGTCAGGTGGAGGAATAATTATTTTCCGCATAATAAGGAGGCACTTCCTTGTTGCGGCCGTGGACCAAGTTGTCAGCCTCTGCAAGTACAGTACTCTTTCGATGGAAGTCATTCATTGACCACATTGACCATGCCACGCCGAGAGCACCAAGGCGATGGACGACGGCGAGGCCTAGGAATGGACGACACGGAGCCGGGGAAGACACAGTAGTGGATGCCCACGCGGAGAGGAGTACGAGGGTTCACTGGTTCGGCTGCGGTGTGAGGCTGCCGTCGCTGCAGGGCCTGGCCGGCGGTGGGAGTAGTAGGGGGCGGTGAGGCCTCCGCAGCAGCACAGCCGGCCACGAGAGGCACGAGCAGGAGGCACGACCGGCGCTACTTTGGGCAGTTGGAGCAAGAAGACCAGAGGTTGAAGAAGCACTACAGCCGTTGGATGGACATCGTACGGTCATTGGAGGTAGAATCGTTCATATTGACTAAGTTGACAAAGCCCTCCATCCCTGTCAGCTTAGTAGGCCCACAAGTCAGCCTCCCACTATGCTGGGTCCCAGCTAGCAGGGGAAGTATTCATTTTTTTGTGCGTAATAAGGAGGCACTTCCTTGCGTGCGAAGATATAGCTGGTGGGTCCGAGCTGTCAGCGGCGGTAAAGTTTTTTTCACAAAATACAGAGGCCCTTTCGGTGGATCCCAGATGTCAGGTGGAGGAATCATTATTTTGCGTGTAATAAGGAGGCATTTTCCTTGCGTGCGGCCGTGGACCAAGCTGTCAGCCTCTCCACGTACAGTCCACTTCAGATGCATGTCGGTCATTGACCATGTTGACCACGCCGCGCCGAGAGCACTAGGGCGGTGGACGACGGCAAGGCCTAGGAAGGGAACGACAGGGAGCCAGGGAAGACTCCGCAGTTGTTTCCCATGTGGAGGGGAGTACGAGGGTTTACTGGTTCGTTTGCCATCGCAGGAGAATAACAGCTGGTGTGGGTGAGTAGAGGGATGGCTAGGCCTGCGCTGCAGCACAGACGGCCGTGGGAGGAGGGAGCAGGCAGTCCTGTCGGCGCTTGTTTCAGCGGCTGGAGCAGGAAGAGCAGAGATTGAAGAAGCACGACGGCCGTTAGATGGACATCCAACAGTCACTGCTTGTGCGTCAACCTTTTTTTAGGAAAGCCTCAAATCTGTGGAAAAGAGCATAAAGCCCATCTGCCATTATTTCTAATAATTTATAGCCCATTTGCTAATTCTTAATGGTTTTTTTGGAGCCCATATTCTTTTTGTTAGCATTAAAACCCATATTGTGGCCACGGTTAAAAAAATATATGAAATTTTGCATATTTCGGTGCAGTCCGAACTGTTTTTAATCCTGAAATTTCGAGTCACATTCAAACTGATTTTAAAAATAAATGTATATCAATATAAAATCTAACAAATTGTCCACGCATAAAAATCAGTACAATTTAAAATCTCGAATTGAAAAAAAAAAATTTGAAACTAATTGCCGGTTTGATGTGTTTTAAAAATGTACAACCCATTTCTCATTCCTGATAGGCCATTTTCTCGGCCAGCCGAATGAAGCTCTCCTCGTCTTGAAAGATTTGCAGCCCAACAGGCCTGACAAAGCGACTTACTTAACAAATCACAAAAAAATTGGGCTAGCCATTTTTAGAAATAAAAAACTACTGGGCTGGTCTGTGGTAAACATAAAAGAAAAGGTTGTCTAGACAGGCCAGAGTGCCCTCAAGCCCGATTGACACCTACTTCCGTCTCAAAAACAAATTAGATAAATTCCACTCCAATTATGGTGATTCATAAAAATGCCACAACAATTTCCAAACTTTGAAAAATGCCACTGCAATTTTTGCAAACTTTGAAAAATGCCACTGCAATTATTGCAAACTTTGAAAAACGCCACTCCAGATTTCAAAAAATGCCACTAGAAATGGCATGAAATGGCATTTTTCAAAGTTTGGAAATTGCAGTGGCATTTCTCGGAATCACCAGATTTGGAGTGACCTTTATCAAATTAACCCAAAACAAAAATAATTGGGCGAGCCATTGGGTCCCTGGTGTCAGCCGCTCGTTGTGCAATTCTCTCGTTTATTGACTACGTTGACAATGGCATGGGACCCAGATGTCATAAATCCATTAGGAGGAGCCATTTTTTTATTGGCTTGAAATTAGGAGGCACTTACTTGCATACTGCCATGACCTTGGTAGGTCCCTGCAGTCATCATCTACACGTACAATCGTCTCCTGATTGTGTACGCGTCAACCTGGTAGGCCAACAAGTCAGCCTCTAAACCCGTGGCAGACAAATACAAACCCAACGAAAAAATAACAGCCCATTCCATATGTTCAAACGAAAAGTTCAACATTCAGAGCAAAGTAACAGGTCTGATCCAGATATAGAGTACTGAACTTCCACGTTGACAACCATCATAGCCAAGTTAACTATCTACTCCCACTAATACTCTAGTAGTGTACAAGTACTAACTTACTCTTAGCTAACTAGACGATGCTAGACGCCATCTGCGGTACACGCTAAACACCGGCACCGGCGTCCTCCGCCTCGCCTCGGACTTGCCAGAGGTGCGATAGGGTGCATTGCTTTCGCCCGTTCGCCCTTTCCATGTCGGCGTGGTCCACCGAAGCTTCGACTTCTAAGTGGGAAACCCACTTGACGAGCTTGTAGTAAAATTCGGCGTCGCGAACGCGTGCGTGCCCGACAACCTCCAGGGCTATTTTCCGGGCGCCGGACTCCACGTAGTCGGCCCAGTTGCGGGTGCTCTGCTCCCAACTCAGAGCATCGATGCGATGTTGCTCCATGTCCCACTGGCGGCGCAAATCAGCGATACACTGCTCCTTGATACGTCTTCATCATATCTACTTTTCCAAACACTTTTGCCCTTGTTTTGGACTCCAACATGCATGATTTGAATGGAACTAACCCAGACTGACGTTGTTTTCAGCAAAATTGCCATGGAGTTATTTTTGTGCAGCAATAGAAGTTCTCGGAATGACCTGAAACTTCACAGAGAATATTTTTGGAATTAATAAAAAATACTGGCGAAAGAATAAAGACCAGGGGGCCCACACCCTGTCCACGAGGGTGGGGGCGCGCCTACCCCCCTTGGGCGCGCCCCCTGCCACGTGGGCCCCCTGGTGCTCCACCGACCTCAACTCCAACTCCATATATTCACATTCAGGGAGAAAAAAATCAGAGACAAGGATTCATCGTGTTTTACGATACGGAGCCGCCGCCAAGCCCTAAAGTCTCTCGGGAGGGCTGGTCTGGAGTCTGTTCAGGGCTCCGGAGAGGGGAATCTGTCGCCGTCGTCATCATCAACCTTCCTCCATCACCAATTTCATGATGCTCACCGCCATTCGTGAGTAATTCCATCATAGGCTTGCTGGACGGTGATGGGTTGGATTAGATTTATCATGTAATCGAGTTAGTTTTGTTAGGGTTTGATCCCTAGTGTACATTATGTTCTAAGATTGATGTTACTATGACTTTGCTATGCTTAATGCTTGCCACTAGGGCCCGAGTGCCATGATTTCCACTACAAAAAAATACACTTCCATGATGATACGTGTTTGTCACAGTAGGTCACCTTTTCTGCCATGCATGTACATCCATGACAAATTTATGACAGAATCAAGATAGTCATACCTGTGATGTCGTAGAAGTGTTCCATGACAATACCAAAATTATCATCACGGAAGTGTCCACTTCCATGACGATAAATCACGCAGCGTCCACGAAGTGCTTTCGTCAAGGGTGACCGACACGTGGCATCCACCATAACGGAACGCCGTTAAGCTATCGGGTCCGGTTTTGGATCCGATAACCCGTTAATAGCCCCAACCAATGGGGATTTTCCACGTGTAAAATCATCATTGGCTGGAGGAAACACGTGTCAGCTCCGTGTTGGCACAGGTGTCACTCATCCAATGGGCGAGATGCGCCTATGATATGTTAACACGTGGACCGGCCCAAAAGTGGCCCATAAAGTTTAAATGGGCCGGCCCAACTAAAGGCCCACAAGATTTTGTGGACCATAATGGGCCGGCCCAGCTAAAGGCCCACAAGATTTTGCGGGACATAATGGGTCGGCCCAGGTAAAGGCCCACAAGATTTTTGCGGGCCATAATGGGCCGACCCAGGTGAAGGCCCACAAGATTTTTGTGGACCATAATGGCCGCCCGACTAAAGGCCCACGAGATTTCGCAGACATTAATGGGCCGGCCCAGCTGTAGGCCCACAATATTTTGAGGACCCTAGTAGGCCGGCCCATTAACTGGCTGCCATGTTTTGGGCCAAATGTCGGCCCATATTTGATCCGGTCCATTAATGGCCTGCCACGTTCCGGGCCTAATAATGGCCCATATGAGATCCGGCCCGTTAAAAGCCTACCACGTTCTGGGCCAAATTACGGCCCAGATCAGGTCCGGCCCTTTAAGAGGATTGGGCTAAATTATGGCCCATATCAGATTCGGCCCGTCAACTGGACGCTATGCTTTTGGGCCCACTTGCTAAAGGCCCATTTAGTAATTCGACCTGATATTAGTTTTGGCCTATTAAGGGCCCGTTTAACATTTCGGCACTATATTAATTTCAGCCTGTTAAAAGCCAGTCATATAGTTGGGCCTAACAACGGCCCGGTTTGCATCCGGCCTGCTCGCAGCCGATAATCTGATTGGGCCAAACAAGGACCGAGAAAATTTTGGCCCATGGGTCGGGGTCTATTTCGGCCTGCTGCCGGCCCGTGAGTTGTTCGGCACGTTTCAGGCCCAACCTACTTTTCAGCCTCCTAAAGGCCCATTGAGTTTTCTTGGGAAAATAGGGCCGGCGGTTTACTCGGCCTATTAAAGGCGAGAATCTACTAGTGGGCGATTTACATTTAGGCACATTAGCGGACCAAGATGACAGGCCCATGATGCGGACCATACATAGTGATTTGCATGACGGCCCGATTATGTCTTTGTAATTGTAGGCTTTGGCCGGTTTACTGCAAAGACAGGATATATATATATATATATATATATATATATATATATATATATATATATAGTAAAATAACTGCAGCATCGTGAAGAAGAAAAAAACCTAGACTATACAATAAAGAAACTACGGCATATTACATCCATTGCGCATCAAAGTTCGCCACTATGATAATAAAGCACAAGCAGACAGCAGATTACATACACTGAGCATCAAAGATCGCCACCACTACAACTAAACACGCTGATAAAATAATATACAAAACCGATAGCACTTCAATAGAGTTAAAGAAAGGTTAGCCCTGCTCGGGAGCTGCAATGCAAGCTGGTGAGACTGCACTTATTTGACACTTATATCCTCCTCACTCTGAAAGATAAACAAGCAGACAGATGACATGTTTTGCACATATAAGTATCAGTGCTGACAATTCATCACAGTTCTTACTGACGAATAAAGTGACACAGTTTAAAATATCATTAACACAATATGGTATTGTTCAGGTCAAGACATGGCAGGAAATGACATTGTGAAGGAGTTGTCAGCTTCACGACACCACTGGATTACAGATCAAGAACTCATAACTATCAATGGTTAGTGTGCTGTCAATTTATCCCATTTCAGATTGGAAAAATAAGATCACTTGCTCTGTATAGTTTAATTTACATGGTATGAAGAAGGAACTTGGTTGTACAACTGAAAACGTAAATTGAGAAGGACAAACTTTTGTTTATGAACTGGAGTACATAATAAACTTTAAACATGCAATTTGATGCAAACACCAAAAATAAACAGCTGTTGCAGTCATGCGTAACCAAATATACACAACAAAGTTTGAAGGCTTGTGATGTAGGGCGGAACCCTACGTTGACGATCTTTCACGCTTGGAGAGAATCCCTACGAGGAACACGAAGAACGAGCGGAAGAACACGAGGGAAAACACGGGGAGAACGAGAGAGAGATCACTCAACCGACAAGAAAACGATCACACAAGTGCTAGATTATAAAACACATAGAGTGGCACAAGATTCAAGGACAACAAAGGGTAGGATACAAGGGTAGCCGTTCTTCTCCATGAGGAGGTCTTGATGGGGTCCACCCTAGGAGGGGTCTTGAATCCGCTTGGGGATCTTCTCCGTAGAGGTCCTGATCTCGAAGGAGAAGTAGCCAAGTGGATGAGCAAAGGCTCTCACACGAAATATGAGCAAATCCAAAGCTAACCCTAGAAAGGATGAGGGAAGGTCTATTTATAGTCTAGGACCTCCAAGGGGTAAGTTGGGGCGAAAAGAGTACATGGGCCTCGGCAAACGCCAGACGCAGCAGGCGGTAGTACCGTTGCTTCATGGCGGTAGTACCGCTTTCAGTAGTAATGCCGCTTGGTGGTGATAGTACCGCCTCACGCCTGCTCGATTCCTGGAGTGTGTCGGGTTTTGAGGAAGTAGGCGGATGGAGAGCGGTAGTACCGCTTGGCTTGAGCGGTAGTACCGCCTCCCTGGACTCTGCAACTCCTCCTCTTGTTCTTGGTGTCCATCTTGGGCTGCAGCTTCTCCTAGGTTGGTTCCTTGGTACCTAAGCATGCACAACATTCAGATTGAGGTAGTAGCCATGTCTCGAGAGGGTCATATGATATTTCACTAAGGAGAGAAGTCACCTCGGTCTCGAGGGCTCGAGCTCGTGCTCTAGTCATGGGTCCTCTTGGCTCTTGATGAGACGGTTGTGGATGCATGGGGATGATCGTGGGATGCTCCGCATCATCTCCCCCCCCCCCCTTGGGAGAGATCCGACCTCGGATCAAAAGCTTCATCTCCATGAAAGGTGCGAGGTCCTTGACGTTGAAGATGTCGCTCACGTTGTATTTGTCGCGAGGTATGTCGATCTTGTAAGCGTTGTCGCTAGAAGCGTGCTAGTACCTTGAAAGGTCCATCGGCTCGAGGGAGAAGTTTGGACTTGCGTTCTTTGGGGAAGCGGTCCTTGCGAAGGTGTAGCCATACTAGATCACCAATGTTGAAGACGATGGGTTGCTTGTTGGCGTTGAGCTTGTTTGCTTGGCGTTGTACTTGGAGCTCGATGGTGTGCCTTGTATCTTCGTGCATCTTCTTGATGTAGCTTGCTCGTTCACTTGCATCCATGTTGGTGCGCTCTTGGAGAGGAAGTGGTAGAATGTCCAATGGGGACAACGGGTTGAAACCGTGAAGCGACCTCGAAGGGGGACTTGCCGGTAGTTGAATGTCTTGCACGATTGTAGGCGTACTCGGCGATGGGTAGACATGCTTCCCACTCCTTGATGTTCTTCTTGATCAAGACACGAAGTAGAGTGGATAGTGTGCGGTTCGTCACCTCCGTTTGGCCGTCGGTTTGAGGATGGTATGCCGAGGAGAACAAGAGCTTGATTCGAGCTTGGCACATAGGGTCTTCCAAAAGTAACTCAAGAACTTGACGTCACGATCGGATACGATTGTCTTTGGTACGCCATGGAGTCGCAAGATTTCCCTACAAAAGAGATTTGCAACATGTGAAGCATCGTCTATCTTGTTGCAAGGAATGAAATGTGCCATTTTAGAAAATCTATCCACAACAACAAAGACGGAATCCTTGCCATTTTGAGTCCTAGGCAAACCAAGTACAAAATCCATACTAATGTCTTCCCATGGTTGATATGGGATAGGAAGAGGCATGTAAAGACCATGAGATTGAGCTTTAGACTTAGCTTTGCGACATGTGTAGCATCGGTTGGTGAAGCGTGAGACGTCATGGAACATCTTGGGCCAAAAGTAGTTGTTGGAGAGTGCGGCGAATGTCTTGTCGCGTCCCAAGTGTCCCATGAGGCCGCCTCCATGAGCCTCTTGCAAAAGGAGCAAACGAAGAGAAGACTCGGGAATGCAAAGTTTGTTAGCTCTCATAAGGTAACCATCCTTGATGTAATATTGTTCCCAAGATGTATGCGTCAAACACGTAGCATAAGGAGAAGCAAAAGATGGATCATGCTCATACAAGTCTTTTATATGCTCAAAACCAATAACATTCAACTCAAGTTGAGTGACAAGCATGTTTATGCGTGAAAGCGTCGGCAACTACATTTTCTTTACCCTTAATGTACTTGATCACATAAGGAAAAGATTCAATGAATTCACTCCATTTGGCATGACGCTTGTTCAATTTAGTTTGACCTTTGAGGTACTTAAACGTTTCATGATCGGTATGGATGACAAACTCATGCGGTCTAAGGTAATGTTCCCAAACATGTAGCACACGCACTAAAGCATACAATTCTTTGTCATAGATGGGATAATTAAGTTGAGCACCGGAGAGTTGTTCACTAAAATAGGCAATGGCTCGTTTTTCTTGCATTAAAACTCCGCCAATTCCGGTACCACTTGCATCACAATGAACCTCAAAAGTTTTGTCAAAATTGGGCAACGCAAGAATCGGAGCATGAGTAAGCAAAGACTTGAGCTCATCAAAAGCTGTTGATTGCAAAGTTCCCCAAACAAAGGGAGTATTCTTCTTGCTCAAAGCATGCAAAGGAGCGGCAATTGTGCTAAAATCCTTCACAAAGCGACGATAGAAACCCGCAAGACCAAGAAAACTTCGCACTTGTTGCAAATTGGTTGGTTGGGGCCAAGTTTTAATTGCTTCAATTTTAGTTTCATCAACATGAACACCTTTTGAAGAGACAACAAATCCCAAGAAAACCACTTTGTCAACGCCAAAAGTGCATTTTTCAAGTTTGCATAAAGGCTTTCCTTGCGAAGAGTTTGCAACACAGATTTAACATGGTTAATATGCTCTTTCATGGTTTTGCTAAACACAAGAATATCATCAAAGTAAACCACAACAAAGACTCCAATATAAGGACGAAGCACATGATGCATAAGACGCACAAAAGTACCGGAGCTTCGAAAGACCCATAGGCATCACTAACCACTCATATAAACCAAATTTGGTTTTGAAAGCAGTTTTCCATTCATCACCCTCTTGTATGCGTATTTGATAATAGCCACTTTTAAGATCAATTTTTGAGAAAAGTTGGCTCCACTAAGTTCATCAAGCATGTCATCTAAGCGAGGAATGGGATGCCTATATCGAACGGTAATAGCATTGATAGGTGTACAATCGGAACACAAGCGGAAACTTCCATCGGTCTTAGGCACAAGAATAACCGGAACGGCACAAGGGCTTAAGCTTTCACGTACATGACCGTTGTCGATGAGTTGTTGTACTTGCCGTTGAATCTCCTTGGTTTCTTCCGGATTGACTCGGTATGGAGCTTTGTTTGGTAGCGGCGCTCGGGGATGAGGTCGATTCGATGCTCAATGCCTCAAGAGGAGGTAGACCCGGAGGTAGCTCATCGGGGAAAACATCTTGAAATTCCTGCAAAAGAGATTGAAACACCAAAGGTAGCTCGTGAATGGTGTTAGTTTTTGGTTCTCCATCCTTGCACACAAGGACAAAGTGCATTACACTCGATGGGTGCTCACACTCTTCTCTCATCTCACTTTTGGTGGCAAATAGAATGAGGTTTTTCTCTCTAGGCGAAGAGTCTCTCAAATTTGGCTTGTGGCTCTCACTCACTTTTGGGTGGATCACTTTCTCACTTTGTTCTCTATGATGTGTGGCTTGCTTGTCGGCTAACACTTGACTAGGAGACATAGGTTGTAGCACATACTCCTTCCCTTTCGTCTTGAAGCTATAGTGATTGGTTCGCCCATTGTGGATGACACCACGGTCGAATTGCCATGGTCGACCAAGAAGGAGGTGGCAAACGGTCATTGGGACCACATCACACTCCAAAGTGTCTTCATAAGCACCAATTTTGAAGGAGACTTGGACCGTATGCTCGACTTCGTATAGTGCCGGAGTCACTTAGCCATTGAACCTTGTAGGGGTGTGGGTGCTTCCTCTTGACCAATTGTAGCTTGGAGCATAGTTCTTCACTTTCCAAGTTGTGGCAACTACCTCCATCGATGATGACCTTGATGGACCGTCCATTGATGCCGGCTTTTGTGTGGAAGATGTGGCATCGTTGGTCTTCTTCTTGTTGATATTGAAGAGTCAAGACCTTGGAGACAACGAGAGCGGGGCTCGAATCCTCATCACAAAAGACTTGATCATCTTCATCTTCATTCACTTGCCGGTGCATGGCCACTTGCTCAAGGGCTTCCATTTCCTCTTCACTCATAGAGTCATATGTGCCATCGTCGTTGAGGATCATGGTTCGCTTGTTGGTGCATTCAGATGACTTGTGGCCTCGGCCGCCGCAAGTGAAACACTTGAAGGAGCTTGTCTTGATGGTCTCATCGGTCGGAGTAGAGGATGAAGCACGCGGCTTGAGGTTGCTTGTAGTAGGAGGAGGACGACTTGAACTTGTCGATGTCTTCTTGTAACTTGACTTGTCGTCGTTTCTTGAAGGAAGCTTGGTTGGTGTAGATGTTGGAGGAGTCGTTGAAGCTTGGTTGTTGGAGAAGCCGTAGGTCTTGGATGAGTACTTGGCATTTGAAGTCATCTTGTACTTGGCGTTCGCCTTTGTAGCTTGATGTACGAGCTCAATGAGGAATGAGTATGGTTGGAAGTCGGCGATCTTCTTGATGGGATGATTGAGTCCGTTCAAGAAACGTGCCATAGTTTGCTCATCATCTTCCTTGACATTGGCTCGAATCATGGCTATCTCCATCTCCTTATAGTATTCTTCAACACTCTTTGTTCCTTGCTTGAGTAGTTGGAGTTTCTTGAAGAGGTCGCGGTTGTAGTAGGTTGGCACAAAACGTGCTCGCATGACATCCTTCATTTGAGCCCAAGTGGTGATTGGAGGTTCACCTCTTGCTTGTCGTCAGCTCAATGATTTGTTCCCACCATATGAGCACATAATCTTGGAACTCAAGTGATGCCATAGCGATTTTCTTCGCTTCATCGTAGTTGTGCAAGCGGAAGATTTTGTCAACCTTCAATGCCCATGAGAGGTAGTCTTCGGGTCATTGCTTCCATTGAACTTGGGCATGGTGAATTTTAGCTTGCCGTAGCGTTGCTCTTCATTGTGTTGTTGGCGATGTTGATGATGACGTCCTTGACGTGGAATGTACTAAATCTTCATGTTGCTCTTGGCGCGGAGGAAGACCATGATCAACTTGCTCTTGTTGAACTTGATGTTGAGGTGGAGCTTGACGAGCTTGTGGAGGAGCTTGAGGAACTTGACGTTGTACATGAGGTTGGTAGTTCCTTTCTTGGATTTCTTCTCGAAGGGCTTCCTCTTGATTGCGCCGTTCGCGATTGCGGTTGGCGAAGGCTCTACTTGATTCTTGAAGGGCACGTTGCGCCTCAAGAGCTTGCGCTTCACGTTGTTGTTGTTGGAGACGTTGAGCCTTGGCGTCTTGTTCGGCTTGGTGACGGCGTGCTCTTTCTTCCTCTTGTTGGCGGCGATTTAAGACGTTGTCGTTCTTGGGCTTGAGCAAAAGCCTCTTGGTTTGATTGAGGACGAGGAACTTGATCATCAACTTGCTCTTGTGAATGCTTGTCATGTAGCGGGTTGCGAGATGCATGACGGTCTTGGCACGCGGCTCGTCGAAGAGTGTTTGATGACGGTGTACTTGAGTCGTGAAGCGGTGTCGTCGGAATGTCGACTCGAGCGGCTCCGTCTTGATGATGAAGAAGTGGAGTGATGCCGTGTTCTCATCAACGCGCGGATCTCGTCCATTCTTGCATCATTCTCAACCTTGTGAGCCTCGAATTTGTTGTCGAAGTAATCTCTTGTACGTTGCTCGGAGAGTCGCAAGTCGGTGGCGAGGTTGTCGATCACGGTCGCTCATTGCTTGTTGTTCTTGGTGCAACGCTTCGTTGTGCACCAAAGAGGTGGCTCTTGGTGACGTATGAGGACATGTCGTCGTCTTGCTCGATGAAGAGTGGGTTGGTAGAAGAACTTGGCCTATCCATCATTCCAAACAAGATGTGAGTGGTAGAACGGAAAAGAACTTATACCAATGTACCTTTGACCGATGTTGAAAATGAATCAAGTTGACTCAAATGCGGACAATGAAATAGCACTCTTGGTACCGATTCTTGTCGGTTCTCACACCTACACAAATAAAAGCTTATGGTGGAGCTCGGTTAGGATGGTGGCACAAAATTTGATGCAATTGTAAGTGAGACTCAATAAAGTTGAAAAAGATTCGCAAATTCGCAAATGTAACAAGTAGACCAAGCAAGTAGTGGTACACGGAAACACACATAAATAGATAAGTGGGATTGTGCAAACCAAAAGTGAGCCAAAATGTGGAAACCACGAGAATGCTCTTGTTGCACAATACTAGAGAGACGCTTAGCACGATTGCACCATAGGCGGATCTGTGAACTTGTGCACAACCTATTAGGCAAAAATGCAACGATCTCTATCCCAAGTATGCTATATGTATGATATTTGATTGCTATGATCCAAGATGATCGGATATGACAATCTTAATGTTGTATGATGCTATGGTTCTTGCTTATAAGCTCATTGCTTATCTTTTCTCTTTGCTTAAAAGCTTGGATGGCTCTTTCACTTTTGAGCTCTTTTCTTATGCAAACTTCACGAACCAAGATAGCAATTGTGTATGCTATGACAACATTGTGACACACAAGTTGATCTCAAGATATGCACCACTATGGTATGCTATGTATGCTATGGAGTATGATCACTAAGGTGCACAAGTCACGTTGCGGCAATACTCGATGGCTAGTCTCGATGGGTAAGTAACGCATAAAAAGTAAGGCTATGTGGTTATCAATGCAATTGCGAGAGATGACAAAGATGTAAATCGAGGTTACCGTCCTTGACGATGATGAGTCCTTGGCGAAGATGAGTGGTGGTGATGTTGACGTCGAACCGCACCTATATAGCCGAAACACAATAGGACACGGAACCACAACTCAAATTCTCAAAGACCAAAAGCGAAAATGTGGTAGCGGAAAGTGGAGGTGGTATAGCGGATGATGTGGTTTAAGCCCTAGGCAAAGATGCCGATGTTCGGAAAATTTGATGGTGTCAAAAGGTGGTGAAACCAAGGTGAGGACTTGCACGCGTCGATAGCTTCAAAGCAGGCCAAAGAACACTCAAATCGGAGTTCGGAGTGAAAAGTTATGATGAAAATGGTGAAAGTCGGAAGGCTGAAACTGGCCCGGCGGTAGTACCCATTTGGGAGGGCGGTAGTAATCAGCTCGTAAGCGGTAGTACCGCTTGGAACGGGCGGTAGTACCGCTCGTGTCGGGATTTTTCGACTATTTAGGCTGAACGGGGGCTGGCGGTAGTGCCGTACTCAGCGGTAGTACCGCTAGGAGGGCGGTAGTACCGCTCTAAGCGGTAGTACCGCTAGGAGGGCGGTAGTACCGCTCGTGTCGGGATTTCCCCGAATGTTCGAACGGTTGCGCGATTTTGGGGCGGAAATGGGTGAATTCGGGGTCAAAATTCGATGGATTTTGTGGATGGAAAGAGGTGAAACTTGGGGAGATGCTAGATCGACTCGAAACCAAGCAAATCCACGGATCAAAATCAACAAAATTTCATCACACTAACAAATCACAAAAAAATTTGGGGCTATTTTTGTGGGGACTTTTCGAATTAGGACAAAACAACAAAATCAAGCTAGAAAAAGAGGGTAGGGGCTCCAATAACGTGATCAACGTGGCTCATGATACCATGATGATGTAGGGCGGAACCCTCGTTGACGATCTTTCACGCTTGGAGAGAATCCTCACGAGGAACACGAAGAACGAGCGGAAGAACACGAGGGAAAACACGGGAGAACGAGAGAGATCACTCAACCGACAAGAAAACGATCACACAAGTGCTAGATTATCAAACACATAGAGTGGCACAAGATTCAAGGACAACAAAGGGTAGGATACAAGGGTAGCCGTTCTTCTCCATGAGGAGGTCTTGATGGGGTCCACCCTAGGAGGGGTCTTGAATCCGCTTGGGGATCTTCTCCGTAGAGGTCCTGATCTCGAAGGAGAAGTAGCCAAGTGGATGAGCAAAGGCTCTCACCGAAATATGAGCAAATCCAAAGCTAACCCTAGAAAGGATGAGGGAAGGTCTATTTATAGTCTAGGACCTCCAAGGGGTAAGTTGGGGCGAAAAGAGTACATGGGCCTCGGCAAACGCTACTGCGGCAGGCGGTAGTACCGTTGCTTCATGGCGGTAGTACGCTTTCAGCCGGTAGTACCGCTTGGTGGGCGGTAGTACCGCCTGACGCCTGCTCGATTCTGGAGTGTGTCGGGTTTTGAGGAAGTAGGCGGATGGAGAGCGGTAGTACCGCTTGGCTTGAGCGGTAGTACCGCTCCCTCTGACTCTGCAACTCCTCCTCTTGTTCTTGGTGTCCATCTTGGGCTGCAGCTTCTCCTAGGTTGGTTCCTTGGTACCTAAGCATGCACAACATTCCAGATTGAGGTAGTAGCCATGTCTCGAGAGGGTCATATGATATTTCACTAAGGAGAGAAGTCACCTCGGTCTCGAGGGCTCGAGCTCGTGCTCTAGTCATGGGTCCTCTTGGCTCTTGATGAGACGGTTGTGGATGCATGGGGATGATCGTGGGATGCTCCGCATCAGCTTGAGAAGGACAAACTTACATTATTGGTGAAGGAAGGCTCTATAAAGCCCTTGTCCATGTTGATGGGGGGGCAATTCAAGAAGTTTACCACATAATCTTCTTCATAAGCATTGCCTTTATTCTACATTTTGTTAAGAGTAAATATAGATGTGACAATAAAAAAAATGGAGAATATTTAAGATAAGATGAAGAGTGATGCTACATAACCAAGTAGCTATAAATGTAAGTACAGCGATACAGGCAAAAGGTACAACCAAGAGCAATGCAGAGCTAAACTTCTTCAGTACCATCGGTGTTATCCAACCTTATGGTAAGAGTAAATATAGATCTTATGTGTAGAAAATGGAGGGCAAAGGAAAATAAGCTGCAGAGTGATGGTACATGAACAACTACCTGTTAATATAAGTGCACTGATAAAGGACAGCATGTACTTACAAGAACAATGCAGAGCTAAAAAATTTCATTGGCATTGGATATATTCTACACTAATGTAACCATTCATACAGATCAGATAATTTGGAGTGAACAATTGATAAGCAAGCTATCATGCATACTGCTATCACATAATGAACCAGGTATGTATGCAAGTAAAGTGATACAGGACAAAAGGTACTAACAAGAGCAAAGCAGTGGGCAGCATATTTGCGATATCATGTCGTACTTTTCAAACCGGAATTCTTTTTCGAGCAGATTTTCTCCAAAAAAGATCCGTAAGGTGCTACGTCTTGAGCTTGCGTTGGTTTTCCTCGAAGAGGAGAGGGTGATGCAGCAAAGTGTAGCGTAAGTATTTCCCTCATTTTTTAGAACTAAGGTATCAATCCAGTAGGAGGCTCCTCAAAAGTCCCACGCACCTACACAAACAAACTGAGAACTCGAAACCAACGCAATAAAGGGGTTGTCAATCCCTTCACAGCCACTTGCGAAAGTGAGATCTAATAAAGATAGTATGATAAGATAAATATTTTTTTGGTATTTTATAATATAGATGCAAAAAGTAAAGATGCAAATAAAAGTTGATTGAAAGCAAATATGATAAGAGATAGACCCGGGGGCCATAGGTTTCACTAGTGGCTTCTCTCAGGATAGCATAAGTATTACGGTGGGTGAACAAATTACTGTCGAGCAATTGATAGAAAAGCGCATAGTTATGAGATTATCTAGGCATGATCATGTATATAGGCATCACGTCCATAACAAGTAGACCGACTCCTGCCTGCATCTACTACTATTACTCCACACATCGACCGCTATCCAAAGATGCATCTAGAGTATTAAGTTCATAAGAACAGAGTAACGCATTAAGCAAGATGACATGATGTAGAGGGATAAATTCATGCAATATGATATAAACCCCATCTTGTTATCCTCGATGGCAACAATACAATACGTGCCTTGCAACCCTTTCTGTCACTGGGTAAGGAAACCGCAAGATTGAACCCAAAGCTAAGCACTTCTCCCTTGGTAAGAAAGATCAATCTAGTAGGACAAACCAAATTGATAATTCAAAGAGACTTGCAAAGATAACTTAATCATACATAAAAGAATTCAGAGAAGATTCAAATATTATTCATAGATAAACTTGATCATAAACCCACAAATCATCGGATCTCGACAAACACACCGCAAAAAGAGATTACATCAAATAGATCTCCACAATAGAGGGGGAGAACATTGTATTGAGATCCAAAAAGAGAGAAGAAGCCATCTAGCTAATGGCTATGGACCCGTAGGTCTGTGGTAAACTACTCACAACTCATCGGAGGGGCAAGGATGTTGATGTAGAGACCCTCCGTGCTTGATTCCCCCTCCGGCAGAGTGCCGACGAAGGCTCCAAGATGGGATCTCGCGGACACAGAAGGTTACGGCGGTGGAAATTGTGTTTCGTGGTGCCCCTGGATGTTTTCGGGGTACGTAGGTATATATAAGAAGAAGAAGTACGTCTGTGGCCGCCCGAGGGGCCCACGAGACAGGGGGCGCGCGCTATAGGGGGGGCGCCCTCCTATCTCGTGGAGGCTCCGGTTGCTTCTTGGCTTGCACTCCAAGTTCTACGGATCACGTTAAGCGAGAAAATCACGTTCGAAGGTTTCATTCCGTTTGGACTCCGTTTGATATTCCTTTTCTTGAAATCTTGAAATAGGCAAAAAACAGCAATTCTGGGCTGGGCCTCCGGTTAATAGGTTAGTCCCAAAAATAATATAAAAGTGGAAAATAAATCCCAATAAAGCCTAAAACAGTAGATAAAGTAGCATGGAGCATTCAAAAATTATAGATACGTTGGAAACGTATCAGGCATCCCCAAGCTTAATTCATGCTCGTCCTCGAGTAGGTAAATGATAAAAAGAGAACTTTTGATGCGGAGTGATACTTTGGCATAATTTCAATGTAAATCTTCTTAATTGTGGTATGAGTATTCAGATCCGAAAGATTCAAGACAAAAGTTCATATTGACATAAAAATAATAATACTTCAAGTATACTAACTAAGCAATTATGTCTTCTCAAAATAACATGGCCAAAGAAAGTTATCCCTACAAAATCATATAGTCTAGCTATGCTCCATCTTCCCCAAACAAAATATTTAAATCATGCACAACCCCGATGACAAGCCAAGCGATTGTTTCATACTTTAACATTTTCAAAACTTTTTCAATCTTGACGCAATACATGAGCGTGAGCCATGGATATAGCGCTATATGTGGAATAGAATGGTGGTTGTGGAGAAGACAAAGGGGAGAAGATAGTATCACATCAACTAGGTGTATCAACGGCCTATGGAGATGCCCATCAATAGATATCAATGTGAGTGAGTAGGGGTTGCCATGCAACGGATGCACTAGAGCTATAAGTATATGAAAGCTCAACAAAAGAAACTAAGTGGGTGTGCATCCAACTTGCTTGCTCACGAAGTACTAGGGCATTTGAGGAATCCCATCATTGGAATATACAATCCAAGTTCTATAATGAAAAATTCCCACTAGTATATGAAAGTGACAAAATGAGAGACTCTCTATCATGAAGATCTTGGTACTACTTTGGAGTACAAGTGTGGTAAAAGGATAGTAACATTGCCCCTTCTCTCTTATTCTCTCATTTTTATTTTTATTTTCTTTTTTTATTTGGTCCTTTTCTCTTTTTCTATGGCCTCTTTTTTTCTCTTTTTTTCCGTCCGGAGTCTCATCCCGACTTGTGGGGGAATCATAGTCTCCATCATCCTTTCCACACTGGGACAATGCTCTAATAATAATGATCATCACACTTTTATTTACTTACAACTCAAGAATTACAACTCGATACTTAGAACAAAATATGACTCTATATGAATGCATCCGGCGGTGTACCGTGATATGCAATGAATCAAGAGTGAAATTTATGAAAAAATTATGAACTGTGTCTTTTACAAAAATAAGATGTCAACAACATGATCATGATAGCAATATGACAATGATGAAGCGTGTCATAATAAGCGGAGCAGTGGAAAGTTGCATGGAAATATATCTCGGAATGGCTATGGAAATGCCATAATAGGTAGGTATGGTGGCTGTTTTGAGGAAGATATATGGTGGGTGTATGATATCGGCGAAAAGTGCGAGGTATTAGAGAGGCTAGCAATGGTGGAAGGATGGGAAAAAGTGCGTATAATCCATGGACTCAACATTAGTCATAAAGAACTCATATACTTATTGCAAAAATCTAGAAGTTATCAAAGCAAAGTATTACGCGCATGCTCCTAGTGGGATAGATTGGTAGGAAAAGACCATCGCTCGTCCCCGACCGCCACTCATAAGGAAGACAATCAATAAATAAATCATGCTCCGAGTTCATCACATAACGGTTCACCATACGTGCATGCTACGGGAATCACCAACTTCAACACAAGTATTTTTTAAATTCACAACTACTCAACTAGCACGACTCTAATATCACCATCTTCATATCTCAAAACAATTATCAAGCATCAAACTTTTCTTAGTATTCAACGCACTCAAAAGAAAGTTTCACATATCTTGAATACCAAGTATATTAATATTTAAGCAAATTACCATGCTATTAGCGACTCTCAAAATAATCTAAGTGAAGCATGAGAGATCAATAGTTTCTTTAAAACAAATATACCACCATGCTCTAAAAGATCTAAGTGAAGCACTAGAGCAAAAATTATCACGCTCAAAAGATATAAGTGAAGCACTATGAGCAAAACTATCAAGCTCAAAAGATATAAGTGAAGCACATAGAGTATTCTATCAAATTCCAATTCATGTATGGCTCTCTCAAAAGGTGTGTACAGCAAGGATTACTGTGGTAAAATAAAAATAAAAAGACTAATATAACACACGACGCTCCAAGCAAAACACTTATCATGTGGTGAATAAAAATATAGCCCCAAGTAAAGTTACCAATGAACGAAGACGAAAGAGGGGATGCCTTCCCGGGGCATCCCCAAGCTTAGGCTTTTGGCTATTCTCGAATATCTTGGGGTGCCATGGGCATCCCCAAGCTTAGGCTATTGCCACCCTTTATTCCATAGTCCATAAAAGCTTTACCCAAAACTTGAAAACTTCACAACACAAAACTCAAAAAAAATCTCGTGAGCTCCGTTAGAGAAAGAAAACAAAAGACTACTACTGTAATGAACTCATTCTTTATTTACATTGGTGTTAAACCTACTGTATTCCAACTTCTCTATGGATTATAAACTATTTTACTAGCCATAGATTCATCAAAATAAGCAAACAACACACAAAAAACAGAATCTGTCAAAAACAGAACAGTCTGTAGTAATCTGTAACTAACGCAAACTTCTGGAACTCCAAAACATCTACCAAAATTATAAGACCTAGAAGATTTTTTTATTTATCAGCAGCAATTGGAATCACTGTTTTATCACGTTCTGGTGAGTTTTAATAATTCGGGCACTGAGCGCAAAGTTTCTGGAAATTACAGCAAGATCAAATAACTATCATCCAAGAAGATCCAATAGGTTTAACTTGGCACAAACACTAATTAAAAGATAAAAACACTTATAAACAGAAGGTAGATGGATTATGTATTCCTAAACATAAACAAAAATAAAAAACATAAAGAAAATTGGGTTGCCTCCCAACTAGCGCTATCATTTAACGCCCCTACCTAGGCATAAAAGCGAGGATAGATCTAAGTAGTGTCGTTTTTGGCACTCGGAGAGGAGGATTTCCTTTCTATGGCATTTATTCTTCTATTTGAGTTAAGCACATGGCCATTAATGGAAGAAGCAAGATTAAGCACGTTACGGAAGTTTGCTTCTAAACGTGTCGTTTTTGGCACTCGGAGAGGAGGATTTCCTTTCTATGGCATTTATTCTTCTATTTAAGTTAAGCACATGGCCATTAATGGAAGAAGAAAGATTAAGCACGTTACGGAAGTTTGCTTCTAAACTAGATTTCATCTCTTTAATAATTTCATTCTGATAAAAGCACAAGAGAGTGGTTGATTCAACCTTATCATTCATAGGATGCCCAAATATGGTTTTCATTTTTTCATAGGTATCTATGGCATCTACTTCAAGAAAACCTTCTTCAAAGATAGAGTCTAAAACTTGTTGGAAGGAAGCGGGCAAGCTAACATAAAAACTTTTTAAGTAAATTTCAATTTGATATTGTGGCACATAGCTAGCCTGAATCCTAAGTAACCTATCCCAAGCATCCTTTAAAGACTCATCAAGTAAATAGCGAAAAATTCCAGAGTCATCCTCATCAAAATTATTCAAGCTCTCATTGAGACCCGGTGGGTCTTTCTATAGCATCATTATTTATGAGCTTAGAGAGGATAGAGGGGCTATCCAAGGTACTAGAACTAGGGAGAAAACCCGTAGTTCTTTTTGATTCGGCCATGGCAACGGGAAGGCAAACCGAAAAGAGAGAAGAGATTGGGAAAGAGAGGGCGAATAAAACGGCAAGGGTGAAGTGGGGGAGAGGAAAACGAGAGGCAAATGGCAAATAATGTAAATGCGAGGGAGATAGGTTTGTGATGGGTACTTGGTATGTCTTGACTTGAGCGAAGACCTCCCCAGCAACGGCGCCAGAAATCCTTCTTGCTACGTCTTGAGCTTGCGTTGGTTTTCCTCGAAGAGGAGAGGGTGATGCAAAGACAAAGTGTAGCGTAAGTATTTCCCTCAGTTTGAGAACCAATGTATCAATCCAAGAGGAGGCTCCTCAAAAGTCCCACGCACCTACACAAACAAGCGAGAACTCGCAACCAATGCAATAAAGGGGTTGTCAATCCCTTCACGGCCACTTCATGAAAGTGAGATCTAATAAAGATAGTATGATAAGATAAATATATTTTTGGTATTTTATAATATAGATGCAAAAAGTAAAGATGCAAATAAAAGTAGATTGAAAGCAAATATGATAAGAGATAGACCCGGGGGCCATAGGTTTCACTAGTGGCTTCTCTCAAGATAGCATAAGTATTACGGTGGGTGAACAAATTACTGTCAAGCAATTGATAGAAAAGCTCATAGTTATGAGATTATCTAGGCATGATCATGTATATAGGCATCACGTCCATAACAAGTAGACCGACTCCTGCCTGCATCTACTACTATTACTCCACACATCGGCCGCTATCCAGCATGCATCTAGAGTATTAAGTTCATAAGAACAGAGTAACGCATTAAGCAAGATGACATGATGTAGAGGGATAAATTCATGCAATATGATATAAATCCCATCTTGTTATCCTCGATGGCAACAATACAATACGTGCCTTGCAACCCTTTCTGTCACTGGGTAAGGAAACCGCAAGATTGAACCCAAAGCTAAGCACTTCTCCCATGGTAAGAAAGATCAATGTAGTAGGCCAAACCAAATTGATAATTCAAAGAGACTTGCAAAGATAACTTAATCATACATAAAAGAATTCAGAGAAGATTCAAATATTATTCATAGATAAACTTGATCATAAACCCACAATTCATCGGATCTCGACAAACACACCGCAAAAGAGATTACATCAAATAGATCTCCACAATAGAGGGGAGAACATTGTATTGAGATCCAAAAGAGAGAAGAAGCCATCTAGCTAATGGCTATGGACCCGTGGAGTCTGTGGTAAACTACTCACAACTCATCGGAGGGGCAAGGATGTTGATGTAGAGACCCTCCGTGCTTGATTCCCTCCGTGCAGAAAGTGACGAAGGCTCCAAGATGGGATCTCGCGGACACAGAAGGTTACGGCGGTGGAAATTGTGTTTCGTGGTGCCCCTGGATGTTTTCGGGGTACGTAGGTATACATAAGAAGAAGAAGTACGTTTATGGCCGCTCGAGGGGCCCACAAGACAGGGGGCGCGCGCTATAGGGGGGCGCCCTCCTATCTCGTGGAGGCTCCGGTTTCTTCTTGACTTACACTCCAAGTTCTCTGGATCACGTTCGGCGAGAAAATCACGTTCCCGAAGGTTTCATTCCGTTTGGACTCCGTTTGATATTCCTTTTCTTCGAAATACTGAAATAGGCAAAAAAACAGCAATTCTGGGCTGGGCCTCCGGTTAATACGCTAGTCCCAAAAATAATATAAAAGTGGAAAATAAATCCCAATAAAGCCTAAAATAGTAGATAAAGTAGCATGGAGCATTCAAAAATTATAGATACATTGGAGACGTATCAGGCATCCCCAAGCTTAATTCTGCTCGTCCTCGAGTAGGTAAATGATAAAAAGAGAACTTTTGATGCGGAGTGATACTTTGGCATAATTTCAATGTAAATCTTCTTAATTGTGGTATGAGTATTGAGATCCGAAAGATTCAAGACAAAAGTTCATATTGACATAAAAATAATAATACTTCAAGTATACTAACTAAGCAATTATGTCTTCTCAAAATAACATGGCCAAAGAAAGTTATCCCTACAAAATCATATAGTCTAGCTATGCTCCATCTTCCCCACACAAAATATTTAAATCATGCACAACCCCGATGACAAGCCAAGCAATTGTTTCATACTTTAACATTTTCAAAACTTTTTCAATCTTGACGCAATACATGAGCGTGAGCCATGGATATAGCGCTATATGTGGAATAGAATGGTGGTTGTGGAGAAGACAAAAGGGGAGAAGATAGTATCACATCAACTAGGTGTATCAACGGCCTATGGAGATGCCCATCAATAGATATCAATGTGAGTGAGTAGGGATTGCCATGCAACGGATGCACTAGAGCTATAAGTATATGAAAGCTCAACAAAAGAAACTAAGTGGGTGTGCATCCAACTCGTTTGCTCAGGAAGACCTAGGGCATTTGAGGAAGCCCATAATTGGAATATACAATCCAAGTTCTATAATGAAAAATTCCCACTAGTATATGAAAGTGACAAAATGAGAGACTCTCTATCATGAAGATCTTGGTACTAATTTGAATCACAAGTGTGGTAAAAGGATAGTAACATTGCCCCTTCTCTCTTATTCTCTCATTTTTATTTTTATTTCTTTTTTTTCTTTGGGCCTTTTCTATTTTTTTATGGCCTCTTTTTTTTCGCCCGGAGTCTCATCCCGACTTGTGGGGGAATCATAGTCTCCATCATCCTTTCCTCACTGGACAATGCTCTAATAATGATGATCATCACACTTTTATTTACATACAACTCAAGAATTACAACTCGATACTTAGAACAAAATATGACTCTATATGAATGCCTCCGACGGTGTACCGGGATATGCAATGAATCAAGAGTGACATGTGTCGGTGTCAAAACCGGCAGATCTCGGGTAGGGGGTCCCGAACTGTGCGTCTAGGCGGATGGTAACAGGAGACAAGGGACACGATGTTTTTTCCCAGGTTCGGGCCCTCTCGTTGGAGGTAAAACCCTACTCCTGCTTGATTAATATTGATGATATGGGTAGTACAAGAGTAGATCTACCACGAGATTAGAGAGGCTAAACCCTAGAAGCTAGCCTATGTTTGATTGTTCTTCGTCCTACGGACTAAAACCCTCCGGTTTATATAGACACCGGAGAGGGCTAGGGTTACACAGAGTTGGTTACAATGGGAGGAGATGTACATATCCGTATCGCCAAGCTTGCCTTGCATGCCAAGGAAAGTCCCATCCGGACACGGGACGAAGTCTTCGATCTTGTATCTTCATAGTCCAGGAGTCCGGCCAAAGTTTATAGTCCGGCCATCCGGACACCCCCTAATCCAGGACTCCCTCAGTAGCCCCTGAACCAGGCTTCAATGACGACGAGTCCGGCGCACAGATTGTCTTCGGCATTGCAAGGCAGGTTCCTCCTTCGAATACTTCATAGAAGATTTTGAACACAAGGATAGTGTCCGTCTCTGCAAAATAAGTTCCACATACCACCGTAGAGAGAATAATATTTGCACAAATCCAATTTGTCGACGTATTCCGCAGCGTGACATCACACCACGGCCAAGCCTTTATTGAATCGTTTTCTTGTCCCACCTCGGTAGCGTTTAGCGAGGCGGTTTCCTTGGCACGTCTTGTCGAAGGAGAGATCGTGTCCCCTTATTCCGGGATTCTCATCAATACGGGCGTGGGTAACCCAACCGTGCCCGTTGGCATGTCTCCTCTATCGAAGGCGAGTCCCAAATGTTCGCGGGGAGGGCTCTTGGTATTCAACCTCTTTATAAAGAGACCAAGGCTCTACTCCTTTCTTTGAATCTCAATCAAATCCGCCCCTCGCCTCGAGTTCCAACACCCAAAGCTCCAGATTCAGGCGCTTCGGACCTTCGATGATGTCCGGCTCCGACCTTCAAGGCCGGTGGATGCCTTCCTCCGTTACGGAAGAAGACGTGCTAAAGCTAAGAGATGCCAGGTATCTAACCGGCGAAATTTCGCATAGGCTGCCTGCTCAAGGGCAGGTAATTCCCACTCCCAAGTTTGGTGAGAGCGTGGTGTTCGCGTCTCACTTCCTTCGGGGGCTAGGCTTCCCGATGGACCCCTTCGTGAGGGGGCTCATGTTTTATTATGGGTTGGAATTTCACGACTTGGCTCCGGAGTCCATCCTCCACATCTCCTTGTTCATTGTCATGTGTGAAGCCTTCCTCCGCATTACTCCTCACTTCAGATTGTGGCTTAAGACCTTCAAAGTAGAGCCGAAGATGATCGAATGGCAGCACGCGAAGTGCGGAGGTGCTGTTATAAGCAAGAATGCTGACGCTCCATGGCCCGAGGGCTCTTTTCAAGAGGAGTTCGGCTTATGGCAACAAGAGTGGTTTTATATCACAGCTCCCAGGGGCACCAAGTGGGTGGCGCCACATGCCTTTCTCTCGGGTCCCCCACCACGGCTGGCGTCATGGGTCAATAAAGGGTTTAACTGGGGGCCGTCCAAGGACGTGCCCTTGTTGCAGGGCCGCATTCGAGATCTCCTAGAAAGAGACATCAATCCGGTCGTAGTGATGCAGGTCATGTTGATTCACCGCACTTCGCCCTGCAAACACCGCCCCCTCCGCATGTGGGAGTTTAATCCGGAGGGACCACGAGCTCTCCAACATTTTACGGGCGCGACGCCCATGGATATGTACAAATTGTTCTTCGGATCACAAGCAATGTGTCCGGACTCAACCGAGGACGCAGGTGTGAGCTGCAATCACCCGGATACTCAAGTAAGTAGCCCTATACCCGGATGCACTATCCGTATATTTATCATAAAATTGCCATTAAAAGAGATGTCCCTTAAACAGGAGTGGATAGCGAAAGCAAAGCTAATCAGGTGTCCGGCCCACCTCCCTGAGACCACACCGGATCCCGTGTTAACCAGGATGCTGGAGGTTGCACCTTTGGAAGAAGGCGAAGGTGGGAACAAGGAAACTACCGCCTCCCCGAAGGAGGCTGTCAGGAAAGGAGGAATCAAGAATTCCTCTATCCAAGGGAAGAAGAGGACCGCCTCTAAAGACCCAGTGACCATGGTCTCAAAGCGGGGGAAGAAATCTTCGTCAGCGGGTCCTGCGCCGGGGGATGCCTCGGCCGCACTGTGCCCCCAAGGGGATCAGCCCTCCACCGAGCCGTAAGAGAGAAGGGAGTTTTAAAATAAGAGACATCCTTGTTCTATTTCTGAGGAAGATAACCGAAATTTTACCTTGTAGTTCGGATCTCAGCCCTTCTCAGCAGAGCTCATCTTCAGGCGATCTTCGTTTGGAGATGATGGAGAGCGGAACGCCTCCCCCTGCCGTACCGCCATGCGAGGCGGGCGACCCTGAGGTGTCGTCACGGAGGGTTTATCTGAATCCAGCAGGGCCGGAAGGCAGTCGTATGGCCCCCCCCAAAGCCCTCCGTGTCTGGCCTTCGAAAAAGGCCATCGGACGACTCCGGCACCGACCGGTGCACGGTCGGAGGAGATGAAGGATCTTCTCGGGCGAGCGTCTGTCTCAGAAGAACACCGTGCATTGATGGGCACGGTGATTGAAAAGATTTCATCCGCGGAAAGCGGGTTGTACGAGGCCGTCAGGAGTTTACTGACGGGCTTTGAGGTACGCGAAATGATGTACCTTTTGACAGTTCCGCATATATAAGATGCGCCATGTATAGATAGTAGCCCCTGAGACTCTGTGCGTTGTCAAAAATGACGGCGCGCCGAGGATCATAATCCCAGGTATGATACGTCGCCTTTCCTATGTAGGTGGCGAAGTGTCCGATGGCTAGCCGAACTGATGAATTTGCCGAGCTAAAGCGGCAACTTGACGTGGCAGATGCCGACATCGCGCTTGTCAACAAGCGGCTTGACGAGTCACAATGTATGTAATTTCTCCGCGGACACCTGGTAAGAGGAGCTTGATGCCCGTATCTTACAACATAAATGCTTGATGCAGATGGTGCCGCTGCCATGGAGAACCTTCACGCGGAACTCGCCCGAGCCAGGGAGCAGGACAGGAAAAGGGTTGCGGCTGCCTTAAAGGCGGCTGAAGAGCTGAAAGCCGAACAGGCTGCTCACTGTCGAAGCAAGAAGGAAATGGTCGAGATGGCTGTGAAGTTGAAGGATGCTGCCGACCGCTACAAGCTTCTTGAAAAAGAAGATCGGGCGAAACAAAAGGACCTGGAGAAGGACACTACCGAGGCCAAGGATGCTCGCTCTGCAATGAGAGCTATGAAGGAGGAGCTACGTCAGGCCGGTGATATCGCGGCTGGAAATTCCTTTATGTTGCGAATGAAGTTCGGGGATCCTAAATATGCTCAGTTGGACCGGCTTTGGAGTGCGGCGGATACTTATCTGGATTTGGCGGCAAGTGTCACGGACGCGGCCGAACACTTCCGAGATCAAAAGGATCACGAAGTGGAAAAGCTTTTTTGGTCGCAGTTCCACAATCCAGAGCGCCCACTTCCATTAACTGATCGTTTGGCCGCATGGGCAGAGCTGAATAGGTTATCCGGACTCGCCATGAAGGATGTCGTGAGTTATCTGTGGCCGGAAAGGCCCGAGCCGAAGAGTTATTTTAGCTTGGTGCAGTAGTTCCTTGGTGCGGTGCCGCATATCAATGCAATGAAAAGGTCAGCGTGCATAGAGGGTGCGCGGATGGCTCTTTCCCGTGTCTAGACATACTGGGCGGAGATGAAGGCCGTCGCTATTGCATCCCAAGATTCGGACGGGAGCCGAGTACCTGCCGAGCACTATTTTCAGGAAGTTCTGCAGGGCGCCCGTTTAATAGAGACGCAGTGCTCGAAGGATATTATGTTTGAATAACATGTATTATTGTAAAACAATATTTCGGGGGAATATAAAAGCTTTTTATACTTGTTCCTTCAAGAATTAAAATACCTCTGTATGCGGCCGTTAATGTATATGTATATATAACACGAAAGATGGCAGTCTTCGGCTTCTTTACGCATATAATGTGGGGTGTTTTAAAAGGCTCATTTTCACACTTGATCCAACGTCTTGGTCCTATTAAGGAGGTGATAGCGCAGCAAACTAGGCAACCGGACTATAATGCTTTATCACTTTCACTTAGCCATAGGAGTTTGACAGTGGGGCTACTATATAGCCCCTAGGGCCACCGCGCTCACCAATTAAAGTGCGTGTGTGCATGGCCGAAACGGCCCTTCGTTAATGCGGAGGAATCCTAAAGATTCCGGCGGGTCATCGAAAGTGGTGTACCAGTCTCATGCTATATCATAATGATCAGTTTTGGCTTTCTCTCTTGAGGTGCTACTTTGGCGAACCGGGGCACAATTGTAGTAGTTCTCCTGGTGCCACCTTAGCTGATAGAGCGGAACGTAAGGCAGCAAAACACAGGAGCCGGGCAAACCCAACATTTGACCAAAGACGTGATTCGGAGCTGATGCATATAAGGCCAAACTCGACGCCGAACACTCCCTAAGGTATTCGGTCTTTATGAAAACGGGCTGAACAATGCCCTTGGTAATAAGCCCCTGGTGTCCAGGTATGCGCAAAATTCTGACGTGGCCACATGCCAAGACGCCAGCCTCCTCCTCGGTTATACCAAGAAACCGGGGGATGTGTATCAACAAGAGATAGTAAAAAAGGTTTACGCAGGGTCTTAATCTAAAATGAATCCTTGGAACAGGTCCCTACTGCACGTCTGCGCCTGTGTCTCCGTTGTGCCGTATCCTGGACGGGTGTAGCATGGTGTTCATCTGTAAAAGAAAGGAACTTAGTTGAAAAAGATCATGCGAAAATATACGTTATATTAAATAAACAAAGTATAATTCAAAAAATGAATAAAATTGAGCTTTATTGTCCATTGTTGTACATGCGCGGAGCCCCTTGTACGGGGGTATGCGGCTAGTAAGCCCTTGTACGTTTATGCCGGACTCGTCTAGCCATGTCCAGGGTCTGAACGACCTGTTTAGGTGCTTTGATTAGTGAAGCCAGTTTAGTGTGTGGCTGTCAAGGCAGCCGCACAATCTTCCGCGCTCGAGGGGCACTCGATATTTCCCTTTAATGAGATGATGCCTCGCGGATCGGGCATTTTAAGTGTAAGAGATGCATAATGCGGTATTGCGTTAAAGCGGGCGAAAGCTTCACGTCCCAGTAGTGCTTGATAGCTACTTGTAAATGGTGCAATGTGGAAGGTTAGCTTTTCGCAGCGGAAGTTGTCGGGGGAGCCGAACATAACTTCTAGCAGGAGAGAGCCCGTACAATGGGCATATGGGCCTGGCATTACCCCTGGAAAGTAAGTGTTGCTATGGCGAATTTTTGTTGGGTCTACCCCCATTTTGCGGATTGTGTCCTGATATAGCAGGTTTAGATCACTGCCGCCGTCCATTAGGACTTGTGTAAAGTGGAGTCCGTCAATTATCGGATCTAATATCAAGGCAGTCCAGCCTGCGTTCCAGATACTTCTAGAGTAGTCATGATGGTCGAAGGTGATTGGTTTTAACAACCAGTGGCGGGACTCCTCTGGGATAGGCCATATGGCGCGTATCTCTATGGGCGCCACTCTGTTTTTCCCTTTTGTCACGTGAAGTGAGTTTACTGTTTTGACTTCTTGTGGGAAATTCTTTTGTTTTCGGTGCTCGCTTGTGGGGTTCATCATCGTCCTCGCTTGGTGTGTCGAGCCCCTTGTGTTCGGCGTTGAGTTTGCCGGATTGCTTGAAGACCCAACAATCTCTGTGGGTATGGTTTCCAGGCTTCCCAGGAGTACTGTGGATTTGGCATATCTTATCCAAGATTTTGTTTAGGTTAGATAGCTCGTCCCTATTATCCTTGAGTGGCAGCTTTTTCTGATTCTGCCGAGAGCTTTTGAATCCGGCGTTGACTGCCGTGCTCTTTGGGCTGTTTCCCTTGGTCCGGCGCTGGTCCTTGCTGCGTCGTGATTTCCCGTTTCCATCCCTAACTTCGGATGTACTTGGGTCGCTGGTACTGTATCTTGCCAACCAGCTATCCTCTCCTGCGCAAAAGCGGGTCATGAGGCTTGTTAATGCGGCCATTGTTCTTGGCTTTTCTTGGCCGAGGTGTCTGGCGAGCCATTCGTCTTGAACGCTGTGTTTGAAAGCTGCTAAGGCTTCGGCGTCCGGACAGTCGACTATCTGGTTCTTTTTAGTAAGAAATCTGTTCCAGAGTTTCCGGGCTGACTCTCCGGTTGTTGAGTTATATGACTTAAATCGCTCAGATCCGGAGGTCGGACATAGGTCCCTTGAAAATTTGCACGAAAGGCATCCTCGAAACTCTTCCCAACTTCCAATGGTGTTTTCGGAAGGCTTTTAAGCCAATGCCGGGCTGGCCCTTTGAGCTTGAGGGGTAAGTATTTTATGGCGTGGAGGTCATCTCCTCTAGCCATGTGTATGTGGAGGATATAATCCTCAATCCAGACTCAAGGGTCTGATGTTATGTCGTATGCCTCTATGTTTACGGTCTTGAATCCAGCTTAAAATTCATGGTCCAGCACCTCATCGGTGAAACATAGGGGGTGTGCGGCACCCCTGTATTTGGGTGTGCCGTGATGTTCGGATACTTGTTGCGTTGCGTTGCTTACTAGAGCTTGCTTTCTTGGCCCGTAGATAGACCTAGTTGGGCCATCCTTTTGATGCGAATCCTTGTGCGGATCGCGTGCCGGCTTGTGTGCGCCGCCGTTTGCCGCACTATGTTGGCTATGGGGTCGTTTATCCGACCGGGTGGCTTCTTTATTTTTTGATTACGGAGGCTCTAAGGCCTTCCTCAAATTCCGGCAGTAATATTCGCTTTGGATAGCTCTTTGTGTGGCGACTGTCGCCGTATTTGTCTGCGGTGTTGAGTACTTTGCTCCTTCTAATTCTGAGTGCATCTTCCGCTGTTTTAAGCTTCTGTTTCTGCTTTTTCAGGCTACGCGTAGTGGCGACGAGCCTTTTTTGGAGGTTCTTCTACTCCAGCAACTTGTTCGGCGTGAGGTCGTCCGGACTGTTATCTTCGCCGGGGACGGGTTGTTTATCCAAGTTGCCCTATTCGGACGGTTGCTCGATGGCATGTTCGTCATCCACCGGTTCGCCCTGCTCTATGGCTGGGTCTGTATGGCTGTTGTCTCAGTCGAGGTGGGGTTTGGAGCGGCGCTTACGCCGCCGCTTTGACCGCTTTTTGAGGGAACGATCCCTCGTTGCGTCCCTTTGTTCCTCATCGTCGTTTCTTTTAGGTGTGTCCACCATGTATACATCGTGAGATGATGTGGCTTTCCAGTGCCCTATAGGCGCTGGTTCCTGTTCGTCTCCTACATCGTCATCCATACCGTCGATGTCTTCGGAGTCGAAGTCGAGCATGTCGGTTAAATCATCGACAGTGGCTACGAAGTGGGTGGTGGGTGGGTTTTGTATTTCTTCGTCGTCCGCATCCCAACCTTGCTGACCATAGTTCGGCAAGGGCTCTCCTGATAAAGAGAGAGACTTTAATGAATTCAGAATGTCGCCAAAGGGCGAGTGCCGAAAGATGTCCTCGGCAGTGAACTCCATGATCGGCGCCTAATGGGATTCGATTGGCAGGGGCGCAGAAGGTTTGGAGTCCGGAGAGGAGTCCGGCACTTTGGAGTCACGGGCTTCGCAGAGGACAAGGCTGGTGTTCGGCTCGGTCGCCGTAGAGATTGCAGCCCCCGAGGCGGTGTCCAGCCACCCGTCCTCGATTGGCAGATCCGCCCGAGCTAAGGGTCGGAGCGGACATCGGTGCGGCCTCGTGGCCTTGTTCAGCGGCAGAGCTAGATCATGCCCATCGTGACGGTGCGGCGCGCTCGGCTGTAGCTCGAACCCGTCGAAGATCAAGTCTCCACAGACGTCGGCCGTGTAGTTCAAACTTCCAAATCTGACCTGATGGCCAGGGGCGTAGCTTTCGATCTGCTCCAGATGGCCAAGCGAATTGGCCCGTAGTGCAAAGCCACCGAATACGAAGATCTGTCCGGGGAGAAAAGTCTCACCCTGGACCGCATCGTTGTGGTTGATCGGAGGAGCCATCGGGCCTAAAGATGACGACACAGAGGAACTCTCAATGAAAGCACCAATGTCGGTGTCAAATCCGGAGAATCTCGGGTAGGGGGTCCCGAACTGTGCGTCTAGGCGGATGGTAATAGGAGACAAGGGACACGATGTTTTTACCCAGGTTCGGGCCCTCTTGTTGGAGGTAAAACCCTACTCCTGCTTGATTAATATTGATGATATGGGTAGTACAAGAGTAGATCTACCACGAGATTGGAGAGGCTAAACCCTAGAAGCTAGCCTATGGTTTGATTGTTCTTCGTCCTACGGACTAAACCCCTCCGGTTTATATAGACACCGGAGAGGGCTAGGGTTACACAGATTCGGTTACAATGGGAGGAGATCTACATATCTGTATCGCCAAGCTTGCCTTCCACGCCAAGGAAAGTCCCATCCGGACACGGGACGAAGTCTTCGATCTTGTATCTTCATAGTCCAGGACTCCCTCAGTAGCCCCTAAACCAGGCTTCAATGACGACAAGTCCGGCGCGCAGATTGTCTTCGGCATTGCAAGGCGGCTTCCTCCTCTGAATACCTCAATAGTTTCTTTAAAATAAATATACCACCATGCTCTAAAAGATCTAAGTGAAGCACTAGAGCAAAAATTATGACGCTCAAAAGATATAAGTGAAGCACACATGAACAAAACTATCAAGCTCGAAAGATATAAGTGAAGCACATAGAGTATTCTATCAAATTCCAATTCATGTATGTCTCTCTCAAAAGGTGTTTACAGCAAGGATGATTGTGGTAAACTAAAAATAAAAGACTAATATAACACACGACGCTCCAAGCAAAACACTTATCATGTGGTGAATAAAAATATAGCCCCAAGTAAAGTTACCAATGAACGAAGACGAAAGAGGGGATGCCTTCCCGGGGCAACCCCAATCTTAGGCTTTTGGATATTGTTGAATATCTTGGGGTGCCATGGGCATCCCCAAGCTTAGGCTCTTGCCACCCTTTATTCCATATTCCATAAAACCTTTACCCAAAACTTGAAAACTTCACAACACAAAACTCAACAGAAATCTCGTGAGCTCCATTAGAGAAAGAAAACAAAAGACTACTTTAAGGTACTGTAATGAACTCATTATTTATTTATATTGGTGTTAAAACTAATGTATTCTAACTTCTCTATGGATTATAAACTATTTTACTAGCCGTAGATTCATCAAAATAAGCAAACAACACACGAAAAACAGAATCTGTCAAAAACAGAACAGTCTGTAGTAATCTGTAACTAACGCAAACTTCTGGAAGTCCAAAAAATCTAACAAAATTATACGACCTAGACAATTTGTTTATTGATCAGAAGCAATTGGAATCACTATTTTATCACGTTCTGGTGATTTTCAAAAATTCAGGCACTGAGCGCAAAGTTTCTGGAAATTACAGCAAGATCAAATAACTATCATCCAAGAAGATCCAATAGGTTTAACTTGGCACAAACACTAATTAAAAGATAAAACCACTTCTAAACAGAAGGTAGATGGATTATTTACTCCGAAACAGAAACAAAAACAAAAAAAGTAAAGAAAATTGGGTTGCCTCCCAACTAGCGCTATCGTTTAACGCCCCTAGCTAGGCATAAAAGCGAGGATAGATCTAAGTAGTGTCGTTTTTGGCACTCGGAGAGGAGGATTTCCTTTATGTGGAATTTATTCTTCTATTTAAGTTAAGAACATGGCCATCAATGGAAGAAGAAAGATTAAGCATGTTACGGAAGTTTGCTTCTAAACTAGATTTCATCTCTTTAATAATTTCATTCTGATAAAAGCACAAGAGAGTGGTTGATTCAACCTTGTCATTCATAGGATGCCCAAATATGGTTTTCATTTTTTCATAGGTATATATGGCATCTCCTTCAAGAAAACCATCTTCAAAGATAGAGTCTAAAACTTTTTTGAAGGAAGCGGGCAAGCTAACATAAAAACTTTTTAAGTAAATTTCAATCTGATATTGTGGCACATAGCTAGCCCGAATCCTAAGTAACCTATCCCAAGCATCCTTTGAAGACTCATCAAGTAAATAGCGAAAAATTCTGGAGTCATCCTTATCAAAATTATTCAAGCTCTCATTGGAGACCCCGGTGGGTCTTTCTATAGCATCATTATTTATGAGCTTAGAGAGGATAGAGGGGTTATCCAAGGTACTAGAACTAGGGAGAAAACCCGTAGTTCTTTTTGATTCGGCCATGGCAACGGGAAGGCAAACGGAAAAGAGAGAAGAGATTGGGAAAGAGAGGGCGAATAAAACGGCAAGGGTGAAGTGGGGGAGAGGAAAAGCGAGAGGCAAATGGCAAATAATGTAAATGCGAGGGAGATAGGTTTGTGATGGGTACTTGGTATGTCTTGACTTGAGCGAAGACCTCCCCGGCAACGGCGCCAGAAATCCTTCTTGCTACGTCTTGAGCTTGCGTTGGTTTTCCTCGAAGACGAGAGGGTGATGCAGCAAAGTGTAGCGTCAGTATTTCCCTCAGTTTTGAGAACTAAGGTATCAATCCAGTAGGAGGCTCCTCAAAAGTCCCACGCACCTACACAAACAAACTGAGAACTCGCAACGAACGCAATAAAGGGGTTGTCAATCCGTTCACGGCCACTTGCAAAAGTGAGATCTAATAAATATAGTGTGATAAGATAAATATATTTTTGGTATTTTATAATATAGATGCAAAAAGTAAAGATGCAAATAAAAGTAGATTGAAAGCAAATATGATAAGAGATAGACCCGGGGGCCATAGGTTACACTAGTGGCTTCTCTCAAGATAGCATAAGTATTACGGTGGGTGAACAAATTACTGTCGAGCAATTGATAGAAAAGCACATAGTTATGAGATTATCTAGGCATGATCATATATATAGGCATCACGTCCATAACAAGTAGACCGACTCCTGCCTGCATCTACTACTAATACTCCACACATCGACCGCTATCCAGCATGCATCTAGAGTATTAAGTTCATAAGAACAGAGTAACGCATTAAGCAAGATGACATGATGTAGAGGGATAAATTCATGCAATATGATATAAACCCCATCTTGTTATCCTCGATGGCAACAATACATACGTGCCTTGCAACCCTTTCTGTCACTGGTTAAGGACATCGAAAGATTGAACCCAAAGCTAAGCACTTCTCCCATGGCAAGAAAGATCAATCTAGTAGGCCAAACCAAACTGATAATTCAAAGAGACTTGCAAAGATAACTTAATCATACATAAAAGAATTCAGAGAAGATTCAAATATTATTCATAGATAAACTTGATCATAAACCCACAATTCATCGGATCTCGACAAACACACCGCAAAAGAGATTACATCGAATAGATCTCCACAAGAGGGGGAGAACATTGTATTGAGATCCAAAAAGAGAGAAGAAGCCATCTAGCTAATAACTATGGACCCGTAGGTCTGTGGTAAACTACTAACAACTCATCGGTGGGGCAAGGATGTTGATGTAGAGACCCTCTATGCTTGATTCCCCCTCCGTGAGTGCGGCGAAGGCTCCAAGATGGGATCTCGCGGATCTGAAGGTTCTGGCGGTGGAAATTGTGTTTCGTGGTGCCTGGATGTTTTCGAGTGCGTGGGTATATAAGAAGAAGAAGTACGCCGGTGGCATGAGGGGCCCATGAGACAGTAGCGCCCTATAGGGGGCGCCCTCCTATCTCGTGGAGGCTCGGTTGCTTCTTGACTTGCACTCCAAGTTCTCTCGGATCACGTTCGGCGAGAAAATCACGTTCCCGAAGGTTTCATTCCGTTTGGACTCCGTTTGATATTCCTTTTCTTCGAAATACTGAAATAGGCAAAAAAAACAACAATTTTGGGCTGGGCCTCCAGTTAATAGGTTAGTCCCAAAAATAATATAAAAGTGGAAAATAAAGCCCAATAAAGCCTAAAACAGTAGATAAAGTAGCATGGAGCAATCAAAAATTATAGATACGTTGGAGACGTATCATTAGGGACATGCGGAAAATTAGAAGTCCAAATTGTCATGTGATATCATAGACAGTACCTCATCCTCGGAACGAGACCAGTGCATAACAAGGTTTTTCCATTCAATGTCTTCTAAATTTAGCACAGGAGACTTCACCAGAAATTCGTTTATAGACTTGCCATCAAAGTGTGATTTCCTCAGGTAACACCAATACTGCTGCAATGCTTCCTTGAAAAGCGCAAGAAAGATTTGCTCGTCATGACTATCCAGATTGACCCTCGCCTACTTACAACAATGTATTGTAAATCATTGATGTGTTCAATCAGCAGAAAACAGGAAAATAATCACCATGAATAATAGCACTTACACGTAAGTGGGACAGGAAGATGTGAAAATGGTGTTTGTCTTCACTATAATCTTCCAATGATGGGAATATATGCACGTAGTCGCTAAGAACATTGAAGGCATTGTCTTTTAAACTGGGAATAACTGGAATGGGGTTCCAATCTGTAGGAATTGGCTGTCTCTGTAGTTCGGATAGGTCTTCGGCCGGTGGACTTGTTGTACTTTTTGCTGGAGTGGGATTTTTACATGCAATTTGGTGCTATGGCAACTGAAATCGGCATACCTTTTGCTGGAGTGCAGGTCCTTTGTGGTGGGGCTAGTGGTGTGGCCAGTGAAGTATGGGCACAGTCTACTGGAGTCGGTCCTACATTTTGTGTCACTGGTTGTACAGCCAATATAAGTGGGGTGCTGTCTGATTTCTCCGGCACAACCACGTTTTCAAGGACTTTGCTGGTGCTCCTTCAGGTTCGGCAATCACCCTCTTCCTTTTTGATGTCTGATGCACAAGAACATCATTTGAGTGAAAAACCATGGTATGATGACAGATGGAATATGTATAGATAATGGATGGGCCTGGCATCTCAACATATATGATGAGTAAACTAAGCAGATGGCGGTGCAACAAAGTAGAAGAAATGCAAGACAACATATGCAAGATACGTGCAATCAATAAAGCCTTGCCAAATTAGAACAGGCACCTTGATGGGTGAACATGACAGGCCATCTGCCTTTGACTCATCAAGGTTAGAATAGTCATTAGGATCATATTCTGAACAAGAATCTACAGGTGGGAAGCGTATGAGTTTCATTGCATCCAGAATGGCACTCAATGCCTTGGTGCCAATTTTGTAAGTCATTGCAGTCTTCCACAATATTCTTCTGATGCGCGGATTCTGATATTCACTGTAATTACGTATAATATCTGAGAACCATGAAAACATAAATAGTTGTGAGATTATCTTTGTAATGCAGAGGATATTCTAATATAGGGGCGCCCCCTG
The DNA here is from genome assembly GCA_021605145.1 of Aegilops bicornis. NCBI lineage: Eukaryota > Viridiplantae > Streptophyta > Magnoliopsida > Poales > Poaceae > Aegilops > Aegilops bicornis. The sequence goes on from CM038672.1 coordinate 603,312,501, forward strand.
TAAACACGTGTGTGCTATCACTGGATTTTGATGAGAGAACTCGTGTGCTGTAATATGGTGCATGCATTTATATAATCTGGCACAAGTACACAAAAAATAGGCTCCAGAAGTAAGGATAGTTGGCAGATGATAGGTTCAAAATATACTGTATAGAGAGTTTATTGCCAAACCATGATAACAAGAGCACACAGCAACTAGGCAGATCATAGTGTACATAAAAGGGGTACACCATAACCACGATATATAAATCGGGAAAGTGGAACTGGCTTGAAAATACGGTGTTGTATTGCCGCTAGTAATTGAAAGCCTATCGATCAAGTACATGCCAGCTCTATCAGCTGTTGACTGCAGATGTCCCTGCTCCCCTTCCTGACAAGAACATACTATACGTACTAAATATAGAATAACAAAAGGGGAACATGTTAAAGAACAGAAGAGGAAGCATATTCTTGAGGTTCCGCTTTATTGCATACAATGTTGGTTGCCCACTCATGATGAATCACAATGCCGAAAGAAATGCAATTCCATGTTGTCTCTCTATATGTGGCAATTTTGAACAAGAGTCATTAGGATCATATTCTGAACAAGAGTCAACTGGTGGGGAGCGTATGAGTTTCATTGCATCTAGAATGGCACTCAATGCCTTGGTGCCAATTTTGTAAGTCAGTGTGGTGTTTAGCTTCAAGAGTGGACTGCTGCTAGTGCGACACAAAGTAGCTACACAGATCATAGTGTAGATATAACGGGAAAACCATAAGCATCAGAGTAAAATTAGCAAAGTGGAACTTGCTGCAATATATGTGCTAGTATTGCCGGTACGGCTAGAAAGGCTTCGGATACCAGCTCTCTTCAACTGAAGGTGCGATACTGTTAATATCAGTGTAACTCTCGAAGGCGACACAGCTCCCCGCATTTCCTTGCTATTCTTATAGGATTCAAGTGGGCAGGCCACTACAAATCATATTCCCATGTTTATAAAATCCTATGAATCAAATAGGCCCGACGATTTCAAAGTGTCCATACCAACCGACCGTATAGACCTATACACTGCAAATGTCCCTGCTCATCTTCACTACAAGGAACATACTGTACTACTATCATACTCCCTTCATTCCAAAATATAAGTCTTGGTAAAGATTTCCACTATGGATCACATACAGATGTATCCAGATACATTTTAGAGTGTAGATTCGCTCATTTTGCTCCATATGTAGTCCATGTTGGAATCTATACAAAGACTTGTATTTAGGAACGGAGAGAGTACTTATTGAAGAAGAACGGAAGAGGAACATGGTAAAGAAGAGCAAGCAGATTTTGGATAATAAAATGTTAGTTCTTGCGGTGCCCACACATGATGAACTAGAGCGCATTAAGAAAGCAACTCCCTGCTGTCTCTCTATATGTGGTGCACGTGCTTTTTCGAAAGTAAAGTAGGAACATTAGCTGACCAATTAAATGTTATCTATTTTAGTAATATCAGCATCATATCATATTCGTACTTGAGCAACAAGTTTGGAATTATGAGTGGCACGTTGTTTAGCTTGATGGATTCAGGAGCAGTGCTAAGCGAATGCGATGATGGTACTCAATATAAAGGCATGTACGTATTTGGGTCACCGACCATTTCAAAGCGGTTGGATGAAGATCCTACGTCTCCTAACCATTCGTCTTCCTCGTCTCTGATTCTTCCCATACAGAACACCGCACGGGCCGCCGGCCGGACCATCGGCCCCCACTGCCTGTGTTCCTCCGCAACCCCACCGCTGCCCCCACCCGCGTCGAGTTTTCTTCGTTCGGCGAGGCCCCACCACCGCCCCCCCCCCCCCCCAACCAAAGTCCCCACCCGAGCCCCTTCGTTCGCACCGGCGAACTCCGGCGAGCTCTGAAAAATCGACTGACCCAATTTTGAAATTTAGTCTACTGTGATTTAACTAGTGTGGAATATAAAAGGGGAAAACCATAAGCATTGGGAGTATAGTGTTGAGCGTGCCATGGCAGATCTGAAGGTGCAAACCGGACAAAGGCAACTTTGCAACCAATGTTTGCTCTCAACTAGCAAGTAAGTGATGGACAAGAAATCAGAGTAAAGCAGTGGCGATCTATTTTCTTGCTGCGATAAATAAGTTGAGCAGATACGAAAGAGTACCGCCTCTGGTGCGGCGCCGTGTATGCATCTGCTGAGAATTTGACTGCGTTGTGGTAGCGATGGCTGTCGGCGGCGTGGAAGCAGATCTAGGAGGGTAGACGGTGGCGGCGGGGCGCGGTGGACGAGACGGTCGTAGGAGCGGTGACGGCAAGGTGGATGACGGCGGGGATGAAGCGAGAGGACAGGATGCAAGGATCCCGGTCCGAAGCCGTGGATGAGAGAGTTCGATCTCTTGTAATGGACGGTGGCGTCAGGATATCAGCTCCGGCATGGTGGAGGAGGACGGCGGTGGATGGGGTGGCGGACGGAGGAGGCTGGCGTGGAGAGGGTGTTTTGGCGCCCACGGAGTACGAATTGGGAAATGGAGGTGGAGAGGAAGGGGGGAACCATGTCTTCAGGGCGCGCTTGTCTCAAATGCGAGGAAATTTACAAACTTAGTCCCGTTTCAAATTTCCTACATCACAGCAATATTAGTCGGTTGGGGATAGGACGGCAATCTCGCATGCACCGAATATTTGCCGACAAGAGTTTGTTTTTGTCACCCACTGTGTATGAATCGGGGAGGGAGTCGATTTCGGCCGAGGACACACTGTGTTTTGGCGCCCACCGTGTATGAATCCGGGTGAGAGGCGGTTATGTCATGTTTGACTGAAATTACAAACCTACCCCTATCGAAACCTACAGAAATCGAGCAGATAGGCTTTGCGTGGCAGGGATAGGTAGTAGTAATTTCCATCTCGCAGATTTTGGTTTCGGGTGGTTATTGCGACTTTCCCCGCTTCTTTCAAATTTTGCAGAGTGCACGTTTACCGTGCCAACTCAATTCGAATCCCATTTGTATTCTATTTTTTTCGGGCGGGATCCATCTTCGATTGGAATAAAATTCTATATACATCATTATATATATATATATATATATATATATATATCTATATATATATATATATATATATATAGTTTCAAAAGCACAACACCCTTTATACATAAATATGGTTTACAAATGGCATGATCTCAGATTCATAAGGTTGTATCCATCAATTTGGATTTTCAAATATTTGAAACCACTTTATGTTGAAATCCAATGTATGCATTCCTCGCTAACTGTCTCCAATTAACGTGTGTTTCATGCGGGGTTTGTTTTACTTCTCAAACATGTATAGTGTGTTTCACACACGCAACATATAGTGTATCCCGTTTAGACATTAATTGCATATAAACCATGCATTGTTTCTAATTAAAGAATCTATGGATTACCAATATTGATAAACTATATAACAGTACACGTGTCCCCAAATTCAAATGAATATGCATGTTTGATACACCAATTTGCGTTATGATATTATTGATGTCGTGATATCCAGTTTAAATATTTGGATCCCATTTAAATCAGATATTCGTCTCATCTAACTATCACTCATGCTTATATAGGACTATCTCTCTAGACCTATACGCGTTCATCGTCTCTCGGGTATTCCTGTATGTCGACAATGATCTTTTATCTTCATAACACACTGACGGTACTCTCTCCCTTGACCTTCATCACTCTATCTCTCTCTAAGTATATCTCGCTCCCTGCTATGTGTCTCTAACTATGATTCTCCATGTGGAATCTGTTTCTCTCACACAAACACAAAACTTTGTCTTCTGGGGTCTCATTTCTCTCTACTATTCCCCTGTGTGCCACTCGCACACCCCTAATACAGAGATGTCTTTCGCTCCTTAGGTATGAGAACCTATGACTCTTCCTCTTAAATATCTCTTTGTCACACACAAACACAAACTCTGTCTCCCAAGGTCTCATTTTTCTCCACTGTTCTCTTGCATGTCGCTCACACACACTATCTCTCCCTAGAGATATCTTGCGTTCCCTCATATGTTTCTCTAGCTATCACTCTCGTTTTGAAATATCTTTCTCTCTCGCGGACACAAAACTCCGTCTCTCGGGATCTCATTTCTCTCTGATATTTGTTTGTATGTGAGTCACATGCACCCTTTCTTCATCTCTCTCACACCCACACACATAACTCAGCCTTCCGATCCACTCGACTCCTATCTCTAACGCACACTAGCTAGCATCTTTATCTTTCTATTTATCTGTTTCTCCATCAACCTTCTTTCATTTATAGGTTGATCTCTTTTGCACAATCGTTGTGCATCACTCCCTCTGCTCGCCATAGATGCATGCTCCAGCCCATGCCACTATCTCTTAAAGACAAAAACACATGCTCAATTGTCGGGTCTTCTTCCCTGCATTCTCGCATGCATGCATATTGTCATACGGATTCGTCTCTCCCATGCCGTTGATCTTAGCTTATGACTTATATCTTCTTTCTTCTATCTCAATCATGGCCGCGCACACCCACACACATGCCACGTATACATGTATACCTCTCACACATGCACGTTGAATGTCTCTATGTCTCCATACGTAGTTAATTACCCTCAACCCTAATGCCACATCAAATCGTTCTCTTCTTGTGTGCACACAATTTCTGCCTGGATGGGTAAAACACACACTCACACTTAACAATCTCCTTGTAGCTACCCCCCTCTCACTCTTCCCCTATATCCCCGAAACCAATAAGACCATCCCTTCGTTTAATTCCCGCCTACATGCACCATCGATATATAGTAGTCTTCCTTGGTGTCTCTCGAACAAACACGTTCTCTCGATGTCGACTACTCTCACGCCAAGACACACCTTCTCTTCCCTCTCTACGGGCATTTTCTCTCTCGCACCCCATCGTTGGTGGCCTCTGCCATACACATCACATCTCTATTATGAAGCCATGCACACTTAAATTACATCCGCCATCGAGGACCCCCGACACACACACAATCACACACACACACACACACACACACACAAACAAACACACACACACACACGTACGCACGCACGCACGCACCCACCCACCCACACACACACACGTGCACACACACAGTAAGACTCCATCAGACACACACCACACACACACACTAAGACTCCATCTCACTCTCTCTCTCTCTCTCCCACTCACACACACACACACACACACACACACACACTGAGACTCCATCTCACACACACATGCTCTAGGCGGAGCATTTGTTTCTACCACCCTTCATCCACCCTTACCCATATGATAAACAATCACCTTAATTTACTTGTAACATGGACAAATTCCAATTTACTTTAGTAGTTAGCAAACTTATCATTTGTACCCTTATAAAAAACCGACTTGGCGATGATGGTGTGCCTGCCATCTTGTAATATAGACCGTCTGATCTATATCTGATGGATAGAAAGAAAACTATGATAATTTTACAAAATATAGCCGCACCTCTCTCCACATCCTTATCTCCCACACCTCATTGCTGAGCAATTAAAAAAGAAAGTCTCTGGAACAATCAAGCATGGTGCCCGCTGCCGCCTGCCGGCGTCGTCCATCCCCATGCCTCCGCCCATTCCGACCACCAGTCACCACCACGCTCCACTCCTCCTCACCTTGTCTCTCATCTTTCATTTTCTTGATGACATTCTTGAGATACCGGTTTTCCGATAAAATTCTCGAAATATCATTTGTTTTACACATGGGATTACTCCTGCATGGGTAAATCACAACATGTGTTTTGTAAAAAAATGCATATTGATGTTCCATGCAATGCACGAGCATCTTGCTTGTAATTATATAACGCAAATCATGAGCAGGACTTGACATTTTTTTACACAACCACGTTAACATGGCCACGTAAATCGCTAGCTAAAGTAAATACCATTATACTTATATCCCGATGCAAAAGGTTGAGTACATGTCCGAAGAGTAGATTCGCACACACGCACTCTGTCTCTTAGAATCTCTCTCTCCCACACACACACCAATTATGTGACGCCCACTTAAGTAGACATGTATGTTACAATTTGTGCACCCGCGGGTACACGTGATGCTGCACATTTATTTAAGCCGGACGGCGAACCCAAACAATAGCTGCATTCCTTCCCCTCCCGCTGCCTCTTCTCTGGTCGTCGTCATCCGGTAGCCATGGCCCAGCCGAAGGTAACAACATACGCCATACTCCCGCCGGGGCGGCTGTTTAATCTTGAAATTTTAGTGGTCATGCATGCATCTTTTTGTGCTAGCACTCCTATATAAGGGTTGACCGGTCGCTTCCGCAGACGTCTTGTGGCGGTGGAAGAGGAAGGAGAAGGTAATCGGGCTATGGAGTAATGTTTTTTATCAAAATTTCTTAGGAAACTGAGTGCAATAATTGAGTAGTTTTGCAAACTACCAGTACTACACATGAAACGGTTCAAAACCTATACTCCCTTGCCGGTAGCAGCAGTTCCAGCGTGAAACGGTCGGCGTCGTCCCGAGGCGTCGATTACGCATTAATGCACGGCCAGAGCGGAGGCGACCTCTCACTGGTGCCGGCTTTGAAGCGGCACGACGGCCGAGGGAGCGCTGCTTCCTGGTGCACCGACTGCTCCGCGTCGAGGCTGGCCATCGACCGGGGTGATGCCCCCTGAGGGAGTCCTGGATTAGGGGGTGTCCGGATAGCCGAACTATCACCGTTGGCCGGACTCCTGGACTATGAAGATACAAGATTAAAGACTTCGTCCCGTGTCCGGATGGGACTTTCCTTGGCGTGGAAGGCCAGCTTGGCGATACGGATATATAGATCTCCTACCATTGTAAACGACTCGGGGTAACCCTAACCCTATCCGGTGTCTATATAAACCGGAGGGTTTTAGTCCGTAGGACGAACAACAATCATACCATAGGCTAGCTTCTAGGGTTTAGCCTCTCTGATCTCGTGGTAGATCCACTCTTGTACTACCCATATCATCAATATTAATCAAGCAGGAATAGGGTTTTACCTCCATCGAGAGGGCCCGAACCTGGGTAAAAAACATCGTGTCCCTTGTCTCCTGTTACCATCCGCCTAGACGCACAGTTCGGGACCCCCTACCCGATATCCGCCGGTTTTGACATCGACATTGGTGCTTTCATTGAGAGTTCCTCTATGCCGTCGCTCTCAGGAAGGATGCCTCATCCCATCTTTAAAGACGGCACCGTTGCTAAAGGAGCTTTCGCCACCGGCCAAACTCTCCGGCTAGGTGGTTTTCTTATGACCGCTGTTCGTCATTACCGACGATGACTTCTCGGGTCATCGAAAGCAATCTTCACGTTAACTCCGGAACTCGCCGAGCAGTTAGATCAGACGGAGCTCTCTTCCTTAAACGAGCTCTTGGATCGCATCGCCGCCCTGGGAGTCGCTACAGACTACGATCAGATTGGGCCTAAAACCGATCTGAGAGAGATCAACTCTCCCCAGGCTACCCACCACGTTGCCGTGGTAGAGGAACAATACGGCGACTCTTCTCCTACCTTAAGGACTAGCTATGTCCGGATTCCTGACCCCTTGATGCCGGATTCCCACGGAGGGGAGGACACCACTCAAGCCCTGAACTTAAAGTCACGCAACGGGCTAGATTCATTGGACAACCTCCAAGAACCCAAGCTTCCAAGTTCGTAAACTTCTTGGCCCCTGAGTCTTAGATCGGATGGGGTTCGGAATTTAATTCCACCCACCCACCCAAACATAAGCGATCTATCCCAAATCCGGCAAGAGCCCGGTGAAACTGCACATCATTACTGGGCCAGATTCCTCCTGGTTATGGACAGGATAAAGGATTGCCGCGAGGAGGACGCAATCTCATTCTTCTGCAATAATTGCACAGACAAGGGAATTCTAAACGCCATAAGTCGTCATGAAATTACATGCTTAGCTGACTTGGCGTCCATAGTACAAAAGTACTGCGCGATGGAGAGCGCCTGGAAAACCGAAATCAAATTTTGGGATAATCCGGCCCCGAATACGACCCTAGTCCGAAATAAAAGGGTGCATCATCACCAGGCACCTGGGTTACATACCGAAAAGCAAAAACCCCCCAAAGGGCATGGAACCGTACTGGAGGGATGGAACAATGGACCACTGCAAAATTCATAGCATGTAGGGCGCCACTCCAACTCATAGCCTTAGAGCATGTTGGATACTACGGCAGGTGGCCAAAAGTGGCGAAGAGCTCTTAGCTCTAGAGCACCAGCCCAGCAATACCAGTACGGTATTAACAGTCTTCGAGACTTTCGCATCAAATAATATGTGGAAACGAACACTCCGCATCCTTGCCGAAGTCTACCAGATAGCAACAATAAATCCATGGAGTGACACGGCTATTACCTATAACGCTAGTGACCAACCTAAATTCCGAACAGCCCGAGCACCAGCAGCATTGGTCCTCAGTCCAATAGTGGACGACTTTCGCCTTACCAAGGTACTCATGGACGGCGGCAGCGGATTAAACCTCATCTACGAGGAAACCCTTCGAAAAATGGAAATAGACTGGAGCCGCATTGAGCAAAGCAGCACAACCTTTAGAGGAATAATCCCCAGTCGGGAAGCATGCTGTCCAGGAAAGATCACACTGGATGTGGTGTTCGGCACGCCGGACAATTATAGGTCCGAGGAGGTCACATTCCAAGTGGCCGCGTTCAGCAGCGGATACCATGCTCTATTAGGGCGAGAGGCATTCACAATTTTTCAAGCTATACCCCATTACGGGTACATGAAGCTCAAAATGCCCGGACCCAACGGAATTATCACTCTCTGGTGACCCGGACATAGCGCTCCGCTACCGAAAATAAAACAGCCGCACTTGCCCTTGAGGCACTATCAAAGCCCTAGCGGCAGAGGAACTCATCACAAGGCTCCATGGTGGACAGGGACGATGTGATACTCGATAAGAGATCCAAGTCCACCTCTTTTAAACCGGCAAACGAAATAGTCAAATTCCAAGTCCATCCAACGGACCCTACAAAAACGGCCTCCATCGGGGCACAATTAAACCCTGATGTGGACGCCGCACTACGAGAATTCCTACGCGAAAATTGGGACATTTTTGCCTGGCACCCTTCAGACATGCCAGGAATCCCACGCCGGCTGGCCGAGCACAACCTAAATATCCTAAAAGGATTCAAGCCAGTCAAACAAGCTCTTCGGCGTTTCTCCGAACCCAAGAGACAGGCCATGGGAGAGGAGCTAGCCAAACTATTGGAGGCCGGATTCATCAGAGACATTAAACATCCGGACTAGCTAGCAAACCTGGTAATGGTACCAAAGAAGGACAATTCCTGGCGCCTATGTGTCGATTTTAAGGACCTTAACAAGGCTTGCCCAAAGGATCCTTCTCCCCCCGCATCGATCAAATTATCGACGCTACCGCAGGACACACAATTCATTGTGTTTCCTCAACGCATACTCCGGCTACCACCAAATTAAGATGGCAGAGCTGACCAAGCCATAGCGGCATTCATCACTCCATACGACCCATTCGCTTCAACACAATGCCCTTTGGGCTCAAAAACACCAGCGCAACATATCGTCAAGATGATTCGTATATGTCCGCAAACCAGATCAGCAAAACAGTGGAGGCATACGAGAGCGATGTGGTCGTCAAATCCAAGCATGTCGAAACCCTAGTCGACGAATTGAGGCTCACATTCGATAATCTCCGAACATATGACATCAAGCTCAACCCGGAAAATGTGTTTTCGGCGTACCAGCCGGAAAGCTCTTGGGCTTCATTGTATCCGGTAGAGGAATTGAAGCAAACCCAGCCAAGATCCAAGCTCTGTCACAATTGGATATCCCCAAACACCTCAAACAAATACAAAAATTAACTGGATGCGTGGCGGCTCTAAGCCGCTTTATCTCCCGCTTAGGAGAAAAGGCATTACCCCTTTATCGCCTCATGCGACGCACCGAACACTTCGAGTGGACGTATGCCGCCACGGCCGGACTCGAAGAAATCAAAGCCATATTGGCCACAAATCCGGTCCTGGCCGTGCCCAACATGGGCGAACCAATGCTATTATACATCGCAGCAACCCATCAAGTTGTAAGCGCGGTGCTCGTTGTCGAACGAGAAACGGATGGACACAAGTTCCCTCTCCAAAAACTAGTTTACTACGTGTCCACTGTCCTAACTCCATGCAAGTCACGATACCCGCTTTATCAAAAGATAGCATACGCGGTGTTCATGGCATCCCGGAAGCTGCGACACTACTTTCAAGAGTGTTCGATAACAGTAGCCTCCGAAGTATCTCTTAATGACATTATAAACAACCGTGACGCAATGGGCCGGATTGCTAAATGGGCCATTGAGCTCCTCCCGTTCGACATAACCTACAAGCCACGGCGAGCTATTAAGTCGCAAGTTTTGGCTGACTTCATCGCCGAATGGACTGAAGCCGAAATCCCTAAAGAGTACGGCGCATATTCGAACTGGATCATGCACTTCGACGGCTCCAAAATGTTGGCCGGCCTGGGGGCTGGCGTCGTTCTGACGTCCCCAACCGGAGATACAGTCCAATACGTACTTCAAATAATGTACACGGACTCCAACAACGCAGCCGAATACGAGGCCCTTCTACATGGTCTCCGGATGGCGTCTCCATGGGCATTCAACGCCTAGAGGTGCTGGGATTCGAACCTCGCGATATCCCAAATAAATGGGGACTTTGATGCCAAGGATCCGAAAATGGCAGCTTATTGCAATGTCGTCCTAAAAATGTCAGCTCGGTTTGAGGGGCTCGAATTTCACCATATAACCCGGGATAACAACCAGGCAGCAGACGTGTTGGCACGCATTGGCGCAAAGCGCGATGCCGTCCCCCCCGACATCTTCCTAGAGAGGCTTTTCAAGCCATCAGTATTATGGGAGGGAGAGTCCAGAAATAACAACCCGGACCCAACCACACTGCCCCACACCGAACATTCCGACATAGTTGGTGGTTCCGCCAACAAAATAACACCGTCAGCCCACGCAATAATGGCAGTCATTTCGCCGTGGACAGAACCATTCCTAGCCTACCTAACTAGGCAGGAACTTCCCGAGGACCAAAACGAGGCCCGTTGCATAGTGCGGCAGTCTAAAGCCTATAAGGTCCCTGAGGGAGAGCTTTATAAGAAAAGCACAACCGGAGTCCTTCAAAGGTGTATCTCCGAAGAGGAAGGGCGGAATCTCCTGGCTGAAATTCATGCCGGACTCGGTGGGCACCATGCCGCAGCCCGGGCCCTTGTAGGCAAGGCCTTCCGTACAGGATTTTATTGGCCGACGGCCAGGGCAGATGCTCAGGACTTAGTCCAACGATGCGTCGGTTGCCAGCTCTTTGCTAATCAAAGCCACATACCACCCACCACCGTCAAAACTATACCCATCACCTGGCCCTTCGCGGTCTGGGGGCTTGAAATGGTTGGACCCCTTAAAGGAGGAATCCACAAGCAAAAATACCTATTGGTCATGGTGGATAAATTCACCAAATGGATAGAGGCCAAGCCTGTAAAGATGGCCGAATCCGGACCGGTGATAGACTTCATATCAGGGGTAGTACACCGTTACGGCATCCCCCATAGCATCATCACTGATAACGGCACGAACTTCACGGCCGACGAGGTCAAACTCTGGTGCAAAAACATGGGCATCAAGCTAGACTACGCTTCAGTCTATCTCCCCCAAACTAACGGTCAAGTCGAGCGAGCAAACGGTCTAATCATGAGCGGCATTAAACCCAGACTAGTGTGGTCCCTCAAGGAATCTAACGCGCACTGGGTAGAGGAGCTCGACTCCGTACTCCGGGGGCTGCGGACCACGCCGAATCACACTACCGGATTCACACCATTTTTTATGGTATACGGCGCAGAGGCAGTTTTGCCCTACGACATAATTCATGACTCACCTTGCGTGCGCATGTACGAAGAAAGAGAAGCCGAGCTTGATCGGCAGGACAGTTTGGACGCCTTGGAGGAGGAGCGCGATGTGGCAAAAGCTCGTTCCACATTCTATCAACAGCAGGCTCGAAGATATCAAAGCAGGGAAGTACGGGCCAAAGCTTACAATGTTGGCGAACTAGTTCTACGCCTGTCGGACAAGAAAAAGGACAAACTCAAGCCCAAATGGGAGGGTCCCTTCATCATCGACCAAGTCCTGACCGGCGGAGTGTACCATCTGCGAAACGCATCGGATAACCGACTCGAGCCAAACCCATGGAACGCAGCCCATCTCCGAAGATTCTACGCCTAGCGCCGGATTCTGAGTTCGTCTCCTTCCTCTGTCTATATTTTATACTTTAAGCTGTCTTTAAGTTCTCTCCTTCTTCCTCCTTTTTTCCGAAGCCGTTAAAGGCTCGTTTGCGCATTGTTTGGACACACTTGACGCGCTATCCGCGCTCAGTATACCTGGCGGCTTCTTTAACAGAAGCTTATTTATACGGGCTTTATGCCCAACACATGTGTCACACTTGCGCATGTACCTTTTATTCACCATTATATGCATCGATATGACAAGTTTTTGCCAAGCTGGGTTGCCTGGCTCCTGTGCTTACCCGTACGTTCCCGATTGTTCGGCTAGGTGGTAAAGGGAGCACCTCTGCGATTGTTACCGCTGGTCAGCCGGACGTGTACCTCAGACTGGGTGAAGCCGAAAGCTAGCGTTCTTAAGGGAATATTCGGTCGGTGAACTAAAAGACGATTTTTTATTTTTCATTTATCTGCCCCAGATGCTTTTCTGCTTTTTTCGCAGTCCGGACATGCACTTTAGGGCATGCCTCCTAGGGAAAGGAACCCCTAACGGAACTATTCTCCCTGGAAGATGTTTCTTACTAACCATGTAATATAACATAACTAGTTGGGCACTTGTCTGATAAAGCACTCATGACCCCTACGCCTGGTCTCCACGTATGCCCCGGTTTTTACATAACCGCGAGGGTATTCGGACACACTCCGGACTATTGGGTCCCGAGGTTGAAGCGAAAAGGTCCGCTACGACAAATGATCTACAATCCAGCTAGAAGGCATTTTACATGTCATTTTAAATTACATAGTCAAATTGACTGATTGTATTTCTCTTCAATGCCGTCTAATAGGCTGTCTAGTTCTGATCCTTTGGGAATACTTTGCGGCCAACTCTACTTGGCCGTACACTAAGCTCACAGGATCTCCTTCCGTGGGCCCCACAGGTCCGACCTCGGCCATGTGGTTTGGGTCCGCCTTCGTGTACCGCGTCTTCACCATGGCAGGCCTCCCTGGCGCCTTGACGACAGGCCGATATCTTCCATAGTCGGAAGCGCCGCTGTGCTCCCTGAAGCTTCTCTGTAAGCTCTCCAAGGCCTTCGGGCAGGGAGATAGATGGCGACAAGGCCTCGGCGACGCCTTTCATCACATGCCAAACTCGTTCGTGAAGTTGAAATAGCTCGGGAAGAAGGTCACCCGTAGAACCGGGCATTTCCTCTGCAGGACGACCCGTGAGCATACCTACAGACATAACTTTGTTAGTTGACTTCCTCGCCGAACTCTTTTTCAAAGTTCGCTCAAGCACTTACTATAAATGCCGCGACGAAGTCACCGATTCTCCTTCACGGAGTCATATAGCTGCGCACGAACATCCTTTAGTTCCTCACCCAGCTGGGTGTTGGCATCTTGGAGATTATTTTTCTCTTGCCTCACCCTTGTAAGCACATTCTCGCCGGCCTTCAACCGGCGCAAGAGCTGTTGCTTGTCCGGATCTAGTCCGGCGCCATCTGCAATATTATTGTCAGATTTACACACACGCCGCACTTCACAAACTACTCATCTTTTGAAGCATATATTACCAGAGGGGATCTCGGTGGCTCCCCCTGTAGCGGCTAGTGCAGCCTCAAGTTGGGCCTTGCATTCTTCAAGCTCCTGGGACAGTCGGGTATTCTTTTTTGTAAGATCCTGAATAACAAATGATCCTTAAATCAGTTATTCTAACTATTTTAAGTCTCGGGGGCTACTGGCATATATAACTGTCAAATTTCCTCACCCGTATGTCCTTTACATACTGCTCCGTGGCTCTGGATAGACCATTTTGAGCGGCACGGAGGTGCGCATCTCCCGAATTGAAGGCATTCAATGCCTCTTGGGAGAAACATGCGTCACGAAGAACTGTCCGGTGGCGCCTGTGATTCATGGCACTCTCCACCTCGGAGTTGGTGGCGGACAATCTGTCGGCATCCTCTGTCGGAGGAGCATCCGACGCATGCCTCATGCTCGCCTCCGCTTCTGGACCCGGCTTTGGAGCCTGGCTTGCGGAGGCTCGATTGGCAACCTCTCTGGACACAATCCGGCGAGCGCTCTTTTTCCTGAAAAGAGCACCAGCGTTAGTACGCCTTCCAGGAATAAATCATGGGAATATGGTGACGCGCCATACCGTTGCGGCGGCGTTTTGATCCGGACCGCACTTCTTTTTAGCCTACGGGGCCGTGCTGCCCCTTGTTGGCTAGCCGCCGCGGGCTCGGCCTCCTGCCTCGAAGGCACCCCCTGCGAAACACCATTGGTATACGGTGATCAAAAATAAGCACGGATGGGTCATTATTAGAGTATTGGGACCTCGGCCTCGCCACTGTGAGGTCGGAAGTATTCCGGGGTAATCGGCCGTAATGGCAACCAAGGCATTATCGATGCTCAGTTGGTGAAATACCCCATCAATCAGCTCCACCAATATATCCGGATCCTCTTGGGAGGCCGGATCGAGGAGCCGTTCCGGATCCTCGGGTTGTGGAGGCGGGTTGTTTATGTCTTTTACGGCCTGGCGCAGTTCCTGTGTCAAAATCACAAAATGAGATACCTAACCATGGGAATACGGATCGGATGTGCAAAAAAGAAATGTCCGCTTACCCAGCTTCGAGGATTGTTCATAGAAAATCCATTCAATGGACTGACGCGGAGAAAATCCTCCTCTTCTCCCTTGTACAGCGCGGGCAAGATCTTCACCAGATCGGTGACCGATCCCGGCCCCTTACGGCCATGACGGGTGGCATCGTCCTCCCCGTTGAAATCCCACATTGGGTGGCCACATGGGGTCAGCCGCACCCCCCGCATAATACATGTGGCCATGACACCGATCATGGTCAGTCCGGAATGAGCTAACAATCTTATTCGGCTCATCAGGTAAAGGACGTCCCTGTCGTCTTCCCCCTGGGGGCTCCACGGGCGCCAACTCAGGCGTTTCTTCAAAGGAGCATTGCTGAACTCCGGGAGACCGATCCGAATAGGATCCGCAGCGGACGTCTTCTATATAAAACCGTTCAAGGCCAGTCTTCGGACGCCTTCTTCGGGGTTCCGGATAGATATCCAGTCCCGGCGATGCGCCACAGCTCGGGTCCGCCCACTTGATATATTGACCCCTCATGAGAACGGGGTACAAGGCAGAATAATCTCTTCCACAAATAAGAATGAGCCTTTGACGCCCAAGCACAGTTCGCAGAAGGGCCACGAAGCCCGTGATGTGCAAAATGGAGGCAGGCGAAGGTGGTGCAATCAAGGCGAGAACTCCAAGAGCCCCCGGAGAAACGGATGAATTGGAAATCTGAGTCCTCTTACTAGATAAGAGATAAAGCATACCCGCTCTCCTTTGGAGGGATCGGGGACACTCTCCGCTTGCTTTCCGCCCTTATAGGTGGCGAGTCCGACTCGAACCGGAACCATGAAGGTCGGGGGAAGAAATCCCTTGGTTTGGAGTGCCACTAGCTCGCTATGTGGGACTGAGCATCTCTCCCAATTTCCAGGCTGAGGGCTGGGAGCGCGAGAGGAGGAGCCACGTCGACTGTCCATGATGGAATGGATTTTTGTCAGAGGCGCTCTGATGAAAGCTCGCGGAGGGAGGATGGTGTGACTCGGATCTAGATCCTCGTCCCTTTTATAGACGGCTCATTTGCGCAGCTAGGGGGATAAGTGTAAAAATACCCTGGCTCTTCGCATTCATTCAACACGTGGAAGATGGCCATTATTAGGCGTGGAAGCCAAGGAACGCAGCATTTATCAGAAGCCGTACACTATTCGACAAGTCTATGGAATTTGGAGAAGAACCCGCCTCGCAATGTCGAAGACAATCTAAGCGCCGGAGTCATCGCCATTGAAGCCTGGTTCGGGGGCTACTGAGGGAGTCCTGGATTAGGGGGTGTCCGGATAGCCGAACTATCACCGTTGGCCGGACTCCTAGACTATGAAGATACAAGATTGAAGACTTCGTCCCGTGTCCGGATGGGACTTTCCTTGGCGTGGAAGGCAAGCTTGGCGATACGGATATATAGATCTCCTACCATTGTAACCGACTGGGTAACCCTAACCCTATCCGGTGTCTATATAAACCGGAGGGTTTTAGTCCGTGGGGATCTAACAACAATCATACCATAGACTAGCTTCTAGGGTTTAGCCTCTATGATCTCATGGTAGATCCACTCTTGTACTACCCATATCATCAATATTAATCAAGCATGAGTAGGGTTTTACCTCCATCGAGAGGGCCCGAACCTGGGTGAAAACATTGTGTCATTTGTCTCCTGTTACCATCCGCCTAGACGCACAGTTCGGGACCCCCTACCCAAGATCCGCCGGTTTTGACACCGACACCCCCCTTCCGTTCCGCACTCTAATCTGGTGCATGACACGTATTACGTTGACCCAGATGATGTTGGCTGTCCCACATGTCGGTGAAGTAGTACGTAGTAGTAAGAAGAAGCAAAGAATCATGCGGTATAAGTCTTTCTAGAGATTCCAACAAGTGACTAGACTACACCGCGTGCAGTATCTCAAATCTCAAATCTCAAATCTCCATTCCGGTTTATAGGGCTCAAATCTCAAAACTCATCGACCAAGGCATTTAGCGATTGGAGGAATGTATCTCGCACTTTACAAAACTACCCTAATTAAACTCATGCATTAGTTACGTAGTTCTCTCATTTTCCTCTCCGCCTTGGTCGCGGTGCACAATATTGACCACTCCTATATGACTAGCCGCTCTATTACATGCGGGACATCAAAGCATCCGGGCTCGCGTGCCATCCACTAAATCACAGCGAGGTGCTACAATGAAACTCACGGTCACCCCGGTGTGGCCGTCATGACCCGTCATATATCATTAAAACCCACACCTTTACCAAAGGTGGTAAAGTGGACTCAAGTTGGACTGGATGAAGCAACCATTATTTCACCGAACGCTCGTTGAAGCCCTTTCTCCCCTTTCTTGAAGAAAACCTCACCTGTGCTACTCACTTCAGCCATTTTTCTTACGTACCGACGAAGGAAAGGTGGGCGAACTCGCTGATGCTGCTATATTTTCATTCCAAGAATCTTCTTTGGCGAAGCAATCAGATTCTCACAGCCTATTCTTTTCCCGTTTTCATTGTGATTGTGGTTTCCTTTCGATTGCTTTTTGTTTGTCAGTTCATTGATTGATCCTGGAGTACTAGGCAAAGAGTTGCCGGCGGACAACCCACTGGAGACAGCGACCTCCAGGAAGCGAGCACCGACCAACGAGTTGACCATGTTGGCGGGCCAACCCATGGAGATGAGGAACTCCAAGAAACAAGCACTGGCCAAAGAGTTAATGACGTTGGCGGACGAACTCCTCAAAGAAAGTTGGAAGAACAGCAAGGGCCCCACTATGCCTACCCCACAAACTTTGATGGCCACCTTTGCAAGGCTCAAGGCTGAGTTTGAGGAGATAGTCGCCGTTGAGAAGCAGTATTTCGCTGGCAAGGTGATGGCCCCTAGGACGAGGAGATGGCCCCCGGATGGATGGGATCCCCCGGTGAGCTGCACAAGGTAAAAAATAATGGCTTATTATTGAAAGTTGTGGTTTTTTTATTATTTGCAATGTGCTTGCTAATATGTTAGGGTTGTGCAGGTGCCGGTAGATGTCCTTGATGATTCCGATGTCGCGGCCCGTCCTGTGGACAATGCCCCAGAGATTGTTTTCGATGTCGCGGTCCGTCCTGTTGGCATCGCCCCGGAGATTGATTCCGATGCCGCTGTCCATCATGTGGACATCGCCCCAGAGATCGATTCTGATGTCGCGGTCACTCCTGGGGACATCGCCCCAGAGTTCGATTCCCATGCCGCTGTCCGTGATGTGGTCATTGCCCGAGAGATCGATGACAAGAAATAGTTGGTCGCGCTAATCCTTCAGGTTAGTTTGCATTGCGCTGTGTTTAATTACCAGAACGATGCGTGTTATCAAACCATCTTAGAGCTAGTGCACTGTCTTGTGTGGGCGGTACTTGCTACTTTTGTTTGACAGTGAATCATGCGAACCCTCTCCGAGTTATGGAAACAGATGTATCCTCGCCAGCTTTTAATGTAATATATGGCATGCTTAGATGTAAGTTTGAACTGTTTATCATATCAGCAGGGCTTATTTGATGATTCTTGGTGTTAGTAGGCTAGCTACTGTGCGAGCTATAGTACTTGCAAAACACTCACCGGAGAGAAATGTTGGGGCTTATGAGCTCGTGGTATGCTTATACTGATCCGTTGTCGATTAGGCAATAGTCGACACGGATACATTCAGGCCTCATTTGGTTCATAGGTTAGGAAAATCATAGCAAAAGTACAGAGACGTACAACACAAAATCATAGAAGTACAGAGACGTCCCTCCGTTTCAAAATAGATGTGTCAACTTTGTACTAATAACTTTTAAACGGAGGGAGTACAGATCCTAGGCGGGCTAGTTTGGCCTAGTGGGTTTTAATGATATGACGTGGTACAGTGTCGTCCAGTCTTCGCGTGTGGTAGCAGTACTGCGGGTAGAGTAAGTTTTCTTGAAGAAGCGGAATTCAACGAAGTCATGATGGTACCTTCGTCCGACTAACTTATAGTGGGAAAGGTTGAGCCTGCGCTACAACCGGGGTGGACCAGGATAATATTATGCATGGCAAGTGGACCAGGCTGGTCGACGTCCCACATGTCGGCGAATGAAAGTATTCTTTCCGATATAGTGGACGAGAAACGAGTATTCATTGTTTATTTTTGATGAAACCTATTGTCTCCATTATTACGACGGAGGAGTGTGAAACACGGCAGCCCAGTGAACTTGGCATGTGCACCACTCCCTCCTTCCTCATGTAATACTACCATAGTGTTGACTATAAGGTTACAACTTTTTCTCACTTTCTCTCTATCTATTTTATCTCAAATGTTTTTACCTTTATTTTTTAGACACAATTGTTTTTTATGCCCCTTTTTTAGAATTAGTTTTTTATACCTAGGAGCACGTGTAGAGACGAGCTCCTGCAAATCCCACCACTGCTAGGAAAAGGCCTACTAATGGCGCACCAGTTTTGCCTACTAATGGCGCATCACTGGTGCGCCATTACTAGCACACCATTAGTAATTTTTACTAATGGCGCACCACTGATGCGCCATTAGTATCTGGTATACTATTGGCGCACCACTGGTGCGCCATTAGTATAGGCCACGATGCGCCATTAGTATAGGCCACTGGTGCGCCATTAGTATAGGCCACGGTGCGCTATTAGTATTTTTGAATTTTGAAGGCGGGAAAATAGTAGTGGCGCACCGTCTAACCCCCACCGTGCGCCATTGCTGTTTTTGAATTTTGAATTTGGATCTGGATCGCGATTTTTTTGCCCATTTTTGCTAGTTTTATTTGCTCGTTTTTGGCACGATATTATTTCAAATTTTGTTCCTGTTTTTGCATCTTGTACGTTCTTTTGCCGTGTTCTTTTGCGGAGAGGAGTTCACGGAGAGGAGGAGGAGGAGGTCACCGGAGAGGCGCCGCCTACATCACGGAGAGGAGGAGGAGGTCACGGAGAGGAGTTCACCAAGCATCGGAGAGGAGGAAGGAGAAACCATGAGGGAATGCGAGGAGAGGAGGGAGGAGGAGCTCACGGAGAGGAGGGAGGAGAAACCGTGAGGGGAGGGGAGGGGAGGAGAGGAGGGAGGAGGAGGTTCCCGGAGAGGAGGAGGTCGCCGGAGAGGAGGAGGAGGAGGTCGCCAGAGAGGAGGAGGAGGTCGCGGAGAGGAGAAGGAGGTCGCCGGAGAGGAGGAGAAGGAGGTCGCCGGAGAGGAGGAGAAGGAGTGGAGGAGAGGAGAGGAGGAGATGGAGTGGAGGAGAGGAGAGGAGGAGATGGAGTGGAGGAGAGGTGGAGTGGAGGAGGTGCGCCACCATATATCTGACATAGTAATGGCGCACTGTGGCAGGTGCGCCATTACTATTTTTTTTATTTTTTGACATATTTTGAATTTTGAAGGCGGGAAGATACTAATGGCGCACCATGGGCCGCAGCGCCATTAGTAACTTCTTTTTTATTTTTTGACTTATTTTAAATTTTGAAGGCGGAAGATACTAATGGCGCACCATGGGCGGTGCGCCATTAGTAACTTTTATTTTTATTTTTGACTTATTTTGAATTTTGAAGGCGGGAAGATACTAATGGCGCACCATGGGCAGGTGCGCCATTAGTAACTTTTTTTATATTTTTTTGACTTATTTTAAATTTTGAAGGCGGGAAGATACTAATGGCGCCACCATGGGCAGGTGCGCCATTAGTGAGTTTGAATTTAGATGATTTTTCATATAAAAAACTTTTTCATCTGAGTTAGTATGCAAAAGTTATGCCCATTTTTACAAATCTCGAGAGATTTTGCAAATGAAGTCGAAATTCATATTTGCAAATTTTCCCAACAACTAGACCACATATCACATGGGAAACTTATTTTCTTTTTTTTTTTTGACATTTTCATCGTTTTCTTTTTTTTTAACTGAAAAGGCGATCCACCGGGGGGGGGTGCATTCGGTGGAAGTGGTGGCCAAGTTACTAATGGCGCACCGTGACATGGTGCGCCATTACTAGTTCAACTAGTAATGGCGCACCACTCCCACGGTGCACCATTAGTAGTTTTGACAAAAAATTTAAATTTTTTTTTACTAATGGCGCACCCGCGATGTGGTGCGCCATTAGTATTTGGACACTAATGGCGTACCAACACATGGTGCGCCATTAGTATATAGTAATGGCGCACCACATGTCTGGTGCGCCATTAGTGTCAATTCCATCTATAGCCCTTTTCCTAGTAGTGCACTCCTTGACTTTGTCAATGCCTCTCCCTCCTCCACATAAGCAGGCTAGTCGAGAAGACAAGAGATGATGTCTTAGCACAATATGTTTCACCATGTTTTTAGGAATAACTAGTTATTGAAGATAAGGCTAAGAGATGATCCATTGTACACATGTTTTTTGTCATCTCTAAATTACATGCAAGACTTATGATAAGACTATCTTATCAACCATTGTACATGCCCCTTATAGCCCAGAATTTTACTAGTACTACTTGCTATGAATGCAGGCAGCTAGCCTCTGAGGGTGGAGCGCGCACGGGGAGGTGGTGGAGTGGGGTAGGGGTTCTGGTGGGCCAGGGCGATAAGAAGCGGGCTTGGAAGCGGTGCGGACTCCAGCATGGCCCACCTCACATTATCACCACATATTTCTTGGAGTTCATGCACGGTGGGTGGGCGATCTCTTCTCCCTCCCCCGTCTCTCTCCTCTTAGCCGACGCCTGCCGAGCGATTATATTTCGGCTATCGACAGTTTATTCAATTGCAATCCCACATGTCAGCGAAAATGCAAGACTACGCGT
The DNA here is from genome assembly GCA_021605145.1 of Aegilops bicornis. Taxonomy (NCBI): domain Eukaryota; kingdom Viridiplantae; phylum Streptophyta; class Magnoliopsida; order Poales; family Poaceae; genus Aegilops; species Aegilops bicornis. Next base: position 603,334,148 of record CM038672.1, read on the forward strand.
GTCCGCTCTGGTGAGCGGCGTGTGAGCCAGATTGTCGGGGGTGCGACGTGAACGCGACGCGTCTGAGTTGTAAGTGTGCCGCCTTTTCCTTTTGAACTTGCAAAGCGTAACATTTTCGTGCGATCGATCGATAGAAATCCAGAACAAAATGACGAGGGCGGTGCTTTTCCGTGCGTTAGGCGGGCTAGTTTGAGTGATATGACGTGCTACAGTGCCATCCACTTGCTCCATTTTTATGTAAGCAAGAGTCTACACTCTTACGTGGGAGGAGTGCGAAACACGACGGATCTGATTTTGATCGAGGGATAACTGTTACCTGTGAAATAATGGAGCACTGTTAGCGATTATAGCATGATAGTTAGGGCATCTCCGGCGCTGGCCCTTAAATTTACACCGCCATCTGTCCGAGGACACTGGTGGATGCCATCCAATGCTGCCCGCATCCTTTCGACAACTATATGAACTAACTGGACGAAATTCGTGCAAACAAAGCAAATTTCAAATTGACCGGATGAAATTCATTACATTTTGAGAACTTTCCCTATAAAGTGGACGAAATTCATTACATATTTCGCACAAACCGTACTAAAAGCTACTGTAAACCTAATCTAAATGATCGCCGGGCCCAGACCACCATCTCCGGCCATGAACCTGAGAAAGCCGGCCATTGCCTTTGCCTGCTCCTTATCCGCCTCGATAACCTCCTCCTCCGGAGCACAAAGTTATGTAGATTTCCGCCTCCACGTCGCCGTCAAGCGGCTAATCGGCCGCCGATTTTTATCCCACCAAGCTTGGCGTCGACTGAGTGGAGGAGTGGTGGCCTTCCTGGGACCAGAGCGGTGGTGACCTACCGTGTACTACTCTTCCTCGCTGCCGGCTGCCACAAGACGCTGGGCCGGCTTCGTGGTCATGGCGGCGGAGGGCGGCCGGGGGTGGGGGCGATCTCCTTCGTCTGCTCCTGCGAGAGTACGTCCAAGAGAGCTTTGGAGCGCGCCTGGAGCGGAGCCACCGATGTCCTTCGTCTGCTCCTGCGACAGTACGTCCAAGAGAGCTTTGGAGTGCCCGGAGGCCATGGTTGGAGTGGTGCCAACAGAAGGAAGGGACCGGAGGAGAATGAGTGTGGGTCTTTAGCTATGGCCGGGAGCTGGGGCTCAAGTTAATATAGCGGGCGAATGGCAATGAGCCGCGGCAGACGGATGGACGGCTGGCACCGGAGTAGGTTCATCGGTAGCCGTGGTGTCATTAACGCAGAGCAGTCGCTTGCACCGGGATGCAGCAGCGGTGGCGCTCTCTCGCCGCCGTGATCGCTGCAATCTTTGGCGCCAGTGAGAGGTCGCGTCGGGCGTGAATGCGGACGCTGCTTGATGACTTAACCGCAGGTGCGTTGTCTCATCGACATGTGGGCCCAACGGGCATCGTGCCCGCATGTCGCTGACACACCAATCGCACTCGCAATTAAGGCCGGTGAATGCGGCATTGACATTCTGGAGAGACGGTGATCGTTTCAGGCGGGAAGCGCGCGCTAGCGATGGAAGGGGTTTCGGTAGGCCAGGGCGGTTAGACGCTGGCGTAGTGGTAAATGTGAACTCATGGATGACGAGCCTTTAAAGCGTATGCGGCACGTATTGACAACCAGGCGTCCATGCAACCGCTCGTGTCGCCAGGTAGCATTCGACGACCACCATTAGACACCACACAACCATACATAACTTATGAATAATGGACGAATCGATCAGACACACACTCATGTGCAGTGGCACTATGATCGGTTGCTCACGATAGTACATACTCCGCACCATAGTACCCTCTCTAGCTAGGCTGTTTTATAGATTGTTGTTGTGATGGACGATATACATGAGCATGGCGCCGAGTCACGAGTATGACCGTTGGTGTTGAGAAAATAGTTCGAGCTTGTTCGTTCTATATAAATACTAGTAGAATGCCCGTGCATTGCCACGGGCTTTTAAAGTATTTTGCTGAAGTTATATAAACATGATGCATTTAAAATTTCACATGTAGAGAAAAGATAGAACAGGCTCAACTTCACTTGCAAAATAAATTGATTAAAAAAAGTAATTTGACAATGCATACATTTAGAGCGATGATCCAACTAAAAATCTGTTACAAATTAAGATATAGAGTACTCTAAGATATACTTGATGCGATTAACAAATTCTCGCACAATATTAGAAATTTTGTTGTTAACTTCATTAGCACGATGATATTAGAGAAAGTAAAGAAAAAAATGTATTCCTCAACTCATACCATTTCTTCAGCAAGCAATATATAGTTTGAGGGGCCTATGTGGGTTTCTCCCTCTTTCTTTAGCTAGCCAAATACAAACGTGCTAACAATATGTACCTTTTCACCCACTCTGTCTCGTGGATGGTCATGAGATTGCATACACTATATGTAAGCATTTATCACCTACAATTTCACATATATAATATAGTAATGTCATTATATATTTTGATTTATATTATTAAGTACAATGTTTATGTGATTGATCTTATAACATCATGCAAGAACATGTCATCTTTTATAAGGCATTCCAACTCGTCGTTTGATAACAAGGCATCTTCAATGTCGTTTGATAACTCGTCGTTATATCATCATGCAAGAACTCGTCGTTCGATAACAAAAATTCTAGCATGATTGAGGGAGTCCCGGATTAGGGGGTGTCCGGATAGCTGAACTATAACCTTTGGCCGGACTCCTGGACCATGAAGATACAAGATTGAAGACTTCGTCCCGTGCCCGGATGGGACTTTCCTTGGCGTGGAAGGCAAGCTTGGCGATACGGATATGTAGATCTCCTACCATTGTAACCAACTCTGTGTAACCCTAACCCTATTCGGTGCCTATATAAACCGGAGGGTTTTAGTCCGTAGGACGAACAACAATCGTACCATAGGCTAGCTTCTAGGGTTTAGCCTCTCTGATCTCGTGGTAGATCTACTCTTGTACTACCCATATCATCAATATTAATCAAGCAGAAGTAGGGTTTTACCTCCATCGAGAGGGCCCGAACCTGGGTAAAAACATCGTGTCCCTTGTCTCATGTCACCATCCGCCTAGACGCATAGTTCGGGACCCCCTACCCGAGATCCGCCGGTTTTGACACCGACATTGGTGCTTTCATTGAGAGTTCCTCTGTGTCGTCACCGTCAGGAAGGATGCCTCATCCCGTCTTTAAATACGGGACTGTTGCTAAAAAAGCTTTGGCTGTCGGCTAAACTCTCCGGCTAGGCGGTTTTCTTATGACCGCCTGTTCGGCCGCCGTGCCGACGATGACTTCTCGGGTCATCGAAATCAATCTTCACGTTAACTCGGAGCTCGCCGAGCAGTTAGATCCGATGGAGCTCTCTTCCTTAAACGAGCTCTTGGATCGCATCTCCGCCAGGGAGTCGCCATGAGACTATGGTCGATTGGGCTTAAACCCGATCCGAGAGAGATTAACTCTCCCTAGGTTACCCACCACGTTGCTTTGTGGTGGAGGAACAATCTGGCGACCCTTCTTCTATCTTAAGGTCTAGCCACGTCCGGATTCCCAATCCTCCATGCCGAATTCCCGCGGAGGAGAGGGCGCCACTCAAGCCCCGAACCTAAAGTCAGTAACGGGCTAGATTCATTGGACAACATCCAAGAATCCAAGCTTCCAAGTTCGAAGCTCCTCGGCCCTTAAGTTTCAGATTGGTAGCGGTTTCGATTTAATTCCACCCGCCCACCCAAACATAAGCGAACTATCTCAAATTCGGCAAGAGCCCGCAGAAAGCGAGACGCCATTATCGGGCTGATTCCTCCGGTTATGGACAGGATAAAGGACTGCCGCGAGGAGGACGCAATCTCATTATTCAGCAACAATTGCACGGACAACGGGATCCTAAATGCTATAAGTCGCCGTGACATTACACGCTTTTCCGACTTGGCGACCATAGTACAAAAGTACTGTGCGATGGAAAGCGCCTGGAAAACCGAATCAAGATTTTGGGACAATCCGGCCTTGAATACAACCCCAGTCCGAAATAAAAGGGTGCATCATCGCCAGGCACCTGGGATAAATACCAAAAAGCAAAAACCCTCTATAGGGCATGGAACCGTACTGGAAGGATGGCTCAATGGACCCTGTAAAATTCATAATACAGAGGGCGCCACTCCAACTCATAGCCTTAGAGCATGTTGGATACTACGGCAGGTGGCCAAAAGTGGCGAAGAGCTTCTAGCTCTAGAGCACCAACCCAAGGATACCAGTACGGTATTAACAGTCTTCGAGACTTTCACATCAAATAATATGCGGAAACGAACACTCCGTAGCCTCACCGAAGTCTACCAAGTAGCAACAATAAACCCATGGAGTGACATGGCTATTCCCTTTAATGCCAGTGACGAACCTAAATTCCGAACAGCCCGAGCACCAGCCGCATTGGTCCTCAGTCCGATAGTGGACGGCTTTCCCCTTACCAAGGTACTCATGGACGGTGGCAGCGGATTGAACCTCATTTATGAGGAAACCCTCCGAAAAATGGAGATAGACTGGAGCCGCATTGAGCGACGCAGCACAACCTTTAGAGGAATAATCCCTACCGGGAAGCATCGTCTGAGGAAAAATCAAACTGGATGTGGTGTTCGACACGACGGATAATTACAGGTCCGAGGAAGTCACATTCCAAGTGGCCCCGTTCAGCAGCGGATACCACGCTCTATTAGGGCGAGAGGCATTCACAATTTTTCAAGCTATACCCCATTATGGGTACAGGAAGCTCAAAATGCCCGGGCCCCACGGAATCATTACTCTTGCTAGTGACCCGGACATAGCACTCCGCGCCGAAAATAAGACAGCCGCACTGGCCCTTGAGGCACTATCCGAAGCCCTAGCGGCCGAGGAACTCACTGTGCTGCGCTCCACGGTGAATAGGGACGATGTGATACTTGATAAGAGATCCAAATCCACTTCCTTCAAACCAGCGGACGAAATAGTCAAATTCCAAGTCCATCCAACAGACCCTACCAAGACGGCCTCCGTCGGGGCACAATTAAATCCTGATGTAGACGCCGCACTAAGAGAATTCCTACGCGAAAATTGGGACATTTTTGCCTGGCACCCTTTGGACATGCCAGGAATCCCACGCAGGCTGGCCGAGCACAGCCTAAACATCCTAAAAGGATTCAAGCCAGTCAAACAGGCTCTTCGGCGTTTCTCCGAACCAAAGAGACAGGCAATGGGAGAGGAGCTAGCCAAACTATTGGAGGCCGGATTCATCAGAGATATAAAACATCCGGACTGGCTAGCAAACCTGGTCATGGTACCAAAGAAGGACAAATCCTGGCGCCTATGCGTCGATTTCAAGGACCTCAACAAGGCTTGCCCAAAGGATCCCTTCCCCCTCCCCCGCATCGATCAAATCATCGATGCTACCGCAGGACACGATTCATTGTGTTTCCTCGACGCATACTCCGGCTACCACCAAATTAAGATGGCAGAGCCTGACCAAGCCACAACAGCATTCATCACTCCATACGGCCCATTCTGCTTCAACACAATGCACTTCGGGCTAAAAAATGTCGGCGCAACATATCAGCGCATGATTCAGACATGTCTGGCAAAACAGATCGGCAAAATAGTGGAGGCATACGTAGACGATGTGGTCGTCAAAAGCAAGCACGTCGAAACTCTAGTAGAGGACTTGAGGCTCACATTCGATAATCTCCAAACATATGACATTAAGCTCAACCTGGAAAAATGTGTTTTCGGTGTACCGGCCGAAAAGCTCTTGGGCTTCATCGTATCCGGTAGAGGAATTGAAGCAAACCAGCCAAGATCCGAGCTCTGTCACAATTGGATATCCTAAAAGACCTCAAACTTTGGTGCAAAAAAAGGGCATTAAACTAGACTACGCCTCAGTCTATCACCCTCAAACTAACGGTCAAATTGAGCGAGCAAATGGTCTAATTATGAGCGGCATCAAACCCAGATTAGTGCGGTCCCTCAAGGAATCTAACACGCACTGGGTAGAGGAGCTCGACTCCGTACTCTGGGGGCTGCGGACCACTCCGAATCGCATGACCGGATTCACACCATTCTTTATGGTATACGGCGCAGAGGCAGTTCTGCCCTGCGACATAATTCATGACTCACCTCGCGTGCGCATGTACGAAGAAAGAGAAGCCGAGCTCGATCGGCAAGACAGTTTGGACGCCTTGGAGGAGGAGCGTGACGTAGCAAAAGCCCGTTCCGCATTCTATCAACAGCAGGCTCGAAGATATCAAAGCAGAGAAGTACGGGCCAAAACTTACAATGTTGGCGAGCTAATTCTACGCCTGCCGGACAAGAAAAAGGACAAACTAAAGCCCAAATGGGAAGGTCCCTTTATCATCGACCAAGTCCTGACCGGCAGAGCGAACCGTCTGCGTGATGCATCGGATAACCGACTCGAGTTGAACCCATGGAACACAGAACGTCTCCGAAGATTCTACGCCTAGCGCCGGATTCTGGGTTCGTTTCCTTCCTCTGTCCATATTTTACATTTTAGTTGTCTTCTATTTTTCTCCTTCTCCCCCCTTTTTTATTCAAGCCTTGGCAGGCTCGTTATCGCATTGTTCGTGACATTCTTTGACGCGCTATCCGCCAAGACATTATACCTGGGGGCTTCTTTCACAGAAGCTTAATTATAAGGGCTTTGTGCCCAATACATGTGTCATACTTCCGCATGTACCTTTTATTCGCCATTATATGCATCGATATGACTTAAGTTTTGGCCAAGCTGGGTTGCCTGGCTCCTGTGCTTACCCCTACGTTCCCGATTGTTCGGCTAGGTGGTAAAGGGAGCACCTCTGCGATTATTCTCGCCGGTCACCGGATGTGTACCTCAGACTGGGTGAAGCCCAAAGCTAGCATTCTTAAGAGAATATTCGGTCGGTGAACTAAAAGAAGATTTCTTACCTATTTATTTATCTGCCCCCAGATGTTTTTCCGCTTTTTTCGCAGTCCGGACATGCACTTTAGGGCATGCCACCCAGGGAAAGGAACCCCTAACGGAACTATTCTCCCTGGAAGATGTTTCTTACTAACCATGTAATATAACATAACTAGTTGGGCACTTGTCTGATAAAGCACTAATGACCCCTATGCCTGGTCTCCATGCATGCCCCGGTTTTTATATAACCGCGAGGGTATTCGGACACACTCCGGACTATCGGGTCCCGAGGTTGAAGCGAAAAGGTCCGCTAAGACAAACGATCTACAATCCGGCTAGAAGGCATTTTACATGTCAATTTAAATTAGATAGTCAATTTGACTGATTGTATTCCTCTTCAATACCATCTAACAGTGCTGTCTAGTTTACTGATCCCCATTGAATACTTTGCGGCCAATTCCACCTGGCCGTACACTAAGCTCACAGGGATCTCCTTCCCATCTGGCCCCACAGGTCCGACCTCGGCCATGTGGTTTGGGTCAGCCTTCGTGTACCTCGTCTTCACCATGGCCTAGGACTCCCTGGTGCCTTGATGGCAGGCCGATATCATCCATAACAGGAAGCACCGCCGCGCTCCCTGGAGCCTCTCTGCAAGTTTCCCAAGGCCTTCGGGCAGGGAGATAGATGGCCACAAGGCCTGGGCGACGCCTTTCATCACCTACCGAACTCGTTCGTGCAGTTGCAAGAGATCGGGAAGAAGGTCACCCGTAGAACCGGGCATTTCCTCTGCAGGACGGCCTGTGAGCATACCTGCAGACATAACTCTGTTAATCGACTTCCTCGCCGAACTCTTTTCTCAAAGTTCGTTTAAGCACTTACTAAAAATGCCGCGTCGAAGCCGTCGATTCTCCTTAACGGAGTCAGACAGCTGGGCACGAACATCCTTTAGCTCCTCGCCCAGCTGGGTGTTGGCATCTTGGAGACTATTTTTCTCCTGCCTCACCCTCGTAAGCACGTTCTCGCCGGCCTTTAACTGGTGCAAGAGCTGTTGTCTGTCCGGATCTACCTCGGTGCCATCTGCAATGTCATTGTCAGATCTATACACACGCCGCACTTCATAACATACTTATCTTTTAAAAGCGTATGTTACCAGAGGGGTCTACTTGGCTTCCCCTGTCGCGGCTTGTGCGGCCTCAAGTTGGGCTTTGCACTCTTCAAGCTCACAGGACAATTGGGTATTCTTTTACGTAAGATCCTGCATAATAAATGATCCTTAAATCAGTTATTCTAACTATTTTAAGTCTCGGCTACTCTTGGTATATATAACCATCAAATTTTCTCACCCTTATGTCTTTCACATCTTTGCTCCGTGGCTCTGGCTAGACCATTTTGAGCAGCACGGAGGTGCGCGTCTCCCGAATTGAAGGCATCCAATGCCTCTTGGGAGAAACATGCGTCACGAAGAACAGTCCGGCGACGCCTGTGATTCATGTCACTTTCCACCTCGGAATTGGTGGCAGATAGCCCGTCGGCATCCTCTGTCGGAGGAGCGTCCGACGCATGCTTTGTGTTCGCCTCCGCTTCTGGACCTGGCTTTGAAGCCTGGCTGGCGGAGGCTCGATTGGCAACCTCTCCGGACATAGTCCGATGAGCGCTCTTTTTCCTGAAAAGAGCGCGAGCGTTAGCATGCCTTCCGGAATAAAACCTGGGAATAAGGCGACACGCCATACCGTTGCACCGGCGCTTCAGTCCGGACCGCACTTCTTTTTAGCCTGTTGGGCCGTGCTGCCCCTTGTTGGCTAGCCACCGCAGGCTCGGCCTTCCGCCCCAAGGGGTCCCCCTGCAGAACACCAATGATATACGGTGGTCAAAGATAAGCACGGAGGGATCATTTCTAAGGTATTGGGACTTCGGCCTCAATTACCAGTGAGGCTGGAAATATTCCGGGGTAATCGGCCGTAATGGAAACCAAGGCATTATCGATGCACAATTGGTAAAATACCACATCAATCAGCTCCACAGATATGTCCGGATCCTCTTGGGAGGCCAGATCGAGGGACCGTTCCGGATCCTCAGGTTGTGGAGGTGGGCTGTTTATATCCTTTACGGCCCGGCACAATTCCTGCGTCAAAATCACAAGATAAGGTACTTAACTATGGGAATATGGAACGGATGGGCATAAAGAAGTGTCCGCTTACCCAGCTTGGAGGATCGTACATAGAAAATCCGCCTTGTGGATTGACGCGGAGGAAATCCTCCTCTTCTCCCTTGTATAATGCGGACAAGGCCTCCATCAGAACAGCAACCAATCCCGGCCCCTTACGGCCGCAGCGGGTGGCGTCATCTTCCCCATTGAAATCTCACATGGGGTGGCCTCTATATTGAAGCGGCTGCACCCCCCGCATGATCCAAATGGCCATGACTCTGATAATGGTCAGTCCGGAGTGAGCCAACAACCTTATTTGGCTCATCAGGTAAAGGACGTCCCTGTCATTCTCCCTCTGGGGGCTCCGTGGACGCCAGCTTAGGCGTTTCTTCAAAGGAGCATTACTGAACTCCGGGAGGCCGATCCAACAGGTCCGCAAGGACGTCTTCTATATAAAACCATTCAAGGCCAGTCTTGGACGCCTTCTTCGGGTTCCGGATAGATATCCGGTCCGGTGATGCGCGATAGTTCGGCTCCGCCCACTTGATATATCGACCCCTCCCGAGAACGGGTACGAGGCGTAAGAAAGCATCTTCCACAGCGCGAAATGAGCCTCGATGCCCAAAAACAGCTCGCAAAGGGCCACGAAGCCCGCAATATGCAGAATGGAGGCAGGTGTAAGGTTGTGCAACTGGAGGCCATAGAACTCCAGGAGCCCCCGGAGAAATGGATGGATTGGAAATCCGAGCCCCCTTAACAAATAGGGGACAAGTGTCACAGCCGTAGAGCTTGCTTGTAACTAGTGGCATTGCATCCATGCATCATGTTTAATTTTCATGAAATTTGAAATGGGGATTGCCTAAACCCTAGCATTAAAGGAATTCAAATAGGCTCAACCAAAAATATTTTTCAGTGATTTCAAATGGCTTTAGAAAATGTTCATCATTTACGGAAAAATGCTTTAAACCAGAACCGGAGGTGCTGCACATTTTCATGACATATTTGGTCACCGGATTAATTCATTAAGTATTTGCATTTGGGCATTTAAATGCTATAAAATATTTTAAATGCTCAAATAATCATAAACATAAATGTTTGCTGTTGGATATTTTCCAAACAAAGTAGGCTGAGCAAGTTTCATGATTTTTGGGGTAGCATTAGTATTTTTAATAAAGCCCTGAAAATTACAGAATAATAGAAAACAGAAAATAAAGAGAAAGAGAGAGAATCTTACCTGGACTTATCTGGCGCTCACCTCTCAGCCCAACCGGCCGAGCTCCAGCGGCCCAGCCCACCACCGCCTGGCTCCCTGTCGCCTTCCTCCTCGCGCCAAGATGGCGGCGCGTGCCAGCAGCGTGGCCACACGCCGGCCACCTCCTCCCTGCCTGGCTGCCTCCTCCTCCCCCTGGACGCCTCCATGCGTCGCCACGCATCACCCCGGGCCCTCTCGCCCACTTCCTCGTCCTCGTCCCCTCCTCTGGCTCCCTCCCTCTCCCACCGAGCGGAGCTCGTCGCCGCCGCTCGCCACCACCGCGGCCACAGGCCCTCCCTCGCTTCCCCGACTAGCCCACAAGCTCCGCCACTCCATCCTCGCCCTCCCCGCCGTCACACGCGACCGGAGAAGCCCCGAAGCGCCGCCCCGACGCTTTTCCCCTCAGCGGACCCGCCGGTCGCCGTCGCACGATTCGTCGGCTCCGGACCGCCCCCGACCTCGCCGACGACACCATCGGACGCGCTGTGAGCTGTTGCGTCGATCCCCTCTCTCCCCTGGCTCTTTTCCTCTCGCTAACGCCGTTTCCACCTCACCCAAAAACTCCCCGCCGCCGGCCATGGCGCCGTCGTGGCTAGAGCCACAATGGCTCGACGCCAACCCCACCTCTCAGGTTTCGGCCAGCAGCACCAGGAGCTCGTAGCCACCACCCGCTCCTCCTCCCGTACACCGCAGCATCAAACCCGACCCCGCCCGAACTCCGGCCGCCGCCTTGGAGCTCGCCGTCGTCGATTCCGACCGCCCCGACCCCGACTAACTCCACCAAGAGCTTCGGCTCCTCCCCAGCTCCTCCTAGATGCCCTCCGCGGGCCATTTGGTCGCCGGAGTGGCCAAAAGCACTCTCGCCGCCGTGTCGGGCTCGCCGGCGGCTAGACGCCGGCAGCCGACTTTGACTTTGACCACGGGTGGGCCCTGGTTGACTCTTTGAGTCGATGGCGGTGGGGCCCGACCACAGTAACTATTTAGGATTAGTTTTAATTAATTTTTAGTTAAGCTAATTATCTTGACACGCTGGGACCTTGTCGAGTTTGACCGGACCATGTTCCGTTGACCACGGACGTCACACCGACGTCGGTCGACGCATAATAATACCCTTTTCTCGGATTTAATTTAATTCAGGATATTTCAGAAAATACCCCAAACTTCAAATATTCATAACTTTTAATCAGTAACTCCAAATTAAATAATTTATATATGAAAAATGATCAGAAAAATATGAAGAATCTGTTTATGGCACTTTCATGCATGATTAAACAAGTTAAACTCACTGAATAGGATGAATCCTGATTAGGGCAATTTATGAAATAACATTTGGAGTTGGAGTTTAACCTTGTTTGAATTCCACTTCAATTAACTTGGCTAGATATTGCATTAGGTGAATTCAGTACCTTAACATGACATGTCATTCATGTGAATGTGCATTGCATTGATTGTGTTCTTTCTCAGTTGCCGGTGTCTGTCCCCTCTCGATAGACGTGGTTCCGACGATTGTTCGATGACACCGATGAAGAACTATATTATCTTCAGAAGTGCCAGGCAAGCAAAACCCCCTTGTTCATTCCGATATAATCCCACTCTCTCGCTCCTGCTCTATTTTACTGCATTAGGACAACAACGACTCATGTGTTACTTGCTGCGGTAGCTGAACCCCTTTATCCTCTGCATGACTGGCATTCCACAAGAATTAGATGAAACCCACTAGCATGAGTAGGAGTTGTTTGAGCCATGTTGTGCCTACTCATTCATGCTTGTTGTCGTGCTGCCATCGCTTAGAGTTGAGTCAGGACTGATTCATCGGGAATGAATTGGAATGGTTGTGTGAACATGTCCTACTGTGTGTGAGCTAAGTGTGTGAACACGATTTGGTAAAGGTAGCGGTGAGAGGCCATGTAGGAGTACATGGTGGGTTGTCTCATTGCAGCCGTCCTCAGGAACTGAGTTCTGTGTTTGTGATCCATGAAAAAGTTACTACCACGCATTGGGCCCGAAACCAATGGACCCTCTCGGCTTCTTAACCACCCATGTTCCCAGTCCGGGAGTTGCAAGTAGTTTCTGGTGTTTGTAGCATGCTGGGGGCCGCACGCAACGCTGACCATAGGGGTGGGTTGTGTTGCACGCACTGCGTGTTGATGTACCGATTCGCCTGCTTTGGTGTCTCAGAACCCTGCACACATCGATCGGGGCTGTATGGGAAACCTCGGCCGGACTCCCTGCGGATGGAACCCGAATAGGCGATAAACCCGGACTAGGGACTTGAGTGTTTAGGTAGGTCGTGGCCGACACCCACGTTGGGTTTCCGCTTGAAGGTTGCCGAGTACATGTCGTGTAAACGGCGGTAAGTGGTGAGAGCGTGTGTGAAGAAGTACACCCTGCAGGGTTAATATGATCTATTCGAATAGTCGTGTCAATGAAAAGCGACTTACAGGTTGCCTATATCAGTTCATAGACAAGTGAAAGTGGATACTCTAAAATGCGCAAGATAAGCGTGAGTGCTATGGATGGCGTTCTCGTAGGGAGACGGGAGCGGGTCCATAGTGGTGTATTGGTATGGTGAATATGTGGACTCGTGTGCGCCACCTCAAAAGAGTTACTTGCAGTCGTAGTTCAGGATAGCCACCGAGTCAAAGCTGGCTTGCTGCAGTCAAACTCCACCACCCCCTTTTGATAATGATGCATATGTAGTTAGTTACGATGTAAGTCTTGCTGAAATGCGTTTGTACTCACGTTTGCTTATTTTATGTTTTGCAGAGAGACTTCGTTCTCGCTAGTAGTTCCGCTTGGACTTGACGTTTAGCTTGTTACGTCACCACGATCTTGTGCCCTCGGCAGATCTCGGTAGATAGTCGGGCTTCTCAGCCTTTTTCATTTATAGTTATGCGTACTCAGACATGTTTAGCTTCCGCTTGTGCTTTGACTTGTATGCTCTGAGTGTTGGGTTATGAGACCCATGTTTGTAATATCTCGCTCCTCGGAGCCTAATGAATAAATATTTGAGTCGTAGAGTTATGTTGTGATGCCATGTTGTATCTACACATATTGAGCATATTGTGTGTATGTTTGAAATGCTTGGTATGTGTGGGATCCGACAAACTAGTTGTTTATCCTTGGCAGCCTCTCATATGGGGAAATGTAGTCTCGTGCTTACGAGCGATAGTAGTCCGCTACAGCCCGGTTCACCGGAGTCCCGCTAGCCCAGCACTACCGCTTGGACACTTGACTGGCGGCATGTGTTTCACTTCGTTCCTTATGTCCGTTCCTTCGGGAAATGTCACGCGGTGTTATTCGAGTCCCGCCTAGCCTGCTACAGCCCGGAATAGAGTCCTGTTAGCCCAAAGGTTACAGCCCGAATTTATACGTTGATGACCGACATGCTCGATGTGATTCATGTATGCTGTCCCCATGGGTTAGCGCCGCTTTGGGTTCACGACTAGCCATGTCGGCCCGGGTTCTTTATCATGTGGATGCTAGCGACCTTTGTCATATACGTGACCAAAAGACGCAAACGGTCCCGGGCCATGGTAAGGCGACACCCGTGGGAATACCGTGCGTGAGGCCGCGAAGTGATATGAGGTGTTACCGGCTAGGTCAATGTGATTTGGAATCGGGGTCCTGACAACAAGGCATACCCGCTCTCCTCGGGAGGGACTGGGGACGCTCTCCGCCGTTATAGGTGGCGAGTCCGGCTCGAACCGGAACCATGAAGGCTGGGGGAAGAAACCCCTTGGTTTCGAGCGTCACTAACTCGCTGTGCGGGACGGAGCATCTCTCCCAATCTCCGGGCTGAGGACTAGGAGGGCGAGAGGAGGAGCCGCGTCAACTGTCCATGATGGAACGGGTTTCTGTCAGATGCGCTCCGATGAAAGCTCGCGAAGGGAAGGTGGTGTGATGTGGATCTAGATCCTCGTCTCTTATATAGGCAGCTCATTTGCGCAGCTAGGGAGGTAAATGTAAAAATACCCTGGCTTTTCGCATTAATTCAACACGTGGAAGATGGCCATTATTGGGCGTGGAAGGCAAGGAGCGTGATGTTTACAAGAAGCCGAACACTATTCAAACAGGGAGACGGGATTTGGAGAAGAACCCGCCTTGCAATGCCGAAGACAATCTACGCGCCGGACTCGTTGTCATTGAAGCCTGGTTCGGGGCCTACTGAGGGAGTCCCGGATTAGGGGGTGTCCGGATAGCCGAACTATAACCTTTGGCGGACTCTGGACTATGAAGATACAAGATTGAAGACTTCGTCCCGTGTTCGGATGGGACTTTCCTTGGCGTGGAAGGCAAGCTTGGCGTCTGGATATGTAGATCTCCTACCATTGTAACCGACTACGTGTAACCCTAACCCTATTCGGTGCCTATATAAACCGGAGGGTTTTAGTCCGTGGGACGAACACCAATCATACCATAGGCTAGCTTCTAGGGTTTAGCCTCTACGATCTCGTGGTAGATCTACTCTTGTACTACCCATATCATAAATATTAATCAAGCAGGAGTAGGGTTTTACCTCCATCGAGAGGGCCCGAACCTGGGTAAAAACATCGTGTCCCTTGTCTCCTATTACCATCCGCCTAGACGCACAGTTCGGGACCCCCTATCCGAGATCCGCCGGTTTTGACACCGACAATGATTGTTTCAATGATGGTAATATCTTTAGTCTTGGTGAATTTTTCTAGCATAGTATAGACGCAACTGCTCATACATACGCACATCCACTCACCCTTATGAACGCACACATGCACACCCTACCCTTACGAGCACCTCCGAGAGACTAAGACGATATATCATCTTGAGATTTACGAAGTCACTGTAGGCGCCCTTGTCATCGACGGAAACGTCTCCTCCCATGGAAAGCGCATCGGTGGAAATCCTGAAATAAATCCAGGAATAATGCAAGTAGTAGTATTGAACCCTGCTGGGATGGGATACCACTAACCCTTTAACCATCCAACCACGGTTTGCTTCGCAACTTGGTGAATTTTTGTTCTCTTCCAATGTCGTCTTATGACCCTTGTTGATTATTTTAAGGTTGATATAATCCACCTCAATCTTTCTCATATTCTACAAAATTGAACATATATGGAAATACAACTGTGAGTACTATATATCATGCGCAACATACGTACAAATATATTCAAACAAATAATTAAGGTCATCTCTAATGCGAGAACTCATTTCCCCTCACACATCGGGTGTGTTTGGACTTCAACGGGCGCCCAAGGCTCCCCAAAGTCTGAGATCCCCCAGATCTAGGCTATATGTATGATTGTCCGAACTGTTCAACATGTTATCTCCAACATGTGGGCCCAACACAAAAGCCGTCGTAGCGGGACATTTCTTTCTAGATCTCTCTCCTTTAAAACCGGATGGTGCCCACCTGACCTTCGCCATGGCACCCTCTCTCTTTCACATTGTACTTCCCACAGATCACCAAGGAGTCTCCCACCAACCACCCCGCCCTCGTGTTGGTGGCGATCCTCCAGCACCATCAAGGGAGAGGAGGCGTGCGCCGCCCATGACAACCCCCGAACGAAGAATGCAGATCTAATATCTCTTGAGCCATTGCCATGTCGTAACATAGTTGAAGGTCGTGCATTACCACGGAACAAAAATATGATGTCCGTTGTTGGACATGCAAGCGATACACCACCGTACCTGTTATTAAGTGTTGAAGCAACCAACCTATGCATTTATCCTTCTATCCTAATCAAGAAATTGCATGACGACCTTTTTATCCTAACCAAAAAATTGTAGGATCAGAAAATTTCTTGTTTCCCATATACAACATTGTGGACTAACCCCACTAAAAGCATCCTTTTGTAGGAAGCTAGTGAACGCATCGAAATAAGTGCAGCATACTTTTACTCAACCACGCATATACATATTCGTTTGTATATTATATATTGATGAACTAACATGCACCACGTACCTCGTATCCAAATTTTACTGCTCGTCATCTATATCTCTACTACCTAAAATCACTCTAGTAATTTGAAATTAGCCGACCGATTGATTTGCATCTGAATTAGAAACACACAATTGCATTTATCTTCAAAAACATGTATTCTACATGTTGGAACAGGGACCAAGAAAATTTCAAAATACGAACGACCATTCGTAAGCATCTAGTGTTAAGAGGTAGAAATACATCAGGCTACTCTCCCATAGTGGTGAAGTGGCATGACTGGAGAGCGGCAATTGCCCGCGGTCGCCTAGGCCGTGAGTCTCAGGTCTCCTGGAAGAACATTGAAAGGCAGCAGTTAGGCAATCGGTCAGATATGTCATGAACGCACACAATTTTTCCATAACCATTTTTTGCATTATCTTGGCTCAGATCAAGCACAAAGATCAAAACAGAGAAGTGCAGAAAAATATGATCTGAAGCAAAAGAGATCAGGTTTATGAGCAGATGGAAAGGTTAAGGACTCACGTTACAATCACACTACTATTTGCATCACCCTCCTTATTTTAGCAAAAAAATAATAGTAAGTTGTTTGGGTCCAACACACCTTAACGTCTATAATTTATAAATCATCGCTACGTCTGTTGTGGTGTGCCTCTTTCCATTATACACTTTGAAATGAAAGAATGAAATCTGATTGAGTACATATAAAGTTGAGATGTGTAAGTTCCATGTTGGAAATTTAATCTTTCTAAGGAAAGGATTCAACATGAGGCATAAATCATGTTGGAAACACATCTGTAGCTGGCCCGACTAAGTACGAAAGGATTAGCATCATACTACATTTTATATAAATTATGAACCCAGTATAATTTTAAGTGTTATGCTATTGCATACCGGTCCATTTAAGCAAACTTTGTATTTCCCAAATAAAAAATTGCAGTCTAAAAGAGGGAACATAGAAAATTGTAGGGATGGAAAACTATATAGGCATTATGTTATCTTCATTATGTAGCACCCCTACGCCACTTGGAGATTCAGAGATAGACTAACTTGCAAAGTCTGAAGTAGTGTGATGACGCAAATAAAAGCAGCCATCAGTAAGTTTCATCATAAGATAAGATGAATTTGATGCTAGAAAAGTTACTTGAGCATGTTAACAAAAAACCTAATGAAAACTTCACAATACCCACAAGAAAAAATGCAATTACTTATGATTCTTATCAGTAGCAAGTAGGCCCAGAGTTGAACAAATATTATCTTGCACCATAAGATCCATGCATAAACTGGAAGAAAACCAAATGATACTTGATGAATGTACCAGAACCAACTTGGTTAAAAGTGGTCAATCATGTATTCTCTTAAAAAATAGTGGAAATAGGACCAGATAATATCACACGTGGATTTGTAGGCTGTGCTCGACAAGGTTCCGAAATTGCACAATAGTATGTCCTCCTATACCTATAAAAAGTTGATGTCCTGCTACGCACTTGAGGATTACAAAGATTTGTATCTACATCACACGACCCTTGAATATACACCCCATATTGGTCAAGTATGTACAGTGGAAGATTATGTGTAGAGGTTTCATTCTCAAAGTATGTGCATGACCCTTGAATATACACCCCATATCACACGTGGAAATAGTACGCGTGCACGTGCAACGCACGTCTCAACAAATATAAATGTTAATATCCACTGTATTATTGGATGTTGTACATTTTCACTGGAATTTTAAATATTTTGTTAACTGTAATAACAATCGAGCGCACAATATTGAAGCAGTACTATCTAAAATACATCACACGAACTAAAATATTAGAAATGTTTTTCAACAGAAAAATATTATTCTTGACACAAATGCTCAAGTACATTCAAGTCTAAAATGAATAGTGATGAACACTAATTTGTCATTGTTCTAATCACAACATCCATTTGAAAGATCTGATGCTTATACACAAAACAAACAAGTATAACATGGTTCTCTATCCGAACCAAACTATTGCTTCCAAAGGTGATGACAATTGTCACGATAAATGGGCAGGGGCTACCTACCAAGTACCAAAATTTGCTTGACTACCCGCAAAGCTAAAAGTTAACTCAATTTATAGCAAGGGGACTATTGCAGCACTATTTGTTCAGACTATCTGCTGGAAGTATGAACATATGAAGCTACAAAGCAAATAAAAATGTCAACAGTAAACCTCTCTTCGAGACACATGATCATAGTCCTCAATGTAGTAGAAAAGCAGTGGAGCAGAATTTCTTGATACCGACTGCATGGTGGGTGTCCTGAATATAGTAGCCGAGGGGAGTGCTACATACATCAGGGATGAACTACTACTGATAAAAATGCTTACCACCCATGGATTCCATAGCACCTGAAATTTTGGAGTGCAGAAAACAAAAGTATTAGTTAGAAACAATGAAGTACCTAACATATTGAAAGTTTAAAAATTATAATATATCTTCCCATCCCCCTTTCACCAGTCAAATAATGTGGAATATAATGAAAAGGGGCCTACTTATTTACCTCTGCTTATTTGTCAGTTATGTTCTAAGAGCCGTCCACCTTAGGGTCTTGCTTCTTCATCTTCCTCCACGTATATTTGGTGATAAGCTCCATCTTCTCCAGCTTGTTCTTTTTCAGGACCTTCCCGTTACCCCTTCTTAGAATCATCTCTTGTGGTATCCCCGGTGTCGGTGTCAAAACCGGCGGATCTCGGGTAGGGGGTCCCGAACTGTGCGTCTAGGCGGATGGTAACAGGAGACAAGGGACACGATGTTTTTACCCAGGTTCAGGCCCTCTAGATGGAGGTAAAACCCTACTCCTGCTTGATTAATATTGATGATATGGGTAGTACAAGAGTAGATCTACCACGAGATCAGAGAGCCTAAACCCTAGAAGCTAGCCTATGGTATGATTGTTGTTCGTCCTACGGACTAAAACCCTCCGGTTTATATAGACACCGGAGAGGGTTAGGGTTACATAGAGTCGGTTACAATGGGAGGAGATCTACATATCCGTATCGCCAAGCTTGCCTTCCACACCAAGGAAAGTCCCATCCGGACACGGGACGAAGTCTTCAATCTTGTATCTTCATAGTCCAGGAGTCCGGCCAAAGGTTATAGTCCGGCCATCCGAACACCCTCTAATCCAGGACTCCCTCAGTAGCCCCTTAACCAGGCTTCAATGACGACGAGTCCGGCGCGCAGATTGTCTTCGGCATTGCAAGGCGGGTTCCTCCTCCGAATACTTCATAGAAGATTTTGAACACAAGGATAGTGTCCGGCTCTGCAAAATAATTTCCACATACCACCGTAGAGAGAATAATATTTACACAAATCCAATTTGCTGACGTATTTTGCAGCGTGACATCACACCACGGCCAAGCCTTCATTCGAATCGTTTTTACTGTCCCACCTCAGCGCACTTAGTGAGGCGGTTTCCTTGGCACGTCTTGTTGAAGCAGAGATCGTGTCCCCTTACTCCGGGATTCTCATCAATACGGGCGTGGGTAACCCAACCGTGCCATTAATTTACGGCGCTTGGGAGATAAGCGAGTTTTACCAGGCTGGTGGGGGCACATAGTTTCGTCCGCCCATATCACCTTTTCCATCTACGCCTTCTTCCTCCTTTTCCTATCCATTTTCGCGCACTCGAGCTCCAGCGCCCAAGTCCGCACACCTTACCTCAACCCTCTCCAGGCATGTCCAGAGCGAGAGGCAAGTGGATGGTCTCCTCCGTCACGGAGGGACACATCAAAAAGATGAGGAAGGCCGGATACTTGTCCAATGACATCGCGCGCTGGCTCCCCGACAAGGGGCAGCTCATCCCCACCCCCAGGCCCCATGAGAGGGTGGTGTTCCTCACCCACTTCCTCCGTGGACTAGGTTTTCCACTTCACCCCTACGGCCTGGATTTCCACGATCTGGCCCCGAACTTCATCCTCAACATCTCGGCGTTCATCGTCGTGTGCGAGGCCTTCCTCTGCATCCAGCCCCACTTCGGCTTATGGTTGAAGACCTTTACTGTCAAGCCGAAGGTAGTGGGCGGCCGCCAAGCGGAGTGCGGAGGCGCCATGGTGGGCAAGATGCCCAACGTTACATGGCTCGAGGGCTCCTTCGTGGAGACCATAAAGGGGTGGCAATCGGGATGGTTCTACATCACCGAGCCGTGTGACCCTGAATGGGCAGCGCCCCTGAATTCCGATCTGGCTTCCCTACACGGCTCACCTCCTGGAAAGAGACAGTCCTGTCGTGGGGTAATTCGTAAGAGCGGACCGGACTCCAAACCTGCGTCCAAAACCTGGCGGACAAAGAGGTTAAACTCGTCAACGTAGTCCAGGTCATGCTCATCCGCCAGATCCTCCCTTGTCAACGACGAGCTTTTAACTTATGGGAGTTCAACCCGGCCCAGCACCAAACTCTGACCAGGCTCTTCGACACCACGCACGAGGATGCCTGGAAGGTGCTATTCAAGGGCGCCGAGGTTCCCCCTCCCATCACCAAGGATCGCGGATTTCGCGCGAAGCTCCAAGCCAGCGTAGTAAGCTTATTTACCCTTTACGGGATTCTTGTTTTTCATAGTTTGACTCTATGCGGGATCTAAACTCCCGTTCCTTTGACAGAATGGCAGAAGAAGACCGGACAGATCATTGTCCGGCTCCTTTGCCCCGAAGATCCAATGGGGACGCCCGCTTGAGGGTTGCTGGTTCCGGCACCTTACGTGGTGCCGGGAGAAGAAGGCCACGAACTCAAGGAGTTCCCGGCGCCAGGTGGTGTCGGACTCATCGTCCGATGACTCCGAGGCGGACTCCTCCCGTGAAAACGAGGAGGAGGAAGAAGAGGCCTCTCCCCCTCCAGCAGGGGGAGGACAGAAAAGGAAGGCCGCCCCAACTGGGGGGGCGGAGGGTCCAAAAAGGGAAGAACCCTTCCTCCGGACTACTCCACCAACGCCGACGACGGCGAAGAGGAGTGGCCATCCAGGGCCAAGCCCCTGGCAAAATCGTAAGTATCCGGATACCAGAATAACTCACGGCGTTCCTCTGTTGCACAGTATCTTCTGACGCCGAATATAATCATGCTGTCCGCCCAAGGCCGGGCTCAACGCTTCGTCGAGCGGCTCCCTGGGTTCGTCGGATGTGAATAGCACTTCACTTTCGGCCGCCTCCTCCTCTCGCCCAGCAGATGATGTCGAGGGGGAGTCCCAAAAGGGTCCAAGCCAGGAGGAGGTGGTCCTGGAGGCGCGGCAAGGCGACCTCCCGGACTCCAGGCATAAAGGGGATAAGACCCCCAAGGGCTCCAAGTCCGGCCCTGGGCAGGACACCACACGGGAACCTTCAACGGTTCCGGAATCCGGCAGGCGGCCCCCTACTAAGAAGGGCAAGCCTACGACGCAGTGACCTCCGTCCAACTGGAGGCACCGGATAATCTGCTGGAGGTGCTTAACGGCACCTCCATCAACGAGGAGCACCCCACTATTATGAGTGTGGTGATCCAGAAGATTCAGTCCCCCAAGAGCGGGCTGACCGAAGCACTGTCGTGCGACCTTCTAACAGGCTTTGAGGTATGTATTTAAGATATGTAAAAATATTACCGCATAGACAGTAGCCCCTGATGCTCAGTTTGGTGTTCGGAGAGAAAAGCCGAACTGAGGATCAAAAAGATATACGTAGGAGTCTAACATAAGTATGTCAATATGGGAATGCAGGTTGTGCTGCTGACCTCCGCCGCACTGACTATGGAGGTCAATGCATTGAAGCAGAGCCCCGAGCGGTCCGAGAACGAGCTCGGCCTTGCCAAGAAGCAGCTCGAGGACAAGGAAGGTAAGTAATACCTTATTTAAGTATATAAAAAAAGATGTGGTTGCAAAAATGACAGGACCAACGTGAGTATTACAGGGCCACAACCTGTGTGGCAACCACAAGGAAGCACCGCCCAAGGTCAAGAAAATGCGGCCGTGGAGCGTACCCAGCAAGAAAAGCAGGAGGCGCGGGTGGCGGAGGTGCAGCGAGAGCTCCAGGCTCTCATGGAAAAACACGAGAGTTTGAAGCTTGACTCAAAGACTCGAGTATCCGAGCTCGCCTCGGCGCTTGAGGGCACCAAATCTGCTAAGGCCAAAGCCCAAAAAGCCCTCCAGGAAATTGAGGCGATGAAGAAGATAGCGGCGGGTAAGGCATTCTTTATGCAAAGCAAGCACGTGAAAGTGAATTACTTGTTACTTACCCGAGTCTGGAGCTCTCCAGGAGCATTCGAAGATCTTCCCCGCAGTGTGTCCGAAGCTGCTGCATTCTACCGAGCCGAGGAGGGGAGCTCGACGGAGAAGGTGTTTTGGTCTCAGTATGCTGAGGCCGGACACCCGGTGCCCTTGAGCGACCAGCTGAAGCAGCTGGTCGAGCTCCATAAGGTGGCCGAACAGGCCATGAAGGGTCTCATAGTCCGGCTGTGGCCTGGGGAAGCCATGCCTGGGAGCTACTTCGGGCTGGTGAGGCGGCTGGTGGATGCCTGTCCATGGCTTGAAGTCATCAAGCGCTCCGTATCGAAGGTGCCCGTAGGGCTCTTGCCCGTGCTAAAGTGCTCTGGGGCAAGATGGACGCTGAGAAGCTTGTGACGGACGGACCACCGCCGGGCAAGGAGCATCGCAAGCCCGAGATGTATTATGAGGGCGTCCTGAAGGGTGCCTGTCTTATAGCGGATGAATGCTCCAAAGATGTAATTTTTGAGTAAACTCACATTTGTGATCCTGTACGCTGAAAACTTGTTCATATGCGCTAAGCAACGCTATTGAATTTAAAATATTACCTTCTATGCGGCCGTTTATTAAATTTGAGAGATGGCGAGTCGTCGGCTTCTGCCCCCATGCCACGAGTGCTGGCGTGTTCGGGATAAACTTGAGCGCTCTTTTTCCCATTCTTTGGTCCTTCGAGGGAGGCGCTCAACACAATGAACAAGGCAACCGGACTATAATGCTTGAACACTCTCACTCAGCCATAGAATTCTATAATTTTTAATTTCGGCGAAGCCCCTAGTATTCGGAAGACCGAGTTTGGGGCGCTATCCACGCCTAGGCTGCACAAAGCCGACTCCTCGCTCTAAGCGGCATAAGTCTTTAGGGACTCGAAAACCTCTCGAACAGTGACCAGCTCTTGCCCTATCATGACAGTCAGTTTTAGCTTTCTCCACTGAGGTGCTTAGCCCAGCTCAACCGGGGCACAATCGCAGTGGTTCTCCCAGCGCTACCTTAGCTGATATAACGGAACGTAAGGTACCCAAACATGGGAGCCGGGAAAACCCCACTATTGACCCAAGACATGATTCAGAGCCGATGCATATAATGCTATAAGTTCGGGGTGCCGCACTCATGAGAGTGTTCGGACTTCTCACACCATATTCTGGGGTACGTAAGCCCCTGGTGTATTGGCCGTACCAAATTGTACGGTTGCATAATGTCATAACTGAACATATTTTTATAAAAAAGGAATGCAATAATAGACAAAAGCTATGCATTGTTTATTCGGAAAATCTGCGGAAAAAGCAGAACGATACAAATAGTGCGATAAGCAAGAGATGGGACTATTTGACATGTCCCCCTCCAGGGGCGAGCTGCGGGATGATATGTGAAACAAGTATACTGCTCGTTATAGAGACCACCTGGACACTCGACGTAGCTTTTCTGCTTCCCTGGTTGTTGCATCGTGTGTTCGGCGATTCTACTGTCGGACAGGCCTTCCAAAGAGCGGAGTCCTGAAAGTAAGAGAAAAAAAGAATGACGAAATCGGGAGCCCTAGTGCGGTTGAGCCGCATTTTGGGCATGCCGTGGTCGTGCCCCTCCTCCTATGCCCATGGTATTTCCAGAGCGTAATTATGTACGTGTAGTACTGGTTTTGCAATTACGCGAGGGCTGGGGTTGGGGCCGCATTGCTACGCGTGCTCGGAACGTGCCAGGCGGTCTTGTTGTAGGTTACTCCGGGCGCGCTTGACGGTGTCCGGTCGTTTTATAGCCGGACTCGAGAATTGCCTTGAGAGGCTGCTTTGTACTTCCGCTGCGAGTGTCGCCGTATGCTCCTCTTTTCGGAGAGAGCGTTCGGTGTTTCCATTGACCGTAATGACTCCTCGAGGGCCTGGCATCTTGAGCTTGAGGTATGCGTAGTGCGGCACCGCATTGAACTTTGCAAATGCGGTTCGTCCGAGCAGTGCGTGATAGCCACTGCAGAACGGGACTATGTCGAAGATTAACTCCTCGTTTCGGAAATTATCCGAGGATTCAAAGACCACTTCAAGTGTAACTGAGCCTGTACAGTTGGCTTCTACACCTGGTATGACGCATTTAAAGATCATCTTTGTGGGTTTAATCCTTGAGGGATCTATGCCCATTTTCGCACTGTATCCTGATAAAGCAGGTTCAGGCTGCTGCCACCGTCCATAAGGACTCTAGTGAGGTGAAATCCCTCAATGATCGGGTCTAGAACCAATGCGGCGAATCCGCCATGGCGAATGCTAGTGGGGTGGTCCCTTTGATCAAAAGTGATCGGGCAGGAGGACCATGGGTTGAACTTTGGGGCGACTGGCTCCAACGCATATACGTCCCTGAGTGCACGCTTCCGCTCCCTTTTGGGTATGTGGGTTGCGTATATCATGTTCACCGTCCGCACTTGTGGGGGGAAGCCCTTCTGTCCCCTATTGTTCGGCGGCCGGGGCTCCTCCTCGTCGTTGCTATGCAGCCCCTTGTCATTGTTTTCGGCGTTTAACTTGCATGCCTTCTTGAACACCCAACTGTCCATGTTGGTGTGGTTGGCTGGTTTTTCGGGGGTGCCGTGTATCTGGCACGAGCGATCGAGTATTCGGTCCAAATTGGACGGGCCCGGAGTATTTATTTTGAATGGCTTTTTCCACTGACCGGGTTTAGAGCCTCTGAATCCGACATTAACTGTCGTCTCCTCAGCATTGTCACCGTTAATGCGGCGCTTTTGCTTGTTGCGACGCGACCTGCCAATGTTGTCCTTGGTATCTGAATTACCAGGGCTCTTGGTCATGTTCTAACTACGAGATAGCCAGCTGACTTCTCCCGCGCAAAAGCGGGTCATGAGTGTTGTGAGGGCTGCCATGGATTTCGGCTTTTCCTGTCCTAGGTGCCGGGCAAGCCACTTGTCACGGATGTTATGCTTGAAGGCTGCAAGGGCCTATGCGTCCGGACAGTCGACTATTTGATTTTTCTTGGTTAGAAACCGTGTCCGTAATTGTTCTCGCCGATTCACGTGGCTGCTGAATTATGTGGCTTAGGTCATCGGTGTCTGGTGGTCGCACATAGGTGCCCTGGAAATTGTCGAGGAATGCGGCTTCCAGGTCCTCCCAACAACCAATTGACTCTGCTGGCAAGCTGTTAAGCCAATGCCGTGCTGGTCCTTTAAGCTTTAGTGGGAGGTATTTGATTGCGTGTAGATCATCACCGCGGGCCATGTGGATATGAAGGAGATAATCCTCGATCCATACCGCCAGATTTGTTGTGCCATCGTATGTTTCGATGTTTACGGGTTTTAAACCCTCGAGGATTTGATGATCCATTACTTCATCTGTGAAGCATAGTGGGTGTGCGGCGCCTCTGTATTGGGCTATATCACGACGTAGCTCAAATGAACTTTGCCTACTGTGTTCGGCCCGGCCGGATTTACCATATCCGGCATGACGGTTATCATCACGTGTCGTGGGGCGTCCACGCGATCCATAGATCAATCTTGTTTGCCTTGCCTTGTCCTCCAATATATCTCGCAGGTCTGGCGCATTTCCTCGTGCCTTGGTATTCCTTAAGCGACGCCGGGTGCGGCTTGAGTGGAGGGCCGAGAGGCCTCTCTGTCGCGGCCACTAGGTGGCCGGTCGGCCGGTCGTGCGTTGGTGATGTAGGTTTAGGTGCTTCCTCCTCTAATCGGTGTAGCAGCCTGCGCTTTGGGTAGCTCTTGGAGGGGCGTTCGAGTTCGTACTCTTCGGCCGCAAGGACTTCAGTCCATCTGTCGGCTAGCAAGTCTTGGTCAGCTCTAAGATGTTGCTATTTTTTCTTGAGGCTGCTCGCCGTGGCCATAAGCCTGCGTTTGAAACGCTCTTGGTCGACGGGATCCTCAGGCACGACAAATTCGTCATCGTCGAGGCTTGCCTCGTCTTCGGAGGGAGGCATGTAATTATCGTCTTCTACCTCTCTGCTCGCCGCTCTCTCATGAGGGCTGGCTTCTCCATCCTCCCGTGTTGATTCCTGCTTTGGAGGGGTTGTCTTCGCACCTTGTCCGGTGTTATTATCTCCGTGCTGTAATCGCCGTTTTTGTTGTGGCGGGATTTAGAGCGGCGCTGCTGACGCCGGCGCTTACGTTGTTTCTTGGAGGGGTCATCCTTCGTTGTTCCATCGTCGTTCCCTTCTTTTGGGGTGTCCACCATGTATATGTCATACGACGAGGTGGCCTTCCAGTGCCCTGTAGGCGCTGGTTCTTGGTCGTCTCCTGCATCGGCGTCCATACCGTCGATGTCTTCGGAGTCGAAGTCGAGCATGTCGGTTAAATTATCGACAGTGGCTATGAAGTGGGTGGTGGGTGGGCTTTGAATTTCTTCGTCGTTCGCATCCCAACCTTGTTGACCATAGTTCGGCCAGGGCTCTCCTGATAAAGAAAGAGACTTTAGTGAATTTAGGATGTCGCCGAAGGCGAAGTCTTTGAAAAGATGTCCGCGGCGGTGAACTCCATGATCGGCGCCCAATCGGATTCGATTAGCAGGGGCGCGGAGGGCTCGGAGTCCGGAGAGGAGTCCGGCACCTTGGAGTCACGAGCTTCGCAAAGGACAGGTATGGTGTTCGGCTTGATCGCCGTAGAGATTGCAGCCCTCGAGGCGGTGTCCAGCCACCCGTCCTCGATTGGCGCAGTCGGCTCCGAGCTGAGGGTTGGAGCGGACACTTGTGCGGCCTCCAGGACACTGTTCGGCGGCTGTGGCTCGAACCCGTTGAAGATCAAGTCTCCACGGACGTCAGCCGTGTAGTTCAAACTTCCAAATCTGACCTGATGGCCAGGGGCGTAGCTTTCGATCTGCTCCAGATGGCCAAGCGAATTGGCCCGCAGCAAAGCCGCCGAATTTAAGATCTGTCCGGGAGAAAAGTCTCACCTGGACCGCATCGTTGTTGATGATCGGAGGAGCCATCAGGCCTAAAGATGACGACAGAGGAACTCTCAATGAAAGCACCAATGTCGGTGTCAAAACCGGCGGATCTCGGGTAGGGGGTCCCGAATCGCGGCGTCTAGGCGGATGGTAACAGGAGACAAGGGACACGATGTTTTACCCAGGTTCGGGCCCTCTCGATGGAGGTAAAACCCTACTCCTGCTTGATTAATATTGATGATATGGGTAGTACAAGAGTAGATCTACCACGAGATCAGAGAGGCTAAACCCTAGAAGCTAGCCTATGGTATGATCGTTGTTCGTCCTACGGACTAAAACCCTCTGGTTTATATAGACACCGGAGAGGGCTAGGGTTACACAGAGTCGGTTACAATGTGAGGAGATCTACATATCCGTATCGCCAAGCTTGCCTTCCACGCCAAGGAAAGTCCCATCCGGACACGGGACGAAGTCTTCAATCTTGTATCTTCATAGTCCAGGAGACCGTCCAAAGGTTATAGTCCGGCCATTCGGACACCCCCTAATCCAGGACTTCCTCACCTGGCATTAGTATGCAACACTAATAAATTTAGGCTAATGAAAAAATATATAGGGTACTTAAGTGCTTGTATAGAAAAAGAATAAGACATAGTTTGTAGAACATGCCATGTATATTTTTATGGTTCAGAAGAAGACACTCCGCTACCATTACCATTTATCAATGTCTACCTCCTCTTTTCTCTCATAAACCCACAAGAAGGAAAGGAAGCACACTACCAGACATTTATGCAAGAGTTCTTAGCACAAAAAATTGACTATAAATCGAACCAAGCACAACCTAGTAATTCATAACAGCAGGTGAACATCTTAAATTTTATAAGGCATCTCAATGTAGTAGCCAAGGACAGCAACCTTTTTCGTCTTTAAATTTCCTGAAGCATGTCGAGCTTTCTAACACTAATAATCAATAAATGAAGCCATTTAGATTTGTCACTAAAGAAGTAAACGTAGCATGAGAGAAAAAGTAATTGATTATTTCTTCTGATTTCATACCGGAAAGGAAGAGAAGACAAAATGTTGGACCAGCAAACCCGGGGCCAATTGTTAATAATCCTATGTTATTTCAACGATAAGTCTCAGTATGCTGTTGTGTACATAATGGTACACGTTCACATGTATCAATTGAACAAGCTCACCAGATACTAAGCTGGAAATAAGGTCTTCCAGCCCTATTAGTAAGTATAGAATTGTGAGCACCGGATACACAAGGACCATGATTAGCGCAAAGCATGACACATATCTGTCAAAAATACGAAGAAACTTTATTAGGACCAAGTAAACTCTAGATATAGAAGGGGGGAAAGTACAAAATTATGACTTTGATTCCCCAACCTGCAAAAAATATTTAACCCCAAGCCTTGATTCCCACTAACACATACATCCCTAAAAAATACTTGCAAAAGACATCAGCCGTGAATTTACCAGCTTCCAAAATGTCACCTTAATCACACTTTCAAGAGCTTCAAATGAAGTAGGAACAACAGCCCCAGCATCCCTTAGTGCCCGATTCTTAGCATGTGCAGATTCCTGTTATACCAAAAAAAAAAATAAACCACATCTACGCATACTTGTTCAGCTCACTGGAACTCGAGGAAAATTTGTTTACAACTTACAGTATGGCCAAACTGGACTCATATTTCAACAGACGTGCACATGTCCCACTAACCCAAGCAACAATAGGTTTCTCAACCTTTCCTTGTTTCAAAGATTTGAGGAGCGAATATACTCATCACTTTCTCCAAGCTCCCCAAGAACAACCATCATTTTAACCTAAAGCCAACAAATGATGTCAAACTAAATTATCTGGACTCGATCAAACTAAAGTATCTTAACAGGTCTATGTAACTGAATTAATTAATTAAAAAGCAACCTCAAACAGATTGTGTGCACCGTAATGCGGGATCAACAGCAACAGAACATGGGCGTGTCAGGCTTGGGAGGACAACAGCTTATATATAGCCTTGACCACCTTCTTCCTCCTCTCCGCTGCCTGGATCTCCCCTATCCTTGACCTCACAGCTGTTGCAATCCACCGCAAGGACGCTTGATGATCGTACCATGGTCGCTTGATAATTTGTGGAAGTTACTGAAGGTACTGAAATGCACAAGAAAATACTTACTCAAGCAGGTACAAGCCCGGTCTAAGTAATAACACAGTGAAGAAATCAGATATGTGTATCAGGATCATTTTCTAGCGATCTAGACTAATTTAACTTCAGGATGAAAACTCAAAGGTGTCACACATCCGATTTACTGACCTACAATGTGAGTAAGAATCTGAAGACTCCAATTAGCAACTTGACAAGCAATTAGATGAAGCTCAAACAAAAATGTCAGTCAGTGCACAAACCTTTGCTGAACCAAGCACTGTCGCAGTGGGGCCGGACCGGAAAGGAAGAAAAGACAAAATATTGGACCAGTAAACTCGGGGCCAATTGTTAATAATCCTACGTTATTTCAACCATAAATCTCAGTATGTTGTTGTGTACATAATGGTACAGGTTCACATGTATCAATTGAACAAGCTCACCAGATACTAAGCTAGAAATAAGGTCTTCCAGCCCTATGAGTAAGTATAGAATTGTGAGCACCAGATACACAAGGACCATGATCAGCGCAAAGCATGACACATATCTGTCAAAAATACGAAGAAACTTTGTTAGGACCAAGTAAATTCTAGATATAGAAGGGGGGAAAGTACAAAATTATGACTTTGATTCCCCAACCTGCAAAAAATATTAACCCCAAGCCTTGATTCCCACTATCAAAGAGTTGCTGCCAAGGATGTCGTGACTGCTCTTATTGTTGGAGTCACCCTCCATGAGAATGAAACCTCTACACATGTCTCCAATACCTCCGATGAGCAAGGGAATAGGGTGTAACCTAAAATTCTAAATTCTATTTAAATGAATCTGTTTTAACTATACATGATAATAGCACAACCAAGATTGAACATTATACAACTAACATGTGAAAAGAGCAGCATCAGCTATGATCCTGCTACTCCTTTTCCTTATGACCTTGATAAATATTTTGTGATGATTGATACAAGGGATAGGAGACCCAAACCGTACATGCAATGCAAGCTACAGTCATGTTCATCTCTGAATGATCTTAATTCACAAAAGGAGAACATTAGCAAATACCACCAAATTGTGTCCAGACCATTTGCAATCAAAAGATGAGATGTGCAGGGAAGGGGGTGGAGCTCACCACACCAGGCCAAGGGGTAGGAAGGAGTAGGCAGCCGCAGCAGCCATGAGGGAAGGCTTGTCCTCGTCCACCTGAAGCAGTAGGAGCAGCAGCTGGTCCAGATCCGAGCAACCTGCATAGAAAACAAAGGAAAGGAAAGGAAAGGAATCACAAGGAGGGGCATGAAGAAACTGACAAGACAAGGGAAGGAGGCGCGCGCACCATGGTCGGAGGTCGCCGGAGATGGCCTGCAGCCGGCACGCGTACTTTCCTTGGAGGTTGAGGCGTCGGACATCCACGGGTAGCTAGGGCTTCGGGCGTCTCAGTCCATGGCTGCAGTCGGGTTGGACCTACATGGACGATCTCGAGGGATGGCGGCCCGCCGGTGCGGCTGAGGATCTGGGCGCTGCCCCCCTGCTTGCCGCCGGATCCTTCCATTCCCTTCCCTCCCTTGGGAGAGGGAGAGAAGGTGAGGGGTAGGAGGAGGCCGCCGGCGGTGTCGCCATGGCCGGGCAGGGCTCCTCCCGCCTGCCCACGACGGGAGGTGGCGGGGGCGGCCGCGATGGGAGGTGGTGGGGGCGGCAGTGACGGGCGGCGGCGTTTGAGGGAGGGGATCGGCGGCGGCTGCGAGGGCGAAGGATGTGGTGTGGCGTCGCTCGAGGGCAAAGGCTTAGCTCGCTCGTCGCTCGAGGGCAACGTCTGGCTAATTTTCGTAGGTTAACCGTTGTAGATTTTTTTAGGACGATTTTATGTCGATGAACCATAGTGTTTCACAACAGGCCTCATGGTAGCATACCGTTTTTTCTCGGTCTCGAGGGCAGAAGGGGGAATCGCTGGTTTGTGGGAGGTGGGATTGAGAACGAAAATTAACCGTCTTTGGTGGGACGAAAATTGACCGGCGGAGACTACCGACTGCTCCATTAGGAGTAGAGACTAGTATTGTATGTTTATTCACCCGTGGGGTTGTTCAATGAATGGAGGGCCGGGGAGCACAAGTGAACAATACTACTACTAGTAGTAGTAAGTAGGAGTCGTATAGGTAGTCACCTTAAATAGAGAGTTTCTTTTCTTTAATGCCACGTACACAAATTGAAACGCTTGTTGTGGAGACAAAAAGATAATCACTCCACTATATATGTACGCAGGGGCCTGAGCGCTTGCTTTACTAGGGTTGCTCTCTTCATTCTCTCAACCTCTCCAGATATAAACAAGACAGCGGTAGCGACATTTTCTCTCTGCTCACCGCTGGTCACAAATCCGGTCGGATCCCTTCGGATGGTGTGTGTAGAGGACTAGGTGCATCGTTCACGCAGTCATCGCCGGCGAGGGAGGAAACCCACAGCTGTCGGACGGGCCCGATCCTCTGCTTGTGCCGTTCTCTCCGACATAGCGTCGGCTCGGGAGGTCCTCCGACCCTTCTTCCTCCCTGCCGTATTGTCCGCAGATCCGACCTGCCGCCGCCGACATCCCAACGACCCTCAGATATAAGTTCTTCGAAAGCGGCCTTGCTCTACTGCCCCAGCTTCCCCATGTGTCTGCATGTGCATCTTTTTCTACTCCCATCAACTCTTCCAAAGCCACCTAAATTTTTAGTATTATTAGAGGTAAAGCTACTTCATGCATTCGAATCTAGGGCTTTGTTCAAACAAGGAAGAAAGGGGGGAAGTTGTAGCATGAATCTAGGACTTGATTCAAAGAGGAAATAATATGGTGAAAGTAGTAGAGACTGGATACCCAACCGGTCTCTTGGTTGAAAAGGGAAATAGTGGGAAAACGTAGCACAAACTGGATAAGGAGCAGATCTATTATTGGTTGAAAAAAGGATAGAAAGTGGCGGTTGGTGGACAAGTCAACAGAGTATGTCCAGGATTAGATTTTTTTCCCTCACATAGTAAAAGGTCTCCAGGATTAGAATTGCTGCCCTCACATAGTAAAAGGTCTCAAGATTAGATTTGCTGCCCTCACATAGTAAAAGGTCTTCAGGATTAGATTTGCTGCCCTCACATAGTAAAAGGTCTCCAGGATTAGATTTGTTGACCTCACATGGTACAAGGTCTCCAGGATTAGGTTTGCTGCCCTCACATAGTAAAAGGTCCCCGGGATTAGATTTGTTGCCCTCACATAGCATGAACAAACTCTGCATCACCACTTTATGCCTCCTTGTAGGTACATTGTGCTGATGCGTCCACTTACGCATGTCCTTATACCAACCTTTTGCTATTGTTAATGTAAGGGCGCATGTAAAATGAAGCGATCACACTATTACCTTAGGGACATGTCTAACCAGTGTTATTGTTAATCTGATGCCTCCAGTGGTAAGATGCAATTAAACTGTGTTACAAATCGAACTCCTGCTGTTTTCCCCAGTATGATAAGTAAGTTGCTCCTTTACGCTGTTGAGTGTCCTGGTGTCCCCACGGTCCCATGCCCTTAAACCAACTCGTTGGCTGTTGATTTATCAGATCTGGTAAACAAGCAATGCCACCATTAAAGTAATCCCATATTTGAGGAATCTCATTGTTGATCGTAATGCTTCGGTAACATGAAGCATTCTCGACGCTTTTAAAATTTCTACTATCCTTGCGTGATTGCCATGAACATAATTAAGATGCTTCTTTTCATTTCGTATATGTTTCAGTATATTCTTATTGACCAAAGAATCGCTTTACTTCCTATCTTTTTGTGCAGATAGGGATATCCATTTCACCTTGTTGCTATTGTGACCTTTTGGTGAACTGCACAAAACACTTTTTTTGGAATGAGTGCCTTGTGCAGTTCAACTAAAATTTCACGTGGGCAACATCTCTCAATTTTGGTGGAACTGCACAAAATGGTGATTGGAGTTTCCAAAATCTCTGTCAAGTTCTACTGGTAATCTCGTGCAACATTTTATTAGCCTTTGCAAGATGAGCCGTCACTTTGTCACCACAATGGCACTTTATTTTAGTGGAACTGCACAAAAGGATAAGAAAATTAAAGTTGCACCTTACATGAGCCGGACAGCCAACCTTAATGTTCCTCAATTTTAGTGCAACTACTAAAGAAGAACCTGCCAGCTCATGAGAGCAAGTACTTCTTGCTAGCTGAATGATGCAATCTTTGCTTCATTTCAGGTGAACTGCAAAAAAAGGCGCTTGAATTGAATCATGGAACTCCAGGCAGGCTTCATACGAGTGGAGCTGCAGGTTGAGTAAAGGAGGCCACTATTAAAGTGAAATCATGCTCTCCTGGTTTGTGTTGTGCAAACATGAATACTCAACTATAGATGTTGTGATGGTCAAGAGCATTCACCAAGTTCTTCGATTGTATGACATGGCTAGCCAACATGGATTTAATCTCGATATTCACTTTATCAAAAGGCTCTAATGGGTTGGTTCTGAATCTTGCAAGTTGGGAATCAATGAGATGTGTAGGCATCTTTGTTGTACTTATTATTTGAATCTTATTTGTTGGTTCTCAATCTTGCAAGCTGGGAATCGATGAGATGTGTATGCATCTTTGTTGTACTTATTATTTGGATCTTATTTGTTGGTTCTGAATCTTGCAAGCTGGGAATCAATGAGATGTGTAGGCATCTTTGTTGTACTTATTATTTGGATCTTATATGTTGGTTATGAATCTTGCAAGCTGGGAAACATGGCATGATGATGCAGAGGACAACAACCATAACAAACAGTTCAAACTTGGTAGTGTTATCTTTGTGAAAGTGCAACAAATGTGCTGATCGTGTGTGTCCTGAGAATAATAATTCTAATTGTTGTGCATGTTGATCATGTGGCACTGATAGAACAAGCCAATGCATTGCTTGTTTTAAGTATAAATTTATATTAAAGCTAATTAAATTTAAGTAAAGTGGCCACTAACTCCTATTATTACAGTACCAATACAGACCCGCTCTTGAACCGATGTGTGGTCGGAGTAGGTTTCTTAATGGAGGCGTTTGAATGCTCCGAGGGTGCATCTTCTGCCGGGCGTGCAGCGGACGAGGAAGGGGTAGTACATTGTCGCTCAGTACACACCTGGGCCATCGCTTAATCCAGTTCCTCAAGAGCTGAAAAACGAATTGCTGCCGCCGCCTACACACTCGTTCACTTGAAGAGAATCCAATGTCGATCCGAGGGGTGAGCCTGCTGGATATGGACTTCAATAAGGAGTTCCCCTTTGAGTTTGTCGTTCAGCCCTATGGCTGCACCAAGTTGAATGTGATGTACACCAACGATCTGGACTCGGTGAAGCTCTGCCTCGCCGAGTTCAAGCAGTACCTACAGGACGAGAAAGCACAAGGTTGCAGGAGTAGACCTTGTGCCCATCCATTCGTCTCCTAACAGGGACCAGTGGGTCGTCGTCGCCCAGGTATGTGTGCGGGACGAGGTTCTCATCTACCACTTCTGTAGGGCCATTAGAGGTTCTGGAGCATTGGACCGTTTCATCGGCAGCGCCGACTGCACCTTCACTATGGTGGAGAGAAGGAAGAACGCGATGATTCGGCCATTTGGTGCAACAAGCTTGTCGACATCCAGAAGCAATACAAGATCATCAGCAACGGGCAGGAGAAGGACTCTGTGGTTGACCTCGCCGAGACCATCATCGACCCACGACACGCCAACATGAAAGAAGACAACGATACCAAGGACCTGAACACGTGGGAGGTACCTCTGAATCTAGCCTACATAACCTACACGGCCAAGGACGACATCGCATGCTATGACATGTACAGGCAGATCTTGGACATGAGGGCGGTTCCGCTTCCCGTGAATCGATGAGTACACGGACAGCCGCAGCTGGCGTCATGATCAAGCGTGCCAGGAAGGTCTAGATGTTGTACTTTATCTGTTTATAAGCACCTTTATCATCTGAGTGTTTCATGCATTAGCCTAAGTGTCGTAATTATCTGTTTTGTCCAAAATATTTCTTTTAAGAACCCATTAACATGTTTGCCTTTTTTAGTGGCTATTTGCTTATGTATGTAACTAGTTCACTTGTCCGTTAAAAAAACTAGTTCACTCGGCTGCCGTGCTTTGAATCTCCTTCCTCCCAACATATTCCCCTCCTTAGTTGGACCCAGCATGTTTCATACACAGACATATTGGACCAACCACCTATCCATTTGTATTTATTTATTTTGTTCAATATTTCGTCCTCTTCCTATACAGCTCAGTTCTATTTTTTGTTTTCATTAATCCTATATCTGAATTTTGAGTAATTCTAACATGCTCCCTCTTACCCCCTCTTTTCACATGGGAGGTAAGAAGGTAAGAGTAAATCAGACCACTATTTAATCAAATCAATGGCTCAGATCTATTATGTACTCTTACCTCTCATGTGAAAAGGGGAGGTAAGAGGGACCATGCTAAAATTTGCCCTGAATTTTCTCCCACTTTCTTTTTTGATGTAAACTGAGTTTTCTCGATTTTTTCCCTAGAACCAACTCAACTGTCCCACGTCTAGCCTAAAAACTAATAATACCCTACGTACTATTAACTCATCAAATTTAAATGATATTTTATTTCGTAAGTTGAAAGTTCTTACAAAATAATACTAATAATTTTTTTATATATAACTTGGCAAGTTAACTCCTAGTGATTGCGTACATAAGCTTGCAAAGATTTTTACTGACCAATGCAGTAATAGACGTGCAATCATGAGTTTATGTTTTTATAACATTTCTCCTTCTAGCCCAACATGATATTTTCACCCAGCCCAGCAAGTCCGTGGATTTCGAGAAAAATACAAATGGGCTTTAAATTCTACCATATATATAAATGGGTTGCATAGATGCTACATCATTGTTTCACCCAGCCCACCACTGTTGGATTTCCATCCAACGGCCGTCGTGCTTCTTCAATCTCTGCTCTTCCTGCTCCAGCCGCTCAAACAAGCACCGGCGGACTGCTGCCCTCCTCCTCCCAAGGCCGGCTGTCTTGCCACAGCCTCACCGCCCATCGTACTCCCATCGCTGGCCTAGCCATCCCTTTACTCACCCACACCTGCTGTTATTCTCCGTGACGGCAGACGAACCCGAAAACCCTCAGACAACAGTACTCCCCTCCGCGTGGGAAACAACTGCCGAGTCTTCCCTGCCTTCGTGTTGTTCCCTTCCTAGGCCTCGTCGTCGTCCACCGCCCTGGTGCTCTCAGTGCGGCCTGGTCAACGTGGTAACCGACCGGCATGCATATGAAGTGGACTGTACGTGGAGAGGCTGACAGCTGGGTCCACGGCCGCACGCAAGGAAATGCCTCCTTATTACGCGCAAAATAATGATTCCTCCACCTGGCATCTGGGACCCACCGAAAGGGCCTCTGTATTTCGCGGAAAAAAACGTTACCACCGCTGACAGCTTGGACCCACCAGCTATATCTTCGCACTCAAGGAAGTGCCTCCTTATTACGCACAAAAAAATGAATACTCCCCCTGCTAGCTGTGACCCAAAGATAGTGGCAGGCTGACTTAGGGCCTACTAAGTTGACGCAGACGGAGGGCTTTGTCAACTTAGTCAATATGCACGATTCTAGCTCCAAAGGACCGTGACGATGTCCATCCAACGGCCGTAGTGCTTCTTCAACCTTTGGTCTTCATGCTCAAGCCGCCCAAACCAGCGCCGGTTGTGCCTCGTGCTCCTGCCTCCCGTGGCCGGCTGTGATGCGGCGAAAGCCTCACCGCCCCCTACTACTCCCACCGCTGGCCAGGCCATCCCTCTACTCACCCACAGCCCCTATTATTCTGCGGCGACAGTAGCCTCACACCGCAGCGAACCAGTGAACCTTCATACTCCTCTATGTGTGGGCATCCACTGCCGCGTCTTCCCCGGCTCCGCGTGTCCCCTTCCTAGGCCTCGCTGTGGTACACCACCCTGGTGCTCTCGACGCGGCATGGTCAATGTGGTCAAGGAATGGCTTCCATGGGACGTGGACTGTACGTGGAGAGGCTGACAGCTGGGTCCACGGCCGCAGCAAGGAAGTGCCTCCTTATTATGCGCAAAATAATTATTCCTCCACCTGATTGGGGACCCACCGGATGGGCCACCGTATTTCACAAAAAACATTTCCTCGATCACTGGGACCCACTAGCTACATCTTCGCACGCAAGGAAGTGTGTCCGCAAAAAACGATTCACCCCTCGATCGCTGGGACCCACCAGCTATATCTTCGCAGTAAGGAAGTGCTCGATACCGGGACCCACCTGGTCGAAGCGTACGTAGCGTTGTCATTCTGGTCGCAAACGTGTAACTACATACTGGTCGATGTAGAGGCGCGCACGTGTCGTAGTAGAGGCGCGCATGTAGCATGTACACGTACGTACAGTGGCCAGGGTGAAAGAAAGTAAATACGGCCATGTACGTACATACGGGCGGGGTCTCGAACGCATACTCGCGCGTATGTGGCTGGGTCGGAACGGAGAAGCAGCGTCGTCGTCGTGTTCATGGGGAGGAAACAAAATGCATCGTGTTCATCGGGAGGGAACGGAACGCGTGGGAGCCAACCGGCTTGGACGGAATAGCCGATGGAAACGAGGCTTGGCGTACCGCAGAATGGAGGAAACGGCCTTGTGTTCGACCGTCCATGTTCAAAACAGGATCCTCTTCATCGGGAGGGGTCTGGCGTACCGCAAAACGGAGGAAACGGGCCTCCTACGGTCGAAACGGGGGTCCTGTTGATCGGGAGGGGTGTGGCGTACCGCAAAACGGAGGAAACAGACTTGTGTTGGAGCACTACGGTCGAAACGGGGGTCCTGTTCATCGGGAGGGGTGTGGCGTACCGCAAAACGGGACTCCATGGGATATTGTTCATCTCCACCGATGACCCCCTCCAGCCTCCACAGGCTACTCTTCATCCACCGTCGACCTCCTCCAGCCTCCACCTGCGGCTATTCATCCACGGGCTCATGTTCATCCAGCCTCCACCGCGCGCTACTCCACCGGCTACTGTTCAACCAGCCCTCTCCACGGGCTCTTGTTCAACCACCCCTCCACGGGCTACTATTCATCCAGCCCTCCACCGTCTACTGTTCATCCTACCCTCCATGGGGTGGTCCTGTTCATCCTGCCCTCCACGGGGTCCTGTTCATCCAGCCCCAACCGGCTCAATCGATCGGGGTCCTGTTCATCCAGAGGCAATACCACGGGGTCCTGTTCATCCACCCCCACCGGGATATGTTCATCCAACCCCCCCCTCCCCAAGCAACGCTCACTGTTCATCCAGAGGAAGCATCGGTCGGCTTCAGTTAGCAGCAGTAGCGAAGAAATCGCTCGATCGGGTTTAGTTAACAGCCATCGATCGATCGTTCGGGTTCAGTAACGCGTAGCCTGCAGTGCAATCGCTCAGGTTTAGTTAGAGCCCAGCGCTTTGCACCCACACGCGTGCGTGTACAAGAGAAACGTGCATCGCTCGGCTCCAACAACCCACCGTAACCGGGAACACCCCGATATTTTTCTCGCCCTCGCTTCTACCACGGTTTTTTCCGTCATGGACGGCCCAAAGAATGTCATGCAGCTGCGTCTCTGGCCCACCCAGGACGAAAAGCCCATTTTCTGTCATGATTTTTTTTCATAAAAGTAGGACCCCACCACATCTATGATGATACCGTGTTTTGTCACAATTATCGTCATAGAAGTGTCATAAGTATGACACAAAAAAATTTCGTTCGGCCCAAAATGTCACGGATGTGTCTTTTCTTTTTGTAGTGTTCAAATCTGAACCTATTATGTTTTCATGAATATATGTGAGGTCTTGATCCTATCTTCCAAGTCAATAGTCACCTACTATGTGTTATGATCCGGCAACCCCGAAGTGACAATAATCGGGACCACACCCGGTGATGGCCGTAGGTTGAGGAGTTCATGTATTCACTAAGTGTTAATTCTTTGGTCCGGTACTCTATTAAAAGAAGGCCTTAATATCCCTTAGTTTTCAATAGGACCCCGCTGCCACGCGAAGGTAGGACAAAATATGTCATGCAAGTTCTTTTCCATAAGCACGTATGACTATATTCGGAATACATGCCTACATTACATTGATGAACTGGAGCTAGTTCTGTGTCACCCTATGTTATAACTGTTGCATGAATAATCGCATCCGACATAATTATCCATCACTGATCCAATGCCTACGAGCTTTTCACATATTGATCTTTGCTTAGTTACTTTACCGTTGCCATTGTTACTATTACTACAAAACTGCTACTGTTACCTTTGCCACCGTTACCGTTACTTCCATACTACTATGCTACTAAATACTTTGCTGCATATATTGAGTTATCCAGGTGTGGTTGAATTGACAACTCAACTGCTAATACATGAGAATATTCTTTGGCTCCCCTTCTGTCGAATCAATAAATTTGGGTTGAATACTCTACCCTCGAAAACTGTTGCGATCCCCTATACTTGTGGGTTATCAAGACTATTTTATGGCACTGTTGCCAGGGAGCATAGCTCTATTCTTTGATTCACTTGGGATTTATATCTTTTGGTCACTATGATGAACTTGAAAGACGAGAAAAACAAAATTTATCCCTCAAATACGAGGGGAGGTAAGGAACTTCCATCTAGCTCTGCACTTGATTCACCTTCTATTTTGAGTAAACTTGCGACACCTGAACCTGCTTCTGCTATTAATTCTGATATGTTGCATGTTATTGATGATGCCACTTCTGCTATGCATGATACTTATGATGAAACTACGTATATGCTTGATAACACTGTACCACTAGGTGAATTTCTTGATGAATAACTTGCTAGGGCTAGGGAGAATGAAATTATTGAAACTGATAATATTGAAGAAAGTGATGATGAAGATTCTCCCCCTAGATATGAATTGTCTGTTGTGCCTTAGGGTTATGTTATGGATGAAGAAACTGCTAGAGACTTTCTTGCTTGTAATGATAGGAATGATCTTAAGAAATTATTAGCTAAGCTGAAAGAAAAGTCTTTGAATGCTGGAATCAAATATGACCCTGCTTTTGCTACTTCACCTATCCAGACATCTTGATAAGGATTATGATTTCTCTGTTGATCCTGAGATAATTACTTTGGTTGAATCTAATCCTTTTTATGGCTATGAATCTGAAACTGTTGTGGCACATCTTACTAAATTAAATAATATGGCCACCCTATTCACTAATGATGAGAAAACTCGCTACTACTATATCCTTAAATTATTTCCGTTCTCATTAAAGGGTGATGCTAAAACATGGTTTAATTCTCTTGATCCTGGTTGTGTGCATAGTCCCCAGGATATGATTTATTACTTATCTACTAAATATTTCCTCGCTCATAAGAAACAAGCTGCTTTAAGGGAAATATATAATTTTTTGCAAATTGAAGAAGAGAGTCTCCCACAAGCTTGGGGGAGGCTTCTCCAATTACTTAATGCTTCGCCTGATCATCCTCTAAAGAAAAATGAAATACTTGATATCTTTTATAATGGACTAACCGATGCTTCCAGAGACCACCTGGACAGTTGTGTTGGTTGTGTTTCAGGGAAAGAACTGCTGATCAAGCTGAATTGCTATTGAATAATATGTTGACTAATGAAAATAATTGGACACTTCATGAACCAACTCCTAAGCCAACTCCGAAGAAAAGGGGTATTCTATTTCTCAGTTCTGAAGATATGCAAGAGGCAAAGAAATATATGAAAGAAAAAGGTATTGAAGTTGATGATGTTAAGAATTTACCTCCTATTGAATAAATACATGGACTTAATTTGCCGCCTGTTGAAGAAATACATGGTCTTGACAACCCGACACAGGTAGTAAAGGTAAATTCTCTCTATAGATTTGATGAAGGTGATATTCCTCGTTATAAGTCTGCTAGCCAATGCTTGGATGAGTTTGATAATTTTATTGTTAAACAAGAAAACTTCAATGCTTATGTTGGTAGACAATTGAAACGCAATGCTTATATGATTGAACAATTGAGTGATTATATGTCTAGAGTTAAAGGTGAACTTAAACTTATTAGTAAACATGCTTATATGATTACCACTCAAGTAGAACAAGTGCTTAAAGCTCAAAA
This sequence comes from Aegilops bicornis, assembly GCA_021605145.1. Lineage (NCBI taxonomy): Eukaryota > Viridiplantae > Streptophyta > Magnoliopsida > Poales > Poaceae > Aegilops > Aegilops bicornis. The sequence continues at coordinate 603,375,767 of CM038672.1, forward strand.
TGATTTGCTCAACGAATTAAATAATAAGAAAAATGATAATGTTGTTAGAGTTGTGACTAGAGGGGGTAAAATGACTCAGAAACCTTTGTATCCTGAGGGCCACCCTAAGAGAGCAAGATACTCAGAGAACTAATGTTGATGCACCTAGTCCTTATAAAAATAAGAAAAAGAAAAATGATAGGACTTTGCATGCTTCTAGTGAACCTGTTGTTGACCAGGGGCGGAGCCAGAAAATTTGGCCATTGGGTTCACTCCATGACTTGTTGTGAGAACTTAGTACCAATATGTGACTTGCAAAGTCTAATTTTAAATTATCTTACAAAAAAATTATTGCACCAAAAAGCAGTATAATGAATATAAATATGGTATCACATCACATATCACTCATTGTGTTGCATTAAAAACTAAAGAGTGCAAGACATACCGGTTCAATAAAATTATAGAATCACGTGTTTACATACTATAAATAGAGTAGTATGAAATAACTTTCTTTGTAGCTCCAGGTGTAGCTTCTATCTTCCTAGAACATTAAAACATGACAAGTTAGTCTGACAAGTTTGGAATAAGTACTAGTAAGCGGAAGAATGTTGTAAAGGCACTCACATTTTATAGTGTCCCCTTCCCATCTTTCACCTCCTTAAAAAGATTAAACACTGCATCACTAGTAATGGTAGAAAATATATCTTTCTCGACATAGCAAATTAGACAATCACTCATGAATTGATCACCCATTTTGTAGCGCAACTTTTTATACCAATTAATAACATAATTAAGACATTCAATTTGGTAATGTTGATTTGTCTTATTGTTTTTTTTTGCCAAAGCTCATATTCATCAAACCAATCTGGATTAAATCTTCCTTGATGATCTCCAATCTCCCTCTGCGGGTAATCAAAACTAGATGGTGGCCTGCAATGTCCCCTTGTTGAATATCTATGCCGAATCTCATCTTGCTTCTTTGGATTTCTTGTGTACTATGAAATTCTCTTCCGATCAGCCGGATCATACATAAGGAAACTCATCTAAGTTAATCTTTCTATGAATAGTAGCCTTCGGAAGACTAGCTATAGTCTGGTAACCGAGTTTTCTTCAAAAAATACCAATCCATAGCCTAGAACAATCAAAGTCCCTGGAGAAAAAAAATTAAAAAACCAGGGGGGGATCACTATCGCACTAGGCTGTTAGACTAGATAGAACATACATAAGAGAAAGAAGATGAGGCAATATAATCTAATTACCTCAAATTTTGGGGTACAATTGTTGCCGATGTTGATTTGGCTATGGTCGGCGGAGGCGGCGTCGCGGCGAGGCACCAGGAACACGAACGCATGAGAGAAGAGATCAGATGCGAATTGGAAAAGGAAAAGACGGCGAGGCGGTAAATGCATAGGTAACAAATCACGGTGATTGTGTAAAAAAATCATAGTGATTAATTACGGCAAGGAGTCAAGGACCTCTCGTGGGCTCTTCACTTTTGGGCCCTTTAGTCGCTCGCGTGACAACCTTTCGTTGATGGGGTCAGTCACAATTTTTTATTGGGTTCACGTCAACTAAGCATGCATCTACATGCACATACGGGGCAAAATCCGTTGGGTTCAGTTGAACCCAACGCTTGTACGTTGGCTCCGCCGCTGTTGTTGACACACCTGAGAATCCCAATGATATTTCTATTTCTGATGCTGAAACACAACCTGGTAATGAACATGAACCTAGTGATAATGTTAATAATGATGTTCATGTTGATGCTCAACCTAGCTATAACAATGATATAGAGATTGAACATGCTGTTGATCTTGATAACCCACAATCAAAGAATCAACGTTATGATAAGAGAGACTTCGTTGCTAGGAAGCACGGTAAAGAAAGGGAACCATGGGTTCAGGAACCCATGCATTTTCCTCCTAAACCAACCAAGAAAAAGGATGATGAGGATTTTGAGCGCTTTGCTGAAATGATTAGACCTATCTTTTTGCATATGCGTTTGACTGATATGCTTAAAATGAATCCTTATGCTAAGTATATGAAAGATATTATTAAATATAAAAGAAAGATACCGGAAGCTGAAATTTCCACCATGCTTGCTAATTATACTTTCAAGGGTGGAATACCAAAGAAACTTGGAGATCCAGGAGTACCAACTATGCCATGCTCCATTAAAAGAAACTATGTTAAAACTGCTTTATGTGATCTTGGAGCCGGTGTTAGTGTTATGCCTCTCTATTTATATCGTAGACTTGATTTGAATAAGTTGACACCTACTGAATTATCTTTGTAAATGGCCAATAAATCAACTGCTATACCTGTCGGTATTTGTGAGGATGTGCCTGTTGTGGTTGCAAATGTTACTATTTTAACGGACTTTGTTATTCTTGATATTACTGAGGACGATAGTATGTATATTATTCTTGGTAGACCCTTTTTGAATACTGCAGGGGCTGTTATTGATTGCAACAAAGGCAATGTCACTTTTCATGTTAATGGTAATGAGCATACGGTACACTTTCCGAGGAAACAACCTCAAGTCCACAGTATCAATTCTATTGGAAAATTTCCAACTATTACTATTGGAGGTTATGAATTTCCTCTTCCTACTATCAAAAAGAAATATGTTATTCTTATTGTTGGGGACGAGTATATCCCCGTTGAGGTAACCTAGTGCTATTCGAAAATTCTCCGGTTTCATGCGATTCGGAATAGTTTGTTAACAAGACCTGATCAACCTTGTTAGTGGATTCCTTTTGATGAGCATGAGATGGATGAAGTTAGAAAGCACAACTCTATGTACCCTCATTTTACTTTCTGTTATTTAGATTAAATAAAGCAAAAATAGTATTTTCTGTCTGTTTTCTGAATTATCCTTGCAATAAAAAAATGCTTGTTGAGAGGCAACCCAATTTTATTTTTTTTCCTTGCTTTTGATCCTGTTTAGTAATAAATATTTCATCTAGCCTCTGGTTAGATGTGGTTTTATGTTTTAATTAGTGTTTGTGCCAAGTAAAACCTATAGGATCTTCTTGGGTGATAATTATTTGATCTTGCTGAAAATGACAGAAACTTTCAGCTCACGAAAACAATTGTTAAAAATCACCAGAAAGTGATAAAATACTAATTCCAATTGCAGTAGATCAATAATCAAATTATCTAGGTCTTCTTATGTTGGTAAATTTTTATGAGTTAGAGAAGTTTGCGTTTGATACAGATTACTACAGACTGTTCTGTTTTTGACAGATTCTGTTTTTCGTGTGTTGTTTGCTTATTTTGACTAATCTATGGCTAGTATCGGGGGGTATGAACCATAGAGAAATTGGAATACAGTAGGTTTAACACCAATATAAATAAATAATGAGTTCATTACAGTACCTTAAAGTGGTGGTTTATTTTCTTATACTAACGGAGCTCATAAGATTTTCTGTTGAAGTTTTGTGTTGTGAAGTTTTCAAGTCCTTGGGTAAAGATTTGATAGATTTTGGAATAAGGAGTGGCAAGAGCCTAAGCTTGGGGATGCCGAGGCAACCTAAGGAAAAATTTGAGGACAACCAAAAGCCTAAGCTTGGGGAGTACATATTTCTCATCGACATTATATTCATGTTCACACACTCATTCTAGTTGTCGGTGTTCATACTTTTTCATTATACTTTCCATGTTAGTTTATTTTGTTTTCTTGCTTTCTTCTTGTGTGTTTGAAAAGCCTTAAGAAAACAAAAAAAAATAGTTGTAGCCTTTAGCTAGTTTACTTTCTGTGCATGTATTAGTAGTAATTAAAAACAAAACTCAAAAAGATTTCTCGTTCTTCTTTTGCTTGTTGGGAGCTTTCCCGTGTAAATAGTTTTATTTCTTTTCTTTGGGGGTCGAGAGGAGAAGACCATATTGAAAATGTTGAAGTGGCTCTTATATGCATTATTGTTGATTTAACAGAGAGCCCATGTTACCTTGTCTTCTCCCTTGTATTAAAATGCTTGCAGATTCCAGCTTAGTCCAATGCATGTGCACTATTATTATTATCCACACTGTTCGGTCATGCAAGTGAAAGGATATAATGACGATATATGATGGATTGATTGAGATGAGAGAAGCTGATATGAAATCGACCTATCTTGTTTTTGTAAATATGATTAGTTCATCGTTCCTGATTCAGCCTATTATGAATGAAACTTGTTTGCAATGACAATTAGAGATTATAGTTGCTTATGCCATGCTTAATTTGCTAGGAGTTTATAATGGTTTAACTTGCATGCCAACATGCTATTAAAATGGTTGTGATGTGGTATGATAGGGTGGTATCCTCCTTTGAATGATTCAATTGGCTTGACTCGGAAAATGTTCACGCATGTAGTTGAAACAAAATCAACATAGCCTCCGCGATATTTATGTTCATGGTGGATTATATCCTACTCATGCTTGCACTCAATGTTTATTAATTTTAATGCATGTTCATGACTGTTGTCGCTCTCTAGTTGGTCGCTTCCCAGTCTCTTTCTAGCCTTCACTTGTACTAAGCGGGAATACTGCTTGTGCATCCACTTCCATAAACCCCAATGTTATTCCACATGAGTCCACCATACCTTCTTATATGCGGTATCTACCTGCCGTTCTAAGTAAATTTGTATGTGCCAAACTCTAAACCTTCAAATGAAATTTTTGTTTTGTATGCTCGAATAGCTCATGTATCAACTGGGGTTGTCTGTATCTCCCATGCTAGGCGGGTTATTCTCAAGAGGAGTGGACTCCGTTCCACACTCAAGAGAAAATGGCCGGTCACCGGGATGCCCAGTCCAATGCTCAAACCAAATCAAAATAATTGCGAACAAAACTCCACCAGGACTGTTGTTAGTTGGAGGCACCCGTTGTTTTGGGCAAGCCATGGATTGATATTTGTTGGTGGTGAGGGAGTATAAACTTTACCATTCTACTTTGGAACCGCCTATAATGTGTGTAGCATGAAAGATATCGAGATTTCTCGGTTGTTATGTTGACAATCAATATAACTCAAAATATTATTTATCTCTATTTCAAAAATCGAGCTCTGGCACCTCTACAAATCCCTGCTTCCCTCTACGAAGGGCCTATATATTTACTTTTATGTTGAGTCATCATCCTCTTATTAAAAAGCACCAGTTGGAGAGCACCGCTGTCATTTGCATCCATTACTATTAATTTATATTGAGTATGACTATGGCTGGATCTCTTTTACCATGAATTACAATGTTTAGTCAGTCCTTGATCTTCAGAGGTGCTCTGCATTTATGTTTTGCGGTCTCAGAAAGGGCTAGCAAGATTCCATCTTGTTATATCATATTATGATTGTTTTGAGAAAGTGTTGTCATCCGAGATTTATTATTATTACTCGCTAGTTGATTATGCCATTGATATGAGTAAACATGAGACTAAGTGTTATTGTGAATATGGTTAGTTCATAATCTTTGGTGAAAACTTGACTGCTGGCTTTACATATTTGCAACAACAAGAGCAAACATAGTTTGTAAAAGTTTTTCTTTATCACTTTCAGTTTGTCAACTGAATTTCTTGAGGACGAGCAAAGGTTTAAGCTTGGGGGAGTTGATACGTCTCCATCGTATCTACTTTTCCAAACACGTTTGCCCTTGTTTTGGACTCCAACTTGCATGATTTGAATGGAACTAACCCGGACTGACGTTGTTTTCAGCAGAATTGCCATGGTGTTATTTTTGTGCAGAAATAAAAGTTCTCGGAATGACCTGAAACTTCACGGAGAATATTTTTGGAATTAATAAAAAATACTAGCGAAAGAATCAATACCAGGGGGCCCACACCATGTCCACGAGGGTGGGGGCACGCCCCCCTGCCTCGTGGGCCCCCTGGTGCTCCACCGACCTCAACTCCAACTCCATATATTCACGTTCAGGGAGAGAAAAATCAGAGAGAAGGATTCATTGTGTTTTACGATACGGAGACGCCGCCAAGCCCTAGACTCTCTCGGGAGGGCTGATCTGGAGTTCGTTCGAGGCTCCGGAGAGGGGAATCCATCACCGTCGTCGTCATCAACCTTCCTCCATCACCAATTTCATGATGCTCACCGTCGTGCGTGAGTAATTCCATCGTGGGTTTGCTGGACGGTAATGGGTTGGATGAGATTTATCATGTAATCGAGTTAGTTTTGTTAGGGTTTGATCCCTAGTATCCATTATGTTCTGAGATTGATGTTGTTATGACTTTGCTATGCTTAATGCTTGTCACTAGGGCCCGTGTGCCATGATTTCAGATCTGAACCTATTATATTTTCATGAATATATGTGAGTTCTTGATCCTATCTTGCAAGTCAATAATCACCTACCATGTGTTATGATCCGGCAACCCCGAAGTGACAATAATCGGGACCACTCCCGGTGATGACCGTAGTTTGAGGAGTTCATCTATTCACTAAGTGTTAATGCTTTGGTCCGGTACTCTATTAAAAGGAGGCCTTAATATCCCTTAGTTTCCAATAGGACCCCGTGCCACGGGAGGGTAGGACAAAAGATGTCATGCAAGTTCTTTTCCATAAGCACGTATGACTATATTTGGAATACATGCCTACACTACATTGATGGACTGGAGCTAGTTCTGTTTCACCCTATGTTATAACTGTTGCATAAATAATCGCATCCGACATAATTATCCATCACTGATCCAATGCCTATGAGCTTTTCACATATTGATCTTTGCTTAATTACTTTACCGTTGCCACTGTTACGATTACTACAAAACTGCTAATGTTACCTTTGCCATCGTTACCATTACTTCCATACTACTGTGCTACTAAATACTTTGTTGCAGATATTAAGTTATCCAAGTGTGGTTGAATTGACAACTCAACTGCTAATACTTGAGAATATTCTTTGGCTCACCTTCTGTCGAATCAATAAATTTGGGTTGAATACTCTACCCTCGAAAATTGTTGTGATCCCCTATACTTGTGGGTTATCACTCCTCCGCCAGGTGGTCGCGCTCCAGCAATTCCTCATACTATGCATTGCCATCTGAAGACCGATAGAATTCCTCCTCCCTCCGCCTGCCTTCCGGTGAACACTAGTTTCGGCGGTGACTGCCTCTGGCATCGCCTATCGCGGACGGGTGGGGGCATGGCAGATGTGGCGAGAGCAAGGATAAGTGGCGAGTGACGTCGGACCGGTGGGGACTTATGAGGATAGGGCGAGTTGGGTGATGGTGCCACCGGGGAAGGCCGGGAAATAGTAATTATAGGCGGATGGTAGGCGAACCAGCGTGTCGCGGGAAACGCGACGATCATCGCGGTCATCGGAATTCAATGCATAAGCAGGCATGGCTTAGTGCGCCAGCTTGCCGTGGAAAACTAGAAAAACTGAAATTATGACTATGTCGTCCCGTCCGGTCAGTGGTGCGTCCTGTCCGTGCTCGGTCACACGCCGGCATGACGGTCAAATGAGTGCACTCGAATCATCCAGATGAGGTACTCCCTCCTTGTCAAAAATGATTCCACCACTCAGCATCTACCTTGGTTGGTGAGATTTTTGAATTGAGCCCTGCAAACCGGAAAGGAGGTAGTACGTGCGTGATCCGCTATTTATCCGTGTAGGATCGAGTAGATCGGATAGTGTACGTGTAGGATCTAGTAGGTCGGATGGTGTACGTGTACGATCGCATTAGCTGATGAATGTTCGTTGGGAGATAAGGCATTTGCGAACATTTTTGCTGGCAGTTTCTTCAGATTCGCATGGCATTTTCTTCAGAGCAGCTTGTCAGTTTCTTCAGAGGTAGGCATTTTTATTCCAAAAACTGCCACTTTGGATCTTGCGTCGCAACTAAAACTGCCAGGAGCGCATTAGTAGGCTAGCTAGTGATCGATCAGTAACTTGTAAACACTGAGCGAACAGAAATAAGGAACTGTTAGTAACTTGTAAACACTGAGAACACAGAAATAAGGATCATGTTGTGCACATTAGTAAGAGCCGATCCGTTCGAAATGTTCACACGAGACTCACAGGCCTGACATTGTAATATGTTCACATTAGTATCCCAAATTCAAAACCAACTAGTATGATTCCCATACATAAGATCAACATGTTAATGCATCTCAATGATTCACAAATCATATAGAAATATGAAGCTCCAAAAGCAAAGATCTAGAAAAAAATTTGTTCTTCCTACTAACATGGATGCTTCTCTTGGCCAACATTCAGTACAGAGTGAAAGAAAAATTTGTATGTGAAGTCTACAATTCCTCTTGCAAACGTAAGTGGTTTCACCAACAGCTGGAACCATGAGAATGAACCACACATGATGGAGGAACATCCACTGCAATATGATTTGGTCTTCTCTCGATCACACGGCGAGACTATTTTCAGAATACAAGCTTTAACTTAGGCAAAATGATGCCCATTGTATAATCAAACCAAAGCAATGAAGCACCTAGTGCTGGCCAATAAATAGTCCAATACTACTTTTCTGCAGTCCATGAAGTGACTATCCAATCTTTATGTGTCTATTTTCAAATGGCACTGCATGCAGTGACTATACTATTCTCCTTTGTTTGTTTGCTAAATAGCAACGGGCAGACATCTCTGTCTGCACAAATATCAAGAAGCTAGTAAACATATACCCCACCTTGTATTTTCGGTTTAAACACGTCTCTTCCGCTTAGCATCTTTCATATTTTGCACTGGACAATCTAATACAGTCATGTTTTGCCGTGGACAATTTCATATTGAATTGATTTGCTGGTTCAGAGCAGAAATATAGCGCCTATTCTTCATCGGACCAAGGATACCCATGTTCGCAGTGATGGAAGAGGTGAAATCAATACAACCGAAATTGAGCATCCAATCATTGAATCCTGTCATGCACCTCTAATGTAGGTCCACCCTGCCAATAAATTCACATGCAAACCACTAGTATTACTATCTAATGACAGTACAAAAAGAGTAGCAAGATAGTAGCAAACCATGTACCATCATAATGAACAGCTCATAGTGCCACCTATTGGATATAAAGGTTTGGGAAAAAACATGCTCCTAATGTTGAACCATTTGGACTTTTTGTGCAGTTCCACTAAAATCAAGCATCCCTGTTTGCATAGATATTGAAAGTGTGATTACTATAAAAGTGGCACTAGTTGAAGCATAGACTCACAAATATAAGCATTCCAATTTCTTAATGGGAAAAGGTAGCAAGACTGTTTCTAACCACCTGTTTGAAGGAATAAATAAGGCAACAACGGCTGATGTCAGGAAGGCATACATAGTTTTTTCTGAAAAATTGAGCCATTCCTGACCTTTCCTCTTCTTTTAAGCATATTTTGTGCAGTTCAACTAAAATAAAATGCCATCACCGCCTTGACAAAACAGTGACACTTTACGGAAGGAAATGACTTAACATTACATCATGATGTGAGGTACGTAGTCGACAGGCATTAGAGACAAACATACAGACCTCCTCCGATAACATAATGAATATTAATTTTAACAAATGTGTGACTAGCTTTACCGGGATAATTTGAGTGAACTCTACACCCTCTGTTCCTTAATATAAGACGTTTTCGCAGTTCAATTTAAAGTTCCCAAACGTCTAGTATTTAGAAAAACAGGTAGTAGTTTTCTTGAGCACATATCTGGGAAAGCTTGCCACACTTTATATATGTCCATATGCTAATGCAACACCATTCGAATAGTAAAAATATACACTAATCCAAAGTGGCTAGTGCAACAAAGAGAGTAGTTATTTTATTACAGGTATAGTACAATGGTTTTATCAACAGATTTCCATAAGCTCTAGCACTGGAAGATTTCTATAAGAATTAACAATACAAACGTAAAGGTAACAAGTTTCAGCATTGGTATACTAGTTGTGCAAGAGCATTAAACCATAAGTCTAAAGGTAACTAGCATTATTAACTAATGACAGTATAAAAAAATTGCAAACCATGTACCTTCAAGGTAAATATCATTTCGAACTCGAGGGGACCTAAAAATTGCTATCCCAATCTTGATAATCGATCAAACATAAAAACTTGATCGAACGAATCAAGAGAATAGACGGAGGAGGAGGTGCCCACTCTTGACCTTTCCTGTTGACACTGTACAAAAAAAATTGACTTATCTCATGAAAGTGAGGTATGTAATCTATAAGCATTGACAGTGCAAAAATCTGAAGGTAGTAACAAGATTCATCATTGGTATACTGGCTGTGCAACAGCATTAGAATGCCTTAGCTGAAAAATCTTTAATACATCCACAATCAACAACTAACCCTGAAATAATCCAGTGACATTAAATGACATTGCTTAATTTATCGGTGGCATTAGACTGAGTGTGGCATTAGTTAAATGTGGCATCACTTTAGCAGTAGCATTGCTTGACTTGACCGCGGGCGTTATACTAACAGCAAAAAAGTGGCAATAAGAGCATGGGAGGCCCATTCAGAGAGTGGGCGCACCAGTGTGATGTACCTACACGGACGCATAGAGTGGTGAGGGAGGTATGGTTGCCTAGAGCAACAAATATCCAGGCAGCATATGTGGATAACGTCCCATTTTTGTCCACTTAAGCCACCTTTTTCCTATGTGAGGACAACAAACAGATCGACCTGGTCATTCTCAATTGCGTTGTCATGTCTTTCTACCATTCTTCAACCAAGAGAAACGAGACTTGTCGGGGATATACCCCGCGGTGTAAACCAGCCGGAAGTTAACCCGGCCGGACTTGGCGGTTTATTTGAGGTCCCGCTGGCACTTGGCGATATTCATCTGGTGATCTGCCCAGACCTGGCAATTTACCAGACAACCCGCCAGGACGTTGTAACTCACTGGTGACCCGGCGGACGGGTCAGAGGAGCGACAAGACCCGGTGGCCCGTCTGGCGGTTCATGAAGGCCGGTTCAACTATTATGGGCGGTTTAAGAGGAAAGGCATAAGGAATATTTGTCTTACAAGGAGTTAAGACATGGACTTGTATCCGGTTTGTATTAGAGATAGACTAGTCCTAATCCTAATAGGACTCCACATGTAACCCGCCCCTTCAACATATATAAGGAGGGGCAGGGCTCCCCAACGAGGGACAGGCTACAAGCAACAAGAAACAATATCTAGGGCTAGACACAAAGAGGGAGCCGGCTTATGCGGCGACTCCCTCATGAGCATAATGAGACCTAGCCTCAAACAACATGTAGGGCTATTACCGGATGATGTTTCCCGGGGCCCGAAGCTGTCTAAACCCTTGTCTTGCGTGTTGATCCGCCATGCGTCTCGTCCCCACTCAACCCCTCTCAAGCTACCACCTAGATGCGTTGGCCTCATGACTAAGTCGACACTAAGGACATCTGCCGTGACAAATCCACGACGGTTGGCGCCCACCGTGGGGGCCCGCGACGGTGGTGTAGAGTTCTTGGAGTGATATCTTCCAAAGATCGAGAAATTTGCAATTTTCCGGATAAGAAAGATTTAGCTCGGAAGGATCGGCATCAACTTCAAATTCATCGGTTCAGATTTTACAATCCGTGAGATTTCAGTCAATGAAGAGAAAGTAGGGATAAGGTCTTTTTTGCTGCCGCCGCAAAGAAGTCGCCGAGACTATCGGTAGGATTTCCATCATCTATGCAACACCGAGTCCGAGACTGGGACAGCTGCACGGGTGTTTCATCTGTTGTATTACTACGTGACCGACACAAGGGATGTTTTTACATGCACACGCAAATCGCCCAGGCTGCAGTCAAACCGCCGAGTTCCCGTTGTCAATTGGGAGTCGCATCCATGTTAAACCGAAGACAAAGATATACATACATCTATCAAACCGCAGCTGTTTACTTCAAGTCCTAAGGCAAATCCGTAAAAGAATCTGCTGAAAGAAAGAAGAAGAAAAAAAACAAGAAAAGAGGAAGAAAGGGGTGGCCACGACCCGGAAACAAGGACAATCACGACTGGGAGTCAACGGCCACGTACGACCCGGATTCGCCGCGACGAGCTGCCGTGGGTTCCCCCCGAGGCTCCACCGGAGCGCCTCCGCCGCCGTCTCTGCGGCCGGCCTTCAGTTGCTGCCGTCGATCCATTACGCCACCATGGATCCGCCGGGGCACTGCTGAGCCGCTGACCACATCGCCGGCAACCCATCGCCACCTATACTGCCATGGTCTTCATCTGCCTCACCGGACTTGCTTCGACCGGCCAACGCTTGCGGCCCCTGCGTCGAGCCGCCAGAGCCTGTAGCGGCCGTAGGCTCGCACACCACGTGACTGACATCCTCGGCCGCGTTTTTCTGTCGTGGACGGTGTGCCGCCGCCGTGGTCCTCTGCGACTGCGAGCTGCGTCTCCAAACCCCTACTTCTAAGCCGCCCCGGCCAAGGAGCCTCGTCACCTGTGCAAACCGCCGGCTGCCTCTGCCGTTGAAGCTAAGACCCATTGGTCTCAAGCCGCCTTGCATCCTCCGCTCCTCTGCCGTTCGCCGTTGCCTTAGCCGCTGACTTGGGACGGCCCTCCTGTCTGAGAGATGGGGCAGAAGAAGAGAGCTGCAGGTTGTTTCAGAGAAAAGAGAAGTGGCATACAGGGATTTTTCTCCATCCACGTCATGTGCTTGCTTGTCCTTTGGAGCTGGATATCATGCAAATCAATGCACTACGTGCTACTGTTATGTTTGGGATTCTCCTGCTCCTCGCCTCGCTGTGAAGCCCGTCACCGTCATCCCGCTGCGCGTGAGCCGCCTCTGCCTTAAGCCCTCTGCCGAGTCACCGTGTCCAAGCCCGATCGCTGGATCGCCGCGCTCGCCTGCTTTGCTTCCGTTCCTCCGCCGCCATGGTCAACAGCTGCGACCACGCCAAGCAGCGGCGGCAGATTGCTTCCACCGTCCGCTGTGTTGCTCCGCTCTGCTGCGCCTATGTTCGCCGTAGCCATCTCCTGAGCCGGCTGCGCGTCGGCCCGCTGTTGAGTCGCTGCTCCGCCCGACGCCCCTCTGGCTGCGGTTCGTCTCACGCTTCCGCTTCTGCGGCGGCTTGTCAAGTAGGACATGGCGGCCTCGTTTTTAGTGCGCATTCATGTGGTGTGGAAGATTTTGAACAACATGCATACTGTTACACAAAGTACATCCGAAGGCATATTGCAAAGCATTGCTGTTAACCACAAGGAGGAGAGATCACGTGGAGCCGTGTCTCGTATTATTCAGAATCAGCATCCACGTTCATCTGACAAAATATATCAGGTCAATTGACTCATGGCCAAGGTATGATGTGGTCCTCGTGCGCCGGCGTCGCAGGCGACGTGGGTGCTTAAAAATCTGAAGAATAGCCCGCCGGGACCATATTGAGTCGTCAACCAGTCTAAACCGCCTCTGTCGCGATAAACGGATCATCCGTTGTCCGAAAAAAAGAAAAAACATCAGGTGATATCCATCCGATCAATTTTTATGATATTTCTTCATTCTTTTCGAGAACAATTACTCTCGTTTGTGATCTTTGTGCAGGAAAATTACTCATTATAAGAGTGGCTATCATGCCACAGATACGGAGAGCACATTGCTGGCGTCTGTCTACACCGACAATCGACCGCGCCGGTTTACAAATGCCCGCAGCTGACTCTCCGTCCGCACCGGTTTACAACGCCCGCAGCCGACTCTCAGTTTACAACGCCATGGCCGACTCGGCCGTGATTAATTTCAGCTTCTCCATGGTGATCATCGACTCCACGGTTTATAACCCCTGGCATGATATATCAGGTGAAATCCATCCAATATATTTTATATTGTATATTGCCTTCTTTAAAAGAGCAATTACTTTGGCCTACAAAGTTGTCTAATGCAGGACCCTAAACCGCCATATTGGTGCAAATTAAAAGGCCATCAGAAAATTTCCGGATGAAAATGAAGATTCCGGTTTACAATCCGGTTCAAGGGAAAGATGTCTCCCACAAAGCTTTGAAACTCTCAATATCCGGTTCAAAATCCCGGTTCAAGAAGGATTTATCTCTTGCAAAAAGTTAAAGGGTGCCAAAGAGGACCTGCTGCTATGATGCGCGGTCCAAACATGGGTATCATGCCTTATTGACTTATCATATTATTGATCACTTGGGGGCTTGGTCGTATCCGAACCATAGCCACGCCTCTTGATCGGCCTAGTGCCACAACATCACTTGGGGGCTTGGTCGTGTCCGAACCAATGCAACACCTTTTGATAGGCGAAAAAGCCACAAGATCACTTGGGGACATGGTCAAGTCTGAACCACCATGCCTCTTGATCGGCCTAAGGCCATAGAGTCACTTGGGGCTTGGTCGAACCCGAACCATTGCCACGCCACTTGATCGGCATAATGCCACGGTTTCAGTTGGGGACCTGGCTGACTTGAACCATAGCTACACCTTATTGGGAGCTTGGTCGTGTCCGACCATGGTAACACCATCTGATCGGCTCAGTAAAGCCTCTTTTTGCAAACGGTCTTATCATTGCCTTTGCTTCCATATTTTTTCATAACTGTTATTTGATGTTTGTTGCATCTTTAAACCGACATTGTTAATCCGTTTCAAACTATCAATTACAAATTGGCGGAACACGGTCAAATCCTAATCCGGAGACTATCTGCCCGGTTTGATTTTATGTTACCATCTTATTATGGAGTAAACCGGTGTTCATTAACCCGGCTTGACTTTCAATTACAAGTTGTCAGTACATGATCAAATCATAATCCGGAGACTATCCGCCCGGTCTGGTTTCGACTATAAGTCGCCAGCATTATATATGGTTAATCCGGTGTTTATCACAACCCGGTATGGTTTATCATAAACCGGCACAATATGGAAGGAGTTATCAGTACTCAAAATTTGGGTTATTACCTCTACTACAGAAAGTTGGTAAACCAACGATGTGATTCAATGTCACAGGTATGATATATTTCATATTTGATTATTCTTAAGTGCAGCCTTGGTTATAAACCTGGGTTATATATTGGGCATTAAGACCCGTTCGGCGGTAAACCGCCAGGACACTTTAAACTTGTTGTATGCAGAAACAGGTTGAATAAAGCATGATTATAAATCACCAGCGTTTATTCAACTGGCCTGGCTTTAAGACGATAAATCGCCGTCTATGATGAGAAATTGTCCGGTGTTTATTAAACTGGCCTGGCTTGGGACTATAAGTCGCCAGTATATATTTGGATTGCGCCATTGGAATCATGCGCTTATAAATCATTGGGTTATATTATTCAAATATCCAAACTTGGCTGAATTTTCATTATGATACTGAATGAATAAGGTTTTCATACCGGATTATATTATCTTGAATAGCCAGCATGGCTGGATTTTATTATGGTTATTAATAACCGGTATTATTGAGGTTTTCAAAGTCGCTTTAGCGCAATGGCCATCATATTATCAATAGATATGATTTTTTCTACAATTGAAGGAATAGTGCCGAGTTGCTGCAGGCTTACAACCCGGCACTTGGGGGCTACATTATTTAAGTTGAGATTACATCAAATATGCAAGTCTCATGTCGCTACAAGCATGCACCATGACACTTGGGGGCTAATGCAAAGTCATTGTTTGCTCACCTTATTGAAGACCCGACTCATCACATCGTAATGAGCCGGCCCTAGGGGACTACCAATTGCTTCTGTCACCAATTCAAGGTACAAAGTTTTTTATCCATTACATTGTCCACTGCTCAGTTGGTAAAGCACAAGGCTCTTAACCTTGTGGACATGGATTCAAGCCCCATGATGGGGGTTACGTCATATGATGTTATTTTTATTGAAGTATAAATCAAATCCCAGCTCAATATTATATTACTGAGACGGCCCTTGGGGCTACACCGTTGATGTTCAAAGTTTAGATGATTATGTTTACAAAGTCCCTGCTCATTATTGCATAATGACTCGGCCCTTGGGGGCTACACTGGCTGAAGTTTTTATGAGTATAAGACAATTACAAGTCCCAGGTTGCTGCAAGCATGACAACCCGGCACTTGGGGGCTACATAGTATGGAGTATTCAGTTTTTACTAGTCACTTTGGGATGAACAACATGGATTTCTTTAAAAGTGGCGATATTTATACTGAAGCAAAGTCTTAAGCCACCACTTTGTTCTGCTCAAAGACTTGGGGGCTACAGGTATTATATTATTATCGAAGAAATATTTTCAAATTCTCTGATTGAGCAAACTAGGTTGAACCGGCGTCACCAATCATTATGACCCTGTGGCTGCAACCCAGCAGTCTTTGATAATGATAAAACCAGCAAGTTCTGCATCTTCAAACCGGTTGAATATCAGATGAATATTTCAAGACCAATATTTCTTAAACCGGCGCTTTGGAAGCCGACTCAAGTGGATTATTCTTCATAATATTTTTTCTATAAGAAGCCAACATCAGCAATCTGAGTATGAAGCTGGTTATTGACCTGGATTTTTTAGAAGGAGGAAATGACAAAGGACTTAAGAATGATCAGGTGCCGGTCTACCAGAATCCTTAACCCGGAGCACAATCTGCCAAATTTGTTCTGGTGTTTATTTTGCAGCATAAGTTTACCATGGATAAATCCAAGCTAAACTTGGAGGCTAATGTCGGGGATATACCCCGCGGTGTAAACCAGCCGGAAGTTAACCCGACCGGACTTGACGGTTTATTTGAGGTCCCGCTGGCACTTGGCGATATTCATCTGGTGACCCGCCCGGACACGGCAATTTACCAAAGAACCCGCCAGACGTTGTAACTCACTTTGGTGACCAAGGACGGGTCGAGGAGCGACAAGACCCGGTGGCCCGTCTGGCCCGGTTCATGAAGGCCGGTTCAACTATTATGGGCCGGTTTAAGAGGAAAGGCATAAGGAATATTTGTCTTACAAGGAGTTAAGACCTGGACTTGTATCCGGTTTGTATTAGAGATAGACTAGTCCTAATCCTAATGGGACTCCACATGTAACCCGCCCCTTCAACATATATAAGGAGGGGCAGGGCTCCTAACGAGGACAGGCTACAAGCAACAAGAAACAATATCTAGGGCTAGACACAAAGAGGGAGCCGGCTTATGCGGCGACTCCCTCATGAGCATAATGAGACCTAGCCTCAAACAGCATGTAGGGCTATTACCGGATGATGTTTCTCGGGGCCCGAAGCTGTCTAAACCCTTGTCTTGCGTGTTGATCCGCCATGCGTCTCTCGTCCCACTCAACCCCTCTCAAGCTACCACCTAGATGTGTTGGCCTCGCGACTAAGTCCTGACACTAAGGACATCTGTCGTGACAAATCCACGACAAGACTCGTTCCTTAGCTACTGATTTTCCCCTTTTCAACCTAGATGCGGGTTCGATGCCTGCTCTCTTGGACAGTACAGTTTCCCTTCCTTTCCTTATTCAACCCAGACATGGATTAGTCTGCATGAAGTAGGGTTTCCTTTAATAGTGCAAATTAAGGTTTTTGTCTGCGTGACCATCAGAGCAGAGGATAGCAAATTGCGAAGATGGTGGAGTGGAAAAAGATCCACATGCAGTGACGTGGAAGATGGGGCAATAGAACAATGGTATGGTTCGAAAAGAGGTAGCATACCTGAGGGTCAGCGGGAAGTGGCTTCGCTCATGGTCGTCGTCCTCCGCACACACTACGGCAGCGAGCTTGGGGACGGAGGCCATCCCGCGCGGGCGCTAGGTCTGAGAGGATGGCCTTGTCACCAGTGCGTGACCTCGCTCACCGATGACGAGTGCGTCAACGCTACACGTCCTTTTCTTCCCCGGTGGATCTGTGACCACCGGTGAGGAGAGAGAGAGAGAGAGAGAGAGAGAGGCCGTCTTTTTTAGATCTGGAGAGAGGGTGATAGTGTGAGAAGATAGTGGGCAGCCCTTAGCAAGAAAGCGCTGAAGCTCCAGCCTATATATATATTTTATACTACTAGTACTAGAGGTGGAGTAGTGGTAGAGTAGTCTATATTTTCTTTACATACAGTACTAGTTAGTCGTGCTTCAAAACTGAACAGCACGCAATTAAAAAAATAAAGGTCGATAACTAATGCGGCACCTCGGGCCAACACGGGCAGATTGCATTTTGCATGAGAAATTACACACCATGTTTCGTTGACATGTGATCCTGTTCCCACATGTCGGTGAGACGATGGCGAATCCTTTTGTACAATTTCCGAACGGACGTCTATGTAGGCCAGGGCGCCTCTTCGTGTACCGTGGCAACCATCCACCGACTCTTCGCCTTTACCTCTCAATTTGGAACTGCTGTCGCACGCTCTTCCTCCCTCCTCAATTTGCCTTCACCCTTCCTTCTGCCATTGTTCAATTGTCTTCTCCATGGAGGGAACAGGCCGGAAACGGCCCAGTTATTCTTGCCCCGATCTGAATGATGACGCGGTGGAGGAACTCATTGATCGGTGCGACGTCATCACCTCGGCTAGCATGGCAGGTTCCTTCAAGACCATTCTTGACTCAACTAATATCATTACAAGGAACCCAAGGGTCCAAGAGCGGTTGATCTCCCCCATCTTCTTCACCGTGACCCTGCTAACTGGCGCACGGATGATGGAGGCCTCGCCTTGTGCAAGTTGATGCCACTTGATAATGATATGTGTGATGTTAAGATACCATCACTTGAGGGTAAGTCTTGGGCAGGCGCAAATGGAGATTGGGTTGTTTATATTGGGTACAACTACGAGTGGGAACTTGTGAATGTTTACACTCGTCATCGGGTTCCACTTCCAAAAATCCTAGACTGCCCAGAGGTTGAGTACACCGGTATTCTACATGAGTTCAAATATGATCATGGTGACTGTCGTCTATGGAAGATAGCAATTTGTCGAGTTCCCAACCGCTCTTGGGATTACACGAACTATGAAGTTGTTGCTATCTTCGACAAGCTTGTTTCCGTCCATACTTCCATGCCTCGATGGATATTGCTCAAAAATCAATTTTTGTACACGGATGGGTACTGTGATGCAATTCAATACGAGGGTCTTGTGTTTGCTGCCACCACTCATGGCACTTTTTTGCATGGAATCCTGATGCTTTCGGTACATTTGTCTTGCACCGTAATTATAATTGTTTCATCCAAATGCATGTGTGTTAGCTAGTTTTTCTTTACTAATTAACCTTATTGTGTTTCCAAGGTCCTGTGAACATTCCACCACCTATATTTGAAAAAATTTATAACCAAGGGGGAGATGAACATGCTGATGATTAAGAGCATGAAGACGAGCAGGACCCATATACTCAGTGGCGCCTGGCAACTTATTCCGATGGATCACCTCTTATTTTCTGTATACAGGGCACTGCTGATGTTACTAAGGAGGCAAGTGTTGTCTCGCATGGTTGCACTCTCCGGACCTATTCCAACATCCTTGCAGGGTATTCGGGATGGATACTAGTGTACTAGCGCCAACACCTTCTCCCTGGTTCAGTATTGAAAGTCTTGGAGGACTCGCTCTTCCTTGGACAAAACTATCCAATGATGGTGAAAGGCGGTCTAGCTGTTGTTGACACAATGTTACTAACATTTATGAGAAGCAATTGTATCTATACCTTGGACATTGCTATGCTTCCCTACAATCCCAATATGGGTCCTGACATAGGCCGCTTCAGCCTGGATGATCAGTCCTGCGTTGGTCTCGAGTTTGACAGTAGCTGGCCCTTCCCAAAGAATCACTTCTGGTTCAAAGAAAGTGTTTCCAACACCGACGAGTGGTTGAGCTGAAGTTCATTTCATTGCTTGTTATTTGTTGTGTGATGAAAACTTTAGTATTTATAATGTATCCTCGTTGTCATTGTGGGTTGATGACCTGTTGTATGTAATAAAATGATATGCCTGTGGTAAACTTACTAAATTTATGAATGGCTTTCGAGTCGCTTCTCTGAGTGGGTGTTGCGACGAGGCAACAAAATATTTTCCGAATACATAATTGTACGTGCATTGCAACAGGTTATCGGATGAATCCAATCAACAGTAGTACTACTACTATTTGTACTAGCTTCACATGGTTCGTGCGTCGGGCGGGTGTGTTTACTGTATCTGTGAATCCCATCATCCTAGGTCCTCGGATGAGTCCAGTAGAGATTGCATTCTGATGTGTGGGTTCAATCTTTCAAAACTGCTGCACTATCTCTACGTCTACGTATAGTAATACAACAAGTTTTAAACTTGAGACCGGCCACCCACCCTCACAAAAAACACTTTTTAACCTAGCAGAGACTCCAGGAAATTTGGCCACAGTGTGAGGTGGGCCATATGTTAATGTGTTCATTGTACGCAACCAGCACCTCGAATCCTCGATATATAGTAGGGTGGCATGGGCCAGAACAAGCATTCACATCCAGGAGTACGGCACACACCACCAGCACGACTTCCATCTGACACCATATTTCTTGGAGTCCATGCTACA
Source organism: Aegilops bicornis (assembly GCA_021605145.1). Lineage (NCBI taxonomy): Eukaryota > Viridiplantae > Streptophyta > Magnoliopsida > Poales > Poaceae > Aegilops > Aegilops bicornis. The sequence continues at coordinate 603,396,101 of CM038672.1, forward strand.
GCTATCTCTTCAACCTTGTCATTTCTCTAACTCAGCCATCACGCGGCGGGCGAGGTGGGGGTTTGCCGATAGTCGGTTTCCTCAACTGTGGTCCCACTTGTAAGGCCAACTCCAATACACGACCCCAAACGGACCTCCGTTTTGCCCGAATTCTGTCCGTTTGGGTAGGGCAATGGGGTCGTGTCCGGGCCATTTCTCGGATGCGGTGGTCGTGCGCCCAACGTGCGGACGCATCCCGGATGCGTACATTTTTCTTTACGAAACATATCTTTTTTTCATCATTGATTTTTGGTACATGGAAATACATCACCAAAATTTGACTAGAAAAGCAAGACCATAGAAAACAAGAACAGCAAGAATACATTTTAGAAGATATCCAACTTCCACAACTGCTCCTGTAAGTTGGATTAGTGCCTTCTCGATGCATACATTGTTGATCTGCGGAGCTTGGTCTTGCATGCTTCTTTCTTCTTCGAGTGTAAAGAAGTAGGCGTTGCTTCCTAGCATCTAGTCTCATGTCTAGCCTCTATTCTATCAACAAGTGCACTAGTCGCATCTCTAGCCTCTATGCTAGCTAGAAGTGCTATAACATCTACTAAATTGCGCTCTATCAATATATCGATGTACTCTTCTTCCCAATACCAAAACTTGCATCCATTCTACACAATAAAATTTTAATTTAGCACAATTAGTCTAATCCGAGAGCACAACCGAAGCTAAAGTAGCACATACCCCATCGGTTGACCACTTGATGAACACCCATCCGGGATGTTCCGGCGTTGTATACACGCGGCGCAAGACCTTCTTTGGGAAGTCGTCACACATAATGAGTGGCAATGGTGCGCCGACGAGCTTTTGGGCCAGCTCCGAGCCCGGCCGACCGCCATTCATGTATCTGTCGGCGGACCACCGATGGTGTAGATCTGAGCGGCTAGAGGAGGAGTCGGTACCTGCATGCGGCCTTGCGGCCTTGCGGCCTTGCCGGGGCCTTCCGCCCCGGTGCCTGGCCAGTCCATGGCGTGGCGCGGCCTCCCACAGCCGGGTGAGCTCAACCCCGACCGGATCCAATCCAAATCCGGCCGCTGGGTGCGCAAAACACGTAGGCGTGGTTGGGTAGCTCCGGGGCGTCGAAGGAAAGGGGGTTGAGCGAGCGCGCGTCCGAGCTGCTCGCGCTGGAGTTGGCCTAGCAGCGTGGCGGACCAACCTTGTGGGGGTGCGAACTGGCTTCACTCGTGTGGGGGACGGATGCCATCCCGTGCGGGTGCTAGTTCTAACAGGATGGCCTTGTCGTTAGTGTGTGACCTTTGTGGAAACTGTCTGCTCCCCACTAGCCTCTTTGTTGACATGTGGTCCCGTTCCCACATGTTAGTGAGACGATGGCGAGTCCTTTCGTACAATTTACGAACGGACGTCTATGTAGGCCGGGGCGCCTCTTCGTGTACTGTGGCAACCGTCCACCGACTCTTCGCCTTTCCCTCTCGATTTGGAACTGCTGTCACACGCTCTTCCTCCCTCCTCCATTTGCCTTCACCCTTCCTTCTGCCATTGTTCGATTATCTTCTCCATGGAGGAACAGGCGGAAACTTGACCCGTTATTCTTGCCCCGATCTGAATGATGACGTGGTGGAGGAACTCATTGATCAGTGCAACGTCATCACCTCGGCTAGCATGGCAGGTTCGTTCAAGACCATTCTCAACTCAACTAATAACATCATTACAAAGAACCCAAGGGTCCAGGAGCAGTTTGATCTCCCCTATCTTCTTCACCGTGACCCTGCTGACTGGGGTGCGGACGACGGAGGCCTCGCCTTGTGCAAGTTGGTGCCGCTTGATAATGATATGTGTGATGTTATGAGGCCATCACTTGAGAGTAAGGCTTGGGCAGGCGCAAATGGAGATTGGGTTGTTTATATTGGGTGCAACTGCGAGTGGGAACTTGTGAATGTGTACACTCGTCACCAGGTTCCACTTCCAAAAATATCAGACTGCCCAGAGGTTGAGCACACCGGTGTTCTATGTACGTTCAACTACAATCATGGTGACTGTCGTCTACAGAATATAGCAATTTGTCAAGTTCCCGACCGCTCTTGGATTTAGTGGACTACGGAGTTGTTGCTATCTTCGACAATCTTGTTGCCTTCCTTCATAGTTCGACTGGATGGATATTGCTCAAAATCAGTTTCTATACATGGATGAGTACGTTGATGCAATTCAATACGAGGGTCTTGTGTTTGCTGCCACCACTCGTGGCACTATTTTTGCATGAAATCCTTATGCTTTCGGTACATTTGTCTTCCACTGTAATTATAATTGTTTCATCCACATGTATGTGGGTTAGCTAGTTTCCATTTACTAATTAACCTTCTTGTGTTTCCAAGGTCCTGTGAACATTCCACCACCTATACTTGAAAAAAATTATAACCAAGGGGGAGATGACGATGATGATGATCACGAGCATGAGGACCCATACACACAGTGGCGCCTGGCAACTTATTCTGATGGTTCACCTCTTCTTGTCTGTATACAGGGACCGCCGATGTGACTAAGGAAGCAGGTGTTGTCTCCCATGGTCGCACTCTCCGGACCTATTCCAACATCCGTTGCAGGGTATTCGGGATGGATACTACTGTGCTAGCGCCAACACCTTCTCCCTGGTTTAGTATTCATACTCTTGGAGGAAACTCACTCTTCCTTGGACAAAACTATCCAATCATGGTGAAAGGCGATCCAGCTGCTGTTGACACAACGTTACTACCATTTATGAGAAGCAATTGTATCTATACCTCGGACATTGCTATGCTTCCCTATCGTGGCTATCACAATATGGGTCATGAAATAGGCTGCTTCAGCCTGGATGATCAGTCCTGCGTTGGTCTCGAGATTGACAGTAGTTGGCCCTTCCGAGAGAAACTCTTCTAGTTCAAAGCAAGCATTTCCAACCCCGAGGATTGGTTGAGCTGAAGTTCATTTCATTGCTTGTTATTTGTTGTGCGATGAAAACTTTAGTATTTACTAGAATGTTTTGTTGAACTAATATATAATCCAACATGTATCCTCATTGTCATTGTGTGTTGATGACTTGTTGTATGTAATGAATGGTACATTTGCATATGCATGTCATAAACTCAATTTATAAATGGTTTTTGACTCACTTCTTGGAGTGTTAGTGTCGTAGTAGTATAGCCAGCATCCGTAGTAGTAGTAGTATGAAGTTGCCACATCACATAGAGCCAACCAATAGTTAGTTCTAGTTAGATCAACTAGAGCTAGGTGCCACACGGAGGCCGAGAAATATGGTCATAGCATGACTGTGTGAGATGGGCTTGTACGTAGTATGATATAGGCATAGGGCTTGCCGTGTTTCCTACTCCTCCGGTCTAAATGTGGAGAAGATTTGGTCGAGCTCTTCCTCCTTTTGCCGACACGTGGGATATCTAGCATCCAGGTCGTGTCATGCAAGAAAATGGAGTGGTAGTTGAAGCCACGTGATGAGCATCTTGGGTTAAACTGTCAATAGAATCTTACTACTCTTGAGTAACTCCAAAAGCGGCCACCGAATATCTTTATTGGATTTGTTTTTCATCACCAGCACGTCGAGGTGAAAGATGTGCATGTTCAGTGGGCCCTCTTGCGTTTTCACTTACATGTGGGACCGCATGTGAGCAAACAGACGATGGGCTCCACGCGTATGCTGGCTGGCTGAGAAGAGAGATAGAGGAGGGCTGAGCACGGACTCCAGGAAATTTGTTCTACGTAACCAGCACCTCGATATAGGCTCGATATAGTGGGATGGCATGGGCCATAACTAGCATTCACGTCTAGCAGTACGGCACACACCACGCACACGAGTCCCATCCGACACCAATTTTCTTGGAGTCCGTGCTACACCCATCTCTTCTCCCTCCTATTTTCTCAGCCATCACGCGGTGGGCGGGGTGGGGGTTTGCCGATAGTCGGTTTGCTCAACTGCGGTCCCACTTGTAAGTGAAAATGCAACACAGCACGCATTCCCCCTTGAGCGGCGTGCCGGACCAACCGTGTGGGGGTGCGACGCGAACACGGCATGCTTTTCCTTTTGAACTTGTAACTTGTAAAATTTGGTTCTACTCCATGGCACCATTGATAGATAGAAATAACGATTTTCCCTAGAGTAATGAGAAGTTTGGTTCTGGCGGGTTCATGCATGGAGTACGTACGAAAATTACGAAGCTGATGCGAAAGGTAAGATAATTACTAGTAGTACCATATACTACTACAAGGATTTGATGGAAAGATAAAGATACATACGGATCCATCAATGACATCCTCACGCCCTAGTGTGTCGGGTCACCAACCGACGTGTGAGGAGCAGCGGCGTTGGCAGCGAGCTCAACGTGCTTCTGAACAATGTCGTCCAAGGTTGCCCTACAGGTCAAGAAGGCTAGAGACCTATCGTCCTCCTCTGGCACGTAGTACTCCTTGTGGACGATTTGCACACATATGTGGGTGATTATTTCTAAGGTGTCTTGCTGCGCCAGGCGCTGCGCGGCGAGCACGACCTCGAGGTAGACATTCTCCGGCATGTCGGCCGGCAGTCGCAGGGCCACCAGTGTGTCGAAGAGGTTATCACCATAGAGGCCATTGAGGGTGGCGGGCATTGCAGAGCCTGGGCGCCTGGCTGGAGGCGTACGTCAAGGTCGTCCGCGAGCTTCTTGACGACGGTGAACTTGTCGAGGAAGCCGACGAGGACCTTATCGAACAAGGAGACGAAGCTGTCATCCAAGCAGCCTCTCACCCTGGCGGCCTCAAGCACGACCTGGAGATGTTCCTCGGTGCCGGGCCGCAGGCCGGCATCGTGGACCATCTGGCACAGCCGGCTAATGCTAGCGCTCATCGCATCCACAGGTCTAGCTTCTAGTCAACTGATCTTGTGATTGGAGTGATCACTCTTGCCCTTGGTTAGGGTGCGTAAGTGTGTAGGATTTCGTAGATTGGACTGGCGGGGAGCCTTTATATGAGAAGTGCACACTGCATTGCGTTCACGTGTGTGTTGGCCATATACTCCTCAGCCCTCTACTACACCTGCCCTTGGCTGTATGACAAGTGGGCCAGCCACCTGTTGGGCCCACGTGTCATTCACCCAAACGCAGGTGCATTAAGTCAATGAAGATGCGTCCCCCTCCGTGCCGGTGCAGTATAGTCATCTCACCAGACCTCTAGTTGGGGCCAGATGAGAGAACTTTGAATTTTACTGGTTTCTTGGTCCCCTCTGCATTTTGCGCCAAGTTTTGACCTTTGATTTAACTAATAAAATGTTAATGTATGTAACAAAAAATGTTGTGTAAGTCACCTTACGAAAAAAAAAATAATCCCAAAGCACTTAGGCACGGTACAATAACTCACTCCTCGTTTCTTATTTCGTGACATATCAACCAATGAGAGATGTAGGTCGTGCATGCTTTCAATGACTTGAGACTACCAAACATGACATGAAGTGGTTAGTTCATTGCATGTAATCCTATTAATTAGCAAAAAGACATTAAGTTCTCTCACTTTCCCCTTCGTCTTGGTCACGGTGCACAACCTAAGAGCATGGTTAATAGTATAGCCAGCTGCTGGCTATATGATGTTGCCATGTCATATAGAGCCATCACTTGTAGCCACTCATACAATAAGGTTAGCTATAAGGCTGGCTATAAGAGTACTACTTTTTCTCATCTTATCTCTCTCTCTTTCTTCATATTTATTGTATATTGGCCTAGGAATCCGCATATAGCGAGACGGAGGGAGTAGTCTCAAGTCATTGGATGCATACGCACCCCACGTCTCGTATTGGGTGATTTCTTTTTTCGTGGCAAAAAACAGGGAACGAGGTGGGTAGTTAATGCACCGCGCCTAAAAGTTTTGAGATTACTATTTGGTTTTCGTAACGTGAGTAATGCACCAGTACGGAGGGAGTACAATAGTGGTCTTTGATTGCAATCTTTTTTGGTAGCTTACAAAGCTGAGCGCTCGGTGAGTACAATAGTAGTCTGATTGATGAGACTTCATATTTGAGCCATCTACCGGAAGGAATAAAACAATACACCATGTATTTATTTACAGATGGAGTGGTACATTTTTTGTGACATGCATTACTAGATATTGCTAGTCAAATACTAAATCCAGATGGACGTGGTAGTACTACTAGATCCAGACGGTGGCGCTAGTACTAGTAGTAGTACTACCAATGTAGTAGTATTGTACTACCCGTTGGACAAATTATTATGTGCTGCTCCTCGCAGTGAAGTGATAAGACCCTGCGCCAGAGATGACACCTTAGTATAGGCGCCGTGTTCGGCATACCATAGTCAGCCTCACCGTCTGTAGTCACTATCATCATGGTTGTAGAGCTAGCCTGCTTACAACTAGCCGTTTTCGACATAATTTCCCGTGTGTAGATGCCCGTGCATTGCACGGAACACCAACATTGGGGGTGGACGGCGCCGGCAGCGGCCATCGTGCCAGAGTTTTCCATGGCCTTCTAGATGTGGTGGGGAGGAGATAAGGCTGATTATGAGAGACAAGGAGTTGTTTGTAAATAGGGAACAAGTGCGGGCATATTTTTTGCAAAACTGGAGAAGTTTGGTTTGTATGCGTCAGATCTAGATCCGACGGCTATTGGTCAAAGATGGCAGGCACAACATCATCACCAACTCAGGACCTGTTTGATTCGCAAGATTTTGAAAATGCAGGAATAGGACACGGCAATATTACAAGTTTCAAACTGATATTACAAATGTTAGGAGTAATGTTGCACCTACGAAGAGGGAATTACTAGGAAGTTTACGTAAGAACTTTCGTTACTTTAGGTGGATGCAGCATTATCGTACAAACTAAAATCCACCGCCTACGACAAGTCACTAATGGGCAAATAAGTTTTCGAGTCTCCGCCACTTGATGTTTCAAAAACAAATTCAGCTTCTACGGAGACTTTGTCATTTAGGCTTAGACGCTTGCGGTGATCAGCACGCCATTCATTGTTGCGCCAGAGAACGCCAAACCTCATTACCTTGAGCACACTTGCCTCCAGAACAAAGAACCTGGCCAATTTAATCTCAGACGTGCTACCTCGGTAGTTGATCAAATCAAGTTTTATAACATGGAGATCAAGGCATTCGACGATATTGTTATAGTGCAGCACATTTTTCACTTTCGGGTCTTTTTTTATCTACAAAAGAAGGGAACATATTATAGCAGCTGGCTGTATAAGATTGTCGTGTCATCAAGAGGTACCAATATCATTCGCTCATACGATAGCGTTGGCTGGCTAGTGATATTTTCTCTCTCTCTCTCTCTTCCTCTTTCCTCTCATTTACCTAGGAGCACGTGAAGAGCTAGGGCATTTGTTGCCTTCCACTATGTGGCCAATGCCATATTTCTCAAAAGTATGCCACATAATACGCATCGATGTCAAATCAAAAGATTTTTCCACCGCTCTCGCGATGTGAGAGAGTTGGCACTGCTGTGCACACAGACCCACATGTATAAACAAATCAATCAAACCAACTACACCAGCCTCTCACTCTCCCAAACAAGTGTTTTTTATTGCCTCAGTCCTCTCTCTCTCTCCTACGCAAGTGTTTTTTCATTGCGTGAGTTAATTTTGCACCGAAGCAAAGTAGGTGATCCAGATTGGGCAGCAGGTGAGCAATGGAGGGGCATCGATGCCAAATGCATCACAAGTGAATTTGGCATGTGTTTTGGCCTACATAGTGGAAGGCCGTTATAGCCCACTTTTGTACTACCTCGTATTTACTGTAAAATTTTGACCATAGATTTACCTAAGTAAATGCCAATGCATGTCACCAAAAATTATACCATTTGAAATTATGTTCAAATACGAATCCAATGATATAATTTTTAGTGACATGCATTAACATTTTGTTAGTTAAATCTATGGTCAAATTTTGATACTACAAAATAGGAAGAGTAAACCAGGAAGGAGGTAGTACTTGCTCTTAGGGTAACCATAGAGTTGCTAGTCTAAGTTACTTTCCACTGTGACTAACCTAGGCTACTACAGTAGTACAACAAAAAAACGATGCAGGTGATCATGTGATAAAAAATACTTAAAACATTTCTTTCGGTGCACTGCGTAGATGCAGTTTTGAACACTACACTTGTCATCATAATTTGGGAAAATTACAGAAAAAAATTGAGCTACGCTGTGATTACTGTTTACTAATAGGAAAGAAGTGTCACCTCGAAGTGTAGCTTCTCCGTGCACGGAAAGCATGTAAGGAATCCAACAACTTGATCCAGATTGGGGCCGATACATTTTATTTCCAAGATCTTCATTGTGCCCATAGACTGGGTCAAGCTTGTGGGAATCATTTTCTAGAAGACGGTCGTAAATACATCAAGAAGAAATTTAAAAATGTGAATTTCAAGAAGACGGAGAAGAAGATAAGTGTTGCACCTGAACGATTATGGATCCAATAAAGAGTTCGGAGAATTTGGTAGACGAGTACACCAACATTGTCAATTTCGGTGCGTCAATGACCCTTATTTTTGTTGGACCTTCTAGATCAGATACAAGCAATCTCTCAAGGAAAGGCGCATTCTCAATGACCATAACATGGAACAGCTGGAGTGATCTCTTCCCAATTGGTGTCTTGTTGTGGGGCCAGCAAGACACATAAATCCATCGGAGATTCGTCGAGGCAATGTGGAGGCTAATGAACCCGTGGATCTGCTCAAAACGAAGGTACTCGAGCGCAGTACAGCTGCGGAGCAGGTGCTCCATAGCCTCCTTCGAGATGTCAAGGTCGAAGAGGTCGAGCTGCTTGAGTTGAGGGAGAAGAAGGGCGGGCGTGGCATTAATCTGGGGAAGATAGCAGGAGCTGAAGCTGGCACGGCGCAGCGTTGGCGTGAGGCGGAGCACGGACGGCGGCCGAGAGCGACATCGTCCAGCTTCAAAGCTGAGCTCCTCGAGATGATCTAGGGCGGGGGATAAGAACCAATCGTCAAACTTGGCTTGGACCTTGTAGTTGGTACTGAACATGCGGATGTCAAGGTGTCTGGCTGGCCCAGGGTGCGGTGAAAGGATCTTGGAGACTGCGGCCATGCTTTTGCAATGCCCGTTGCAGAGGCAGTTGTCGACAGTGAGGTTGAGGGGGATGCGGCGCCAGAGGGGGCGCCACCACCGGGAGAGCAGGGTGGTCTGCACGGCAGATTTGGTGGGGAGGAGGCCGATGATGACGAGCAGCATGTCATCGGGGAGGCTGCTGATGAAGTCCAGGCTCGCCGGATGCGTTTTTGGCTCGAGTCGCCTCTGCTTGTTGGTTGCCTCGCCGTCCATCTCAACCGGCGGCGACGCTGGTGTACACGTGTGCTGGTGTGTGTTGTGTGCTGACCTGCTGGGTGTGCACGAGTGCGTCCTTCTGTGCATGCCATCGCGCAGTGGTGAGTTGTGCGCGAGTGTGTCCTTCACGCGGAAGAAGTGTGTCCTCAATGCGCCCTCAATTTACTAGCGTGCAGGGTGCTAGCCCGAGTGGTTTCAACTTTGTTTACTTCACCGCGTGTCAGATGGGCCTCTAGTTTACTTATTTTCACCCACTGCCACATGGGCCAGCACACGAAGATAGAGAACACGAGCTGACAAGGCAGCATGTGGACTGTTTGACCGATCAACTAAACAATATACGAAGCTATACGCTGACACAGTGAGTGTATAATCCGTCGGTATAGAGAGTTCGAGTGAGAGGGGAGGCCCGTGAGAGATAACAGAGAGAGAGAGAGAGAGAAAGAGCTACTGCCTCCGTTCGATAATGTAGTGCCAACATTTTTTTAAAGTCAAACTTTTGAAACTTTGACCAAGTTTATAAAGAAATTACTTATATCTACAATACCAAAGATAAATGATAGTATGAAGTAAGTACATGTTGTGACGAATGTGTGGTTGTTTTCACGAGAGAGAAAGACCCCTAGCACGTGGCCAAGAGGGGTCTGACAAACAAGGCAGAGAGGCCGAGAGAGACATACGGAGAAACTGCAGACATGGGGAGGAGAGAGTATATGTTTGTCACAGAGAGATCCCCTGGAGATCGTGATGGGGCTACAAGGGTGGGAGATCGAGTGACAAGGTGTCTGCGTGATAGAAGATACCCCGAGAGATATCAAGATAGACGTATGGATGGAAGCAGACAATACGTTTGTTTCTGATGGCTAGTGAGAGATAATCATACTTAGGGGGGGAGTGCGTGCGCCTATGACGGAGTGAGGGATTATGGTGGTTAGGGGGGTGCGTGTCACACAGAGAGAGAAAAAGGGCGGATAGTGTTAGATGGGTCTATGCAGCACGAGTGAGACATGTGTATGTGTGAACCAGGGAGATATAAAGTTTGAGAGAGATAGAGGAGCCCCGATAAGGCTGAGTGGTGCGTCAGATAGCTGAGAGGGGGGAAGAGATATTCCATCCGCTCGATAATGCAGTGCATGTAAATTTTTTAGAAGTCAAACTTTGGAAACTTTGACCAGGTTTACACAAATGTTATTTATACTACAATACCAAAGATACATCATACGAAACTATATCTCATGATGAGTCTAATGGTATATGTTCGCCGTTCTAGATGTAAATATTTTTCTCCATGTACATGGTCAAACTTTGTGATGTTTGACTTTTCAATAAATCTATATGCTATGGACCGAAGAGAGTGCCTAAGTCGAGAGAGATCAAGTGCATGTGGAGGAGAATGAGTGAGTGTGTAAAAAGAGTATGTGTGTGAAAGAGAAAGGGACAACAATTGATAAATTAGAGAGAGAGAGAGAGTGTGTGTGTTTTCATTTCTTATGCAAACATATCATGCATGCATCTTCGAGATAGAAAAGCAAGGTGAGGAGATACACGAAGATAGCTAGTTCGTGATTGTTTGCAACAGAGAGAGACACCCCTATTGCACCTGTCCAATAGAGGTCTAGCCAACAAGGAACAAAGGTCGAGAGGGACGCATGGGGAGGGAGAGAGGGTGTGTTTGTGATAGAGAGATCCCCTCGAGATCGTGAGGGGACTATATGGGTGGGAGATCGAGGGAGGTGCGTGCGCGATAGAAAGATGCCCCGAGAGAAATCGAGATAGGCAATGGACATGTTTGTGATGGAGACTAAGATTAGCTAGTCATTTACATATAGGGGGGACTGCGTGTGGCTACAATTGAGTAAGAGACCATCATACTTGGCTTGGCATGATATGTGTGTGTGTGTGTGATGGAGAGAGAACGAGGGAGAGAGATAGAGTTTTAGATGGGTCTATCGAGTGCGAGTGAGATATGCATGTGTATGTGTGACCCAGGGAGATGGAGAGTTTGAGAGAGAGGGAAGAGCTCCAAGACAACAGAGTGGTGCGTGAGAGAGTTACGGGCAACGAGCCAAGGAATTTGTGTGCGTACAATGAGTGCACCCAAGATATTTAGCCTGGACTAGAGAATCATACATAGTGTGTGAGAGAGACCTATAGATGGAGTATATATGCATGCGAACTAGAAAGACCACCCCCCCCCCGCACACACACACAAAGAGAGAGAGAGAGAGAGAGAGAGAGATGGAGAGAGATGGAGAGGGATCAACAAGGTTTGTGTGTTGGATGCGCACGACAAAATTGAAGATTGTCGGTGAGAGAGAGAGAGAGAGCAGGAGTCCGGGAGAGGGGGAGGTCGCGTTTTATGCATCAAAGACTGATATAAACCATGTTTCGATATAAACTTGCATTCAAATATTTAAATTGGAGAACATGTTGTCCGCAATCCACACATGAACGGAGATATGCGTATATCAAAGAAGTTCATTAATTTAACTTTTAACATGTTCATGGAGTACTATAATACTGTACAACATGCTACTCAATTGAGGTGTTCAATTTTGGATTTAGTTCACTATTTTGACCTGGTGAATGAGCTATTTCATTGAATCGTGATATTTAATTTTGGGTTTGATTCCCGTTTTTGAGTGGGTCAACTATCTGTCATATAGTAAGTCGTTAGCAACGAGCATGTAAAAACACATTACTCCCGAGCATCATCTCTCCATCTAAAAAATAAGTGGCAAGCTAATATTTCAAAATTTCTCGAATCGACTTGGTAAGGTAGACGTGGATGCTCGTTCTCCGAAAATTTGAACGAACCGTTAAACACCCTCTTCTCGGTGGAATTCGCCCGAGCAAATAAATGGGAGATGCAAAATTACCGGCCTATGGGGGACACGCATCAATTGGCCCGTTGTACGTCGAGGGTAGGTTCGTAACTTCATCCAAGCGCGCCTTCTCCTCGGCCGAAATGACATGTGCCGAATAATTCATAAACCATGGTCGGCAAAATACCCTCTCCTCGCTTTGAAATAGCTCGCGCCACTATTTCAAAACACGCTCTCCTCGCCCGAAATCGCTCGCGCCCACTATATTTCAAAACACGCCCTCCTCGCCCGAAATCGCTCGCGTCCACTATATTTCAAAACACACCCTCGTCACCCGAAATCGCTCACGCCCACTATTTGGGAGAAGCAAAGTTGCTCTACTATCCCCGACCCTCAGTACACAAACCGAAGCCAAGAAGCCTAAAGGCAGGGGTAGAACTGTAACTCCCCCCCACATTTCAGACAAATGCGTCCGTAATACATGGTTCCCCCTCCCAATTCCCCATTCATACCTCGTGGGCGCCAAATCACCTTCTCCCTAGAAGCTCCCTTCTCCCGAGCCGCGAAATCTCAGCCCCTCCTCCATGGCGCCCCCCACCGCACCAAATTCACAGCCGCCCTCCTCTCTAATCCCGGAGAAGTTGTCCATTTGTCATCGTACACTGGGCCGTTGATACGTCTCCAACGTATCTATAATTTTTTATTGTTCCATGCTATTATATTATCTGTTTTGGATGTTTAATGGGCTTTATATGCTCTTTTATATTATTTTTGGGACTAAACCTATTAACCGGAGGCCCAGTGCCAGTTTCTGTTTTTTGCCTATTTTAGAGTTTTGTAGAAAAGGAATACCAAACGGAGTCCAAACGGAATGAAACCTTCACGATGATCTTTCTTGGACCGAAAGCAAACCAGAAGACTTGCAGTTGAAGTCTGGAACGCCACGAGGTGGCCACGAGGCAAGAGGGCGCGCCCATGGGTGGCCCTTGTGGGCCCCTTGTAGCTCCACCGACGTACTTCTTTTGCCTATATATACTCTTATACCCTAAAAACATCAGGGGGATCCACGAAACCACTTTTCCACCACCGCAGCCTTCTGTACACGTGAGATCCCATCTTGAGGCCTTTTTCGGCGATCTGCCGGAGGGGGAATCAATCACGGAGGGCTTCTACATCAACACCATAGCCTCTTCGATGAAGCGTGAGTAGTTTACCACAAACCTTCGGGTCCATAGTTATTAGCTAGATGGCTTCTTCTCTCTCTTTGATTCTCAATACAAAGTTCTCCTCGATGTTCTTGGAGATCTATTCGATCTAATACTCTTTTGCGGTGTGTTTGCCGAGATCCGATGAATTGTGGGTTTATGAACAAGATTATCTATGAATATTATTTGGTTCTTCTCTGAATTCTTATATGCATGATTTGATATCTTTGCAAGTCTCTTTGAATTATCGGTTTAGTTTGGCCTACTAGATTGATCTTTATTGCAATGGGAGAAGTGCTTAGCTTTGGGTTCAATCTTGCGGTGTCCTTTGCCAGTGACAGTAGGGGCAGCAAGGCACGTATTGTATTGTTGCCATCAAGAATAAAAAGATGGGGTTTATATCATATTGCTTGAGTTTATCCCTCTACATCATGTCATCTTGCTTAATGCGTTACTATGTTCTTATGAACTTAATACTCTAGGTGCATGCTGGATAGCGGTCGGTGTGTACAGTAATAGTAGTAGATGCAGAATCGTTTTGGTCTACTTGACACGGACGTGGTGCCTATATTCATGATCATGCCTAGATATTCTCATAACTATGCGCTTTTCTATCAATTGCTCGGCAGTAATTTGTTCACCCACCGTAATACATGCTATCTTGAGAGAAGCCACTAGTGAAACCTATGGCCCCCAGGTCTATTTTACATCATATTAGTTTACCATCAACTTGCCAATTTCTGTCGCCGTTCCTTTTATTTTGCAATCTTTACTTTCCAATCTATACAACAAAAATATCAAAAATATTTACTTTACTATCTTTATTAGATCTCACTTTTGCAAGTGACCATGAAGCGATTGACAACCCCTTTATCGCATTGGTTGCATGGTTCTTGATTGTTTGTTCACGTACTAGGTGACTTAAGAGTTGTCTCCTACTGGATTGATACCTTGGTTCTCAAAACTGAGGGAAATACTTACGCTACTTTGCTGCATCACCCTTTCCTCTTCAAGGGAAAACCGACGCATTCTCAAGAGGTAGCTGTCGTGTGCCTCTTCCTCCGTGCTGCCGGAGTTGCCTCGACGACGGCCGCGTGAACCGTATCGGAGCCGATTCACCCCCGCCATTGTTCACGGCGCCGGTGCGGCTCCAACTTTGGACCTGTCCAGAGCCCCGGCGCTGCTTCCCCGTAGCCGTCGACCATCGCGACATCTCTACTTCCCTGCTGCCGGTAGCCACCGCAACCGTGTCGGCCTCACCGACTCGGTAGCTGGAGCTGCGTACATCACCCGGCCGCCAGATAGGTCGCACCCTCATCTCAAATCACTTTATTTAGGTGTCAGTTGTCTGAAATTTTATTCTGGGGCAATCGATTCCCAATGGGAAGCAGCATCCCTTGAGCCGACGGAGCTCCTAGGCTGTCGGTTGGCTGGTGTCTAACGTAAGGGTGAGGGGCCGCAAGTTCTCTGCGGAAGCAGCGCTTAGATGGCTATCTTAGAGTTGCGTGGGTTGAAGGTACTGCCGCCGCCGGATCTGGATGACGGCGAGTCTTTGTGGATTGGCCCGGGGGCGGCGCAACCACGGCAGTGCGGTGGGGCGGGGAGCGGGGTTTTGGTCGGGGCCACGGACGGTGGAGGCAGGCTGCTCTGCCGGTGGTCGCTGGCTCTTCAGGGAAGATTCCGGGCAGTGTTAGCCGGGAGGCACAAGACGGCCATCAGGCCATCCAGCGTAGATTGGACACTACCAAAATAAAATAAAATCGTGTGACCCCAATTTAGTCTTCAGTCAATAGACGTGTGACCACTCTCGTACCTTGCTGTTGATCTCTTAGGGTATTTCTTCAGATCAGAGAGATGTGTCGTTCTTAACATTATGTGTTTTCTGCATCTTCAGCCACACCGTCTTCCGACTCACTAGAGCTGCTCCAACAAGGGAAGCATACATCAGAACGGAGCTATAGTCCCCACTCAACAGTTACATGCATCGAATGCGCGTGCCTGACATGGACAGCCACAACAACTGCAGGGCCATCGACAAGTCAGCACATGATGCTCACTCCTATGGATGGCGGTCTGATAGGTTGTACCCTCATCTTTCTTGTGTGCAACATTTATGGCTTTGTTATTCATCTGAGCATGGAAAATAGATTATCCCATTTCACTGTATATTCATGTTGATCTCTCACTACAACAAGAACCCCCCTTCAGCAACACATAGATATGTTGTCGTTTGTCTGTATTAGCGTTGCTAAGGTCCCAACGGATTCATATGCGTTGTCGTTGGTGGCGTTGCAAGGGTCTACTACAACATATATAGATCCGTTGGTAATCGAGGAAATAATATGTTGCAAAGCAACAACGGATTCATGCAACGCTTCTATGCGTTGGTGCTTGCAAAATAGAATAACCTCCATATATAATGATTTATAACACTGTTTGTGCTTGCAAAATAGAATAACCTCCATATATAATCATTTGTAACAGTAGGTAGTTTGAATGGCAGTACAAGGTAGAACTTTAGCAAAATTCGATAGAGTAGAAATGAAAATGATATATTTATTCAATGGAACCATCTGTTACATCACGTACAACGGAAGTATCATCTAGTAGGGGTACATCATCTCCTTAGAAAATAAAATAAAATAAAATATCAAATTCTAAACATTCAAGGAACTGTCTTGTTTCTCCTCCAGGTACCAAGAATCATCATACTTTCTCCAAGATCCAAGTAATCATCTTGTATTGAAATTCTCAACCTACAAAGAAAAATCATAATACTATTTAGGCATAAATTCAATATGATGTTTAAAGATATACATACTATGCACTGTACCTAAAAGGATCCACATAAAAATTACAACGTGTGCAAGAAAATATTGTTGGGGGAAAGACATAATCTTATGTATATCTGACAAATAACTTAGTATGAGGACATGTTAAAAGACTGATTATCTTTGCCAATTGCGTGTGCCTGTTCCCTACGAACAGCCAGCAGCATGTATTCCCTACTAACAATTATCCAAACATTATATTATATCAACAATGAGATGAATTCAGCAACCAACTAAATGATGAGTAGGTAAGCAATAATATCGACTACACAAAATTGGATTTTTTTTCGCTTCCAAAGATCTCAACATTAACTAGTTTAGTATCTCACGTCCTGCTCATGCTTGGTATGATGTACTCAACGCCATGTAGTAGTAGGAGAAAGGAACTCAACACCAATAGCTCAAAATCATTAACAAATCTACATCACACAAAACTTCGTAGTTACCTGAGAACTAAAATGTCACATTATAATTTCTCAATAAGAATAAGACTCTTACAACCAGCAGAAGAAACAACATGGAAAAGAAACACTTCTTTAGATTTGGGCTTCTCTAGGAAAAAGTAGTGGATTTTTGTTTCTAGAGAAGGTAGGATCCAAGGTATTCTGAGGGAATAAAAATAATTTAATGCGGCACTATTTAATGCTTCAAGACCAAACTAGCACTAAGCTGAATATATATTTAAGAAATGCATCAGGGACTACCTATGTAATGGCTGAATAATCTGAATAAAAGCAAAACTAAGTAATGGTTGAACAATTTTATATCAGTACTTACCCAGTTTTAGCAAACACTACCCATGTGCCTTTGTTGCCAATGTAGAATATCATATAACCAAGAGGATTTGATTTTGGTCACAACTCAGCTCCCTAATCATGTATCATTTGTCATGTCCTTAAGACCGGAAAAAATAGACATATATTGGCACACTTAACTAACAAAGTTTCATTGGACCAGTTAGTGTAAAAATTAAGGATATGGAATAAATAAGAATGCTACGTCATGAGGAGGAGATAAGGAAATGGATACCTTAGTGGCCTGAACCAGGGGAGGGTTTATCAAGTAAGCGAATGGGTTGCCTGACTTTCTGCGGTTATGCCATAAGCTGTACATTTCCATCTGCCCCTGAAGCTGCACGCCATTAAAGCAAGTTAATCCCTTACACAATCAGGCCAGGCAAGTTAATGATTTTAACAAAATCTATCGATCTGCACATCTATTGTCAACAGTTCGAAACCTGATGTTAGGACCCATCTGCAACGTAGCAACACCTGAAGGCGAAGTTCAGTTAATTTGAATTGCTTCCACGAGCGCGCGAAGACAGCTGAGCCGTCCCTCCCGAATCCAACGTCTCCCCTTCACGCGTACCGTTTCGCGGGTTATGATGAAGCTGACACCGTGGATCACGCATCGGACGGCTCCCTGACTCGGACGCGTCGCTGTTCACTTTCCGGCAAAAGGCTTGCAGCCTCAACCACTCTGTATCCATTTTCTCCTTTTCTTTTCTTGGTTTGTAAGTCTATAAAGCCAGGGATTGGAGATGCTAGAACCATCTCCCAATTTTCTAGGGTTTCCCTCTTTGCGCCGCCAGTGTTCTTGGCTGGCTAGGTTCCTATGTAAGAAGCTAAATTGCTCCAATCTTTCCTCTGAAAGTGAATAAAATAGCTAAGTTCAGACTAGTTCCTCTGAATCGAGTTCATCAGATCCTCCTTGGGTCTGACAAGTGGTAATTGAGGGAGTCCTGGATTAGGGGGTATCCGGACAGCCGGACTGTGTACAACGTCTGGACTATTGAAGCGTGAAGATACAAGACTCAAGACTTTGGCCCGTGTCCGGGTGGGACTTCCCTTGGCGTGGAAGGCAAGCTTGGCGATCCGGATATTATATTTCCTTCCTTGTAACCGACTCCATGTAAACCCTAGCCCTCTCCAGTGCCTATATAAACCGGAGAGGTTGGTCCTTAGAAGGCCGATCACAATTACAATCATACCATCATAGGCTAGCTCTTAGGGTTTAGCCTCTACATCTCGTGGTAGATCTACTCTTGTACTACCCATATCATCAATATTAATCAAGCAGGAAGTAGGGTTTTACCTCCATCGAGAGGGCCCGAACCTGGGTAAACATCTATGTCCCTTGCTTCCAGTTACCATCAGCCTTGACGCACAGATCGGGACCCCCTACCCGAGATCCGCCGGTTTTGACACCGAAATTGGTGCTTTCATTGAGAGTTCCTTTGTGTCGTCGCGGTGAGGCTCGATGGCTCCTTCAATCATCATCAACGACGCTGTCCAGGGTGAGACTTTCCCCCACGGACAGATCTTCGTGTTCGGCGGCTTCGCACTGCGGGCCAACTCGCTTGGCCATCTAGAGCAGATCGACAACTACGTCCCTGGCCACCAGGTCAGGTTCGGAAACCTGAACTACACGGCGGACAGCCGCGGAGACTTGATCTTTGATGGATTTGGGCCTGTGCCAGGAGCACCGGACAGTCACGACGAGCATGGCTTAGACCTGCCGTCGGACAAAGCTCGGGGCATCATCCACGTACTGTCCCCGAACCTAGATCCAGAGCAGACTGCGTTGCCTAAGGATGGAGGGATGGACCCCGCCCCCCAGGTCGCACACTCATCGGCGGTGGAGCCGAACACGGGCCTTACCTCTGCGGTGGCCTATGACTCCGAATCCCCGGATTCGTATCCGGATGTTGGTTCGATCCAAATGCGCTCCGAGCCCGTCGGGCGAGGATGGGCTCCGGTAATGGAGTTCACCTGCGGATATCTTCCAAAGACTCGCCCTTTGGCGACATGCTGGACTCATTAAAGTCTCTCTCTTTGCCAGGAGGCTCTTCGCCGAACTATGTCCGGCTTGAGTGGGAGGCAGTCGACGAAGGAATTTGTTGCCCACCCACCACCCACTTTATTGCCACGGTCGATGTCTTAACCGAGGTACTGAACTTTGACTCTGAAGACATCGATGGTATGGACGACGATGCAGGAGAAGAACATGAACCACCGCTCACTAGGCGGTGGACAGCCACCTCTTCTTATGATATATATATATGGTGGACACTCCGAAGGAAACAAATGGCGATGAGGCAACGAAGGATAAAACCTCAGGGGAAAAAGCAAAGAATGGGCGTCGTCGGCGCCACTCCAAGCCCCGCCACACCAATACCAGCCCAGGAGACGAAAACAATCTAAATGGTGCCGAAGAAGAATACAACCCTGAACAGCCCGCCTTCGAGCAGGCCGAACAGGAGGATGAGCAGGTCAGCCCAGACGAATAGGCGATGGATGAATACCCGGAGAAGGACAGCTACATGCCCCCCTCCGAAGACGAGATTAGCCTCGGCGACGATGAGTTCGGCGTACCTGAGGATCCCGGAGAGCACGAGCGCTTCAGGCATTGACTTATAGCCACTGCGAGGAGCCTGAAAAAGAAGCAACAGCAACTCCAAGCTGATCAAGACCTGCTCACAGACAGATGGACTGAAATCCTGGCAGCCGAGGAATACGGACTCGAGCACCACACGGCTGACCGGCCACCTCGTGGCCGGGATAAAGCGGCATACCAGTCCGCATACCAGCCAACACCCCCATGCCAACATACTATGGCCCGGGGCAACAAATCAGGACAGGCAAGATCGATCTACGGATCGCGGGGGCGCGCCTCGATACGTGACGAGGACCGTCGCGCCGGACACACCTTCAACAAGTCCGGCCGGGCCGAATATAGCCATCCAGAGCAATTCGACCTGCGTAGCCACATAGCCCGGCACAGGCGCGCGCACCGCTACGCTTCCTTTGGCGAAGTAATGGATCATGAATTCCCAGAAGGGTTCAAACCCGTAAACATCGAATCATATGATGGCACAACAGACCCCGCAGTATGGGTCGAAGATTTTCTTCTCCACATTCACATGGTCCGCGGAGACGATCTCCACGCCATCAAGTATCTTCCCCTTAAGTTCAAAGGACCAGCCCGGCACTGGCTAAACAGCCTGCCAGCAAACTCCATTGGCAGCTGGGAAAACCTGGAAGACGCATTCCTCAACAACTTCCAGGGCACATATGTGCGACCACCTGACGCCGAGGACTTGAGCCACATTACTCAACAGCCCGGAGAGTCAGCCAGGAAATTCTGGACTCGGTTCCTAACTAAGAAGAACCAAATAGTTGACTGTCCGGACGCCGAAGCCCTGGCGGCTTTCAAGCATAATATCCATGACGAATGGCTTGCTCGACACCTCGGCCAGGAAAAACCCAAGTCCATGGCAGCTCTCACAACACTAATGAACCGCTTTTGTGCGGGCGAGGACAGTTGGCTGGCCCGCAGCAGCACTACGCCATAGTCTGGCAATTCGGATGGCCGCGACAATAACAGCAAGCCACGACATAACAGACACAAGCAACGGAACAATGACGACAGCACCGAAGACACGGCAGTCAACGCCGGATTCAGTGGGTCCAAGCCCGATCAGCAGAAGAAGCTGTTCAAAAGAAATAATCAGGGACCGTCCAGTCTGGACCGCATACTGGAGTGCTCGTGCCAAATTCATGGCACCCCGGACAAGCCAGCCAACCACACCAATAGAGATTGTTGGGTATTCAAACAGGCCGGCAAGATAAACGCCGAAGACAAGGACAAGTGGCTGCACAGCGACGATGACGAGGAGCCCCGATGCCCGAACACGGGGGGACAGAAGAAATCCCCCCCCCCAAGGTGAAAACAGTCAACATGATCTACGCCACGCACATCCCGAAGCGGGAACGGAAGCGGGCACTAAGGGACATCTATGCGATGGAGCCAGTCGCCCCCAAATTCAACCCTTGGTCAGCTTGCCCGATCACCTTTGATCGTAGGGATCACCCTACTAGCATCCGACACGGCAGCTCGGCCGCATTGGTCCTAGACCCAATCATTGACGGATTCCACCTCACGTGCGTCCTTATGGACGGCGGTAGTAGCCTGAACCTGCTTTATCAGGACACAGTGCGCAAAATGGGCATTGACCCTTCAAGGATCAAGCCCACTAAAACCACCTTTAGAGCATCTCCAACAGCCGCGCTATAAGCGCCAGCATAAAAAACCTTTTAAGCGGCAGCCTTGGCCAGTTTCTGGCATCGCTGCTGGCCAGCTCCAAGACCGTGACATAATGCAGCGGCAGCCTTCGTTCCAATGAGCGCAAAAAAATACAGTAGCGCAACTTCATGACATTTTGCATATATGGATATTTTTGACAAAAATGAACATGTAAAATTTGACACAAACAAGTTGATGAATAAAAGTTCATGCCCACAAGTTCATCAAAATAATGCCCACAAGTTCATCCAACCAAGTTCAAATGCAAACTAAAAGTTCAAGACATGAAAGACACATCAAGCTTCATCTTCATCTTCCTCTTCTTCGTCTTCGTCCTCATCTTCCGAAGACGACTCTTCCGCCTCCGAAGATGAACCTTCCTCCCTATCCTCATCACGCACCACATCACGCACCGCATCATGTGAAGCTCCAACGATGTTGGCAAGATCTTCAACGGCATCTTCATGGGAATGTGTGTGAGAAGCCATGGCGGTCGGAGGTGCACCCATGCCTCCCATGAGAGAAGCAAAACTCATGCCTCCCATGGCGGCCATAGCGTCGGAGGGTGATCCAAAGCCACCCATGCCTCCCATGGCGGCCGGAGGTGCACCCATGCCTCCAAAGCCACCAATGCCTCCCATGGCGCCGAGGCCACCGCCTCCCATGGCGCCGAGGCCACCGCCTCCCATGGCGCCGAAGCCACCCATGCCTCCCATGTCGCCGAGGCCATCGCCACCCATTGCACGAACCAAGGCTCTTTTTCGGATCAAGACTTCTTGTTGGGCAAGATTGACATACTCCTTTGCGCCCGCATTGAGGTTAGATGTGTCCATGAAGAACAAGTGCTTCTCCCATTCCAACAACTTAGCTCGCTCCTCGTTGCTCACTTTCCTCTCCTCCAAAGTCACATTTCTCTCCTCGGCCGCCAACCTTCTCTCCTCGGCCGCCAACCTCCTCTCCTCGGCCACGGCATCTTGGTTCCTTGCCATTTTCCTCACCTCATTCGCTTCGACCCTTGCCTTCACAATAGCTTCCATAGCATTTTTGAGCTCATCATCTCCTTTCTTCTTCTTCTTTTCGGTTTTGTCTTTCTTGCACCCGGTCGTTTTGGCTTCGAGTATGAAACCGATTCGGGTGTGGGGCTTCTCTTGCCGTCATCACTTGATGCATCGTCCTCCTCCTCATCATCATTCATCTCAATTGCTCGCTTCCGTTTGTTGCTCAAATGAAAATCCTCCAAACCATCACGCTTCTTCCATTTCTCATCATCCTTTAACACTTCATAGCAATGAGGCAAGGTAAAGATCCTGCCTTTCTTGATCTTCCCCTTCTTGGTTGTCCTTGTCTCTTCTTTGAACAAGTTTTGTGCAATGTTGTACTACAAGAAAAACAAAACAAGTTAGCACTTCAGTGGAGCTCCGGCGGTGGCGCCGTAGTCATCCGCGGCGGCAAGAAGAGGCTGCGCGCGAGGCCGACGCTCGGCGGAGCTCCGGCGGTGGCGGCCTTGGCCGCCAGCTTAGGGTTTCCGGCGGCGGGGGGGAAGTCGCGGATGTCTGTTGAGGTGAGCGGGCGCCGGTGTCTTGGCGTCCATGGCGGGGGCAGGGCGCCAGCAAGGCTGTGTGAGGCGAGGGACGAGGAGAGGGAGAGAGTGCGACGCCGAGTGTGTCATGTTGTGGTGGCGCTCAAATACACCGCGGATAAGCGTTTTGACCGCGCCCAACCCATTATCGCTGCAGCGCCGTTTTCTTGCGCCCGGAGCGAAGCCGCCGTGTTGCTTGTAGCGCTAAAAGGCCTATTTTGCGGCGCGGCGCTAGTTTAGCGCGGCTGTTGGAGATGCTCTTAAAGCTGTAATTCCCGGAGTAGAGGCCCGTTGTACGGGCTCTATAACATTGGAAGTGGTCTTCGGATCTCCGGATAACTTCCGAAGCAAAGAGTTAATCTTCGATATCGTCCCTTTCCGCAGTGGTTACCATGCACTCCTCGGACGAACTGCATTCGCCAGATTCAATGCGGTACCACACTACGCATATCTCAAGCTCAAGATGCCAGGACCACATGGGGTCATAATGGTGAATGGGAATATGGACCGCTCTCTACGAACAGAAGAACATACTGCAGCCCTTGCGGCGGAAGTACAATGCGGCCTTCTCCGACAAACAAATCCGGCGACAACAACTTCAAGCACAGTCAAGCGAGTCCGGAGAACCCCGCAACCGGATCACCAGGCACCCCAAGAGTGCGACTAGCAGTTCGGCCTCCTCTTAAGCCCCATCAAAGCAGCATTCGTGCAACGTGCACACAATTACGCACTTAAAATACCATGGACATAGGCGGAGGCGCATCAACGACTCAGTCAACAGTGCGGGTAACCACCAAATACTTTGATACTCTTTCCCTCTTACCTTTCAGGACACCGCGTTGGCGCAGCATCCTCAAAAAAGCCGAATTGCCGGACTTATAGGGAAGAGACATCTACGGAGGCAACAGACGTTGTGCACAGAAGGAAATACACAGGTGGAATCTATTTACGATCATTATACCTTCTTTATCTATCTGAACACAACCTGCCCCTGGATAGGACATGTCAAATAGTCCTATTTTATCTCTGCTTAACGCATCCATTGTAAATGTACGCTTAAACGTATATTTCGTCAATGTGAGATTATACATAGCTTCAGCTTATTATTCTTATTTGAGCATTTTTCTCTTATAAATGTTTATTTGATATTGCATCCGTACACCTTGGTGCGGCCGGTTTGCCAGGGGCTTCTTATGGCGCCCCGCTATATGGCAACTAAAGTCCGAACACTTTCAACAGTGCGGCACCCCGAACTTATAGCACTATATGCGTCAGCTCTGAATCGTGTCTTGGGTCTATAGTTGGGATAGCCCGGCTCCCTTGTTTTGGTGCCCTATGTTCCATTATATCGGCTAAGGTAGCGCAGGGAGAACTACTGTGATTGTGTCTCAGTTCTTCCGGACGAGCACCTCAGTAGAGAAAGCCGAAAACTGACCGGCATGATGTCGCGAGAGCTGGTCCCTGTTCGAGAGGTTCTAAAATACTTAAAGATTTTCCGCTTTAGGCGATAAATCGGCTTCGTCCGATCTAGGCGTGTATAGCGCCCCGATTCGGTCTTCCGGATTCTAGGGGCTTCGCCGAAATTTAAAATTGTAGACTTCTATGGCTAAGTGAAAGTTATAAAGCCGCATAGTCCGATAGCTCGGTTATTGCGGACACCTCCTTAACGGACCAAACATTTGGGTAAAGAGTGTCCGGGTTTTCCACGAACACCCCAGTGCTAGTCACGGGGCGGAAGCCGAATTTAACGGCCTACTTTCAGGATTTTATAAACAGCCGCACAGAAGGTAATATTTTAAATAACAAAAGCGCTACATAGCGCAAGTAACTTCGTCTTTAATTACAAACATGACAGAAGTGAATTCATTCTAAAATGGCGTCCTTGGTACACTCATCGGCGACGAGACGAGCACCCTTCATCACGCCATCATAATACATCTCGGGATGGCGATGCGCCTTGCCCTCCGGCGGCCCGTCCTTGACCAACTTCTCCGCATCCAGCTGGCCCCAATGCACCTTGATGCAGGCAAGGGCCCGGCGGGCACCTTCAATGCAAACACATCGCGTGATCACCTCAAGCAGCGGACAGGCATCCACCATCCGCTTGACAGGCCGAAGTAGCTAGTGGGCACGAGCTCACCAGGCCACATTCGGACTATGAAATCTTTCATAGCCACTTCGGCCGCCCTGTGGAGTTCGACCAATTGCTTCAGTTGGTCACTCAGAGGCGTTGGGTGTTCGGCCCCAGCATACTGGGACCAGAACAACTTCTCCGTTGAGCTCCCCTCCTGGGCACGGTAGAACTCCGCGGCGTCAGATACGCTGCGTGGCAGATCTGCGAATGCCCCTGGAGAGCTCTGAATCCGAGTAAGTAAAAGAAACGCCTACTCCACATGTTTTCTTTGCATAAAGAATTTCTTACCCGCTGTATCTTTTTGGCCTCCTGGATTTCCCGCTCTGCATTCTCGGCTTCGGCCTTGACATCTCTCATACTCTCAAGGGCCTTCGCAAGCTCGGCCTCTTCCGCCTTCAGATCATGCTCCATGAACTCGAACTTCTCGCCGAGGTCCTGGAGCTCCTGCTGTACCTCACCCACTCTAGCACCTTGCTTCTCGCGCTCCTTGCATTCCGAGGCCGCTTTGTCTTCGGCCTCGGACAGCGCTTTCTTCAGAGATGCCACTTCGGCGGCGGTCCCTTTTACATAGTCACAACGCTTGGGCGTTAGATTGATCAATTTTGCTTACCTTTAAACACACGAACGGGGAATCACTTACCTTTATTATCCTCGAGCTGCCTCTTCGTGAGGATGAGCTCGCCCTGCGCCTGCTCCAGATCTCGATTCAGTTCGGCAACTTCGGCAGTACAGGCAGCAGCGGCAAGCAGCACGGCCTGCTTATCTACATAAATGCTTTTTAGACTCCTGCGGATTGCAATTGACCCTCCGTTTGGCTTTTCTTTCCGAACACCAACCAGAGTATCAGGGGCTACTACCTATCGGGTGGTAATTTCATACATTTTTATTACTTACCTCAAAGCCCGTCAGGAGGCTTGTGCAGGCTTCGGTTAGTCCGCTTTTGGCGGACAGAACCTTTTGAATCACCGCACTCATAAGAGTACGGTGCTCTTCTTCCATGGAAGCGCCTCGAAGCGCTTCCACCAGGCTATCCGGTGCCGTTGACGCGACGGAAGGCCTCGGCACGGGCGGCTCGCCCTCCCTAACGAGGGGCTGCCCGCCTAAGTCCGGAACCGTCGGAGGTTCTGGAACAGTGTTTGGTCGAGAGTCCGCCTTGTGGCAGCTCTCATCGACGCGATCCGCGGGGACCTTGAACCCCGCACATCCGACGTTTGGGAGTCCGCCTTGGGGCGTCTCCAGGATCACCTCCCCCTGTTCAGGGAGCCTTCGGGACAACACCGCCGTGTCATCCGCAGGCTGAGGAGTGGTGGCCGTCGGGAGCGAGTTCATCTCTGAAGAACTCAGAGACCCATCCGAAGACGATGCCGCCGGATGAGCCCGGGCCGGACTGCGTCAATGTTCGGCGTTATTAAACAATTATGAAGTAAAAACCACGATAGAGTGCGGACACTTACGATCACGCCGGGGGCTTCCCCCTGGGCAGCCACCCCTCATCGCTGTGAGCGGCCGTGGTGGAGTAGTCCGGAAGGGATGTTTTCCCCTTCTTGGACGTCCCAGCCTCCCCCTCCGGGGCGGCTTTTCTCTTCTTCTCTCCCCTTGTGCGGGGAGGCGGAATTTCTTCTTGATTCCCCCCGCCTCTGCGGGAGGAATCTATCTCGTCGTCATCGGACGACAGGGGTATAACGGCCTTGCACCGAGGGCCCTTTCCGGCCCCCTAGCCTGCTTCGTCGGGCTCCTCATCCTTCCCGGATGGGGCTTCTTCTTCTTCCTCCTCCCCTTCGTGGGAGGAGTCTGCCTCGTCATCCTCGGACGAGGCTTCTGGCACAACCTTACGACGGAGACCCTTTCGGGTCCCCGGGGCCTCCTTCTCGGCCTTCTTCTCCAGCACCTTGTACGGTGCCGGGACCAGCATCTCCGTCAGGAGAGCATCAGCTGGGTCTTCTGGCAGCGGAGCCAGACAGTATACCCGCTCCACTTTCTCCACATAGTCCTGAAGCAAGTATGCATGATTACTTAAGGGACTCCCGTGAATATACTGGGAAAAACTGGGTCCGGTGGTAGACTTGGAACTCACCTGACTAGGAGCCCGCGCGGCGTGAAGCCCGCGGTCCTCGGACGAGGGAGGAGGTACTTCGAAGGCCTTGAACAACACTTTCCATGCGCCTTCGTGCATCATGTCGTAGAGCTTCTGGAGCGTCTGGTTTTCGACCGGGACGAACTCCCACAGATTAACCGCCCACTTTTGGCAGGGAAGGATCCGGCGAACAAGCATGACCTGGATCACGTTGACAAGCTTGATGTTCTTGTCCTTCATGATTTTGATGCATGTGTGGAGTCCGGCCAGCTCCATGGAATCGCCCCAGGACAGGCCCTTCTTCTCCCAGGAGGTGAGACGCATGGATGTTCCAGGTCAGAACTCGGGGGCCGCTGCCCAGCTGGCGCCATGTGGCTCGGTGATATAGAACCACCCCGATTGCCATCCTTTTACGGTTTCCGCGAAGGAACCGTCCAGCCAGGTGACGTTAGGCATCTTTCCCACCATGGCTCCTCCGCACTCCGCTTGCTGGCCACTTACAACTTTCGGCTTCACGCAGAAGGTTTGCAGCCATAGGCCGAAATGCGGCCGGATGCAGAGGAAGGCCTCACAAACGAAAATGAACGCCGAGATGTTGAGGACGAAATTTGGGGCTAGATCGTGGAAATCTAGCCCATAGTAGAACATGAGCCCGCGGACAAAGGGGTGGAGTGGAAATCCCAGTCCACGGACGAAGTAGGCGACGAACACGACTCATTCGTGGGGTCCCGGGGTCGGAATGACCTGCCCAGCGTCCGGTAGCCGATGCGCTGTGTCTGCGGCCAAGTATCCGGCCGCCCGAAGATTTGTGATGTGCTTCTCCTTGACGGTGGAAGCCATCAACTTGCCTCCTGCTCCAGACATGTTTAGTTGTGGGCTTGGGCACTGGAGCTCGAGGGGGCAAGAATGGGTAAAGAGGGAAGAAGGCGTGGGTAAAAATGAGGAAATCTTATCCCTTTACAGAGGCGGCGAAAGCGGTGCGCCTCCCCACTTGCCCGTTGGGAATCGCTTGCTTCCCAAGCGCCACGATTGATAATGTGGTGGGATTATCCATACCCGTATTGATGAGAATCCCGTAATAAGGGGGCACGATCTCTGCTTTGACAAGACGTGTCAAGGAAACCGCCTTGCAATATGCGCTATGGCTGGTTGTGGAAAGAACGGTTCGAATAATGACCTGACCGTAGTGACGTCGCGTTGCCTAAAAAGTTGTCAGTAGATTGCATTTGTGAAACATCATTCTCTCTACGGTGGCATGCGAAGATCATCTTGTGGATCCGGACACGGTTTAAGTGTTCGCAAATTACTTTGGAGTATTCGGAGGAGGAACCCGCCCTGCAATGCCGAAGACAAGACTACGCGCCGGACTCATCGTCATTGAAGCCTGGTTCAGGGCTACCGAGGAGTCTGGATTAGGGGGTATCTGGACAGCCGGACTGTGTACAACGTCTGGACTATTGAAGTGTGAAGATACAAGACTCAAGACTTCGGCCCGTGTCCGGATGGGACTTTCCTTGGCATGGAAGGCAAGCTTGGCGATCCGGATATTATATTTCCTTCCTTGTAACCGACTCCATGTAAACCCTAGCCCTCTCCGGTGCCTATATAAACCGGAGAGGTTGGTCCTTAGAAGGCCGATCACAATTACAATCATACCATCATAGGCTAGCTCTTAGGGTTTAGCCTCTACGATCTCGTGGTAGATCTACTCTTGTACTACCCATATCATCAATATTAATCAAGCGGGAAGTAGGGTTTTACCTCCATCGAGAGGGCCCGAACCTGGGTAAACATCTGTGTCCCTTGCTTCCTGTTACCATCAGCCTTGACGCACAGATCGGGACCCCCTACCCGAGATCCGCCGGTTTTGACACCGACAGTAATCAGAGCAAGGTTTTCTCCTTGGCGGCGCGAGATCCGGTGCCGAGGTGGAGTTGGAGGAGCCGTAAAATCCTCCACTTCTCACCGGTGACCTCGGGCGGCGGTGGATTTCAGACGGCGACAGGCGGCGGTGAGATAATTTGGTACAGGTTTGGGGTACGGGAAGAGGTTACAGACACACACCGTCTCTTTGGTAAAATCCCTCCCTCCCTCCCAGATCCGGTGTACTCTCGGTGGCGCGGTGTTGGCGACGGTGCAGGCGGCGGCAGGATCAAAGGCCAAGGCCGGGTTGCAGCTCAAGCTGTTGTAAAATTCCCTCCTTCACTGGTTGATCACTCACAAAGAGGTTATTGGCTCCCTGCTAAGTATAAAAACCCTCCCTGCGTCCCTCCCCTCCAGTATGACGGGCCCGGCGAGTTCTTCTTCTACGGAAAATCTGGAGCTGCAATCTTTACAATTGGATGTCAAACAATTGCAGCAGAACAGAGAGGCGGACAGACGCGACTTTGAAGATTTCAGAGAGCACGTTGCCACTAACTTTTAGTCCCTGCAGAAAACATTGGGAGAGTTACAGGGCTCACTATCCAATTTCATTGATGGGTTCCCAAAACCTAGAGAAAGCCCTCCAAGCCCCCAATAGGTTGCCCAAGGCAGTGGCCAACAGCAAACACCTCAGGGCCCTAACCATGCACCTCCTGTGGTCATACAAACCCCTCCAACTATGGGATCTGCAACTTTAGTTGACAAGCACACAAGAAAAGAGCTCAACTTGGATGGCAGCAACAAAATCCCTTATAGACATCCACATTTTGCTGCTCCGAAAAATCCTGCTCCTGATGCAAGAGCACCTAATGCAGTAAACCAGGGCCCAACTACACAACAGCCAATTAAGCTGGACTTGGAGCTAGCTGAGCAACTTCCTCAACAGGAAGCCAGGGGAGGAAATGTGCAAAGAGACCAGTTACAGGATAACAGAAGAACTATGGCACTTGTCAAGCCAGCCAAATACAACATTCCTAAATTTGATGGAAGTGGCACTGACTCTTGGATTCAGACTATTGAACTTTATTTTGAGGCTGCTAGAACACCCGTGGAGAAGAAAACAGAAATTGCAGTCACATACCTGAAAGGACCTGCAATTGAATGGTGGAGAGGTACTGCAATAGTTTTTTTTTACCAGAAACAGTAGGAGTACCTCCCACTGTGTTATATATTAATAAAGGTTAGTGAAACTGTACATTGTAATTACAATCCATCCTCCTTTGGTGGATGGGTAGCAGGTGCTAGTTTTACAGAGATGCAAGTATTATTGAAATGTGTTGTTTGTGTTCCTCTCTAACCCTATGGGTGAGCAATGAAAAATCAGCTTTAAGTCTACTTAACCAAGCAGTTTTGGATGGTAGGATCTTTCTAAAGTGCTTGTTGTTGCGCTCCTTCCATATACTCGGGCCGCCAACAAAAATAGTTCCATAAAGAGCGGTCTATCCCAGTCTTGTTTTGCTTTGGAAATGTTGTTCAGTCTTGTACTTCCCTGAGGCCAGGAGAGGCCAAGATGGGACCAGCAGTCAGAGCTGAAGTGGCACTCGAAGAAGAGATGTTCCAACGTCTCCTCAATTGGTAAACCACAAAGAATGCAGTCGTGATTGTCTCAAATTTTGTAGTGCCTTCGCTTCAGCATATTCCTGGTGTTGAGGCGGTCAGAAAGTAGTAGCCACCCGAATACTTTTATTTTCATGGTTGACTTTTCCAAATCCATCCAAAAGATTCATGTGCTTGAATTTATCTGAAGTAGAATGTGTAATATCCTCAAGTTTGAACAGGGTCAGTAAATGAATATATCCTCAAGTTTGAACAAGCTATGAATTTAATGCGAAGAGATAATCCTGCTCTCCCACAAGATTACTACAAGACCAGTTTTATTTCTGGCTTACATGACAACATTCAGCATTATGTCCAATGTCATGAACCTCAAGATCTACAGAAGGCTATCTGGTTAGCTCGAAGAATGGAACAAGCACAGCCACCTAAGAAGCAGTGGCCCCAAACAGTGCAGTCTCCTGTTAGAATACAGGTACAGTTTGACCCTTGCAAGCCAGCTGCTAACAATACTGCTAATATAATCCAACAAGCAAGATTAAAGGGCATCTGCTACAAGTGCAAGGAACCTTGGTTCCCAGGGCACAAGAAAGTTTGCAAGTTGGCCAACCAAGCTCAAATTCAAGCTCTTCAAGAGCAATGCCCCGATGATGCAGAGTTGGTTTACTACACTGCAAGTTCTGAAGAGATGGAGGAAACTGACACTGAAGAAACAGAAAACAGTGCTGATCAGACACTGAAAATTTCAATGCATGCTCTGATGGGCCTGAGTGCCACCAAATACTCATTTACTGTTACTCTCATGTTTGGGGATACTCCAGCAACAACACTTATTGACAGTGGAAGTACAGCTACTTTTGTTTCCCCCGGTATTGCAAACAAGATTCAGTGCAAGCTTTCCCCTACAAGAAAAAGAAAGGTTGTAGTGGCAAATGGTGGAGTGCTCTGGACTGAATCCATGGCAAAACAGTGCAATTACACTATCCAAGGGACACAGTTCACTTCTGATTTCAGAGTATTACAGCTCCAAAGCTATGATGTAATACTAGGAGCTGACTGGATGAAAGCTCACAACCCTGTGGAACTGGACTTTGAGGAAATGCAGGTAAAAATAACCATGCAAGGAGGCAAAAAGGTCATCTTCCAGGATGAGAGCTTGCCCAACATGGTTGTACATGAGATGGACTGTGAGGAAGAACTGGAACAGGATCCAGTTTGTGGAGTTGTCCTCCTTCTGAACTTTGTTACTGTGGCTCCTCCCCCTCCTACTCCTCCTCCTCCTCAACAACCAGTGCATCCTCAAGTGAAACTGCTCTTAAGTAAGTATAACAACATCTTCTGAAAACCCACTGGCCTTCCTCCTGTCAGAGAAATAGACCATACAATCCCTCTTGTGCCTGAAGCTAAAATAGTAAACCAGAGGCCATACAGGCTACCTCACCACCAAAAAGATGCAATGGAACAGATCATACAGCAAATGATTAAGGACAAAGTAATTAAGGACAATGTTAGTCCTTATTCCTCTCCAGCTCTCCTAGTGAAAAAGAAAGATCAAACATGGAGACTGGTCAATGATTTCAGGAAACTCAATGAACAAACAGTCAAGAACAAATATCCAGTGCCAGTAATTGAAGATCTACTGGATGAATTACATGGAGCCACTGTTTTCACTAAACTGGACTTAAGAAGTGGTTACCATCAGATCAGGATGATGCAATATGATATAGAAAAGACAGCTTTCAGCACTCATTGTGGGCACTATGAGTACTTAGTTATGCCTTTTGGGCTTACTAATGCCCCTGCTACATTCCAGAAGTTGATGAATACAATTTTCAAGAAGTATCTGAGAAAATTTGTCTTGATTTTCTTTGATGACATCCTGGTTTTCAGTAAAAATCTGCAGGAACACATAGAACATTTAAAAGAAGTTTTTGAGAAACTTCAGCATAACCAGTTGTATGCAAAGCTCAGCAAATGCACTTTTGCTCAGCCACAAGTGGAATATCTTGGTCACATCATCAGAGGAGATGGAGTTGCTACAGATCCTGTAAAAATTGAGGCAGTACTTAAGTGGCCAACACCTGAGAATGTTACTCAGCTGAGAAGCTTCCTAGGATTAACTGGTTATTACAGAAGGTTCATCCAAAATTATGGATTTATCTGCAAACCTCTGTTCAACTCACTCAAAAAGGACAGTTTCACATGGGGCATTGAACAACAGCAGGCTTTCAACACTTTGAAGCACAGAATGACAGAGGCCCCTGTCTTGGCCCTACCTGATTTTTTCAAACCATTTGTTCTAGAAACTGATGCCTGCAACTATGGCATTGGAGCAGTCCTCATGCAGGGAGGCAGGCCAATTTCCTTATTCAGCAAAACTATTGGTCCTAGGGCTGCTGCTAGCTCCACTTATGATAAGGAGGCCTTGGCTATCATTGAAGCTCTAAAATATTGGAAGCACTACTTTGCAGCATCTTCTCTCATTATCAGAACTGGTCAGCAAAGCCTCAAATATATTCAGGAACAAAAGTTAACTGAAGGAACTCAACATAAGTTACTAGTGAAATTACTGGGCTACAATTATAGAGTAGAGTACAAGCAAGGGCACAAAAACAGAGTAGCTCATGCCCTCTCTAGAGTGCAGTACAAACTGCACAGCCTCATTGCAAGCTCAGTTGTACCTGCTTGGATCTCTGAAGTAGTTGCCAGTTACAACAATGACACTAAATGCAAGACCATCATGGCCCAATTGGTCACAAATCCCTCTGCTTTAGAAAACTACACCCTAAAGCAGGGCATTCTCAGATATAAGAATAGAATTGTAGTGGGTAGTGAGACACAACTGAGGACCAAACTTGTGTCTGCACTACACAATTCTGAACTAGGAGGTCACTCTGGCCACAGAGCCACATATCAAAGAGTCAAAATCTTGTTCCACTGGCCTGGCATGAAACAGTTCATTGTTGACTTCACCAAGCAGTGTCCAACATGCCAAACCAACAAACCAGAACACTCCAAGTACCCTGGTCTCCTGCAACCTCTACCTGTACCTGACTTTGCTTGGTTCCACATAAGTATGGACTTTGTGGAAGGAATGCCAGTTTCTCAAAACAAGGATATGATCCTGGTGGTAGTTGACAGATTCACCAAGTACAGTCACTTCATTGCCATGAAACACCCCATCACAGTGTAGACTGTAGCCAATGCTTTTGTGGAAAACATATTTAAACTACATGGCCTACCTTCTGTTATTGTCATTGACAGGGACAAAATCTTCACAAGTCAGCTGTGGTAAAGTTTGTTCAAACGAATGGGCATTAAGTTACACCTGAGCACATCTTATCATCCTAAAACTGACGGGAAACTGAAAGGGTGAATCAGTGTATGGAGAACTACCTGAGATGTATGGCCTTTCTGCAACCAAAGAAATGGTTTCACTGGCTGCCCTTAGCTGAGTGGTGGTACAATACATCTTACCACACCTCACTCAAGATCACCCCCTTTCATGCACTATAAAACAGAAAACCCAATATGATAGCTGAAGCAGCTCTGTACCCACCTGAGGACACTACCAACCTTCCCTCAGTCCTAACTGTTGAGCAAACTGCTGCTCACATCAAAGAAAAACTCCTCAGAGCTCAAAACAGAATGAAGCACTTTGCAGACAAGAAGAGGTCCGAGAGAATATTACAAGTGGGTGATATGGTCTACTTGAAGCTCTAGCCCTACAGACATACTACAATGATCATTCACAAGTGTTTCAAGCTGCACTCCAAGTACTACAGACCGTTCAGAGTTCTACAGAAAGTTGGTAATGTTTCCTATAAACTTCTCCTGCCAGACGACTGCAAACTGCACGATACATTCCACATCAGCCAACTGAAGAAGCACATTGGCCCAGCGGCAATACCTAACGCCAAACTACCCTTGCTTAACCCTGATGGAACAATCCTGCTCGAACCAGAACTACTGCTGGAGCGCAAACTGGTCCCTCGTAAACAAGGGGATATCGATATCCCTGTGGTCAGGTGGAAAATCAAATGGAGCAACCTTCCAGTGGAAGAAGCAACATGGGAGGATGCAACGTTTATCCAGCGAGTTTTTCCTCACTTCCAACCCTGAGGACAGGCTTGGTCTCATTGGGGGGGAGTTGTCGGCACCCATCTTCAACGTAGCAACACATGAAGGCGAAGTTCAGTTAATTTGAATTGCTTCCACGAGCGCGCGAAGACAGCTGAGCCGTCCCTCCCGGATCCAACGTCTCCCATTCACGCGAACCGTTTCGCGGGTTATGATGAAGCTGACACCATGGATCACGCATCGGACGGCTCCCTGACTCGGACGCGTCGCTGTTCACTTTCCGGCAAAAGGCTTGCAGCCTCAACCACTCTGTATCCATTTTCTCCTTTTATTTTATTGGTTTGTAAGGCTATAAAGCAAGGGATTGGAGACGCTAGAACCATCTCCTAGTTTTCTAGGGTTTCCCCCCTTGCACCGCCAGTGTTCCTGGCTGGCTAGGTTCCTTTGTAACAAGCTAAATTGCTCCAATCTTTCCTCTAAAAGTGAACGAAATAGCTAAGTTCAGACTAGTTCCTCTGAATCGAGTTCATCAGATCCTCCTTGGGTCTGACACCTGACCCGTAGAACAGTTTCATACCAACATCATAGTTACTGCATCTGTTTAGATACTGAAAGACTGTTAGCTGACATCTTGTAGGCACAAAAATTGCAAGGGAAAAAATCACAAGATGAGATACACACATGCACAGGAACAAATAATACTAACAATTGCAAGGACAAGGAACCATGGAATCATAAAGGAGCTAGAGGGTTCCGTGATTATTATTGTACGCATTGTACATATTGAGTAATTTTTTGCAATGGAGAGCATAAAAGAGAATCTGATCCAGAGAAAGATTAGAGAAGAGATAACAAGTAGTTGTTTCAATTTGCAAGAATTTTAAAACATACAGATCTTATGCTTTTATTTGGGAATGCATATTATCTTCTATATTGTATATGTACTAAGGAGTAGGAAAATCAGCAGCAACAGCAATAGCAATCAGTGGCAGCAGCAATAGCAACCCGCGGTGATAGCAAGTGTCTATTGTATAGGAACCAAGGAGCAGCAAAATCAGTAGCATTGGCATAGCAATTAGTGGCAGTAGCAAACAATCAGTGTAATAGGGCTGTACATGTACTTTCAATCAGCAGGCACGCATGCACCACACACACACATGCACAGGAGCCAAGCACACATGCGACTGCAGACAAACGCACGCCGGGCACCAAAATAAATCCAAAAGGAGCACCATCACCGCCGAAGGCTTCGCGAGCCACAAGAACCACTCGCACGCGCGGGATCCAATTGGTAGTTGAGGAACACGGCCGGAGCTCAACGACATGCTCCTCTCCCCTCGGGCCCGTCTCCACTACCGACTATCACCGAGAGAAGGGAGCAGCACCCTACACCACAGCTTGTTTCAGATCCATGCCTGAGCTGGAAGGCGGAAGCAGCGATGCCTGAGCTGGAAGGCGGAAGCAGCGAGGCGGAGTAGTGACCTCTAGAACAGAGGCGAGCGAGCTGCGTTGGCGATTCGTCTCGACTAGAGTTACTGCACGACACGTGCAGCGGCGTCGAGGACGTCGCCACGGAGGAATATAGGACGAGTGCACTGAGGGGGAGCCTGGTGTCGGTGTCAAAACCGGCGGATCTCGGGTAGGGGGTCCCGATCTGTGCATCAAGGCTGATGGTAACAGGAAACAAGGGACACAGATGTTTACCCAGGTTCGGGCCCTCTCGATGGAGGTAAAACCCTACTTCCTGCTTGATTAATATTGATGATAGGGGTAGTACAAGAGTAGATCTACCATGAGATCGTAGAGGCTAAACCCTAAGAGCTAGCCTATGATGGTATGATTGTAATTGTGATCGGCCTTCTAAGGACTAACCTCTCCGGTTTATATAGACACCTGAGAGGGCTAGGGTTTACATGGAGTCGGTTACAAGGAAGGAAACATAATATCCGGATCGCCAAGCTTGCCCTCCATGCAAAGGAGAGTCCCATCCGGACACGGGTCGAAGTCTTGAGTCTTGTATCTTCACGCTTCAATAGTCCGGACGTTATACACAGTCCGGCTGTCCGGATACCCCCTAATCCAGACTCCTCAAGAGCCCTGAACCAGGCTTCAATGACGATGAGTCCGACGCGCAGTATTGTCTTCGGCATTGCAAGGCGGGTTCCTCCTCCGAATACTCCAAAGTACCTGTTACGATGAATAGTGTCCGGCCTCCAACCAATGTTGTGCTCCTCGGCTTCAGTGCCTCAATTATGACCATCTCCACGTGTTGAGCGAATGTGAGGAACCGAGGCATTTTTCCATCTGCCACCCTCAACCCTCCAGGCTGGCCGTCTATTTGAAGCGACGGGGATTCTCATATCCAAACCACACTCTCCCTCCCAGAGCTAGCATCCAACAGAGCGCCCCGCAAAAAACCATTCCAACATGGCTGGCCGTCGCAACTCTTCTGCCCGCCCTTCTTGCTCCAAGTCGGGGGATTGGGGAGAGTGCTCAGTTCCCCATAGCCGTTTGATAGAGTTGCAAACCCAAGGGTTTCTCCCACCGGCGTTCATGGTCCCCGTCCGGGCTGGAATAGCCAATTATGACGGAGGGGAACAAGCAGAGGGATCTCCTGATCCATCTCCAGAGGAGCGTATATGCCTCATCCCGCATCTGTTGAGGGGCGTCGGATTTCCTATCCATCCGTTTCTTCGTGGGCTCCTGGAGTTCTACGGTCTCCAGTTACACAACCTTACCCCTACCTCCATTCTGCACATAGCGGGGTACGTCGCCCTTTGCGAGCTATTTTTATGCTGCGAACCGCACTTCGGATTATGGAGGAAGCTGTTCTGCCTCGTCCCCCGCACCCAAGGAGAATCCCTATGCCAAGTGGGTGGGGCCGAAGTATGGTGCATTGCCGAGACGGATACCTGTCCGGCACTCCTGAGAAGGCACCAGAAAACTGGCCTTCAGAGTGGTTCTATATAGATGACGTTCCCCTTCTGGATCCAGTCCGGACGGGTCTCCCCAAGTTCAGCAACGCCCCGCCGAAGGCACGCCTAAGCTGGCGCCCCCGGGGCCCTCAAGAAGAGGACACAAGGGAAATATACTCCCTGATGAGCAGGATAAAGCTACTGGGCAAATCCGGACTGACCATAGTCGAGGTCATGGCGATATGCATAAGGCGCGGAGTGCAACCGCTTCAATATCGGGGGAAGCCCATGTGGCACTTCAACAGGGAAGACGACGCCACCCGCTGCGGCCGTAAGGGTCCGGACTCCGCTGCCGCTTTGGCAAGGATACTGTCCGATTTGTACAAAGGGGAAGAGGAGGAATTCCTTCGCATTAAAACGCGGGATGGATTCTCCATGTACAACCCCCCAGCATGGGTAAGTTGCCATTCTTTTCACTACTTCACTTACT
This sequence comes from Aegilops bicornis, assembly GCA_021605145.1. Lineage (NCBI taxonomy): Eukaryota > Viridiplantae > Streptophyta > Magnoliopsida > Poales > Poaceae > Aegilops > Aegilops bicornis. The sequence continues at coordinate 603,434,121 of CM038672.1, forward strand.
CGAGTACTCTTCTTGCTAAGATTTACCTGCAGCGATGTTTCCGAACAGGAACTAAGGAGGGCCGTAGAAGGAATCTTCAGCCCCTCCCCGCAGCCGGAGGACCCCCGGAAGGGCCCGGGATCCGAGGCTCAAAGAAGATCCGGATATTGCCGTGGAGCTTGTCAATGGGATATTTTATCAAGCGAGCTGGGATGGTGCCTTAGTGGCCATTACAGCCAACTATCCCGGACTGCTCCCTGCATTGCGTGTAAGCCGAGCTAAAAGAAAAAAAACCTATCCTCCGAGGAGGACTTCCCCCAGGCATTATGCCCTACTCTGAAGGCGTCGTGCTATTTGCAGAAACGACGGTCGGAGCGCGGGGCCGAGCCCCTAGGGACTCGTCAACCACAGATGTCCAGATCGGGCATGCTCAAGAGGAAGGCGGTGAGGGTTGATACACCACTGCAGAGGTAAAGTGATAACCTTTCCTGCGATCATAGTATTTGAAATATGAGAGCGCCCTTTGTGTCTGGCAGGAAGAGGAGCAGCCGGACTATATTCAGGAATCCCGCCAATCACACCTCCACCAGCCAGGTTCCAGAACCGGCTCAGAGAGCGGAGGCGGGCACGGGGCCAGTACCGCATAATTCTCCGATAGAGGATGCGGATATGTGTTCGGCTACGAACTCCGAAGTGGAGAGTGCCATGAATCACCGGCGCCGGAGGGCCGTGCTTCGGAACAACATCTTTTCCGAAGAGGCTTTTGATGCCTTCAATTCGGCAGACGCATACGTCCGAGCTGCTCGAGGCGGGCTTGCCCAGGCGATTTAACCAAGACACCAAAGATATACGGGTAAGAAAGGTTAACATGTATGTATAGCACTAGCCCCTGAGACTTGAAATAGTTGGGACAACTGTTTGAAGGATCAATGTATGCACAGGTCCTGGTGGACAAGAATGAACAATTGGCTCGGGAGCTGGAGGCATGTAAGGCCCAGCTGATGGACGCGGTTGCCAAGTTAGAGGAGTCCCAGAAGGCCCCTCTGGTAGTTCTTGTCTCCATTGTACGCAGATGTACCAGTTAGTAAATGGTTGTTGGATTAGTCTAACAGAAAATTATGCAGACAATCCCGGAGTGAATCCGGAGGGCGTAACGGATGACGACTCGCATCTCAAAAGGCAGCTAAAGGCTGGCGAGCGCATTCTTACGCAAGTGACGCAAGAGAGGAACAAGCTACAAGATGCCAATATTCGGCTGGACGTCGAATTAAAGGACGTCCGCTCTCAACTGGCGAACTCCGTGAAGGAGAACAAAGGGCTTCGACGCGGCATCTATGGTGAGTGCTCAAACGAACTGTATGATAGGTCGGCGAGGAAATATTTTTGAAGGAATTTTGCTTGCAGGACTGTTAACAGGTCGCCCTGAAGAGGAGATGCTCATCTGTGAGTGATTTGCTGCAAGAACTTCCGCAGTTGCACGAGCGTGTTCGGCAGGTGATGCACGGCGTTGCTCAGGCCTTGTGGCCATCAAGCCCCCTGCCGAATGGCATGGGAGAGCTTGCGGACCTGCTTCAAGGAGCCCGGCGACGCTTCCGTCTGTGGAAGATATTAGCATGCCGGCAAGGTGCAAGAGAAGCTTGGGCAATGGTGAAGACGCGCTACACCAAGCTGGACCCGAACCATATGGCCGAAGTAGGACCGGCGGGGCCCGATGGGTGAGAAATTCCCGTAAGTCTGGTATATGACCAGGTAGCATTAGCCGCTAAGTATTCTCAACAGGATTGTAAGCTAGATAGCATGTTAGATGGTATAGAGGAGGAGTATGGTCAGTCTGAGTGACTCTGTAATGTAATGGGCATAAGTAGCCCCTAGCTGGATTAAAATCATTTGTCATGGCAGACCTTTTCGCATTAGCCCCCGGATCCTATAGTCCGGGGTGTGTCCGAATACCCGCTCGGTTATACAAAACTGGGGTATGCATGGAGACCAGACGTAGGGGTCATAAGTGCTTGAACAGACAAGTACCCAACTAGTTATGTTATATTACATGGATAGTAAGAAACATCTTCCAGAGAGAATAGTTCCGTTAGGGGTTCCTTTCCCTGGGTACGCATGCGTCAATGCACATGCCTGGACTGCGACTGATGGCGCAGGATACAAAACTTCTGGGGGTTTTTGTTGTAACCAACGAATACATCCTTTGTTCACCAATCGAATATTCTCTTAAGGAAACTAGCTTTCGGCTTCACCCAGTCTGAGGTACACATCCGGCTGAACCGGCAGTAACAATTGCAAAGGTGCTCCCCTTATGCCCAAGCCGAATTAATGGGAACGTAGGGCATAAACACAAGAGCCAGGCAACCCAGCTTGGCCACATCTTAAGTCATATCGATGCATATAATGGTGAAGAAAAGGCACATATGGAAAAAGAACGCATATGTGATGGGCGAAAAGCTTTTTAAAGTAATTATGTTTAGCTTCCGAATAGGAAGCCCCCAGGTATTTCTTACACACATAGTACGGCCGGAGCAATCCGGTAGTCCGCACTGTACGAAATACTTTGTGTGAAGAGGAAAAAGGGCGAGAAAGGAAAAGTGGGGTGGAGCGTAAGTAAAATAGGGGAGTAGGGAGACGAACACTGAGTTCGGCGTTAGGCGTAGAATCTCTGGAGTCTGGCCGCGTTCCATGGGTTCGGCTCGAGTCTGTTGTCCGATGCATTACGTAAGCGGTACGCTCCTCCGGTGAGAACTTTGTCGATGACGAAGGGGCCTTCCCACTTGGGTTTGAGCTTGTCCTTCTTCTTCTCCGGTAGGCGTAGAACGAGCTTGCCAATATTGTAAGTTTTGGCCCGCACTTCTGCTTTGATATCGCCGATCCTGCTGCCGATAGAATGCGGAACGGGCTTTTGCGACATCGCGCTCCTCCTCCGTGGCATCCAAGTTATCATGCCGATCTAACTCGGCTTCCTTCTCTTCATTACATGCGTCTGTGGCGAATCATGTATTATGTCGCAGGTAGTATCGCTTCCGCACCGCATACACCATAAAAATGGTGTATATCCGGTGGTGCGATTCGGTGTGGTCCGCAGCCCCAGTACGGAGTCAAGCTCCTCCACCCAAAGGCGTATCTCGATTCTGTTAAAGACCGCACTAGTCTGGGTTTGATGCCGCTCATGATGAGATCGTTTGCCCGTTCGACCTGGCCGTTTGTTTGGGGGTGGTAGACGGAAGCATAGTCGAGCTTAATGCCCATTTTGCCGCACCAAGTTTTCACATCATCGGTTGTGAAATTTGAGCCATTATCAGTGATGATGCTATGGGGGACACCGTATCGGTGTACGACCCCGGATATGAAGTCGATTACTGGTCCGGATTCGGCCGTTTTAACTGGCTTGGCTTCTATCCATTTGGTGAACTTATCCACCATGACCAATAAGTATTTTTTCTTATGGCTTCCCCCTTTAAGGGGTCCAACCATATCCAGCCCCCAAACCACGAAGGGCCAAGTTATGGGGATTGTTTGGAGAGCGGTAGGGGGCATATGACTCTGATTGGCGAAGAGCTGGCAACCGACGCAATGTTGGACAAGGTCCTGTGCGTCTGCTCGGGCCATCGGCCAATAGAAGCTTTGTCGGAAGGCTTTCTTGACTAAGCGCCGAGTCAGCGGTGTGGTGGCCGCCCAATCCGGCATGGATTTCAGCCAAGAGTTGTCGCCCCTCCTCTTTGGAGATGCACCTTTGGAGCACTCCAGTTGCGCTTTTCTTATAGAGTTCCCCTTCATGGACTTTGAAAGCTTTAGAACGCCGGACTATGCAGCGTGCTTCATTTTGGTCTTCGGGTAGCTCCTGCCTATTTAGGAAGGCCAAGAAAGGCTCAGTCCACGGGGCAATAACAGCCATGATTTCGTGGGTCGAGGATGTTATTTCGCTGGCAGAGCCTCCAATTGTGTCTGATGGTTCGGGATCTGGGGGTGTGTTCGGGTCCGAGCTGGTATTGCTGGATTCCCCCTCCCATACTACGGATGGCTTGAACAGCCTTTCCAGGAATATGTTAGGTGGGACAGGGTCGCGTTTGGCGCCGATGCGGGCGAGGACGTCCGCCGCTTGATTATTTTCTCGAGCCACGTGGTGGAACTCGAGCCCCTCGAACCGCGCTGACATTTTTAGGACGGCATTACGGTAGGCCGCCATTTTTGGATCCTTGGCATCGAAGTCTCCATTTATTTGTGAGATTGCGAGGTTCGAATCCCCTCGCACTTCCAGGCGTTGGATGCCCATAGAGACTGCCATCCGAAGACCATGCAGCGAGCCTCATATTCGGCTGCACTGTTGGAGTCTGTATATAATATCTGGAGGACGTGCTGGACCGTGTCTCCGGTGGGAGATGTCAGGACTACACCTGCTCCCAATCCGGCCAGCATTTTAGAGCCGTCAAAGTGCATGATCCAGTTGGAGTATGCGTTGTACTCTTTAGGGAGTTCGGCTTCCGTCCATTCGGCGACAAAGTCGGCCAGTACTTGCGACTTGATGGCTCGCCATGGTTTGTACATTATGTCGAATAGAAGGAGCTCGATGGCCCATTTAGCAATCCGGCCCGTAGCGTCGCGGTTGTTTATTATGTCATTGAGTGGTACTTCGGAGGCTACTGTGATCGAACACTCTTAAAAGTAGTGTCGCGGCTTCTGGGATGCCATGAAGACCGCGTATGCTATTTTTTGATAGTGTGGGTATCGGGATTTGCATGGGGTGGGGACTGTGGATACGTAATAAACCAGCTTTTGGAGCGGGAATTTGTATCCGTCAACCTCTCGTTCGACGGCAATCTGCGCTTACAACTTGGTGTGTTGCCGCTATGTATAATAGCATAGGCTCGCCGGTGTTCAGCTATTAGGACCGGATTACTGCCAAGAAGGTCTTTATTTCATCGAGTCCGGCCGCGGATGCATCCGTCCATACGAAGTGTTCGGTGCACCACGGGAGGCGGTAAAGAGGCAATGCCTTTTCTCCTAGCCTGGAGATAAAGCGGCTCAAAGCAGCCACGCATCCGGCTAGCTTTTGGATGTGCTTGAGGTCTGTTGGTATAGCCAACTGAGACAGAGCTCGGATTTTTGCCGGGTTCGCTTCAATTCCTCTATTGGAAACAATGAAGCCCAGCAGTTTCCCCGATGGGACGCCGAAGACGCATTTTTTCAGATTCAACTTAATGTCGTATGTCTGGAGGTTATCAAATGTGAGCCTCAAGTCATTTATCAGGGTTACGACGTGTCTAGTTTTTTTGACCACGTCGTCCACATATGCTTCCACTGTTTTGTCGATTTGTTTTTCCAGGCATGTTTGAATCATGCGTTGATAGGCTGCGCTGGCATTCTTGAGCCCGAAGGGCATAGTGTTGAAGCAAAAGGGCCATATGGCGTTATAAAAGTTGTTGCAGCTTGGTCAGACTCTGCCATCTTTATTTGATGGTATCCAGAGTATGCGTCGAGAAAACACAGCGAGTCGAGTCGTGTCCAGCTGTGGCATCGATGATTTGATCGATGCGAGGGAGGGGAAAGGGATCGTTGGGGCAAGCCTTGTTGAGGTCTTTGAAGTCGACGCATAGGCGCCAGGATTTGTCCTTCTTTGGTACCATCACCCGCTTTATGGCCCACAAGAAGATCCTCGCCACTTTTTGCCACCTGCCGGAGTATCCAACACGCCTTAAGGCTATGAGTAGGTGTTGTATCCGGAGTACTGTGGAGCTTACATGGCCCAACGAGCCATTCTTCCAATATGGATCCCCGCCCTGGGGTGGGCTTTGGTTTCTTGGGTGTTGGGTCGGACGACTTACGAGAGTTCGTCCGTTTAGTTTGGACAAAGGTTTTGGTGAGAGCAGTAATATCCCAAAATTCTGTTTGGGTCTTCCAAGCGCTCTCCATCGCACACTACTTCCGTACTATGGTTGCCAAGTCCGCGAAGTGTACTATGTTGCGGCAGCTTATAGCATTGAGGAGTCCTTTGTCCGTGCAGTTTTTGCAAAAGAGTGAGACCATGTTCTCTTCGCGGCAGTCCCTGACCTTGTTAAGCGCAAGGAGGAATCTGGCCCAGTAGCGATGTACGGTTTCCTGGGGCTCTTGCCTGATGCAGGAGAGACAGTTTAGGTCCAGTTTAGAGTCTGGATTTTGATCCGATCTAACGCCCAAGGGCGCGGGTGGTCCCGAGCTCAACAGCTCAGAATCCGGAGCACCCAATTTCTTCGGCCCAATGTCCGATTCTAAGTCCGGGACCTGGGTCAGGTCTTCCTTTGAGCAGGTCTTTGGCCCAAGGAGTTCGGTGATCCGAACATAACTTGTCCTCAAAGTTGAGGGGCAACCCGCGTGTGGTTCCTCCACTATCGCTATCTCATGGGTGGCCGGCGGGGACCTGATATCCCTCTGGTCGGGTTTAAGCCCAATCCGGTCGTAGTCTGTAGTGACTCCCAGAGCGGCGATGCGATCCAAGAGTTCGTTAAGGGAGGAGAGCTCCATTGGATCCATTTGTTCGGCAAGTTTCGAACTGACGCGAAGGTTATGATTGATGACGCGAGAAGTCATCGTCGGCGCCACCGCCGATGGGGCGGCCATGATAAAGCCGTCGAGCCAGAGCGTCTGGCCTACAGCCAGAGCCCCCTCCGAGGTAATGTCGTCCTTAATAATGAGACGAGCCATTGAGCCTTGTGGCGACATCACAGAGGAACTCTCAATGAAAGCACCAATGTCGGTGTCAAAACGGGCGGATCTCGGGTAGGGGGTCCCAATCTGTGCGTCAAGGCTGATGGTAACAGGAAACAAGGGACACAGATGTTTACCCAGGTTCGGGCCCTCTCGATGGAGGTAAAACCCTACTTCCTTCTTGATTAATATTGATGATAGGGGTAGTACAAGAGTAGATATACCACGAGATCGTAGAGGCTAAACCCTAAGAGCTAGCCTATGATGGTATGATTGTAATTGTGATCGGCCTTCTAAGGACTAACCTCTCCGGTTTATATAGACACCGGAGAGGGCTAGGGTTTACATGGAGTCGGTTACAAGGAAGGAAACATAATATCCGGATCGCCAAGCTTTCCCTCCACGCAAAGGAGAGTCCCATCCGGACACGGGTCGAAGTCTTGAGTCTTGTATCTTCACACTTCAATAGTCCGGACGTTGTACACAGTCCGGCTGTCCGGATACCCCCTAATCCAGGACTCCCTCACCTGGCCCATGAGCGACGGTGCGGGACATCACCGGATATAGGGAGAATCGAAGGTGGTGGTGGCTCATCATGGAGGTCAGACGAGAAAAAGGGGAATCGGGGAAGAGAGATGGCGGATGAGGTAGGTGTTGGTACGGGGAGGTTTGATTTATTTTAGGGAGAGGAGGTTGGCTCTAAGCGCGGAAGGCTTGGGGACGAGGAGGTTAGCTCTAAGTGCGGGAGGTGGGATAAACAACACATCCTACAGTATCGTTGGTACAAATGCGTTGGTATAGGGGGGATTTTGTTGTAGTGTCTTACGGGTCTTGTTCAGGAGTTAACATTGTTCCATAGTTCAGCTAAGAGACTTGTTCTTTAGGAAACGTCGTTCCATAGTTATCATCCATCAGCCAATGCTATCCCACAGGCTGGTGATTATAGTATTATACCACTTCTAGTATAACATATGTTGTTCTTTAATACTTTTGTGTGCCATCTAGTTAATCTCGAGTACAAAGGATACATATTCTGTAGCTTTCATCTGTGTTCTCCCTTTAGTTTTTGAGACATGTTGCTGCTAGTTAACTCCAGTCCTACTATTTGTGTCGTCTCCTACAGGCATTCATTACATAAATCTAACTACTAGTTGTCTGCCATGCATGTCAGGTATAATTGCACACACTGATTTATCCACAAGAACCTCACGGAGCAATGTAACGGCCAACAAACTTGACGTCAATGATACCCAATATGATGGAACATGTAAAGACAGTTCTTTACAAGACTTGCAGAAAGATGATGAATCCTATTCACCCCATAAGGTCCTTGCTCTAACTTGGCCCTTGATATGGGTACAGCATGCACATAATGTCCTGGAGTGCATCTACTCTTTTGCAATGCCTTGTGCTTCGCCTGCTGATCATGCATGTAAATATGGCATGCCTTCCTGTTTTTCAGTACCTATTCCATTAATGATAACATGTTTTCAAATTCAAGTACTGCCATTCTACTCTATCGCAATGCCATCTGCTTAGTTTGGACATCATGCTTCTCAATATCTTATGCATTGTTATTCATCAATATGTACTTCATCTGTCTACCATACCATGTTATTTTTTTCACATTGAAGTGTTGTTCTAGTGGTATTTTGCAATGCCATCTTAGTTTCCCAATCATACACGCATATGTTTCCTTAGTGTTTTTCTGTAATGTATTCCGCTAGCATACAGTTTTACATTCAAGTAGTGTTTTTTTACAATGTTGTCCTGTTGTATCCCTAGCTCTTACATCATACTCCCTCCGTCCGGATTACATGTCGTAGAAATGGATAAAACTGGATGTATCTACAACTGAAATATGCCTAGACCCATCCATTTATTTCCGGATGGAGGGAATACATGTCAATATGTCATGCATTTCTACTCTTCAGTACCTATTCCATATTTTTTGTAGCATGTTTTATAATTGAAGCACCATTCTTCTATATAAGGCATGCAAGGGGAAGACGGCTATGTTAGAATCTGAAGGGTTACAAACCAGGTCTTTGCAAAAGATCCAAACACCAGGAGATAATAAATCAACTCCAGTTTTCATAGATACTGCTCCAGCACAGTGAAACCCAACTCGCACTGATAATAAGCAGATTCCAGCGGCCAAAGAACTAGTCCGCTCTAGTCCAGCAAAACTATGTCAACTCCATTCTAAGAAGCGTGTGCGTATCTTCGCATCATGAAATTTTATAGCATTCTGATCATATTTTCTACATGTTTCTTACCCATTTCTATTTTAGAAAATAAGCTTAAAGGATAGAAGACTTTCTGTACTGGGATCGTATTCGAGGAAAGTATCTTGCGGGAATTCTTTGTGCTCCAATGCTGATGTAAGTACCTGTTGTATATCACTCTATTTTTACATCAACATGTACTTTATTAATCGGTGTGAATCCAACCTTTATCTTATCTAAATTCAGTTGTCGCAAAATGTTAAAGGCGACAATGTTGATTTTTGTAAGGAAAACTGCCTGAGTTTTGCATATTGAGCTGCATGAGTGTACTATCTCATATCATGCACATTACTGAATTGTAGTGCTGCTCTGGTTACCCATTCATTCATTGTGTCAATGTTGCTTTCGTATTACCTTACGGCTGATGATAGATGTGCCATATTGTGTTAATTTGGTGTAGGCTGGTGTGGTGCAGTTTGCCCAAACATTCGTTGTGTCAATGTTGCTTTCCTTTTATCGACCTAGCCAATGATAGCAATGCTAGTGTGTTAATTTAGTGCAGTGCTGAAGATAAGAAGACAAACTACGAAAACAGCAAGGCAACCCCATTGTTTCTTTCCAATAAATCTAGGCCATGTAATATGGCAATAACTCTTGATTAATCTGCTCGGTTCCCTCCTAATTTATGTTATGATGCGATGGTCAAGACACTCTCCACTATCAATAATACAAGCACCTTAAAATCGCCATCTGAATACATTCAGTTTCCTGCATCTCGAATGCAACGGAAAAGATGTATATTTGTGAACCAATTAATGGCTGAAGCAATGATGGAAATGGTGGAGGAATCAGAGGTGCACATTCGTGCGCAACAACAACTGATCAATGTTTTCAGAGACAGTGTAGCAAAGCAGCAAGAACTTGCCCACATGCTTATGGGCGTCATCCGCGCTGAGGTTGCAGATTGTGACGTTGTAGATCGTTAGGTTCTGTTCATTTATTTGCACTCGCATCAATCTTTGATTGCTTAGTGAATGTAATTTCCTATAATATATGTTGGATGTGCAACGTTTTTCCCTGTATGCTGTTCCTTTGCTTGATCGGTTTTGGTCATGTGCATAATTGCTGGTCATAATGGGCTCAAATTATCTAATTGGGCCTAAAGACATGTACAAACTTTAGTGGTCCCATTAAGTTAATGGGCCCTTACCAGGCCAAAAGTTAATGGTCGGCCCTCTTACCTCCCGGGTCGTTAATTGGCCGACACCAAAGTGGGGAACAGGCGTGCCCATTTGATTTCACGAGCCGTTAACAGGCCGATACTAGGTCGGGCTACATATGGCCCAACTATACTGTGGGCCTTTAGCAGGACAAAAAGGACAGCGGGCTCATACTGGACCATGAAGAGCATGGGCTGCGAAGAGGCCGAAAGTCGGGTCGTACTGTAAATGGCCCAACTGTGTTGTGGGCCTTTAGCAGGCCGAAAGAGAGACCGGGCTAGTATTGGACCATGAAGAGCATGGGTCGTTAAAAGGCCAAAACTCAGGTTCGACTGCCAATGGCCCAACTCACTTATGGGCCGTCAACAGGCTGAAAGACACACCGGGCCGAAAATTGGCCCAACACTTAAATGGGTCGCTAAAAGGCCGAAAGATGTACATCTTGAAAATTGGCCCATCCCTTGAATAGGCCATTAAGAGGCCTAAACCACATCGGGCCGATATTGAGCCCAAATATATAGTGGGCTGTTAACGGGCTTGAACTGACGATGGGCTACAATGGTGTCAAATCGTTAATGGGACGTTGACGGGCCGAATTGGCACATCTCATATGGGTCGTGGGATTAAATGGACCTAACACGAGTAGGCCTTATATGGGTCGGTCTGCTAATTCTTACTAGGCCGGCCTTTTTCACCGGAATGGGCCACTGTTGGGCCATGCCACATGTCGATCTATCATAGGCGCCTCCTATCCAATGAGTGGGTGACATCTGTCCCAACGGTGAGCTGACACGTGGTTCCTCCGGCCAATGAGAATTTTACACGTGGAAAATCCCCATTGGCCCGGGCTGTTAACAGGTTATCGGATCCAAAACCGGACCCGATAGCTTAACGGCGACCCGTTACGGTTGATGTCATGTGTCGGTCACCCTTGACGAAAGCACTTCTATAACGCGTGATTTATCGTCATGGAAGTGGACACTTTCGTGATGATGATTTTGGTAATGTCATGGAACACTTCTACGACAGCACAGGTATGACTATCTTGATTCTGTCATAAAATCGTCATGGATGTACATGCATGACAGAAAACGTGACCTACTGTGACAAACACGTATCATCACGGAAGTGTTTTTTTTTGTAGTGATCGGGTTTATCCAAGACATGGTGAGGGGAGGCTATATTGACATCATGCCATGTCCTGAATAAAGTTCCAACAAAGTACAATGAGGTCACTCCCTATGAGCAATGGGAGAAGAGAAGGACGACACTCTCATACTTGCGCATTTGGGGCTGTTTGGCAAAAGTTAATGTGCCGATCCCCAAAAATCATAAGCTTGGACCGAGGACCAAGAGCTGTGTTAATTTGGGCTACGCTAAGAATAGCGTTGGCTATAGATTTCTAGTAGTGAAATCTAAGGTACCTAACGTGAAGGTCGGTACAATTATGGAGTCTAAGGATGTTAAATTCTTTGAGGATATTTTTCCTATAAGAGATATGCAAAGCACTTCTAGACAAGAATCTGAGGAGACTCCTGAGCCTGCCATTCCTATGGAGTCTTACATTATTAAAAAGTTGGTCCCAATTCTCTCAACATGCAAAGTGTCCACCTCAACATCCCCACTAAGCCATGCATTTAAGTCTACTCTCCCACTAAGTCATGCAAAATCTTCCACATAAGTGAACTTATAAATTATATTATTTTTGCATTAGTCTATGCATGTAATGCTGCCACATCATACATGCATGTTAGTCATCCTTCACATTTTTGTTCGAAATGATATTTTTAACAGAAATTCAAAGCTTTTATTCTATTTTTAGACACTTTCTTTTATTGACTTTCAAGCTTATATTTTTTATTAGATTTCGTTATCTTTTAGCAACTATTTATGCATTTTTTAACAAAGCTACCGCAGCAACGCGCGGGGCACCATCTAGTATTATGAACAAACACATGATGAAAATCCCGAGGAGGATGACGAGAAAACCCTTGGTAGGGGAAAGAGACAAAGGACTGCAAAGACCTTTGGTGATGATTTCCTCTTGTACCTCGTGGATGATACTCCCACTCTATACAAGAAGCATATGCATCTCCAGAGGCTGACTACTGGAGAGATGCGGTCCGTGGCGAGGTGGATTCCATCATGGTTAACGGGACATGGGAAACCACTAAACATCCCTATGGTTGCAAACCATTGGGATGTAAGTGGGTGTTCAAAAAGAAGCTTAGGCCCGATGGTATGATTGAAAAGTACAAGGCTAGGCTTGTGGCCAAGGGTTATGCCTAGAAAGAAGAAGAAGAAGAAGATTTCTTTGATACTTATTCACCTGTGGCCAGACTAACGACCATTCAAGTATTACTCTCATTGGAGGCCTTGCATGGTCTTCTTGTCCACCAGATGGATGTTAATACGGCTTTCCTGAATAGAGACCTAGACGAGGAAATCTATATGCAACAGCCAGTTGGCTTTGTAATAGATAGTCAGGAAGGAAAGGTGTGTAAGTTGCTGAACTCTTTATATGTCCTAAGAGAAGCACCAAAGCAATGGCATGAGAAGTTTATACAACACTGACATCTGTTGGTTTCATTGTTAATGAAGCTGACAAATGTGTATACTATCATGGTGGGGAAGAAGGATTTATATTGTGCTTGTATGTTGATGACATACTGATATTTGGAACCAACCTCAAAGTGATTTAGGAGGTTAAGTTGTTTTTGTCTCAGAACTTTGAGATGAAGGACCTTGGGATGGCTGATGTTATCTTGAACATCAAGATATTGAGAGATGATGAGGGTGGGATTACATTTCTTTAATACCATTATGTTGAGAAGATTTTGAGTCGTTTTGGATATTCGGACTACAAAATTTCTCAAACATCATATGATCCTAGTGTGTCGATTCGAAAGTTTGAAGGTACACCTAAAGATCAATTGAGATACTCTCAAATTATTGGTTCACTCATGTATCTAGCGAGCACAATGAGACCTGACATCGCGTTTACTGTGAGCAAACTTAGTCGGTTTGTTTCCAATCCGGGTGATGTACATTGGCATGGATTGAAAGAATTATGCGCTATTTGAAAGGTACTATGAACTATGGACTTCACTATACCAGATACCCATCGGTACTTGAAGGGTATAGTGATGGGAATTGGATCTCCGATGCTGATGAGATGAAGGCCACAACTGGGTATATGTTTACTCTTCGAGGTGGTGCTGTTTCCTGGAAGTCTTGCAAGCAAACGATCTTATCAAGATTGACAATGGAAGGATAATTAACAACATTATACACATCTAGTGTTGAAGCAGGATAGCTTCAAGATCTTTTGATGGGCTTGCCAGTTGTTGAGAAGTCGGTTCCAGATATCCTTATGAACTGTGACAATCAGACAATTATTGCTAAGGTAAAGAGTTCAAAGGACAACATGAAGTCCAACAAACATATAAGAATGAGATTGAAAGTTGTTAGACGTTTAACAAACTCTAGAGTGATAGCGTTGAATCATATCCAAACGGCTAAGAATCTGGAGATCCCTTTACTAAAGGGCTATCACCTGTTGTGATAGATAATGCATCGAGGGAGATGGGTATGAGACCCACATGAGTTGCCATGGTGGTAACCCAACTTATGTGATCGGAGATCCTATGAAGTATGACATGGGAAAACAATCCATTGGTGAACTGAAGAGAGTAACTTTACTAACTCACTCCGTTGGAGATGCAATACTCTCAGAAACTGTGTGGTAGGTTGGCTACTATCTTCATGTGTTCCAAAGCATATACAGGCAAGATGCTAACCTACAGAGCAATCTTTGAAGGAACACACCTATATGAACCCGGCTGCTGATCACAGTCTATGAGATTATGGAGATCTCTAGCAAGATGATGAATAGGTCAGGAGTGTGACTAATATGCTCCACCCGAGGGGTCAACCTTCAGCGGTCTAGTACTAGTAAGACATGTGGTGAAACTTCTTTACGCCAAACTAACAATTCAAGGCATAGTCCATTGTTCTGTTGTGAAGGAGTGTAGCTATTTGCTCTAGGTGAAGTTCGACCTTAACAGGTCTGCACTGAAATACTGGTATATCAAAACAGTCTTTGGAACAAAGGACAAAATGGACGCTTGAGATCTAGTGGGGGGCGTTGAAATATAGGGGGGCGGCCTTGGGCCCATCTAACAATTTCAGAAAAATCTGCAAGGGCCCTTGTGGGTTATATGGCACTAGGTCTGGTGAAAAGTTTAGTCCCACATTACTAGTTCGAGAGGAGTTGGACCTCCTTATAAGGGATTTTTTTCTACATGATATTGAAGCTTGACAAGAGAAGTGGTTCCCGCGCGCTCCTCTTGCGCCGCCGTCTCGCCACGCCAAACCTCATCACGACGCACCGCGCCGTGGGAATGAGCTGAGCCGAGCTCACACCTATGCGCTTATTTTTGCCAGTCAGGAACGGAGAGTCCCTAACAGAAGAGCCACGATCTGAGACGTCGGATTGTGGGATGTTACCGACCCGGACATGCGTCCAGCCCGCGTCTCTCCACGCAGTCGCGCCCATATATGTGAGGCGTCTGCCAACTCTAGCCATCATGAGAATCAGATCACATCTCTGCCGCCACGCCCACTGTCGCTCCCTTTACTGTTGCTGCCGCCGGTGATCCCATCCCGTCCATCACGTGGACGGTTGACGAGAGAGCAGGCCTCCGAAACCCCGCCTCTATGGATTTTGTACGGAAGAGGGGTGATTAGGTTTTTGAGGAGCGTCTCCTACGTGACTCCTCACCGCCGTTCGTTCACGTTCGCGTCGTCTTCATCGTCATCATGTCCATCGTCAACGAAGCCGACTGTGCCGCCGCCGAAAAACTCGAAGCCGAGAAGAAGGCCACCAAGGACGCCGATGCTACTGCCGCCGCCACGGCCTCTGCTTGGTCGATCGGAGGGTATAACTCGCTTATCCCGCTCCTATTTATTATGGTTTTGTCCGTACTAGTGATTTGGGTAGATGTTTCTACTATTTGACTAATATGTGATAATATCCGTATGTACTTAGTGCTGTTTACGTCATGTTCATTATTTGTTATTAGATTAATTTAATAAAAAAATTGCCTATTTACTCAGCACGATTTGATCTTTTGCCCGTGTTCGGATAAACAAGCCGTATGTCTAAAAGTTGCAAGCGCGCGTACAGAATCTTTCGAAACTATACAAACTTGTAAGACTCCGGATCTACACAGTAGCGCGGGAAGTCGCTGGAACCGAAGCAAGCGGGACGGCGTGCTTGGGCGTTCTGGCGGCAGTCAAAACAGGATCTGCGCTCCGAGCTTTGGCCAAAGCGTCCCTCCCCTCCCCCTCTGTCCTCTTTATCTTTCCGCAGCTTTGCAGCCGCCGCCCCCGGCCGGCCGGCCTCTCTCTAACGGCATGAGCAGGCATGCTCAGGTCAGGTCAATGTATATACACAGAGCGACTAAAATGCTGGGAAATATAATCTACTGTTATAGTTTGAGATATCGTGAGACGGAGGGAGTTGTATTTCTCGAAGAAAATTACAACGTCTATCTATCTCCCCTCTCGTGTCCTTGTCCTAAACCTAAAGCCTCTACACGTAGCAGGAGGGAGGAGCCGAGGAGGACATGTCCACGTCTATAGCCTCTTTCGTGTGCGCGATCGATCTACCGAGTAGTAGTAGCTAGCTAGGCGAGTACTCTACTACGCCGTCCGAGCACGAGTGGTACGTGTGGCACTGTGGATCACGCGCCTCCCTCTGCCATTCCACCCTTTTGTCCCATCCAGCCACATCTCTCCCTCTCTCTCCCCTGCGCCCGTCCCTGCGGCCTGCATCCGCCATTTTTGTTGCTGCAAAAGGCTCCGGCCGGGCCCCCGGCCTTGATAAGCGCATCGAGTGGCCATCATTGGCAACCGCCTTGGAATCTGGCCCACTGCCCGTGCTCCTCCTGCTCGTTCGTGCCCGTGTCGAGCATGCCCACCAAAGCCCAAAGGGCACTGCACTGCGTCGTTCTCCACGTAGGGAGGGATCTCGCTCGCTTTACAGTTATCTCCTCGCCCCATCCGTACGTGCTTCTCCAGGCAGCTCCCACGGCGATCTCAGCTCGCTGGATCCCATTCGATTGACACCATGAAATCTAAACTCGGCTCTGCGAACAAGCATGCATGCATGGCGAGAGGATCAGATGAATCAATCTACACGCGCATCTAATATGATCATTGCATTCTGTGACTGCTGCCTGCGATGCAACGGCAACGGCAACGCTGATCGGAACGAAGCGGGTGGAACAGAAACACCGTGCTGAATAGAAAGTCACTCAGAGGTTCAGATAACAGTAAGCAGCAAGACAACGACGGACAGTCGGGCAGACGGTATTTCCTCACCTACAGTGCCCGCTGCCGCCCGCGCACGTACGTACGGACGGAGGCGCCGGCGCACGCCAGCTTAGAGCATCTACAGCCGGACTTTGCATCGCAGGCCACGCGAGGGAGGGTTCGCATCGCATGCGCCATGCCATGCCATCCCGACTGCGACTCCGACTGACTTTGAGGTGGTCCGTCTGCGACTCTGCCATGGCACGCAGACGCAGTCGCAGCGGCAGAAAACAAACAGAAACAAAGACGACCTGCGTGCATGCATATGAGATTCGATCATGCACGCAAGGACTGTTGCTGCACATGCATGTCGCGCGTGACCGAAGATCGCAGGGCGCGCCTACGACCTGCACAGTGCCGTCGCAACGGCCTGGCCGGTTATGGCGTCGACAACTGACCGGAGATCGCGCGTACGACGGCGCAGTGGGCCGAGCTGTGTGTGTGCTGGAATTGATTGGGGCTGGGGGGAGAGGGGGGAGGCAAGGTCATGTTTTCCGGATTTGTACATTTTTCATCGTTTTCCAGGAGATGGAGTGCACTGTGCACTGCTGAATGCTGATGCTGATGGTGTCGCTGTTGAGCAATTTATCTGTTTTCAACGAGTTGGAGCTGAATGATAGTATAAGATTGGAGATCATGTGCCAAGTCTAAGTACCCCGCAAAAAAAATGCCTAGTCTAAGTAATAATCACAAGCTTGTGGTGGGTAGAGTGAAGTTGGAAGGGAGCGTCGAAATGAACTGAGGAAACACAAACACAGGTGCATCGCACACTCCTTCGCAAAGAAAGAACTTTTGCTAACATGTTCTTTTACGGGAACTGGGTTTTCGCTAACATTATTCTCTAAGATTTGAGTAAGCTACTCTTTTGTCGTTGCATTTTTTTCATGTCTCTACTGCATCGTGTGTTTCCACCGCAACATGTGTTCCTGCGGCTCATCTTCGACGTTGTTTGCCAGTTAAAACCTCGTCTGGTAAACATTCACTTACTGCAAAGTCAAGCTCCTCCCCTCTATAACTTGGCATGAGCAGGGTATGAGTCATTCGCTGATATCCGATGAGAGCAAGCTTGTTCAAAGAGAACGTCATGATACCATGTTCTTCGGAGTAAGAAATCACGGCAATCAAGCTTTTGAGTAAGAAAAACAACATTTATAGATCAAGGAAAAATAGTTTTATCGGGTTTTCAAAATTGTTCATACAGTTTGAGAGAATTTTTCAGGCATACTAAATAGAATGCTTGTGCTATGCTTCCAAAAAATCCAATATAATCACAAATGTCATATGTAAAGCTATTTTAATACTTAATACAATTCAAAATGTTCATACATTTAAAAACATATAATCATGTACTGAAAATTAAACGTTCACAAATTTTAAATAATTGAAAAGATATATTCATGCATTTCACCAAATTTGAAAACCCGTAAAAGGAAATAGATAAGTAAATAACAAGACAGTAAATATAAGTGAAAAACAGAACATTATTACAATTAATAAAAAACTATAACAATTAAAATAATAATAAAATACATAAAATTGGAAAACAATACTGAAAAATAAATTCGAAAATGAATAAAGGAAAACATAGAGGGAATACAGTAGTAGGTGGAGTGGTGCTCCTTTCCGCTAAAGGCGAGGGCAAATCCTATTTGATCCATTGCGTGTAAATAGGCGGCCTTCACACGGACGAGGAGAGTCAGAAATGTACCAGACCGTTTTTTTTTCTTTACAGGTTTGTTTCACGTATTTATTTATATTATAAAATTGCAAAAATAAAATTTTATAATGACAAAAAATTAGAAAACTTTAACAACATTTATAAAAAAATCGTGTTTCTGGTCACAGATTTGAAAAATAATAATCACTTTGATCCAAAATAAATTTCATGTTTTAGTCCAGGACACTTATTTTGGATATGAGGGAGTAGTATTTTTTAAACATATTTCAAGTGTTTAAACAAATGTTAGTGTTTTTAAAAATATTTTCCTACACAAAATTGCAAATTTAGAAAAAATATCGTGTTTTCAAAACATGTTCACTTTTTCGCAAAAAAAATAGCATTTTCGGAGAAGTTCAGAAAATTTGAGAAAAAAATCCTATTTTCCATAACCAAATGTACAAAAATTGGAAACGTGTTCATATTTTGGAATAACATGTTCAGACTTTCTAAAATTATTATTATTTGTGTTTTTAGTGAAAATTGACCGCTACAGTAACCCAAACTTCTATAGTAGTCGGCTCGCTGCAGAACACGGGGGGAGGGGGGGCACCACTATGTCTCGCTTAGAGCAAGACTTAGCGGGCTCTTGTGTGCGATGCCTTCCGAAATGGGCAGCCCAGGCGCGTGAGAGGACAAGGCCTCGTTTTTGTTGTTGTTTTTCATGTTTTCCTTTTCTTTCTTTTTTACTTTCGTTTATACTTTCAAATGATCTAATAAATTATTATAAAAACACTTTATATAAAACAGTTTTTAAAAATTAACCAAGCATTTAAAAAATGTTTCATATGTATAAAGAAAATGTTTCTCATGTATACGAAAAATATACAATGTGTATGAAATAAAAAACAGCTGCAGATGTGTGTTAAAAATTGATCATATTTTAGACTTTTAAATAACTTTGAAACACAAAAACATAAATATTTAAAAGATTTTAAACTTTTTACCATTGCATTAAAAGATGTCGATCTTGTATTCGAAAAATGTTAAAATGTGTATAGGAAAAATATTAACCATGTATTAAAAAATGTTATGAAGCATTTGAAAAATGTTAAGAATGTGTATAGAAAATATGTTGACCATGTATTTTAAAAAAATGTTAACCATGCATTTGAAAATGTTAAATGTGTACAAAGAAAGTAGACAAAAAACTTACGATGTGTGTTAACAAAGTTGATCATTTATTTAGCAAATTTTATTCAAGCTTCTAAAAAAAGCTAAACAAGTTTATGAAAAATGTTAAATGTGCATAGAAAAATAATGACAATGTATTAAAAAATGTTAATCATGTATTTGAAAATATTAATCAAACATTTCAAAATGTTAAAATGTGCATACAAAAATGTTGACCATGTATTAGAAAAAATCTTGTATTTGCAAAATGATAATGAAGCATTTGAAAAATGTTACAAATGTGTACAAGAAATGTTGAACAAGTATTAAAATAATGTTAAACTTGTATTTGCAAATATGTATTAGAAAAATTCATGATTTACACGAAAAGTGTAGAATGAAAACAAGCATAAACAAAGAATAAATGAAAAATAATGAAAACTGACAAAGTACCAGAGGAAAAAAAATAAAAGAAAGAACCCGAATAAACAAGTGCAAAAAGAATAAAAAATGAAACAGATAAAGAAACTAAGAAAAAAAATTAAGAACCAAGAAAAATGGAAACCAAATAAAAAGATGAAAAATTAAAAAGATAGAAAAAACGATGAAAGAAAAAAGATACAAATAAAAAGGAAAAGAACTAAGTATAACGACGAGAAAGAAAACCAAAAAAACCAAAAAATAAATAATAAAATTAAAAAAAATCAAAGTTTAACTAAGAAAAAAGAAAAACCTGGGGAAGAAACAATGGACAACCAAAGAAAAAGTAAAATAAAAGGAAAATAGAAGAGTAACCGGTACAAAAAAGAATAGGAAATAAGAAAAATAAAAACCCAAAGAAAACCCGAGATAAGAAACAAAAATACTAAAGAAATAAAAAAACCACGAAAACTTGGAAAGAAACGAAGAAAACCGTTGAACACCAAAGAAAAACAAAGAAAACTCATTAAAGAAAACAGAGTTAAAAAGAATTTTTTTTAAGAAATCAGAGCGAAGGAAACCAACATCGATCAAGCGTCTCGATCAAAAACTCGTTCAAACAATAAAAGAAGCAAAACTAGGCAGGCCCGTTGGCTCTACGCGTGGGGAAAAGCTTTCACGCGAGGGCAACATATATCTCGCTTATAGCGCGGGCGGAACAAGGGCCGCTAGACACTACATGTGCCGGCCTAGTCAGAGGACGCGTGCTCGTCCAATCGACTATTTAACGGGCCTCCGTATGTAAATAGGTCGGACGAAGTGCCTATTTGTGAAATAAAGTTCAACTTGTATGCAACGCCCACTACCTACCGAGCGATAGATTGTAATCAGGCCATTAGGTCCACCACTCTTTCAGTTTTGTGAAGCTCCTGAATGCCTGTAGCCATTTTTTTCCCACGGATTTTTACTTTCTAATTTAATTTAATTTATTTAAATTATGATTTAGAAAATATTTTTTCAAATTCATGAATATTTTTTCATGAATTTTCGAAAATTTATGAAAATACATCCATGATGGTTTTTTGAATTCACATACATTTGTTAAATTGTTGAACATTTTATAAAATATGTGACCCTTTTTTGATATATGATTTTTTTAATCTATGAATAAGTACAAAAACTACGGCATTCGAGTTGGTGAAACTGGAACTTGACCGCGTCGGTGACCACTCCGAGTGGGAGGAATTGGTCTCACACCTGTGCACAATAGTAGAACTATACAAATGCTGCAAGATCAGAGAAACACAAACTTTGATCTTCTCCATTATGCATCAAAGATGAGGGGTATACAGATTAACCCTAGCATAGTCGCTGTCCTACCATATGTACGAGAATGCCACCGTAAGAACCGTGGCCTCCTGTTTAGAAGATCTAGATAGAAAATCAGACAACCATAGTTTCATTGACATGAAATCACATCACCGCAAATTCATGCCATACACATATTTAATCGTCTCCCACGCATGCAGGCAGAAAAGTAATGCATGTTAAACACCAAAAGGAAGGCACTCTTGAGCAAAACGTCACAAAGTAACATTTATTGGGTTAGGTGCCTTCACCTTCCAGATTAACTTCTAAAACTTGTCATCTCCCGAACTGTCCGAGTTCTAGCCATGTTGGTGCTTGCAACGGGACGCTAAAAACTTAGTTGACTGTATGCAGCTAAAAACTTAGTTGACTAGCCATATTGTATGCAGATCATACATAATATCCACCAAACGAGTAAATGGAAATACGATAGGTATACGAAGGATGTCCGAATCCACATGATCTGTAAAGGAATCACGTATAGTATCTTCGTTCTAGCAACCATTCTTCTTGTCAACAAGACAATAAACCTTCACGTTTGTAGGAATAGGCGAGGTAGGTTGTAGAACATGTGGTGTATTTGAAAGAATCCAGTGGTCAGACAGAATGTTGACATGCATGTCATCACTAACTCCCCATCTCACACCACGTTTCAAGAGCTCACTGTCGGCCAGAATGCTGCGCCAAGTAACCGACGCCGATCGAGGAGCATGAGCATTCCAAAACTCACTACAAGGGAAATGCCGGCCCTTCAGCACACGAGCGCACAAAGACGATACTCATAGGACTATCTGGAATAGGCCTCCCTTCCAAATGGTTCTTGTCAATTTTTTGTGTTTTTCTTTGCCATTTTCATTGGTTTTTCTTTTCGGTTTTCTTGTTTTTGGTTTTCTTTTTTCTCTTAGTTTTTTCTTTTCTTTTCAAATAGACGTCGACTTATTAAATATATGTCGTACAATTTTTGTATACACGCCGAACATCTCCTTGATACATGTTGAACATTTTTTAAATGCATGATGAACTTTTTCAAATAAATATATGAACATTTTTAATGCATGTTAATTTTTTTTGAAATCATGTTGAATTTTTTTAGATATAACTTGAACATTTGTTTTAAATACATGATGTACATTTCTTTCAAATACATACTGAATATAGATTTTCGAAAACACGTTGCACATTTTTCGTATACACGCTAACATTTTTTGGTACACGTTGGCCATTTTTTCAGTACATGGTGAAATTTTTTTAAACATGTGAACATTTTTAAATGTCAAAAACAATTTTTAAACTTGCACGAACAGTTTTTTACACTGCACCAACTGTTTTTCAACATGTTGACATTTTTTGAATGACATAAACATTTTTCGGAAACACAGAAACAAAATGTTTTTTGCATTATGATACACGATGAATATTTTTTAAAACTAAACAAAGTAATCATAAATTATATATCTATATTTTAGTGAATTTTCTAAATGTAAACTTAAGTAAGGAAAAAGAAAATAGAAAGAAACAGAAAAAGCCTAGCACTGGATGAAGAAAATGGAAAAAATACTATAGTGGGCCGGCCCACTGCATGCTGGCCTGGAGAGCGGTTGCTGCCTCTCGCAGTTGGCTAGATAAAGCGTCGCGATCCTGTAGGTTGCTCTCCCTCCTTGAGGAGCAGCTGACAGAGGAGTGGCCTGTTCTGAAACACGCCAGCTTTTGCAAAACTTCTCGTATCTAGCTTCTGCCCCGACTTCTCGCTTTAGGTGGCGCTACACAAACCGTTCTGGAGTCGAGGCAACTTCTCCTAGCGCTTGGGTGAGCTGGCAGCCCAGCTGGGGCGTTAAAGCCTAGCTTCTTGCCACCTTGGGCCGGCTGGAAGCAGCCCATTTCGGGCTAAACCGCTCACGGGCTAAAAAGAAAAAGAGAAACGAGCGGTCGTGCTTCTCTAGGCTCGGGATGGCGTCAATGGCGTCGGGCCTACCTCCTCTAAGCCATGGTGTCATAGCTCCTTCCACCCTGTGCGACTGGCGGCGCCGAGGACGGGATCCGGCGGGAATCAGCCTGGGACGGCCGGATCTATTGGCGAATGAGAGATCCTGGCCGGCGACGGGGGCAGCTGCGACTAGCGGCGCCGAGGACGGGATCCGGCGGGAATCAGCCTGGGACGGCCGGATCTGTTGGCGGCGGAGAGATCCCGACCGGCGACGGGGGCAGCTGTGTCTGGCGGCAGGAACGGCGGCGGCGGCGGCTTGACAGGAGACGACGAGGGAGAGGGGGAAGATGTGAACGAGCAAGGTGTGCGGGATCGAGAGAGGACCCGGCGAAGCGTTTTCTCTTCGGGGTGGCAATACGGTGGTAAATAATCAGAACTTCAGCTTCCAAAAATTGTGGAGCTGGGAATCCCTCGCTCCAGAAAATTGTACTAGAGCCCATGATGGCTTTGTGGATTTTCAGCTTCACGAAGCTATTCCGTTCGGGCTGGCTTCGAGCCAATTTTTTCAGAAGTTTGAAGTGGGAGGAGATCAGAACAGGCATCAAATTTTTGTATTACCAAACACACCATTCCTGAACCCAAATCTTTCCTCTGGCTCCTCTCGGATCCTCAATTTCCCTCTCCAACCTCCCTGCTGTGAGTTTATCCTGTGTTCAATTTTTCTTCTTTTTCAAAACAGAAGTTCATACCCTCGCGACCTCTACATCAATGTGATGCACACAGCTATTTTTATATATTATTGAGTAGAGTACATAATAAAAACAATCATGACCTAACCACTACAAGATATGAAATTAATGCCTACGACTAAGCCGACCTTTTCCACAGCAACGCCTTTAAGAAGGAATACATGTCCTTGCGTCATTGCCGCCACATCGAGCGGAGTCGGTGTGGACAAGAATTTTCATCCTACTTGTCAAGACCATAAATGAAGGCCAACTCGATAGCAAGAAAACGGTGCCTTGAACAAGATGACGACACAAATCCGTCGTTGATGTGCTCGACCAATCAAGTTTAGGACAAGAGTTTTCACCACAGACATGCATCCCGTGTGTTCGTGACATAGTACTCCCTCCGTTTCTTTTTTACTTCGCATATAAGATTTGTCGTAAGTCAAACTTCATAAAGTTTGACCAAATTTATGTACAAAATTATCAACACCTACAATACATGAGATATACAACATGAAAGTTAATTCAATAATGCATTTAATAATATCGATTTTATATTGTGAATGTTGATATTTTTTTCCTATTATCTCATTCAAACTTTACTAAGTTTGACTTAAGACAAATCTTATATGCGAACTAAAAAGAAAGGGAGGGAGTACTGCAAAGAAGAAGAAAGAAATACCACATGTACTACAGTATGTACTAGAGGTTCGTTCCATCAGTACGTAATGTTGGCCTTGATTTGGAGCACCGTACGAACGGCCCATGTACATACGCCAAAGTACGCCGATACGCGCACCCACCACTGACGACAGTGCAACGAGAGCCCTGCTCACTTGAGCTACCACTGCTCCAACTCTTTCTGGATGCTTCAGTTTCGCAGGGAGGAGTCCTCTGACCACGAAACGCCGGCCTCCTTTTCGCCAATAATTCAGACCCACTACTACTAGGGGGGAGTGGGATCAATGGCGGGGCCCGCCGTCGCCCGTCGCCCGTCGCCACCGTGGGAGATTCCCGGCCAGGCCGGAGCCCCTGAAGATCCGCCAAGTTTACCGATTCCCGAGGCACGTACGCCGCAGGTTCCTCCGTTCCGACGGTAATGCATGAGAGAGCCCTGGTTTGGTCCCGTCCCGCTAAACCGACGCGGTACGATTTTCGGTAGTTGCTTGCCTACCCGCTTGGAGTTTTCCACTCCGGGAATGTGTCGCCGTCCCCTCCTTTCTCTCCGTGGCCCGGGCTCGCCGGCCAGTTCCACGGGTGCGGGTGCGGTTCCGGGGGCACGTACGGCGGCGCGGGCGCGTGTGGCGGAGAAGGCAGCGGCGGTTCGTGTGCGTGTGGCGCGAGCGGCAGCGGCCGTGTGCGTGTGTGGACGCCAAACCCAACCCATGTTGGATGAATTGGTGGCGGGAGTGCGTGGAAAGTGGAGGACGGAGGAGCGCTCAGCTCAGGCCTTTCATGACAGCGACTCCAGTGCGGCCGCACGCTTGCGCGCACACGAAGAAGAAGAACCTACCGCTGCTTCTAGAAAGTAAATGAAGATTCCGTTTCCGACTCAGTTACAAGGCCAATACATTGCTACCGTTTCTCTGCTCCTACCCACTGACAGAAATGGAAGAGGTTGAGAGAGTTCAAATGACACAGCTCTTGCCTGTGTTTTTTTTTTTGAGGAAGGATTTTGCCCGTGTTTCCAGTCACAACAACTTCACGACAGCCAAGCTCAAATAAAAGAAAGAATTTCTTATTTAACACTATCTTAAATTTTATTTTTATTCCCTTATTTGACACTGAATTTTTTTCTTTCCTATCTACATGAGGGCAAAATAGTCTTTTCAGGTGTCAAATGAAAAAAAAATGTTATAAAAGGCATAAAATTTAGACTCGTTGTTAGATAGAAAAAAATTATATGTCACTGTCAAATAGGGCATAACACGGTGTTAAATAAGAAATTCTCTCCAAATAAAAATAAAAAATCACGGCAGCCTTAGCCTATCAGTCTCTGCAACAGGAGAAAACCAAGGTTATCGTCAGAAGCAAGGATAGGATAGGAAGGATGGTAAATGAAATGCAAACCAGTGTTTCTCCATCAGGGCGACGCATACATTATTCCCAAACAGAAGCTCCACTCCAAATTCGATCCAGAAAATTGACCCGTCAGCTCAGCACTTCGCCGGACACGCGTCCATCTCGTCTGCTCGTCAACCGCTCCGATTCTCGGCATAAACACATGGATGACGAACGCCCGATCGTGCAGCGCCACAGTGGCCCGATCCGATTCCGCCGGTACAGAAAAGCAGGGGCAAATCTTCTGGACGAGGCCCTTCCGAAAGGCATTGTTCAGATGAGCAGACCATGGACCGATCGATCAGCCATCAGTGATCAAGGCCACAGTAGCCGCCACTGAAATTCCCCACTCCTTTTAGACCTCAATTATGCGCCCGACAGGCGCGGGCGTGCTAATGCGTGCCCGGAGTACTAGTACCACCGATCTGCTGCTCCTAGAGCTGACCTCTCAGTGAACCGGCGAGCCTATCGGTCACCTTCATCGGTGGGCGACGGACGCCACCTGCGCTGGCTGGGAGCCATCCGTCTGCGTTGCCCTCTGACCCCAGGCACAACAGCAATAATGCAGCTGCAATAATTAACACAGGGTACGATTACAGGTGGAGTTTCAGTGATGATGTTCGTGTGCTGATATGCTGTTGAGCGCCATATCTGCCTGAGCTGAAATTGTTTAGCATTTCTGCATGCTTGTTGCGTTTTGGAACGTCAATAATGCAGTGCTAGTGTTTGTAAACAAGTCATCTAGTACTAGCTTATTCCCTCAAGACTGTTTCATAGTTATCTCTTGTCTGCTTATCCAAAATGTTTTCGTTTTTGTTTTTGTTTCCGCGGCGAAGCTTATCCAAAATGTTGGAAGGAATGTAATATAGACAATTTAGAACAATGTTTGTCGCAAAGGAAAATTAGAACAATGTTGACATGTGTTTCATGCTTGTGCGTGTGTGGTGATAAGGGCATCATAATATTATATGAATTAGTTATGCTGGGTACTTTAAAATACCATATCTCGCCCATTTAAACTCTTAACAATTCGGTAAATGATTATATGTAATCTTGTCTTCTACTTCTAATTATTCTTAAGTTTTTTAGAATTCGAATTTGCTCCAAGTCTAAGATAAATTAAATTGCAATATATGCAAGCCTAACTTTGCTTTTAATATCGATATTTAGATTGTATAATTTTTATTTCCATATTTTAATTTCTACTGGATTTAAGGTAGCTACAAACTTTAATAGCCTTGAATCTAATGCTTTATCTTCCATAAAATACAAATGCATGAATATATTTTTCATACTATTATGGGGCGAAAGGAGAAGAACCACAACGTACTGCATGTATTTTTTGAAGGGCTTCTTGAATACATCATATTCAAGTTAGACCTATAAAATAGGTGCTCTATAATGAATAAGATTTGTACTTAAATTAAATTTATTTGGGATTCTAAAAAGACATTCAAATTGATTACAAAATAATTGACATTTCCATTAATACTATCATAAACTTTACAAAAAATGTTTCTAATAAAATATATAAAAAAAGAATAAGTGTTATTCAACTTGGAGCTAGCGTGATTGAGATCAGTGCCGGAGTTTTGTGAGATACGATGTTATCAATTAGTGAGACATGAATTCTATCAAAGAAATATAAGAATTACTTGGTCTAGTGTTAAAGGGGATAAAATGAGCAACATACTTCTTTAATCCGGTAACTTGTGGAAAGTTTTCTTTAATGGGGCGAAAATGGTTACTTGAACACACAAGTAAGGGGTAAAAAGACAAAAAAAACTACTATTATTAAAATAAATAGAATTACAAGGGTGTTAAGAAAATACAATTTCTTCAAAAGGAAGGACAATGCCAAAAGACGGGACTTCACAAAATCCATAAAAACGAGGAGCCTCAGTGATGATGTGCTGTTGAGCATGTGTGGACTTATTAGATTCTCTAGCATTTCTGCATGCAAGTTTCATTTCAAACACATCAATAATGATGGAAAACAAGTCAACTTGCTTACGCAGACGATTCCCCTGTGGTACCCAAATATATATTCCTTGACCTACTACCATGAACTCAACGCATGACGTTATTGCCATGTTTCCAATGCTTGCCAGCTGGGACTTCACTCTTCTACTTCCTTTTTTAGACTCAGAGAGTTGGGCTTCACTTGGTCACATACTCAAATATGCAGGCATGCAGTCTGCAGAACTCACTTTAGCGAGAGAGAAAATCAGTAAGAAAAATGCACCATGAATGTTTAACTCGTTTTTTTTTGCGAAAAGAATGTTTATATACAAAACTAATAAGAAGAAGTAATGGAATTTGTCCAAACGGTATGGGAAAGGCCAGAGAACAATAATAGAGAAAATAAACCCACAACAGCACATAGCTACTCTACCATATCTTTGGGGTCTGCTGGTTTCTTTTTCGTCAACTTTTGACATGCCGAGGCAAAGATCCAACTCTAACCGGGGAAGGCTATACTCAGTACTCAGCAGTCAACACCGCCTCGTCAAATCTCTTCACTTTTCCATCATCCAATGGAGCATTCAGTCGACGTTGATGCTTCACATATCTCACTAGGGCAACTAGCTCGAGTCTTTTATCCGTTTAGTCACCCCTACACATGTAGTAGAATCTGTTGGTTCGCCTCATCTGCAAAAAGGGGTGCACCATTTGACTAACTTTGACACGTATCTTTCGTGTGGTCTGTTCGTCCACTCGAAAATCATTCATTAACCGTGTACAAGGATATGCCCGGTGAAGGTTGTAAATGTGGAGTTGTGCACCTTCTGGGCAGCGACGGCTCCCCCGACCTAGGGTTCGTCCCCCCCTCCCGCCGCCCGGCCGTCCTAGCCCGCCGCCGCCCGCCCTTCCTCCCTCCTCCTTCCCCGGATCCGTTCGCGCCGCCTCCGGGAGGTGGCGGAACCTTGGCTCCTTCCTTCGGCCGCCCTCATTGTGCCTTCTCCCTGCCGCCGCCCAGGCGCCCGGCCGGGCAGGTGGTGTTGGCGGCGGCGGGCTTGCTCATGGCGCGGCTCCTGCCCGGGGCATGGAGGCGGCGGCGGTGCCCTCGGACGATGACGGCCCGGCCTCCGTGATGGCGGCGGCTCGCTTCGATCTTGGCGCTTGACCCTTTGGCGAGCAGGCGTGGTGGCGCTGGTTGGCGATGGCGGCGCCCGGCCAGATCGGGGCCAGCGGGCCCCATCTGGTCCTAGCGGGCGGCCCCGGCGTAACCGTCGTCGTCGTGTGGTGAGGTGGTGGAGCAACTTCGGACGAAGCGGCAGCCGACGGCATGCATGCTGCGGCGCGGAAGCGGGAGTTGTCCGGGGCTCTGAGGGCCCGGCCGGGGATGTGGGGCCATGGGCCCGGCAAGCTCCCGCTTTGGCGTCCGGGCGGCTACCGCCGTGGATAGTGGAGGTGGGGCCCTCGATTATCTTGTGGTCTTTGCTGCCCTAGTCCCGGCTCCCCTTCTTCGTTGTGCAGGCCATCTTCGCGGTACCGTGGTGAGACAGCGTGGGTTGCTTCGTGTCCGTTGTTGGAAATATGCCCTAGAGGCAATAATAAATTAGTTATTATTATATTTCCTTGTTCATGATAATCGTTTATTATCCATGCTATAATTGTATTGATAGGAAACTCAAATACATGTGTGGGTACATAGACAACCATGTCCCTAGTAAGCCTCTAGTTGACTAGCTCGTTGATCAATAGATGGTTACGGTTTCCTGACCATGGACATTGGATGTCGTTGATAACGGGATCACATCATTAGGAGAATGATGTGATGGACAAGACCCAATCCTAAGCCTAGCACAAAGATCGTAGTTCATATGCTAAAGCTTTTCTAATGTCAAGTATCATTTCCTTAGACCATGAGATTGTGCAACTCCGGATACCGTAGGAATGCTTTGGGTGTACCAAACGTCACAACGTAATCGGGTGGCTATAAAGGTGCACTCTGATATCTCCGAAAGTGTCTGTTGGGTTGGCACGAATCGAGACTGGGATTTGTCACTCCGGTTAACGGAGAGGTATCTCTGGGCCCACTCGGTAGGACATCATCATGTGCACAATGTGACCAAGGGGTTGATCACGGGATGATGTGTTATGGAACGAGTAAAGAGACTTGCCGGTGACGAGATTGAACAAGGTATCGGCATACCGACGATCGAATCTCGCAAGTACAATACCGCTAGACAAAGGGAATTGTATACGGATTGATCGAATCCTCAACATCGTGGTTCATCCGATGAGATCATCGTGGAACATGTGGGAGCCAACATGGGTATCCAGATCCCGCTGTTGGTTATTGACCGAGAACGTCTCGGTCATGTACGCAGATGATTCCCGAACCCGTAGGGTCTACACACTTAAGGTTCGATGACGCTAGGGTTATAAAGGAAGTTTGTATGTGGTTACCGAATGTTGTTCGGAGTCCCGGATGAGATCCCGGACGTCACGAGGAGTTCCGAAATAGTCCGGAGGTAAAGATTTATATATGGGAAGTCTTGTTTTGGTTGCCCGAAAAGTTTCGTGCATTATCGGTATTGTACCGGGAGTGCCGAAAGGGGTCCGGGGGTCCACCAGGGGGTCCACCAGCCCCCGGGGGGGCACATGGGCTGTAGGGGTGTGCGCCTTGGCCTATATGGGCCAAGGGAACCAGCCCCAAGAGGCCCATGCGCCAAGAGATAAGGGAAAGGGAGAGTCCTAAAGGGGAAAGGCACCTCCTAGGTGCCTTGGGGAGGATGGACTCCTCCCTAGCCGCACCTTCCTTGGAGGAAGGGCCAGGCTGCGCCCTCCTCTCCCTTGCCCCTATATATAGTGGAGGGAGGGAGGGTAGCCGCACTGAAGCCCTGGCGCCTCCCTCCCTCCCGTGACACCTCCTCCTCTCCCGCAGGTGCTTGGCGGCTCACAGATTGCCACGCTCCTCCACCACCACCACGCCCGTTGTGCTGCTGCTGGATGGAGTCTTCCTCAACCTCTCCCTCTCTCCTTGCTGGATCAAGGCATGGGAGACGCCACCGGCTGTCACGTGTGTTGAACGCGGAGGTGTCGTCCGCTCGGCACTAGGATCTCCGGTGATTTGGATCACGACGAGTACGACTCCTTCAACCCCGTTCTCTTGAACGCTTCCGCTTAGCGATCTACAAGGGTATGTAGATGCACTCTCCTTCCCCTCGTTGCTGGTTTCTCCATAGATAGATCTTGATGACACGTAGGAAAATTTTGAATTTATGCTACGTTCCCTAACATCCGTGTGCACAGAGTGGTGGTCAGTTTGGTGGCGAGCACCGGAGTGGCTGAGGTGGAGGATGGGATCGGGAGAAATCCCTGTTGGCTTGGCCGACACCGACGCGGTGGCGCCTGAGGGTGCCATCGGACCTTCCTGAAGGGCGTCGGGGCTACCCTTCCTCTTTCCTCGCCGTGTACCGGGGGAAACCCTTGGCAGCAGCGTCGTCATCGTCGCGTCCCTTCTTGGAGGTGTTGATTGGTACCGGCGCTTCGGAGTCTCGGAGCTTGGGGGACGATCTCCGGTGGAAGCAGCGGTCGTGAGGCTCCGTCGTCTTTGTCAATCCGCCGTTATCGGCATTTGTTTCTTTTCTTTTTTCTCTTTTTTTTTTGGCGTGGTTGTGCTGCTTCCACTCCAGCACCTATCATTGGTTGTATTGGATGTTTGCTTTGTAATACAAAGCGGGGGAAACCCTTTTTCGTAAATGTGGAGCTGCGCAAAAAAAAAGGTTGTAAATGTGGATGATCATGGCGAACTATCTGTGTATACATGTTTACTGAGGCTAAACAATACAAGATAGTGGCGAGGCAGGCAAGACGTCCAAAAAGCTTTTCCGGTGTGCATGGTAGTTTGGATCAACTACCGGCCTAGCCAAGATTTTAGGTCAGGGTAGTACAATTGACATACAAAAAGGTTACACCATAGTATAGAATTTATCAGGAACACATATCAATAAAGTCTTTCAAAACATATTAAAATTCACGGTCAGGTCTTAAATTTGCATAAAAGGAAGACATCACACCTTGTTTGTTGGGATAACACCTTCTCATGGCCACAAAACTAAAGTCCCTAATGACTACTCCCTCCGTCACATAATATAAGGGTATTCTTGACACTAGTGTAGTGTCAAAAACCGAAATAATTAGCTTAATTTGGAAATTCTAAGTTGCAAAATACTTTAAAGTTTGTACTCTCAACTAAACTCAAAGCAAAAGAAAATTACACTTTAAATGAAAATCATAGTGCTTTAAACTACTCCCTCTGTCCCATGATATATTTTTGAAAGATCCGGCTTGGCTGGCATTCATTGATAATAGTAGGAAGCAAGGGAAAACAACAAGGTGGTGAAGATCCTAGAACTAGAGGATCCGAAGGTCAAAGAAAGAAAAAGAAAAACAGCAACCCTAATAGCTGCAGCACAACACTCCATACAATCCAAACTAGGCAACGCAGCTCCGACTCCGACAGTGAACTACTAATGAAATTAGGCAGGGGTGGCGTCACGGAGGATCACCGAACGAACCACCTGTTACGCGTCATCGTATACCACCGGCCCCCCATCACGGCTTCGACTTCACATCAACAGACAGTCGAGGCACTCCCACGGACACGCCGGATCGAGAAGAAGAGCCGACTACCACGACCAAGGTCACGCCTCCGACATTGCTCACCGCCGTCATTGTTGCCACAGAAGTCAGCATGCACATCCATTTCATGATATAAGAGCGTTTTTGACAATGACCGTAGAAAACGTTGATACATTGACTCTGCTTCTCTTTGATGGTCCTGCCCCGGCCTGTGTGCCCGTGTGTGCTTGCCAGCCGCCGGTCAACAGCGGCCGGCCAGTGCCCCGTCTGCCTGTCAGCCACGGGCTGGCGCTCGCTGCTTCGCTCGTTCGCTAGAAGCTAGGGTTCAAGGCTCAGGAGGGGAAGACAGAACACGATGAGCTATGATATACACGTATGGGCCTGGCTGAGTTTTCTTAGAAATGGGCTGAATTCCAGGGTGGTCCATGGACCACCCTGGCCACCCTACTAGAGCTACACCACGAACCCCAAACCAGTGTCCCTCCTTTCTAGCGAGATGACTACAGGGAATGTACGTCTACGCAAGGAAAGTACATGTATACACTGAACTGAAAGCGTTCATCTTTCCGGCTCAGACCTGAGAGAGACCACACAAGATGCGCGCCCTTGTGCGCAGTGGCTGTCTGTCACTCGCAACGCAACGTTTCCAACGATTCCTTCCCTTAGCAAAGTGACGCCTACGCGGCTACGCCCAACACGGGGAGGAAGGAGGGAGGGGGCCGAATTTCGTGTTTTGACCCTTTTTGGAAAGAAAATCGGGATCTGACCCCAGTCCAAAAAAATTCGGGATTTGACCGACTGACGGCCGTTGGCAGCCGCTGACGTGGAAAAGGGCCTACCGCCATTCCCTACGTCAGTAGGTTACTGGAGCCTACCGCCATAATCTCTGGCGGTAGGGTCCTGTGTTCTGTATAAGGTGGGGAGGGGCTGGATATTCTCCCCCTCCTCAACCACTCATTCAACCCAAATCACCTCTCCACCGAGCTCAACTCTCCCCTCCCCCCCCCCCCCCTCTTTCTTTGAAGCACAAGAGCCTCCCAAATCTCTCTCATTTGTTTGAGATTTCTCCGGTGGTTTCTTACCATTTTCATCACTCAAGGTGGCTCTCTCATTTCCCCTCATTTTGATTGGTTGATATCTTTGTTTACTTTGCATTTGCTCATTTGATTGCAAACCCTAGCTCATCATTTTCGTGGTGGTCAAATCAATTACTATGATCCATTTATGTTTATGTTTGTGGTTTCCTTATGTATGATGTGCTTAGAATTGGTTGTAGAAAAGTTTGTGTGCCTAGATCTAGTGCTAGTCTTAATGTACATAATGGGGGTTAGGTTATGCTTAAGAAAGCAATTAAAGCTAAATTACTTTAATAGCAACTTTTCGAATTGTAGGATGGCACCGTTCGTTTTCTTTGAAACTTCTGCTGAGGGGCGGCGAACCGTGAACGCGAATTGATTGAGGAAGAGATGAACTTGTGGATCGAAGCCATTGATGCGTTGAATGTGAAGTGTAGGGCCTTTTCATATAATTATTTTAATAAAGACCGTTCCGAAAATTTTATAACAAAAAAGGAGAGGCTGATGAAGAAGTTCAAGACGGCGGAAAAAAATTGTAGGCGTGATCTTGCAATGCAAATTACATTGTGTGCGACAACGGCAGAATATGCTGAAATAGACATGGGCAATCATGGTCAGGTCATTGATTGGTTAGTTCGCCAACCATTCTCGTCGGATGAGAACCGTGCATCTCGTTGGGCGTGGGTCAAAGAAAGAAATGATGTTATTTGTTGCAACCCGGGACCGTACGCCGCATAGTATTGCATGAGGCTATGTAATCTTTGTCATTTGAACTATAATGACATGTACCCTATGCTTGGTCGTCGTTTGAACTACTATGACTTGTACCCTTAACATTTGAACTCATTAAGAACTTGGTGTTGTATGTCATATCAAGTTACCAAGTGTTGTACTGTACTTAATTTATTTTATGTTTTTGTCTATGTCATCTTGAACCCGTATGTTCATGAAGGATGGACAGTCAATCCATGACTATGAACATAGCGTGTGAGAAGATCATGGCGGAGCAACACCGTTGCTTGAAGAAGGAATGTGAAGCATGGTTGAAGAGTTGTGATGAGGCAAATGCGGTCATGAAGGATTTCAGCAAGTATCACTTTATCGAGGAACCTTACGATGCTAAGGAGAAAAAGCATTCCAAAAGCTTGTGAAGGAGAAAGAGAGGATGCTTGATCAGCTGCAAGACCGGAATATGCTTGTAGACACGCTTTGGCAGTTGAGATTGCGTTCCTTGTAAGCAAAGAAGAATTCCGTGAGATGGACTTGAGGAAACCGGGCAGGTCATAGGATGGGCAATCAAACAGAGGCGTGTCGAGAATCCAGCTGCCCGTCTTTGCATGGGCTTGGTTCCGTGAAACGAATGGTGTGTTGGGTCATTGGGCAGGATCCACGGACTTTCAATCAAGCGTAATCAAGGGCGTGACGATCAAATTGAACGTCGATAAGTATGAGGCTTATGTTACCTATTTAGAACATGTGTCGTCGAGCTTGAGCTATTAGTTTGAACTGATGTCATTCGAACCGGGTCATGTTTTAATTAGTTTGAACATGTGCTATTCGTGGATGTAATGAACTATGTTGAGTTGAATTATGTATGTGCTTGCGAGATAGAATTGGGTATATTATGCTAACATTCGACACATATGGGGCAAAACAGGGGAGAGGAGGGACCAGACCCTACCGCCATGCAACCTGGCGGTAGGGTCCAGCAACCTACCGCCATGGCCTGTGGCGGTAGGGTCCGGTCCTACCGCCAGCGGTCTTGGGTTCTTCGTCACAGAACCGTTGCCCCCCATCGCCATGCATCTGGCGGTAGGGTCCAGCACCACTACCATGGCCTGTGGCGGTAGGGTCCGTCCTACCGCCGGCGGTCTTGGGTTCTTCGTCACGTAACCGTTGCCCCTCATCGCCATGCAACTTTGGCGGTAGGGTCCAAAGAACTCACGCCATGGCCTTTGGCGGTAGGGTTCTAACTCCGAAAATAGAGCACTCTGTTCTGTTATATCCCACTTCTCTTCACAGCACAACCGTTTTTCAATAAAAATCATGACAAATCCCAGAATACACTAACAAACTAAATTCATTCACAACACATTG
The DNA here is from genome assembly GCA_021605145.1 of Aegilops bicornis. Taxonomy (NCBI): domain Eukaryota; kingdom Viridiplantae; phylum Streptophyta; class Magnoliopsida; order Poales; family Poaceae; genus Aegilops; species Aegilops bicornis. The sequence goes on from CM038672.1 coordinate 603,469,711, forward strand.
CAAACATCTTCACACCAAATTCAATACAAATGGCAAACTCATTCATGACAAGTTGACGACACATGGCTTTTTGCCTTAGTACTACATAGTTCATGATAAATTTGGCATGGCTTCATCCGTTACATGACGAGTCCACCAAGGCGGCGGCTTTATCGAGTCATACGGGGCCATTTCCCCTTCCTGTCACGTGCCTCATCCTCCTCTTGTGCCTTGCGAGCTCTTGCAAGCTTTCTTGCCCTCTCCTCCTCACGAGCAAGCTTCGCTTGGCGTGCCCTCTCCTCCTCACGTTGCTTCCGCTCCATCCTCTCTTTTTCACAACGCTCTTCCTCCAAGCCTCTTTGAAACCTTTCTTCGAACAGCCGTTGGCGCCTAAAACAATCTTCTAATTGGTCCTTTTGGATATCTTTTGGCACTTCATGATCTATCCAGCTGAAGTACTTGCATAGAGGAGGCGGTGATTGCATATAAAACGGATGTTAGTGATGGCACACGTTGAGAGTAACATGTTACTTCTCTAGCATACCGTGGAAGGTCATAGGCGTTAGTTGGAAGCGCACGATCGTAAGCATAATTGGGGCAAACAAAATATCTCCTTCCTTCGGTCCATGACTTCTTTCGGTCGGTGGACTCCTTCACCTTGCAAACATCTCCACACCAACATGGCGGAATCTTCACATCCTTCTCCTTCACCTTGTCCAAAGATGCGTTCTTACACTTGTGTGGCATGTCTTCATGGTGAGCACACGGTGGCCTTGTCATGGAACCGGATGAAGCCATGCCCTACAACAAATAAAGATGTTAAGTCTAAATATGAACACATTGACATGTAAAGAGGCAAATATATCAACACATGCATGAACATATTAAAAGTAGTACCATTCACATTATTTAACCATCCGGATTGAGCAACACGTCGATAGGCCTTCCCCTATCAACCCGACGTGTCCTAGAACCACCGGATACACGGCCACGGGCCCCTACAAGGCTAGTCCTTCCTCCATGGCCACGGCTCCCTCCAAGGCCAGTCCTTCCTCCACGGCCGCGGCCCCCTCCAATGTTAGCCCTTCCTCCACGGCCACGGCCCCCTCCAAGGCTACTGCTCCGGCCCACGTGTTTGACTAGTGCCCGTGTTGGTTCTTCGTTTCTTGCATGTCCTAACGTTGTGTCCTGTGTCATTGCATTCTCCACAATTGTTGTTTTCCGGTGGCTCCATGAAATGACCACTACCAAATTGCTTCATTCCAGTGTATCCAGCTAGATCATCCATGTCACTCCGGAATCTCTTCTTTCTTCTTCTTCCCCTCATAGGCACCATGAGTGCGGGATGCGCACAATGTCCGGCCCAACATACTCAGGCCACTGTGAGGCATCAAGGAAAGGATTGAACCGAGGCACCCACGTCAACCTTGTTCTTTCCAATGTAAACTTGTGCAACCGCACCGTTGTGCCATCGGATACGTTCATGTTTCTCACCCGTGCTACGGTCATCAAATGCGAGCAAGGCCAATGATACTTGTGTGGCCTCTCACACTGGCACCAACGGTTTTTAAGGCGCACCTCGTAAGCAACTCCACCGTAAGACCTACCTGAAGGAAATATGCCCTAGAGGCAATAATAAAGTTATTGTTTATTTCCTTATTTCATGATAAATGTTTATTATTCATGCTAGAATTGTATTAACCGGAAACATGATACATGTGTGAATACATAGAGAAACATATAGTCACTAGTATGCCTCTACTTGACTAGCTCATTAATCAAAAATGGTTATGTTTCCTAACCATAGACATGTGTTGTTATTTGATTAATGGGATCACATCATTAGGAGAATGATGTGATTGACATGACCCATTCCGTTAGCCTAGCACTTGATCGTTTAGTATATTGCTATTGCTTTCTTCATGACTTATACATGTTCCCGTAACTATGAGATTATGCAACTCCGTTTACCGGAGGAACACTTTGGTGCTACCAAACGTCACAACGAATCGGGTGATTATAAAGGAGTACTACAGGTGTCTCCAAAGGTACATGTTGGGTTGGCGATTTCGAGATTAGGTTTTGTCCTCCGATTGTCGGAGAGGTATCTCTGGGCCCTCTCGGTAATGCACATCACTATAAGCCTTGCAAGCAATGTAGCTAATGAGTTAGTTACGGAATGATGCATTACGTAACGAGTAAAGAGACTTGCCAAGAATTGAGATTGAACTAGGTATTGGATACCGACGATCAAATCTCGGGCAAGTAACATACTGATGACAAAGGGAACAACGTATGTCGTTATGTGGTTTGACCGATAAAGATCTTCGAAGAATATGTAGGAACCAATATGGGCATCCAGGTTCCTCTATTGGTTATTGACCGAGAATAGTTCTAGGTCATGTCTACATAGTTCTCGAACCCGTAGGGTCCGCACGCTTAACGCTTCGATGATGCAGTTCATTATGAGTTTATAAGTTTTGATGTACTGAAGTTTGTTCGAGTCCCGGATGTGATCACGGACATGACGAGGAGTCTCGAAATGGTCGAGACATAAAGATTGATATATTGGAAGCCTATGTTTGGACTTCGGAATAGTTCCGGGTGAAATCGGGATTTTACCGGAAAACCGGGGGGTTACCGGAACCCTCCCGGGGGATGTTGGGCCTTAATGGGCCATAAGGGAGAAGAGGAGGGCCGGCCAGGGCAGGCCGCGCGCCCCCTCCCCCCCTAGTCCGAATAGGACAAGGAGAGGGGGGGCGGCGCCCCCCTTCCTCTCTCCCCTCCCCCCAAGTCCTAATCCAACTAGGAAAGGGGGGGAGTCCTACTCCCGGTGGGAGTAGGACTCCTCCGGCGCGCCTCCTCCTAGGGCTGGCCGCACCCCCCTTGCTCCTTTATATACGGGGGCAGGGGGGCACCCCATGACACACAAGTTGATCTACGGATCGTTCCTTAGCCGTGTGCGGTGCCCCCCTCCACCATATTCCACTTCGGTCATATCGTCATGAGCTTAGGCGAAGCCCTCGCCGTAGAGTCATATCATCGCGAGCTTAGGCGAAGCCTCGCGCCGGTGGAGCATCATCATCGCCACCACGCCGTCGTCGTCGACGGAACTCATCCCCGACGCTTTCTTTGGATCGGAGCCGGGGATCGTCATCGAAATGAGCGTGTCTTTGAACTCGGAGGTGCCGTATGCTCGGTACTTGGATCGGTCGGATCGTGAAGACGCACGACTACATCAACCGCGTTGTTATAACGCCCGCCACGGTCTCACGAGGGTACGTGGACATACACTCTCCTCTCGTTGCTATGCCATCACCATGATCATGCGTGTGCGTAGGAATTTTTTGAAATTACTACGTTCCCCAACAATGGCATCCGAGCCTGGTTTTATGCGTTGATGTCATATGCACGAGTAGAACACAAGTGAGTTGTGGGCGATATAAGTCATACCGCTTACCAGCATGTCATACTTTGGTTCAGCGGTATTGTGAGATGAAGCGGCCGGACCGACATTACGCCAGACGCTTACGCGAGACTGGTTTCACCGCTTCGAGCACTCGTTGCTTAAAGGTGACCGACGGGTGTCTGTCTCTCTCACTTTAGTTGAATCGAGTGTGGCTACGCCCGGTCCTTGCGAAGGTTAAAACAGCACCAACTTGACAAACTATCGTTGTGGTTTTGATGCGTAGGTAAGAACGGTTCTTGCTCAGCCCGTAGCAGCCACGTAAAACTTGCAACAACAAAGTAGAGGACGTCTAACTTGTTTTTGCAGGGCATGTTGTGATGTGATATGGTCAAGACGTGATGCTATATTTTATTGTATGAGATGATCATGTTTTGTAACCGAAGTTATCGGCAATCGGCAGGAGCCATATGGTTGTCGCTTTATTGTATGAAATGCAAACGCCATGTAATTGCTTTACTTTATCACTAAGCGGTAGCGATAGTCGTAGAAGCAATAGTTGGCGAGACGACAACGATGCTACGATGGAGATCAAGGTGTCGCGCCGGTGATAATGGTGATCACGACGGTGCTTGGAGATGGAGATCACAAGCACAAGATGATGATGGCCATATCATATCACTTATATTGATTGCATGTGATGTTTATCCTTTATGCATCTTATCTTGCTTTGATTGACGGTAGCATTATAAGATGATCTCTCACTAAAATTATCAAGAAGTGTTCTCCCCGAGTATGCACCGTTGCGAAAGTTCTTCGTCTTTGAGACACCACGTGATGATCGGGTGTGATAGGCTCTACGTTCAAATACAACGGGTGCAAAAGCGATTTGCGCCGCAGCGGAATACTCAGGTTAAACTTGACGAGCCTAGCATATAATGTGATATGGCCTCGGAACACGGAGACCGAAAGGTCGGCGTGAATCATATAGTAGATATGATCAACATATTGATGTTCACCGTTGAAACTACTCCATCTCACGTGACGATCGGACATGGCGTAGTTAATATGGATCACGTAATCACTTAGAAGATTAGAGGGATGTCTATCTAAGTGGGAGTTCTAAAGTAATATGATTAATTGAACTTAAATTTATCATGAACTTAGTCCTGGTAGTATTTTGCAAATTATGTTGTAGATCAATAGCTCGCGTTGTTGCTTCCCTATGTTTGTTGCTTTCATATGTTTATTTTGATATGTTCCTAGAGAAAATTGTGTTGAAAGATGTTAGTAGCAATGATGCGGATTGGATCCGTGATCTGAGGTTTATCCTCATTGCTGCACATAAGAATTATGTCCTTAATGCAACGCTAGGTGACAGACCTATTGCAGGAGCGTATGCGACGTTATGAACGTTTGACTAGCTCAATATGATGACTACTTGATAGTTTAGTGCACCATGCTTAACGGCTTAGAATCAGGACTTCAAAGACGTTTTGAACGTCATGGACCATATGAGATGTTCCAGGAGTTGAAGTTAATATTTCAAGAAAATACCCGAGTTGAGAGATATGAAGTCTCCAACAAGTTCTATAGCTAAAAGATGGAGGAGAATCACTCAACTAGTGAGCATGTGATCAGATTATGCAGGGTACTTTAATCGCTTGAATCAAGTGGGAGTTAATCTTCCAGATAAGATAGTGATTGACAGAATTCTCTAGTCACCATCACTAAGTTACTAGAACTTCGTGATGAACTACAAGATGCAAGGGATGACGAAAACGATTCCCGAGCTCTTCGTGATGTTGAAATCAACGAAGGTAGAAATCAAGAAAGAGCATCAAGTGTTGATGATTGACAAGACCACTAGTTTCAAGAAAAGGGAAAAGGGAAAGAAAGGGAACTTCAAGTAGAATGACAAGCAAGTTGTCACTCCCGAAGAAGCCCACAGTGGACCAAAGCACAAACCGAGTGCTTACATCGCAAAGCGAAATGGTCACTGGAAGCGTAAATGCCACGAATATTTGGTGGATAAGAAGGATGGCAAAGTGAACAAGGGTATATTTGATATACTGAGTTATTGATGTGTGCCTTACTAGTGTTTATAGTAGCCCTGAGTATTTGATACTCGTTCGGTTGCTAAGATTAGTAACTCAAACAGGAGTTACGTATAAGCAGAGACTAGTTGAAGGGAAGTGACGATGAGTGTTGGAAGTAGTTCCAAGATTGATATGATCATCATCGCACACTCCCTATACTCTCGGGATTAGTGTTGAACCTAAATAAATGTTATTTGGCGTTTGCGTTGAACATGAATATGATTTGATCATGTTTATTGCTATACGGTTATTCATGTAAGTTAAAGAATAATTGTTATTCTGTTTACATGCATAAAACCTTCAAATGGTCATACACCCAATGAAAATAGCTTGTTGGATCTCGACCGTAGTGATACACATATTCATAATATTGATACCAAAAGATGCAAAGTTAATAATGATAGTGCAAGTTATTTGTGGCACTGCAGTTTAGGTCATATTGGTGTAAAACGCATGAAGAAACTCCATACTGATGGGCTTTTGGAATCACTTGATTATGAATCATTTGATGCTTGCGAACCGTGCCTTTTGGGCAAGATGACTAAAACTCCGTTCTCGGAACAATGGAACGAAGCCATCGACTTGTTGGAAATAATACATACCGATGTATGCGATCCAATGAGTGTTGATGCTCGTGGCAAGTATCATTATTTTCGACCTTCACAGATGATTTGAGCAGATATGCGTATATCTTCTTGATGAAACATAAGTCTGAAATAGTTGAAAAGTTCAAAGAATTTCAGAGTGAAGTAGAAAATCATCGTAACAAGAAAATAAATTTTCCGCGATCTGATCGTGGAGATGAATATTTGAGTTACGAGTTTGGTCTTCAATTAAAACAAAGTGGAATAGTTTCACAGCTCACGCCACCTGGAACACCACAACGTTATGGTGTGTCCGAACGTCGTAACCGTACTTTATTTTGATATGGTGCGATCAATGATGTCTCTTACCGATTTACCAATATCATTTTGGGGTTATGCATTAGAGACATCTGCATTCACGTTTTATAGGGCACCATCTAAATCCGTGGAGACGACACCGTATGAACTATGGTTTAACAGTAAACCTAAGCTGTCGTTTCTTAAAAGTTTGGAGTTGTGATGCTTATGTGAAAAAGTTTTCACCTGATAAAGCTCGAACCCAAATCAGAGAAGTGCGTCTTCATAGAATACCCAAAGGTAACTATTGGGTACACCTTCTATCACAGATCCGAAGGCAAGTTTTTCGTTGCTAAGATGGATCCTTTATAGAGAAGAAGTTTCTCTCGAAAGAAGTGAGTGGGAGGAAAGTAGAACTTGATGAGGTAATTGTACCTTCTCCCTTATTGGTAAGTAGTTCATCACGTAAATCAGTTCGATGATTCCTACACCAATTAGTGAGGAAGTTAATGATGATGATCATGAAACTTGAGATCAAGTTGCCACCAAACCTCGTAGGTCTTCCAGAGTAAAATCCGCACTGCAGTGATACGGTAATCGTGTTCGGAAGTCATGTTACTAGACCATGATGAACCTACGGACTATGAGGAAGCGATGATGAGCCCAGATTCCGCGAAATGGCTTGAGGCCATGAAATCTGAGATAGGATCCATGTATGAGAACAAAGTATGGACTTTGATTGACTTGCTCGATGATCAGCAAGCCATGTTAAATAAATGGATCTTCAAGAGGAAGACGGACACTGATAATAGTGTTACTATCTACAAAGCTCGACTTGTCACAAAAAGGTTTTCGACAAGTTCAAGGTGTTGACTACAATGAGATTTTCTCAATCAGAAGCGATTCTTAAGTCTGTCCGAATCATGTTAGCAATTGCCACATTTCATGAAATCTGGCAAATGGATGTCAAAACTACATTCTTTAATGGATTTATTAAAGAAGAGTTTTATATGATGCAACCAGAAGTTTTTTTCAATCCTAAAGGAGCTAACAAAATGTGCAAGCTCCAGCGATCCATCAATGGACTGGTGCAAGCATCTCGGAGTTGGAATATACGCTTTGATGAGTTGATCAAAGCATATGGTTTTATCTGAGACTTTTGGAGAAGCTTTGTATTTACAAGAAAGTGAGTGGGAGCACTACAAAGATTTCCGATAAGTATATGTGAATGACATATTGTTGATCGGAAATAATGTAGAATTATTCGCAAAGCATAAAGGAGTATTTGAAAGGAGTTTTTCAAAGAAGGACCTCGGTGAAGCTGCTTACATATTGAACATCAAGATCTATTGAGATAGATCAAGACCCTTGATAAGTTTTTCAATAAGTACATACCTTGTCAAGATTTTGAAGTAGTTCAAAATGGAACAGTCAAAGAAAAGTTCTTGTCTGTGTTGCAAAGGTGTGAAATTGAGTAAGACTCAAATCCCGACCACGGCAGAAAATAGAAAAGAGAATGAAAGTAATTCCCTATGCCTCAGTCATAGGTTCTATAAAGTATGCTATGCTATGTACGGCACCTATTGTATACCTTGCTCTGAATTTGGCAAGGAGTACAATAGTGATCTAGGAGTAGATCCTCGGACATTGGTCAAGAACGTCCTTAGTGAGGACTAAGGAAATATTTCTCGATTGTGGAGGTGATAAAAGAGCCCGTCGTAAAGAGTTCCATCGATGCAAGCTTTTTACACTGATCCAGATGACTCTAAGTCTCAATCTGGATACATATTGAAAGTGGGAGCAATTAGCTAGAGTAACTCCATGCGAGCATTGTAAACATAGAATATTTGCAAAATACATACGGCTCACGAATGTGGACCCGTTGACTAAGCTTCTCTCACGAGCAAAACATGATCATACCTTAGTACTCTTTGGGTGTTAATCACATAGCGATGTGAACTAGATTATTGACTCTAGTAAAACCTTTGGGTGTTGGTCACATGACGATGTGAACTATGGGTGTTAATCACATACAAATGTGAATATTAGTGTTGAATCACATGATGATGTGAACTAGATTATTGACTCTAGTGCAAGTGGGAGATCAAGGAAATATGCCCTAGAGGCAATAATAAAGTTATTGTTTATTTCCTTATTTCATGATAAATGTTTATTATTCATGCTAGAATTGTATTAACCGAAACATGATACATGTGTGAATACATAGACAAACATATAGTCACTAGTATGCCTCTACTTTACTAGCTCATTAATCAAAGATGGTTATGTTTCCTAACCATAGACATGTGTTGTTATTTGATTAATGGGATCACATCATTAGGAGAATGATGTGATTGACATGACCCATTCCGTTAGCCTAGCACTTGATCGCTTAGTATATTGCTATTGCTTTCTTCATGACTTATACATGTTCCTGTAACTATGAGATTATGCAACTCCCGTTACCGGAGGAACACTTTGGTGCTACCAAACGTCACAACGTGAATCTGGGTGATTATAAAGGAGTACTACAGGTGTCTCCAAAGGTACATGTTGGGTTGGCGTATTTCGAGATTAGGTTTTGTCACTCCGATTGCCTGGAGAGGTATCTCCGGCCCTCTCGGTAATGCACATCACTATAAGCCTTGCAAGCAATGTAGCTAATGAGTTAGTTACGGAATGATGCATTACGTAACGAGTAAAGAGACTTGCAAGAACGAGATTGAACTAGGTATTGGATACCGCGATCAAATCTCGAGCAAGTAACATACCGATGACAAAGGGAACAACGATGTCGTTATGCGGTTTGACCGATAAAGATCTTCGAAGAATATGTAGGAACCAATATGGGCATCCGTGTTCCGCTATTGGTTATTGACCGAGAATAGTTCTAGGTCATGTCTACATAGTTCTCGAACCCGTAGGGTCCACACGCTTAACGCTTCGATGACAGTTCATTATGAGTTTATAAGTTTTGATGTACCAAGTTTGTTCGAGTCCGGATGTGATCACGGACATGACAAGGAGTCTCGAAATGGTCGAGACATAAAGATTGATATATTGGAAGCCTATGTTTGGACTTGAATAGTTCCGTGAAATCGGATTTTCCGGAAAACCGGGGTTACGGAACCTCCCCGGGGATGTTGGGCCTTAATGGGCCATAAGGGAGAAGAGGAGGGCCAGCCAGGCAGGCCGCGCCCCTCCCCTAGTCCGAATAGGACAAGGAGAGGGCGCCTCTTCCTCTCTCCTCCCCCCCAAATCCTAATCCAACTAGGAAAGGGGGGAGTCCTACTCGGTGGGAGTAGGACTCCTCCCAAGGCCTCCTCCTAGGGCTGGCTGCACCCCTTGCTCCTTTATATATGGGGGGGGCACCCCATGACACACAAGTTGATCTACGGATCGTTCCTTAGCCGTGCAGCGGTGCCCCTCCACCATATTCCACTTCGGTCATATCGTCATGAGCTTAGGCGAAGCCCCGCTACAGAGAGTCATATCGTCATGAGCTTAGGCGAAGCCTGCGCCGATGGAGCATCATCATCGTCACCACGCCGTCGTCTTGACGGAACTCATCCCCGACGCTTTCTGGATCGGAGCCCGGGATCGCCATCGAAATGAGCGTGTCCGAACTCGGAGGTGTCGTGCGTTCGGTACTTGGATCGGTCGGATCGTGAAGACGTACGACTACATCAACCGTGTTGTTATAACGCTTCCGCTTACGGTCTACGAGGGTACGTGGACATACACTCTCCCCTCTCGTTGCTATGCCATCACCATGATCATGCGTGTGCGTAGGAAATTTTTTGAAATTACTACGTTCCCCAACACTACCGTCCCTTGTTGTCCCACCCGGCTCATCGATTTGATAGATCATTTCTTTTTCATTATATGTGATCACTTGTTGTTTGGCAGACTTGCGCGCTTGATGCAACAACCAATCATGAACCTTTAATGGATAGTCCATCTTTTCCCCAATCCACTTGGCCGTGCTTGCGAATGCTTTAGGAAGTACTCATTGAGCTTGATGAAAGTGTACTTGAGTATTGCGGTCACCGGCAAGGAACGGACACCCTTCAACACATTGTTGAAGCATTCCACCATGTTGCTTGTCATGTCCCCATATCGCATACCTCCTTCATCGTAAGCACGTGACCACTTTTCCTTCTCCGGAAAGTGCCTAACCAAGAATTCTTTCCCCCCTTTGTTCTTCTCCAAAGCCTCGAGGAGTTTATCATATCGGGTCTTGAATGTGGCAGTGTTGAAAGCAACGCAAACAAGGGTAAGGTCTTTGCAAAACTCCTTGCTCTTGCATGCCCGGAAAAAGTTTGCAACAAAGTGTCTCATGCACCAACGGTGTTGAAGCTTTGGAAGACCGGAATATAAACGCGTCTATTGCTTTGAGAATCCCATGATGGCGATCCGATATAATGCATACCTCTCTGTTGCCTATCACCTTGGTTCTCACATGCTCCATGAACCACTCCCAATTATCATCGTGTTCAAGGCACCAAGGCAAATGCCACCGCAACACGTTATCATTTGAAGAGTGGGCCATCGCCACCATCAATGTTCCCTTGTATTTGCCGGTCAAGAATGTACCATCTATAGACAACACCGGGCGACAATACGTGAATGCCTCAATGCATTGTCCAAAGCTCCGGAAGGCACGACGAAACACTCCGCAATTGACTCCACCCGATGGCGCATTCCGGGTTTCGATGAGCAATTGCTGCCAACATCTTGGGGAGAATGTTATATGCGGCCTCATAATCACCATGCAGCATCCTAATAGCGTTTGCCTTCGCCATCCATGCCTTCCGTACTTGACCGAGTGTCCGAATTGTTCCTCAATCGAAGACATGAGAAACTTGACCTTCACGGTTGGATCATGTGCTATTTGATGCAACAATTTATATCCTAGATACTCCGACGCGTGAGTTGACGGTGTCCTTTGCTTTGGTCGGCCTTGTCCGGGGGTACGCACGTGTGAGTGCCAACATGACTCTTCAAGACCCATTGCCCGGTTTCTTTGATTTTTCTACCATGGACCATCCATTTGCAACCTTCTTGGTCACATTTGACCGTGCAATCAAGTTTTTGATTTGAATGACCAACAACAAACGGCCTATGGTTCCTAATGGCATAGTCACACAACCATATCTTGAACTCTATCAAAGAACCAAACTTGATGCCTTTCTTCAAATGAGCATTCTCATCCTCATTTTCTGGGTCGAGGATCACTAAATTTGGGGGCACGGCCTTGGCTCGGACAACCATAATCTCATCCCACCATCAACGATCGCATTGTCCGCAAGACTCACATCTCTAAACAAAGACGGCCCTTTCTCCTTGCCGGTCACCTTCTTGTAGATTTCGTTTTCTTGCAGTCAACCCATCCTCATCCAACTCTTCCTCCGGACCCTCGTCATCCGAGTTATACCCACACATACGGTTATAAGGGAGGGTACGGTCCATGTCTTGTTGCCGCACAATGACATCCAAGTTATCAATTGGATTGTAATGGATCTCTTCATTCTCCGAGTAAACATCCTCCTCTAGAGCAACAATAGCATCATCATCAACATGAGGAATAGCATCTTCTTCAACATGAGGAATAGCATCATGACGGAGTACTATGGCGCTAAGCGTTGATATGATCTTCATTGGGTTGGCTACTTGGTGGTTGGCTAGAAGAATTGGGGACATACACCTCAAGACCTGTCATCATGCATGGGGAGGATGCATTGCGGTTGAGATCAATTTGCAAAGGAGGAGGAGGATCAACCTTTGTGGCAAAGATCTCAAGAGACTTGTCTTGTGATGCGTCTACTTTTTTCTTGTACACATTTCAATGCAATTGGGAGGTGATGGGCATACTCTTTAATCGGGACTTTACTCCCAATCCAACGTCATACCTCCCAATAAGCTTAACCTCGGCATTTGGGTCATTCCAATGTAAGACGCTTCTCACTTGAACTACAAGATCATCAAAGCTTGGACTTGTGTCAAAAACCATAGCCTCTTCCCTTCATCGTCATTTCCAAGCATAAATGTCGACTTGTCCAAATAATGAACGCTATTTAGCTTATGCATCTAAGAAAATGGGAAGAATATAATCAATCCATATATGTCATCCAACCAACACAAATGGACAAATGAACGAAATTTTACATAACTACTATTCATACTAAAGTTAATCTAACAATTAACCACTAACCCTAACCATAACTCCTAACATAACCACTATAACCCTAACCCCCAACATAACCACCAACATAATTACCCAACATCCCTAACCCTAACCCTAACACAAACCCCTAACATAGCCACAACCCTAGCCATAAATGCATCATAAATGCATCATAAATGCACACAACAACATCAACACCTAGGGTTTGCAATAAATTGACCAAATCAACACAAAACAAAGATCTCAACCAATCAAAAGAAGGGGAATGGGGAGGTACCTTGGGTGATGAAAATGCTCGGATCCACCGATGAAATCCCAAGCAAATGGAGTGGATCTAGGGGGTTTGTGAGGGGAGAGAGGAAGAGGAGCCGAGCACGGGAAGAAGATGAGTGGGGAAGAAGAGTGGTGGTGGGGCCCACAAACCAGCCCCTCCCCACCTTACCCGAACACAGGGACCCTACCGCCAGAGGTTATGGCGGTAGGCTCCAAGAACTCTTAGCCGTGGGGGATGGCGGTGAGCCCTTTTCCACGTCGTGGGCCGCGGCCGTCAGTCGCCGTCAAATGGCCTACCGCCGTAGGCTATGGCGGTAGGGCACGCAATCCTACCGCCAGGCCCTCTAACGATAGGCAAAAGGGTCAAATCCCGAAATTTTTCTGAACTGGGGTCAGATCCTGATTTTCTTTCCAAAAAGGGTCAAAACACGAAATTTGGCCAGGGGAGCAAACGAATCTACTCTACTCAACGCGCCCATGTCCAATAAATAAGACCTGTGCATAGGTCAAAGAGAGCCGGACAGGAACAAGACGCAGAACATATCTCAGCCTGGCAAAAAGCCTAGAGATCGATCGACGTAACGGCACGACGCGATCGATCGACCACCCGTCGTCGAAAGAAAGAACGGCCGTGACCCGCAAAGCGAATCCCGTAGCAAGTGCACAGTGCGCTCCCGTCGCCAACCACGTACGCATCTCGACGAGGGACACCGGACACGTCGACCGATCGATCGAGCGAGCAGAGGGGCTCGTGGCAGCCGCCGGCCGGCGACGTGAACCCGCACTCGTTAAAGACTCCCTCGCGCGGCCGCAAGTTGGCTGGCGAGGTGGCCTCAGATATGGTTGGATAACGCCACGCCATGCCGATGCGGCGATGCCGGCCGCTTTGCGCGCCATGCATTCGTCCGAACCGGACAGATGCGTGCGTGCGTGCACGATGATTGCCTGATGAGCTGAGCTGCGTGCACGGACGAGAATATCTCGCGGCTCTTTTGAACAGGATACGATACTGACGGCCAAAAACCAGAGCGTAATGCATGGAAGAGAGGACGGCTCTGAATTTTCGCGACCGAAAGTTCAGATTCTGCACTGTTTCAGCACCTACGTACGTGTGCAGTGCCGTTCTACTCCCAAGCACACTACAGAGCCGGCTACGACACTCAGCCACTCTCGCTGTCACCAGTGCCCCGTTGCTTCTGGCAAACCTGCAGTTGTGCCAACGCCGCCGCCGGCTATATTTAACGTCCTGTCGGACAGATTTCACCACCACTGATCCGGAGTCTGGAAGCCTCTTCTTGCCCGATGCCGTGTAAATTCCAGTGTTTGGTGCGTATTCTGAAGCATGGATCATCAAAGGGACGTCGCTACTACGAACAGCTCAGGAATCATCATCTTTTCTGGGGCATTTGTCGATAGTATCTACCGGTTATACTCCCTCCGTTCCGAATTACTTGTTACAAGTATGGATGTATCTGATGTATTTTAGTTCTAGATACATCTATTTCTATGACGAGTAATTTAGAACGGAAGGAGTATATTGGAAGGTGAAAGGGAAGCATATCTGAAAGTAGACAGGGTCGGCGAAATGGCAGGGGAACCGAATCACTTTCGTCTATGATTCTTCTTCAAAGAAGAAGAAAAACAATTTTCATATGCTCAGTAGGTTGATTACACGAGTGATTACGCCCTGCTTGACCAGGTCATCGATTCGTTGCCCGACTCCTCTTCTTAACGTCTAGCTAGGCGCCGTTCTCCGATCGAGCTCTGATAAAATGTGTCTGAAAAGAACCACGTGTCATGAGATGCATCCAAATGAAATTGTTACTGTGCAGGCTTGAACACGTCTACATTTTTAACTTATGTTAACACAAGTACTTAATTAATTCCATTATTACGTCTTGGTTTCAACCTGCATCGCGAAATAGCAGTAAACATCGTCACTAGCTACTCCTGGCCACGCATCTGGGTGTGCTGCCTTCTTTGGGTGCTCGATTTGTGCGGCAAATCTCTGACAGGGTCAGCTTTTAAGGTGCTTTCTAAGTACATCGTCCTACCACCACACCACGGGGACATGGCATGTGCGATTACGGTCCGACTGACACCACCGGACGCCTCCTCTAAGGTCAACTCCACTGCGCGATCCCAAATGAACGTCCGGATTAGCCCGAATTTGCCCTTTGAGGCGCCGATGGGTACGCCTGTATCCGGCTGTGTTCGTTGGGTCGTGCGTGCGTCCACCACGCGGCCGCATCCCAAGTCGTGTCCGGGGTGGACGTGAATAAAAAAAATATAAAAACTAGAATGAAATAACTAAAAAAGTAAATAAACGCATTTAAAAAAACATAAAACATATATAGGGGTCGGCCACAAAACGGCCCAGTTTTCACGGCCACTTAAAAGGCCCAGTTTCATAATTAACATATAAAAAAAATAAAAACGCCTCCAAGGCCTCGCGCCTGCTTGCTGCCGTGGGTTGCCGCCGTCTTCATCGCCGCCGGTGTCGACGACGCCGCCGACGAGGTCGACGAGGGCCGGGCGCCCACAGTGGGCGGCGGTGTGGTAGACGGGCGGCCGACGGCCGGAGGTGCTCGCACCACCTCCTCCCGCGGCGACGCCTCCCGCTCCGGTGACCGCGGCGGAGTGGGGCACCAGTTCACGCCCATGCCGGCAGCCATCTCCGGCGCAGTGCAGGACCAGCCCCACCCCTGGCCCAGCAGCTTCTCGAACGCCGGCGGGTCCTCCTCCATCGCCTCCTCCGTGACGACCGCCGTGACGGACGCCACCGCAGCCCGGAAGGCGACGTCCCCCGGCAGCGAGAGAGGGCCATAGGCCTCCTCCAGCCGTCCCCATGCCGCTCGTCGTGCGTGTTCATGGAGTCGCCCATGACACGCAGCTGCAGACAGGCCTCCTCCTCGTATCATGCGAGGAGGAGAAGCGGAGACGAGGGAAGGCGACGGCGTGGGCGTCACAGCGCACAGACGTCGCCGCAGCGGCTCACGCGTGGCCTCCGCGGCCCCGACACGGTGCCGGCCAAGTAGGACGTGCGGCGCACGTCGTGCTCGTCCTGGAGCCACGTGTCCCAGAGCGGGGAGTCGGGGGCATACCCGTGGTCGTAGTACAGGTCGTCGGGATGAGGCGGCGGCGGCGGTTGATCTCATCGCGCCGTGTACGGCCGGTCGCCG
Source organism: Aegilops bicornis (assembly GCA_021605145.1). Classification (NCBI taxonomy): domain Eukaryota; kingdom Viridiplantae; phylum Streptophyta; class Magnoliopsida; order Poales; family Poaceae; genus Aegilops; species Aegilops bicornis. The sequence continues at coordinate 603,485,718 of CM038672.1, forward strand.
GCACTGGCGGGATGGGGACCCGGTCCGCGGAGAGGTGCCACCCGTTGGGGAGGTGGGCGTCGCTCCACGGGACCGGCGTCCTCATCTCCCGATACCTCCGGCACGTCCGCCAGATGTCTTGCCGGTCGCGCTTCGCCGAGGAGCCTAGGGGCAATAGTGAAGGGCGGCGCGGGCCTCGACGGGAGGAGCGCTGGCGGTGACGCTGGCTCCTCCTTTTTCACGGATCGGGCGGCGGCCGGAGGAGGCGGCCTCGTGGTCGTGCTTCCCTTGCGGTTCCACAGACCCATGGCTGCGGCCGGCGAGCTTCGAGGCGGGAGTGGCTAGGGTTTGGGCGTGTCGACTTTCGAGGGGCGAGAGAGGGTCGGCGTGGGGATGAGGACGATAACCGGTCCATGGGTCCCATTTAAGAAGGACGCCGACCCGTCGCTGTGCGGATGACAGGTGGGGCCGCCCGCCCGTGCGCATTTATGTTGGCGGGTGGGAGGTAGGTGGCCGCCTGCCACGCGGCCCCGACGCGGACGTTCGAAGCGTCCGTTCGCTGTCCGCCGCGACCCAAACCCGGCGCAAGTTTGCGCTCGAAATGGGTCGGCACGGACACAAAACGGACCAGATGGGTCCGGGCCGTCGCGCGCTGGGCCGTTCCATTTGTTCCTTTTACCCTAAACGGACGGGGCCGGACAAGATAGGGTCGCGAGGTGGAGTTGGCCTAAGCACGGTCTGCAGGTGAAATGAAAGGTCAACGACTCAGTGCAGCTTTGACCCGGACCGCAGTGATGATAAGCTGATACGCGTCTAATTTCTCTATCGGTGGCGCACACGCTGTGATCGACGCGACCGATCTGCTACCTGCATATCGCACTCAGGTCGCTTCGCTTATGAAACAAGCTAAGGTTGAGCAAGGTCATCTCATCTGAAATATCTGAAATGACTGTGTCCAGACAAACTTTGAGCATATATTCCACGCATTTGCAAGATGCCCTTATATGCGAAAGAAACATGATCTGACGAAAAGTGGCGAGAGAAACGAACATAAACGTACGGTTAGATTAGATGAAAGAAAAATGCGCGCATCACATCGATCGATCGTGCCCTTTGTTGATTGTTAGAGAATGGCCACTGGCACTGAGTCGATTATTAGTTTGCAGATAAGCTCAGTGCAATTTCGTCCCACTGATAAGCTTTTGCCTGATAAGCATCTAATTAGCATGATCGTCTATCTTGCAATGATGTGATCTTGGTACCACTTTCGTGTATCGCACTCATCTGGTTTGCCAGTTAAGCTAGGTGGCATTTACTCATAATATCTCGAAGCATATCCATTTTCTATCAAAAACAGTTTAACATAAATCGTACACACTCGGAAGCACAAGTAATTAAGCAGCTGCACCAACAAATTTGCGCGCCAGAGAACCAACCATGGCTAGGTGGAGGTGGTTGTAGTCCCATCGCATGATCAAACACTAGGAGACGGCATATCCGTCAATAGGGTGCTCGTAATCATTTATGCAAATCTTGAAGCACCACAACTTTGATACTTGATATATATTATTTCAGTTTGTGAATATAGTGGTAGGTATATATGCACATCTACATTGTACTATTTGTTGTTTCCCAAGAAAAACAAATTTACGCGCCACACTCTCTATTATTAGTTTAAGTAGGCCCACATGCAGGGAAGGTCAATGATTTGATTAGGACACATAGGATGTTTCTGTGGTTTCTTAGAGGTTAAGAAGGCAAATTCCAAGTGCAGTGCTTGTAACCACCAGCTAACTTACCCACACTCAACACTGACTCTGCGATGATCAAATTGTTAGACAATTCAGTTCCCAGTTCCCAAACTAATATGCGTCGTACTTACTCAACATCTCAGGGGAAGTAGAAGAGGCTAAAAGCAACTAGTCGACATATGAATAGTCGTCATGATGGATTAATCTAATGGTTAGATTAACCTGAAATGAACTGGTTAACTATTATGGAGTCTTGACTTGACTCTTTTGTGTTTTATGCATTCTGGTTCGCCTCTTGCAATGACATCCAACGTGGTTGGAACAATTCAAAGAGTCCAAGTTTCACCTTCTTATTGGCCCCAACCGTTTTCCATACCTCCATAGAAATAAAAGGGTTTTTTTGTTCGTTCATCGGTTGGTAGTCCTTTCCGTTTATACCTCTTTATCCAATTTTGGTCTCGATCAGTTCAGGAGATTGAATGTCGGTCATTGAAAACCCGTTATTCAATTGTTCAAAAAAAAAGCCATGCCCGGGTATGTAAGTTAAGTGGTGTACAAATAAAGATAGATTTTACTTCCTCACCTACATTCATGGCTAGTTGAGGATGTGCGTGTGAGGGGGGGGGGGGGGGTGTTCATGCTAACACAAGAGTGGATCCATTCGGTTGTCTCTCAACAACAATGATTATTGATTTAAGTCTTCGGGTGGTACCGTCAGACTGTGACACCTTCTGGGATTCTCAGAGTTGATCTGGACGATGAGGACCTTACCCCTACGACTCCGGTGAGCACGACTCGCAACCCCATGTCGGTGCATACGGCAGGACTTCGGTTCGGGTCCTTTGGTGCGGTCTCGGCGCATGGGCGCCTGTGGGGGGATCGGGTGGAGAGAGATGACCCTGTTGAGCAGGAATTACCCCCGCTATCTCCAGTACGGTGCTCTTTCTCTGAGGGTGGGGACGATTTGGCGGCGCTGAGGTCACATAGGGGGAGAGACTCCAGGCAGGCGGCCTCAGTCCCTCACTCGTCGGTGGAGTTCACGGACACTTTGCATCAGCGTGATACTCCTTCACCGCGACGACAGCAGGAGGCGAATGTTGTGGTGGCGGGGTTTGGGCCTTCTTCCCTTCCGGATCCACGGGGAGACACGACGTATCCACAGTTGTCGCAGGAGGTGACGACTGTGGAGGCGCTTTCTGTTCGAGCGGCTCAGGAGCCGAGTCCGGAGGTGGCTGATCCAGTGGCACCTTCCGGTCAGGGGATGGACATTTCTATCCCAGAGGTAGCGGCCTTTGGGGGTATCCCTGATCCGGCGTCGGATGGGAGGCGGTCCAGCCGGCGTATTCAGGGGCAGCCGGTTGCGGATGAGTTTCAGCTCGGACGTGCCATGCGGTTGGCCAAGATCCGCGACATGGAGTCTTCTACAGGTCTGTCTTTAAATTCCAGTTGTTCTGTTTTACACTTTTCTGAAAATGATATTATGCATAAGGCGGATAATCTGGGTATTTCGTTAGGTAATAACAATCGCGAAATAGTTACTTCTATCAATGAACTTCTTGATCTAGAGACAGATAGAGCAATGGATATGCTTAAAAATGTAGCGGCTGTAAAACCAATGCAAGAAAGAGATATTAATGAGTTTGGTATGTGTGAGTTGGAGGGTTTATGCGAGGACCTGGATCCTGCGAACCTTCTGCATGAGGAAGCTTTGGAAGAGGAGGGGCATGCGGCCACTCTATCTTCACCTATAGATCTCGGCGAGGATACTAGTCTTGCGGACTGTATGATCCTCCCTCAGGCACTAAAGCGTAAACGGCAAAAAAAGGTATATGGCCTTTCTGCGGTGTGTTGAAGTGCTAGACTTAAGTTTAAGAAGAAATTCCACGACGATTCATGAGAGGCATTTTTTGGAATAGCAGAGGTCTTAGGGACTTGGCTAAGCATAGGTTTTTGGCGGATGTTTCTCGGGAATACAAACTTGATTTTATTGCGTTACTTGAGACTGGTAGGGATAATTTCACTTCGCAATTTCTTGGAACGATCTCAGGTGGTCTTGACGTTGATTGGCATTGTCTGCCACCTTTGGGAAGATCTGGCGGGATACTCCTCGGTGTAAACTGCGACTCACTGGAAGTACTAGATGTATTCTGGGGGGAGTTTGCAGTTAAGTTCCATGTGCGGTCGAAAGCTGACGGGTTCAGGTGGGCTTTAGTAGCTGTGTATGGGGCGGCAGTGAGCTAAACCGGACTTCCTTGCTGATTTAGTTAGGATTTGTGGGGATGATAGTTTACCTATTCTCGTTGGTGGTGACTTTAACATTATTAGAAGACGAGAAGAGAAAAATAATGACAATTTTGATGGCCGATGGTCTTTCATGTTTAATGCGATCATTGAAAGCCTAGACTTGCGAGAGATTGATCTCACAGGGAGGCAATTTACTTGGGCTAATACTCTTCCAAATTCAACTTATGAAAAACTTGATAGAGTCCTCACAAGTATAGAGTGGGAACAAAAATTCCCTCTAGTGACGATGCAAGCGTTACAGAGGGGAATATCTGATCATACACCCCTTCTTGTAGATTCTGGTGAGGCGGCTCACCATGGGAACAAGAATCTTTTCTCTTTTGAAACGGCGTGGTTCGAGAGAGAGGATTTCCTTGAGTTAATCACAAGGGAATGGGTGAAGGAACACAGGGGCGTGTCACCTATTGATCGATGTCAGTATAAGATTAGACATCTTAGACAATTCTTGCAAGGATGGGCTAGGAACAATAGTGGTGCTTAAACAAAAGAGAAAGAACGATTGTTAATGGTTATTAATGACCTTGACATAAAAGCTGAAAGCACTGCGCTGGAGATGGATGAGCGGGTGGCTAAAAGAGATGCTGAAGTTAGTCTGGCAAAGCTTCTTAGAGAAGAGGAATTGAGGTGGGCACTTAGAGAGAAAGTGCGCCAGGTTGTTCAAGGTCATAACAATACTCAATTTTTCCATATGATTGCCAATGGGAAACATAGGAAAAAGAGAATCATTCAACTTGAACAAGATGAGGGTACGGTAGTTGGTCATGAAAATCTAAAATTGTATATCACCAATTATTATAAAAATCTTTTTGGGGCCCCAGCTGAGAACTATGTCACCCTCGATGCGGGCAGGGTGGACGACATTCCTCAGCTAAGGGAGGAAGAGAACGAAGTACTCACTGCACCTTTACGAGAGAAGGAGGTGTTTGAGGCGATATCCCAAATGGAAAATAACAAGGCACCTGGTCCTGATGGATTCCCAGCTGAGTTTTATAAGAAATGTTGGGGTATTATTAAAGGCGACTTGATGCCCATGTTCCAGGATCTTTTTAATGGCCACCTTCAGCTTTTTAAGCTTAACTTTGGTGCTATCACGTTGTTACCGAAGAAGGCGGAAGTGGTTCGCATCGAGCAATTCGGGCCAATATGTTTGCTCAATGTGAGCTTCAAGATTTTCACAAAGGTTGGCACAAACCGTTTGACTCAGATTTCCCATTCTGTGGTACAGCCAACCCAGACTGCCTTCATGCTAGGACGACACATTCTCGAGGGGGTGGTCGTTCTTCATGAGACCTTGCACGAAATTCACTCGAAGAAACTCGATGGGGTGGTCTTCAAAGTGGATTTTAAAAAGGCATATGATAAAGTGAAATGGCCATTCTTACAGCAGGCCTTACGTATGAAAGGATTCGATGAGGCTTGGAGGAAGCGGTCGAATCATTTGTACAAGGAGGCGATGTTGGCATCAAAGTAAATGATGATATTGGTCAAGATTTCCAGACGCTAAAAGGATTGAGACAGGGAGATCCGATGTCTCCGATCCTTTTAATGTGGTTTTGATATGTTGGATGTTCTTGTTAATAGAGCAAAACAGACGGCCAAGTAGGTGGTCTTATCCCACATCTGGTTGAGGGTGGGGTGTCCATTCTTCAATATGCCGATGATACAATCATTTTCATGGAACATGACCTTGTCAAGGCCAGAAATATGAAGTTAGTGCTTTGCCTTTTCGAACAACTATCAGGGTTGAAGATTAATTTTAATAAAAGTGAGCTGTTTTGCTTTGGACGCTAAAGAAGAACAAGAAACTTACAAGCAGTTGTTCGGGTGTGAATTAGGCACGTTACCCTTCACGTATTTAGGGATTCCGATTCATCACCGCAAGCTCACTAATAAAGCGTGGAAATGTATTGAGGATCGGTTTGAAAAGAGACTGAGTTGCTGGAAGGGCAAACTTCTGTCTTATGAAGGTCGATTGGTGCTTATTAATTCTGTTCTCACAAGTATGCCCATGTTCTTCCTCTCTTTCTTTGAAGTCCCGGTTGGGGTGCAGAAAAGATTGGATTTTTATCGGTCTAGATTCTTTTGGCAAATTGATGAAAACAAAAATAAATATAGATTGGCAAAATGGGATGTAATTTGCAGACCTAAGGATCAGGGAGGCTTGGGAATTGAAAATTTGGAGGTGAAAAATAGGTGTTTACTCAGCAAATGGTTGTACCGTTTATCGATAGAAACAGATGGAGTTTGGGCTCAGCTTCTGCGTAATAAATATCTCTATGCCAAAACTCTAGCCCAGTTACGGCCAAACCGTCGACTCACCGCTCGAAAGGGGTTATGAAGACGAAGGTAGCCTTCTTCACGGACTAAGTTTATTGTCGGGAATGGACATGAGACTAGATTTTGGGAGGATACTTGGTTAGGTGACTCACCACTGGCCTTGCAGTATCCGTCCCTTTACAACATAGCACAACGGAAAGAGGTCTCTGTTGCTACAGTGATGGGCTCCGTTCCTCTTAATATACAATTTAGGCGATCTGTTATTGGTGAGCGTTTGGGATAGATGGCTACATCTTGTGCGTAGGTTAATGGAGGTTAACCTTTCCGATGTACCAGACACTCTGCAATGGAAGCTTTCCAGGTCAGGAGTCTTCTCGGTCAAATCCATGTACATGGACTTGATTATCTTGGGACTATCCATGACGGTGCATATTTGGAAAGTTAAGGTGCCCTTGAAGATAAAAAGTCTTTATGTGATTTGTGCATAAGGGTGTCATTCTCACTAAAGATAATTTAGCTAAGCGTGGCGGGAAGGAAGTAAAAGATGTTGCTTTTGTGATCGTAACGAAACAATAGAGCATTTATTTATCAATTGTCCGCTTGCTAAACTACTTTGGCGAACTATTCATGTTAGCTTCAATATAACTCCACCTCTCACGATATCACATTTGTTTGATAACTGGTTGGCTGGAGTGGAGCCAAAGTCTGCGGCGCATATCCGAGTGGGAGCATGTGCATTACTTTGGTCTTTGTGGACCTGTCGCAATGACGTTGCCTTTAACAGACAAACCATCATTAATTTTTGCAGGTCATCTTGAGCATCTACTTGGATCCGTGACGTGGTTATTACTCAGCCGTGCGGACCTCAGGGAGCATATGGATATTGGTTGCAGCCGATGGGAGATGGTTGCACGGGATACTTACAACCGGTTTGGATGGCGATCCACTAATAGGATAGGCATTTAGAATCCTAGTCTTTGGGCGCCGGTTGTGATTTTATTTTTGGGCCACTTGTAGCATTTCTTTGGTTACTAAGTCCTTCGTTTATTTTTGAGACTTCTTGTTGGAACCTTCGGGCAACTTTTTTAATAATGGTTGTGTGCATCAAGAGATGCAGAGGCCGGGGGTAAGCCTTCTTTTCAAAAAAAAAATCATGCGGCTTGGATGGGTATACTTATTTATTTACAGCGTGAAGGCTATATGACTTCCTTGTTCTCATAACAAAAGCCCTCCTTGTTCTTTGTCAGAACGCCTACTAAGGTGAGTACTACTTCTTTTACATAGTGAATTTTACACGTAGATGTTCCAAGCCTGGCTACCAATCCCACAATTATCGTCTCTCGCTTATCAATCTAGCAAGCTAGGGGATCAAATTCTTGTAATGTTGCCACAAATGGATTCAAAAATAAGAGGAAAATCCATTCGAACTAAAAACAAGAAATATGCATGCATGGTTTCATTATGTTGGCTAGAAGAGTACCCTAAGAATCGGCGTCTTCAATCTTCTTAGGATCAAGAACTTAAGCTTTCTATTACTTAAATTATACGCTATCCATACCTTACTCTTACTTTGCTATTATAGATTGGAAGGCAAGAAAATGAATGTAGTCTTTTGAAGATCTCCTTTGACCGTTCCGCTCATAGTTGCTTAAAAGGAGAAGTCCAGGTAGTGGTTGCAAAAAATAAAATTATATCACTTCAAGAAAGTTGAAGAAAGTTCATGCACGAAAAGAAAAGGTCAAGGAAAGAACTGAGTTTGTTACGAAAGAAAGACCTATAATATGCCTATCCTAATTCAGGAAGACATAAGTCGGCTGGATAGTCCAACCAAGAAATAAATGGGATCATTTGGGTGGTATTGCTTGGCCACAAACAGTACAACACTATCTTAAGATGTGTGCTTCGATACACCTCTCTCAAATGCTTTGAGGAAGAAAAAAATTCGGCCCTATTAAATTCGTGCACTTTTTGGACACGCCCAGTGGCCTCACTCGTGTTCTAAGTGTCGCCTCCCTCTTTTTTTTACCATAGATTTTGGTCCCTCTCTCCCCTGGGAGACGAACTCCAAGGGGATGAAGGAGGATTTTTTTTTGGAAGTCGTGATCCGGCAAATTTGATCGCGAGAGTGCAGAAATCAGGTTGCGTGTAACAACTTAAAAAAATTCTTTTTCTAAACTAGGCAAAAGATTTGCCTCGTTAATTAATTAAGAAAAAAGTTTACAGAGTTACTGCTCAAAGAGAAGAGCACAACAACATTGAGTACAAAAAAAGGGGGAAAGGCTCTACCCTCAAGGTATCCGGTTACAAGTGTTTCAAAAAATTCTGAAGTTCCACGACTCCAAGCTTCCGGTCTCTGAAGACATTATTTGAGTTTGGTATGCATGCACATTTTGTTTTGTTTTGGCGCGAGGTATGCTTACATGTTGATCCACCGTGTACTCGTTATTTCTCGAAAGAAAAACAAAAACAAATTTGCGCGCCATGCTATCTAGTTTGGGCCCACGCGCAGAGAAGGTCAATGATTTGATGAGGACGCGGGGTGTTTTTAATTGTGTGGTGTCTTAGAGGTCGGTCAAGAGTCAAGACTCAAAAAGGCAAACACCAAGTGCAGCACTTGCAGCCACCAGATAGCTTCTCCACGCTCAACACTGACTCAGTGCTGACCAAATCCGTATACAATTCGGTTTCTCACGCTACTAATCTGCGCCGTGCGTACGTGCTTACCCGGCGTCGCAGGAGTAGTCGACGAGGTTAACGGGGTACTAGCAGCCACCGAAACGAAAACGAGTGGGTATGGGTAGCTTCATAACGGCGCACAGCCGCACACGCACACGTGTTGATGCCTGTCGGCTACTCGATTAATAAATCATTAAACAAGCAACCACATTGCCCAGGCGACCGTCGTGGCGGCCGGTAACTTGCTGATGTCATCTGGGAGAGATACGATACTCCTCTACTTAATCATTGTACTAACACTTTCACTAATTTCCTACTGTGGGTAGTACACGTAGGATAGGATCGTACACGTGCAGGATTGCTGGCTCTGTGGCGTTTTGCATCCATTTTTTGAAGCATATTTGCGATGTGATCATCGCATATCTTGTCTCAGTGGAATCTGCTCTGGTTTTTCGTTTTGGTTCGGCACGCACAGTTGGCACGCCGTCCGTCCGCATGTGCACACACGTCACCAGCTGACACGCAGAGATGCTGCTTAGCCAACCACCGTTCCTGATCAGACCGTTCGATATGCAGAAACTAGGGAAGCTATAATACCAAAACGATACCTGCACGTACGATCGCGCCGTAGGCAATATACATACACATACACAAAAATTGCAAAACGGTACACGTTTTGCACATGCGCTTACGTGTTTGTCAGCAGCTGCACAGTACGCGCCGATGCCGATGCCGATCGATCGATCGCGGAGCCGACCGGCCCGATCGCACGGCAGATCGGCCGACGAGACGAGACGACAGCCGCGCCCACCCGCACGTACGAGACGCCAACAATAACCCTATACTCTACTGAAGCTTCCTGCAGATCCCGTCACTTCCTTCCTCTACCGCGCGCTCCACGTCAGGCAAGCACGTAGGTCCCTGTCAGGCGGGGCCCCAGCGGCGCGTGTGCCCGTCGCATCGCACCGCACGGCGAGGTTTACCCGGAACGCTAACCCCGACCGAGCCCACCGCCCGGATCGCGCCCGCGTCGGACCGGACACCTAATCCGGCCCCTGGCCGCTGTATATATACACCAGCGCAGCACGGGCAGACCATCCAGAGCAAGCGCAAGTGGTGAAATCCATTTCCAAACGGAGCACACACACAGACGCAGTTAGAGCGAGCGAGCAGCCCCTAGCACACACGTGTGCAGCCGGTAGCCATGGGCGGCAGCGCGGCGGCCGGGAAGAGCGTGAACGGCGCGGGCAGGGCGGCCCCGAGGGTGCCGGTGCCGGAGGCGCGGCCGTTCCTCGACACGTTCCGGGCGAACCTCAAGGAGACCTTCTTCCCGGACGACCCGTTCCGCGCGGTGGTGCGGGAGCGGGGCTTCGCCCGGCGCGCGGCGGCCGCGCTCCGCTACTTCTTCCCGTTCCTGGAGTGGGCGCCGGCGTACAGGCTCGGCACCTTCAAGTCGGACCTCATCGCCGGCATCACCATTGCCAGCCTCGCCATCCCGCAGGGCATCAGCTACGCCAAGCTCGCCAACCTGCCGCCCATCCTCGGCCTCTGTAAGCGCATCATACATAACCATATATATGCTGCCATTGCCGATTTGCCATGCCGGGCGCGCTCTGCACTCTGCAGTGCATGCACGCGCGTGAGCTAGTGTCTCACTGTATCTATCACTATGTGACCGGCTGCAGACTCGAGCTTCGTGCCGCCGCTGGTGTACGCGATGATGGGGAGCTCCAAGGACCTGGCGGTGGGGACGGTGGCCGTGGCGTCGCTGCTCATCGCCTCCATGCTGGGCGCCGAGGTGTCAGCGACGGAGAACCCGGCGCTCTACCTCCACCTGGCCTTCACGGCGACCTTCTTCGCCGGCGTCATCCAGGCCTCGCTCGGCATCCTCAGGCACGTCGTATCATGCATGAGCTTCGTGCTCACTCTATTTAACTAATCTAACCATTGATTACGATTAGGAAAAATCACACCTAAGCTCTCTCTTGTGGGTTAAGCCACATACGTAGTTGGTGAGAATGGACGAGTCCAAAAGCACAGTGCCACCTTTCTAACTTGTCAAAAGTTAATCAGCTTCTAGACTAACCAGTATTAGTAATTAGCTCTAGGTATGTAACTGCTACGCCTACATATGTGTGGAGGTTTAGGTGTAACTGCTACGTACTTACTGGGATGGATGGATGCATGTGTGTGTGTACGTGCAGGCTGGGCTTCATCGTGGACTTCCTGTCGCACGCGGCGATCGTGGGGTTCATGGGCGGCGCGGCGACGGTGGTGTGCCTGCAGCAGCTCAAGGGCATGCTGGGGCTGGAGCACTTCACCACCTCCACCGATCTCGTCTCCGTCATGCGCTCCGTCTTCTCCCAGACACACCAGGTCCAGTATCTAATCACTCATCATCTCTTAGTACCTAAAGATAACTGACACTTGCATCTTGTTACCCATACATACATAGTAGCTAGTAGGTACCTGCTAGGACTCCAAGAGCCCATAGTAGGTATGCACCTTTTAGTGCTTTTTTCTTGCATGTTGTGATCAAGCTAGTGGCTACTAGTAGAATTTTGCAGCACCGTGCGTATGTCTGTCCGTAGATAGTCGCCAAGAACTTATTAATAGGCCATGAAAAACGGACGGAAAGTATGATGACACTTTGGGACTGGGCTCCCGGGGGCACAAGCCTCTGGAGTAGATAGCCATATATGTCTAGACCAGCAAGGTTAATTACGTGCATGCCCGTGAAGGACAGGAACATGACACGACGGCGAGCTCCACTTGCCTCTACGACCGGCCATGCCTATGTCCATGTCTTTCTCTGCACTGCAGCTTGGTCCAGCTCGCTGTCTGGGCACAGTCACATACGTACATATGAGGGACATGCATCCGATCGACCATTGCATGTGACTAGCTAGCTAGTAGTACTACTTGTTAACAGTCCGTGTATGTTACTGACGGGTTCAGTTGGTTGGATGGCTTTGATTTGCAGTGGCGATGGGAGAGCGTGGTGCTCGGCTGCGGCTTCCTCTTCTTCCTCCTCGTCACCCGCTTCTTCGTAAGTCAAGTCTACCAGTAACACTAATATTCTCACTTTACTTCCCAGATCTTTTGATCACCTTGTCTTTTTAAAATGCTAAGTATACCATATGCTTTCGATTGCTTTTTCTTTTTTAATCACAAGGTAAACACCTCATGCTTAACTTGTGCGTGACAAAATCCCGATTCGCCTCTCTATTAGTGTAGCAGTGTAAGTGGCGCAAGAATCTCTGGTCTGGTAAACTAATGACGTGCCCAATAACACCGAAAGGGGTGCATAAACTAGGACCACAAGAGAATCGATCGACCCATCCATCCACGGAATGGATCCATGGATCGTCCCCAATCATTGGGCCTTTTCTTGCACCTCTAACTCCATTACTGTACTACTAGCAGCCTGTTATAATCGTCCATGACGTAGTACCGCACCCTGTACTCGGATCGTGACAGCACAGACGCTGCCTCGATCGTGACACGATGTTTTGGAAATAATGGCCATGCATGAGAAGCTAATCCCATTTGTGCCCGGTGAAGTGAATAGCAAGGATGGTCCATGGATGCATATGGCTGGCTAGTGCCTAGACCCAGTGTTTAGCTGCGTCAGTCGGTCAGTCAATCAGTCACAGGTCTGCTCGAGCTCGAGAGATGCAGGAAAGACAATTTTGTGCTGTGAGCTTTCTGGAGATGAAGTAGCTAGGCGGGGTAGCGCCTACTCCACATGAGGACGCCCGCTCGTGAGGAGTAGTTCATTGGCGGGACAAGAGAATCCATCCATTGGGCGCCTTTGGACACATAGCCTGCACCAGCACGCAGCACATGCCTCTCATCTCTGACGATCTGATCTTGTTCCATACTTCCATTGTCATCTTCCTCCTCGTCTGTCTCTGAAGAACACCATGCAAAAATAACATGCGCCTTTACACAAACCCAATTTGATCTCTGCTCTGTAGATAGTATATGTGACCTGGGGGGCTCCTTCCTTTTTGCGTCTGAAAAGGAAAATCCTCTTGTCTTTTCAAGGTGTTGGTAGTGACGGAGAAGCATAATTTTGAGCCAGACAGCGCGTCGATTGCATCGTGTCATTTTCTGTCAGCAGCAGGACAGCGCTTGACCCGCGTGCTGACTATAGCTTGTTTTCGCATCGGTGTCACGCCGATGGCGAAATGCATGCATCGGACCGGATATCATGGGCGGGGAAAAGAGCCGACCTGCGGAATTATTGCAAAAGGCCAAGCTCCACTAACCGCTGCATTATGGTGCGATATATAATTAACTAATCTGAAATGAGATGCCTGAGGTAGCTTGTTCTTGGGGAGAATATCACGTGTGGTAGTGTAGCCACCCAATTTTATATGTCTCGATAAAAAAAATACTTGTTATTGAGTATTCCAATGTTTTCGTCATGTTTCGAAGCGCACCCGGCCATATGATATGCCCAGTTCTGTTCTGAATTCTGATACTACAAGACTCTGAATATTTATGTATGAATACTGTTTTAGAACTACTTCTTGGTCTGAACTTTGAGGCTCTTGGTCCAAGTTGAACCAAGAACTGATTACCTAACAGACCATTTCTTGCTGCTCTGAAACCACTTCAAGTTACCGGAGTATTTCCTCCGTCCGGAAATACTTGTCTTAAGAATGGTTGTATCTAGACTTATTTTAGTTATAGACATATCCATTTTCAATCATTTCTAAGACAAGTATTTCCGGACGGAGGGAGTATTACTCTAGATATTATTAATGTTTCATGGAACTAATCTTATGCTTAATTTGGGCAGAGCAAGAGGCAGCCTAGGTTCTTCTGGGTATCCGCCGCCGCGCCATTGACGTCGGTCATCCTCGGGAGCCTCCTGGTCTACTTCACCCATGCCGAAAACCATGGCGTTCAAATTGTGAGCAGCAACCCATATACATTCAACACAACATTCGTTCCACGTTATGTCGAGTGAGTAACTGACTGAATGACTGACGCCGTTTTGGAACAATCTAGATCGGTAATCTGAAGAAAGGCCTGAACCCAATCTCCATTACAAACCTTCAATTCACGCCGCCGTACATGATGCTCGCCTTGAAGACCGGCCTCATCACCGGCGTCATCGCCCTCGCCGTAAGCCCAGCAAAATCATATGCTTCGCCCAAGTAAATTACACCGGCGAAAGATTGAATATCTCACACCTGCCGGCTGGGGTATATGCACATGCGCAGGAAGGGATCGCCGTCGGCCGGAGCTTCGCCATGTTCAAGAACTACCACATCGACGGCAACAAGGAGATGATCGCCATCGGGACGATGAACATCCTGGGCTCCTTCACCTCCTGCTACCTCACCACGGGGCCTTTCTCCCGGTCCGCCGTGAACTACAACGCCGGGTGCAAGACAGCCATGTCCAACGTGATCATGTCGCTGGCGGTGATGGTGACGCTCCTCTTCCTGACGCCGCTCTTCCACTACACGCCGCTGGTGGTGCTGTCAGCGATCATCATGTCGGCGATGCTGGGGCTCATCGACTTCCCGGCCGCCGTCCACCTCTGGCACGTGGACAAGGTGGACTTCTGCGTCTGCGCGGGGGCCTACCTCGGCGTCGTCTTCGGCAGCGTCGAGATGGGGCTGGTGGTGGCCGTGGCCATCTCGGTGCTGCGGGTGCTGCTCTTCGTGGCGCGGCCGAGGACGACGGTGCTGGGCAACGTGCCGGACACCAACATCTACCGCCGGATGGACCAGTACACGACGGCGCGGACGGTGCCCGGCGTGCTCGTGCTGCGCGTGGACTCGCCCATCTACTTCGCCAACTCCGGCTACCTGCGCGAGAGGTTCACCCGGTGGATCGACGAGGACGACGAACGGACCAGCGCCAAGGGCGAGACCGGCGTGCAGTACGTCGTCCTCGACATGGGTGGTAAGTTACAACTTGTATGAAGAACTTTGCTCCGTCTGAAAGTTGGGCATTGGATCTGAAACTATCGTTTCTCTCCGCAGCTGTGGGTAGCATCGACACCAGCGGGACGAGCATGCTGGACGAGCTCAAGAAGACCCTGGACAGGAGGGGGATTCAGGTAAGAACAGAGCAACACAGACTGTCATCTTTCTTCTTCTTCTGAAGAAAGTATATGCATGCTCTGTCATGAGCCATGGCTGATTTCTCCTTGGTTTCAGATCGTGCTGGCGAACCCGGGGAGCGAGATCATGAAGAAGCTGGAGAGCTCCAAGGTGCTGGAGCTCATCGGCCACGAGTGGATCTTCCCGACGGTAGGTGAGGCCGTGGCGGAGTGCGACTTCGTGCTGCACTCCCACAAGCCGGGCATGATCGCCGACGGTGCCTCGCACGAGAACATGGTCTGATTGGGTCTGTACCGACCTGAGTTGAGTTGTTAACAGGCAATGCGAGCCGAGATCAGTATAAACATCTCGAGCTATTGTACTCCTACATTGTGGATGAAATCCACATGAAATGAATATCACCGTTTTTGTTGGTGTTGAAGCAAAAGCCAAGCTTGTGCAAATGCAATATAAGTACTCGGTAATGTGAACAAATGATATAGTACGAGACTAACCTTCTCAAACTTGCTTCTTGCATGGTTGCATGACGTAATGGGATGCCATCACTGCTAATAACAAAATTTGGGAGACAGATCAGAAATACACTTGCAGAGGACAGACAAATATGAACAGAAAAGTTAACAGACATATGAGGCACTGAGAGTATAAGACTACTAATAACCAAATCGGCGATAGATCAGAGTACCAGTATCGACTACCAAATTCCAAGATGGAAGATAAAAGTAGATCTAAATACAGTAAAAAGGGAGTGAGAATTATATCCCTGAAAGAAGCATTCTCATATATCTTCATTGCAGACATAGAGAAACAGTGAAGGGCAACGGAATCACAAAATGCTTCGATTCATAACAGTATCAGTAGGATTAACTAGTTAAAACTAGGGGGACATTGCCTCATTTTTTTAACAAGGACAAAACTCTGAATGCATGAGCTCCTTGCTAACATTATCATGCAACTCATTACAGAAGAGACACTAAAGACATCACTTGCTGCAGCTCCAAATCAGAAGGAACATGAGCCTGTTGGGCTGCCTACAGAACGAAACGGTTAAGTCTCGGTCATTGTTTTGGGGCGCACGCAGCCGCAGAAGGGCACCCTACTCTTCTTCTTCTGCCCGGCGTCATTCTTGTCCTTCTTTGCGTACACGTAGTCCCTCAAGAGCAGCCGCGAACGCTTCTCCGAGACCTTGACCCTCTTGAACTCGTGCTCTTCCTCGAGCTTTAGCAGCACGTACTGTATCTTCTGGAGCTCGAGGTCCAGCCTCGCGACCTTCTCCGACCCTTTCTGCACCTGCTCGGAGATCTTCCTTCTACTGGAATAGCCCTCTAGGTCGGCACTCACCTCGAATGCAGGATAATTCTCAGCCTTCTTCGTCAAACTGCTGTTGAAACCTATCTGTTCCAAGACAGAGCCCTCGATCTCCTGCAGCTGAGCCCTGATGCTGCTGTACTCTGAGCTCATGGGAGATTTGCCCTTGGAAGTTCCCTCGATTTTCTGCTTCACTTCCTCGATGCTTGCTTGGATGATTAGCAGCCCCTGAGCATCGGTGGCGAGCTTCTCAAGGACATTTTTGGTCCATAATTGTTGAGGTTCCAGGGTTGCTGTCGATATCTCGAGTCTGTTGATCCCTTGGTCTCTTCCTCTTGCTATTTCAAAGGAAGTGTACTGACTCTTCACCTCCTCCACCTCTTGTATGTCATGTTCAGATGATGAGGATTTGGCTGTCCCATTCTTGCAATCTTTCTCAGCAGTCTCCCACAGCTGGAGCATCTCATCATCAAGCTCTGCATTTGCATCACCACCAAGAGGGTAGACAGCAGCTCCGGAGCCATATGGTGGGCAAGTAGATACCTGGTCAAGTTCGATATCTTTCATGATCTGTGCTTGCTTCCCTTTGGAGTTATCGGCGTCATATTTTTGCCTATCATCCTCCATGTATTGTTCCTTGTGTCTAATGCATGAACCTTTTCTTGATTTAAGATCTTGAATTTCCAGATTCGCCGACTCCAATTTAGCAGCGAATTCAGTAAACTCCTTATCTTGGCGGTCCTTGACATCTAATATCACAACCCGGAGTGCTTCAACTCTTGCAATCAAGCTGTCCAACTCCAAAACTCCTGATGGTATGTCTAGGAACTCTGAACCACGTCTGTCATCTTGTACAAGCTCCTGCATAAGCCAAATATATTATAAGTGAAAGGTAGAACTATCTAGTTTACATGACATAATGCTATTTGTCAAGGAGAATTTTTTTTTCCTCTTTTAGTGTCACTATGAAGAACTTTTATAATAAACACAGTATATTGCATATCCGTGGAGAATGGAAAATGCTCCAGTTTCATAGGACGGGGCAGCTTACCAAATTGCCTTCCTTATCTGAAAGTAAATGGGTGCCTCCCTCCAGCATGCTTATCTGATCCGACAGAGATGCTAAAAGTGGCAGATATCTGCTCATCTCTGCCTTCAGTTCTGCAGTTTCTGCTCCCATGACGGCAATCCTTCTGTGCAGCTCATCAACATAAGCATCCCTTGAGGAGATTTCTTTCATTAGCATTCCCTTTTCAGTGATCATTCTGATCTCAAGAGCCTCGCATTCCATCATCAGCTCAAGTAGATGTTCCTCATAGATCATGACATTCACCGAACAAGTTATCATATCACTCACGAGTGAAACAATTTCCCTTTCATGTTGCTCATTCTCTTTTGTCACCATCTCAAGTGTAGACACCAAACTCTCTTCCTTCTGCTTATGAGTGTCAATATCTCCTTGCAACGCCACGTTAGCTTCGCAAAGAAGAAGATAGTCATTATCCCTAACAGCACCTTGTTCAGTTAGCGCTGTGATTTTCTCCTCAAGTTCACCTTTTGCATCTTCAGCAGAAGCCTCAAGATCCCTGAGAACTCTGCACAATTCCTGGTTTGTCTCCTGCAAGAATTGGTTCTTCTCATCTGCCTTGCGTAGCTCATCATCCTTCTGCATTAACCGTGCCATGCCATTGCTGAGTTCAATGTTCAACGTCTCCTCCTTCTCACTACCTTGCTGCAACCTTTGGCACATCTGTTCATTCAGCTCAATAAGCTTGTGATTTTCATTCCGCGCAAAAAGCAATTCTGCTGCACCTGCCTCCACTTCTTTCTCAAGTTCACACTTCTGCAAGTGCAGATCTCTGAAGTCAATGACTATTTCTGTAAGAATTGTTCCAAGAACAGATAGCTCAGCTTCCATGAA
This sequence comes from Aegilops bicornis, assembly GCA_021605145.1. Lineage (NCBI taxonomy): Eukaryota > Viridiplantae > Streptophyta > Magnoliopsida > Poales > Poaceae > Aegilops > Aegilops bicornis. The sequence continues at coordinate 603,504,023 of CM038672.1, forward strand.
GACATTTCTAAGTTCACTCTCCTCTTTATGCTTTACATGGTTGCAAGTTTCACGAGACAAAGTCTGAAGCATAATTTCATCATGAATCACACTAGGACATCCTAAGTCCTTGCAGACATTGAGGATCTTTATTTGCTGTGAGATTCCCTCCCTTAGTTCCTTATTGTGTTTCAGCAATACTTCCTTCTCCTCTTCTTCATTTTTGGCTTCCTCCTTGAGCCGTGATATTACTGCCTCTGCAGAATGAGCGGCCTTTATGAACTTCTGGCATTCATCAAAGAGAGCAAAGTTTTTGTCTTTAACATCAGCCAAACTATTATTCAAGATCAATGCACTGATAGAAGCATCTGTACAATCTTGCAGCTCTTGATCAAGCATCTCGTCCATATGGCAGATTTTCTCTTGCAGGGAAGAAACTGTCACTTCAAAGTCATTTATCTGTATTTGGTGCAACCTGAGCAAAGCTTCATGCTGTTCATTTCTAATTTCCACCTGATCTTGTAGATTCTCAAGTTGACTATATAAGAGGTCTTTCTCTGCTAACAAGGACGAGTTCTTGCCTCCCAGATCAGCATGCTCGTCCTCCAGAGATTTCATAGCCAGTGTAGCGCTCTCCAGCTGACAGGAAATAAGATTTGGATCAGATAGGAACGGGACTGTTCAAGCAGACTATGAACAAGAAGAGTATAATTTGTACTAACAAGGGAACTTAAGACGGATGAATATTTAATCAGATAGTTAAGAGTGAAGGCACAATTATAGTAATACCTGGAACAGAATATTGTCCTTTTCAGCAAGAAGAGCAGAGTTATTGGCAAGATAACACCGGGACAGTTCTTCTGAATCTTTTAACTTCATTCTCAGTTCTCCTATCTCAGAATTCACATTAGAGAATGAAATCTCCAACATGGACTTTTGCTCCGAAATATCAGCATATTTTTTATTGAGGATATGTAGATCCCGTGCTAGAGCATCCTTCTCAGAACTATGCAAGCAAACATCATATTTCAGAGAGCTTTGTGAAGCTTCCAGTTCTTTTATGATCTCCTTCAGGGCTTCAGTTTCAACAATTGCATTTGAAAATGATTTCTTCAAGATCAAACACTCGTCTGACAGCTTCTCCATCTCACATGTTTTTTCCTCGAGTAACTGCTGGAGTGCTGCTGCACTTCTGTTTACTGCCTCCATCTCATGTTCCAGTGAACAGTACTGCTTCTCCAGAATTTCTGTCTCTTTCTTCTGATGGGTCAATTGACTCTGAAGTATCTCCTTGTCACCAATGTGGAGCCCCACTTCATTCTCTAGATTCACTTTCATTTCCTTCAACATGTCCAGTTCATCGTGAAGGCCACTGATAGTTAATTCAGAAGAAAGATTTTGTTCACCAAGGATACTGTTGTCCTCTGCATGCTTGGATATCATGCTCTCAAGGTCCAACTTACTGCTCTCCATTTCATTCAATTTATCATTTAGCCTCTCGATCTTCAAAACCAACCCACTGACTTCTTCCTGAGACTGAGAATGCATATTTGTCATCATAAGAAGAGATGCTTCAGCTTCGATGTGCTTATGTGCTTCATCTTCCAGCTTAGTCTGCAAGGTATCCACCTCTTCTCTCTTCTGTTTGAGTTCTTTATCAAGCATTTGCCCTTTTTGTTCAGAATTCTCTAGTTCAGCCTGCACTTCAGAGAGTTCAGATTCTAGATCAGATACTCTCGCCAAGGACTGCTTGTGCTGAAGAAGAGCTGCTTCCTTTTCGGTATTCAGCAGCAAAATGGTGTTCTTAAGCTCCGAAGATATGTTTTCCACTTCATTCAACTTTCTGTTCAGCTTGTTAATCTCAAGGGCTAACCTGTTCACTTCTTCCTGAGAATTAGAATATAGATTAGTTATTGTGAGAAGAGCTGCTTCACCCTCGGCATTCTTTCGGGCTTCATTTTTCAAACTAGTCTGCAAGGTATCCACCTCTTCTCTCGTCTGCTTGAGTTCTTTATCAAGCATTTGCCCTTTTTGTTCAGTATTCTCTAGTTCAGTCTGCACTTGAGAGAGTTTAGATTCCAGATCAGATACTCTCACCAAGGACTGCTTGTGCTGAAGAAGAGTTGTGTCCTTTTCGGTATTCAGCAGCAAGATGGTGTTCTTGAGCTCCGAAGACACGTTTTCCACTTCATTCAACTTTCTGTTCAGCTTGTTAATCTCAATGGCTAACCTGTTCACTTCTTCCTGAGAATTAGAATATAGATTAGTCATTGTGAGAAGAGCTGCTTCACCCTCGGCATTCTTTCGGGCTTCATTTTTCAGACTAGTCTGCAAGGTATCCACCTCTTCTCTCTTCTGCTTGAGTTCTTTATCAAGCATTTGCCCTTTTTGTTCAGCATTCTCTAGTTCAGCCTGCACTTGAGAGAGTTTAGATTCCAGATCAGATACTCTCACCAAGGACTGCTTGTGCTGAAGAAGAGTTGTGTCCTTTTCGGTATTCAGCAGCAAGATGGTGTTCTTGAGCTCCGAAGACACATTTTCCACTTCATTCAACTTTCTGTTCAGCTTGTTAATCTCAATGGCTAACCTGTTCACTTCTTCCTGAGAATTAGAATACAGATTAGTCATTGTGAGAAGAGCTGCTTCACCCTCAGCATGCTTTCGGGCTTCATCTTTCAGACTAGTCTGCAAGCTATTGACCTCTTCTTTCTTCTGCTCGAGTTCATCATCAAGCATTTGAACTTTTTGTTCAGAATTCTCTAGTTCAGCCTGCATTTCAGAGAGTTGAGATTCCAGATCAGATACTCTCACCAAGGACTGCTTGTGCTGAAGAAGAGCTGTGTCCTTTTCGGTATTCAGCAGCAAGATGGTGTTCTTGAGCTCGGAAGACACGTTTTCCACTTCATCCAACTTTCTGTTCAGCTTATTAATCTCAAGGACCAACCTGTTCACTTCTACCTGAGAACTAGAATATAGATTAGTTATCGTGAGAAGAGCAGTTTCACCCTCAGCATTCTTTTGGGCTTCATCTTTCAGACTAGTCTGCAAGCTATCAAACTCTTCTTTCTTCTGCTCAAGTTCTTTATCAAGCATTTGCACTTTTTGTTCAGCATTCTCTAGTTCAACCTGCACCACTGAAAACTTAGATTCCAGATCAGATATTTTTACCAAGGACTGCTTGTGCTGAAGAAGAGTTGCGTCTTTCTCGGAATTCAGCAGCAAGATGGTGTTCTTAAGCTTGAAAGACAGGTTCTCCATCTCATTCAACTTTCTGTTCAGTGTCTCATTCTCCAGGGCCAATCTATTTACTTCGTCCTGTGATTGGAAGTATTGATTCTCTTTTGACATGAGCAATGTCTCAGCTTCCACACGTTTCTTGCCCTCATCTTGCAGACTTGACTGCAGAAAATCGACCATGACATTCTTCTGAGCAAATTCTTGCTCCAGTACCTGCAACCTCTCCTCAGTTTTCTCTGCCTCCAACTGTGTCTCCGAGACTTCTGACTTCAGATCGGTTACTCTTTCTAAGGACAGCTGCAGTTGAAGAAGTGCTGCATCTTTCTCGGTATTCAAAACAGAGATGGTGTTCATAAGTTCACACAATAAGTCCTCCACAATCAGATTGCTGTCCTGCACTTCACTTAACTCATCGTTTAACTTTTGAAGATCCATAACAAGCTTACCCACTTCTTCCTGAGATTCAGAATGCAGGTTTGCCACCACCCTAAGTTCTGCTTCGGCATGCATCCGTTTATGGCCTTCCTCCTCCAAATTATTGTGAAGGCCATCCACCACTTCTTTGTGGTGTTTCAGTTCTTGTTCCAGCAAATGGACTTTCTCCTTATTTTTATCCAGATCTGACTTTACATCGAAAAGATGTGCTTCTAAATAAGAAAGTCTCTCCAAGGACTGCTGCTGTTGAACTAGCATTGCGTTTTTCTCAGAATCCATCTCCAAAATGGTGTTCTTGAGTTCTTGTGAAATGTTCTGCAGATTCAACCTATCATTTTCAGCCTCACTGAGCTTCTCGCTTAAGGTTTCGAGATTTTGTGCTAGTGTCTTGGCTTCTTCCTGGGACTGCAAATGTAGGTTCTCCACTCTGAGAAGAGTTGTTTCAGCAAGCATGCACTTCTGCCCTTCCTTGTGCAAACTACTTTGAAGGATACTAACTTCTTCGGTCTTGCATACAAGTTCCCGCTCCAGTATCTGGGCTTTATTTGCAATCTTCTCTGTTTCCGATTGTGCAAACAGAAGTTGAGCTTCCAAGTCACTCAATTTCTTGTTGGAGTATTCAAGATCTTGTGCCAGCCTTTTAACCTCTTCCTGAGACTGGGAATGCAGGTCTTCCATTGCAAGAAGAGCTGCTTCCTTTTGCATGTAATTGAAGTGTTCATCCTGCAGCCGAGTATGTATGGCACCAGCCTCTTCTCTCTTCTGTTCAAGTTCTTGCACCAGCAATTGTACCTTCAGTTCAATCTTATCCTGCTCTGATTGTGACTTCAAGAGCTTGGATTCCAGATCAGAAACCTCCTCAATACACTGCTGATGTTGTAGTAGAGCCACATCTTTTTCAGTATTTATTTGTGTGACAGTGCTCCTCAGGGAGTGGATCTCACTCTCGAATTCACTGTTTGAATCCACCAGATCTTTTCTATTTTGTGCAAGTTCTTGCTGCTGCATCATGATCTTCTGGCCCAGAGTTTCAAGCTCGGATTGCATTGTGTTGTTACATGACTCGGCACTGTTTACATTCTGAACTTCCCTGTCCATATGATCAGAGAGTTTCTTGAGTTCGTTGTGTGCCTTAGAGAGCTCAGTCTCTAAAGCAGACAATCTTTTGGTGGATTCGCTGTACTGCACAAGGGCTTTGTCCTTCTCAGAAATCAAACATGAGATGGTGTCCTTAAGGCTTTGGCATTCATTCTCAGCATTGTTTGCCCGCTGAGACTCAGATGAAACTTGTTGCTTTAGATTTTGGCTCTCTGCTAATAATTTGGAAATCTCATTTTGCAAATTCATGATGTCATCACTTGCATCTTGTTTCACTTTAGCATCTGGGCTTTCAAAACTGAGGCCTTTTCTTACTTTCCCATCAGAGAAATTGAGACGATGGGCACTATCACAGCTTTCAAACAAATCAGTGAACTGTTTGAGACCTTTGCGACTTGATAAAGAACCTATTTCATCAGGGTGTGTACCATTCCTCTTGACAGTAAATAGCGGTGGTGAAACACCAAGTGCATCCCTGTGCAGATCATCAGGTTCAAAAGGTGCACGCAAGGGTGTCATCATTTCTGGTGTACGTGGCTCCCCTTCTTGGCTTGAGGGAGGCGAGTCCTCAGACATTGATGGCATCTGATTTGGAAACTCCTCTGAAATTGTCCGATGGGCCTGCCGGAGTGCACCAGTTGCTTGATCGTACCTTTCTGCTAAGGCACGGTATGCTCTGTAAAACTCTTCCACATGTTTCATGAGCTCAGGGCGTTTTTTATAGTACATTTCTGCTCTCCTTGCAAAAGAATCAGCATCTTCATTGATAAGTTTTATCATCGCCTTGACCATCATATCCATGTCTGTTCACAAAAAGAAATTCAATTAGTCACATGCCATTCAATATTACTAGTTTATTTTTCTTAATTCTACTTTCAACAATGTAATCAGATTCTACATGATGTATCAACAAAGTAAATACAAAATGATGAGAGATGAATGTAGGTCAGAAATAAAATATTACTCCCAGGAAGTAAAAAATATGTTTAATACAAGAAAATGCAAAGGAACCAAACAAATATCTTATTATATACACATACATACTGAACTCCCAAAAAACTAACCAAACAAAATATTAAGCCTATTGTAACATAAATATTTTGGTAATACTGTTTCTTTTATAGACCGGGTTTTGGTAATACTGTTCCTAATCATACAATAGCATTTCAGTTCAAAAATCATAAGATAGCAAATTAAGCATGTAGAGAATCATGACAATGAGGTGAACTGAAGTAGTCACGTACTCACGTGTTTATGCTATTGTTAAAAATAGATATGGCAGGTTTATGTAGTGTTGCATAATCACATTACAAGCAACATCATTTAGTTTGTGAATTACAATGTGCTAATGCAATTTGCAAACAAAAATTCAAATTAGTGTCAGCCCAGCCTCTTTGTTGACTTCAGAAATTAATTCAAGTTGAAGGATCAAAAGTTTGTTATCTACGATAAGGCAATAGCCCTGTCTTTTGCTGTCACCTTTCTACCTCAATAAAGAGAGATGCCTATTTCGCATTGATGAACTTCGATTGCCAGATATGAGATTATATCAGTCCGGCGCTGAGAACTTGAGAAGATGGTCCAAAGTGGTCATGAACAAAATTTACAGACTAAATGATCATGAAACAAAGGCACTTAGCAGACTTTGTAAATCTACATGAAAAAGTTATGTATATTGGATCTGTTTGTGGCACACACGTTAGTAGGAATTGAACTAGCAAATTTACAAACAATACAAGCTGGATCGTACGGATTATTGAGATCAGAATGTTCCAACACACCAAACACAGATATCCAGCAAAGGCAAGTTTTGAACTATCTGCCAGACAAGAAAACGTATATACAGAAAAATGGCTTGCATTGCATGTGCATTTTATATTTAATTGAGTGGTTATAAAGCATGATGCAAAGCTCAACAAAACACTGTTCGCTCATATGTACAATTTTTGATACTAACACATGTACTCCACACCAAAATAACAAGAAAGCATAAACAATAATGAATCGTGCAAAAACATGCATACCAGTAAGATTCTCCTGAAGCCATTTGGAGTTCTTAGGGCTGATATGGCTAACCCACAACCATGAGTACCGTGTATTATTCGAGTCATGACGGACTAAAGTCGCCATTGTGAGAGAGGAGCAAGGTAAACCACCACAGATGGCACGATGTTTCTCGACTTCTTTGGTGCTCAGGATTGAGCAACCCTGCGGTATGATATCATGCGTGGCGACAGAAGATGACTCCACTGCTTCAGAATACGCATTCAAGCAGCCGTGAAGTATATCATGCTTCCGGGCAAAGCGAAGAGCGAGGAGCCCGAAGAGCACACAGAATCTCCCAATCTGTAAGCAGTTTACCTACAGTGCACAAGCGTAGATCGATCAGCAGTTAAAACTAGGATTTACAATTTCTGCTCTTTTTTTAGAAACTGCGTGAATGGAATCCACCGAATGGGAAACAGCACAATGTAAGCTGAAAATTAGGGGTCAAGATTGGTACTAGTCAGTAGAAATATTCACCTCCCATCCACAGATGTCCTGATAAACGCAGCAGAATGGATGAAGTCTCGAACCAGTTTCGGAGCATGCAAAGACAGGTTAACAATCCCACTGCATTACGCCCAGAAAAGAAACAGTGTTCAGTAAAGAGATGAAAACAAACTAAAACAGCAAGAAATGGAAGAAAATGAAACTGCAGGGATGATTAGCTATGAAGATACTGGAAAAGGAGGTCCAATGCTATGGAACATGGTAAAATCAGGAGAGAGAAATAAATAAAAGAAGATAATCATTCACACACCCCTAGAACTTGGAGGGAAGCCAATGCTACATCAGAGTCCCCCCGTCGCAAGCAATACCAGAGGGAATCAAGCAGTGGTGTCCCACCCAACCAGAGGCAAGAGACCACACGCACGATTCACCGCCCACTGTTCTTCCCCATCCCACTAACCCAATGAAGCAGCAGAACACCAACTGGGAGGCAGATACCAACCAACAAAGACCAGAATGCGCCGGAAAAAGCTGAACCGGAGAACAGATCAAGAGGAGAAGACGGGGAAGCACAGGTTGTTGGTAAAGATCCAATCTTGGAGCGGAGGAAGGAAGGAGGGAGGGAGGGAAGCGCAGTGGCGTACCGCAGCGGAGCCTGGCTGGTGGCGACAAGGCAGGCAAGAATCAAGATCCCATCTCACCTCACGGTCTCTCTCGCCCCCATTGCCTGTGGTCAGCACGCCACTCACCAGTCACCAGCAGCAGCAGTGCCCTTGAAGTGTGCACATGCCGAGGGAAGGCTGTGCAAAGCGCAAAGGAAAAGCAGAGGGCCGGTGGAGGCCAAGCACAAGCAGGCGCGGCACAGCGGGGAAACACACTGTGGCAGGATAGCGGAGCTTTTCGTTTTTCCTGGGGTTGTGATTTGAGCTGTGTGGTTGATTTACCGGTGGTTAGTGTGGCAATGAAAGCGGTCCTTGAAGGCAATAATAATGATAAAACCAATCGGGTGGCGGTGCTTTCTGAAAAGTTGTACTAAATCGGGTGAACGGACGGACGGTGATGTTCTATTGCCAATTAAATCCCGGGTTAGAGAAGTTGAAATGTTTATCCAGGACGGAAGGAAACTGCCGCCGGGGTTGATGGGCGGGTTCAATATTGCATTTACCCACCCGTTTGACCGCGGTGTCTTTTCCGGCCAGGCCTCTGCAGTTGATGCCTCCAATGTTGGTTCACATGCGTTGTTTCTGCCACTCCCTGTGTCTTCTAGAGAAGCCCAAGAACCCAAGACATGTTTTCTAGTGCTGCAGAAGGCACGCTTGACTGACTTAACCTGGGATTAATCCAGAGAGAGAGAGAGAGAGAGAGAGAGAGAGACCCGAGGGAAAACAAAATGATGGGGTGATCTGAACGATCCCCATGCCCATGTGACACGCGCACCTGCCCTCGCGAAAGTGGCACATAGAAAAATGTTCATTTGGCATTTCCCTATGCCATGACCGATCTGCCGTACTGCGCCTCTAACTAATGCTCATCTAGCATCTCCATGTGGTCCGGTGATCTGTTTCCTCGCTCCCTCTGCGTGTGTCTGATCTCCTTATTCGTTTGGTGCTGCTGATCTGAACTTGGCTGGTAGAAAAGATTAAAAGAAAAGGAAGAAAAGAAATCCTCCGTGCAGATCAAGCAGTCTCGCCCATTGCTCTCGAACATTATTACCCACCCGGCAGCCCATGAACTCGGGCATCAACCAACCACCGGTGCGGTGCAGGTGGCAGCACTAGTACGTAGGAGTACTTGACATGAGCTACGATCTACGTACAGCCAACAGGGCACGTACGACGGAATTCCACGTACGATACGACCGATTTGCCGAGGGATTTCCGTATGTCCATGTGAGCGCAAGGAAAATTCAGCAGCTACCACCAATCCGGCGGGTCCCCGGATCTGCGTGGCCATCATCACTCATCAAGAACCGAAGAAACGGACGGTCACACTCAGACAGCCCCTGCGCTCGCTCACGTGCCGGCCTCGTGGCTCCCTTGCCTCGCCACCTCGCCTCACATGGCGCGAGGCATCTGCTGCTGCGTGTCCTCCACCTGCTTGCCGCTCATGCTGCTGCGGTATTATTGCGTGCGTCGCCAGGCAGGATCGCCGACGCAATGGGCTTCCGTTCTGTTCTGCTGCTGCGGACTGGGAGAGCCTCCGCCAGCTTCCCCATCGTGCTCGTCGGCGTTCCCCCCGAGCACGAGCAGCCGCCGCCGCCGGTGCCGTTTTCTGGTTACGATTTTCGAGGGAACGGAAAATTTCGCTAGGGTTGCCGACCTTAACATAGAATGGGCCTTCTCCTTCTTTGTTAAAGAGGGAAGATGGGCCTGTGGTGGGTAGTGGCTTTTCTTTTTGAGAAGAAAAAACAATCTAGAAAAAACACCGGAGTCCGTCCATTTGCACATCTCCGGCCTGGCCCACGTGAAGATGCCCAAACATATACGACGTCGTCGAGAAACAAAAAGGGCCCGCCACTGAGTGCGACTTCCTTCTTCTCTCGCCGCCGGCGGCAAGGGGCTCCGATCGACGAGCGGCTGCTGTGGTGTAAAACGCCGGGGACTCGAGCAACATCAAAGGTTGTACGTATATCTCTACATACCTGTGCATAACCTAAGAGCATCTCTCGCAGATCCCGTAAAAACACCACCTGTAAAAACAGTATACATATCCCCCTAAAACAAATTTCACAAAAATATGTAAGAATAAGCATATAATATTAAAAAATCCACAAAAAAGTTTTCTAAAATATAATAAATTAATGGCATTGGTATTATACTTAAAAAGGAAAAATAATCAAGTAAAACAAAAATTAATCAAAATAATAAAAATTCTAAGAAATAATGAATTAGTGGCATCGGAATTACCTTTAAGAAGAAGCAAAACAAAAAAAAATGATAAAATCTGCACACAGTTTTGCACTGCAATTGTTCTTTTTATAATATATAAGAATAAGCATATAATACTGGAACTTTTTAAAAAGTAGTTCCTGAGAAGGAATGAATTAGTGGCATTGGTATTACCCTTAAAGAAGAAAGAAAATAAAATAAAAACTTGCACACAACTTTACACTAAAATTGCACTTTAGTAATATGCAAAGAATAAAACATATAATAGTGTAATTTTCACGAGTGTGGCAATTCGGTGCCCAGGTGTATCAGCACCTATCAGTGAACAATAAAGTAAAATAAAATTGCAAAAAGACTCAAAAAAATAGTGTGATATGCGTGCAAAAAATCGTGGTGTTTGGATGATCGAGGACGTCGTGACAAAAAAACAAAAAAAGGTTGTGAAAGAAACTTAGAAAACACTATTTGGACCCCTTTTTTTCATGGAAGTCCTTGAAAGTCCAAACATCGCAGAAATTTATACGCTCCTTGCGCACCTAAGCATCTTAGATGCCAAAAAATCAAACTAAAAAGTTAATTTTTTGAATTTGTTGTTTAGGGATGTAGATGAGCCTGGGCTCAGGCACGAATTACCGAATTTTCACACTCTAATATAATTTGCACACATATTGTATAGTGTTTGAATGAAAATTTCAGTTTCTTCCTCCTCGCGCCACAACCGGGTTTTGAAGCGTAGTGTTGCCTGTACACACATCCGCACGTCTCTATTAATCACCGGGGAGTGGGTGACGTGACCGGTAACCATTGAGCCATTAATGGCGGCCACTCCTCCTGGTTCCCAAGGCGACCGTTCGGATGGCCACATGGCTTCGTCCCCGACCCCGACTCTAAAAGCCCGTCTGTCCACCTTGCCACCCCTACTCCCATCTCTTCTTCGCCGCCTCCTCCCCTCTTGTATCCTCTTTCCCATCGACAATGTCGTTGCCCCGGAGCTTAGCCGACGTCTGTACGCGGTGGTGGAGCGAAATGTCCTGTTGTTGATGCTGCGCACCCGCGGGATGGAATCTCCCCGTGCCGCACCATGTTGGGAAACGTAGTAGAAACAAAAAATCACGCCTATGCACACCCAAGATCAATATGAAGATGCATAACTGGTTGGGATCATGACCGTTACCATCACAGAGCTGCAGCTAAATAAGAACGTGTCAGTGTAGATCGTACTTGGAGTCCCCCTGTCGGTGTATGAAAATACGGGCCTTTTCTGTACCCCTTTACTTGTGCACGGGCAGTCGTAGCCGCGCCTGCGGCTGGGCTTGGCAGGGCAGAGGAAGGGAAGATACAAGGCTAACAAGGCAGCACTCAAGCCAGAAGCATGAAGAGCAAAGGGGCAAGGTGGATTCCCCCGGCAAGACCCTTGCCGGGCCTTCTACAGCCCCGGCAAGAAGAGCCTTGCTTGGTGCGACTTGCTTAACACCGACAAAAGCCGCCACCCTTGAGCCTAAGAGTCCTGACACCATCAACAACATCAGAACCAAGGCTCGGGAGGCGCCTGCATGGTGGCATGCAGATCTTTGTGAAGACCAGAGACCTGCAAGACTAGATAAGAACTAGAAGACGAAGACCCCCGGCGAGACCTCTTGCCGGGGATGGCTGAAGACCCCCGGCAAGACCCTTGCCGGGGACGCATACGAAACCTTGGCAAGACCCTTGCCGGGACCCTGGCAAGACCCTTGCCGGGGGCATCTGCAGGGCCGCAGCCAGGCCCACACCTACCAAGGCTCTGCTGCCCCGCGGCCATTCCAACACGATAATTAGCCCGCCAACTAGGCGAGCAGCAGCTTCTAGGCCAACTAAGAAAGCACCTGCGTGGTGGCATGCAGATCTTCGTGAAGACTGTCATCAAGACCAAAGACAAAGAGCCCAACCACCAACAGGTGTAATCGCATGCCTCGTCAGCTTGGACGCGCGTCAGAGCGAGGCGAGGCGGCGACGAACGGGACAAGCTTCTTTGCCGCCCCCGATAAAGCAAGAGGGCACGTCGGCAGCGCATTAAATGCGTTTGTCCCACGATGTCAGGGATAGACTTGTACACTATAGATGCTTTCCACCTCCTGTGTGCCAGTGTGGCGACCCCTTTGACGTATAAAAGGAGGCTCGATGCGTACTAAGGAAGGATTCATACTTTCTGGACTGGGCATCCACTGCAGCTAGTTCAAGAACTCAAGAACACCAAATACACACTAAAGCAGGACTAGGGTATTACGCATCGTTTGCAACCCGAACCTGGGTAAAAATCCCCTCGTGCTGATCTTTTAGACCTGCTCTTTCCACTGCCCCGCGCCCCGCCAACCGTAGTAGGGATTCCCTGTGATCCCATAGGTGTTGTTTCCCCCGACATCTTTGGTGCGCCAGGTAGGGGCGCAAGCTGTGAAAATCTGGTCTAGAGGTTAGCGCATCGACTTCTTCATCACCATGTCTCCCAAGAAGAAGGGGATCACGGCGATCGGCTCGTCAGGAGCCGAACCGGCCGTACCAGCGCGGGCGGCCGCGGGTGGCAGCGGAGGCGCGACCCGCGAGCCTCCACGACACCCTGGCAATCGGAGCCAGGCGAGCGGCGTTCGAGCCCAAGACGACGAGCCACACGCCGCTGGGTCCAAGGACGGGGCCGTGCTTCCCACGGGCGGCGCGACAACCTTGATGTCTACTACACAACCTTCTTCTTGTAGACGTTGTTGGGCCTCCAAGTGCAGAGGTTTGTAGGACAGTAGAAAATTTCCCTCAAGTGGATGACCTAAGGTTTATCAATCCGTGGGAGGCGTAGGATGAAGATGGTCTCTCTCAAGCAACCCTGCAACCAAATAACAAAGATTCTCTTGTGTCCCCAACACACCCAATACAATGGTAAATTGTATAGGTGCACTAGTTCGGCGAGGAGATGGTGATACAAGTGCAATATGGATGATAGATATAGGTTTTTGTAATCTGAAAATATAAAAACAGCAAGGTAACAAGTGGTAAAAGTGAGCATAAACGGTATTGCAATGATAGGAAACAAGGCCTAGGGTTCATACTTTCACTAGTGCAAGTTCTCTCAACAATAATAACATAATTGGATCATATAACTATCCCTCAACATGCAACAAAGAGTCACTCCAAAGTCACTAATAGCGGAGAACAAACGAAGAGATTATGGTAGGGTGCGAAACCACCTCAAAGTTATTCTTTCCAATCAATCTGTTGGGCTATTCCTATAAGTGTCACAAACAGCCCTAGAGTTCGTACTAGAATAACACCTTAAGATACAAATCAACCAAAACCCTAATGTCACCTAGATACTCCAATGTCACCTCAAGTATCCGTGGGCATGATTATACGATATGCATCACACAATCTCAATTCATCTATTCAAACCAACACATAGAACCTCAAAGAGTGCCCCAAAGTTTCTATCGGAGAATCACGACGAAAACATGTGCCAACCCCTATGCATAGGTTCATGGGCGGAACCCGCAAGTTGATCACCAAAACATACATCAAGTGAATCACATGATATCCCATTGTCACCACAGATACGCACGGCAAGACATACATCAAGTGTTCTCAAATATTTAAAGACTCAATCCGATAAGATTACTTCAAGGGGAAAAACTCAATTCATTACAAGAGAGTAGAGGGGGAGAAGAAACATAAGATCCAACTATGATAGCAAAGCTCGCGATACATCAAGATCGTGCCAAATCAAGAACACGAGAGAGAGAGAGAGAGAGAGAGAGAGAGAGAGAGAGATCAAACACATAGCTACTGGTACATACCCTCAGCCCCGAGGGTGAACTACTCCCTCCTCGTCATGGAGATCGCCGGGATGATGAAGATGGTCACAGGTGAGGGTGAGGGACTCCTGGATTAGGGGGTATCCGGACAGCCGGACTGTGTACAACGTCCGGACTATTGAAGCGTGAAGATACACGACTCAAGACTTCGGCCCGTGTCCGGATGGGACTTTCCTTGGCGTGGAAGGCAAGCTTGGCGATCCGGATATTATATTTACTTCCTTGTAACCGACTCCATGTAAACCCTAGCCCTCTCCGGTGCCTATATAAACCGGAGAGGTTGGTCCTTAGAAGGCCGATCACAATTACATTCATACCATCATAGGCTTGCTCTTAGGGTTTAGCCTCTACGATCTCGTGGTAGATCTACTCTTGTACTGCCCATATCATCAATATTAATCAAGCAGAAGTAGGGTTTTACCTCCATCGAGAGGGCCCGAACTCGGGTAAACATCCGTGTCCCTTGCTTCCTGTTACCATCGGCCTTGACGCACGATCGGGACCCCCTACCCGAGATCCGCCGGTTTGACACCGACATTGGTGCTTTCATTGAGAGTTCCTCCGTGTCATCACCGTCGGGCTCGATGGCTCCTTCGATCATCATCAACGACGCTGTCTGTGGCGAGACTTTCCTCCCGGACAGATCTTACGTGTTCGGCGGCTTCGTTGCGGGCCAACTCGCTTGGCCATCCGGAGCAGATCGACAACCACGCCCTGCCACTGTGTCAAGTTCGGAAACCTGAACTACACGGCGGACATCCGCGGAGACTTGATCTTGATGGATTTGGGCCTATGCCAGAGCACCGGACGATCGCGGCGAAAGCACGGCTTAGACCTGCCATCGGACGAAGCTCGGGGTATCGCCCCCGTAGTATCTCCGGACCTAGATTCAGAGCAGGTCGCGCCGTCTAAGGACGGAGGGATGGACCCCGCCTCGCCGGTCGCGCACTCATCGACGGTAGAGCCGAACACGGGCCTTACCCCTGTAGTGGCCTGTGAATCCGGACCCCCGGATTCGTATCCGGACGTTGGTTCCGGTCCGCACACTCCCGAGCCCGTCGGGCGGGATGGGCTCCGTAATGGAGTTCACCATCGCGGATATCTTCCAGCACTCGCCCTTTGGCGACATCTTTGACTCATTAAAGTCTCTCTCTTTGTCAGAGGCTCTTGGCGAACTATGTCCGGCTCGAGTGGGAGGCGCATTTACGAAGGAATTCGCCGCTTCACCCACCACCCACTTCATTGCCACGGTCGATGACTTAACCGAGGTACTGAACTTCAACTCCGAAGACATCGACGGTATGGACGACGATGCAGGAGAAGAACATGAACCACCGCACACTGGGCGGTGGACAACCACCTCTTCTTATGATATATATATGGTGGACACTCCAAAGGAAACAAATGGCGATGAGGCAGCGGAGGATAATCCCCCAGGGGGAAAAGCAAAGTATGGGAGTCGTCGGCGCCGCTCCGAGCCCCGCCACAGGAATACCGGCCCAGAAGTCGAAAACAATCCGGATGACGCCGAAGATGAATATAACCCTAGTTGGCGTGCCTTCCATAAGGCCGGCACAGCCTTTAATGGGATACTTGGAGAGGGACAACTATACGGCCCCTCCGAGGACGAGGCAAGCCTTGGCAATAACGAATTCGGCGTGCCTGAAGATCCAGTGGAACAAGCTCGCTTCGAGCGACGGCTCATGGCCACGGCAAAAAGCCTACAAAGGAAGCAACAGCAGCTCAAGGCTGACCAAGATTCGCTGGTGGACAGATGGACCAAGGTCCTGGCCACTGAAAGATACGGACCTAACCGCCCTGACAAAAGGCACAACCAGCCACCCCAACCTAAGCAGGAGAACTCAAGGCGCATGCTCCGACGTCAACACGCCACTACGGTCCAAAATAACGCGAAGGACACAAGAAGAAGCATACTCAAGCCCCGGCGCAATGGTCTTAAGCGTCCAGTCAGGAAAGCTGGTGCTAACTCCAGCAACTCCCAGTCCGGTCAATGGACAAAGAAGAGCTCAGACCTATCCGGCCCGAGCCACACACTAGATCAACCATGCGAAATTCATGGTACTCCTAGAAGGACGGCAAAGCATACCAATAGAGAATGCTGGATCCTCAAAGCAAAATGGCTGGCCGCGTGCCGAAAATAATGAAGGGAGACTTCTGGTCAAGATACCCCCCTCCATAACATATAAGTACGGCCGCTTGCCCCAGACCATGCTAACCACAACAACTCAGTCGCAGTACCTAAGGACATAGCAAACCAGGGGCTCCACTAAACATAAAACCCCCGCAGGTGTGAAATCACCAACAACATCTCTTAAAAGATGCTGGGGGCAAAGAACCAAGTTCTTCTGGCCCATCACTCTAAACGGTTGTCTCCGGATCACCAAACAAATACTACGCCAAAGAATAAATCTTCGGAACCTCCCCACCATGCGGTAATTTACCGTATGTTAGCGGGACGAACCACATTGGCTGGATCCGCGCGTGGTAAATCACTCAGGCCAACACCATGTGATGTAATCACACCTATGGGCAAGGCCGAACCCAGCCCTCGGGGCGGATATCATACAACTACCGGAGTAGCGAGTCGATCATGCCTATCAAGATTTTGATATAACAGACGACTATCCGGACACCAATTGAGGAGTCCGCGCTACCCAACGGTATGACGGCTGGGTTTACCAGGGCCCCGATCAGGAGCCCTCGGACCAACCCCAAGCGGACGCTCGGCTACCTTCGAGTATTTGCCTTACAAACTAACTTTGACGCAGAACATGATAGGTGACGTGGAATCGGCCAGGACACACAAGGAGCCCCCCTATAAGAAGGCAGTCCGGATTCGCCGATCCAATCGACAAACTCCCTCCATCCGGCCATCACAGTTCCGCTAAAAACACCTCTTTTCATAATCATACATCGTACTCATATGCATAGACATATCATTTTGCTACAATACGTAGACTTAAATAACACTTACTGGCCGTCGCTTTTCATCGACACCCCATGTTACGCCCGATTACGCCAGGGGCTTCATAATATGGCAATAAAGTCCGACCACCTTCTCGCTCGTCCGGCACCCCAAACTTATAGCACGATATGCATCAGCTCCGAATCATGTCTTGGGTCATTGGTTGGGTTTGCCCGGCTCCCTTGTTTTGGTACCTTACGTTCCGTTATATCGGCTAAGGTAGGGCAGGGAGAACTACTGCGATTGTGTCCGGATCTGCGGACGAGCACCTCGAGAGAAAGCCGAAAACTGACTGTCATGATACAGCGAGAGCTGGTCAGCTGTTCGAGAGGTTGTAAAATCCCTAAAGATTTATTCCGCACAACGCCATTATAAATGTTGAGTGCGACGGATCGGTCTTCTAATCAGGCGCCAATAGAGCCCCTAGTTCGGCCTTAGAACACTAGGGGCTCTTGACCATACTCAATTCCTATGGCTAAGTGAGAGTAATAAAGCCTTATAGTCCGATTGCACGGTTCGTGGTGAGAAACGCCTCATAAAGGGACCCAACTATGGGATAAAGAGCATTGATTATATCCCGAACACCCCAAAGTATTCTTTTTACATGGGGCGGCGACAACGCCAACTCTCAGGATTTACATACATTAAAAAGCCGCGCAGAAGAACATATGTTCAAACAAAACATGCAATATATAAACGCCATAATCCCATATTACAAAAAAGTGGCACGAATGCCCTCAGGGAAATACAATATCTTTGCTACATTTATTCGCCGCAAGGCGGGCCCCCTTCAGTACACCTTCATAGTACAGTTCGGGCTTGCGATGCTCCTTACCCTCTGGCGGCCCCTCAGTCATCAGCTTCTCCGCGTCAAGGTTCCCCCTATGCACTTTTGCACAGGCGAATGCCATGCGCGCACCCTCTATGCAGACGATCGCTTAATAGCATCAAGCCGAGGACAAGCGCCCGCAATCCGCTTCACGAGCCCAAGTAATCGCTCGAATTGGCTCCGCCACCTGACCGAACAATCAAGTCCTTCATGGCTAGTTCGGCCGCCTTGTGCGATTCGACCGGTACCGGTGATCGATAAAGGGCATCGGATAGTTCGGTGCCAAATCTGCGACCGTAAATCCCTCTCCGCAGACTTCTTTCCTTGGTTCGGTAGAATTGGGTGGCATCGATATGCTGCGAGGAAGATCCATAACGCATACGAAAAATAAGAATTCAGCTTGCCGCTTAGAATTCTTCCCATCATCATGAATAAATGGCTAAGAATCTGAAGGCCTTACCAGCCGCAACTTTCCGGGCATCTTGAATGTCCTGACAAAGACCTCGGGCTTCTTCCGGGCATCTTCCGCAGCTTGGGCGCTTAGGCGAGTTCGGCTTCTTTCTCTATTACACTCTGCTCCAAGTCCTCGCTTTTCTTCACAGACCTCCTGGAGCTCCCGCTCGGTGTGTCAACCCCGCCTCGTGTTTTCCACGAAGTACTGTTCGTGGCAGCCTTCTTGTTGGCATCATCCACAACCTTCTTCAGTGCCTCATATTCGGCACTCGCTCCTAAGGCATACAACACAAATACTTTTCAATAAGCACAATTACTTATTCGTGCCTAATACAAGACAATGTTTTATCGTACCTTGTTTATCTTCTAATTGCTTCCTCACGCGGCCAAGTTCTTCCTCGGCCCATTCCAGGCTCCGCTTCAGTTTGGACACTTCCGCATTATGAGCGGTCGTCTTCTCCATGACGCCTTTGTATTCAAACAAAGAGGTACATGTCATTAACATAAGTTCCCACGACAAGAGAGGATTTGATCCCTGCGGCTCCCTCTCCTTTGTCGGACAGTGTATCAGGGGATACTACTCATATAATGATGATTCCTCAAAGGTTTCTTGGGAAACATACCTCAAAGGCCTTTATAAGGCCAAGGCAGGACTCGTGCAGCCCGCTCTCGGCGGACTGAATCTTTTCAACCACCGCACCCATAAGGGTCCGATGTTCATCGATGATAGACGCGTTCTTTAACGCAGTTGATAGACCGCTTGGCAGCTCTGTCCGAACAGAGGTTGCCGGCGGAGTAGGCAGACCCCCCCACCGTTGAAGGTGGCTGCTCGCCCGATCCGGGAGCCTTAGAGGTCTCCCGGACCTTGTCCGGCTGTGGGCCGAACCCAAGGTCACCCCCGCTGACAGCACACCCCGGGGCCATCGCTCCCGTGTGTCCGGCCCCAGGGATATGCCCCCCTGGTCCGAGCCCCGTTGAGACGACACCTCAATGTCGCGCCGGGACTTTGGGGAAGGGGCCTTTGGAGGTGTCTCGCTCGTCAAAGCATCCGAGCTTAGCGAATCCTCGAATGAGGACTGGCCGGCGCGGGATCTCGCCAGACTGTGCGAAATATAGCAACAGTTAAAACTATTATACCCGAAAGCAATCCCGGACGCATATGCATGTTCGGATCTTGTACACTTACGACTTCTCCAGGGACTGGGCCCTGGGATCCCACTCCGGATTGCTGTCGACAGCCGTGGTGGATGCCTCTGGGAGGGAACCTTTTCTCCTCTTGGGCGATTCGGCCTCCAGGGACGAGGAAGCTACGCGCTTCTTCCCACCTCCAGAATGAGGCTCGCCCTCCTCTGCTTCTTCCTCTTCGTCTTCCGAAGAGGGAGCGTCGCTTGAGTCTTCAGAATTTGCGTCCGAAGCCTCGCGGTGACGGAGGTCACTCCGGGTCTTCTTGACCTTCTTGGAGGCCTCCTTCTTTGGCGCCTCGTAAGGCGCGGGGACCAGCATCTTAAATCGGGAAGAGGTCCGGCGGTTCCTCCCAAGAACGGGGCCGGACAATGTATCCTCTCCACTTTCTTTATCCATCCCTGAGGTCACGATGAAATGCGATTAGGATGTCTCCCCCATGACATGCCAGCTGAAGCGTGAATAGACAGAGCTTGGCTGTGACTTACCAAGCTTGGAGAATGGGATAACTGATACCCACGGTCCTCGGTGGGGCCCGACCACGATTTGCCGGACTTAAAGAGCACCTTCCAGATATCCTTGTGGGAGGAATCGTAAAGCTCCCGAAGGGTTTGGTGCTCGGCAGGGTCGAACTCCCACAGAGTACAAGCTCGGCGCTGACAAGGGAGAACCAGGCGAACTAGCATCACCTGGACTACGTCCACAAGTTTGACGTCCCTATCGACCACGCCCTGAAGGCGCGTTTGGAGCAGTGACAACTCATCGGACGAGGACCAGTTCGGGCCCTTCTCGGGCCAGGATGTGAGCCGCAGCGGAGCTCCGGACGTGAACTCTGGAGCGGCCGCCCACTTTTTGCCGCGTGGTTCGGTGATATAGAACCACTGATGCTGCCACTCCTTGACGGAGTCGTTGAAAGCGCCCGACGGCCAAACGGCCTTCGGCATCTTGCTCACCATGGCGCCGCCGCACTCGGCGTGTTCGCCACTCACCACCTTGGGCTTCACATTAAAGATCTTTAGCCACGGGCGAAGTGAGGTGAGATCGAAGAAAAGCCTCGCACCTGACGATGAACGTCGAGATATTGAGGAAGGAGTTGGGGAAAGATCATTGAGGAGTCCGGATTAGGGGTGTCCGGATAGTCGGACTACCGTCATCGGCGGACTATCGTCTGCGGACTATCATCATCGACCGGACTCCAAGACTATGAAGATAGAAGATTGAAGACTTCACCCGTGTCCGGATGGGACTTTCCTTGGCGTGGAAGGCAAGCTTGGCGATCTGGATATGTAGATCTCCTACCATTGTAACCGACTCTATGTAACCCTAGCCCTCTCCGGTGTCTATATAAACCGGATGGCTTTAGTCCAGAGGACAACAATCACAACAACCCTTACAATCATACCATAGGCTAGCTTCTAGGGTTTAGCCTCCTTGATCTCGTGGTAGATCCACTCTTGTAAACATCCACAATATCAATATCAATCAAGCAGGACGTAGGGTTTTACCTCCATCAAGAGGGCCCGAACCTGGGTGAACATCGTGTCCCTCGTCTCCTGTTACCATCCGCCTAGACGCACAGTTCGGGACCCCCTACCCGAGATCCGCCGGTTTTGACACCGACAATCATGAAAATCAATATCGTAGTAATACATGACTCCGCGAACAAATGGGTGCAGGGGAAACCCAAGCCCGCAGACAAAGTGAGGAAGGAACACGACTCTCTCGTGAGGTTCCGGAGTGGGGACGACCTGTCCCGCCGGGGGGGAGACGGTGGCCGATCTTGAGCGAGATACTGGCGTCCCGAGCTTCTTAATATCCTTCTCCCGGACGGAGAGGCCATCCATCTGCCTCCTGCTCCGGATCCGGACATCTTTGGAAAGCCTCTCTTTGGTGGAAAGGAAGACTGCTTGGGCGTTAGGGCTCGAAAAGAGGGGAATGAGCGAGCGGAAGGAGAAAGGCGTGGGTAAAGAGAAGGAGGCCTTGTCTCTTTATAGGGGCGGTAAGTGCCTTTTGCGCCTCCCCATTTGCCTGGTTGAGCCTGTTTGCCTCCCGCTCACCGTGATTAGCGGTGCGGTTGGATTACCCATGCCCGTATTGATGAGAATCCTGTAATAAGGGGGCACGTTCTCTGCTTTGACAAGACGTGTCAAGGAAACCGCCTCGCGATATGCGCTGTGGCTGGTTGTGGGAAGATGGTTCGAATAATGACCCGACTGTAATGACACGTCGCATTGCTTGGAAAGTTGTCAGCAGATTGCATTTGCGAAACATCATTCTCTCTAGGTGGCATTCGAAGATCATCTTGTGGATCCGGACACGGTTTGAGTGTTCGATAATTACCTTGGAGTATTCGGAGAAGGAACCCGCCCTGCAATGCCGAAGACAAGACTGTGCGCTGGACTCATCGTCATTGAAGCCTGGTTCAGGGGCTACTGAGGAAGTCCTGGATTAGGGGGCATCCGGACAGCCGGACTGTGTACAACGTCCGGACTATTGAAGCGTGAAGATACAAGACTCAAGACTTTGGCCCGTGTCCAGATGGGACTTTCCTTGGCGTGGAAGGCAAGCTTGGTGATCCGGATATTATATTTCCTTCCTTGTAACCGACTCCATGTAAACCCTAGCCCTCTTTGGTGCCTATATAAACCGGAGAGGTTGGTCCTTAGAAGGCCGATCACAATTACATTCATACCATCGTAGGCTAGCTCTTAGGGTTTAGCCTCTACAATCTCGTGGTAGATCTACTCTTGTACTGCCCATATCATCAATATTAATCAAGCAGGAAGTAGGGTTTTACCTCCATCGAGAGGGCCCGAACCTGGGTAAACATCTGTGTCCCTTGCTTCCTGTTACCATCAGCCTTGACGCACAGACCGGGACCCCCTACCCGAGATCCGCCGGTTTTGACACCGACAGAGGGTTCCCCCCTCCGGCAGGGTGCCGGAACAAGGTCCCGATTGGCTTTTGGTGGCTACAGAGGCTTGCGGCGGCGGAACTCCCGATCTATTTTCTGTTCTGGAAGTTTTTTGATACGTAGGTATATATGGGTGCGAAGTGCGTCGGTGGAGCTTGAGGGCCCCACGAGGCGTGCCCTAGGGGGGTGGGCGCGCCCCCACCCTCGTGGCCAGCTCCCGTATCTTCTGACGTAGAGTCCAAGTCTATCCGGTGGGTTTCCTTCCAAAAATAACTTCTCCAGTTGATTTCGTTCCGTTTTGAATCCGTTTGATATTCCTTTTCTTCGAAATACTGAAATAGTGTCACAGCCCTAGAATTGTTTGCAGATAGTTGCATTAGTGAGCATCATGCATCCTCTTAATTTCAAGAAACTTGAAATGAGGAAAGTGAAAGCCTCAGAAATCAATTTAAAAGAAGGGCAAGAACCCTCTAAATTGCATTCATTGTTTCCAACATGCCTTCATAAATGTTTAATAATTTTGGCAAGGCTTTGAAGACCAAACCAAAAATAGTGAACAGTTATGTGGAATATTTTGGGCAATTTATTTAAATGACTATCCTATTTGAATTTGGAAATATACCCAAATATATATGGGATATATCTCCAAATACCTCTGATATATTTTATGTGCATTTGGAAAAGTCCATTTTGCAACATAAAATTATTAGAGGATATTTGGCACTGTTTTTGAAACTGTTTTGAATTTCAAAACCAGTGGCAAAGATAAAATAAAAAACAAACAGAACAGAAAACAGATAGAAAAGAGAGAGAGAGAGGGTTTTTACCTGGCGCTCACCTGGCCTGGCCCAGCACGACCCAACCCAGTTGGCCGATGCCAGTCGTCCCCTTCCTCTCGCCAGAAGGACGAGAGGCGTGTGCCCGCCGCGCGCGCCCACGCGCCTGGCCACCTCCTGCTTCCCGCCGCTGCCTCGACGCCCAGGACGTCGCCACGCACCCCCCGGACCCTCTGCACCTCTCCCCTCTCTCCCCCGAACGCTCTCCCCCTCCTCTGTTCTCCTCACCGAACGCGCCCGCCGCCGCCGACGAGAACCACCGTGGCCATCGGCCACCCCTCGCCCTGTTGATGCGCCCAGAAGAACCGACATCGACTCCTGCATCGTCTACGCCAACCCGTTCGACTGCGGGAGCTCTGCAACGTCGCCCTCGACCTCATCTTCTTCCTCGGCCACAGGAGATCGCCGTCGGGATTCCGACGCCGTCAAGCCTTCCCCGAGCCCGCTTCGACGACCTCTGCAACCACCGTGAGCTCCCGCGTCGTAACCCCCTCTCCCCGAGTTCATTTACGCCCTGTAGCCATCGCCCCCTTGCCGACCGAATCGCGCCGCCGCCTGGCCTCGTCGCCGGCGTGGCCCCGGTGACCATTTGGTCACGGGCGTGCACCCATTGAGCTCGCCACGACCCGTAGAGCCCCCCCAGCGCCTAACCTCGCTCGTTAGCGTGCCGCGACGCCACTTCCGCCGTTGCCCGTGCTCCGGCAGCCGCCTCTCCCGTCGTTATCGCCGACTCGCTTCACCCAGGCTCCAGCTGCGGCCACCGTTGGACGCGCCGCAATGCGGGCGTTCCAATGAGCGCAACCCCGCCTTCTCTCGTCACCAGAATGGCCGGGACGAGCGACGCCGCCGCTCTGGATGGTCGCCGGCGGCCTAACTCCGGCCACGCCGACGTGGCACACTTAATTAGTGGCTAATCGCCCTTCTATCCAACCCCCTGGGCCACTGACACATGGGCCCCACTGCCTAATTAACTGCAGCTTTATTTCTGCTTAGATTAGTTTTAATCCAATGGGACCCACACGTCAGAGTTGACCGTGGCCGACGTGGCTGTTGACTGACCCCACATCTGCGTGACCAGAACAACTACGTGACTGACCAGTGGACCCCACTGGCCAGGTTTGACCTGGTCAGCCACAGTTGACCAGCTGACGTCACAGTGATGCAGAGCTGACGCAAGAAGTCATTTTCTGGATTTAATTTAATTCAGGAAATTCCAGAAAATAGCTAAAACGTCTAAAAATCATAGAAATTAATCTGTAACTCCAAATGCAAAGATTTATATATGAAAAATGATCAGAAAAATCCAATCTATCCATCTGTACTAGTTTCATGCATGTTTAAACAAGTTAACTTGCTGTTTAGTGCAAAACATGATAAAGCACTATTTAAGATCACAAATGTGTTTGAACTACGAATCTTTGGTTCAAAATAGCTCAAACCCATCCGGTTATAGTTGCATTAGCCCAACACACTCATTTTACCATGTCATGATCATGCATCATATTGTGCATTGCATTGATTGTGTTTCTTCTCTGTTGCCGGTATTTGTCCCCTCTCGATAGACGTGGTTTCGACGATGAGTTCGATGACACTGATGAAGAACTATATTATCTTCAGAAGTGCCAGGAAAGCAAAACCCCCTTGTTCATTCCGATACAATCCTACTCTCTCGCGCCTGCTCTCTTTTACTACATTAGGACAACAACGATTCATCTATACTTGCTGCGGTAGCTGAACCCCTTTATCCTCTGCATGACCTGTCATTGCCACAGTAAATAGATGAAACCCACTAGCATGAGTAGGAGTTGTTTGAGCCCTGTTGTGCCTACTCATTCATGCTTGTTTGTCATGCACACTCTTGCTTAGAGTTGAGTCAGGTCCGATTCATCGGGGATGAATCAGAGGTGTGTGAACATGTCCTACTGTTTGTGAGCTAAGTGTGTGAACATGATTTGGTAAAGGTAGCTGTGAGATGCCATGTAGGAGTACATGGTGGGTTGTCTCATTGAAGCCATCCTCAGGAACTGAGTTCTGTGTTTGTGATCCATGAACAGTTACTACCACACATTGGGTTCTGGTAACTCGACCCCTCTCGGCTTATTAACCGCCTCGATCTCTGTCCAGGAGTTGCAACTAGTTTCTGGTGTTTGTAGGACATGTGTTGGAGGCCGTGCGTAGCGCTGACCCTAGGGGTGGGCTATGATGTGGTAGATACACCGTGGCCCGGTGTGTACGGCGCCCGTTTGGTGTCTCGGGAACCACACACATCGTTTGGTGCTGTGAGCGAAACCCCGGCCGGATCTCGTCGCGGATGGAACCCGAATAGGCGATAAACCTGGACTAGAGACTTGTGTGGTTAGTCAGGTTGTGGCCGACTCCTCGCCAAAGCTTCGCTTGAAGGTTGCCGAGATACACGACGTGTACATGGTGGTAAGTGGCGAGGCGTGTGTGAAGAAGTACACCCTGCAGGGTTATAAATGATCTATTCGAATAGCCGTGTCCATGGTAAAGGACTTCTGGGTTGCGTGTACAGTTCATAGACAAGTGAAAGTGGATACTCTAAAATGCGCAAGATAAGCGTGAGTGCTATGGATGGCGTTCTCGTAGGGAGATGGGAGCGTATCCATAGTGGTGTATTGATATGGTGAATATGTGGACTCGTGTGCGCCACCTCAAAAGAGTTACTTGCAGTCATAGTTCAGGATAGCCACCAAGTCAAAGCTGGCTTCCTGTAGTCAAACTCCACCACCCCCTTTGTTGATACCGATGCATATGTAGTTAGTTCTGATGTAAGTCTTGCTGGGTGAGGGAGTCCCGGATTAGGGGGTGTCCGGATAGCCGAACTATCACCATTGGCCGGACTCCTAGACTATGAAGATACAAGATTGAAGACTTCGTCCCGTGTCCGGATGGGACTTTCCTTGGCGTGGAAGGCAAGCTTGGCGATACGGATATGTAGATCTCCTACCATTGTAACCGACTCTATGTAGCCCTAACCCTATCCGGTGTCTATATAAATCGGAGGGTTTTAGTCCGTAGGACGAGCAACAATCATACCATAGGCTAGCTTCTAGGGTTTAGCCTCTCCGATCTCGTGGTAGATCTACTCTTGTACTACCCATATCATCAATATTAATCAAGCAGGAGTAGGGTATTACCTCCATCGAGAGGGCCCGAACCTGGGTAAAACATCGTGTCCCTTGTCTCCTGTTACCATCCGCCTAGACGCGATTCAGGACCCCCTACCCGAGATCCGCGGTTTTGACACCGACATTGGTGCTTTCATTGAGAGTTCCTGCGTGCGTCGCCGTCGGGAAGGATGCCTCATCTCGTCTTTAAAGACGATACTATCGCCAAAGGAGCCTTGGCCACTGGCCAGACTCTCCGGCTAGGTGGTTTTCTTATGACCGCCAGTTCGGCCACCGCGCCAACGGTGACTTCTCGGGTCATCGAAACAAATCTTCACATTAGCTCGAAACTTGCCGAGAAGTTAGATCCAATCGAGCTCTCCTCCGTAAACGAGCTCTTGGATCGCATCGCTGCCCTGGGAGTCGCCACAGACTACGACCGGATCGGGCCTAAAACCGATCTGAGAGAGATCAACTCTCCCCAGGCTACCCATCATGTTGTTGTGATAGAGGAGCAATGCGGCGATTCTTCTTCTATCTTAAGGACTAGCTATGTCCGGATTCCCGATCCCTCCATGCCGGATTCCCGCAGAGGGAAGGATGTCGATCAAGCCCTGAACTTAAAGTCAGGCGGCGGGTTGGATTCATTGGATGGCATTAAAAAATCCAAACTTCCGAGTTCGGAAACTTCTCGGTCCCTGAGTCTTAAATTGGACGGGGTTCCGGATCTAGTTCCACCCGCCCACCCAAACATTAGCGATCTATCCCGAATTCGGCAAGAGCCTGCTAAAACAGTATATCATTCTTGGGATGATTCCTCTGGTTATGGACGGGATAAAGGACTGCCGAGAGGAGGGCGTAATCCCACTTTTCTGCAATAATTGCACGGACAAGGGAATCCTAAACGCCATAAGTCGTCAGCGAAATTACACGCTTTCTTGACTTGGTGACCATAGTATAAAAATCTTGTGCGATGGAGAGTGCTTGGAAAACCGAAAGTAAATTTTGGGATAATCCGCCCCGAATACATCCCTAGTCCAAAATAAAAGGGTGCATCATCACCAAGCACAGGTTAAACACCAAAAACCAAAACCCCTAAAGGGTGCGGAACCGTCTTTGGAGGGTTGGCTAAACGGACCTGCAAAATTCATAGCACAGGGCGCCACTCCAACTCATAGCCTTGAGCATGTTGGATACTACGGCAGGTGGCCAAAAGTGGCGAAGAGCTTCTAGCTTCAGAATCCCAGCCCAAAGCAACACCAAGACGGTGTTAGTCTTGAGACTTTCGCATCAAATAAGATGCGGAAACAAACACTCCATAACCTTGCGAAGTCTACCAAGTAGCAACAATAAATCCATGGGTGACCACGGCTATTACCTTTAATGCCAGTGATGAACCCAAATTCCGAACAGCCCGAGCACCAGCCGCATTAGTCCTCAGTCCAATAATGGACGGCTTTGGCCTTACTAAGGTACTCATGGATGGCGGCAGTGGACTAAACCTCATCTATGAGGAAACCCTCCGAAAAATGGAAATAGACTGGAACCGCATTGAGCGAAGCAGCACAACCTTTAGAGGAATAATCCCTAGCCGGGAAGCATGCTGCACAGGAAAAATCACACTGGACGTAGTGTTCGGCTCGCCGGACAATTACAGGTCCGAGGAGGTCACATTTCAAGTGGCCCCGTTCAGCAGCGGATATCACGCTTTATTAGGGCGAGAGGCATTCACAATTTTTCAAGCTATACCCCATTATGGGTACATGAAGCTTAAAATGCCCGGACCTAACGGAATCATCACTCTCGCTAGTGATCCGAACATAGCACTCCGCGCGGAAAACAAGAAAGCCGCACTAGCCCTCGAGGCACTATCCGAAGCCTTAGCGGCCGAGGAACTCACCGCGATGCGCTCCACGGTGAACAGGGACGATGTGATACTTGATAAAAGATCCAAGTCCACCTCTTTTAAACCAGCGGATGAAATAGTCAAATTCCAAGTCCACCCAACGGACCACCGCAAAGACGGCCTCCATTGGGGCACAATTAAACCACGATGTAGACGCTGCACTACGAGAATTTCTACGAGAAAACTGGGACATTTTGCTGGCACCCTTGAGACATGCCAGAATCCCACATCGGCTGGCCGAGCACAGACCTAAATATCCTAAAAGGATTCAAGCCAGTCAAATAGGCTCTTCGGCGCTTTTCCGAACCCAAGAGACAGGCCATGGGAGAAGAGCTAGCCAAACTTATGGAAGCCGGATTCATCCGAGATATAAAACATCTGGACTGGCTAGCAAACCTGGTGATGGTACCAAAGAAGGATAAATCCTGGCGCCTATGTGTTGATTTCAAAGACCTTAATAAGGCTTGCCCAAAGGATCCCTTCCCCTCCCTCGCATTGATCAAATTATCGGCCTTCTGCAGGAGACCACGACTCATTGTGCTTCCTTGACGCTGCATTCCGGCTACCAAAGAAATCAAGATGGCGGAGCCAGACCAAGCTGCAACAGCATTCATCACTCCATACGGCCCATTCTGCTTCAACCCAATGCCCTTCGGGATCAAAAATGCCGGCGCAACATATCAGCGCATGATTCAGACATGTCTGGCAAACCAGATCGACAAAACAGTGGAAGCATATGTAGATGACGTGGTCGTCAAATCCAAGCATGTCGAAACTCTAGTAGACGACTTGAGGCTCACATTCGACAATCTCGAAAATATGACATTAAGCTCAATCCGGAAAAATGCGTCTTGGTGTTCCGGTAGGAAAGCTCCTAGGCTTCATTGTGTCCGTAAAGGAATTGATGTAAACCCAGCCAAGATCCGAGCTCTGTCACAATTGGATATTCGGAAGACCTCAAACAAATACAAAATTGATCGGATGCGAGCGGCTCTAAGCCGCTTCATTTCCCGTTGGGAGAAAAGGCTTTACCCTTTACCGCCTCCTCCAAGACCGAACACTTCGAGTGGGATGCCGCCACGGCCGACTTCGAAGAAATAAAAGCCATATTGGCAACAAATCCGGTCTGGCCGCGCCAACGTAGGCGAACCAATGCTATTATATATTGCCGCAAAACATCAAGTTGTCGGTAGCGGTGCTCATCGTCGAACGAGAAACGGACGGACACCGGTTCCCTCTTCAAAAACCGGTTTACTATGTATCCACTGTCCTAACTCCATGCAAGTCCCGGTACCCACATTATCAAAAGATAGCATACGCGGTGTTCATGGCATACCAGAAGCTGCGACACAACTTTCAAGAGTGTTCGATAACGGTAGCCTCTGAAGTACCTCTTAATGAAATTATAAACAACCGCGACGCGACGGGCCGGATTGCTAAATGGGCCATAGAGCTCCTTCCATTCGACATAACCTATAAGCCACGACGAGCTATGAAGTCGCAGGTTTTGGCCGACTTCGTGGCCGAATGGACCGAACTCCCTAAAGAGTACGGCGCATACTCCAATTGGATCATGCACTTTGACGGCTCCAAAATGTTGACCGGCTGGGGCTGGCGTCGTCTGACGTCCCCCAACCGGGGACACAGTCCATCACGTCCTTCAGATAATGTATACGGACTCCAACAACGCGGCCGAATACGAGGCCCTTACGCACGGCCTCCAGATGGCAGTCTCTATGAGCATTAAACGCCTAGAGGTGCGCGGGGATTCGAACCTCGCAATATCTCAAATAAACGGAGACTTTGATGCCAAAGATCCGAAAATGGCAGTGTACCGCAATGCGGTCCTAAAAATATCAGCACGGTTCGAAGGGCTCGAATTTCGTCATATAGCCCGGGATAACAACCAGGCGGCGGACGTATTGGCACGCATCGGCACAAAACGCGATGCCGTCCCGCCCAACATCTTCCTGGATCGGCTGTTCAAGCCATCCGCATTACTATGGGAAGAGTCCGGAAATAACAATCCGGACCCAGCCGCCTTGCACGACACGAACACTCAGCGCAATCGGAGGCTCACGCCAGCGAGATAACATCCTCCATACGAAATAATGGCGGTTATCGCCCGTGGGCGGAACCATTCCTAGCCTACCTAACTAGGCGGGAACTCCCGAAGACCAAAATGAGGCTCGCTGCATAGTACGGCGATCCAAAGCCTATAAAGTCCATGAGGGAGAGCTATATAAGAAAAGCACAACAGGAGTCCTTCAAAGTTGTATCTCCAAAGAGGAAGGGCGAAACCTCCTGGCTGTAATTCATGCCGGACTGGGTGGGCACCACGCCGCAGCCCGGGCCCTTGTAGGCAAGGCCTTCCGTACAGGATTTTATTGGCCGACGACCCGGGCAGATGCGCAGGATTTAGTCCAACGATGCGTCGGTTGCCAGCTTTTTGCTAACCAAAGCCACATGCCACCCACCGCCCTCAAAACTATACCCATCACCTGGCCGTTCATGGTGCAGGGGCTTGACATGGTTGGACCCCTTAAGGGAGGAACCCACAAGCAAAAATACCTATTGGTCATGGTGGATAAATTCACCAAATGGATAGAGGCCAAGCCTGTTAAAACGACTGAATCCGGGCCGGTGATAGACTTCATATCAGGGGTAGTGCACCGTTACGGCATCCCCGACAGTATCATCACTGATAATGGTACCAACTTCACGGCCGATGAGGTCAAATTATGGTGCAAAAACATGGGCATCAAGCTCGATTACGCCTCAGTCTATCACCCCCAAACCAATGGTCAAGTCGAGCGAGCAAACGGTCTAATCATGAGCGGCATTAAACCTAGACTAGTGCGGTCCCTCAAGGAATCTAACACGCACTGGGTTGAGGAGCTCGACTCCGTACTCTGGGGGCTGCAGACCACGCCGAATCGTACTACCGGATTCACACCATTTTTTATGGTGTACGGCGCAGAGGCAGTCTTGCCCTACGACATAATACATGACTCACCTCGCGTGCGCATGCATGAAGAAAGAGAAGCCGAGCTTGATCGCAGGACAGTTTGGACGCATTGGAGGAGGAGCGCGACGTGACAAAAGCTCGTTCCACATTTTATCAACAGCAGGCTCGAAGATATCAAAGCAGGGAAGTACGGGCCAAAGCTTATAACGTTGGCGAACTAGTTCTATGCCTGCCGGACAAGAAAAAGGACAAACTCAAGCCCAAATGGGAAGGTCCCTTCATCATCGACCAGGTCGACCGGCGGAGCATACCGTCTGCAAACGCATCGGATAACCAACTCGAGCCAAACACATGGAACGCAGCCCGTCTCACGAAGATTCTACGCCTAAGCGCGGACTCCAAGTTCGTCTCCTTCCTCCGTCCACATTTTCTATTTTGCTGTCTTTTATTTCTCTCCTTCCTCCTCCTTCTTCTTGAAGCCTTTAGAGGCTCGTTTTGCGCTTTGTTCGCACATATTTGACGCTACCAGACGCTCATTATTCGGGGCTTCTTTAATGAAGCTTATTTATACGGGCTTCATGCCCAACACATGCGTCAAACTTCCGCATGTACCTTTTATTCACCATTATATGCATCGATATGACTTAAGTTTTGGCCAAGCTAGGTTGCACGGCTCCTGTGCTTACCCCTACGTTCCCGATTGTTCGGCTAGGTGGTAAAGGGAGCACCTCTGCGATTATTCTTGCCGGGTCCCGGATGTGTACCTCGGGCCGGGTGAAGTTGAAAGCTAAGCGTTCTTAAGGGAATATTCGGTCGGTGAACTGAAATATGATTTTAACTATTTATCCATCTGCCCCAGATGATTTTACGCTTTCTTAGCAGTTTTGACATGCACTTTAGGGCATGCCTCCCAGCGAAAGGAACCCTTAACGGAACTATTCTCCCTAGAAGATGTTTCTTAGTATCCATGTAATATAACATAACTAGTTGGGTACTTGTCTGATACAGCAATAATGACCCCTACGCCTTGTCTCCATGCATGCCCCGGTTCTTATATAACCGCGAGGGTACTCGGACACACTCCGGACTGTTGGGTCCCGAGGTCGGGCGAAAAGGTCCGCTATGACAAACGATCTACAATCCGGCTAGAAGACATTTTTCATGTCATATTCAATTACATAGTCAACTCGACTCATTGTATTCCTCCTCAATGCCATCTAATAGGCTATCTAATTTACAATCTTCTTTGGGAATACTTGGCGGCCAATTCTACTTGGCCGTACACTAAGCTTTCTGAGGATCTCCTTCCCATCGGGCCCCACAGGTCCGACCTCGCCATGTGGTTTTGGTCGACAACCGTGTGCAGCGTCTTCACCATGGCCCAGCCTCCTGGCGCCTTGACGACAGCCGATATCTTCCATAGTCGGAAGCGCCGCCGTGCTCCTTGAAGCCGCTCTGCCAGCTCCCCAATGCCTTGGGCAGGGGAGATAGATGGCCACAAGGCCTGGCCGACGCCTTTCATCACTGCCGAACTTCGTTAAATGCGGTACATGATTCGGGAAAAATATCACCCGAAGAACTGGGCATCTCCTCCTCGGGATGACACGTGAGCAAACCTACATACCTGTTTATGTTAGTCGCCTTCCTCGCCGAACTCTTTCAAAGTTCGCTCAAGCACTTACTGAAAATGCCGTGACGAAGCCGTCGATTCTCCTTTACGGAGTCAGAAAACAGGGCATGAACATCCTTTAGTTCCTCACCCAGTCGGGTGTTGGCATCTTGGAGGTTATTTTTCTCCTTCCACGCCCTCGTAAGCACGCTCTCGCCGGCCTTTAGCTGGCGCAGGAGCTGTTGCTTGTCCGGATCTAGTCCGGCGCCATCTGCAATATTATTGTTAGATTTACACACACGCCGCACTTCATAAACTATTTATCTTTTGAGGCATATATTACCAGAGGGGGTCTCTGTGGCTCCCCATGTAGCGGCTAGTGTGGCCTCAAGTTGGGCCTTGCATTCTTCAAGTTCCTGGGACAGTCGGGTATTCTTTTTTGTAAGATCCTGCATAACAAATGATCCTTAAATCAGTTATTCTAACTATTTTTAGTCTCGGGGGCTACTGGCATATATAACTGTCAAATTTCCTCACCCGTATGTCCTTTACATACTGCTCCATGGCTCAAGCTAGACCATCTTGAGCGGCACGGAGGTGCGCATCTCCCGAATTGAAGGCATTCAAGGCCTCTTGGGAGAAACATGCGTCCACGAAGAACTGTCCGGTGGCGCTTTGTGATTCATGGCGCTCTCCACCTCGGAGTTGGTGGCGGACAATCTGTCGGCATCCTCTCGCCGGAGGAGCATCCGATGCACGCCTCGTGCTCGCCTCCGCTTCGGACCCGGCTTTGGAGCCTGGTGGCGGAGGTTCGATTATAACCTCTCCGGACTCAGTCCGGCGAGCGCTCTTTTTCCTGAAAAGAGCACCAGCATTAGTACGCCTTCCAGGAACCAATCCTGGTAATATGGTGACACGCCATACCGTTGCGGCGGAGTTTCGATCCGGACCACACTTCTTTTTAGCCCGCGGGGCCGTACTGCCCCTTGTTGGCCGGCCGCCGCGGGCTCGGCCTCCTGCCTCGAAGGAACCCCCTGCAAAACACCATTGGTATACGGTGATCAAGAAATAAGCACGGATGAGTCATTATCAGAGTATTGGGACCTCGGTCTCAGTTACCTGTGAGGCTGGAAGTATTCCAGGGTAATCGGCCGTAATGGCAACCAAAGCATTGTCGATGCTAAGTTGGTGGAACACCCCGTCGATCAACTCCACCTTTATATCTGGATCCTCTTCGGAGGCCGGATCGAGGGACCGTTCCGGATCCTCGGGTTGTGGGGGCGGGCTGTGTATCTTCTCCACGGCCCGGCACAGTTCCTGCGTAGAAACCATGAAATGAGATATTTAACCACGGGAACATGGATCGAACAGGCCACTAAGGTATTCGCTTTCCCAACTTCGAGGATTATTCGAAGAAAATCTGTTCAGTGGATTGACGCAGAGAAAATCCTCCTCTTCCCCTTTGTACATGGCGGACAAGGTCTTTCACCAGTTCGGTGACCGATCCCGACCCTTTGCGGCCATGGCGGGTGGCATCGTCCTCCCCGTTGAAATCCCACATGGGGTGGCCCCTATATTGGAGCGGCTACACTCCCCTCATAATGCAGATTCCCATGACTCCAGTCAATGGTCAATCCGGCATGAGCCAGTAATCTTATTCGGCTCATCAAGTAAAGGACGTCCCGGTCATTTTCCCTCTGGGGCTCATGGGCGCCAGCTTAGGCGCTTCTTGAGGGCGTTGCTAAACTCCGAAAGGCCGACCAACAGGATCCGGCAATGGACGTCCTCCATGTAAAACCATTCAAAAGGCCGATCTTGGACGCCTTCTTGGGTTCGGATAGATATCCGGTCGGTGATGCGCCATAGTTCGGCTCCGCCCACTTGATATATTGACCCCTCATGAGAACGGGGTACAAGGCAGAATAATCTCTTCCACAGCGCAAAATGAGCCTCGACGCCCAAGAACAGTTTGCAAAGGGCCACGAAGCCCGCGATGTGCAAAATGGAGGCAGGCGTAAGGTGGTGCAACTGGAGGCCGTAGAACTCCAAGAGCCCCCGGAGAAACGGATGAATTGGAAATCCGAGTCCTCTTACTAGATAAGAGATAAAGCACACCCGCTCTCCCTTAGAGGGATCGGGGACAGACTCCGCTTGCTTTCCGCCCTTGTAGGTGGCAAGTCCGGCTCGAACCGGAACCATGAAGGCCGGGGGGAGAAATCCCTTGGTTTGGAGTATAACTAGCTCGCTATGCGGGACTGAGCATCTCTCCCAATTTCCCGGCTGAGGGCAGGGAGCGCGCGAGGAGGAGCCGCATTGACTGACCATGGTGGAATGGATTTTTGTCGAAGGCGCTCCGATGAAAGCTCGTGGAGGGGGGATGGTGTGACTCAGATCTAGATCCTCGCCCCTTTTATGGGCGGCTCATTTGCGCAGCTAGGGGGTAAGTGTAAAAATACCCTGGCTTTTCGCATTCATTCAAACACGTGGAAGATGGCCATTATTGGGCGTAGAAGCCAAGGAGCGCAGCATTTATCAGAAGCCGGACACTATTCGACAAGTATATGGAATTTGGAGAAGAACCCGCCTCGCAATGCCGAAGACAAACTACGTGCCGGACTCATTGCCATTGAAGCCTGGTTCGGGGGCTACTGAGGGAGTCCCGGATTAGGGGGTGTCCGGATAGCCGAACTATCACCGTTGGCCGGACTCTTGGACTATGAAGATACAAGATTGAAGACTTCGTCCCGTGTCCGGATGGGACTTTCCTTGGCGTGGAAGGCAAGCTTGGCGATACGGATATGTAGATCTCCTACCATTGTAACCGACTGTGTAACCCTAACCCTATCGGTGTCTATATAAACCGGAGGGTTTTAGTCCGTGGGGACGAACAACAATCATACCATAGGCTAGCTTCTAGGGTTTAGCCTCTCCGATCTCGTGGTAGATCTACTCTTGTACTACCCATATCATCAATATTAATCAAGCAGGAGTAGGGTATTACCTCCATCGAGAGGGCCCGAACCTGGGCGAAAACATCGTGTCCCTTGTCTCCTGTTACCATCCGCCTAGACGCACAGTTCGGGACCCCCTACCCGAGATCCGCCGGTTTTGACACCGACACCGGGTACATTTGTACTCACGTTTGCTTAATTTATGTTTTGCAGAGAGACTTCAGTCTCGCTAATAGTTCCGCGTGGACTTCGACGTACAACTTGATACCTCAGCTACGATGTTGTGCCCTCAGTAGGATCTGGTAGATAGTCAGGCTTAGCAGCCTTTTCATTTGTAGATGTCTGTACTCAGACATGTTAAGCTTCCGCTTGTGCTTTGACTTGTATGCTCTGAATGTTGGGTCATGAGACCCATGTTTGTAATATCTCGCTCCTCGGAGCCTAATGAAGAAATACTTGAGTTGTAGAGTTATGTTGTGATGCCATGTTGTATTTACACATATCGAGCATATTGTGTGTATGATTGAAATACTTGGTATGTGTGGGATCCGACAACCTAGTTGTTTATCCTTGGTAGCCTCTCTTATGGGGAAATGTAGTCTTGTGCTTCCATGAGCCATGGTAGTCACTTCAGCCAGTTCACCGGAGTCCTGCTAGCCCAAAGACTACTGCTCGGAACACTTGGTGGCGGCATGTGATTCACTTCGTTCTCGTGTCCGTCCCTTGGGAAATGTCACGCGGTGACATCCGAGTCCTGCCTAGCCTGCTACAGCCCGGTTTCCCGGAGTCCTCATAGCCAGTGCTACAGCCGGATTCACACGCTGCTGACCGACATGTCCATGTTGATTCATGTATGCCTGTCCCTATAAGTTAGTGCCACTTTGGGTTCACGACTAGTCATGTCGGCCCGGGTTCTCTATCATATGGATGCTAGCGAAACTATCATATACGTGAGCCAAAAGGCGCAAACGGTCCCGGGCCATGGTAAGGCGATACCCGTGGGAATACCGTGCGTGAGGCCACAAAGTGATATGAGGTGTTACCGGCTAGATCGATGTGACTTGGAATCGGGGTCCTGACAAATAGGCAAAAAATAGCAAATTTGGGATGGGCCTCCGGTTAATAGGTTAGTCCCAAAAGTAATATAAAAGTGGAAAATAAAGCCCAATATTGCCCAAAACAGTAGATAACATAGCATGGAGCAATCAAAAATTATAGATACTTTGGAGACGTATCAAGCATCCCCAAGCTTAATGCCTGCTCGTCCTTGAGTAGGTAAATGATAAAAAATATAATTTTTGATGTGGAATGCTAGTTGGCATAATTTCAATGTAATTCTTCTTACTTGTGATATGAATATTCAGATCCGAAAGATTCAAGACAAAAGTTCATATTGATAAAAGAAATAGTAACACTTCAAGCATACTAATCAAAGTAATCATGTCTTCTCAAAATAACATGGCAAAAGAAAGTTCATCCCTACAAAATCATATAGTTAGGCTATGCTTCATTTTCGTCACACAAAGATGTTCCCAACTTCTATACCCCCGATGACAAGCCAAGCAATTGTTTCATACTTAAATAATCTCAAACTTTTTCCACCTTCACGTAATACATGAGCGTGAGCCATGGATACAGCACTATGGGTGGAATAGAATATGATGATGGGGATTGTGTGGAGAAGACAAAAACGAGAGAAAGTCTCACATTGACGAGGATAATCAACGGGCTATGGAAATGCCCATCAATTGATGTCAACATGAGGAGTAGGGATTGCCATGCAACGGATGCACTAGAGCTATGAATGCTCAACAAAAGAAAATTAGTGGGTGTGCATCCAACTTTCTTGCTCACGAAGACCTAGGGCATTTGAGGAAGCCCATCGTAGGAATATACAAGCCAAGTTCTATAATGAAAAATTCCCACTAGTATGAAAAACACAACTTATGAGACTCACTATATGAAAAACATGGTGCTACTTTGAAGCACAATATATGAGACTCACTACATGGAGAACAAGGTGCTACTTTGAAGCACAAGTGTGGTAAGAGGATAGTAACATTGCCCTTTTTATTTGTTTTCCTTTTTTTGGGCTTTTTTTTTCTTTTTGGCCTTTCTCTTTTTTTGGTCAATGCTCTAATAATGATGATCATCACACTTCTATTGATTACAGCATAAGGATTACAACTCGAAACTAGAACAAGATATGACTCTATATGAATGCCTCTGGCGGTGTGTGCGGGATGGTGCAATGAATCAAGAGTGACATGTATGAAAAATAATGCATGGTGGCTTTGCCACAAATACGATGTCAACTACATGTTCATGCAATGGCAATATGACAAAAGTAAAGTATGTCATGATGATGAACGGAACGGTGGAAAGTTGCATGGCAATATATCTCGGAATGGCTATGGAAATGCCATAATAGGCAGGTATGGTGGATGTTTTGAGGAAGATATAAGGAGGTTTATGTGTGATAGAGTGTATCATATCACGGGGTTTGGATGCACCGGCGAATTTTGCACCAACTCTCAATGTGAGAAAGGGCAATGCACGGTACTAAAGAGGCTAGCAATGATGGAAGGGTGAGAGTGCGTATAATCCATGGACTCAACATTAGTCAAAAGAACTCATATACTTATTGCAAAAAATTTAGAAGTCATCAAAAATCAAGTACTACGCGCATGCTCCTAGGGGGATAGATTGGTAGGAAAAGACCATCGCTCGTCCCCGATCGCCACTCATAAGGATGCACAAGCCAGGTACACTTCATGTTTCAAATTTGTTACACAACTTTAACCATACGTGAATGCTATGGGATTTGCTAACTTCAACACAAGCATTCTTTAAATTCATAATCACCCAACTAGCATGACTTTAATATCACTACCTCCATATCTCAAAACAATTATCAAGTATCAAACTTTTCTTAGTATTCAACACACTCATAAGAATCCTTACAAATCTTGTATGCTTAGCATATTAGAATTAAGCACATTACCATGCTATTTAAGACTCTCAAAATAATCTAAGTGAAGCATGAGAGTTCATCTATTTCTTAAAAATAAAACTACCACCATGCTCTAAAAGATATAAGTGAAGCACTAGAGCAAACAACAAACTACTCCAAAAGATATAAGTGAAGATCAATGAGTAGTCGGATAATTACGCAACTATGTGAAGACTCCCTAACATTTAAGAATTTCAGATCTTGATATTGTATCCAAACAGCAAGCAAAACAAAATAAAATTACAATTCAAGGATAGCACAACTCATGTGAAGAAGCAAAAACTTAGGCTCAACCGATACTAACCGATAGTTGTTGAAGAAGAAAGGTGGGATGCCTACCGGGGCATCCCCAAGCTTAGATGATTGAGACTTCTTGAAATAATATCTTGGGGTGACTTGGGCATCCCCAAGCTTGAACTTTTGTGTCTCCTTAATTCCTCTCATATCATGGTTTATCTTTTTATCAAAAGCTTCATTCACAACAAACTCAACAAGAACTGTGAGATAGGTTAGTATAAACCAATTGAAAACCTTATCATTTCCTACTGTAACAAATCACTAAAATTATTATTCAAAATTGCATACTAAATGCCTCTGCATATTTAATACTCCTATCCTCAAATAGAATCATTAAACAAGCAAACATATGCAAACAATGCAAACATAACAGAAATCTTCCAAAACAGTACAGTTTGTAAAGAATGCAAGAGTATCAATACTTCCCTAACTCCAAAAATTATGAACTAAATTTATCACTGTAATAAATTTATCAGAGCTCATTATGCAAAAGGTTTCAACATTATATCATTCTCTGACTTTTCTAGGGAATTTTTGCAACAGCGGTAAACTTTCTGTTTTCAAACAGCAACATGCATATCTGCAAAATAAGCATGGCAAAGGCTATCCTTGACATTTTTATTGAAACTAAAGATGCAAAACATTAATATAATTAACATCAAGCAAAACTTAACAAGATAAAATGACGCTCCAAGCAAAACACATATCATGTGGTGAATAAAAATATAGCTCCAAGTAAAGTTACCGATGAACG
The DNA here is from genome assembly GCA_021605145.1 of Aegilops bicornis. Taxonomy (NCBI): domain Eukaryota; kingdom Viridiplantae; phylum Streptophyta; class Magnoliopsida; order Poales; family Poaceae; genus Aegilops; species Aegilops bicornis. The sequence continues at coordinate 603,543,809 of CM038672.1, forward strand.
AAGACGAAGGAGGGGATGCCATCCGGGGCATCCCCAAGCTTAGGCTCTTGGTTATCCTTGAATATTACCTTGGGGTGCCTTGGGAATCCCCAAGCTTAGGCTCTTGCCACTCCTTATTCCATAGTCCGTCAAATCTTTACCCAAAACTTGAAAACTTCACAACACAAAACTTAACAGAAAACTCGTGAGCTCCGTTAGCGAAAGAAAACAAAACACCACTTCAAGGTACTGTAATGAACTCATTATTTATTTATATGGGTGTTAAACCTACTGTATTCCAACTTATGTATGGTTTATAAACTATTTTACTAGCCATAGAGTCATCAAAATAAGCAAACAACACAATGAAAACAGAATCTGTCAAAAACAGAACATTCTGTAGTAATCTGAAACTAACGCAAACTTATGGAACTCCAAAAATTCTAAAATAAATTGGTGGACCTTAGCAATTTGACTAGTAATCATCTTCAAAAAGAATCAACTAAATATCGCTCTCCATTAAAAATTTGAAGCTAATTCCGTGAGCGCTAAAGTTTCTGTTTTTTACAGCATGATCATAAAGACTTCACCCAAGTCTTCCCAAAGGTTCTACTTGGCACAACACTAATTAAAACATAAAACCACATCTAACCAGAAGATAGATGGATTATTTATTACTAAACAGAACCAAAAAGTAAGATAATAAAATAAAATTGGGTTTCCTCCCAACAAGCGCTATCGTTTAATGCCCTTAGCTAGGCATGATGATTTCAATGATGCTCACATAAGACATAAGAATTGAAACATAAAGAGAGCATCACGAAGAATATGACTAGCACATTTAAGTCTAACCCACTTCCTATGCATAGGGATTTTGTGAGCAAACAACTTATGGGAACAATAATCAACAAGAATCGGATGGCAAAACAAGCATAATTTCAAAAATTGAAGCACATAGAGAGGAAACTTGACATTATTGCAATTCCTACAAGCATATGTTCCTCCCTCATAATAATTTTCAGTAGCATCATGAATGAATTCAAGAATATAACCAGCACCTAAAGCATTCTTTTCATGATCTACAAGCATAGAAAATTCACTACTCTCCACATAAGCAAAATTCTTCTCATGAATAGTAGTGGGAGCAAACTCAACAAAATAACTATCATGTGATTGAAAATTAAGATCAAGATGACAAGTTTCATGGTTATCATTATTCTTTAAAGCATACGTGTCATCAAAATAATCATCATAGATAGGAGGCATGCTTTCAACATAGTAAATTTGCTCATCAAAGCTTGGGGGACAAAAATATCATCTTCATCAAACATAGCTTCCCCAAGCTTGTGGCTTTGCATATCATTAGCATCATGGATATTCAAGAAATTCACACTAACAACATTGCAATCATGCTCATCATTCACATATTTAGTGCCAAACATTCTAATGCATTCTTCTTCTAGCACTTGAGCACAATTATCGGAATCCTTATTTTCACGAAAGACATTAAAAAGATGAAGCGTATGAGACAAACTCAATTCCATTTTTTTGTAATTTTCTTTTATAAACTCAACTAGTGCTAAAACAAGAAACAAAAAGATTCGAAAGATCTAAAGATATACCTTCACTTACCTAGCCTCCCCGGCAACGGCGCCAGAAAAGAGCTTGATGTCTACTACACAACCTTCTTCTTGTAGACGTTGTTGGGCCTCCAAGTGCAGATGTTTGTAGGACAGTAGCAAATTTCCCTCAAGTGGATGACCTAAGGTTTATCAATCCGTGGGAGGCGTAGGATGAAGATGGTCTCTCTCAAGCAACCCCGCAACCAAATAACAAAGAGTCTCTTGTGTCCCCAACACACCCAATACAATGGTAAATTGTATAGGTGCACTAGTTCGGCGAAGAGATGGTGATACAAGTGCAATATGGATGATAGATATAGGTTTTTGTAATCTGAAAATATAAAAACAGCAAGGTAACAAGTGGTAAAAGTGAGCGTAAACGGTATTGCAATGATAGGAAACAAGGCTTAGGGTTCATACTTTAACTAGTGCAAGTTCTCTCAACAATAATAACATAATTGGATCATATAACTATCCCTCAACATGCAACAAAGAGTCACTCCAAAGTCACTAATAGCAGAGAACAAACGAAGAGATTATGGTAGGTGCGAAACCACCTCAAAGTTATTCTTTCCAATCAATCCGTTGGGCTATCCCTATAAGTGTCACAAACAGCCCTAGAGTTCATACTAGAATAACACCTTAAGATACAAATCAACCAAAACCCTAATGTCACCTAGACACTCCAATGTCACCTCAAGTATCCGTGGGCATGATTATACGATATGCATCACACAATCTCAATTCATCTATTCAAACCAACACATAGAACCTCAAAGAGTGCCCCAAAGATTCTACCGGAGAATCACGACGAAAACGTGTGCCAACCCCTATGCATAGGTTCATGGGCGGAATCCGCAAGTTGATCACCAAAACATACATCAAGTGAATCACGTGATATCCCATTGTCACCACAGATATGCATGGCAAGACATACATCAAGTGTTCTCAAATCTTTAAAGACTCAATCCGATAAGATTACTTCAAGGGGAAAACTCAATTCATTACAAGAGAGTAGAGGGGGAGAAGAAACATAAGATCCAACTATGATAACAAAGCTCGCGATACATCAAGATCGTGCCAAATCAAGAACACGATAGAGAGAGATCAAACACATAGCTACTGGTACATACCCTCAGCCCCGAGGGTGAACTAGTCCCTCCTCGTCATGGAGATCGCCGGGATGAGGAAGATGGCCACAAGTGAGGGTTGCCCCCTCCGGCAGGGTGCCGGAATAGGGTTGAGGGAGTCCTGGACTAGGGGGTGTCCGGATAGCCGGACTATCGTCACGGCCGGACTCCAAGACTATGAAGATACAAGATTGAAGACTTCGTCCCGTGTCCGGATGGGACTTTCCTTGGCGTGGAAGGCAAGCTTGGCGATACGGATATGTAGATCTCCTACCATTGTAACCGACTACGTGCAACCCTAACCTATCCGGTGTCTATATAAACCGGAGGGTTTTAGTCCGTAGGACGAACAACAATCATACCATAGGCTAGCTTCTAGGGTTGAGCCTCCTTGATCTCGTGGTAGATCTACTCTTGTACTACCCATATCATCAATATTAATCAAGCAGGAGTAGGGTATTACCTCCATCGAGAGGGCCCGAACCTGGGTAAAAACATCGTGTCCCTTGTCTCCTGTTACCATCCGCCTAGACGCACAGTTCGAGACCCCCTACCCGAGATCCGCCGGTTTTGACACTGACATTGGTGCTTTCATTGAGAGTTCCTCTGTGCCGTCGCCATCAGGTCGGATGCCTCATCTCGTCTTTAAAGACGACACCATCGCCAAAGAAGCCTTGGCCACTGGTCAGACTCTTCGGCTAGGCGGTTTTCTCATGAACGCTAGTTCGGCCGCCGCGCCGACGATGACCTCTCGAGTCATCGAAACCAATCTCCATGTTAGTTTGGAACTTGCCGAACAGTTAGATCCGATCGAGCTCTCCTCCATAAACGAGCTCTTGGATCGCATCGCCGCCCTGGGAGTCGCCACGGATTACGACCGGATCGGGCCTAAAACCGATCTGAGAGAGATCAACTCTCCCCAGGCCACCCATCATGTTGTTGTGATAGAGGAGCAATGCGGCGATTCTTCTTCTATCTTAAGGACTAGCTACGTCCGGATTCCCGATCCCTCCATGCCGGATTCCCGCGGAGGGACGGATGTCGATCAAGCCCTGAACTTAAAGTCAGGCGGCGGGTCGGACTCATTGGATAGCACTCAAAATCCGAACTTCCGAAGTTCGAAACTTCTCGCCCTTGAGCCCTAAATTGACGGGGTTCGGATTTAGTGCCACCCGCCCACCCAAACATTAGCGATCTCTCTCGAATTCGGCAAGAGCCCATGAAATAAAGACATCATTCTTGGGCCAGATTCCTCCTGGTTATGAACAGGATAAAAGACTGCCGAGAGGAGGACGCAATCCCAATGTTTTGCAATAACTGCACGGACAAGGGAATCCTAAATGCCATAAGTCGTTGCGAAATTACACGCTTTGCTGACTTGGTGACCATAGAACAAAAATACTGTGCGATGGAGAGCGCCTGGAAAACCAAAAGTAAATTTTGGGATAATCCGGCCCCGAATACATCCCTAGTCCGGAACAAAAGGGTGCATCATTATCAAGCACCTGGGTTGGATACCAAAAAACCAAAACCCCCTAAAGGGTACGGAACCGTACTGAAGGGTTGGCTAAACGGACCCTGCAAAATTCATAGCACAGAGGGCGCCACTCCAACTCATAGCCTTCGAGCATGTTGGATACTACGACAGGTGGCCAAAAGTGGCGAAGAGCTTCTAGCTTCGGAATCCCAGCCCAGCAACACCAGTATGGTGTTAACAGTCTTCGAGACTTTCGCATCAAATAACATGCGAAAACGAACACTCCGCAACCTTGCCGAAGTCTACCAAGTAGCAACTATAAATCCATGGAGTGACACGGCTATCACCTTTAATGCCAGTGACGAACCTAAATTCCAAACTGCTCGGGCACCAGCCGCATTGGTCCTCAGCCCGATAGTGGACGACTTTCGCCTTACTAAGGTACTCATGGATGGCGGCAGCGGACTAAACCTCATCTATGAGGAAACCCTTCGAAAAATGGAAATAGACTGGAACCGCATTGAGCGAAGCAGCACAACCCTTAGAGGAATAATCCCCAGCCGGGGAGCATGCTGCATAGGAAAAATCACGCTGGACGTAGTGTTATTTCGCCGGAACAATTACAGGTCCGAGGAGGTCACATTTCAAGTGGCCCCGTTCAACAGCGGATATCATGCTTTATTAGGACGAGAGGCATTCACAATTTTTCAAGCTATACCCCACTATGGGTACATGAAGCTTAAAATGCCCGGTCCTAACGGAATCATCACTCTCGCTAGTGATCCGAACATAGCACTCCTCGCCGAAAACAAGACAGCCGCACTAGCCCTCGATGCACTATCCGAAGCCCTAGCGGCCGAGGAACTCACCGCGATGCGCTCCACGGTGAACAGGGACGATGTGATACTTGATAAAAGATCCAAGTCCACCTCTTTTAAACCAGCGGATGAAATAGTCAAATTCCAAGTCCACCCAACGGACCTGCAAAGACGGCCTCCATTGGGGCACAATTAAACCACGATGTAGACGCTGCACCACGAGAATTTCTACAAGAAAAGCTGGGACATCTTTGCTGGCACCCTTCGGACATGCTAGGAATCCCACGTCACCGGCCGAGCACAGCCTAAATATCCTAAAAGGATTCAAGCCACCAAACAGGCTCTTCGGGGCTTTTCCGAACCCAAGAGACATGCCATGGGAGAGGAGCTAGCCAAACTTTTGGAAGCCGGATTCATTAGAGATATAAAACATCCGGACTGGCTAGAAAACCTGGTGATGGTACCAAAGAAGGATAAATCCTGGCGCCTATGTCATTTCAAGGACCTTAATAAGGCTTGCCCAAAGGATCCCTTCCCCCTCCCTCGAATTGATCAAATCATTGACGCTACAGCAGGACACGACTCATTATGCTTCCTCGACGCGTACTCCGGCTACCACCAAATCAAGATGGCGGAGCCAAACCAAGCTGCAACAGCATTCATCAGTCCATACGGCCCGTTCTGCTTCAACACAATGCCCTTTGGGCTCAAAAACGCCGGCGCAACATACCAGGGCATGATTCAGACATGTCTGGCAAACCAGATCGGCAAAACCAAGCACGTCGAAACTCTAGCAGAAGACTTGAGGCTCACATTCGACAATCTTCGAAAATATGACATCAAGCTCAATCCGGAAAAATGCGTCTTCGGCGTTCGGTAGGAAAGCTCCTGGGCTTCATTGTGTCCGGTAGAGGAATTGAAGCAAACCCAGCCAAGTTCCGAGCTCTGTCACAATTGGATATTCCAAAAGACCTCCAACAAATACAAAAATTGACGGGATGCGTAGCGGCTCTAAGCCGCTTTATTTCCCAATTGGGGGAAAAGGCGTTACCCTTTACCGCCTCCGCCGCACCGAACACTTCGAGTGGGCCGGATGCCGCCACGGCCGGACTTCGAAGAAATAAAGGCCATTTTGGCAACAAATCCGGTCTGCCGCGTAGCGTTGGCGAACCAATGCTATTATATATCGCCGCAACACATCAAGTTGTCGGTAGCGGTGCTCGTTGTCGAACGAGAGCGGACGGACACCGGTTCCTGTTCAAAAGCCGGTTTATTATGTGTCCACCGTCCTAACTCCATGCAAGTCGGTACCCACACTATCAAAAGATAGCATATCACGGTGTTCATGGCATCCGGAAGCTGCGACACTACTTTCAAGAGTGTTCGATAACGGTAGCCTCAAGTACCTCTTAACGACATTATAAACAACCGCTGACGCCGACGGGCCGGATTGCTAAATGGGCCATAGAGCTCCTTCCATTCGATATAACTTATAAGCCACGACGAGCTATTAAGTCGCAGGTTTTGGCCGACTTCGTGGCCGAATGGACCGAAGCCGAACTCCCTAAAGAGTACGGCGCATACTCCAATTGGATCATGCACTTTGACGGCTCCAAAATGTTGGCCGGCCTGGGGGCTGGCGTCGTCCTGACGTCCCCAATCGGGGACACAGTCCAATACGTCCTTCAGATAATGTATACGGACTCCAACAACGCAGCCGAATACGAGGCCCTTCTGCACGGCCTCCGGATGGCGATCTCCATGGGCATTCAACGCCTAGAGGTGCGCGAGGATTTGAACCTCGCAATATCTCAAATAAACGGGACTTTGATGCCAAAGATCCAAAATGCCAGCATACCGCAATGCGGTCCTAAAAATGTCGGCCGCAGTTCGAAGGGTTCGGATTTCATCATATAGCCGGGATAACAACCAGGAGGCGGATATATTGGCACGCATCGGTGCAAAACGCGATGCCGTCCCACCCAATATCTTTCTGGAACGGCTGTTCAAGCCATCCGTACTATGGGAAGGGGAGTCCGGCAATATCAATCCGGACCCAACCGCACTGCCTGACGCCGAACACTCTGACATAACCGGAGGCTCTGCCCCCGAGATAACACCCTCTGCTCACGAAATAATGGCGGTTATCGCCCCGTGGACGGAACCATTCCTAGCCTACCTAACTAGGCAGGAACTCCCCGAAGACCAAAATGAGGTTCGCTGCATAGTACGGCGCTCTAAAGCCTATAAAGTCCATGAGGGAGAGCTTTATAAGAAAAGCACTACCGGAGTCCTTCAAAGGTGTATCTCTGAAGAGGAAGGGCGAAACCTCTTGGCTGAAATTCATGCCGGACTGGGTGGGCACCACGCCGCAGCCCGGGCCCTTGTAGGCAAGCCCTTCCGTACATGATTTTATTGGCCTACGGCCCGGGCAGATGCGCAGGACTTAGTCCAACGATGCGTCCGTTGCCAACTTTTTGCTAACCAAAGCCACATGCCACCCACCGCCCTTAAAACTATACCCATCACCTGGCCGTTCGCGGTCTGGGGGCTTGACATGGTTGGACCCCTCAAGGGAGGAACCCACAAGCAAAAATACCTATTGGTCACGGTGGATAAATTCACCAAATGGATAGAGGCCATGTTCATTAAAGCGGCGAATCCGGACCAGTGATAGACTTCATATCAGGGTTAGTGCACCGTTATGGTGTCCCCCACAGTATCATCACTGATAATGGCACCAACTTCAGGGCCGATGAGGTCAAATCATGGTGCAAAAACATGGGCATCAAGCTCGATTACGCCTCAGTCTATCATCCTCAAACCAACGGCCAAGTCGAACGGGCAAATGGTCTAATCATGAGCGGCATTAAACCCAGACTAGTGCAGTCCCTCAAGGAATCTAACACGACCTTTGGGTTGAGGAGCTCGACTCCGTACTCTGGGGGCTGCGGACCACGCCGAATCGTACTACTGGATTCACACCATTCTTCATGGTGTACGGCGCAGAGGCAGTCTTGCCCTGCGACGTAATACATGACTCACCTCGCGTGCGCATGTATGAAGAAAGAGAAGCCGAGCTTGATCGGTAGGACATTTTGGACGCATTGGAGGAGGAGCGCGACGTGGCGAAAGCTCGTTCCGCATTCTATCAACAACAAGCTCGAAGATATCGAAGCAGGGAAGTACGGGCCAAAGCTTATAACGTTGGCGAACTAGTTCTACGCCTGCCGGACAAGAAAAAGGACAAACTCAAGCCCAAATGGGAAGGTCCGTTCATCATCGACCAGGTCCTGACCGGCGGAGCATACCATCTACGAAACGCATCGGATAACCGACTCAAGCCGAACCCATGGAACGCAGCCCGTCTTCGAAGATTCTACGCCTAAGTGCCGGACTCCAAGTTCATCTCCTTCCTCCGTCCACATTTTTTATTTTTGCTGTCTTTTGTTTCTCTCCTTCCTCCTTCTTCTTCTTGAAGCATCTAGAGGCTCGTTTGCGCTTTTTTCGCACACACTTGACGCGCTGTCCGCGCTCATTATACCCGGGGGCTTCTTTAACAGAAGCTTATTTATACGGGCTTCATGCCCAACACATGCGTTAAACTTCCGCATGTACCTTTTATTCACCATTATATGCATCGATATGACTTAAGTTTTGGCCAATCTGGGTTGCCTGGCTCCTGTGCTTACCCCTACGTTCCCGATTGTTCGGCTAGGTGGTAAAGGGAGCACCTCTGCGATTACTCTTGCCGGTCGGCCGGATGTGTACCTCAGACGGGGTGAAGCCAGCTAAGCGTTCTTAAGGGAATATTCGGTCGGTGAACTGAAAGATGATTTTTAACTATTTACCCATCTGCCCCGAGATGATTTTCTGCTTTCATAGCAGCTTTGACATGCACTTTAGGGCATGCATCCCAAATGAAAGGAACCCTTAACGGAACTATTCTCCATGGAAGATGTTTCTTACTACCCATGTAATATAACATAACTAGTTGGGCACTTGTCTGATACAGCAACAATGACCCCTACGCCTGGTCTCCATGCATACCACGGTTCTTATATAACCACGAAGGTATTCGGACACACTCCGGACTATTGGGTCCGGAGGTCGAAACGAAAAGGTCCGCTATGACAAACGATCTACAATCCGGCTAGAAGACATTCTTACATGTCATATTTTTACATAGTCAACTCGACTCATTGTATTCCTCCTCAATGCCATCTAATAGGCTATCTAATTTACAATCTTGCTGGGAATACTTGGCGGCCAATTCTACTTGGCCGTATACTAAGCTTACAGGGATCTCCATCCCATCCGGCCCCACAGGTCCGACCTCGGCCATGTGGTTTGGGTCAGCCTTCGTGTACCGCGTCTTTACCATGGCCCAGGCCTCCCTGGCGCCTTGACGGCAGGCCGATATCTTCCACAGCCGGAAGCGACGCCGTGCTCCTTGAAGCCGCTCTGCCAGCTCCCCAATGCCTTCGGGAAGGGAGATAGATGGCCACAAGGCCTGGCTGATGCTTTTCATCACCTGCCGGACTCGTTCGTGTAGCTGACGCAGTTCGAGAAGAAGATCACCCGAAGAATTGGGCATCTCCTCCTCAGGACGACCTATGAGCAAACCTACATACATGTTTATGTTAGTCGCCTTCCTCGCCGAACTCTTTCAAAGTTCGCTCAAACACTCTTGAAAATGCCGCCGAAGCCGCCGATTGTCCTTTACGGAGTCGGATAGCTGGGCACGAACGTCCTTTAGTTCCTCACCCAGCTTGGTGTTGGCGTCTTCGAGGTTATTCTTCTCCTGCCGCACCCTCGTAAGCACGCTCTCGCCGGCCTTTAACTGGCGTAAGAGCTGTTGCTTGTCCGGATCTAGTCCGGCGCCATCTGCAATGTTCTTGTCAGATTTACACGCCCACCGCATTTCATAAATTATTTATCTTCTGAAGTGTATATTAGCAGAGGGGGTCTCTGTGGCTCCCCCCGTAGCGGCTAGTGCGGCCTCAAGTTGGGCCCCGCACTCTTCCAGCTCCTGGGACAGTCGGGCATTCTTTTCTGTAAGATCCTGCAAAACAAATGATCCTTAAATCAGTTATTCTAACTATTTTAAGTCTCAGGGGCTACTGGCATATATAACTGTCAAACTTACGTACCCGTATGTCCTTCACATACTGCTCCGTGGCTCTGGCTAGACCATCTTGAGCGGCACGGAGGTGCGCATCTCCCGAATCAAAGGCATTCAAGGCCTCTTGGGAGAAACATGCGTCACGAAGAACTGTCCGACAGCGCCTGTGATTCAAGGCGCTCTCCACCTCGGAGTTGGTGGCGGAAAACATGTCGACATCCTCTGTCGGAGGAGCATCCGACGCACGTCTCGTGCTCGCCTCAGCCTCCGGACCCGGCTTTGAAGCTTGTCCGGTGAAGGTTCGATCGGCAACCTCTCCGGACTCAGTCCGGCGAGCGCTCTTTTTCCTGAAAAGAACATCAGCGTTAGTACGCCTTCCAGGAATCAATAGTGGGAGTATGGTGACACGCCATACCGCTGTGGCGGAGTTTCGATCCGGACCGCACTTCTTTTTAGCCTGCGGGGCCGCACTGCCCTTTGTTGGCCAGCCGCCGCGGTCTCGGCTTCCTGCCTCGAAGATACCCCCTGCGAAGCACCATTGGTATACGGTGATAAAAAATAAGCATGGATGGGTCGTTATTAGGGTTTTGGGATCTCGGTCTCATTTACCAGTGAGGCTGGAAGTATTCCGGGGTAATCAGCCGTAATGGCAACCAACGCATTGTCGATGCTAAGTTGGTGGAATACCCCGTCGATCAACTCCACCTTTATATCCGGATCCTCTTCGAAGGTCGGATCGAGGGACCATTCCGGATCCTCGGGTTGTGGGGGCGGGCTGTGTATCTTCTCCACAGTCCGGCGTAGTTCCTGCGCCGAAACCATGAAATGAGATATTTAACCATGGGAACATGGATCGGACAGGTCACAAAGATGTTTGCTTACCCAGCTTCGAGGATTATTTGAAGAAAACTCCTTCAGTGGATTGACACGGAGGAAATCCTCCTCCTCCCCTTTATACATGGCGACAAGATTTTCACCAGTTCGGTGACCGATCCAGCCCCTTTGCGGCCATGGCGGGTGGCATCGTCTTCCCGTTGAAGTCCCACATGGGGTGGCCCTGTATTGGAGCGTTGCACTCCTCATAATGCAGATTGCCATGACTCCTATCATGGTCAATCCGGCATGAGCCGATAACCTTATTCGGCTCATCAAATAACGGACATCCCGGTCATCTTCTCTCCGGGGGCTCTGAGGGCGCCAGCTTAGGCGCTTCTTCAGAGGAGCATTGCCGAACTCCGGAAGGCCGATCCAAACAGGATCCGGCAGCGGGACGTCCTCCATGTAAAACCATTCCGAAGGCCAGCCTTCGGACGCCTTCTTTGGGGTTCCAGATAGGTATCCGGTCCCGGCGATGCGCCATAGCTCGGCTCCGCCCACTTGATATATTGACCCCTCATGAGAACGGGGTACTAGGCAGAATATTCTCTTCCACAGCCGAAATGAGCCTCGGCGCCCAAGAATAGTTTTCAAAGGGCCACGAAGCCCGCGATGTGCGTGGATGGAGGCAGGAGTAAGGTGGTGCAATTGGAGGTCAGAACTCCAAGAGCCCGGAGAAACGGATGGATTGGAAATCCGAGTCCTCTTACTAGATAAGAGATGAAGCATACCCGCTCTCCTTTAGAAGGATCGGGACGCTCTCCGCTTGCTTTCCGCCCTTGTAGGTGGCAAGTCCGGCTCGAACGGAACCATGAAGGCCGGAGGGAGAAATCCCTTGGCTTGAGTATAACTAGCTCGCTATGCGGGATGAGCATCTCTCCCAATTTCTGGTGAGGGCTGGGAGCGCGAGAAGAGGAGCTGCGTCGACTGTCCATGATGGAATGGGCTTTGGTCAGAGGCGCTCCGATGAAAGCTCGCAAAGGGGGGTGGTGTGACTCAGATCTAGATACTTGCCACTTTTATAGGCGGCTCATTTGCGCGGCTAGGGGGGTAATTGTAAAAATACCCTGGCTTTTCGCATTCATTCAAACACGTGGAAGATGGCCATTATTGGGTGTAGAAGCCGAGGAGCGCAGCATTTATCAGAAGTCGGACACTATTCGACAAGTATATGGAATTTGGAGAAGAACCCGCCTCGCAATGCCGAAGACAATCAACGCGCCGGACTCATCGTCATTGAAGCCTGGTTCGGGGGCTACTGAGGGAGTCCCGGACTAGGGGGTGTCCGGATAGCCGGACTATCGTCACGGCCGGACTCCAAGACTATGAAGATACAAGATTGAAGACTTCGTCCCGTGTCCGGATGGGACTTTCCTTGGCGTGGAAGGCAAGCTTGGCGACACGGATATGTAGATCTCCTACCATTGTAACCGACTACGTGTAACCCTAACCTATCCGGTGTCTATATAAACCGGAGGGTTTTAGTCCGTGGGACGAACAACAATCATACCATAGGCTAGCTTCTAGGGTTTAGCCTCCTTGATCTCGTGGTAGATCTACTCTTGTACTACCCATATCATCAATATTAATCAAGCGGGAGTAGGGTATTACATCCATCGAGAGGCCCGAACACAGGTAAAAACATCGTGTCCCTTGTCTCCTGTTACCATCCGCCTAGACGCACAGTTCAGGACCCCCTACCCGAGATCCGCCGGTTTTGACACCGACAAGGGTCCCGTGGTTTTTGGTGGCTACAGAGGCTTGCGGCGGCGGAACTCCCGATCTATTTTTTGTTCTGGAAGTTTTTGGATACGTAGGTATATATGGGTGCAGGGGGTACGTCGGTGGAGCTTCGGGGGCCCCACGAGGCAGGGGGCGCGCCCTAGGGGGGTGGGCGCGCCCCCCACCCTCGTGGCCAGCTCCCGTATCTTCTGATGTAGAGTCCAAGTCTATCCGGTGGGTTTCCTTCCAAAAATAATTTCTCCAGTTGATTTCGTTCCGTTTGACTCCGTTTGATATTCCTTTTCTTTGAAATCTTGAAATAGGCAAAGCGACAAGAACTGGGCTGGGCCTCCGGTTAATAGGTTAGTCCCAAAGTAATATAAAGTGGAAAATAAAGCCCAATATTGCCCAAAACAGTAGATAACATAGCATGGAGCAATCAAAAATTATAGATACGTTGGAGACGTATCAAACCTCCAGGACGCCCCAGCCGGTATCCGCGCCGCAGCCTTCCCAGGTCGTGCATGACGAGCGACGCCGCGACATCGGTGCCCTCGGGCACTGCCGCGGGAAGAGCCCTCTGCATCACCTGCATGATGCACCAGGCCAGCATGCGCACCCAGACACTGGCGGATACGGTGCGCGACCGCGAGACCGTGATAGAGCTCCTTCTAACATGGTTAGAAGTCAGAGCGCGTCACGGTCCACACAACTTTCACCGCCACCCACGCCAGCGGAAGCGTTGGCGCGTGTACAACTGCTCTTCGAATTCCCTCCCTCCGCGGAGAAGCGCGTACAACTGCTCCGCGGAGAATCCGGAGCCTCATCAGCTTCGCCAACAAAGATGAACCGCGACTAGCGGGACCCTCGTGCCGGCGCTTTGTAGAGCTGGTGCACGCCGAAGGTGGGAGGATCGGGGGTGCTGCAACCACGGTGCACTCTCCTCCCCCACGCCAACTATAGCAGCCGCCGGCTCGTCGGGCCGACGCCTGTGACAACGTTTCCACAACGTCGTCCGACCCGCGAGCCTACTGCGACCAATGTCAAGTTCTTCGTGAGCGAGCCCAGGTAGACGCTCGGACCACTATCGAGCGGCAGCAGGAAGCACACTATCAGTCAGATAGGCGTGCGTGGCCCACTATGGACCACCCAGCGCCGGGGGGTTCCGGTCACCTACCTTAGGAGGTGGGTTGCCCAACGTTTACCCGTGAGTTGCGATAGTTCCAGTGGCCGTCCCACCGCACGTTCAAGCCTGATGTTGGGGAAAAGTACAACGGCAAAACTCACCCGTCGGAGTTCCTCAGCATCTACACCATCGTGATGCAAGCCGCCGGGGCTCGCAACGACAAGGTGCTCGCCAACTACTTTCCGTTGGCACTTAAGCCCAACGTCATGTCATGGTTAATGCACCTGCCAGTGGATTCCATCTCTTCTCGGTTGGATCTGTGCCACGAGTTTGTTGGCGCCTTTACCGGAGGCCACCAAGCTCCTGGCCAGGCAAGTGATTTGCATGTCATCCCCTAGAAGGATGGCGAAACCCTGCGCAAGTACATCCAAAGGTTCAACCGTGTGCAGTACAACATCCCAGATGTTCACCCCGCCGCCGTTATCAGTGCATTCCATCAGAATGTGCGCAATTGCAAGATGCGCGACGAGCTGGCGATGAACAAGGTTAAGGATGTAGCCTAGCATTATGTTCTGGTCGATAGATGTGCTCTGGCTGAAGAAGGGAGGAAGTACCCCGGCGAAGATGCTAGTGCGGAAACCGACTCCATAGACGAAGACGCCGTCGCCCCGGCAAAGAAGGGTCGACGTCGCAATAGGAAGCGTAAGGGCAAGACCGTGCTTGCCTTTGAGGGATCCGGTGACCCCGGCACCGCCAAGGAGGCCAAGTCTGACGACCCTGACAAGGAAGTTGCCGGGTGCGCCGCCTGCCGGGCCTTGGTGGCTCCCGACAAGTCAGGAGGCTCCGACAAGCAGTACTGCAAGATCCATCGCACCAACGACCATGACCTCCAGAACTACCGACAGGTTGAGCTGCTTGCGAAAAAGCAGAAAGCTGAATATGAAAGGCGGGATAAGGAGAAGCGTCAGGATGGTGCTGAGGGGTCCGGCAAGAAGCATGGTGGCCAAGGAGGTTGCCGCGACAAAGATAATAAACAAGAGAGGCCCGCTCAGGGACGTGACAAGAAGGAGGGAGATGATGATCATGATGAGGACGGCAAGTCCGGCGAGCACGAGTTCCAGAAAGCTACGGAGGCCATGTGCATCGACGGTGGCGCCTCCTTGCATACCTCTCACCACCGACTGAAGCAGTGGGCGCGTGAGGTCACTGCGGTAGAGCCATCGTTCGATGCCCAGAAGCCACTGAAGTGGTCTAGAACACCTATCATTTTTGACACCGAGGATCACCATGATCGCACAACTGCGGTCGGGTGTTTCCCGTTGTTGGTTTCACCAACAATACGCAACCTCAAGGTGACAAAAGTGCTAGTTTACGGTGGGTCCAGTCTGAACTTGATCTCGCCCGCCGTGATCGAGAGGCTGCAAATCCCCGATGGAGATCTTGAGGAGACGGGCACGTTTCAAGGGGTCAACCCGGGGAGGAGTCAGCCGAAAGGTAAAATTACGTTGCCTGTTACATTTGGGGGCGAGCGGAACTATAGGACGGAGAAGATCGTTTTTGATGTCGCCAAGATCCCCTTGCCCTACAATGGGATCCTTGGCCGCCCATCGCTGGCCAAGTTCATGGCAGCGTCACATTACGCCTACAACACGTTGAAGATGCCCGGGCCGCTGAGCATCATCACCGTCCTCTTCGATAAGAAAGACGCGCTCATCTGCGCCGACCAACTCTACTGGGAGGCAGTTGTACCAACTGCCGCCAAGGCACTTGCTCCTGCCGCTAAAGCCCCAGGAGGGAAGAAGACCGGCAAGACCTCCGCCTCTGCCGGCAAGGACCCTTCCGGTGAGACCTCTTCCGGCAAAATCTCCTGCACCCTTTCCGGCAGGCGCACCTCTTCGGAGTGCTGTGCTCCCGTCGAGGACGTGCCAGAGAGCTCCACCGGCAAGAGCAAGAAATCCAAGGCAGCACCACTAGAGACCAAGAAGGTGCCCGTCAAGGAGGACGGCACGGACGGGGCTTTTACCATAAGCTCCACCCTTGAAAGCAAATAGGAAAGCCCGCTCGTCGCCTTATTGCGGGTGAATGTCGACGTGTTTGCATGGCAAGCATCCGACATCCCGGCGTTCCCAGGAGGTGATTGAGCACCACCTTGCTGTCTGTCCTCATGCGCGGCCCGTCAAGCAGAAGGTCAGAAAGCAAGCTTTGGAGTGACAAGAGTTCATCATCGAGGAGATCAGGAAGTTGGAAGCGGCATGCTTGGTCAGAGGAGTGCTCCAACCCACGTGGTTGGACAATCCAGTGGTAGTGCGTAAGGAAAATGGGAAATGGAGGCTGTGTATTGACTATACAGATATCAATAAAGCCTGTCCAAAACATCCTTTCCCTCTGCCACGCATTGACCAGATAGTGGACTCCACTGCCGGGTGTGACATGTTGTCGTTCCTCGATGCCTACTCAGGATACCACCAGATCTTCATGGTGAAGGAAGACGAAGAGAAGACTGCGTTCATCACCCCATGTGGTACGTACTGTTTTGTACGAATGCCTTTCGGTTTGAAAAGCGCCGCTTCGACGTTTGCCCGAGCAGTCCAAATTGGTTTTGAGCCCCAGCTGCAAAGAAATATGGAAGCTTATATGGATGATATAGTGGTCAAAACCAAGGACAAGGCCACG
This sequence comes from Aegilops bicornis, assembly GCA_021605145.1. Taxonomy (NCBI): domain Eukaryota; kingdom Viridiplantae; phylum Streptophyta; class Magnoliopsida; order Poales; family Poaceae; genus Aegilops; species Aegilops bicornis. The sequence goes on from CM038672.1 coordinate 603,560,357, forward strand.
CTCGTGCAGGATCTGGAGGAAACATTTGCAAACCTACGCAAGATCAACCTCAAGCTCAACCCAGAGAAGTGTGTGTTCGGCGTCCCGTCCGGTAAACTTCTTGGGTTCTTTGTGTCTCAACGCGGAATCGAAGCAAATCCCGACAAGATCAAAGCAATTGAGCAGATTAAGGCGCCAAGACAGGTCAAAGACGTCCGTAGGCTCGCCGGCTGCATTGCCGCCCTGAGTAGATTGTTGGAATATGCCCTAGAGGCAATAATAAAATGGTTATTATTATATTTCTTTGTTCATGATAATTGTCTGTTATTCATGCTATAACTGTGTTATCCGGAAATTGTAATACACGTGTGAATACATAGACCACAACGTGTCCCTAGTAAGCCTCTAGTTGACTAGCTCGTTGATCAACAAATAGTCATGGTTTCCTGACTATGGGCATTGGATGTCATTGATAACGGGATCACATCATTAGGAGAATGACGTGATGGACAAGACCCAATTCTAAGCATAGCTCAAAGATCGTGTATTTCGTTTAGCTAGAGCTTTTCCAAATGTCAAGTATCATTTCCTTAGACCATGAGATTGTGCAACTCCCGGATACCATAGGAGTGCTTTGGGTGTGCCAAACGTCACAACGTAATTGAGTGACTATAAAGGTGCACCATGGGTATCTCCGAAAGTGTCTGTTGGGTTGGCATGAATCGAGACTGGGATTTGTCACTCTGTATGACGGAGAGGTATCTCTGGGCCCACTCGGTAATACATCATCATAATGAGCTCTATATGACCAAGTGTCTGGTCACGGGATCATGCATTGCGGTACGAGTAAAGTGACTTGCCGGTAACGAGATTAAACAAGGTATTGGGATACCGACGATCGAGTCTCGGGCAAGTAACGTACCGATTGACAAAGGGAATTGTATACGGGATTGATTGAATCCTCGACATCGTGGTTCATCCGATGAGATCATCGAGGAGCATGTGGGAGACAACATGGGTATCTAGATCCCGGCTGTTGGTTATTGACCGAGAGGCATCTCGGTCATGTCTGCATGTCTCGAACCCGTAGGGTCTACACACTTAAGGTTCGGTGGACGCTTAGGGTTGTAGAGATATGAGTATGCAGTAACCCGAAAGTTGTTCGGAGTCGGATGAGATCCGGACATCACGAGGAGTTCCGGAATGGTCCGGAGGTGAAGAATTATATATAGGAAGTGCAGTTTCGCCATCGGGAAAGTTTGGGGGTCACGGTATTGTACTGGGACCACTTGGAAGGGTCGAGGTCCACCGGGTGGGGCCACCTATCCCGGAGGGCCCCGTGGGATGAAGTGGGGTGGGAACCAGCCCCTGGTGGGCTGGTGCGCCCCCCCTTGGGCCCCCCCTGTGCCTAGGGTTGGAAACCCTAGGGTGGGGGGCGCCTCCACTTGCCTTGGGGTGCAAGCCTCCCCTTGGCCGCCGCCCCCCCTTGGAGATCTCATCTCCTAGGGCCGCCCCCCTAGGGGGCCTATATAAAGAGGGGGGGAGGGAGGGCAGCCGCACCCATGCTCTTGGCACCTCTCTTCCCCCTTGCCACACCTCTCCCTCTCGTAGAAGCTCGGCGAAGCTCTGCCGAGATCACTGCTGCATCCATCACCACGCCGTCGTGCTACTGGATCTCTGTCAACCTCTCCTCCCCCCTTGCTGGATCAAGAAGGAGGAGACGTCTTCCTCAACCGTACATGTGTTGAACACGGAGGTGCTGTCCATTCAGCACTAGGATCATCGGTGATTTGGATCACGTTGAGTACGACTCCCTCAACCCCGTTCTCTTGAACGCTTCCGCTCGCGATCTACAAGGGTATGTAGATGCACTCCTTTCTCTCGTTGCTAGATGAGCTCATAGATTGATCTTGGTGAAAGCGTAGAATTTTTTTTATTTTCTACAACGTTCCCCAACAGTGGCATCATGAGCTAGGTCTATGCGTAGTTCTCTTTGCACGAGTAGAACACAAATTTGTTGTGGGCGTAGATGTTGTCAACTTTCTTGCCACTACTAGTCTTATTTTGCTTCAGCGGTATTGTGGGATGAAGCGGCCCGGACCGACCTTACACGTACGCTTACGTGAGACAGGTTCCACCGGTGACATGCACTAGTTGCATAAGGTGGCTAGCGGGTGTCTATCTCTCCCACTTTAGTTGGAGCGGATTCGATGAAAAGGGTCCTTATGAAGGGTAAATAGAAGTTGGCAAATCACGTTGTGGCTTTTACGTAGGTAAGAAAACGTTCTTGCTAGAACCCTATTGCAGCCACGTAAAACATGCAACAACAATTAGAGGACGTCTAACTTGTTTTTGCAGCATATGATTTGTGATGTGATATGGCCAAAAGTTGTGATGAATGATGAATGATATATATGTGATGTATGAGATCATGTTCTTGTAATAGGAATCACGACTTGCATGTCGATGAGTATGACAACCGGCAGGAGCCATAGGAGTTGTCTTTATTTATGTATGACCTGCGTGTCATTGAGAAACGCCATGTAAATTACTTTACTTTATTGCTAAACGCGTTAGCCATAGTAGTAGAAGTAATAGTTGGCGAGCAACTTCATGGAGACACGATGATGGAGATCATGGTGTCATGCCGGTGACGAAGATGATCATGGAGCCCCGAAGATGGAGATCAAAGGAGCTATATGATATTGGCCATATCATGTCACTATTTGATTGCATGTGATGTTTATCATGTTTTTCATCTTGTTTACTTAGAACGACGGTAGTAAATAAGATGATCCCTCATAATAATTTCAAGAAAGTGTCCCCCCTAACTGTGCACCGTTGCGAAGGTTCGTTGTTTCGAAGCACCACGTGATGATCGGGTGTGATAGATCCTAACGTTCGAATACAACGGGTGTAAGCCAGATTTACACACGCAATACACTTAGGTTGACTTGACGAGCCTAGCATGTGCAGACATGGTCTGGGAACACGGAAGACCAAAAGGTCGAACATGAGTCGTATAGAAGATACGATCAACATGGAGATGTTCATCGATGATGACTAGTCCGTCTCACGTGATGATCGGACACGGGCTAGTCGAGTCGGATCATGTATCACTTAGATGACTAGAGGGATGTCTAATCTGAGTGGGAGTTCATTAAATAATTTGATTAGATGAAATTAATTATCATGAACTTAGTCTAAAATCTTTACAATATGTCTTGTAGATCAAATGACCCACGTTACCCTCAACTTCAACGCGTTCCTAGAGAAAACCAAGCTGAAAGATGATGGCAGCAACTATACGGACTGGGTCCGGAACACGAGGATCATCCTCATAGCTGCCAAGAAAGATTATGTCCTAGAAGCGCCGCTAGGTGAAGCACCAATCCCAGAGAACCAATACATTATGAGCGCTTGGCGTTATCGTCTTGATGATTACTCCCTCGTTCGGTGCGGCATGCTTCTGACTTAGAACCGGGGCTCCAAAAGCGTTTTGAGCAACACAGAGCATATGAGATGTTTGAAGAGCTGAAAATGGTTTTCCAAGCTCATGCCCGGGTCGAGAGATATGAAGTCTCCGACAAGTTCTTCAGCTGTAATATGGAGGAAAATAGTTCTGTCAGTGAGCACATACTCAAGATGTCTGGGTTGCACTAACGATTGACTCACCGGGAGTTAATCTCCGGATGACGTGATCATTGACAAAATCCTTCGCCGCTTCCACCGAGCTACAAGAGCTTTGTGATGAACTTCAATATGCAGGGATGGAAAAGACCATTTCTAAGGTATATTCAATGCTGAAATCAGCGGAGGTAGAGATCAAAAAGGAACATCAAGTGTTGATGGTGAATAAAACCACTAAGTTCAAGAAAGGCAAGGGTAAGAAGAACTTCAAGAAGGACGGCAAAGGAGTTGCAGCGCTTCAGTAAGCCGATACGGGAAGAAGTCAAACAATGGACCCAAGCACGAGATCGAGTGCTTTTATTGCAAGGGAAGTGGTCACTGGAATCGGAACTGCCCCAAGTACTTAGCGGACAAGAAGGCCGGCAAAACCAAAGGTATATTTGATATACATGTAATTGATGTGTACCTTACCAGTGCTCGTAGTAGCTCCTGGGTATTTGATACCGGTGCGGTTGCTCATATTTGTAAATCAAAGCAGGAGCAGCGGAATAAGCGGAGACCAGCGAAGGACGAGGTGACGATGCGCATCGGGAATGGTTCCAAGGTTGATGTGATCTCCGTCGGCATGCTACCTCTACATTTACCTACGTGATTAGTTTTAAACCTCAATAATTGTTATTTGGTACCAGCTTTGAGCATGAACATTGTATCTGGATCTCGTTTAATACGAGATGGCTACTCATTTAAATCTGAGAATAATGGTTGTTCTATTTATATGAGAGATATGTTTTATGGTCATGCCCCGATGGTCAATGGTTTATTCTTAATGAATCTCGAACGTGATGTTACAGATATTCGTAGTGTGAATACCAAAAGATGTAAAGTTGATAACGATAATCCCACATACTTGTGGCACTGCCGCCTTGGTCACATTGGAGTCAAGTGCATGAAGAAGCTCCATGCTGATGGACTTTTAGAGTCTCCCGATTATGAATCATTTGACACATGCGAACCATGCCTCATGGGGAAAATGACCAAGACTTCGTTCTCCGGAACAATGGAGTGAGCAACCAACTTATTGGAAATCATACATACTGATGTGTGCGGTCCAATGAGCGTTGAGGCTCGCGGAGGATATCGTTATGTTCTCACTCTCACAGATGACTTGAGTAGATATGGGTTTGTCTACTTAATGAAACACAAGTCTGAGACCTTTGAAAAGTTCAAGGAATTTCAGAATGAGGTAGAGAATCAACGTGACCGAAAGATAAAGTTCTTACGATCAGATCATGGGGGAGAATATTTAAGTCACGAATTTGGTACGCACTTTAGGAAATGTGGAATCGTTTCACAACTCACGCCGCCTGGAACACCTCAGTGTAACGGTGTGTCCGAACATCGTAATCGCACTTTATTGGATATGGTGCGATGTATGATGTCTCTTACCGATTTACCGCTATCATTTTGGGGATACGCTCTAGAGACAGCTACATTCACTTTAAATAGGGCACCGTCTGAATCCGTTGAGACGACACCATATGAATTATTGTTTGGAAAGAAACCTAAGCTGTCGTTTCTAAAAGTTTGGGGATCCGATGCTTATGTCAAGAAACTCCAACCTGAAACGCTCAAACCCAAGTCGGAAAAATGCGTCTTCATAGGATACCCTAAGGAAACCATTGGGTATACCTTCTAATTAAGATCCGAAGGCAAGATCTTTGTTGCCAAGAACGGGTCCTTTCTGGAGAAAGAGTTTCTCTCGAAAGAATTAAGTGGGAGGAAAATAGAGCTTGATGAAGTACTACCTCTTGAAAGCGGTAAGTATCGCAACTCAGGAATTTCTTCATGTGGTGCCTGCACCGACTAGTGATGAGGTTAATGATGATGATCAAGATACTTCGTATCAAGCTCCTTCTGAACTTAGAAGTTCAACAAGGACACGTTCTGCACCAGTGGTGCGGCAACCTGTCTTGGAAATCATGTTGTTAGACAACGGTGAACCTTGAACTATGAAGAAGCGATGGCGGGCCCAGATTCCAACAAATGGCTTGAAGCCATACAATCCAAGATAGGATCCATGTATGAAAACAAAATATGGACTTTGACAGACTTGCCCGATGATCGGCGAGCAATAGAAAACAAATGGATCTTTAAGAAGAAGACGGACGCGATGGTAATGTTACCATATATAAAGCTCGAGTTTTTGCTAAGGGTTATCGACAAGTTCAAGGGATTGACTACGATGAGACTTTCTCTCCTGTAGCAAAGCTGAAGTCCGTCCGAATCATGTTAGAAATTGCCGCATACTATGATTATGAGATATGACAAATGGACGTCAAAACGACATTCCTTAACGGCCATCTTAAGGAAGAACTGTATATGATGCAGCCGGAAGGTTTTGTCGACCCTGAGAATGGTAACAAGGTATGCAAGCTCCAGCGATCCATTTATGGGATGGTGCAAGCATCTCGGAGTTGGAACATTCGCTTTGATGAGATGATCAAAGCGTTTGGGTTTATGCAGACTTATGGAGAAGCCTGCGTTTACAAGAAAGTGAGTGGGAGCTCTGTAGCATTTCTCATATTATATGTAGATGACATACTTTTTATGGGAAATGATATAGAACTTTTGGACAGCATTAAGGCCTACTTGAATAAGTGTTTTTCAATGAAGGACATTGGAGAAGCTGCTTACATATTAGGCATCAAGATCTATAGGGATAGATCGAGACGCCTCATAGGTCTTTCACAAAGCACATACCTTGATAAGATATTGAAGAAGTTCAATATGGATCAGTCCACGAAAGGGTTCTTGCCTGTATTGCAAGGTGTGAGATTGAGCTCGACTCAATGCCCGACCACGGCAGAAGATAAAGAAGAGATGAGTGTCATCCCCTATGCCTCAGCCATAGGGTCTATTATGTATGCCATGCTGTGTACGGACCTGATGTAAACCTTGCCGTAAGTTTGGTAGCAAGGTACCAAAGTAATCCGACTAGGAACACTTGACAATGGTCAAGAACATCCTAAAGTACACGAAAAGGACTAAGGATATGTTTCTCGTTTATGGAGGTGACGAAGAGCTCATCGTAAAGGGTTACGTCGGCGCTAGCTTCGACACAGAACTGGATGACTCTAAGTCACAAACCTGATACGTGTTTATTTTGAATGGCGGGGCAGTAAGCTGGTGCAATTGCAAGCAAAGCGTCGTGGCGGGATCTACATGTGAAGTGGAGTACATGGCAGCCTCGGAGGCAGCGCATGAAGCAATCTGGGTGAAGGAGTTCATCACCGACCTAGGAGTCATACCCAATGCGTCGGGGCCGATCGCACTCTTCTGCGACAACACTGGAGCTATTGCACTTGCCAAGGAGCCAAGGTTTCACAACAAGACCAGGCACATCAAGCATCACTTCAACTCCATACGTGAAAATGTTCAAGATGGAGACATAGATATTTGTAAAGTACATACGGATCTGAATGTAGAAGATCCGTTGACTAAACCTCCCCCTAGAGCAAAACATGATCAACACCAGAATGCTATGGGTGTTCGATTCATCACAATGTAACTAGAATATTGACTCTAGTGCAAGTGGGAGACTGTTGGAAATATGCCCTAGAGGCAATAATAAAATGGTTATTATTATATTTCTTTGTTCATGATAATTGTCTCTTATTCATGCTATAACTGTGTTATCCGGAAATCGTAATACACGTGTGAATACATAGACCACAACGTGTCCCTAGTAAGCCTCTAGTTGACTAGCTCGTTGATCAACAAATAGTCATGGTTTCCTAACTATGGGCAGTGGATGTCATTGATAACGGGATCACATCATTAGGAGAATGATGTGATGGACAAGACCCAATTCTAAGCATAGCTCAAAGATCGTGTAGTTCGTTTAGCTAGAGCTTTTCCAAATGTCAAGTATCATTTCCTTAGACCATGAGATTGTGCAACTCCCGGATACAGTAGGATTGCTTTGGGTGTGCCAAATGTCACAACGTAATTGGGTGACTATAAAGGTGCACTACGGGTATCTCCGAAAGTGTACATTGGGTTGGCATGAATCGAGGCTGGGATTTGTCCTCCGTATGACGGAGAGGTATCTCCGGGACCACTCGGTAATGCATCATCATAATGAGCTCTATGTGACCAAGTGTGCAGTCACGGGATCATGCATTACTGATGCAGTAAAGTGACTTGCCGGCAACGAGATTAAACGAGGTATTGGGATACCCACGATCGAGTCTCGGACAAGTAACGTACCGATTGACAAAGGGAATTGTATACAGGATTGAGTGAATCCTCGACCTCGTGGTTCATCCGATGAGATCATCGAGGAGCATGTGGGCGCCAACATGGGTATCCAGATACCGCTGTTGGTTATTGACCGGAGAGGCGTCTCGGTCATGTCTGCATGTCTCCCGAACCCATAGGGTCTACACACTTAAGGTTCGGTGACGCTAGGGTTGTAGAGATATGAGTACGCAGTAACCCGAAAGTTGTTGGTCCGGGATGAGATCCGGACGTCACGAGGAGTTCTGGAATGGTCGAAGGTGAAGAATTATATATAGGAAGTGCAGTTTGACCATCGAGAAAGTTTGGAGGTCACGGTATTGTCTGGGACCACCGGAAGGGTCTCGGGGGTCCACCGGGTGGGGCCACCTATCCCGGAGGGCCCCATGGGCTGAAGTGGGGAGGAAACCAGCCCCTGGTGAGCTGGTGCGCCCCCCTTGGGCCCTCCTGCGCCTAGGGTTGGAAACCCTAGGTTGGGGGACGCCTCCACTTGCCTTGGGGGGCAAGCCTCCCCCTTGGCCGCCGCCCCCCTTGGAGATCTCATCTCCTAGGGCCGGCGCCCCCCCTAGGGGGCCTATATAAAGAGGGGGGAGGGAGGGCAGCCGCACCCATGCTCTTGGCGCCTCCCTTCCCCCTTGCTACACCTCTCCCTCTCGTAGAAGCTCGTGAAGCTCTGCCAAGATCCTTCTTGCATCCACCACCACGCCGTCGTGCTGCTGTATCTCCGTCAACCTCTCCTCCCCCCTTGCTGGATCAAGAAGGAGGAGACGTCTTCCTCAACCGTACGTGTGTTGAACGCGGAGGTGCTGTCCGTTCAGCACTAGGATCATCGGAGATTTGGATCACGTCGAGTACGACTCCCTCAACCCCGTTCGCTTGAACGCTTCCGCTCGCGATCTACAAGGGTATGTAGATGCACTCCTTTCTCTCGTTGCTAGATGAACTCATAGATTGATCTGGGTGAAAGCGTAGAAAATTTTGATTTCCTGCAACGTTCCCCAACATAGGTTCATCTCCAAATCTGCCGAGCGCGCCCTCCCCTTTTTCAAGGTTCTGAAAAGGCAGGTCTAGTAAAATGGACTCCGGAGGCAGAGGCAGCGCTGCAAGATTTGAAGAGGTACCTTTCCTCCACGCCAATACTAGTGGCGTCTAAACCACAAGATCCGTTGCTGCTATACTTAGCGGCGACGATTCAAGTGGTCATTGCTGCACTGGTAGCATAGAGAGAACTTGAGGAGGAAGCAGCAGTAGAGGCAGAGCCGTCAGATGACGGGCCTGGGCTCTCCCCGGCAAGGCATGACGCCAACAAGGCGGAGCCCCCGGCAAAGCCTGATCCCGGCAAGGCAGAGTCTGTGCAAGTGGGCAAAGTCAAACAGAAGAAGAAGGTGATGCAGCAGCCAGTTTATTTTGTCAGTTCCCTCTTGCAGGGGGCTAGATCAAGATATTCTGGTATGCAGAAGCTACTCTTCGGCCTCCTCATGGCCTCGAGAAAGCTGCGTCACTATTTCCAAGCGCATGAGATCACCGCCGTCACCCGCCTTCCGTTGCAACGAATCTTGCACAACCCGGATGCAACCGGGAGGATTGTGGAGTGGGCGTTGGAACTGTCAAGCTTTGGCCTCCAGTTTGAAAGTACTTCAACAATCAAGAGCCGAGCCTCATCAGAGTTCATAGCAGAATGGACCTCCACGCTCGATGAAGAGATTCAAGAGACCACCCTTCCCGGCAAGGGGGCGAGCTGTGATTGGATTATGTACTTTGATGGGGCTTTCTCACTGCAAGGTGCTGGTGCCGGTGTGTAACTCGTCGCACCCACCGGAGGGCGCCTCAAGTACGTAGTCCGGATGCACTTTCCGCGGGAAAAATCAACGAACAACACTGCAGAGTACGAGGGATTGCATACCGGTCTCAGGATCGTGGCAGACCTCGGAATCAGGAAGCTCATCATCAGGGGTGATTCGCAGCTTGTTGTCAAGCAAGTTAATAAGGATTACCAGAGCCCGTTGATGGAGGCCTGATGACCCACAAGTATAGGGGATCTATCATAGTCCTTTCGATAAGTAAGAGTGTCGAACCCAATGAGGAGCAGAAGGAAATGACAAACGGTTTTAGTAAGGTATTCTCTGCAAGCACTGAAATTGTCGGTAACAGATAGTTTTGTGATAAGGTAGTTTGTAACGGGTAACAAGTAACAAAAGTATACAAGGTGCAGCAAGGTGGCCCAATCCTTTTTGTAGCAAAGGACAAGCCTGGACAAACTCTTATATAAAGGAAAGCGCTCCCGAGGACACATAGGAATTATCGTCAAGCTGGTTTTCATCACGCTCATATGATTCGCGTTCGTTACTTTGATAATTTGATATGTGGGTGGACCGGTGCTTGGGTACTGCCCTTCCTTGGACAAGCATCCCACTTATGATTAACCCCTCTATGAAGCATCCGCAACTCTGAAAAGAAGAATTAAGGTAAACCTAACCATATCATGAAACATATGGATCCAAATCAGCCTTATGAAGCAACGCATAAACTAGGGTTTAAGCTTACATCACTCTAGCAACCCATCATCTACTTATTACTTCCCAATGCCTTCCCCTAGGCCCAAACAATGGTGAAGTGTCATGTAGTCGACGTTCACATAACACCACTAGAGGAAAGACAACGTACGTCTCATCAAAATATCGAACTAATACCAAATTCACATGACTACTTATAGCAAGACTTCTCCCATGTCCTCAGGAACAAATGTAACTACTCACAAATCATATTCATGTTCATAATCAGAGGGGTATTAATATGCATAAAGGATCTGAACATATGATCTTCCACCTAAACCAACTAGCATCAACTACAGGGAGTAATCAACACTACTAGCAACCCACATGTACCAATCTGAGGTGTTGAGACAAAGATTGGATACAAGAGATGAACTAGGGTTTTAGAGGAGATGGTCTTTGGTGAAGATGTTGATGGTGATTGACCCCCTCCCGATGAGAGGATCGATGGTGATGACGATGGTGATGATTTCCCCCTCCCGGAGGGATGTTTCCCCGGTAGAAAAGCTCCGCCGGAGCCCTAGATTGGTTCCGCCAAGGTTCTGCCTCGAGACGGCGGCGCTTCATCCCGAAAGCTTCCTTCTGATTTTTTCCAGGGAGAAAAAATTCATATAGCAAAAGATGGGCACCGGAGGCCTGCCAGGGGCCTGAGGCAGGCGCGCCCGAGGGGTAGGGCGTGCCCCCACCCTCGTGGACAGGGTGTGGCCCCCCTCTGGTGCTTTCTTCGCCCAATATTTTAAATATATTCCAAAACCGACTTCCGTGGAGTTTTAGGACTTTTGGATTTGTGCAGAGTAGGTCTCTAATATTTGCTCCTTTTCCAGCCCAGAATCCCAACTGCCGGCATTCTCCCTCTTCGTGTAAACCTTGTAAAATTAGAGATAATGGGCATAAGTATTGTGACATAGTGTGTAATAACAACCCACAATGCAATAAATACCGATATAAAAGCATGATGCAAAATGGACGTATCAACTCCCCCAAGCTTAGACCTCGCCTGTCCTCAAGCGGAAGCCGATAACGAAAAATATGTCCACATGTTTAGAGATAGAGGTGTCGATAAAATAAAATACAGACATGTGGGCATCATGATCATTCTTATAACAACAACATACATATATATTGTCATATGATTTCTTATGCTAAAGTAACAATCTATTCACAATGTCAAGTAGAATCAGAAACTTCATTGAAAACTAACAAACTATGATCTCGGTTATTGAAGCGATTGCAATTTATCATAACATCGGAAAGAGTCAATGTAAGAGCTTTTCAGCAAGTCCACATGCTCAACTATCATTTAGTCTTTCACAATTTCTAACAATCACGCAATACTTATGGGTACAGAGTTTTAACCGGACACAGAGAAAGATAGGGGGTTATAGTGTTGCCTCCCAACCTTTTACCTCAAGGGTAATGTCAACAATAATAGTTTATGATAACTTACATCCAATTGGATATATATATATATATGTTGGGGAACGTTGCAGAAAATAAAATTTTTCCTACGGTTTCACCAAGATCCATCTATGAGTTCATCTAAGCAACGAGTCATGGGAGAGAGATTGCATCTACATACCACTTTGTAGATCATGACGGAAGCGTTCAAAGAAGCTGGGTTGAAGTAGTCGTTCTCGTCGTGATCCTATCACCGGAGATCCTAGCGCCGAGCAGACGACACCTCCGCGTTCAACACACGTGCGGAGGCGGATGGCGTCTCCTCCTTCTTGATCCAGCAAGGGGAAGGAGAGGTTGAGGAAGATGGCTCCAGCAGCCGCCCGACGGCGTGATGATGGTGGAGCGGCTGTACTCTGACCGGGCTTTGCCAAGCACTCAACGGAGGAGGAGTGGTGTTGGGGAGGGGAGGGGCTGCGCCTTGAAGTGTGTTGCAGCCCTCCCTTGCCCTATGTTATAGGGGAAGGGAGAAGGGGCGGCCCCTCTAGATGGGATCTAGAGGCGGCGGCAAGGGAGGGTCTTGCCCCCAAGCAAGGCGCCCCCTCGGGGTTTCCCCAACCCTAGGCGCATGGGCCCTAGGGGAGTGGCGCCCAGCCCACTTTGGGCTGGATCCCTTCCTCATACAGCCCATAAGGCCCTCCGGGAGAGGTGGCCTCCCGGTGGACCCCGGAACCCCTCCGGTGGCCCAGTACAATACCGATATGCCCCGAACCTTTCCGGTGACCGTATGATGACTTCCCATATATAAATCTTTACCTCCGGAGTATTCCGGAACTCCTCGTGACGTCAAGAGATCTCATCCGGGACTCGAACAACATTCGGTAATCACATACAAGTCTTCCTAATAACCCTAAGCGTCCAAGACCTTAAGTGTGTAGACCCTACGGGTTCGGGAGACATGTAGACATGACCGAGACGGATCACCGGTCAATAACCAACAGCGGTATCTGGATACCCATGTTGGCTCCCACATACTCCTCGATGATCTCATCGGATGAACCACGATGTCGAGGATTCAAGCAACCCCGTATACTATTCCCTTTGTCAGACGGTATGTTACTTGCGAGACTCGATCGTCGGTATCCCAATACCTTGTTCAGTCTCGTTACCGGCAAGTCACTTTACTCGTACCGTAATGCATGATACCGTGACGGACACTTGGTCACTTTGAGCTCATTATGATGATGCACTACCGAGTGGGCCAGTGATACCTCTCCGTTATACGGAGTGACAAATCGATCTCGATCCGTGTCAACCCAATGACACTTTCGGAGATACCTGTAGTGTACCTTTATAGTCACCCGATTCGTTGTGACGTTTGGTACACCCAAAGCACTCCTACGGTATCCGGGAGTTACACGATCTCATGGTCTAAGGAAGAGATACTTGACATTGGAAAAGCACTAGCAAAACAAACTACACGATCTCGTGCTATGCTTAGGATTGGGTCTTGTCCATCACATCATTCTCCTAATGATGTGATCCCGTTATCATTGACATCCAATGTCCATAGTCAGGAAACCATGACTATCTATTGATCAACGAGCTAGTCAACTAGAGGCTCACTAGGGACATATTGTGGTCTATATATTCACACGTGTATTACGATTTCCGGATAATACAATTATAGCATGAATAAAAGACAATTATCATGAACACGGAAATATAATAATAATCCTTTTATTATTGCCTCTAGGGCATATTTCCAACAATATATATATATATATATATATATATATATATATATATCAGGATCTTTCCTACACAATTTGCTTGCCAAATGATAAAGTGTAAAAAGGAAAGGTGAAGAACACCTCGACTCTTGCATAAGACATAAGACAAAAATAAAATATAGGCCCTTCGCAAAGGGAAGCAGAGGTTGTCATGTGCTTTTATGGTTGGATGCACAAAATCTTAATGCGAAAGAAAGTCACTTTATATTGCCACTTGTGATAGGGACCTTTATTATGCAGTCCACCGCTTTTATTTCTTCCATATCACAAGATCGTATAAAGCTTATTTTCTCCACAATAATAGATCATACATATTTAGAGAGCAATTTTTTATTGCAGGCAACAATGACAACTTACTTGAAGGATCTTACTCAATCCATTGTGTTGGTGTACAAAAAGAGGGGTACACTTTTTGTACCCCTATAGCAATGTCTGCAGGCGATCGAGCCGTGGGCACCACCGCCTTGAAAGCAAGGCAAGGGAGGTGAGCCAAGGTAAGGCCAAGCTTCGAGAGGAACAGAACAACGCCAAGACCAAGACCACAAAGAGCAAAGGGGACGAAGCGGACTCCCCCGGCAAGACCCTTGCCGGGAGGCGGTTTTAGCAAACCCGACAAGACCCTTGCCGTGGCAGCTCGTCCCACACCTACGGAGCGAGTCATCCTTGAGTCCACTGCCCCCATGGGGCAAGGATTCGGGATACATCCCCGTGGTGGCATGCAGATCTTTGTGAAGATAATCAAGATCAGATACACACTATAGAAGATGACGAACCTTGGCGGGATCCCAGCCAAGGAGGACCACAAGGCCCCCGGAAAGAGCCTTGCCGGGGAAGACAGCAGGCGCCCCGGCAAGACCCTTGCCGGGGCTACGGCGAGGCCCTTGCCAAGGACACCCGTAGGGCCACCATCGGGCCCACGCCAATCAAACCTTCACCGCCGTTCGCATGCAGATGCCGACCCAACCAGTTAGGCGAGGCACCTGCGTGGCGACAAGCGGATCTTCGTGGAGACCCATCGCTGCGCCACCTCGGTGCTGCCTACCTACATGGCACCACGGGCACGCTGGCGAGAACGCGTGTCGACACGAAAGGAGCAGCGGCAGACGAGACAGGGCTCTCCCCGTCCCGATAAAGCAAGGACACCTAAGCAAGAGCGCATTAAAGGCGCCTTGTCATGTAGTCACGAGGATAAACTCGCATCATTGTACCCTTTCCACCTCACATGTGCCCTTGTGGCAACCCATTTCCCTATAAAAGGAGGCCCAAGGCGACCAGGAGGAGGATTTGGCTTTTTGGAGCTCCTCACGCCCCATTGCTAGTTCAAGAACACAGATAAACAAACCACCAAAGCAGGAGTAGGGTTTTACGCATCCTCGTGGCCCGAACCTGGATAAAGAGACCGTGTGCCATCTGTTTGATCCGCTCTTCTCACGACCCCGCGCCCCACAACCGTAGTAGGGATTCTTGTGATCCCATAGGTGTCGTTCCTACACCGACATCTTTGGCGCGCCAGGTAGGGGGCACAGTTGTGAGAATCGGCTCTAGCAGTTAGTTCGACGTTTCTTCATCTTCATGCCGCCCAAGAAGAAGATGACGGTGGCGGTTGGCCCATCGGAAGCCGGACATCCCGTCCCGACGCGGGCGAGCAGTCTACTGGTCGTAGAAAGGACCTGGGGCGCCGTTCACGAACACCAACACAGTCCGAGCAGCCAAAGTTTGGGAGGCGGCGATGTTCGTGCGCCTGGTAACGGGCCGCATGCCGCCAAATCCCAAGACGGAGCCAGGCCCTCCACGGGTGGCACGGGGCCTTCCAAGATCGATGCCACCCCGCCCGAAGGCGACGCGAGGGCTTCCAAGACTCCCACGCCGGCGCCGACGACGCGCTCATTTCAAGCGGCGCGCGACGAACGGCGTAATCATGCCGATGACCCCGGGCGTCGCCATGAAAGAGCCCCGGCGCCACTCCGGGATTTAGAAGACCTGCCCGCTCGCCGAGGCATTGGTGAAGATGGCATGCGACCGCGGGGTCGTGATAGAGCTCGCCGACATGGTCGAGAAGTCGAAGCGTCGCGATCCGTGCAGGTTCGCTGCCACCAACGCCAGAAGCCTGGCGCTCGCGCGATTGCTCCTCGATTTTCCTCCCACTACGGGAAACTCGGCGAATGGAAACCACTATCCGAAGCCTTGTTGCGGTGGCCAACAAAGACGAACCGAGTCCGGTGGAGCCCCCGGGTCGACGCTCCGACGGAGTCCCACGCACCAGTGGCAGGAGAGCCGGCGGCACCGCAACCACGGTGCACTCGCCTCCTCCTCTCCCGATACCGCGGGCGCCAGCCCGTCGTGACGTTACAGGAGACGAGATCTCCGTAGCATCGTCCGACCGGCGGGCCCACTGTGACCAGCGCCAAGTTCTTCGGGAACTTGAACATGAAGACGCTCGAACCACTATCGGCGCGGCGTGAGCGCCACCAATCGGGCGGCGAGGGCCTGCTGGAGCCACCGGCACCGGGGAGCCACAGAGGCCTACCTTACGAGGTAGGCTTTACGCTTTACCCGTGAGCTGCGGCAGTTCTAGTGGCCCACTCACCGCACCTTCAAACCCGGCGTGGGCGAAAATGCGATGGCAAGACCACCCGTCCGAAGTTCCTCGGCGTCTACACCATCGCGATGCAAGCTGCGGAGCCATAGCGATAAGGTGCTTGAATTACTTTCCGTTGGCTCTTAAACCCAACGCCATGTCATGGTTGATGCACTTGCGGTAGACTCTATTTCCTCTGGTCGGATTTGTGCCATGAGTTCGTGGGCGCCTTCTTTGGAGGCCACCAAGCCCATGGCCAAGAAAGCGACCTGCACGTCATTCCCGGAAGGGAGGCGAGAGTCTCCGCAAGTATATCTGAAGGTTCAGCCGGGTATAGTACAATATCCACGATGTTCACCACTGCCGCCATCATCGGCGCGTTCCACGAGCGTCGCGTAATCGCAAGATGCGCCAAGAGGCGGCAATGAACAAGGTGAGAGATGTAGCGAACTCTATGTTCTTGGCGACAAATGTGCTGAGCTTAAGAGGGAAGGAAGTACCCGGCAAAAGATGCGGCGTGAAACCGACTCCTCGGATGAGGATATTGCCGCCCGGCGAAGAAAGGCGGCGCCGCATCAGAAGCGCAAAGGAAAAGCCGTGCTTGCCGTCGAGGGATCTGATGATGCCGGCTCCACCAAGAAAACCAAGGCAGGTGACCCCGACAAGGAGGTTGCCGGATGTGTCGCCTGCCAGGCCTTGGCGGCTGCCGAGAAGCCAGGAAACTCCGACAAGCGATACTACAAGATCCATCGCACCAAAGACCATGCTCTCCAGGACTGCCGACAGGTTGAGCTCCTCGCTGAGAAGAAGAGGGCTGAGTATGAGAGGCGGGACAAGGAGAAGGGCCCATATGGTGCTGAGGGGTCCGGCAAGCAGCGTGACGGCCAGGCGGCCCGTCGCGGCAAGGATAAGCAACAGGAGAGGCCCGCCCGGGCCGTGTGAAAGCCGGAAGGCGGCGATCACGAAGAGGACGGCGAATCCGGCGACCAAGAGTTTCAGAAGCTACAGAGGCCATGTGTGTCGACAATGGCGCCTCGCTGCATACTTCTCACCGCCCGGCTTAAATAGTGGGCGAGAGATTACAGGCGAGAGCCATCGTTTGATGCCCAAGGGCCATTGAAGTGGTCTAGCACACCTATCATTTTTGACGAGGACCACCACGATCGCACTATCTGCGGTCGGTGCTTGCCGTGTTGGTTTCACCAACAATACACAACCTCAAGGTAGCGAAGGTGCTAGTCGATGGCGGGGCTGGTCTGAACTTGATCTCGCGTGCCGTGGTCGGCTGCAGATTCTGATGGAGACCTCGAAGACGGGCACGCGTTCGGGGTCAACCGGGAAGAAGCCAGCAAGGGAAAGGTCACGTTGCCCGTGAATTTTGGAAGGCGACCTGAACTACAGGATGGAGAGGATGCGTGTTTGATGTTGCCAAGATCCCCTTGCCCTAGCGGGATCCTTGCCAGCCCGGCAGCCAAGTTCATGGCGGCGTCACACCTCGCCTACAACACCACGAAGATGCGGGACTGTGACGATCATCACCATCCCCTCCGACAAGAAAGATGCGCTGATTTGCGCTGACCAACTATACCAGCAAGCAGTTGCAGCAGCTGCCACCGCTAGGGCGCTTGCTCTGCGGCAGGACCGGGAGGGAAGAAGAAGAAGACCGGTGCGACCTCAGGCGCCCACTCCGGCAAGCGCACCTCTTCGGAGTGTAGCGCTGCCGTTGAGGACGTGCCAGAGAGCTCCGCCGGTGGAAGTAAGAAGCCCAGGGCCATACCGCCAGGAACCAAGAAGGTTTCTGTCAATGAGGACGGCATGGGAGGAGCTTTTACCATAAGCTCCACCCTTGACGACAAATAGGAAGACGCGCTCGTCACCTTCCTGCGGGTGAATGTCGATGTGTTTGCATGGCTAGCTTCCGACATCCCCGGTGTTCCCAGGGAGGTGATTGAGCACCACCTTGCTGTCTACCCTCATGCGCGGCCCGTCAAGCAGAAGGTCAGAAAGCAATCTTTGGAATGACAAGAGTTCATCACAGAAGAGATCCGGAAACTGGAAGCAGCGGGTTTGGTAAGAGGAGTGCTCCATCCAATGTGGTTGGCCAATCCGGTCATGGTGCGCAAGGCAAATGGGAAGTGGAGGCTGTGTATTGATTACACATATATCAATAAGGCTTGCCCTAAAGACCCCTTCGCGTTGCCGTGCACCGATCAGATTGTTGACTCCACGGCAGGGTGTGATCTGTTGTCATTCCTCGACGCCTACTCCGGCTACCACCAGATCTTCATGACAAGATAAGACGAAGAGAAAACAGCATTCATCACCCCATGTGGTACGTATTGTTTCATGCGGATGCCTTTCGGGTTGAAGAGTGCTGGTTCGATGTTTGCAAGGGCGGTCCAGATTGGTTTTGAACCCCAACTCCATAGAAATATGGAAGCTTATATGGATGACATAGTGGTCAAAACCAAGGACAGGGCAACCCTCATACCAGATTTGCAAGAAACATTTGCAAACCTGCGCAAGATCAATCTCAAGCTGAACCCTGAGAAGTGCGTCTTTGGCGTCCCGTCACGCAAGCTTCTCGGGTTCTTGGTGTCACAACGTGGGATAGAGGCCAATCCGGACAAAATCAAAGCTATAGAGCAGATTGAAGCACCCAAGCGAATCAAGGATGTGCATCAGCTTGCTGGTTGTGTCGCTGCCATGGGCAGGTTCATTTCCAAGTCTCGAAGCGCGCCCTTCCCTTTTCAAGATCACGAAAAAGGCGGGCCCAATGGAGTGGGCGCCCGAAGCGAAGCATCATTGCAAGGTTTGAAGAGATACCTCTCTTCGGCGCCAATACTAGTTGCGCCTAGGCCACGAGGAGCCGTTGTTGCTATACTGGCGGCAGCGGACCAGGTGGTCGCGCCCGCGCTAGTGGCGCAGAGAGGTTGACGACGGGTGATGGCAACGGCGAGCCCGACACCACCAATGTCAGAGACGACACCGCCGGTTGGCGTGCGCGAAGAAGAAAATGATGCAGCACCAGTCTACTTTGTTAGTTCCCTCCTGCAGGGGCTAGATCAAGAGTACTCGGCGTGCAGAAACTGCTCTTGGCCTTCTTATGGCCTCGAGGAAGCTGCATCACTACTTCCGGGAACACGAGATCACTGTCATCACTGCGCTTACATGCGCAGCGGATATTGCACAATCCGGATGCAACGGGAAGAATTGTGGAATGGGCCTTTGGAGCTGTCCAGCTTTGGCCTCAAGTTTGAAAGTACTTGACGATTGAGCCGAGTCCTAGCAGAGTTGATTGCAGAATGGACCGCAACGCTGACGAAGAAGCCCAAGAGACTGCTCTTCCGGCAAGGAGGCAAGTTGTGATTGGATCATGTACTTTGATGGAGCTTTCTCCTTACAAAGGCGCCGGGGCTGGCGTCTTGCTTGTCGTGCCCACGAAGAGCACCTCAAGTCGTGATCGGATGCACTTCCCCGTGGAGGTGTCAACAAACAATCTGACGAGAATACGAAGGGCTGCTTGCCGGTCTTAGGATCGCGACAGACCTCAGAATCAAGAAACTCATCGTCAGGGGGGACTCGCAACTTGTCGTCAAGCAAGTCAATAAGGATTACCAGAGCCCGTTGATGAAGGCCTACAACGATGAAGTGAGGAAGCTGTAAGAGCGCTTTGACGGTATACAGGCTGAAAACGTTCCCCGAGCAGAGAATGATATCGCCAATTACCTGTCAAAATGCGCTGCCCTCAAGCTACCTGTGGAACAAGGTACCTTTGTGCTTCAGCTAACTCAGCCATCCGTTGATCCATCAACAGAGCAGAATAAGAGGAGGAAATCAGGGCCCGGCAAGTACTTTCCCGCCGAGCTCCCGGAGCCGCCGGCAAGGATGTTGCCGGGGATCGAAACCCGCCACGGACGGCCCAGCTCCGGCGAGCGTCAAGCTCTTGCCGTCGAGACCACCGCTCCTATATAGCGGAGGAAATGCCTTTAGTCCTCGCCGTCGAGCCCCAGGCTCCGGCATGGGCACAACATACCGTCCGATTCCTCCAAACAGGGGAACTTCCTGAGGAGCAGGAAGAAGCGGAGAAAGTAGCCCGTCGCTCTACCATGTTCCAGTTCGTCGATGACGTCACTACGAGGAAGAGGCGAACGGTGTGAAATTGAAGTGTATCCCTCGAGAGGAAGGACTAGAGCTGTTGGCGAGAGATACGGAGCCATATGTGGATCCCACATTGGGTCGAGGCCCTTCTTGGCAAGGCATTTCGGCAAGGCTTCTTCGGCCCACCGCCCTCCGGATGCGACGACACTAGTCACGGTGTGTGAAGCGTGTTAGTTCCATTCAAAGAAGCTTCATCAGCCAGCTCAAGCCCTTCAAACCATTCCTCTCTCTGGCCCTTCTCGGTGCAGGGGCTCGACATCTTGGGCCCTTTCCCCAGCATGGCCGGGGGCTTTGAGTACTTGTACGTTGCAATCGACAAGTTCACAAAGTGGCCAGAGGTGGATGCAGTGAGGAAGGTCACAGCTCAGTAAGCCGTCAAGTTCTTCAAGGGACTAGTGTGCCGTTTTGGTGTACCCAACAGGGTTATCACCAACAACGGCACCTGATTCTAACCGCACCTTCATGCAATATACCCAAGACCTCGGCAGCAAAGTCTGTTTCGCTTCCGTTGCTCACCCGAGAAGGAATGGTCAAGCTGAGAGGGCAAATGCTGAAGTACTGCGAGGCCTAAGGACAAAGACCTTTGACAAGCTGCACAAGAGTGGAAGGCGTTGGATTGATGAGTTGCCGGCGGTTCTTTGGTCGATCAGGACGACGCCAAATCGAGCCACCGGCCAGACACCTTTGCCCTCGGTATACGGGCGAAGCAGTTCTCCCCATCGAACTCATATATGGGTCACCTCGAGTGCTCGCTTATGACGAGCTTGAGCAAGAGCAAGCCGCGGCAAGATGATTGATGCTCCTTGAGGAAGATCGTCTTCGGGCGGCTGTGAGAGCAGCATGCTACCAGCAAGCCTTGCGCCGCTACCATAGCCGCAAGGTTCATGCCCAAAGCCTTGAGGAAGGCGACCTTGTCCTTCGACGCGTTCAATCGGCCAAGAATTCCAACAAGTTGACGCCAAAGTGGGAAGGCCCTTATCGGGTAATACGAGTCACCGGGCCAGCGCGATCCGCCGGAGACCGAAGATGCCTTTCCGGTGAGTAACTCCTGGAACATTGAGCATCTCCGCAAGTTTTACCCGTAAGGCGCGGCTTGCCGGGCCCCCCGGCAAGCCACCTTTTGTACAAGCATTGCCGATGATGCATGTAACCCTTTGTACAAAGCCAGGCGTAGACCCTGAGCATAAATAAATGAAGCGCTGGCGCCCTAAGTTATAGCATGCATGCTAGGTCGAGTCTCGTCCTTGGTTAGGGTTGATAGTGCTTAGCGGCGACTAACCCCTAGCTTAGAGGTCGAGTGTGCGTCTCTTTGCCGTTCTTTTGTCTTCTTTGGTTCGCAGGACTCACATATATCCTTGCCAAATCACCTGAGGACGAAAAAGAGAAGAGGGGCAGACCGACATCTAAACCCGGCAAGCCAGTATTGCCGGGGGCTGCAAGTGCAAAGACTCCCCCACGGCAAACCCGGAGTTCTTGGGCTCTGATTCAGATAAGTTCTTCATCCCTTATCATGCATTCCCTTATGGACTGAGGTATGTGAAACCTCGCTTCTTCCCAAAGCTACCGTGCTCCCCTAAAACTCTAGGCCCTAGGGCTCGTTCCTGGGGCCAGGTTTGGTCGTAGTCGCGACAACAAAAGGATGAAACGAGGAGCTTGAACCCACCTCATCCCTGCCTCCGCCAAAAGCGTGAGAAAGGTCGAGCGAAGTGGGAAGACAGCAGGGCCTGTTGCCGGGCAAGGAAATGTTTATCTTAGGGATATCAAGGATTTTCTCCTTGTCGTGGGTTCTACCCGCAAACAAATGACCCGGCAAGCATCCCTTTTTCATTAAAAACATTCCACTCAGATATAGTCCATGGGGAATGAAAAACATGAATGATGGGATTACAAGTTTTAAATTCAGCTAAGGCCCAAAGGCTTACAAGCTAAAAAGAGATAAGGTGCCCGTAACCCCTTTCTTGTCCCTCTCCTCAGGAGGTAGGTCAAGGAGGCGAAAAGGGCAAAAGGGGCGCCTAGGCGAGCTACGAGTGGCAGGAGACACCAAGAGAACATCTCAGTGGCCGTCCGAAGGCTGGATGGTGATGGTGACGCCGGAAGCAGAGCTCGAAGACGGCGGGGCGTCGCCAAGACGCTGGCGTCGAAGGCGTCGGTGCCCACGTACTCCGATTTGACGGCCTTGCCACCCGCCCTCTTCCTCTTTCACAGCCTCCCAACGCCAGCCGCCCAAGGAGACGGCCCCGAGAAGTTCAGGAAGCCGGCGACACGGATGATGGGGTCGCCGGTGCCGCACGGAGCGGCGGCCGACACCTAGTCGGACCCGTCATCCTGCCGCCTGCTACCCTCGTCGTCGCTGCCACTGTCCTCCTCGCCACTCCCGCTCGAGGACGAGCCTTCGCTATCAGAAGAGCTCTCCACGCAGCACCTTGCCCGAGTCCCGAAGCACCCGAAGACCTTGACGGAGAGGAGGCCGCCCTCCATCAGCTTGAAATGGAGAGTGAGCCCCGCCGTCAAGCGGTGGATATGAGCGAACGTCTTCCATCCTCGACAAAGATACATCACGTGAGGGGCTGGGAAGTCAACGCGAACTCGCGTACCGCTGATCCAACAGCCCCTCATGTGCAGTCGCAATGACTCCGGCGGATCTAGCTCCATCTCGCTCGCGAATGGAGTCGGGAGACGATGGCGACGGCGAGGCGGCCGGCGCAGCCTGATGAAGAACTCGCAAGGGTCATCCCCAACATGGCCCTCCATGGGGGGAGGAACTACTGGCGGAGGCGAGACCGGCGCCGCCCGTCCTCCTCTTCCCGGCGCCTCGGCCTCGCCCGCAGCCTCGCCCCTCCCCTTCCCTCGCGGCTGGCTCTGCCACCACAGGTGCAGGAGAAGGAAGGACGCGTTGTCGAGCGGTGACCCTTGCCGCCACCGTTGAAGAGCCAGGATTCCCTCTCTCCATGGCGGACGGAGGAGGGGGGAGCAGAAGCTGAAGGAAGGAGAAGATGGAAGAGTGTGGGACGCCGTTTCCCCCCGCTCTTTATAAAGGAACGGGGTGGGGGCTCGGCCGCCCCACTTAGCCAATCAAGACGCGGAAGGCGCAGGGAACTGGGACCAACCCGCTGCCCCGGCCCGCGACGGCCCGGTTTTCCGCCTCCACCGTTCGCCACCCCAAGCGCATGAGAACCACGTGGCAGGCATGCGGGACCGAGGCGACGGGTGAGGAGACCTCTCCACACCCCGCGATCGTGGGGAGTGGACGCCTTGAAGACCACGCCTCGGCCCCGTTCAGTAAATGGGCCGTGCCTCCACGCCTCCCTCCGTTTATGGGGAAGGTGCAAACCGCCCCTTTACTACGACGTGACGCATGCACGCATAGCTCAGCCCCACGCATGCCGCCCACGTCACGCACGCCTCCCCACGCCTGCCCATGCGCGGGAGGCATGGGAAGCGCAGCGCGTGAAGAGACTTACCACGGTAAAAACTACCCCTCCTGCCCGCGCACCGTGTTTGGGCCTAGCCCAACGACGCGATCGCGCTTACGTGTGGCATAGGCCCGGGGGCTCCTGTCGATGTACAAAAAGAGGGGTACACTTTTTGTACCCCTATAACTACGCACGGGCAGTCTGAGCCGCGGGCACTACCGCACTGAGCAAGGCAAGGGAGGTGAGCCAAGGTAAGGCCGAAGCAGACTCCCCCAGCAAGACCCTTGCCGGGAGGCGGTTTTAGCAAACCCGGCAAGATCCTTGCCATGGCAGCTCGTCCCACACCTACGGAGCGAGTCACCCTTGAGTCCACTGCCCCCATGGGGCAAGGATTCGGGAGACATCCCCGTGGTGGCATGCATATCTTTGTGAAGACATTCAAGATCAGATACACACTATAGAAGATGACGACCCTTGGCGGGATTCCAGCCAAGGAGGACCACAAGGCCCCCGGCAAGAGCCTTGCCGGGGATGACAACAGGCGCCACGGAAAGACCCTTGCCGGGGCCCCGGCAAGACCCTTGCCGGGGCTACGGCGAGGCCCTTGCCAAGGCCACCCGTAGGGCCACCATCGGGCCCACGCCAATCAAACCTTCACCGCCGTTCACATGCAGCTACCGACCTAACCAGTTGGGCAGGCACCTGCGTGGCGGCAAGCGGATCTTCGTGGAGACCCACCGCTGCGCCACCTCAGCTGCCTGCCCGCTTACATGGTACCACGGGCACCGCTGGCCAGGGCGCGTGTCGACACGAAAGGGAGCGGTGACGGACGAGACAGGGCTCTCCCCCGTCCCCGATAAAGCAAGGACACCTAAGCAAGACGCATTAAAGGCGCCTTGTCATGTAGTGCGAGGGATAAACTCGCATCACTGTACCCTTTCCACCTCCTGTGTGCCACTGTGGCAACCCCTTTCCCTATAAAAGGAGGCCCAAGGCGACCAGGAGGAGGATTCGGCTTTTTGGAGCTCCTCACACCCCATTGCTAGTTCAAGAACACAGATAAACAAACCACCAAAGCAGGAGTAGGGTTTTACGCATCCTCGCGGCCCGAACATGGATAAAGAGACCGTGTGCTATCTGTTTGATCCGCTCTTCTCACGACCCCGCGCCCCGCAACCGTAGTAGGGATTCTTGTGATCCCATAGGTGTCGTTCCTACACCGACACATAGGTAGGTATGGTGGACTCTCATGGCAAAACTGGGTTTAAGGACATTCAGAAGCACAAGTAGTATCTCTACTTGGTGCAGAGAATTTGGCTAGCATGAGGGGGAAAGGCAAGTTCAACATGTTGGATGATCCATGACTGTATACTTTATTTCAGATATAAGAAAACATAACCCATTACGTTGTCTTCCTTGTCCAACATCAACTTTTTAACATGTCGTATTTTAATGAGTGCTCACAATCATAAAAGATGTCTAAGATAGTATATTTATATGTGAAAACCTCTCTTTCTTTATTTCTTCCTATTAATTGCAACGATGGCCAAAACTATGTTTGTCAACTCTCAACAACTTTTATCCATCATACTCTTTATATGTGAAGCATTACTCTCCATAGGATCAATATGATCTCTTTTAGTTCTTTTAATTCTTTTTTTATTCCCTCAAGATCATAGCAAGATAACCAAGCCCTCGACTCAAAACTAATCTTTATTATATATAGCTCACGGACTCGATTACATAGAAGGTTCATAAAGCAAAACTCAAAACTAGATCATACTAAAACTTTATTCTAATAGATCAAGATATTACCAAAAGGATCGAACTAAGAAAAATGTTAATTATAGAAGTGTGATGGTGATACGATACCGGGGCACCTCCCCCAAGCTTGGTTGTTGCCAAGGGGAGTGCCCATACCCATGTGTTTATGTCTCCTTCTTCAGAGGTGGTGATGATGGAGTTGTTGATGATGTAGGCTTGTCGTCCATCTTCCAAGGCGTAGGCTCACCATCATAGAAGGATGATCGAGTCTCCGGGATCCTCAAATCTGCAGCCAAACTCATCCTCTTGAATCTATATACATACTCACAGTTTTGGTTTTGCAGGTCATAGATCTGGGCTTGGAGATGCTCGATTTTCTCATGAAGCTTGAAGATGGTCTCCCCAATATTCTTGGCATCCAGCTTGTGGTTGTTGGTGAACTCCGCGATCTTCATGTGGTTGGCGTTGAGTCTATGTTCCACCATCCCCTGGCACTAGAAAACTTGTTGCTACATCTCTTCGAGTCTTGTCTCCACGCTTCCAGTCCTCCTTGGTCCCTCGACATCGCAGATGTGCAGCAACCCATCACGCATCTCAATGGTTTGAGGGTGTTGCAGCACCTCCGTGAGGTAGGGGTTGATGACCTTCTCGAAAACTTGTCCTTGGGGGCGTTTGAAGACGTCATGGTGATCTAGATCTGTCAGAAAAATAGCTCGAAACAAAAACAGAGGATATTTGTGTGGTACGGTGGTCAAAACCTTCGGGAGATTATATAATGAATTTTTACCGACCAAAAGAAGTATCGTGCAAGAAAACGGTGTCCGAAGAGCACACGAGGTGCCCACGAGGCAGGGGGGCGCGCCCTCCACCCTCGTGGATGCCTCATGTCCTTCCCGGACTACTTCTTATTTTCCTATTTTCTTAAATATTCCAAAATGGAGAAAAATTGCTATTAGAACTGTTTTGGATTCGGTTTACTTACCGTACCACATACCTATTCCTTTTCAGAGTCTGAAACGTTCTGGAAAGTGTCTTGATGTCTACTACGCAACCTTCTTCTTGTAGACGTTGTTGGGCCCCCAAGTGCAGAGGTTTGTAGGACAGTAGCAAAATTCCCTCAAGTGGATGACCTAAGGTTTATCAATCCGTGGGAGGCGTAGGATGAAGATGGTCTCTCTCAAGCAACCCTGCAACCAAATAACAAAGAGTCTCTTGTGTCCCCAACACACCAAATACAATGGTAAATTGTATAGGTGCACTAGTTAACGAAGAGATGGTGATACAAGTGCAATATGGATGGTAGATATAGGTTTTTGTAATCTGAAAATATAAAAACAGCAAGGTAACTAAAGATAAAAGTGAGCGTAAACGGTATTGCAATGCTAGGAAACAAGGCCTAGGGTTCATACTTTCACTAGTGCAAGTTCTCTCAACAATAATAACTTAATTGGATCATATAAATATCCCTCAACATGTAACAAAGAGTCACACCAAAGCCACTAATAGCGGAGAACAAACGAAGAGATTATTGTAGGGTACGAAACCACCTCAAAGTTATTCTTTACGCCGATCTATTCAAGAGTCCGTAGTAAAATAACACGAAGCTATTCTTTCCGTTCAATCTATCATAGAGTTCGTACTAGAATAACACCTTAAGACACATATCAACCAAAAGCCTAATGTCATCTAGATACTCCAATGTCACCTCAAGTATCCGTGGGCATGATTATACGATATGCATCACACAATCTCATATTCATCTATTCAACCAACACAAAGTACTTCAAAGAGTGCCCCAAAGTTTCTCTTTGGAGAGTCAAGACGAAAACGTGTGCCAATCCCTATGCATAGGTTCATGGGCGGAACCCGCAAGTTGATCATCAAAACATACATCAAGTGGATCACGTGATATCCCATTGTCACCACAGATAAGCATGGCAAGACATACATCAAGTGTTCTCAAATCCTTAAAGACTCAATCCGATAAGATAAATTCAAAGGAAAAAACTCAATCCATTACAAGAGAGTAGAGGGGGAGAAACATCATAAGATCCAACTATAATAGCAAAGCTCGCGATATATCAAGATCGTATCACCTCAAGAACACGAGAGAGAGAGATCAAACACATAGCTACTGGTACATACCCTCAGCCCGGGTGAACTACTCCCTCCTCGTCATGGAGAGTGCCGGGATGATGAAGATGGCCACGGTGAGGTTCCCCCCCTCGGCGGTGCGGAACAGGGTCCCGATTGGGTTTTTGGTGGCTACAGAGGCTTGCGGCGCCGGAACTCCCGATCTATTCTGTTCCCCGATGGTTTTAGGGTATATTAGTATATATAGGCGAAAGAAGTCGGTCAGGGGAGCCACGAGGGGCCCACGAGGGTGGAGGGCGCGCCCAGGGGGGTGGGCGCGCCCCCTGCTCGTGCCTTCCTTGTTGCTTCCCTTACGTATACTACAAGTCTTCTGGATTGCTTCCGTTCCAAAAATAACTTTCCCGAAGGTTTCATTCCGTTTGGACTCCGTTCGATATTCTTTTTCTGCGAAACATTGAAACAAGGGAAAAACAGAAACTGGCACTGGGCTCTGGGTTAATAGGTTAGTCCCAAAATTAATATAAAAGTGTTTAATAAAGCCCATAAACATCCAAAACAGAATATATAATAGCATGGAACAATAAAAAATTATAGATACGTTGGAGATGTATCGGCATCCCCAAGCTTAATTCCTGCTCGTCCTCGAGTAGGTAAATGATAAAAATAGAATTTTTGATGTGGAATGCTACCTAACATAATTCTCAATGTAATCTTCTTTATTGTGGCAAGAATATTCAGATCCATAAGATTCAAGACAAAAGTTTAATATTGACATGGAAACAATAATACTTCAAGCATACTAACAAAGCAATCATGTCTTCTTAAAATAACATGGCCAAAGAAAGTTATGCCTACAAAATCATATAGTCTGGCTATGCTCTATCTTCACCACACAAAGTATTTAAATCATGCACAACCCGATGACAAGCCAAGCAATTGTTTCATACTTTTGATGTTCTCAAACTTTTTCAATCTTCACGCAATACATGAGCGTGAGCCATGGACATAACACTATAGGTGGAATAGAATGGTGGTTGTGGAGAAGACAAAAAAGGAGAAGATAGTCTCACATCAACTAGGCGTATCAACGGGCTATGGAGATGCCCATAAATAGATATCAATGTGAGTGAGTAAGGATTGCCATGCAACAGATGCACTAGAGCTATAAGTGTATGAAAGCTCAAGAAGAAACTAAGTGGGTGTGCATCCAACTCGCTTGCTCACGAAGACCTAGGGCATTTTGAGGAAGCCCATCATTGGAATATACAAGCCAAGTTCTATAATGTAAAATTCCCACTAGTATATGAAAGTGACAACACAGGAGACTCTCTATCATGAAGATTATGGTGCTACTTTGAAGCACAAGTGTGGAAAAAGGATAGTAGCATTGTCTGTTCTCTCTTTTTTCTCTCATTTTTTTGTTTGGCCTTTTCTCTTTTTTTATGGCCTTTCTCCTTTTGTTTTGTCTTAGTCCGGAGTCTCATCCCGACTTATGGGGGAATCATAGACTCCATCATCCTTTCCTCACTTGGGACAATGCTCTAATAATGATGATCATCACACTTTTATTTACTTACATCTCATGAATTACAACTCGATACTTAGAACAAAATATGACTCTATATGAATGCCTCCGTGATGTAAGGGATGTGCAATGACTCATGAGTGACATGTATGAAATAATTATGAGCAGTGCCTTTGCCACAAATACAATGCCAACTACATGATCATGCAAAGCAATATGACAATGATGAAGCATGTCATAATAAGCGGAGCAGTGGAAAGTTGCATGGCAATATATCTCAGAATGGCTATGGAAATGCCATAATAGGTAGGTATGGTGGCTGTTTTGAGGAAGGTATATGGTGGGTGTATGATACCGGTGAAAGGTGCACGGTATTAGAGAGGCTAGCAATGGTGGAAGGGTGAGCGTGCGTATAATCCATGGACTCAACGTTAGTCGTAAAGAACTCACATACTTATTGCAAAAATCTATTAGTTATCAAAACAAAGTACTACACGCATGCTCCTAGGGGGATAGATTGGTAGGAAAAGACCATCACTCGTCCCCGACCGCCACTCATAAGGAAGGCAATCAATAAATAAATCATGCTCCGACTTCATCACATAACGGTTCACCATACGTGCATGCTACGGGAATCACAAACTTTAGAACAAGTATTTCTCAAATTCACAACTACTCACTAGCACGACTCTAATATTACCATCCTCATATCTCAAAACAATCATAAGGAATCAAACTTCACATAGTATTCAATGCACTTTATATGAAAGTTTTTATTATATCCCTCTTGGATGCCCATCATATTAGGACTAAATTCATAACCAAAGCAAATTACCATGCTGTTCTAAAGACTCTCAAAATGATATAAGTGAAGAACGATAGTTCATATAGTTCTTCAAAATAAAACTACACTACAAAAAAAAGACACATCCGTGACATTTTGGGCCGAACGAATTTTTTTTCTGTCATACATATGACACTTCTATGACGATAATTGTGAAAAACCCGGTATCATCATAGATGTGGGGGGCTCCTACTTCTATGACAAAAAATCATGACAGGAAATGGGTTTTCGTCCTGGGCGGGCCGGAGACGCAGCTGCATGACATTCTTTAGGCCGTCCATGACGGGAAAAACCATGGTAGAAGCAAGGGGGAGGAAAATTTCGGGGAGTTGCCGGTTACGGTGGGAGGTCGGGCGGAGGCGATGCGCGTTTCTCGTGACGACGCGCATGTGTGCGGGCGTTGGCTCTCGCGAACTGGCGATTACCTGCAGGCTACTCATTACAGAACCCGAAGGATCGATCGATGGCGGTTAACTGAACCCGATGGAGCGATTCCTTCGCTACTGCTGCTAATTGAAGCCGATCAATGCTGCCTCTGGGATGAACAGTGAGTGTTGCGGGAGGGGTTTGGATGAACAGTGAGCGGTGGCGTTGCCTCCGGATGAACAGGAACCCATGGTGTGGAGGGCTGGATGAACAGTAGACGGTGGAGGGGTGGCCGTGGGGGGGGGGGGGTGGCCGTGGAGGGGTGGTGGAACAGGACCCCGGGGGGTGGGCGGGTGGATGAGCGATGAAGCGGTGGAGGGTGCCCGTGGAGAGGGGTGGTTGAGCGATGGCCGGTGGAGTAAGCGCGTTGGAGGCTGGATGAACAGGAGCCTGTGGAGGCTGGAGGAGGTCGACGGTAGCCCGTGGAGGCTGGAGCAGGTCGACGGTGGAGATGAACAGTATCCCGTGGAGTCCCATTTTGCGGTACGCCACACCCCCCGTTTCGACCGTAGCGCTCCAACACAAGTCCGTTTCATCCGTTTTGCGGTACGCCACACCCCTCCCGATCAACAGGACCCCCGTTTCAACCGTAGGAGGTCCGTTTTGCGGTACGCCACACCCCTCCCGATCAACAGGACCCCCGTTTCTACCGTAGGAGGTCTGTTTCCTCTGTTTTGCGGTACGCCAGGCCCCTCCTGATCAACATGACCCCGTTTCAAATGTGGCCGGTCGAACACAAGGCCGTTTCCTCCGTTGTGCGGTACGCCATGCCTCGTTTCCATCGCCTGTTCCGTCCAAGCCCTGCCGATGAACACGACCACACATTCCGTTCCGACCCAGCCGGTTGGCTCACCATGAACACGACGACGACGCTGTTTCTCCGTTCCGACCCAGCCATGTACGTATGCGCGAGTAGGCGTTCGAGACCCTGCCCGTATGTACGTGCGTGGCGTATTTTCTTTCTTGCACCCTCGCGCTGTATGCGTGTACATGCTGCGTGCGGCGCCTCTACATCTACGACGCGTGCGGCGCCTCTACATCGACCCGGTATATGCGTTACCGTTCACGATCAGAATGACAACGCTACATACGCTTCGACCAGGTTGGTCCCGACTGTCAGGCACTTCCTTGCGTGCGATGATGTAGCTGGTGGGTCCCAGCAGTCAGGGGGGCGAATCGTTTTTTCGGACGCACTTCCTTGCGTGCGAAGATGTAATGGTGGGTCCCGGCGGTGGGGAAGCGTTTTTTCCGCTTCATCGGTGGCCCGTCCGGTGGGTCCCCGCTGTCAGGTGGAGGAATAATTATTTTGCGCGTAATAAGGAGGCACTTCCTTGCTGCGGTCGTGGACCCAGCTGCCAGCCTCTCCACATATAGTCCACGTCCGATGGAAATCGTTCCTTGACCACGTTGACCACACCGCGCCGAGAGCACCAGGGCGGTGGACGACAGCGAGGCCTAGGAAGGGGACGACAGGGAGCCGGGGAAGACGTGGCAGTGTAAGCCCGCGCCTAGAGGAGTACAAGGGTTCACTGGTTCGGCTGCGGTGTGAGGCTGCCGTCTCTGCAGGGCCTGGCCAGCGGTGGGAATAGTAGGGGCGGTGAGGCCTCCGCGGCAGCACATCCGGCCACGGGAGGCAGGAGCATGCGGCACGACCGGCGCTGCTTTGGGCGGCTGGAGCAAGAAGACCAGAGGTTGAAGAAGCACTACGAATGTTGGATGGACATTATGCAGTCACTTTGGAGCTAGAATCGTTTATATTGACTAAGTTGACAAAGCCCTCCGCCCCGTCAACTTAGTATGCCCTAAGTCAGCCTCCCACCAAGGTGGGTCCCAGCTAGCTGGGGGGTATTCATTTTTTTGTGCGTAATAAGGAGGCACTTCCGGTGGGTCCGAGCTGACAGCAGGGGGAACGTTTTTTTCGCGAAATACGGTGGCCCGTCGGGTGGGTCCCAGCAGTCAGGGGAAAACATTTTTTTTTGCGAAATACTGGTGGACCGTCCGGTGGGTCCCTGCTATCAGGTGGAGGAATAATTATTTTCCGCGTAATAAGGAGGCACTTCCTTGCGGCTGCCGTGGACCCAGCTGTCAGCCTCTCCACATCTGATATTCTTGATGGAATTGGTCGTTGACCACATTGACCACGCTTGGCGCCTAGAGCACCACGGCGGTGGACCACGGCGAGCCTAGGAAAAGGACGGCGGAGCCGGGAAGACGCGTCGATGGATGCACACGTGGAGAGGAGCGAGGGTTCACTGGTTCGGCTGCTGCTTGATGCATGAGAATAACGAGGGGTGTGGGTGAGTGGAGTGGAGGGATGGCACGGCCAGCGGTGGGAGTGGTATGGGGGCGGTGAGGCCTCGGCAGCACAACCAGCCACGGAGGCAGGAGCAGGCGGCACGACCGGCGCTGCATTGGGCCGGAGCAAGAAGACCAGAGGTTGAAGAAGCACTACGGCCGTTGGATGGACATCGTGCGGTCGGTCGAGCTAGAATCGTGCATATTGACTAAGTTGACAAAGCCCTTCGTCCCGTCAACTTAGTAGGCCCACTATCTTGGGTCCCGGATAGCGGGGGTATTCTTTTTTTGGGCGTAATAAGGAGGCACTTCCTTGCATGCGAAGATATAGCTGGTGGGTCCGAAATTGTCGGTAACGTTTTTTCGCGAAATCTGAGGCCCTTTCGGTGGGTCCCGGATGTCGGTGGAGGAATCATTATTTTGCGTGTAATAAGGAGGCATTTCCTCGCGGGACCCGGTGTCGGCCTCTCCACGTCTGATCCACTTCCGATGGATGTCGTTCATTGACCACGTTGACCAGCCGCTACCGAGAGCACTAGGGCAGTGGACCACGGCGAGGCCTAGGAAGGGAACGACACGGAGCCAGGGAATACTCGGCAGTTATTTCCCACGCGGAGGAGTACGAGGGTTTACTGGTTCGTCCGCCGTCGTCGGAGAATAACAGCATGTGTGGGACTGAGGGTGAGTAGAGGGATAGCTAGGCCAGTGATGGGAGTACGGTGGGGCGGTCAGGCCTGCGTGGCAAAGACTGACCCGGCCATGAGGAGGAGGAAGCAGCAGTCCATGGCGTTCGTTTTGAGCGGTGGAGCAGGAAGAGCGAGATTGAAGAAGACTGACGGCCGTTGGATGGACATCCAACAGTATACATGCCATCTGTGGAAAGCCTCAAATCTGTGGAAAATAGCATACAACCCATCTGCCATTATTTCAAATAGTTTACAGCCCATTTGCTAATTCTTACGATTTTTTTGGAGCCCATATCCTTTTTTGTTAGCATTACATCCCATATTGTGGCCACGGTTAAAAAATTATACTAAATTTTGCATATGTCGGTGCGGTCTGAACTGTTTTTAATCCCGAAATTTCGAGTCACATTCAAACTGATTTTAAAAATAAACATATATCAATATAAAATCCAATAAATTGTCCACGCATAAAAATCAATGCAATTTAAAATCTCGAAATGAAAAAAAGATATTTGAAACTAATTGCCGATTTGATGTGTTTTAAAAATGTACAGCCCATTTCTCATTACTGATAGGCCAATTTCTCGGCCAGCCGAATGAAGCTCTCCTCGTCTAGCCCAACAGGCCTGATAAAGTGACTTACTTGACAAATCATGAAAAAACTGGGCTAGCCATTTTCAAAAATAAAAAAAACTACTGGGCTGGTCTGTGGTAAACATAAAAGAAAAGGCTGTCTAGACAGGCCAGAGTGTCCCGCACAGCCCAGTTGACACCACCTTCCGTCTCAAAAACATATTAGATAAATGCCACTCCAATTATGGCGATTCATAAAATGCCACTGCAATTTCCCACCTTTGAAAAATGCCACTGCAAATGTTGCAAACATTGAAAACGCCACTCAGGACTTCAAAAATGCCACTAGAAATGGCATGAAATGGCATTTTCAAAGTTTGGAATTTGCTGTGGCATTTCTCGGAGGCATTTATCAAGTTAACCCAAAACAAAAATAAAGGGTGAGCTCTTTGGGTCCTCGTGTCACCGCTTCGTTGTGCAATTCTCTCGTTTATTGACTACGTTGACAATGGCATGGGACCCAAATGTCAGAAATCCACTAGGAGGTGCCATTTTTTATTGGCGTACTGCCATGACCTTGGCGGGTCCCTGCTGTCATCCTCTCCATGTACAATCATCTCCTGATTGTGTACGCGTCAACTTGCGAGGCCCACAAGTCAGCCTCTAAACCCGTGGAGGACAAATACAACCCATTTAAAAAAATAACAGCCCATTCCATACGTTCAAATGGAAAGTTCAACATTCAGAGCAAAGTAACAGGTCTGATCCACATATAGAGTAATCGAACTTCCACGTTGACAACCATCATAGACAAGTTAACTATCTACTCCCACTAGACAAGTACTAACTTACTCTTAGCTAACTAGACGATGCCGGTGGTACACGCTAAACGCCGGCACTAGCGTCTTGCGCCTCGCCTCGGACTTGCCAGAGGTGCGATAGGGCGCGTTGCTCGCGCGCGTTGGCCCTTTCCATGCCAGCGTGGTCCACCGAAGCTTCGGCTTCCAAGCGGGAAACCCACTTGACGAGCTGGTAGTAAAAATCGGCGTCGTGAACGCGTGCGTGCCCGACAGCCTCCAGGGCTATTTGCCGGGCGCCGGCCTCCTCGTAGTCGGCCCAGTTGCGGGCGCTCTGCTATCGACTCAGAGCGTCGGTGCGCTGCTGCTCCATGTCCCGCTGGCGGCGCAAATCAGCGTTACGCTGCTCCTCCGCCAGGCGATCACGCTCCAACAACTCCTGCTCCTCCGCCATGCGGTCACGCTCCAACAACTCCTCGATCTGCGCATTACCATCTAAAGACAGATAGAATGCCTCCTCCCTCCGTCTGCCTTCCGGTGAAAAACCGAACACTAGTTCTGGCGGTGACCGCCTCCGGCGTCGCCTACCGCGGACGGGCGGGGGCATGGCGGACGTGGTGGCTGACGCCGGGCTGGTGGGGGCTTATGAGGATCTGGCGAGTTGGGTCACGGTGGCCTGGAGAATCTTTGGGAAACAATACTTATAGGGGAAGGTAGCGCGACGGTCATCGAATTCAACGCATAAGGGCTGAGCGCGCCAGCTTGCCGAGGAAAACTAGGGAAACTGAAATTATGACTGTGCCGTCCCGTCCCGTCTGGGTCGCACGCCGGCATGGCGGTCAAACGAGTGCACTCGAATCATCTCCCTCCTTGTCAATAATGATTTCACGGATTTAAAAAGCCCGCAACAATTAAAGCATATCTTTTTTCGCATCAGTTAGCTGCCTTAATTACAGCTGGCTACATGCAGGCACTCAGAATCGCTCGCAGGCAGTACGCGAAGCAGCATGCAATGAGTCGCAGCCGAGGGCACACATGCATCTACTTAAATCGCTGGAATTAATTAGGCTTAAAATTCTGCATGCCGTTAATTATTGCCATGCCTTGGTCTTGCTGCTTTGCTCACGGGACTAATAAAGCCGGACGGAGGGAGTACCTTGGTTGGTGAGAGGTTTGAATTAAGCCCTGCAAACCGGAAAGGAGGTACTAGTACGTGCGTGATCCGCTATTTATTCGTGTAGGATCGAGTAGATCGTTTCTTGAATTGAGCCCTGCAAACCGGAAAGGAGGTAGTACGTGTGTGATACGCTATTTATCCGTGTAGGATCGATAGTGTAGCTTGTCAGTTTCTTCAGAGGTAGGCATTTTTATCCATGTAGCATTGATAGTGTAGCTTGTCAGTTTCTTCAGAGGTAGGCATTTTTATTCAAAAAACTGCCACTTCGCATCTTGTGTCGCAAATAAAACTGCCAGGTGTGCATTTGTAGGCTAGCTAGTGATCGATCAGTAACTTGTAAACATTGAGCGAACAGAAATAAGTAACTGCTAATGCATCTCAATGATTCACAGATGATATACAAATATGTAGCTCCAAAAGCAAAGATCAGCCACTTTGGATCTTACGTCGCAACTAAAACTAACTAGTACGATTCCCATACATAAGATCAACATGTTAGTGCATCTCAATGATTCATGATCATATACAAATATGTAGCTCCAAAAGCAAAGATCTAGAAAAAACATCTATTCTTCCTACTAACATGGATGCTTCTCTTGGCCAACATTCAAGATGCAATTTGAAAGATAAATTTGTTTGTGAAGTCTACAATTCCTCTTGCAAACGTAAGTGGTTTCACCAACATTTGGAACCATGAGAATGAACCACACATGATGGAGGAACATCCACTGCAATATGATTTGGTCTTCTCTCGATCACACCACGAGACTATTTTCGGAATACAAACTTTAACTTAGGGAAAATGATGCCCATTGTATAATCAGACCAAAGCAATGAAGCACCAAGTGCTGGCCAGTAAATAGTACAGTACTACTTTTCTGCAGTCCATGAAGTGACTATCCAATCTTTGTGTCTATTTTCAAATGGCCTTGCATGCGATGACTATACTATTCTCTTGTGCAGTTCAACCAAAATTGCGGACACTTTGTTTGTTTGCCAAATAGCAACAGGCGAGAAATCTCTGTCTACACAAATATCAAGCAGCTAGTAAACATATACCACACCATGTTCGCAGTGATGGAAGAGGTGAAATCAATACACCGAAATTGAGCATCCAATCATTGAATCCTGTCCTGCACCTCCAATGTAGGTCCACCCTGCCAATAAATTCACATGCAAACCACTAGTATTACTATCTAATGACAGTACAAAAAGAGTAGCAAGATAGTAGCAAACCATGTACCTTCGTAATGAACAGCTCATAGTGCCACCAATTGGATATAAAGGTTTGGAAAAAACATGCTCCTAATGTTGAACCAGTCGGACTTTTTGTGCAGCTCCACTAAAATCGAGCATCCTTGTTTGCATAGATATTGAAAGTGTGATTACTATAAAAGTGGCACTAGTTGAAGCATAGACTCACAAATATAAGCATTCCAATTTCTTAATGGGAAAAGGTAGCAAGACTGTTTCTAACCACCTGTTTGAAGGAATAAATAAAGCAACAACGGCTGATGTCAGGAAGGCATACATAGTTTTTTTCTGAAAAATTGAGCCATTCCTGACCTTTCCTCTTCTTTTAAGAAATCATGTGCAGTTCTACTAAAATGAAATGCAATCACCGCCTTGACAATTTAGTTACAACGTACAAAAGGAAATGTCTTAACATTACATCATGATGTCGGGTATGTAGTAGACATGCATTAGAGACAAACATACAGACCTCCTCCGATAACATAATGAACATTAATTTTAACAAAGGTGTGACTAGATTTACCGGGATAATTTGAGTGAACTCTACGCCCTCTGTTCCTTAATATAAGACATTTTCGCGGTTCAATTTAAAGTACCCAAACGTCTAGTATTTAGAAAAACAGGTAGTAGTTTTCTTGAGAACATATCTGGGAAAGCTTGCCACACTTTATTTATGTCCATACGCTAATGCAACACCATTCGAATACTACAAATATACACTAATCCAAAGGGTCAGCATAGCGATAGAGAGTAGTTAGTTTATTACAGGGGTATAGTACAATGGTTTCTTGAACATATTTCAATAAACTCTAGCACTGGAAGGTTTCTATAAGAATTAACAATACAAAATGTAAACGTAACAAGTTTCAGCATTGGTATACTAGCTGTGCATGAGCATTAAACCAAATACAAAATTCTGAAGGTAACTAGCATTATTAACTAATGACAGTATAAAAAATTGCAAACCATGTACCTCCAAGGTAAATATCATTTCAAACTCGGGGGGACCTTAAAAATTGCTATCCCAATCTTGATAATCGATCAAACATAAAAACTTGATCTTTCCTCTTGATAATAAGGAGAATAGCCAGAGGAGGAGGTGCCCACTCTCGACCTTTCCTCTTGTCTTCATAATTGTCTGTGCATTTTAACCAAAATAAAATGACATCAGCGCCTTGGCATTTTGGTGACGCTGTACAAAAAAATTAACTTATCTCATGAAAGTGAGGTATGTAATCTATAAGCATTAACAGTGCAGAAATCTAAAGGTAGTAACAAGTTTCATCGTTGGTATACTGGCTGTGCAACAACATTAGAATGCCTTAGCTGAAAAATCTTTAATACATCCACAATCAACAGCTAAC
This sequence comes from Aegilops bicornis, assembly GCA_021605145.1. Taxonomy (NCBI): domain Eukaryota; kingdom Viridiplantae; phylum Streptophyta; class Magnoliopsida; order Poales; family Poaceae; genus Aegilops; species Aegilops bicornis. The sequence goes on from CM038672.1 coordinate 603,598,956, forward strand.
CCTGAAATGATCCGGTGACATTAAATGGCACTGCTTAAATTTATCCGTGGCATTAGACTAAGAGCGGCATTAGTTAAATGTGGCATCACTTTAGCAGTAGCATTGCTTGACTTGACTGCTGGCGTTATAATAACAACAAAAAAAGTGGCAATAAGAGCATGGGAGGCCCATTCAGACAGTGGGCGCACCAGTACGATGTACCTCCACGGACGCAGAGTGGTGAGGGAGGTATGGTTGCCCAGAGCAACAAATAACCAGGCAGCATATGTGGATTACGTCCCATTTTTATTCTCTTTAGCCACCTTTTTCCTATGTGAGGACAACAAACCGACCGACCTGGTCATTCTCTATTGCGTTGTCATGCCTTTCTACCCTTCTTCAACCAAGAGACACGAGACTCGTTCCTTAGCTACTGATTTCCCTTTTCAACCTAGATGCGGGTTCGATGCCTACTCTCTTGGACAGTACAGTCTCCCTTCCTTTCCTTATTCAACCCAGACATGCATTAGTCTGCATGAAGTAGGGTTTCCTTTAATGGTGGCCAACAGAGCAGAGGATAGCAAATTGGGAAGATGGTGGAGTGGAAAAAGATCCACATGCAACGACGTGCCAGATGGGGCAATAGAACAAGGGTATGGTTCGAAAAGAGGTAGCATACCTGAGGGTCGGCGGGAAGTGGCTTCGCTCATGGTCGTCGTCCTCCGCACACACTACGGCAGCGATCCCGCGCGGGCGCTAGGTCTGAGAGGACGGCCTTGTCGTCAGTGCGTGACCTCGCTCGCCGACGACGAAAAGTCGTCAACATCAAGACGTCCTTTTCTTCCCCGGCGGATCTGTGACCACCGGTGAGGAGGAGAGAGGGGCCGTCTTTTTAAATATGGAGAGATGGTGGTAGTGTGAGAAGCAAGTGGGCAGCCCTTGGCAAGAAAGAGCTGAAGCTCCAGCCTATATATCTTCTTTATACTACTAGTACTGGAGGTGGAGTAGTGGTAGAGTAGTTTATATTTTCTCTGCGTACAGTACCAGTTAGTCGTGCTTCAAAACTGAACGGCGCACCATTAAAAAAATACAGGCCGATAACTAGTGGGGGTTTGCCGATAGTCGGTTTGCTCAACTACGGTCCCACTTGTAAGTGAAAATGCAACACCGCTCGCATTCCCGCTTGAGCGGCGTGCCGGACCAACCGTGTGGGGGTGCGACGCTAACACGACAGGCTTTTCCTTTTGAACTCGTAACTTGTAAAATTTGGTTCTGCTCCATGGCGCGATCTATAGATAGAAAATAACGATTTTGCCTAGAGTAATGAGAAGTTTGGTTCTGGCGCCGTTCATGCATGGAGTACATAAGAAAATTATGAAGTTGACGCGAAAGGTAAGATAATTACTGTAGTATCATATACTACTACATGGATTTGACGGAAAGATAAAAATACATACGGATCCATCAACGACATCCTCACGCCCTAGTGCGCCGGGTCACCAACCGACGTGTGAGGGGCAGCGGCGTTGGCGGCGAGCTCAACGTGCTTCAACAAGTCGTCCAAGGTTGCCCTCGCGGTCCAAGAAGGCCAGCGTCCTATCATCCTCCTCTTGCATGCGGCGTAGACGTGGGTGATTATGTCCATGGTGTCTTGCTGCGCCCGAGCTGCTTGGCGGCCAGCGACCTCAAGGTGGACATTCTCCGGCTGACGGTGGGCGTCGCAGGGCCACCAGTGCGTCGAAGAGGTTGTCACCATAGTGGCCGTTGAGGGTGGTGGGCATCGCAGAGCCTGGGCGCGTCGGCGGAAGGCTTACGTCAAAGTCGTCCGCGAGCTTCTTGATGACGGTGAACTTGTCGAGGAAATCGACGAGGACCTCGTCGAACAAGGAGACAAGCTGTCGTCCAAGCGGCCCCTCGCCCTGCCGGCCTCAAGCAATACTACCTGGAGACGTTCCTTGTTGCCGGGCCACAGGCCGGCGTCGTGGACCATCAGGCACAGCCGGCTGATGCTCGCGCTCATCGCCTCCATGGGTCCAGCTTAGCTTCTACTAGTCAACTGATCTTGTGATTTGAGTGATCACTCTTGCCCTTGGTTAGCGTGCGTAGGTGCGCAGGATTTCGTACTTGATGCGGAGCATCCCACGATCATCCCCATGGACCTACAACCGTCCCATCAAGAGCCAAGAGGACCCATGACACGAGCTAGAGCTAGAGCTCTCGAGAACGAGGTGACCTCTTTCCTTATTGATATCACATATGATCCACTCGAGACATGGCTACTACCTAAGTCCGATATGCTATGCGTGATTAGGTGTCAAGGGGAACCTCCCGAGGATGCACGTGAAGATGGACAAGCCGCCAAGTACAAGGAGGAAGAAACACGACGAGAGGAACCGGAAGAGCCTGCACAGCCCGGACATCCGGCCCCATGCCCCGGACATCCGGCTCTTCCTGAAGCCCCGGATATCCGGCCCCGTCGCCCGGAAATCCGGCCCCTCCATCACCGAATGCACCTGAGAGACCCAGACCAGCCCGGACATCCGGCCCGTCCCGAAGCCCCGGATATCCGGCCTCTCGCTCGGAAATCCGGCTCCCCGTACCCGGTTCTGCAGAATCAGTCACCCCAGCCCGGACATCCGGGCTGAGAGCCCGGACATCCGGCGCCTCACGAAAGCCCGGACATCCGGCCCGACGCCCGGACGTCCGGCCTCCCTCACAAGCAGTGTCCCTGGGCCTTGTCCCTTGTACCCCTTCGCCCGAGACTATATATACTTGATCCCCTCCTCTTTCTAGGGTCAGCACTGGATTAGCTCATATTTTGGTGTGAGAGCCTTTGCTCATCCACTTGGCTACTTCTCCTCGGAGATCAGGACCTCTACGGAGAAGATCCCCCAAGCGGATTCAAGACCCCCTTCTAGGGCGGACCCCATCAAGATCTCCTCTCGGAGAAGAACGGCTACTCGTGTATCCTTACCTTTGTTATTCTTGAATCTTGTGCCACTCTATGTGTTCGATAATCTAGCACTTGTGTGATTGATCTCTTGTCGGTTGAGTGTTTTCCCTTGTTCCTCCCCGTGATTTCTTCGTGTTCTTCCACTCGTTCTCCGTGATTTCCCCGTAGGATCCGCTCCAACGTGAAAGATCGCCCATGTAGGGTTCCGCCCTACATCATCATGGTATCACGAGCCACGTTGATCACGTTATTGGAGCCCCTACCCCTCTTTTTCTAGCTTGATTTTGTTGTTTTTGTCCTAATTTCGAAAATTCCCTACAAAAATAGCCCCCAAAATTTTTGTGATTTGTTAATGTGATGAAGTTTTGTTGGATTTGATCCGTGGATTTCGTGTGTTGCAGGTAGATCTAGCTTTTCCCCATCTTTTCCCCAATTTTCATCCACAAAAAATCGCCCAAATTTGACGGGTTTTGACCTTACCCACGCGGTGTTCTTTGTGCCCGGACGTCCGGCCCGAGTAGCCCGGACATCCGGCAGCCCGGACATCCGGACCGATCAGCCCGGACATCCGGCGCCCCGGACATCCGGCTTCTAGCCCGGATTTCCGGCCCCTGGTAGCATCCATCCCTTCCACCACCCCGATCACCGCCTAACCTTCGCCAAATTTTGTCCCGTGCCCACATACACTTCCACTTACCTCCTCCATTTCCGCATAACACCACCATAGCCTTTCCCGAAACCAATTCCGACAATGTTGCCACATTTTGACTTGAGAATTTGAGTTGGGGTTTTCCGTATCCTTTTGTGTTTCGGCTATCTAGGTACGGTTCAACATCAACATCACCACCGCTCATCTTCGTCAAGGACGGTAACATCGTCGACACCTTTGTCATTACTTGCAATTGCATTGATAAACATCATAGCCCATCTTTTGCGTCGCTTACCCATCGAGACTAGCCATTGAGTATTGCCGGCAACGTGACTTGTGCACTTTAGTGATCATACTCCATAGCATACATACCATACCAAAGTGGTGCATATCTTAGCATCAACTTGTGTGTCACAAAGTTGTCATTGCATACACAATTGCTATCTTGGTTCGTGAAGTTTTGCATGAGAAAAGAGCTCAAAAGAGAAAGAGCCAATCAAGCTTTTAAGCAAAGAGAGAAAGATAAGCAAAGAGCTTATGAGCAAGAACCATAGCATCATCAAACATTAAGATTGTCATACTTGATCATCTTGGATCAACACATCGACACACCATACATATAGCATACTTGGGATAGAAGTCATTGCATTTTTGCTTAGTAGGTTGTGCACAAGTTCGTATCCGCCTATTGTGCAATCGTGCTAGCGTCTCTCTAGTATTGTGCAACAAGAGCATCTTGGTGTATTCCACATTTTGGCTCATCCTTGGTTGCATAACCCCATATTATCTATTTTGGCGTGTGTTTCCGTGTACCATATCTTGCTATTGGTCTACTTGTTACATTTGCAAATTTGTGAATCATTTCCAACTTTATTGAGTCTCACTTACAATTGCATCAAATTTTGTGCCACCATCCTAACCGAGCTCCACCATAAGCTTTTATTTGTGTAGGTGTAAGAACCGACAAGAATCGGTACCAAGAGTGCTATTTCATTGTCCGCATTTGAGTGAACTTGATTCATTTTCAACATCGGTCAAAGGTACATTGGTATAAGTTCTTTTCCGTTCTACCACTCACATCTTGACTTCGACCAAGCTTTCTTCGAGAAACGACGACAAGTCAAGTTACAAGAAGACATCGACAAATTCAAGTCGTCCTCCTCCTACTACAAGCAACCTCAAGCCGCGTGCTTCATCCTCTACTCCGACCGATGAGACCATCAAAACAAGCTCCTTCAAGTGTTTCACTTGCGGCGGCCGAGGCCACAAGTCATACGAATGCACCAACAAGCGCACCATGATCCTCAACGACGATGGCACATATGACTCCATGAGTGAAGAAGAAATGGAAGCCCTTGAGCAAGTGGCCATGCACCGGCAAGTGAATGAAGATGAAGATGACCAAGTATTTTGTGACGAGGATTCGAGCCCCGCTCTCGTTGTCTCCAAGGTCTTGACTCTCCAACATCAACAAGAAGAAGACCAACGATGCCACATCTTCCACACAAAAGCCGGCATCAATGGACGGTCCATCAAGGTCGTCATCGATGGAGGCAGTTGCCACAACTTGGCAAGTGAAGAACTATGCTCCAAGCTCCAATTGGTCAAGAGGAAGCACCCGCACCCATACAAGGTTCAATGGCTAAGTGACTCCGGCACTATACGAGTCGAGCATACGGTCCAAGTCTCCTTCAAAATTGGTGCTTATGAAGACACGTTGGAATGTGATGTGGTCCCAATGACCGTTTGTCACCTACTTCTTGGTCGACCATGGCAATTCGATCGTGGTGTCATCCACAATGGGCGCACCAATCACTATAGCTTCAAGATGAAAGGGAAGGAGTATGTGCTACGACCTATGTCTCCTAGTCAAGTGATAGCCGATAAGCAAGCCACCATTCATAGAGAAAAGAGTGAGAAAGTGATCCACCCAAAAGTGAGTGAGAGCCACAAGCCAAATTTGAGCAACTCTTCACCTAGAGAGAAAAACCTCATTCTATTTGCCACCAAAAGTGAGATGAGAGAAGTGTGTGAGAACCCATCTACCGTGATGCACTTTGTCCTTGTGTGCAAGGATGGAGAACCAAACACTAACACCATTCACGAGCTACCTTTGGTGTTTCAATCTCTTTGCAGGAATTTCAAGATGTTTTCCCGATGAGCTACCTCGGGTCTACCTCCTCTTGAGGCATTGCGCATCGAATCGACCTCATCCGGAGCGCCTCTACCAAACAAAGCTCCATACCGAGTCAATCGGGAAGAAACCAAGGAGATTCAACGGCAAGTACAACAACTCATCGACAACGGCCATGTACGTGAAAGCCTAAGCCCTTGTGCCGTTCGGTTATTCTTGTGCCTAAGCCCGATGGAAGTTTCCGCTTGTGTTCCGATTGTAGACCTATCAATGCTATTACCGTTCGATATAGGCATCCCATTCCTCGCTTAGATGACATGCTTGATGAACTTAGTGGAGCCAACTTTTTCACAAAAATTGATCTTAAAAGTGGCTATTATCAAATCCGCATACAAGAGGGTGATGAATGGAAAACTGCTTTCAAAACCAAATTTGGTTTATATGAGTGGTTAGTGATGCCTATGGGTCTTTCGGAAGCTCCCGGTACTTTTGTGCGTCTTATGCATCATGTGCTTCGTCCTTACATTGGAGTCTTTGTTGTGGTTTACTTTGACGATATTCTTATGTTTAGCAAAACAATGAAAGAGCACATCAATCATGTAAAATCTGTGTTGCAAACTCTTATGAAGGAAAGCCTTTATGCAAACTTGAAAAATGCACTTTTGGAGTTGACAAAGTGGTTTTCTTGGGTTTTGTTGTTTCCTCAAAGGGTGTCCATGTTGATGAATCCAAAATTGAAGCAATTAAAACTTGGCCCCAACCAACCAATTTGCAACAAGTGCGAAGTTTTCTTGGTCTTGCGGGTTTTTATCGTCGCTTTGTGAAAGATTTTAGCACAATTGCCGCTCCTTTGCATGCTTTGAGCAAGAAGAACACTCCCTTTGTTTGGGGAACTTTGCAATCAACCGCTTTTGACGAGCTCAAGTCTTTGCTTACTCATGCTCCGATTCTTGCTTTGCCCAATTTTGACAAAACTTTTGAGGTTCATTGTGATGCAAGTGGTACCGGAATTTTAGGAGTTTTGATGCAAGAAAAACGAGCCATTGGTTCTTTTAGTGAAAAACTCTCCGGTGCTCAACTTAATTATCCCATCTATGACAAAGAGTTGTATGCTTTAGTGCGTGTGCTACATGTTTGGGAACATTACCTTAGACCTCATGAGTTTGTCATCCATACCGATCATGAAACGCTGAAGTACCTCAAAGGTCAAACTAAATTGAACAAGCGTCATGCAAAATGGAGTGAATTCATTGAATCTTTTCCTTATGTGATCAAGTACATTAAGGGTAAAGAAAATGTAGTTGTCGATGCGCTTTCACACATATGCATGCTTGTCACTCAACTTGAGTTGAATGTCATTGGTTTTGAGCATATAAAAGACTTGTATGAGCATGATCCATCTTTTGCTTCTCCTTATGCTAAGTGTTTGACGCATACGTCTTGGGAAGAATATTACATCAAGGATGGTTATCTTATGAGAGCTAACAAACTTTGCATTCCCGAGTCTTCTCTTCGTTTGCTCCTTTTGCAAGAGGCTCATGGAGGCGGACTCATGGGACACTTTGGACGCGACAAGACATTCGCCACGCTCTCCAACAACTACTTTTGGCCCAAGATGTTCCGCGACGTCTTGCGCTTCACCAACCGATGCTATACATGTCGCAAAGCTAAGTCTAAAGCTCAATCTCATGGTCTTTACATGCCTCTTCCTATTCCATATCAACCATGGGAAGACATTAGTATGGATTTTGTACTTGGTTTGCCTAGGACTCAAAATGGCAAGGATTCCGTGTTTGTTGTTGTAGATAGATTTTCTAAGATGGCACATTTCATTCCTTGCAACAAGATAGACGATGCTTCACATGTTGCAAATCTCTTTTGTAGGGAAATCTTGCGACTTCATGGCGTACCATAGACAATCGTCTCCGATCGTGACGTCAAGTTCTTGAGTTACTTTTGGAAGACCCTATGTGCCAAGCTCGGAATCAAGCTCTTGTTCTCCTCGGCATACCATCCTCAAACCGACGGCCAAACGGAGGTGACGAACCGCACACTATCCACTCTACTTCGTGTCTTGATCAAGAAGAACATCAAGGAATGGGAAGCATGTCTACCAATCGCCGAGTACGCCTACAACCGTGCAAGACATTCAACCACCGGCAAGTCCCCCTTCGAGGTCGTCTATGATTTCAACCGTTGTCCCCATTGGACATTCTACCACTTCCTCTCCAAGAGCGCACCAACATGGATGCAAGTGAACGAGCAAGCTACATCAAGAAGATGCACGAAGATACAAGGCACACCATTGAGCGCCAAGTACAACGCCAAGCAAACAAGCTCAACGCCAACAAGCAACCCATCGTCTTCAACATTGGTGATCTAGTGTGGCTACACCTTCGCAAGGACCGCTTCCCCAAAGAACGCAAGTCCAAGCTTCTCCCTCGAGCCGATGGACCTTTCAAGGTGCTAGCACGCTACAACAACAACGCCTACAAGATCGACATACCCCGAGACAAGTACAACGTGAGTGACATCTTCAACGTCAAGGACCTTGCACCTTTCCATGGAGATGAAGCCTTTGATCCGAGGTCGGATCTCTCCCAAGGGGGGGGGGAGATGATGCGGAGCATCCCACGATCATCCCCATGGACCTACAACCGTCCCATCAAGAGCCAAGAGGACCCATGACACGAGCTAGAGCTAGAGCTCTCGAGAACGAGGTGACCTCTTTCCTTATTGATATCACATATGATCCACTCGAGACATGGCCACTACCTAAGTCCGATATGCTATGCGTGATTAGGTGTCAAGGGGAACCTCCCGAGGACGCACATGAAGATGGACAAGCCGCCAAGTACAAGGAGGAAGAAACACGACGAGAGGAACCGGAAGAATCTGCACAGCCCGGACATCCGGCCCCATGCCCCGGACATCCGGCTCTTCCTGAAGCCCCGGATATCCGGCCCCGTCGCCCGGAAATCCGGCCCCTCCATCACCGAATACACCTGAGAGACCCAGACCAGCCCGGACATCCGGCCTCCCCGCCCGGACATCCGGCCCGTCCCGAAGCCCCAGATATCCGGCCACTCGCCCGGAAATCCGGCTCCCCGTACCCGGTTCTGCAGAATCAGTCACCCTAGCCCGGACATCCGGGCTGAGAGCCCGGACATCCGGCGCCTCGCGAAAGCCCGGACATCCGGCCCGACGCCCGGACGTCCGGCCTCCCCTGCCTGCGCGCAGTGTCCCTGGGCCTTGTCCCTTGTACCCCTTCGCCCGAGACTATATATACTTGTCCCCTCCTCTTTCTAGGGCCAGCACTGGATTAGCTCATATTTTGGTGTGAGAGCCTTTGCTCATCCACTTGGCTACTTCTCCTCGGAGATCAGGACCTCTACGGAGAAGATCCCCCAAGCGGATTCAAGACCCCCTTCTAGGGCGGATCCCATCAAGACCTCCTCTCGGAGAAGAACGGCTACTCGTGTATCCTTACCTTTGTTGTTCTTGAATCTTGTGCCACTCTATGTGTTCGATAATCTAGCACTTGTGTGATTGATCTCTTGTCGGTTGAGTGTTTTCCTTTGTTCCTCCCCGTGATTTCCTCGTGTTCTTCCACTCGTTCTCCGTGATTTCCCCGTAGGATCCGCTCCAACGTGAAAGATCGCCCACGTAGGGTTCCGCCCTACATCAGTACTACTCCTCGGTCCTCTACTGCACCTGCCTTTGGCTGTATGATAGGTGGGCCAGCCACCCCTGGGCCCACATGCCATTCACCCAAAGGCAGTTGCCATAAGTCAATGAAGCTGCGCTTCTCCGTGCGGTGCAAGATAGTCATCTCACCGGACCTCTAGTTGGGGCCAAACGAGAGAAGTTTGATGTTTACTAGTTTGTTGGTCCCCTTTGCATTTTGCGCCAAGTTTTGACCTTTGATTTAACTAATAAAATTTTAATGCATGTAAACAAAAATGTTGTGTAAGTCACATTACGAAAATCAAATAATCCCAAAACACTTAGGCACGGTGCATTAACTCCCTCCTTGTTTCTTATTTCGTGACATATCAACCAATGAGTGATGTGGGCCGTGCATGCTTTCAATGAATTGAGACTACCAAACATGACATGCAGTGTTTAGTTCATTGCATGTAATCCTATTAAGACTATAGTTAGCAAGAAAACATTAAGTTCTCTCGCTGATAGGAATAAAACACCATGTATTTATTTACAGAGCGAGTAGTACATTTTTTGTGACATGCATTACTAGATATTGCTAGTCAAATACTAAAATCCAGATGGACGTGGTAGTACTCCTAAATCCAGACGGTGGTGCTACTAGTACTAGTTGTAGTACTACCAATGTAGTACTCCTAGGAGTACTAGCACTGTACTACCCGTTGGTCAAATTATTACGTCCTGCTCCTGACAGTGAAGTGACAAGACCCTGCACCGGAGATGACACCTGAGTATAGGCGCCGTATTCGGCATACCATAGTCAGCCTCACCGTCTGCAGTCACTATCATCATGGCTGTAGAGCTCGCCTGCTTACAACTAGCCCTGTTCGACATAATTTCCCGTGCGTAGATGCCCGTGCACTGCACGGAACACCAAGATTGGGGGTGGACTGCTCCGGCAGCGGCCATCGCGCCAGATTTTTCCACGGCCTTCTAGATGTGGTGGGGAGGAGATAAGTCTGATTGTGAGAGACAAGGAGTTGTTTGTAAATAGGGAACAAGTGCGGGCATCTTTTTGCGAAAATGGAGAAGCTTGGTTTGTATGCGTCAGATCTAGATCCGACTGACTCTTGGTGAAAGATGGGAGGCACAACATCATCACCAACTCAGGACCTTTTTGATTCACAGGATTTTGAAAACGCAGGAATAGGACACGGCAATATTACAAGTTTCAAACTGATATTACAAATATTAGGAGTAATGCTGCACCTAGGAAGAGGGAATTACTAGGAAGTTCACGTAAGAACTTTCGTTACTTTAGGTGGATGCAGCGTTATCATACAAACTAAAATCCACCATACGACAAGTCACTAATGGGCAAATAAGTTTTCGAGTCTCTGGCCACTTTATGTTTCAAAAACAAATCCAGCTTCTGCGGAGACTTTGTCATTTAGCCTTAGACGCTTGCGGTGATCAGCACTCCATTCATTGTTGCGCCAGAGAACGCCAAACCTCATTACCTTGAGCACACTTGCCTCCAGAACAAAGAACCTGGCCAATTTAATCTCAGATGTGCTGCCTCGGTAGTCGATCCAATCAATTTCTGTAAGATGGAGATCAAGGCATTCGATGAGATTGTTATAGTGCATCACATTTTTCACTTTCGGGTCCTTTTTTATTTGCAAAAGAAGAGAACATATTAGAGCAGCTGGCTGCATAAGATTGCTGTGTCATCAAGAGGTACCAATATCATTCGCTCATACGATAGGGTTGGCTGGCTAGTGATATTTTTTCACTCTCTCTCTCTCTCTCTCTCTCTCTCTCTGTTTCCTCTCATTTAACTAGGAGCACGTGAAGAGCTTGGTCATTTGTTGCCTTCCACTATGTGGCCGATGCCATATTTCGCAAAAGTATGCCACATAATACGCATCGATGTCAAATCAAAAGATTTTGGCACCGCTCTCGCGATGAGAGAGAGTTGGCACTACTGTGCACACAGACCCACATGTATAAACAAATCAATCAAACCAACTACACCAGCCTCTCACTCTCCCAAACAAGTGTTTTTTATTGCCTCAGTCCTCTCTCTCTCTCTCCCACGCAGTGTTTTTTCATTGCATGAGTTAATTTGGCACCGGAGCAAAGTAGGTGCTCCAGATTGGGGCACCAGGTGAGCAATGGAGGGGCATCGATGCCAAATACATCACAAGTGAATTTGGCACATGTTTTGGCCTACATAGCCCACTTTTGTACTCCCTCCGTCCCAAAATTCTTGTCTTAAATTTGTCTAAATACGGATGTAACTAGTTACATTTTAGTGTTAGATATATCCGTATCTAAACAAATGTAAGACAAGAATTTTGGGACAGAGGGAATACTACCTCGTATTTAGTATAAAATTTTGACCATAGATTTACCTAAGAAAATGCCAATGCATGCCACTAAAAATTACACCATTTGAAATTATGTTCAAATACGAATCCAACAATATAGTTCTTAGTGACATGCATTAACATTTTGTCAGTTAAATCTATGGTCAAATTTTGATACTACAAAATTGGAAGAGTAAACCAGGACGGAGGTAGTACTTGCCCTTAGGGTAACCATAGAGTTACTGGAGTAGTCTAAGTTACTTTCCACTATGACTAGCCTAGGCTACTATAGTAGGACATCATAAAAATGATGCAGGTGATCACGTGAGAAAATATACTAAAAACATTTCTTTCGGTGCAGTGCGTAGATGTAGTTTTGAACACTACACTTGTCATAGCAATTTGGGAAAATTACAAAAAAATTGAGCTACGTTGTGATTACCGTTTACTAATAGGAAAGAAGTTTCACCTCGATGAGTAGCTTCTCCGTGCATGGAAAGCATGTAAGGAATCCAACAACTTGATCCAGATTGGGGCCGATAGATTTTAGTGCTAAGATCTTCACCGTGCGCATGGACTGGGTCAAGCTTGTGGGAATCATTTTCTGGAAGACGGTCGTAAATACATCAAGAAGAAATTTAAAAATGTGAATTTCAAGAAGACGGAGAAGAAGATGAGTGCTGCACCTAAACGATTACGGATCCAATAAACAGTTCGGAGAATTTGGCAGACGAGTACACCAACGCTGTCAATTTCGGCGCGTCAATGACCCTGATTTTTGTTGGACCTTCTAGATCCGATACAAGCAATCTCTCAAGGAAAGGCGCACTCTCAATGACCATAACGTGGAACAGCTGGAGTGATCTCTTCCCAATTGATGTCTTGTTGCGGGCCAGCAAGACACATAAATCCAGCGGAGATTCGTCGAGGCGATGTGGAGGCTAATGAACCCGTGGATCTGCTCAAGACGAAGGTACTCGAGCACAGTACAGCTGCGGAGCAGGTGCTCCATAGCCTTCTTCGAGATGACAACGTCGAAGTGGTCGAGCTGCTTGAGTTGAGGGAGAAGAAGGGCGGGCGCGACATTAATCTAGGGAAGATAGCAGGAGCTAAAGCTGGCGCGGCGTAGCGTTGGCGTGAGGTGGAGCGCAGACGGCGGCAGAGAGCGACATCGTCCAACTTCAAAGCTGAGCTCCTCAAGCTGATCTAGGGCGCGGGATAAGAACCACTCATCGAACTTGGGTTCGACCTTGCAGTTGGTACTGAACATGCGGATGTCAAGGCGTCTGGCTAGCCCAGGGTGCAATGAAATGATCTTGGAGACTGCGGCCATGCGTTTACAATCCCCATCACAGAGGCAGCTGTCGACGGTGAGGTTGAGGGGGACGCAACGCCAGAGGGGGCGCCACCGCCGGGAGAGCAGGGCAGTCCGCACGGCAGATTTGGTAGGGAGGAGGCCGATGATGACGAGCAGCATGTCATCGGGGAGGCTGCTGATGAAGTCCAGGCTCGCCGGATGCGGTTTTGGCTCGAGCGGCCTCCGCTTGTTGGCTGCCTTGCCGTCCATCTCAACCGGCAGCGACGCCGGTGTACACGCAGTGCCGTGTGTGTGTTGTGTGCCGGGTGTTCGCGAAAAGGCCCTTCAGGTGCATGCCGCCGCAGCGTGAATTGTCTTGCGAAAGGCCCTTCGCGCAGCAAGAAGTTTGTCCTCAATCGCGCCTCAATTTACTAGCGCGGGTGCTACCCCGAGTGGTTTCAACTTTGCTTCCTTCACCGCATGTCGATGGGCCTCTAGTTTACTTATTTTCACCCATCGCCACATGGGCCAAAGACACCAAGATACGTAACACGAAATGACAACGTAGCATGTAGATTGGTTGACCGGTCATCTAAACAATATATAGAGCTATACGCTGACACAGTGAGCGTATAATCCGTCGGTATAGAGAGTTCGAGTGAGAGGGGAGGCCCGTGAGAGATAGCAGAAAGAGAGAGAGAAAGAGTACTCCTCCGCTCGATAATGTAGTTACACCATTTTTTTAAAGTCAAACTTTTGAAACTTTGACCAAGTGTATAAAGAAATTACTTATATCGGCAATCCCAAAGATAAATGATCGTATGAAGGAAGTACATGTTGTGATGAATCTAATGATCGTTCCAGATGTAAAAAAAAATCTCCACATATACCTAGTCAAACTTTTCTGAGGTTTGACTTTTCAAAACACCATATGCTTATGGACGTGACAGAGTCCCTGACGAGAGAGAGAGAGAGAGAGAGAGAGAGAGAGAGAGAGGTGTGTGCGTGTGTGAAAGAGACATTGAACACACACGATAAAAGTGGAGAAAAAGCGTGCGTGTCTTATGCAAACATATCACACATGCATCTTCGACAACGGAGGCAAGGTGAGGAGATAGTGTGTGGTTGTTTGGAACCGAGAGAGGAAGACCCCTAGCACGTGGCCAAGAGGGGTCGACAAACAAGTGAGAGAGGTCGAGAGACGACGGAGAAAATGCAGACATGGGGAGGAGAGAGTGTATGTTTGTCATAGAGAGATCCCCGGAGATCATGATGGGACTACATGGGTGGGAGATCGAGTGACAAGGTGTGTGCACGATAGAAGATGCCCGAGAGATATCGAGATAGGCGTATGGATGGAAGGAGACAATACGTGTGTTCACGATGGCTAGTAAGAGATAATCATACTTAGGAGGGGGAGTGCTTGCGCCTATGGCCCTGTTTGGATACTCTAACTCAGTTAGAGGTTAGAGTTAGATTCTAACCCTGAACTAACTCTGAGTAAAGAGGTGTTTGGATGGCAGGGTTAGATGGGGCGCGGATACGGCGAGGCACCTTCATGGGCGGTGCAAGAGGGAGGGAGGGAGAGGACGAGAAGCTTCGAGGAAGTGGGGAGGGATCTGCTGCGGGGAGAGCGAGAGAAAAAAGTGTTTATTAGTGGTCCCGAGAAGAACTAACCCAAATAAGCACCTCTTGGATGGGTTAGATGCATCTAACCTAAACTAACCCTCCTGTTTGGATCTTTTTGGGTTAGTTGACTCCAAACTAACCCAAACTAACTCTAACCCATGGATCCAAACAGAGCCTATGATTGAGTGAGGGATTATGGTACTTAGGGGGGGTGCGTGTCACAAGGAGAGAGAACAAGGCGGAGAGTGTTGGATGGGTCTATATGTATAGCCTTGGCGAAGACATGTGTATGTGTGAACCAGGGAGATATAAGGCCCGTTTGGCTTGCGTCGTGAGCATCTTTTGCGTGGCCTGGGGTTGTGGCTGGATTTCATGCATGCTTGTTTGGTTGCTACCCTGTGAAAAAGAAAGCCCGCCTGGGCTGGGTTCCTTGCACTTTAATTAGCTTTGGCTGAACTCCGGACAACGCAAGTAGCCTGGCCCAGGCGACCGATTTCAAACGCCTGGCCGTGCCTGGTCGTGTGGCCACGAGGCTAACAGCAACATGGATGGATATTAGCATTAAATAATTGATGCATGGATTGATTGATGGGACGTTGATGCTTTGCCTGGCCCAGGCATGAACCAAACGCTTGAGCACCACACAAGCCTGGCCAGGCAGAAATATTTTACATCTCACGTCCACACCAAAAGTACCGACCATCAAGGCATGAGGGTTAGGTCACGAACCAAACTGACCAATAAAGTTTGAGATAGATTGAGGAGCCCCGATAAGGCTGAGTGGTGCGTCAGATAGCTAAGAGAGGGAAAGAGATATTCCATCCGCTCGATAATGCAAAGGTATGTAAATTTTTAGAAGTCAAACTTTGGAAACTTTGATCAGGTTTACGCAAATGTTATTTATATCTACAATACCAAAGATACATCATACAAAACTACATCTCATGGTGAATCTAATGGTATATATTTGCTGTACTAGATGTAATTCTTTTTCTCCACGTACATGGTCAAACTTTGTGATGTTTGACTTTTCAATAAATCTATGTGCTATGGACGGAGGTGAGTGCCTCAGTCGAGATAGATCAAGTGCGTGTGAAGGAGAATGAGTAAGTGTGCAAAAGAGTATGTGTGTGAAAGAGAAAGTGACAACAAACGATAAATTAGAGAGAGAGTGTGTTTTTTCGTTTCTTATGCGAACATATCACGCATGCATCTCCGAGATGGAAACGCGAGGCGAGGAGGTACATGAAGATAGCTAGTGTGTGATTGTTTGCAACGGAGAGAGACACCCCTGTAGCACATGTCCAATAGAGGTCTGGCCAACAAGGAAAAAAGGTCGAGAGGGACACATGGATGGCATGGACGCATGGGGAGGGAGAGAGGGTGTGTTTGTGATAGAGAGATCCCCTCGAGATCGTGTGGGGACTATATGGGTGGGAGATCGAGGGAGTGCGTGCGCAATAGAAAGATGCCCCGAGAGAAATCGAGATAGACTATGCACATGTTTGTGATGGAGACTAAGATTAGCTAGTCATATACATATAGGGGGGACTGCGTGTGCCTACAATTGAGTGAGAGACCATCATACTTGGCTAGCTGGGCATGAGATTGTGTGTGTGTGTGTGCGTGTGAGATGGAGAGAGAACGATGGAGAGAGATAGAGTTTTAGATGGGCCTATCGAGTGCGAGTGAGATATGCATGTGTATGTGTGACCCAGGTGGATGGAGAGTTTGAGAGAGGGGGGGGGGGGGAAGAGCTCCGAGACGACATAGTGGTGCGTGAGAGAGTTACGGGCAAAGAGCCAAGGAATTTGTGTGCGTACGATGAGTGCACCCAAGATATCTAGCTTGGACTAGCTAGAGTAACATACAAATTGTAGAGAGACCTATAGATGGTGTATATATGAATGCGGACTAGAAAGACCCCCCACACACAGAGAGAGAGAGAGAGAGAGAAAGGAGAGGGACCAACAAGGTTTTTGTGACGGATGCGCATGATGTAATTGAAGATTGTCGGCGAGAGAGTGAGAGAACAGGAGTCCGGGAGAGGGGGAGGTCGCGTTTTATGCATCAAAGACTGATATAAACTTGCATTCAAATATTTAAATTGGAGACCATGTTGTCTGCAATCCACACATGAACAGATATATGCGTATATCAAAAAAGTTCATTAATTTGACTTTCAACATGTTCATGGAGTACTATAATACTGTACAACATGCTACTCGATTGAGGTGTTCAATTTTGGATTTAGTTCACTATTTTTACCTACTGAACGAGCTAGTTCATTGAATCGAGATATTTCATTTTGTGTTTGATTCGCGTTTTTGAGTGGTTCAACTATTTGTCATATAGTAAATCGCTAGCAACGAGCATGTAAAAACACATTACTCCCGAGCATCATCTCTCCATCTAAAAAAGAAGTGGCAAGCTAATATTTCAAAATTTGATTCGAATCGACTCGGTAAGGTAGACGTGGATGCTCGTTCTCCCAAAATTTGAACGAACCGTTAAACACCCTCTACGCTTTCGGTGGAATTCGCCCGAGCAAATAAATGGGAGACGCGAAATTACCGTCCGATGTGGGACACGCATCAATTGGCCCGTTGTACATCGAGGGTAGGTTCATAACTTCATCCAAGAGCGCCTTCTCCTCGGTTGAAATGACATGTGCCGAATAATTCATAAACCATGGTCGGCAAAACACACTCTCCTCGCCCGAAACAGCTCGCGCCCACTATTTCAAAACACGCTCTCGCCCGAATTGGCTCGCGCCCACTATAGTTCAAAACACGCCCTCCTACAAATCGCTCCCGCCCACTATTTGGGGAGAAGCAAAGTTACTCTACTATCCCCGACCCTCAAGACACAGACCCAAGGCGAGAAGCCTATAGGCAAGGGTAGAACTGTAACTTCCTCACATTTCGCATAAATGCGTCCGTAAGACATGGTTCCACTCCTCCCAATTCCCCGCCCGCCCCATTCATACCTCGTGGGCGCCAAATCACCTTCTCCCCGGAAGCTCCCTTCTCCCGAGCCGCATGAAACCTCAGCCCCACCTCCATAGCGCCCGCACCAATTTCACACCGCCCTCCTCCCTAATGCCGGAGACGTTGTCCAATTGCCATCATGCACCGGGCCGTGTGCCTCTTACTGCCGTCTTCTTTGGTGCTGCCTCGACGACGGCCGCGTGAACTGCATGCAGAGCTGATTCACCCCGCCGTTGTTCACGTCGCCGAGCGGCTCCAACCGGATCCGTCCAGTCCTGGCGCTGCTTCCGCGTAGCCGTCGACCGTCGCGACATCGCTCTTTCCCTGCCGCCGGTCACCACCGCAACCGCGCCGGCCTCACCGACTCGGCAGCTGGACCTGCCTACTTCACCATGCCACCAGATAGGTCGCACCCTCATCTGAAATCACTTTATTTAGGCGTCAGTTGTCTGAATTTTTATTCTGGGCCAATCGATTCCCAATGGGAAGCAGCACCGAGGCGGCGGAGCTCCTAGGCTGCCGTTGGCTGGTGTCTAACATAAGGGTGCGGCCGCAAGTTCGCCATGAAGCAGCGCTTAGATGGCTATCTATTAGAGTTGCGTGGGTTGAAGGTACTGCCGCCGCCGGATCTGGATGACGGGGAGCCTTTGTGGATTGGCCCTGGGGCGGCGCAACCACGATAGTGCGGTGGGGCGGGGAGCGGGGTTTTGGACGGGGCCACGAACGGCGGAGGCAGGCTGCTCTGCCGTTGGTCGCTGGCTCTTCAGGGAAGATTACGAATAAAGGTCACCGGGAGGCACAAGACGGCCATCAAGCCATCCGGCGTAGATCGGACAATACCAAAATAAAATAAAACCGTGTGACCCCAATTTAGTCTTCAGTCAACAGACGTGTGACCACTCTCGTACCTTGTTGTTGATCTCTTAGTGTATTTCTTCGGATCAAAGAGATATGTCGTTCTCAACTTTATGCGTTATCTGCATCTTCAGACACACCGTCTTCCGACTCACCGCAGCTGCTCCAACAAGGGAAGCATACACGGAAGGGAGCTACGGTCCCCACTCAACAGTTCCTGCATCGAATGCGCTGCGTGCCCGACATGGACAGCCACAACAAGCTGCAGGGCCATCGACAAGTCAGCACATGATGCTCACTCCTATGGATGGCAGCCGATAGGTTGTACCCTCATCTTACTTGTGTGCAACATTTATGGATTTGTTATTCATCTAAGCACGGAAAATAGATCATCACATTTCACTGTATATTCATGCTGATCTCTTACGGGTCTTGTTCAGGAGTTCACGCTGTTCCATAGTTCAGCTAAGATACTTGTTCTTTAGGTAACAATGTTCCATAGTTATCATCCATCAGCCAATGCTATCCCACAGGCTGGTGATTATAGTATTATACCACTTCTAGTATTACCTATGTTGTTCTTTAATACTTTTGTGTGCCATCTAGTTAATCTAAGTACAAACGATACATATTCTATAGCTTTCATCTGTGTTCTCCCTTTAGTTTGTGAGACCTGTTGCTGCTAGTTAACCCCAGTCCTACTATTTATGTCGTCTCCTCTGTGCACTCATTTACATAAATCTAACTACTAGTTGTCTTCCATGCATGTCAGATATAATTGCACACACTGATATATCCACAAGAACCTCACGGAGCAATGTAAAGGCCAATAAACTTGATGTCAATGATACCCAATATGATGGAACATGTAAAGGCAATTCTTGAAGACTTGCGTAAAGATGATGAATCCTCTTCACCCCACAAGGTCCTTGCTCTAACTTGGCCTGTGATATGGGTACAACATGCATATCATGTCCCGGAGTGTATCTACTCTGTTGCAATGCCATGTGCTTAGCATGCTGATCATGCATGTAAATATGTCATGCCTTCCTGTTTGTCAGTACCTATTCCATTCATGATAACATGTTTTCAAATTCAAGTACTGTCATTCTCTTGTATCGCAATGCCATCTGCTTAATTTGGACATCATGCTCGAATATCTTATGCATTGTTATTCATCAAGATGTACTTCATCATACGCCATACCATGTTTTTTTACTTTGAAGTGTTGTTCTAGTGCTCTGTTGCAATGCCATCTTATTTTCCCAATCATACATGTGTATGTTGCCTTGGTTATTTACATGCGTATTCCGCTAGCATATAGTTTTACATTCAACTAGTTTTTTCTTTGTGTTGTCCTGTCGTATCCCTAGCTCTTACACCATACTCCCTCCGTCCGGATTACATGTTGCGAAATGGATAAAAAGGATGTATCTAGAACTGAAATACGCCTAGACCCATCCATTTTTTTCGGATGGAGGAATACATGTCAATATGTCATGCTTTTCTATTCTTCAAGACCTATTCCATCTCTGCTGTCGCATGTTTTATAATTAAAGCACCATTCTTCTATACAAGGCATGCAAGGGGAAGACGACTATGTTAGAATCTAAAGGGTTACAAACAAGGCCTTTGCAAAAGATACAAACGCCAGGAGATAATAAACCAACTCCAGTTTTTATAGATACTGTTCCAGCACAGAGAAACCCAACTCCTACTGATAATAAGCAGATTCCAGTGGCCAAAGAACTAGTCCGCTCCAGTCGAGCAAAAATATGTCAACTCAATTCTAAGAAGCGTGTGCGTATCCTTGCATCATGAAATTTTATAGCATGCTGATCATATTTTCTACATGTTTCTTACCCATCTATCTTTTAGAAAATAAGCTTAACAGATAGAGGAATTTCTGCAATGGTATCGTTTATGAGGAAAGATTCTTGCAGGAATTCTCTATGCTCCAATGTAGATGTAAGTACCTGTTGTATATCACTATATTTTTTACATCAGCATGTATTTTGTTAATCGACGTGAATCCAACCTTTATCTGATCTAAATTTAGTTGTAGCAAAATGTATGATTAAAGGCCACAATGTTGATTTTGTTAGGAAAACTGCCTGGTAGTTTTGCATCCTGAGCTGTATGGAGTGTACTATCTCATATCAGTGGGTTTGAATACTTTGGTTCTGCAGTGGGGTTTTCAGTGTTTTTTTACTGTGTTGTCCTGTCGTATCCCTTGCTCTTACATCATACTCCCTCAGTCCGGATTAAATGTTGCGAAATGGATAAGCTGGATGTATCTAGAACTGAAATACGCCTAGACCCGTCCCATTTTTTTCCGGATGGAGGGAATACATGTCAATATGTCATGCCTTTCTATTCTTCAGTACCTATTCCATCTCTGCTGTAGCATGTTTTATAACTGAATCACCATTCTTCTATATAAGGCATGCAAGGGGAACACGACTCTGTTAGAATCCAAAGGGTTACAAACCAGGTCTTTGCAAAAGATCCAAACGCCAGGAGATAATAAACCAACTCCATTTTCATACATACTGCTCCAGCACAGAGAAACCCAACGCCCACTGATAATAAGCAGATTCCAGTGGCCAAAGAACTAGTCCGCTCCAGTCCAGCAAAAGAATGCCAACTCTATTCTAAGAAGCGTGTGCGTATCCTCGCATCATGAAATTTTATAGCATTCTAATCATATTTTCTACATGTTTCTTACCCATCTCTCTTTTAGAAAATAAGGTTAAACGATAGAAGGCTTCCTCCATTGGGATCAGATTCGAGGAAAATATCTTATGGAATTCTCTCTGCTCCAATGCTGATGTAAGTACCTGTTATATATCACTATATTTTTACATCAACATGTATTTTGTTAATCGGCGTGAATCTAACCTTTATCTGATCTAAAATTATTTGTAGCAAAATGTTAAAGGCGCCAATGTTGATTTTTGTAAGGAAAATTGCCTGGTAGTTTTGCATCGAGCTGCATGAATGTACTATCTCATATCACGCACATTACTGAATTGTAGTGCTTCTCACGGTTGCCCATTCATTCATTGTGTCAATGTTGCTTTCGTACTACCTTACTCGGCTGATGATAGCTGTGCCATATTGTGTTAATTTTGTGTAGGCTACTTGCCCAAACGTTCACAGTGTCAATGTTGCTTTCCTATTATTTGACTTGGCCAATGATAGCAATGCTAGTGTGTTAATTTTGTGCAGGCTTTGAAGATAAGAAGACAAACTCGAAAACAAAGAAGGCAACCCCATTGTTTCTTTCCAAAGAAATCTAGGCCGTAATATGGCAATAGCTCATGATTAATCTGTTTGGTTCCCGTCCTAATTTATGTTATGATGCAGTGGTCGAGACACTCTCCACTATCAATAATACAAGCCTGCCAAAATCGCCATCTGAATCTGTTCAATATCCTCTGTCTCGAATGCAACGGAATAAATGTATGTTTGTGAACCAATTAATGGCTGAAGAAATGATGAAAATGGTGGATGAATCAGAGGTGCAGATTCGTGCGACACAACAACTGATCAATGTTTTCAGAGAAAGTGTAGCAAAGCAGAAAGAACTTGCCAACATGCTTATGGGCGTCATCTGGCCGAGGTTGCAGATTGTGACGCGTTGTAGATGGTTAGGTTACGCTCATTTATTTGCACTGGCATCAATCTTTGATTGCCCAGTGGATGTAATTTCCCGTAGTATATGCTGGATGTGCAACGTTATTCCCTGTATGCCGTACCTTTGCTTGATCGGTTTTGTCCTGTGCATAATTGCTCGTCGTAATGGGCTCAAATTATCTAATTTGGCGTAAAGACATGTACGAACTTTAGTGGGCCCATTAAGTTAATGGGCCGCATTAGGCCGAAAGTTAATTGTCGGCCCTCTTACCTCTTGGGTCGTTAGCAGGCCGACTTTGAAGCGTGCAACAGGTGGCCCCAGTTTATTTCACGGGCCATTAATAGGCCGTTACTAAGTTTGGGCTACATATGGCCCAACTATACTGTAGGGCTCAAGCAGCGAAAAGAGACAATGGGCTTGTATCGGACCATGAAGACCATGGGCGGCTAAGAGGCCGAAAGTCGTCAGATTGTAAATGGCCCAACTGTGTTGTGGGCCTTTAGTAGGCCGAAAGAGAAACCAGGCTGGTATTGGACCATGAAGGGCATGGGCCGTTAAAGGGCCAAAACTAAGGTCCGACTACAAATGGCCGAACTCATTTATGGTCCGTTAACAGGACGAAAGTCACACATGGCCGGGAATTGGCCCAACACTTAAATGGGTCGCTAAAAGGCCAAAACTCAGGTCCGACTAAAAATGGCCCAACCGATTTATGGGCCGTCAACAGGCTGAAAGTGACATCGGGCCAGAAAATTGGGCCAACACTTAAATGGGCCGCTAAAAGGCCGAAACTCAGGTCCGACAACAAATGGCCCATCAGATTTATGGGCCATCAACAGGCTGAAAGACACACCAGGCCGGAAACTAGCCCAACATTTAAATGGGTCGCTAAAAGGCCGAAAGATGTACATCCTGAAAATTGGCCCATCCATTAAACGGGCCGTTAACAGGCCGAAATCTCATCGGGCCGATATTGAGCCCAGATATATAGCGGGCTGTTAACGGGCTCGAACTGACGATGGGCTGCAATGGTGTCAAATCTTTAACGGGCCGTTGACGGGCCGAATTGGCTCATCTCGTATGGGCCGTGGGCTTAAATGGACCTGACACAAGTAGGCCTTACATGGGCTGGCTGCTAATTTTTACTTGGCTGGCCTTTTCACAGGAATGGGCCTCTATTGGGCCGTGCCACGTGTCGACGTACCATAGGCGGCTTCCGTCCAATGAGTGGATGACATCTGTCCCAACGGTGAGCTGACACGTGTTTCCTCCAGCCAATGATGATTTTACACGTGGAAAATCCCCATTGGTCGGGGCTGTTAACGAGTTATCGGATCCAAAACCCAACCCGATAGCTTAACGGAGTTCCGTTACGGTGGATGCCACGTGTCGGTCACCCTTGACGAAAGCACTTCTGTGAAGCGCGATTTATCGTCATGGAAGAGGACACTTCCGTGATGATAATTTTGGTAATGTCATGGAACACTTCTACGACAGCACAGTTATGACTATCTTGATTCTGTCATAAATTTGTCATGGATGTACATGCACGACAAAAAAAGCGACCTACTGTGACAAACACGTATCATCACGGAAGTGTATTTTTTTGGTAGTGCTACCACCATGCTCTAAAAGATATAAGTGAAGCACTAGAGCAAACAACAAACTACTCCGAAAGATATAAGTGAAGATCAATGAGTAGTCGAATAATTATGCAGCTATGTGAAGACTCTCCCATTTAATAATTTCGGATCTTGATATTTCATTCAAACAGAAAGCAAAACAAAAGAAAATAAAATGACGCTCCAAGCAAAACACATATCATGTGGTGAATAAAAATATAGCTCCAAGTAAAGTTACCGATGAACGAAGACGAAAGAGGGGATGCCTTCCGGGGCATCCCCAAGCTTAGGCGCTTGGTTATCCTTGAATATTACCTCGGGGTGTCTTGGGCATCCCCAAGCTTAGGCTCTTGCCACTCCTTATTCCATAGTCCATCAAATCTTTACCCAAAACTTGAAAACTTCACAACACAAAACTTAACAGAAAACTCGTAAGCTCCGTTAGTATAAGAAAATAAATCACCACTTAGGTACTGTTGTGAACTCATTCTAAATTCATATTAGTGTAATATCTACTGTATTACAACTTCTCTATGGTTCATACCTTCCGATACTACTCATAGATTCGTCAAAATAAGAAAAAATCACATGGAAAACAGAATCTGACAAAAACAGTACAGTCTGTAGTAATCTGTATCAAACATATACTTCTGGAACTCCAAAAATTCTGAAATAAACTGGTGGACCTGAGTAATTTGTCTAGTAATCATCTGCAAAAATAATCAACTAAATAGCACTCTCCAGTAAAAAGTATTAGCTAATCTCGTGAGCGCTAAAGCTTCAGTTTTTTACAACATGATCATAAAGACTTCACCCAAGTCTTCCCAAAGGTTCTACTTGGCACAAACAATAATTAAAAAACAAAACCACATCTAAAAATAAGATGTATGGATTATTTATTCCTAAACAGAACCAAATAGCAAGAAACTAAAATAAAATTGGGTTGCCTCCCAACAAGCGCTAACGTTTAACGCCCCTAGCTAGGCATGATGATTTCAACGATGCTCACATAAAAGATAAGAATTGAAACATAAAGAGAGCATCATAAAGAATATGAATAGCACATTTAAGTCTGACCCACTTCCTATGCATAGGGATTTTTTTAGCAAACAACTTATGGGAACAAGAATCAACTTGCATAGGAAGGTAAAACAAGCATAACTTCAAGATTTTAAGCACATGGAGAGGAAACTTGATATTATTGCAATTCCTACAAGCATACATTCCTCCCTCATAATAATTTTCAGTAGCATCATGAATGAACTCAACAATATAACCAGCACCTAAAGCATTCTTTTCATGATCTACTTGCATAGAAATTTTACTACTCTCCACATAAGCAAAATTTCTTCTTATTCGGAATAGTGGGAGTATCATAAGAGACTCGAATACTATAAATTGTTTCCACATTAAAAGAGTAATGTTAAGAAAAAGGGTAATCATAATCATGACAAGTTTTACAATTATAATCATCACTACTTTTTATAGCATAAGTTTCATCACAATAATCATCATAAGTAGCAACTTTGTTCTCATCATAATCGATTGAAACCTCTTCCAAGATAGTGGAATCATCACTAAATAAAGTCATGACCTCTCCAAACCCACTTTCATAATTATCACAATAAGATTCAACATCCTCCAAAATGGTGGGATCACTACTTCCTAAAGTTGACACTCTTCCAAACCCACTTTCATCAATATAATCATCATAAGTAGGAGGCATGCTATCATCATTATAAATTTGCATATCAACTTGGGAGACTAAAAGTATTATCTTCATTAAACATAGCCTCCCCAAGCTTGGGACAAACATTAATTGCAGCAAATATATTCTCAAAAACATCGTCTTCATCAAACATAGCATCCCCAAGCTTGGGACTTTTCATATCATAAGCATAATCACTCTCATCATTAATAGTATGGATAGCACCAATAGTATTGCAATTATCATCATCGCAGTGAGTAATAGGAGCAACATCATTTGGGAGCAATACCTTTTTACCTTTGCTTTTCCGTCTTTTCTTTTTCTTCTTCACATCATGTGTGGGTTCAATCCTCTTTTTGGAGCTCCTTATTAATGAGATTGGTTGCATAGAATGCTCCTCCTCGTTACCTGATTCATCAAAAGAAATAATAGGATAATATTGGGAAGTCTCTTCCCTTTCGTTAGTATTCTCTTAATCTTCTATTTGTTTTGTTTTCTTTATGTAATTGGTAATATAAGGATTTTCAATGCAATTCACAGCACAATACATATAAATTTCCTTTAGATCAAAATCAAGAAGTTTATAACGGGCAAATTCTGGAAGATAGTTAGTTATACATTTCATTTCTTCATAGCCCATAAGCAAACTAAGTTCATTATGATGTGCAAGGGAAATCAAGTCATCACAATTTTTGAACACGATTAGATCGTGAAACAATTTGCATTGGATAGTTAAATGACCACGTTCATTGCAAAGTTCACAAGTACGGCTAACAAAATTTAAATTTTCAGCACAAACATCTAGCCTTTCTTGCAACCATTTAGTTTCTAAGTACTTATGCCTCTTACAAAATCTATCTTCCCTTTTTGGTATGTATTTGCAAACTCTATGCACTCCACAAAATCGACATGCTTATAAGAGATATTTTCATCATGACTAGTGCAATCATCATTAGGACCATGGATATTCAAGGAGTTCATACTAACAACATTGCAATCATGCTCATCATTCAAAGATTTAGTGCCAAATTTTTTAATGCATTCTTCTTCTAACACTTTGGCACAATTTTCCTTTCCATCATACTCACGAAAGATATTAAAAAGATGAAGCAGATGAGACAGACTCAAATCCATTTTTTTTGTAATTTTCTTTTATAGACTAAACTAGTGATAAAACAAGAAACAAAAAAATTCGATTGGAAGATCTAAAGATATACCTTCAAGCACTCACCTCCCCGACAACGACGCCAGAAAAGAGCTTAGTTGACGGGGTGTGAGTGCCTCTTACCTAGCCTCCCAAGAACGGGCGCTTTAAAAGAGCTTGATGTCTACTATGCAACCTTCTTCTTGTAGACGTTGTTGGGCCCCCAAGTGCAGGTCTCAGGACAGTAGCAAATTTCCCTCAAGTGGATGACCTAAAGTTTATCAATCCGTGGGAGGCGAGGGATGAAGATGGTCTCTCTCAAGCAACCCTGCAACCAAATAACAAAGAGTCTCTTGTGTCCCCAACACACCCAATACAATGGTAAATTGTATAGGTGCACTAGTTCAGCGAAGAGATGGTGATACAAGTGCAATATGGATGGTAGATATAGGTTTTGGTAATCTGAAAATATAAAAACAACAAGGTAACTAATGATAAAAGTGAGCGTAAACGGTATTGCAATGCTAGGAAACATGGCCTAGGGTTCATACTTTCACTAGTGCAAGTTCTCTCAACAATAATAACATAATTGGATCATATAAATATCCCTCAACATGCAACAAAGAGTCACTCAAAAGCCACTAATAGCGGAGAACAAACGAAGAGATTATTGTAGGGTACGAAACCACCTCAAAATTATTCTTTCTGCTCGATCAATTCAAGAGTCCGTAGTAAAATAACACGAATCTATTCTTTCCGTTCAATCTATCATAGAGTTCGTACTAGAATAACACCTTAAGACACATATCAACTGATGTCTACTACGCAACCTTCTTCTTGTAGACGTTGTTGGGCCCGCAAGTGCACAGGTTTGTAGGACAAAGAGCAAATTTCCCTCAAGTGGATGACCTAAGGTTTATCAATCCGCTGGAGGCGAGGGATGAAGATGGTCTCTCTCAAGCAACCCTGCAACCAAATAACAAAGAGTCTCTTGTGTCCCCAACACACCCAATACAATGGTAAATTGTATAGGTGCACTAGTTCGGCGAAGAGATGGTGATACAAGTGCAAAATCGATGGTAGATATAGGTTTTTGTAAACTGAAAATATAAAAACAGCAAGGTAACAAGTGGTAGAAGTGAGCGTAAACAGTATTGCAATGATAGGAAACAAGGCCTAGGGTTCATACTTTCACTAGTGCAAGTTCTCACCTAGATACTCCATTGTCACCTCAAGTATCCGTGGGCATGATTATATGATATGCATCACACAATCTCATATTTATCCAACCAACATAAAAGTACTTCAAAGAGTGCCCCAAAGTTTCTACCGGAGAATCAAGAACGTGTGCCAACCCCTATGCATAGGTTCCCAATGTCACGAAACCCGCAAGTTGATCACCAAGACATACATCAAGTGTTCTCATAAAAGACTCAATCCAATAAGATAACTTCAAAGGGGAAACTCAATTCATCACAAGAGAGTAGAGGGGGAGAAACATCATAAGATCCAACTACAATAGCAAAGCTCGGGATACATCAAGATCGTATCACCTCAAGAACACGAGAGAGAGAGAGAGAGATCAAACACATAGCTACTGGTACATACCCTCAACCCCGAGGGTGAACTAGTCCCTCCTCGTCATGGAGAGCGTCGGGATGATGAAGATGGCCACCGGAGATGGATCCCCCCTCCGGCAGGGTACCGGAAAGGGGCCCCGATTGGTTTTTGGTGGTTCTGGAGGCTTGCGGCGGCGGAACTCCCGATCTATCTTCTGTTCTGGAAGTTTTAGGGTACGGCGGTATATATTGGTGAAAGGAGAACGTCGGTGGAGCTACGGGGCCCCCACAAGGCAGGGGGGCGCGCCCAGGGGGGGGGGAGGGTGCGCCCCCCACCCTCGTGAGCACCTTCCGTATCTTCTGACGTGGGGTCCAAGTCCATCAGGTGGGTTTCCTTCCAAAAATAACTTCTCCAGTTGATTTCGTTCCGTTTTGACTCTGTCTGATATTCCTTTTCCTTGAAATACTGAAATAGGCATAAAACATGAAATCTGGGCTGGACCTCCGGTTAATAGGTTAGTCCCAAAAATAATATAAAAGTGGATAATAAAGCCCAATATTGCCTAAAACAGTAGATAAAGTAGCATGGAGCAATCAAAAATTATAGATACGTTGGAGACGTATCAAGCATCCCCAAGCTTAATTCCTGCTCGTCCTCGAGTAGGTAAATGATAAAAAATATATTTTTTGATGCTGAGTGCTACTTTGGCATAATTTCAATGTAATTCTTCTTACTTGTGATATGAATATGCAGATCCGAAAGATTCAAGACAAAAGTTCATATTGACATAAAAATAATAATACTTCAAGCATACTAATCAAAGTAATCATGTCTTACGAAAATAGCATGGCAAAAGAAAGTTCATCCCTACAAAATCATATAGTTAGGCGATGCTTCATTTTCACACACAAAGATGTTCCCAACTTCTATACCCCCGATGACAAGCCAAGCAATTGTTTCATACTTAAATAATCTCAAACTTTTTCAACCTTCACGCAATACATGAGCGTGAGCCATGGATATAGCACTATGGGTGGAATAGAATAAGATGATTGGGATTGTGTGGAGAAGACAAAAAAGGAGAAAGTCTCACATTGACGAGGATAATCAACGGGCTATGGGGATGCCCATCAATTTATGTCAACATGAGGAGTAGGGATTGCCATGCAATGGATGCACTAGAGCTATGAATGCTCAACAAAAGAAAACTAGTGGGTGTGCATCCAACTTGCTTGCTCATGAAGACCTATGGCATTTGAGGAAGCCCATCGTAGGAATATACAAGCCAAGTTATATAATGAAAAATTCCCACTAGTATAAAAAGACAACTTATGAGACTCACTATATGAAAAACATGGTGCTACTTTGAAGCACAATATATGAGACTCGCTATATGAAGAACATCGTGCTACTTTGAAGCACAAGTGTGGAAAAAGAGATAGTAGCATTGCCCTTTTATTTTTATTTTTATTTTATTTTATTTGGGCCTTCTTTTTATTTCTTTGGCCTTTTTTTGGGACAATTCTCTATTGAATGATGATCATCACACTTCTATTGATTACAACATAAGGATTACAACTCGAAACTAGAACAAGGTATGACTCTATATGAATGCCTACGGCGGTGTATCTGGATGGTGCAATGAATCAAGAGTGACATGTATGAAAAATAATTCATGGTGGCTTTGCCACAAATACGATGTCAACTACATGATCATGCAATGGCAATATGACAAAAGTAATGTATGTCATGATGATGATGAACGGAACGGTGGAAAGTTGCATAGCAATATATCTCGGAATGGCTATGGAAATGCCATAATAGGTAGGTATGGTGGCTGTTTTGAGGAAGATATAAGGAGGTTTTTGTGTGAAAGAGCGTATCATATCACGGGGTTTGGATGCACCAGTGAAGTTTGCACCAACTCTCAATGTGAGAAAGGGCAATGCACGGCATCAAGAGGCTAGCAATGGCGGAAAGGTAAAAGTGCGTATAATCCATGGACTCAACATTAGTAAAAAGAACTCATATACTTATTGCAAAAATTTAGAAGTCATCAAAATCAAGTACTACGCGCATGCTCCTAGGGGATAGATTGGTAGGAAAAGACCATCGCCGTCTCGACCGCCACTCATAAGGATGCACAAGCCGGTACACTTCATGTTTCAAATTTGTTACACAACTTTAACCATATGTGCATGCTACGGGACTTGCAAACTTCAACACAAGCATTTCTCAAATTCACAATTACTCAACTAGCACGACTTTGATATTATCACCTCCATATCTCAAAACAATTATCAAGCATCAAACTTATCTTAGTATTCAACTCACTCAAAAGAAAGTTTCACATATCTTGAATACCAAGTATATTAATATCAAGCAAATTACCATGCTATTAACGTCTCTCAAAATAATATAAGTGAAGTATGAGAGTTCAACTATTTCTTCAAAATAAAACTACCACCATGCTCTAAAAGATATAAGTGAAGCACTAGAGCAAACAACAAACTACTCCAAAAGATATAAGTGGAGATCAATGAGTAGCTAAATAATTATGTAACTATGTGAAGACTCTCTCCCATTTAATAATTTCAGATCTTGGTATTTTATTCAAACAGCAAGCAAAGCTAAAGAAAACTACATTGCAAGGATAGCACAACTCATGTGAAGAAGCAAAAACTTAGGCTCAACCGATACTAACCCATAGTTGTTGAAGGAAGGTGGGATGCCTACCAGGGCATCCCCAAGCTTAGATGCTTGAGACTTCTTTAAATATTATCTTGGGGTGCCTTGGGCATCCCCAAGCTTGAGCTTTTGTGTCTCCTTAATTCTTTTCATATCATGGTTTCTCTTTTTATCAAAAGCTTCACTCACAACAAATTCAACAAGAACTCGTGAGATAGGTTAGTATAAACCAATGTAAAACCTTATCATTTTCTACTGTAACAAATCAATAACATTATTATTCAAAATTGAATAATAAATGAATCTGCATATTTAATACTCCTATCATCAAATAGAATCATTAAACAAGCAAACATATGCAAACAATGCAAACATAACAGCAATCTGCCAAAACAGTACAGTCTATAAAGAATGAAAGATTCATCATACTTCCCTAACTCCAAAAATTATGAACTAAAATTCCCACTGTAATAAATTTATCAGAGCTCAATATGCAAAAGTATTCAACATTATACCACTCTCTGACTTTTCTAGAGAATTTTTGCAACAGAGTTAAACTTTCTGTTTTCAAACAGCAACATGCATACTAGCAAAATAAGCATGGCAAAGGCTATCCTTGACTTTTTTATTGAAAATAAAGATGAAAAATACTAATATAACTAACAGCAAGAAAAAAAAACAAAATTACATGACGCTCCAAGCAAAACACATATCATGTGGTGAATAAAAATATAGCTCCAAGTAAAGTTACCGATGAACGAAGATTTAAAGAGGGAATGCCATCCGGGGCATCCCCAAGATTAGGATCTTGGTTTTCCTTGAATATTACCTTGGGGTGCCTTGGGCATCCCCAAGCTTAGGCTCTTTCCACTCCTTATTCCATAATCCATCGAATCTTTACCCAAAACTTGAAAACTTGAACCACACAAAACTTAACAGAAAAACTCGTGAGCTCTGCTAGCTTAAAGAAAACAAAACACCACTTCAAGGTACTGTAATGAACTCATTCTTTATTTATATTGGTGTTAAATTTACTGTATTCCAATTTCTCTATGGTTTATAAACTATTTTACTAGCCATAGATTCATCAAAATAAGCAAACAACACAATGAAAACAGAATCTTCCAAAAACAGAACAGTCTGTAGTAATATGTAACTAACGCAAACTTCTGGAACTCCAAAAATTCTAAAATAAATTGGTGGACCTGAGGAATTTGTCTAGTAATCATCTTGAAAAATAATCAACTAAATAGCACCCTCCAGCAAAAAGTTACAGCAAATCTCGTGACCGCTTAAAGTTTCTGTTTTTTACAGCATGATCATAAAGACTTCACCCAAGTCTTCCCAAAGGTTCTACTTGGCACAAACACTAATGAAAACACAAAACCACATCTAAGCAGAAGCTAGATGGATTATTTATTCCTAAACAGAACCAGAAAGCAAGAAACTGAAATAAAATTGGGTTGCCTCCCAACAAGCGCTATCGTTTAACGCCCTAGCTAGGCATTATGATTTCAATGATGCTCACATAAAGGATAAGAATTGAAACAGAAAGAGAGCATCATGAAGAATATGACTAGAAAATTTAAGTCTAACCCACTTCCTATGCATAGGGATTTTGTGAGCAAACAACTTATGGGAACAATAATCAACTTGCATAGGAAGGTAAAACAAGCATAACTTCAAAACTTTAAGCACATAGAGAGGAAACTTGATATTATTGCAACTCCTAGAAGCATATGTTCCTCCCTCATAATAATTTTCAGTAGCATCATGAATTAATTCAACAATATAACCAGCACCGAAAGCATTCTTTTCATGATCTACAAGCATAGAATTTTCACTACTCTCCACATAAGCATATCTATTCTCATCAATAGTAGTGGGAGCAAACTCAACAAAATAACTATCATGTGATTGAAAATTAAGATCAAGATGACAAGTTTCATGGTTATTATTATTATTTAAAGCATACGTGTCATCACAATAATCATCATAGATAGGAAGCATGCTTTCATCATAGTAAATTTGCTCATCAAAGCTTGGGGGACAAAAAATATCATCTTCGTGAAACATAGCTTCCCCAAGCTTGTGGCTTTGCATATCATTAGAATCATGGATATTCAAGGAATTCATACTAACAACATTGCAATAATGCTCATCATACAAAGATCTAGTGCCAAACAATTTAATGCATTCTTCTTCTAACACTTTGGCACAATTTTCTTTTCCATCATACTTACAAAAGATATTAAAAAGGTGAAGCGTATGAGACAAACTTAACTCCATTTTTTTGTAATTTTCTTTTATAAACTAAACTAGTGATAAAACAAGAAACAAAAAGATTCGATTGCAAGATCTAAAGATATACCTTCACTAACCTAGCCTCCCCAGCAACGGCGCCAGAAAAGAGCTTGACGTCTACTACGCAACCTTCTTCTTGTAGACGTTGTTGGGCCTGCACGTGCACAGGTTTGTAGGAAAGTAGCAAATTTCCCTCAAGTGGATGACCTAAGGTTTATCAATCCGCAGGAGGCGTAGGATGAAGATGGTCTCTCTCAAGCAACCCTGCAACCAAATAACAAAGAGTCTCTTGTGTCCCTAACACACCCAATACAATGGTAAATTGTATAGGTGCACTAGTTCGGCGAAGAGATGGTGATACAAGTGCAAAATGGATGGTAGATATAGGTTTTTGTAAACTGAAAATATAAAAACAGCAAGGTAACAAGTGGTAAAAGTGAGCGTAAACGGTATTGCAATGATAGGAAACAAGGCCTAGGGTTCATACTTTCACTAGTGCAAGTTCTCTCAACAATAATAACATAGATAGAACATATGACAAGCCCTCAACATGCAACAAAGAGTCACTCCGAAGCCACTAATAGCGGATAACAAACGTAGAGATTATGGTCGGGTATGAAACCACCAAAAAGCTATTCTTTCGGATCAATCTATAAAAGAGTTCGTACTAGAATAACACCTTAAGACACAAATCAACCAAAACCCTAATGTCACCTAGATACTCCATTGTCACCTCAAGTATCCGTGGGCATGATTATACGATATGCATCACACAATCTCAGATTTATCCAACCAACATAAAAGTACTTCAAAGAGTGCCCCAAAGTTTCTACCGGAGAATCAAGAACGTGTGCCAACCCCTATGCATAGGTTCCCAATGTCACGAAACCCGCAAGTTGATCACCAAGACATACATCAAGTGTTCTCATAAAAGACTCAATCCGATAAGATAACTTCAAAGGGGAAACTCAATTCATCACAAGAGAGAAGAGGGGGAGAAAAATCATAAGATCCAACTACAATAGCAAAGCTCGGGATACATAAAAATCGTATCACCTCAAGAACACGAGAGAGAGATCAAACACATAGCTATCGGTACATACCCTCAGCCCCGAGGGTGAACTAGTCCCTCCTCGTCATGGAGAGCATCGGGATGATGAAGATGGCCATCGAAGATGGATCCTCCGCAGTGGTACCGGAAAGGGGTCCCGATTGGTTTTTGGTGGTTCTGGAGGCTTGCGGCGGCGGAACTCCCGATCTAACTTCTGTTCTGGAAGTTTTAGGGTACGACGTTTTATATGGGTGAAAGGAGAACGTCAGTGGAGCTACGGGGGCGCCACGAGGCAGGGGGCACGCCCAGGGGGGAGGGTGCGCCCCCCACCCTCGTGAGCACCTCCCGTATCTTCTGAGGTGGGGTCCAAGTCCATCAGGTGGGTTTCCTTCCAAAAATAACTTCTCCAGTTGATTTCGTTCGTTTTGACTCCGTCTGATATTCCTTTTCCTCGAAATACTAAAATAGGCATAAAGCATCAAATCTGGGCTGGGCCTCCGGTTAATAGGCTAGTCCAAAAAATAACATAAAAGTGGATAATAAAGCCCAATATTGCCTAAAACAGTAGATAAAGTAGCATGGAGCAATAAAAAATTATAGATACGTTGGAGACGTATCATCAACCAAAACCCTAATGTCGCCTAGATACTCCAATGTCACCTCAAGTATCCGTGGGCATGATTATACGATATGCATCACACAATCTCATATTCATCTATTCAACCAACACAAAGTACCTCAAAGAGTGCCCGAAAGTTTCTACCGGAGAGTCAAGACGAAAACGTGTGCCAACCCCTATGCATAGGTTCATGGGCGGAACCCGCAAGTTGATCACCAAAACATACATCAAGTGGATCACGTGATAGCCCATTGTCACCACAGATAAGCACGACAAGACATACATCAAGTGTTCTCAACTCCTTAAAGACTCAATCCGATAAGATAACTTCAAAGGGAAAAACTCAATCAATTACAAGAGCGTAGAGGGGGAGAAACATCATAAGATCCAACTATAATAGCAAAGCTCATGATACATCAAGATCGTATCACCTCAAGAACACGAGAGAGAGAGAGAGAGAGAGAGAGAGAGAGAGAGAGATCAAACACATAGCTACTGGTACATACCCTCAACCCCAAGGGTGAACTACTCCCTCCTCGTCATTGAGAGCGACGAGATGATGAAGATGGCCACCGGTAGAGAGAGTAGAAAAGATGAGGAGTTAGAAAATGAGAAGAGAGTAGTGATCTATGGCTTTAACTTAGTGGTCGTGTCCTACAACGGTGTGTGCTCGATACCATTCTCTCGTCGCGACTGCACCGAATGGATCTAGCGCTACGTGCTCGGTGTCATCCCCGGATCAAGAATGCCGACACCACACAAGATTTCAAGGATTTATAACAGATTAGCAATCACACACTTATTACATCGTTGTCCACAAGTGAACTTAACATAATAATATGGCTTAAGGCCATCTAATAATAACAGCGGAAGGCTTGGAAAACGAGTGAGTCCATCAACTCCAACGGCATCACCGAGTATAGAACCACGACCTAACACCTTACTGTCATTCGAAAAGTCTGCAACATGAAAAGTTGCAGCCCAAAACGGTCAAGACATGGAATATGCCGGCAATGTAACACATAGAGAGCAATGAAGCAATAAGCCTATACTACATGCATATTTGGCTGGTGGTAAGGCTCTACGGTTACATTTTTGCATAAAGCTGATTTTTCCCTACATCAAAGGAATAATTTTATTTAACTATCATGGTGGTTGTTAAACATTGAGAATGGTTGATGACATCCTCAATCCCAATTAAAAAGTACTCA
The DNA here is from genome assembly GCA_021605145.1 of Aegilops bicornis. Classification (NCBI taxonomy): domain Eukaryota; kingdom Viridiplantae; phylum Streptophyta; class Magnoliopsida; order Poales; family Poaceae; genus Aegilops; species Aegilops bicornis. The sequence goes on from CM038672.1 coordinate 603,635,027, forward strand.
TTAAAAACCCAATACTTTATTATTAGAAGTAACATGTTGAGATTCACATGATACTCAAGTACTAGATACTCAAAACGTCCATAACCGGGGACACGGCTAATCATGATTAGTTTATACACTCTGCAGAGGTTTGCACTTTTCCCCACAAGACTCGATCGCCTCCGCTTGGTTCTCGTGACTACATGGTGTTTGAGAAACGGATGACCGAGACATAGTCTTTCGTAAGCGCTTAGCACCTTACATGTGGGTAGACCGTACCAACCTACATCCCCTACATCAGCTAGCCTACCCGTAAGAGTTCGCACAACTTAGTCAACTACGCCGTAACCCATAATTGGCTTGTGGCTGCACACACGGAAGTTTCTAGTTTGAATAATCTTATGATCCCTTAGAGCCTGGGTGGCGGTCCAAGAAATACAGGCAAGTCCTGATAGAAACCAGGTGCCTCAATCCACCCAGATGTGTGTTTAGGTTGCCACCTTAGATAAACCTTAATTAACAATCTCACATCTGTCATGGATATGCACTCACCCAATCCATGTCTACTAGCATAGCATGGCATAATAAGCAAACGTAGAAGTAACTCCCAAGGGTTTGATAATAAAACAGGTAATAGGTACTACCTCAATCTACTTCCCAAACCCAAAATTTGATTAGATCCTAATCATGCAAGTGTTTGAGGGTTTGATCTAATGCATAAAACTGGGTAGTAGAAAAGGTATGATCAAAGTGTTACTTGCCTTGCTGATGATCCGCGAGTCCTAGAGATTCGAAGTAACACCCGGCGCACACCGGGTGATCTAACGCAGACAAACAACAAGCATACAATAAGTACTCATCTAATGCACAGGGAAATCTCGAAAAGATCTAACCAGATAGTTCAACTTAAGAACCCTGGTTGCAAAAGAATCGAATCAAATAAAGCATCGAAAGTCGGAAGTCGAGAGAGAACGACTCGGTTTAACAAATCTGAAAATAGGTCAAAATTTCACAGTAGCAAAACTCTGTGAAAGTAGGGTAGTCGAACGGCGGTTTCACATTCTGAAACTCCAGCGCTTGAATCACCCGATTCGATAAACGAGCAAGAAATAAAACAGATTTGAAAATCGGATCGTAAATCGAATCAAAAAATAACGGATTAAATCTGATTTAAAAGAAAACGACGAACGGATTAAATAACGGACGTTCGTTAACAGAACTAATCCAACGAACACGTTCATTGAAACGAACGGGTCGGTGAATGTTCGCTAAATAAGAAAACCGAAAAAAATAAAACCAATCTAGGTTTTTGAAAAAAAAAACCGAACATTTTTTTTTTTTAAAAAGAAAAAACCGGGTCGGTTTATTAGGGGAAAACCGGATCGGGCGGCTGGGCGCACCTCCGTGGCTCGGCCACGGCGGGGTTCCGCGGGTCTCCGCTGGCTCAAGGGGTCGGGCGAGGGGGCTCGGGCGACGGCAAGGTTCATGATGAGGGGCGACGGCGGCGGCGTTTCGGGCGACGGACAAGGCTCCGGCCGGCTGTGAGGGCGGCGGCGGGGTGAGGTGAGAGAGGGGGGGAGCTGCGGGTTATAAAGGGGGCGGCCGGTTCCTTGGGGAGGGCAAGGGGAGCGCTGGTCGGGCGGGACTCGGGCGGCAAGGGCGGCAGGCGGCGGGCGGGAGTCCGGCCGGGCGGACGCGCGAGGGAGGAGAGGGAGGTGGGCGGGGCGGGCCTGGGCTGGGCTGGCCGGGCTGGGCCTCGGTCCAGTAGCGTTATTTTTTTAAAATTAAAATTTAAACCAAACGAATTAAAAAAATTACCAAATGAACTCCAAATTAAATAAAACAATTTTCACGACTCCTAAAATGAGTCGAACAAAATGAACTTTTAAAACTGCAACATGCATAAAAATTTTTAAATGCTCATTTTGCCTAAGCAAAATAAATCTTCCAAAACCAAATTTGATTTATTTATAATATCTTCGCTTTTTCCTAAATGTTGGGAAAGTCATATTATTCCCTCTCTTGAGATTTTTATAGGAAAACTTTATGAAGATAATTTTAAATAAATCCAAATGATCCTATTTCCAAAATTTGAGAAATCCCAAATATGAAAATAATGAAACTTCCAACTCTCTCTGAGGGTCCTTAAGTTGCGTGAAATTTCCTAGGATCGGAAAATGCGAGAAAAAAAATGCTATGCATGATGATCTAATGTATAACATTCCAAATTGAAAATTTGGGATGTTACAAACCTACCCCCTTAAGATGAATCTCGCCCTCGAGATTCGGGTTGGCTAGAAAATAGGTGAGGGTGGTCCTTGAGCAAAACTTCCTCTCTTTCCCAAGTGGCTTCATCCTCAGTGTGGTGGCTCCACTGAACTTTGCAAAACTTGATAACCTTGCTGCGAGTAACTCTGCTGGCATATTCGAGAATCTTAACCGGTTTCTCCTCATATGTCAAGTCATCCTTCAACTGAATTGCTTCCAATGGTACAATATCTCTTAACGGTACCTCTGCTATCTCGGGGTGACATTTCTTCAATCGAGAAACATGGAATACATCATGAACTCCTCGACAGTCCTTCCGGTAATTCCAACTTATACGCAACTTCTCCCATGCGTTGCAAAATCTTATACGGTCCAACGAAACGGGTGCTAACTTTCCTTTAACTCCAAAACGCTTAACTCCTCAAGCGGGGATACTCGAGATATACTCTGTCTCCAACTTCATACTCAATCGCTTTGCGCTTTGAATCGGCATAGCTCTTTTGTCCGGATCGGGCTACCTTGAGCACATCTCGAATCAACTTAACTTTCATTCAGACTCCTTAATCAAATCTGGTCCAAACAATTGGCGATCTCGGTTTAGGTCCCATAACAATGGTGTCCTGCACCTTCTTCCATACAAAGCCTCGAAAGGTGCCATCTTCAAGCTGGTTTGGTAACTGTTGTTGTAGGAAAATTTTGCATACGGCAAATTGTCATCCCAGCTAGATCCATAATCTAGGGCACAAGCTCTCAGCATATCTTCCAAAATCTGGTTGACTCTCTTAGTCTGTCCATCGGTCTGTGGGTGGAAAGCTGTACTGAATTCCAATCTAGTTCCCAATGTTTCATGCAACTGGTTCCAAAATTTCGAGGTAAACTGGGTTCCTTTATCTGATACGATGCTCCTCGGAACTCCGTGTAAGCACACAATTCTGGTCATGTATATCTTTGCCAGCTTAGCACTGCTATAGGTAGTCTTGACTGGAATGAAATGAGCTACCTTTGTCAAACGGTCGACTATAACCCAAATCGAGTCATATCCTGAACGAGTCTTTGGCAATCCTGTGATAAAATCCATGCCTAGTTTATCCCACTTCCATTCGGGTATCGGCAATGGTTGTAACAATCCCGTTGGCTTCTGATGTTCTCGCTTTACTTTCTCGACATACGCCGCAAATTGCTACATACTCCGCAATATCCTTCTTCATTCCGGTCCACCGTAAAGTATTCTTCAAATCCAAGTACATCTTGGTATTTCGGTGAATCGAATAGGGTGAATCATGGGCTTCTTGTAAAATCAACTTCCCGATCTCTCGGGTCATTGGGCACATAAACACGGTCTTCAAACCATAGGGTATCGTGCTCGTCCTCACGAAATCCTTTAGCTTTTCCTTTGCTCATTTTCTCCTTTATAGAGGCAACTTCCCTATCTGCTTTTTGGGCTTCTCTGATTTTGTGCCATCAGCGTTGACTGAATCTCCAATGCTGCTACATAGCCTTTCGGAACTATTTCCAAACATAGCTCTCGAAGGTCCTCGGCTAACTCATTGGGTATTCCTCCCATCATTAGGGTATTGACGTGGCTCTTACGGCTCAATGCGTCTGCTACGACATTAGGCTTCCCAGGGTGATACTGTAATCTCATGTCATAATCCTTGATAAGCTCTAACCATCTCCTTTGTCTGAGATTCAATTCCTTCTGTGTGAAGATGTACTTCAAACTCTTGTGATCCGTATATACTTCACAATGATTTCCAATGAGAAAATGTCTCCACGTCTTTAGGGCATGCACAACGGCTGCTAACTCCAAATCATGAGTGGCATAATTCAACTCATGGGGCTTAAGTTGTCGCGAAGCATACGAAACAACTATTCCTTCCTGCATAAGTACTGCTCCAAGTCCTCGACGTGAAGCGTCGCAATACACCTCATAATCCTTAGTCCGATCCGGCAATATCAAAACTGGTGAGGTAACCAATCTTTTCTTCAACTCACGAAAACTTGCCTCACAGTCCTCAGTCCATATAAATTTATTTTCCTTCTTCAACAATTCTGTCATAGGCTTAGCAATCCTTGAGAAATTCTCAATGAACCTTCGGTAGTATCCTGCGAGTCCAAGGAAACTCCGAATCTCCCCAACTGTCGTTGGTGCTTCCCATTTGGTTACGGTCTCAACCTTTGTGGGGTCAACTGCTATCCCTTCTCCAGATATAATATGTCCGAGAAATCCAACTTCCTTTAACCCAAACTCACATTTGCTGAACTTGGCATACAACTGGTGTTCCCTCAGTTTCTCCAAAACCAATCGCAAATGTTCCTTGTGCTCCTCTTCATTCTTCGAGAAAATCAAAATGTCATCAATGAACACCACGACGAACTTATCCAAAAACTCCATAAACACTTTGTTCATCAGGTTCATGAAATAGGCTGGTGCGTTAGTCAGTCCAAATGACATAACGGTATACTCGGATAGTCCATATCTCGTGGTAAATGCTGTCTTGGGTATGTCCTGCTCCCGAATCTTCAATCGATGGTACCACGATCGCAAGTCGATCTTGGAAAACACCTTGGCTCCTTGCAAGCGATCAAACAGGTCATTTATCATAGGTAGTGGGTACTTGTTCTTGATTGTTACTTCATTCAATCCACGATAATCAACAACCATTCTTAACGATCCATCCTTCTTCTCCACTAGCAAAACGGGTGATCCCCAAGGTGATGAACTTGGGCGTATAAAACCTTTATCCAAAAGTTCCTTAATCTGCTTCTTGATTTCCGCCAAATCCTGTGCTGGCATCCTATACGGTTGCTTCGATATCGGGCTGTTCTCGGCAACAGCTCGATCAAAAACTCAATGTCTCTATCCGGTGGCATTCCTGGCAACTCTTCCGGAAATACATCAGGAAAATCCTTCACCACTGGTACTTCTTCCTGTACCACTCCTGATAAGCAATTTACTTGTGCTCTCCTCGGCTCATGCCGTGATACATACTTAATCCTTCTTCCTTCTGGTGTGGTGAGCAAGATTGATCTAGTGGAGCAATCAATGTTTCCTCCATACTTTGATAACCAATCCATACCTAATATCACATCCAATCCTTGGGATTCAGAACTATTAGGTCCGAGGGGAAAACATAGTGTCCAATCCTTAATGGCGGTCGATCACACCATTTACTAGCCATGTACTGCCTCGGTGAGGTTACTAGCATGGGTGACCTAAGGGCTTGGGTTGGTAACTTGTACTTATCCACAAATCCCTTGATATGTATGAATGCGATGCACCAAGATCGAAAAGAACAACCGCAAGAAATGACTTAACCAAAAACTTACCGACATCGCATCAGTGATCTTCAACCTCCTCCACTTCAAGGTGGTTCACCTGTCCTCTATTGAAAGGGTTGGGCTTCTTTCGAGCTTCCATTGCCATTTCCATTCTGGCCTTCGGACAGTCATTGGCATAATGCCCGATCTTGCGGCACTTAAAGCAAGTAATATGACTCAGTGTCTACTTTGGATGGTGTTGACGGGTTGGTGCGGTTCTCATCTGCTGCTTCCTCCATTCCTGTTCCCATTCTTGGTGCTGTTATGGTTATGCGAATTACCTCCTCCATGGGTATGTTGAAACTGAATTCCTGACTTAGGGGTATAACGAGGTTTCTGCTGAGCTCCAGAGTTATACTTCCCTTGTCCATACTTCCGCTTGCGGTTCTCAATTCTTCTTTGCTTTCCTTCAATCATGAGGGCTCGGTCTACTAACTCCTGGTAGTTATTGAAACCGGCTACCATCAACGGCATGCTGAACTCATCATTCAGTCCTTCTAGAAACTTCTCTGTTTAGTCAGATCAAGAGTAACGTCATCCGGGGCATAACGTGCTAATTTGCTAAAGTCATCCACGCATCGCCAACAGTCCTTCCTCCTTGGCGTAAGTTGCGAAACTCACGCTTCTTCATGGCCATAGCTCCTGCTGAAACATGGGCAGTCTGAAAAGCTTGCTGAAATTGATCCCATGTGGCAGGTGTCTACAGGGTAAGTGGTTGTGAAATTCTCCCACCATGTCTGCGGGTCCTTCAAGTTGATGGGCTGCAAACTTCACTCTTTCTCCATCCGTGCATCCTGCAGTGGTCAGCTCCCTTCCTATCTTGCGGAGCCAGTCATCTGCTACAATTGGCTCGGTGCTACTGGAATACACCGGCGGATTCAGTCTAAGGAAACGAGTCAGATGATCCGCAGGTGGTGGTGGCGGTGGGTTGTTGTTGTTGTTGTTGCCCTGGTTCTGCACCAATGTTTGAATCAGGGTATTCTGCTGCTGAATCAATTGGGTGATCTCTGGCGGGAAAACAAATCCGGGGTCGCGTCTCGGAGGCATCTGATGGGTTTAGAAAAGATGAGAATTTAGAATAGAATGAGGTCTAAGGGGAATCACTACCCAATGCACATGAGCAAATACACACAAAATCACTTCATTCAATCAAACAAGGGCTTACAACGATCTAACTATCGCAAAAGTGCGTGTGCTATATGGTTTACATGGAGGGAATACTACTAATATGTGGGGGACTTCTACTAATTTGAACCGGTGGAAGACTCCATAATGTCTGCTCCAGCTTCGTCTTCAAAGTCGGGTTCACTTGGATCCAAATCGGTGTTGTCGATGTTGATGTAGTCGCTTGGGCAATCGACATACTGGTCTTCATTCCTGAGCGCCAACTTCTTCTTCAGTTCTTCAATCTCGTACTTAAGATCGTTGTTGTGTCTTGCCAGAGCTACGATCTCGTCCATATAGTCCTTGCGGGTTGTCTTTATTTCTTCTTCTAGCTCTATGTTGCTTCCCTTTGCATTGTGCTACTCCAACATATCATTGCTCATCTGGTTCTACTGGCGTCGAATGTGCTGGTTTAACTCCTGAATAAATGCTGCAATGGATCTATCCTTCTTGGTGCTGACGACTTCCCATTTGTCATCTCGGCGTCCGCAAATCTGGTAGATTGTGTCCTTGAGGTCTTCTTGATAAACTTCTCCAATGCGTCCCATGGTGATGTGAGCTGCCATGCTCTTTCCAGCACTCCAAGTTGGTGCAATCAAAACACTATCTATTGGCTTGGTGATTGGGGCGAATGTCCTTCTGGAACGTGAGCGTGAATCCTCCAGTAGCTCCTCTTCAGGCAGAGTGGCGTTGAAAGTTCCGGTGAAGCTTGGTAGTCCAATATTTAGGTACTTGGTAACTTCCTTCAAGTGAAATCCAAAAGGTGTGCCTTCATCCGGTTGGGTGTACTTGATCTTCGCGTCCGTCATCCTAAAGAGAGTAGAAAAGATGAGGAGTTAGAAAATGAGAAGAGAGTAGTGATCTATGGCTTTAACTTAGTGGTCGTGTCCTACGATCAGTGGTGCTCGATACCATTCTCTGTCGCGACCGGACCGAATGGATCTAGCGCCTGTGCTCGATGTCATCCCCGGATCAAGAATGTCGACACCACACAAGATTTCAAGGATTTATAACAGAGTAGCAATCACACACTTATTACATCGTTGTCCACAAGGGAACTTAACATAATAATATGGCTTAAGGCCATCTAATAATAACAGGAAGGCTTGGAAAACGAGTGAGTCCATCAACTCCAACGGCATCACCGAGTATAGAACCACGACCTAACACCTTACTCGTCGTTGCGAAAAGTCTGCAACATGAAAAGTTGCAGCCCGAAAACGGGTCAGCACATGGAATATGCTGGCAATGTAACACATAGAGAGCAATGAAGCAATAAGCCTATACTACATGCATATTTGGCTGGTGGTAAGGCCCTACGGTTACATTTTTGCATAAAGCTGATTTTTCCCTACATCAAAGGAATAATTTTATTTAACTATCATGGTGGTTGTTAAACATTGAGAATGGTTGACAGCATCCTCAATCCCAATTAAAAAGTACTCATTAAAAACCCAATACTTTATTATTAGAAGTAACATGTTGAGATTCACATGATACTCAAGTACTAGATACTCAAAACGTCCATAACCGGGGACACAACTAATCATGATTAGTTTATACACTCTGCAGAGGTTTGCGCACTTTTCCCCACAAGACTCGATCGCCTCCGCTTGGTTCTCGCACTACATGGTGTTTGAGAAACGGATGACCGAGACATAGTCTTTCAGAAGCGCTAGCACCTTACATGTGGGTAGACCGTACCAACCTACATCCCCTACATCAGCTAGCCTACCCGTAAGAGTTCGCACAACTTAGTCAACTACGCCAGAGCCCATAATTGGCTTGTGGCTGCACACGGAAGTTTCTAGTTTGAATAATCTTATGATCCCTTAGAGCCTGGGTGGCGGTCCGAAGAAATACAGCAAGTCTGATAGAAACCAGGTGCCTCAATCCACCCAGATGTGTGTTTAGGTTGCCACCTTAGATAAACCTTAATTAACAATCTCACATACATCATTGATATGCACTCACCCAATCCACGTCTACTAGCATAGCATGGCATAATAAGCAAACGAGAAGTAACTCCCAAGGGTTTGATAATAAAACAGTAATAGGTACTACCTCAATCTACTTCCCAAACCCACAATTTGATTAGATCCTAATCATGCAAGTGTTTGAGGTTTGATCTAATGCATAAAACTGGGTAGTAGAAAAGGTATGATCAAAGTGTTACTTGCCTTCGATGATCCATGAGTCCTAGAGATTCAAGTAACAAGCGGCGCACTCCGGTGATCTAACGCAGACAAACAACAAGCATACAATAAGTACTCATCTAATGCACAGGAAATCTCGAAAAGATCTAACCAGATAGTTCAACTTAAGAACCACAGTTGCAAAAGAATCGAATCAAATAAAGCATCGAAAGTCGGAACTCGAGAGAGAACGACTCGGTTTAACAAATCTGAAAATAGGTCAAAATTTCACAGTAGCAAAACTCTGTGAAAGTAGGGTAGTCGAACGGCGGTTTCGTTCTGAAACTCCAGCGCTTGAATCACCTGATTCGATAAACGAGCAAGAAATAAAACAGATTTGAAAATCGGATCGTAAATCGAATCAAAAAATAACGGATTAAATCCGATTTAAAAGAAAACGACGAACGGATTAAATAACGGACGTTCGTTAACAGAACTAATCCAACGAACGCGTTCATTGAAACGAACGGGTCGGTGAACGTTCGCTAAATAAGAAAACCGAAAAAAAATAAAACCAATCTAGGTTTTTTGGAAAAAAACCGAACATCTCTTTTTTTAAAAAAAAAATAAAAACCGGGTCGGTTTATTAGGGGAAACCGGATCGGGCGGCGGCGGCGGCTACCTCCGGTGGCTCTCGCCGCGGGGTTCCGCGGGTCTCCGTGGTCGGGCGGGTCGGCGAGGGGCTCGGCGGCGGCGTCTTGGCCGGGCTCGGGTGAGGGCGGCGGGGTGAGGTGAGAGAGGGGGCTGCGGGTTATAAAGGCGGTTCCTTGGGGAGGGCAAGGGAGGCGCGGGTCAAGGCGGGACTCGGCGTGGCGGCACCGTCTTGTGTGAGTCCGCCTTTCGCTGTGAGGAGGAGAGGAGGTGGGCGGTGGCCTGGGCACAGCTGCTGGCTGGGCAGTTGGGCCTCGGTCCAGAAGCGTTTATTTTTTTTTAAATTAAAATTTAAACCAAATTAATTAAAAAAATTACCAAATGAACTCCAAATTAAATAAAACAAATTTTCCCCGACTCCTAAAAATGAGTCGAACAAAATGAACTTTTAAAAACTGCAACATGCATAAAATTTTTTAAATGCTCATTTTTGCCTAAGCAAAATAAATCTTCCAAAACCAAATTTGATTTATTTATAATATCTTCGTTTTTCCTAAATGTTGGGAAAGTCATATTATTCCCTCTCTTGAGATTTTTATAGGAAAACTTTATGAAGATAATTTTAGATAAATCCAAATGATCCTATTTCCAAAATTTGAGAAATCCCAAATATGAAAATAATGAAACTTCCAACTCTCTCCGAGGGTCCTTGAGTTGCGTGAAATTTCCTAGGATCGGAAAATGCGAGAAAAAAAATGCTATGCATGATGATCTAATGTATAACATTCCAAATTGAAAATTTCGGATGTTACATCTTCTGACGTGGGGTCCAAGTCCATCAGGTGGGTTTCCTTCCAAAAATAACTTCTCCAGTTGATTTCGTTCCGTTTTGACTCTGTCTGATATTCCTTTTCCTTGAAATACTGAAATAGGCATAAAACATGAAATCTGGGCTGGACCTCCGGTTAATAGGTTAGTCCCAAAAATAATATAAAAGTGGATAATAAAGCCCAATATTGCCTAAAACAGTAGATAAAGTAGCATGGAGCAATCAAAAATTATAGATACGTTGGAGACGTATCAAGCATCCCCAAGCTTAATTCACCTTTCGTCCTCGAGTAGGTAAATGATAAAAATATATTTTTGATGCTTTGAGTGCTACTTTGGCATAATTTCAATGTAATTCTTCTTACTTGTGATATGAATATGCAGATCCGAAAGATTCAAGACAAAAGTTCATATTGACATAAAAATAATAATACTTCAAGCATACTAATCAAAGTAATCATGTCTTCTCAAAATAGCATGGCAAAAGAAAGTTCATCCCTACAAAATCATATAGTTAGGCGATGCTTCATTTTCATCACACAAAGATGTTCCCAACTTCTATACCCCCGATGACAAGCCAAGCAATTGTTTCATACTTAAATAATCTCAAACTTTTTCAACCTTCACGCAATACATGAGCGTGAGCCATGGATATAGCACTATGGGTGGAATAGAATAAGATGATTGGGATTGTGTTGAGAAGACAAAAGGAGAAAGTCTCACATTGACGAGGATAATCAACGGGCTATGGGGATGCCCATCAATTTATGTCAACATGAGGAGTAGGGATTGCCATGCAATGGATGCACTAGAGCTATGAATGCTCAACAAAAGAAAACTAGTGGGTGTGCATCCAACTTGCTTGCTCATGAAGACCTATGGCATTTGAGGAAGCCCATCGAGGAATATACAAGCCAAGTTATATAATGAAAAATTCCCACTAGTATAAAAAGACAACTTATGAGACTCACTATATGAAAAACATGGTGCTACTTTGAAGCACAATATATGAGACTCGCTATATGAAGAACATCGTGCTACTTTGAAGCACAAGTGTGGAAAAAGAGATAGTAGCATTGCCCTTTTATTTTATTTTATTTATTTATTTTATTTGGGCCTTCTTTTTATTTCTTTGGCCTTTTTTTGGGACAATGCTCTATTGAATGATGATCATCACACTTCTATTGATTACAACATAAGGATTACAACTCGAAACTAGAACAAGGTATGACTCTATATGAATGCCTACGGCGGTGTACCGGGATGGTGCAATGAATCAAGAGTGACATGTATGAAAAATAATTCATGGTGGCTTTGCCACAAATACGATGTCAACTACATGATCATGCAATGGCAATATGACAAAAGTAATGTATGTCATGATGATGATGAACGGAACGGTGGAAAGTTGCATAGCAATATATCTCGGAATGGCTATGGAAATGCCATAATAGGTAGGTATGGTGGCTGTTTTGAGGAAGATATAAGGAGGTTTTTGTGTGAAAGAGCGTATCATATCACGGGTTTGGATGCACCAGTGAAGTTTGCACCAACTCTCAATGTGAGAAAGGGCAATGCACGGCAATCAAGAGGCTAGCAATGGCGGAAAGGTAAAAGTGCGTATAATCCATGGACTCAACATTAGTAAAAAGAACTCATATACTTATTGCAAAAATTTAGAAGTCATCAAAATCAAGTACTACGCGCATGCTCCTAGGGGATAGATTGGTAGGAAAAGACCATCGCTCGTCCCTGACCGCCACTCATAAGGATGCACAAGCCGGGTACACTTCATGTTTCAAATTTGTTACACAACTTTAACCATATGTGCATGCTACGGGACTTGCAAACTTCAACACAAGCATTTCTCAAATTCACAATTACTCAACTAGCACGACTTTGATATTATCACCTCCATATCTCAAAACAATTATCAAGCATCAAACTTATCTTAGTATTCAACTCACTCAAAAGAAAGTTTCACATATCTTGAATACCAAGTATATTAATATCAAGCAAATTACCATGCTATTAACGTCTCTCAAAATAATATAAGTGAAGTATGAGAGTTCAACTATTTCTTCAAAATAAAACTACCACCATGCTCTAAAAGATATAAGTGAAGCACTAGAGCAAACAACAAACTACTCCAAAAGATATAAGTGGAGATCAATGAGTAGCTAAATAATTACGTAACTATGTGAAGACTCTCTCCCATTTAATAATTTCAGATCTTGGTATTTTATTCAAACAGCAAGCAAAGCTAAAGAAAACTACATTGCAAGGATAGCACAACTCATGTGAAGAAGCAAAAACTTAGGCTCAACCGATACTAACCCATAGTTGTTGAAGGAAGGTGGGATGCCTACCAGGGCATCCCCAAGCTTAGATGCTTGAGACTTCTTTAAATATTATCTTGGGGTGCCTTGGGCATCCCCAAGCTTGAGCTTTTGTCTCCTTAATTCTTTTCATATCATGGTTTCTCTTTTTATCAAAAGCTTCACTCACAACAAATTCAACAAGAACTCGTGAGATAGGTTAGTATAAACCAATGTAAAACCTTATCATTTTCTACTGTAACAAATCAATAACATTATTATTCAAAATTGAATAATAAATGAATCTGCATATTTAATACTCCTATCATCAAATAGAATCATTAAACAAGCAAACATATGCAAACAATGCAAACATAACAGCAATCTGCCAAAACAGTACAGTCTATAAAGAATGAAAGATTCATCATACTTCCCTAACTCCAAAAATTATGAACTAAAATTCCCACTGTAATAAATTTATCAGAGCTCAATATGCAAAAGTATTCAACATTATACCACTCTCTGACTTTTCTAGAGAATTTTGCAACAGAGTTAAACTTTCTGTTTTCAAACAGCAACATGCATACTAGCAAAATAAGCATGGCAAAGGCTATCCTTGACTTTTTTATTGAAAATAAAGATGAAAAATACTAATATAACTAACAGCAAGAAAAAAAAACAAAATTACATGACGCTCCAAGCAAAACACATATCATGTGGTGAATAAAAATATAGCTCCAAGTAAAGTTACCGATGAACGAAGACGAAAGAGGGAATGCCATCCGGGGCATCCCCAAGATTAGGATCTTGGTTTTCCTTGAATATTACCTTGGGGTGCCTTGGGAATCCCCAAGCTTAGGCTCTTTCCACTCCTTATTCCATAATCCATCGAATCTTTACCCAAAACTTGAAAACTTGAACCACACAAAACTTAACAGAAAACTCGTGAGCTCCGTTAGCGAAAGAAAACAAAACACCACTTCAAGGTACTGTAATGAACTCATTCTTTATTTATATTGGTGTTAAATTTACTGTATTCCAATTTCTCTATGGTTTATAAACTATTTTACTAGCCATAGATTCATCAAAATAAGCAAACAACACAATGAAAACAGAATCTTCCAAAAACAGAACAGTCTGTAGTAATATGTAACTAACGCAAACTTCTGGAACTCCAAAAATTCTAAAATAAATTGGTGGACCTGAGGAATTTGTCTAGTAATCATCTTGAAAAATAATCAACTAAATAGCACCCTCCAGCAAAAAGTTACAGCAAATCTCGTGACCGCTAAAGTTTCTGTTTTTTACAGCATGATCATAAAGACTTCACCCAAGTCTTCCCAAAGGTTCTACTTGGCACAAACACTAATGAAAACACAAAACCACATCTAAGCAGAAGCTAGATGGATTATTTATTCCTAAACAGAACCAGAAAGCAAGAAACTGAAATAAAATTGGGTTGCCTCCCAACAAGCGCTATCGTTTAACGCCCCTAGCTAGGCATTATGATTTCAATGATGCTCACATAAAGGATAAGAATTGAAACAGAAAGAGAGCATCATGAAGAATATGACTAGAAAATTTAAGTCTAACCCACTTCCTATGCATAGGGATTTTGTGAGCAAACAACTTATGGGAACAATAATCAACTTGCATAGGAAGGTAAAACAAGCATAACTTCAAAACTTTAAGCACATAGAGAGGAAACTTGATATTATTGCAACTCCTAGAAGCATATGTTCCTCCCTCATAATAATTTTCAGTAGCATCATGAATTAATTCAACAATATAACCAGCACCGAAAGCATTCTTTTCATGATCTACAAGCATAGAATTTTCACTACTCTCCACATAAGCATATCTATTCTCATCAATAGTAGTGGGAGCAAACTCAACAAAATAACTATCATGTGATTGAAAATTAAGATCAAGATGACAAGTTTCATGGTTATTATTATTATTTAAAGCATACGTGTCATCACAATAATCATCATAGATAGGAAGCATGCTTTCATCATAGTAAATTTGCTCATCAAAGCTTGGGGACAAAAAATATCATCTTCGTGAAACATAGCTTCCCCAAGCTTGTGGCTTTGCATATCATTAGAATCATGGATATTCAAGGAATTCATACTAACAACATTGCAATAATGCTCATCATACAAAGATCTAGTGCCAAACAATTTAATGCATTCTTCTTCTAACACTTTGGCACAATTTTCTTTTCCATCATACTTACAAAAGATATTAAAAAGGTGAAGCGTATGAGACAAACTTAACTCCATTTTTTGTAATTTTCTTTTATAAACTAAACTAGTGATAAAACAAGAAACAAAAAGATTCGATTGCAAGATCTAAAGATATACCTTCACTAACCTAGCCTCCCCGGCAACGGCGCCAGAAAAGAGCTTGACGTCTACTACGCAACCTTCTTCTTGTAGACGTTGTTGGGCCTGCAAGTGCACAGGTTTGTAGGAAAGTAGCAAATTTCCCTCAAGTGGATGACCTAAGGTTTATCAATCCATGGAGGCGTAGGATGAAGATGGTCTCTCTCAAGCAACCCTGCAACCAAATAACAAAGAGTCTCTTGTGTCCCTAACACACCCAATACAATGGTAAATTGTATAGGTGCACTAGTTCGGCGAAGAGATGGTGATACAAGTGCAAAATGGATGGTAGATATAGGTTTTGTAAACTGAAAATATAAAAACAGCAAGGTAACAAGTGGTAAAAGTGAGCGTAAACGGTATTGCAATGATAGGAAACAAGGCCTAGGGTTCATACTTTCACTAGTGCAAGTTCTCTCAACAATAATAACATAGATAGAACATATGACAAGCCCTCAACATGCAACAAAGAGTCACTCCGAAGCCACTAATAGCGGATAACAAACGTAGAGATTATGGTCGGGTATGAAACCACCAAAAAGCTATTCTTTCGGATCAATCTATAAAAGAGTTCGTACTAGAATAACACCTTAAGACACAAATCAACCAAAACCCTAATGTCACCTAGATACTCCATTGTCACCTCAAGTATCCGTGGGCATGATTATACGATATGCATCACACAATCTCAGATTTATCCAACCAACATAAAAGTACTTCAAAGAGTGCCCCAAAGTTTCTACCGGAGAATCAAGAACGTGTGCCAACCCCTATGCATAGGTTCCCAATGTCACGAAACCCGCAAGTTGATCACCAAGACATACATCAAGTGTTCTCATAAAAGACTCAATCCGATAATATAACTTCAAAAGGTGAAACTCAATTCATCACAAGAGAGAAGAGGGGGAGAAAAATCATAAGATCCAACTACAATAGCAAAGCTCGGGATACATAAAAATCGTATCACCTCAAGAACACGAGAGAGAGATCAAACACATAGCTACTGGTACATACCCTCAGCCCCGAGGGTGAACTAGTCCCTCCTCGTCATGGAGAGCATCGGGATGATGAAGATGGCCACCGAAGATGGATCCCCCTCCGGCAGGGTACCGGAAAGGGGTCCCGATTGGTTTTTGGTGGTTCTGGAGGCTTGCGGCGGCGGAACTCCCGATCTAACTTCTGTTCTGGAAGTTTTAGGGTACGACGTTTTATATGGGTGAAAGGAGAACGTCAGTGGAGCTACGGGCGCCACGAGGCAGGGGCACGCCTGGGGGAGGGTGCGCCCCACCCTCGTGAGCACCTCCCGTATCTTCTCGAGGTGGGGTCCAAGTCCATCGGTGGGTTTCCTTCCAAAAATAACTTCTCCAGCTTGATTTCGTTCGCTTTGACTCCGTCTGATATTCCTTTTCCTCGAAATACTAAAATAGGCATAAAGCATCAAATCTGGGCTGGGCCTCCGGTTAATAGGCTAGTCCAAAAAATAACATAAAAGTGGATAATAAAGCCCAATATTGCCTAAAACAGTAGATAAACTAGCATGGAGCAATAAAAAATTATAGATACGTTGGAGACGTATCATCAACCAAAACCCTAATGTCGCCTAGATACTCCAATGTCACCTCAAGTATCCGTGGGCATGATTATACGATATGCATCACACAATCTCATATTCATCTATTCAACCAACACAAAGTACCTCAAAGAGTGCCCGAAAGTTTCTACCGGAGAGTCAAGACGAAAACGCATGCCAACCCCTATGCATAGGTTCATGGGCGGAACCCGCAAGTTGATCACCAAAACATACATCAAGTGGATCACGTGATAGCCCATTGTCACCACAGATAAGCACGACAAGACATACATCAAGTGTTCTCAACTCCTTAAAGACTCAATCTGATAAGATAACTTCAAAGGGAAAAACTCAATCCATTACAAGAGCGTAGAGGGGGAGAAACATCATAAGATCCAACTATAATAGCAAAGCTCATGATACATCAAGATCGTATCACCTCAAGAACACGAGAGAGAGAGAGAGAGAGATCAAACACATAGCTACTGGTACATACCCTCAACCCCAAGGGTGAACTACTCCCTCCTCGTCATTGAGAGCGACGAGATGATGAAGATGGCCACCGGTGAGGGTTCCTCCCTCCGGCAGGGTGCCGGAACAGGGTCCCGATTGGGTTTTTGGTGGCTACAGAGGCTTGCGGCGGCGGAACTCCCGATCTATTCTGTTCCCCGATGGTTTTAGGGTATATTGGTATATATAGGCGAAAGAAGTCGGTCATGGGAGCCACGAGGGGCCCACGAGGGTGGAGGGCGCGCCCAGGGGGTGGGCGTGCCCCCCGCCTCGTGCCTTCCTCGTTGCTTCCCTTACGTATACTCCAAGTCTTCTGGATAGCTTCGCTCCAAAAATAACTTTCTCAAGGTTTCACTCCGCTTGGACTCCGCTTTGATATTCCTTTTCTGCTATACACTGAAACAAGGGAAAAACAGAAACTGGCACTGGGCTCTGGGTTAATAGGTTAGTCCCAAAATTAATATAAAAGTGTTTAATAAAGCCAATAAACATCCAAAACACAATATATAATAGCATGGAACAATCAAAAATTATAGATACGTTGGAGACGTATCATGTCCCTTATGTATTCCTCCGTGGTTATGGTTTCAATAACATTAGTTTCAACATTTATGGGATTACCTGAGATATAATGTTTGATTCTTTGACCGCTCACCACCTTTGGATTTGTGCCTTCGGGTTGTTGATTTTTATGGCACCGAACGATAGACCTACTCGATAACGTAAGGACCTTCCCATTTAGAGATAAGTTTTCCTGCAAAAAATCTTAAACGAAGTTGTATAACAAAACATAATCACCTACATTAAACTCACGCTTTTGTATCCTTTTGTCATGCCATCTTTTAACTTTTTCTTTAAACAATTTGGCATTCTCATAAGCCTGGGTTCTCCACTCATCAAGTGAGCTAATGTCAAATAGTCTCTTCTCACCGGCAAGTTTGAAATCATAATTGAGCTCTTTAATGGCCCAATATGCCTTATGTTCTAGTTCAAGAGGTAAGTGACATGCTTTTCCATAAACCATTTTATATGGAGACATACCCATAGGATTTTTATATGCAGTTCTATAGGACCAATTCTTTCTAGATCTATTAACAATCTTTTGCAAAATTAATTTGATCTCTCTATTACTCATCTCTACTTGGCAACTAGATTGTGGGTGGTATGGAGGTGCAATTCTATGATTAACGTCATACTTAGCAAGCATTTTATGAAAAGCACCATGAATAAAATGTGAACCACCATCGGTCATTAAGTATCTAGGGACTCCAAACCTCGGAAAAATAACTTCTTTAAGCATCTTAATAGAGGTGTTATGATCAGCACTACTAGTTGGAATAGCTTCTACCCACTTAGTAACGTAATCAACAACAACTAAAATATGTGTATACCAATTAGAGGAAGGAAACGGTCCCATATAATCAAAGCCCCAAACATCAAAATGGTTCAATAACAAGTGAATAGTTCATAGGCATTTCTTGACGCCTACTAATATTACCAATTCTTTGACATTCATCACAAGACAAGACAAACTTACGGGCATCTTTGAAGAGAGTAGGCCAATAAAAACCGGATTGCAATACCTTATGTGCAGTTCTATCTCCAGCGTGGTGTCCTCCATAAGCCTTGGAGTGACACTTGCGTAGGATCTGTTCCTGTTCATGCTCAGGTACACAACGTCTAATAAAGGTGTGGGTCATCCCAACAGTAATGTCTTAAATCATATAAAAACTTTTTATTTTGCTGGTATGTGAAACTAGGTGGTATAAATTTAGCAACAATGTAATTAGCATATTCAGCATACCATGGAGCAGTAAGAGAAGCATTTATGACTGCTAATTGTTCATCTGGAAAGCTATCATCAATAGGTAGTGGGTCATCAAGAATATTCTCTAACCTAGATAAGTTGTCTACAGCGGGGTTCTCAACTCTCTTTCTATCAATAATATGCAAATCAAATTCTTGTACTAGGAGAACCCATCTAATAAGTCTAGGTTTAGCATCTTTCTTTTCCATAAGATATTTAATAGCAGCATGATCGGTGTGAACAGTTACTTTAGAATCAACTATGTAAGGTCTAAACTTATCACAAGCAGTTATAACTGCTAAAAATTCTTTTTCAGTAGTAGCGTAATTTCTCTGGGCACTGTCTAGAGTTTTACTAGCATATTGGATAACATTTAATTTCTTCAACTCTTTGTCCTAGAACAACACCTACAGCATAATCACTAGCATGACACATAATTTCAAAGGGTAAATTCCAATTAGGTGGCTGAACAATAGGTGAAGAAATCAAGGCTTTCTTAAGTATTTCAAATGCTTCTAGACAATCATCATCAAAGACAAAAGGAACATCTTTTTGTAAGAGATTGGTCAGAGGCCTAGAAATTTTTGAGAAGTCTTTAATGAACCTCCTATAAAAACCGGCATGACCAAGGAAACTTCTTATACCTTTAATGTCCTTAGGACACGACATCTTTTCAATATCATCAACTTTAGCTTTATCAACTTCAATACCTCTTTCAGAAATCTTATGTCCCAAGACAATGCCTTCATTAACCATAAAAGTGGCACTTCTCCAGATTCAAGACAAGATTAGTTTCTTCACATCTCTGCAAAACTCGATCAAGGTTGCTTAAGCAATCATCAAAAGAAGTTACATAAACAGAGAAATCATCCATGAAAACTCAACAATCTTTTCACAAAATTCAAAGAATATAGCAGTCATACATCTTTGCAAGGTAGCAGGTGCATTGCATAAACCAAAAGGCATACGTCTATAAGCAAAGGTACCAAAATGGCAAGTAAAAGTGGTATTTTCTTGATCCTCTTTTGACACAGGTATTTGAGAGAAATCAGAATAACCGTCTAGAAAGCAAAAATGTGTATATTTGGATAATCTTTCTAGCATTTGATCGATAAAAGGTAAAGGGTAATGATCTTTTCTAGTAGCTTTATTCAATTTGCGGAAATCAATTACCATTCTATAACCTGTAATAATTCTTTGTGCAATAAATTCATCTTTATCATTAGGGACAACTGTCGGGGAAGCTGATCGTGACCCACGAACACCTATGGGATCGGCGGACCGAGTCCCTTTCGGTTCGGTGGGGGGCGGAGATTGCACGAAGAGCAGATCGAGGCGAAGCACATGAGCAGTTTACCCAGCTTCGGAGCTCTCCGGAGAGATAACACTCCTACTGCTGCTTGTCTGATTGTATTGTGTTCTTGCTAGGGAGCACAGAGAGCTACAAAACCTAACGTGAGTGTGTCTAGTCTCGAATGAGTCGAACGAACCGAACCCCTTCTACGTTGCGCATGGTCCTCCTTTCATATGCTCAAGGGGTCACCACAGGTGGCAACGTAGACAAGGGCAAAGTGGGAAAATGAGTTGCGGTTGGTACAGCTACTTTATACAGTGTAATCTACCTAACTCTGACGGCAAGGGACAAAAGCATTAAATGCCCGTCCAAGTCGCCTAAACAAAGGCAGAAGGGACCGTTAGGGGCGCCACCGCTGCCACGATGGTACCTCGTCAGCCGCCATCACGCTGCTCTCCGCTGGCTGCACAGCCTCTTGACACGCACGCCTGGAATGGTCCCATGGCGACACGTTGGTGGGTGAGCTGGAGCGGAGATGAAGAGAGGTTGCCTGCCGCGACAAGCACCTTGCCGTGGCTAAATCCTTGTCGTGCCCGGACGCTTGTCGCTCACCGAGCCTTCCCGGCAAGCTCCTCTTGCTGGGGTCTTGTCTTCTGTGTGCCTTGAGTGGCCTTCCAGGCAAGCTCCTCTTGCCGGGGACTTGTTTCCTTGGCTTAAATACTTTGTTCTTGAATGGCTCCAAAGGAACCATGGAGGACCTTGGCGATCACTAGGCAGGCCTTGCCGCGGGGTGCTGCAACTGCCCGTGCACGAGTTCGGGATACTAGGGTACCCCTACTCTAGTACAAAGGATTACATGCAACATCGGCAAGACTTGTACAAAAGGTGGTTGTCAGGAACAAATTGTCAATTTCATGCTTTCATAATCATTTTTGCATGTGTTGTCTAACATTTTGTGCAGCATCCACACCCGGTAAGCAGTAACAAGCCACAAGGCTCCATAACTTTATTTTCTCTTCTTTCTCTTTCTCAAAGAAAGGAAGGTTCCCTCGCACACAAGTTAGCCGGGGGGGAAGGAGAAGATAATGGTGTGGACCACCAAGCGTCGCTCGAGGAAATTTCACCTTACCAGGAAGCAAACGACAGAAAAGCTAAGTTGCCAAAGTTTGAGCAATCAGTTTTTAAACTTTTAAGTTATCTTCCTCGAACGATAGTACTTTGTATGGAAAACCTGTGCGCGGAGGAACCAACTCGTAGCTGGTCGCGCCCTTACTTTGTTTCGAGTCCGCTCAACAACTTAAGTGAGCTGCAACTAGTTGCGATAAGGTTGCTTGTCGGAAGCGGCACCGCCAAAGAAGTTGCCGACGTTCGCACTCGGCCATGCAAAGGTGCTCAGCGACAAGTTCCCTAAAAGCGTAGGGCACAAACATACAAAGGAAGGAATTAAGTAAAGGAAATAACATTGCAATCATTGCCTAAGATAGAGTATATTACAAAATAACTTGTCGCGGATCTAATAAATTGTTCTCCTAAACATGATCCGCAGCGACAAGGGAAAGATAGAATTGGCGGCCTAGTCTACGCGGTCGCCATCAACCCGCTTGATCTTGCCCACCTTGTCCACAATGGGTGCGACAAGGGCTTTGAGCGCCTCCACATCGGCATCTCGCGGCAAGGATCTGAGGACGCTGTTGAGATTGAGGCCTGGATTGCGGAAGGCCACCTTCATCAACACCTTCTGGAGAGCTCCCGCACAGATCTGGCGCGATTCCTCGGCCAGCTGCTTCGGGATCTTTTGCCTCCTTGAGAGCTCCGCCAATTGATTGCTCGCGCGCGGCAAGGTCTTCCTCATAGCTGTCAAGATTGATCTTCCGCTGCGCCAACTCGCCTTCTTGCGCAGATAGCTTCTCGACAGCAAGCCGTTGCTGCTCCTCGATCTCAGCCTTCTCAAGGATGAAGGCTGTGCGCTCTTCAGAGAGTTGCTCCGCTCTTCTGCTATGTTCCGGAGAGCTTCTTGGTTGGCGCCCCGGAGCTCTTCTGCGTGCTTCTCCATGTCTGCTCCCGCCCTCGCGACAAGTGCTTCCCAGGACTCCAACTTGGCTTGTCGGGCGCGGTAGAGCGACAACAGCTTCTTCAGCAGCTGCTCCTCCTCAGACTCGCCGCTGCTGCTGCTTGGCGCGTCAACCAGCGTCGGCCAAGGCGAGCAGCTCTTCGTCAAAGGTCTCCCCTTCGACCGGCGCCCTGGAGCTCGACGCCCAGGGAAGCTTGATGAAGACGCCGTCGCCGACCTTCAGATAGGCGCCGGGCTGGGGCTCTTCGAACTCGACGCCGCACCGTGGCGAGGGATCGGCGGTCGGCGAAGCGCCCGCGCTCCTGCTGACCTCGTGGTCGCCAAGACGATCGCTGCACCTCGCCAGCCTTTGCAGCGGCAGCCTTGGCGGCCTCCTCGCTGGCGGACCCATCGGCGCTAGCCTCTTCCTCCATGGTGGCCACGTCGTCAGTGTTGCCGCGCGCGTCCTCCTCGCCGGCGACCTCAGTCTCCATCGGCTCTGCGGCAGATGGGTCTGACGATCAGAAAAATAAAGAACAGTCAAGCAAATGTTCGAAAAGAACAACAGAAGAAAAAGAGCCAAAGGGAAATTTTCGGTCAAAGGGATTACCTGCGATGGGATCTGAAGCCATGGTCTCGACAACCGGAGGATCACTGGTGCTGTCCCTCGCCGGAGAAGTCTCCCTTGCCGGAGAACGCTCCCTTGCCGGGGAATTCTCCCTTGGCGGCGTGGTTGAAGCAGATGGAATCTCAGGAGCGGCTTCCGGGCACTCCTGGTGAAGCTGCTCTGCTCCTGCACAAACCAACAGTCAGATATCAACAAAGAAGAAGCATCCGTGCATGCCTAACAGTAAGAAGTAAGCCAAATACTTACGCTGGGGGCTGTGCTGGCGGCTGCTTTGAGTAAGGGTTGCCGGGTCCGGCAAGGGGTCTCAGACGCGCCTCCTGTTGACATGGGGGGATTGTCTTCGATGACAACCACCAGGGTCTTGGCTCTCTTCGACGCCTTCTGAGTCAGCGTCCTGAAAAAGGAAAGAGTTCAGAATGAAGCAAATCAGATACAAGACGAAGCAATAGAATTGAAGAAATACAAGCACAACAAAGAAGCTTACTCTTCTTCTTCTTCCTCATCGGAGCTGAGCGCGGAGAGATCAAATTCAGGCTCGCCTCCGGTGCGAAGAGGCGGAGGAGTGGGTTCCCTTGACCGCTTGGCGGGGGTGGCAGCGGTGGCCTGAGAAGATCCCGCCTCAGTTGTTGCAGCGGTGTGGGGTGCT
Source organism: Aegilops bicornis (assembly GCA_021605145.1). Classification (NCBI taxonomy): domain Eukaryota; kingdom Viridiplantae; phylum Streptophyta; class Magnoliopsida; order Poales; family Poaceae; genus Aegilops; species Aegilops bicornis. The sequence goes on from CM038672.1 coordinate 603,658,583, forward strand.
CCCGCTGCAGCGATGCTTGCCAGTGTGGAGCGCTGCCGCACGGTGCTGCGGCTGTTGGCGTCTGCGCCGCCCGTGGCCACTTCCCCGGCCTTGCGGAGACGCCTTCTTGGTGGAGCTGCGGGCTCCGTTCACGGCAAGCTACTTGAAGGCGTGGAGGAGGCGCCCTCGGCAGACTCGCTCGGCTCAACTTCAGGCTCGGCCTGCTCCTCCTCGACGACAAGCTCCTCTCGATCGGCAAGGCTTGCCGCCTCGCTGCCTCTCGCCTCCTCCATGGTGAACCCGACCGCCAAGAAGCAAGAAGCTGCCGCCTCCTCCAGCCTGGTGGCGATGCGCACCATCTCGGCGTCGGTGGCGTCGCGGGTGAGCCACTTCTGCTCGTCGGGGCGGATCGGCACTTATTCCAAGCTATCGAAGAACTGCTGCACGACGTCGTCCGCAGGCTCATGCCAGGTTGGAACGATCCCATGCGAATCGCACAACGGCATCATGGCGCGGATGCGATCGAGCGAAGAATTATTGCACAATGGGACGACTCCCCTCGGCAGCCTAAACCACTCGGGGTGATCGGGGTCATGCTTGAACAACTCCAGGAGCATTGCGTCCAACTCCAAGACGGTGAAATTCAGTTGAGGCCCGGCGCAACCTCATGATGTCCGCCAGATTTTGGAACTCCCAAGCAGGTCTCCTCCTCCTGCAAGGAAGCGATGCGGCGCGGCGAAATTTGCGCTAACTGCGCGCCACGGTGAGTCCGGCAAGCCTGAGGCGCAAGATCCGGGTCACAGCAATCTTCAACCTAGCATCCTCCGGCGCCAAGTTGCTCCAATCGTTGCCGCGCACTATGGAAGTTTGGCGCTGGGCAGTGAAGGGCTACGGGTTCTCCTCTACGATCCAACACCAATCGGCTCTCCACTCCTCCCACTTGCTGCGGAGCACTTCTTCCAGATAGGCTTCTTTCTTGCCGATCCTGGAGATCCAAGCTATCCCTCCGGCAAGTGGCTCTCCTCTCTCGACGCGGGGCATGAAGAAGTGGCGGAAGAGGGCTACGTTTGGGTGGACTCCGACAAAGTTTTTGCAAAGGTGTGCGAAAACCGCCATGGTCAGGACAGCGTTGGGGGTGAAATCAAGGAGGCGAAGACCGTAGGTGTTCATGATGTCGCAGAAGAATTCAGAGAAGGGCGGGCAGAGCCCGCAATAGAAGAAAAGCGCAAAGAAGGGGTACCCGCTCGGAGCCAACTCTGATGCGGCGGCTGAGAGTACCCTCGTGCGCGGATGCGCCCGCGTCTCCGTCGACCAGAACAAGTAGTAGCCCTCCCTCAACTCTTTAAGCGCCGAAATGGGGGCGAAGATGGCCCGCCTTTCGCAGCGTCAAGGAAGTCAGCCTCGGCCGACTTTCACGCCTTCCCTTTGTCGGCTTTGGAGCCATGGCGGAGGTGGTGGAGGAGGCCGACGGCGTTGATGGCGCTGGTGGCAATGGGGGCGGAGCGCGTTCTTCCTCGACTAGAGGAGAAGGGGGGAGCGGCGGTGGTTTTCAAGATGAGACAGCAATGGCGAGGTGGGTGACCTGCCCCTGTTTCCCCTGTTTATAAGGGGGGAGAGGGGGGCGGACGTTCCGCTTTTCCAATTAAAGAAACCCCCATGATCTCTCCCACGACGTCACGTTCGGCGCGTGCTGTTCATGGGGGACGTGGTGGGTCCGGAGCAAATTACGGCGTGATCTAGGCCACGCGTGCCCGTGCACTGTTTTGGGCCTGGCCCAACAGCGCTCGGCACCGTGTGTGGCCTAGGCCCGGGGGCTCCTATCGGTGTACTAGAGTAGGGGTACCCTAGTATCCCGAACTCGTGCACGGGCAGTTGCAGCACCCCGCGGCAAGGCCTGCCTAGTGATCGCCAAGGTCCTCCATGGTTCCTTTGGAGCCATTCAAGAACAAAGTATTTAAGCCAAGGAAACAAGTCCCCGGCAAGAGGAGCTTGCCGGGAAGGCCACTCAAGGCACACAGAAGACAAGACCCCGGCAAGAGGAGCTTGCCGGGAAGGCTCGGTGAGCGACAAGCTTCCGGGCGCGACAAGGATTTAGCCGCGGCAAGGTGCTTGCCGCGGCAGGCAACCTCTCTTCATCTCCGCTCCAGCTCACCCACCAACGTGTCGCCATGGGACCATTCCAGGCGTGCGTGTCAAGAGGCTGTGCAGCTAGCAGAGAGCAGCGGTAAGCGGCGCTGACAGGGGTACCATCGTGGCAAGCGGTGGCGACCATAACGGTCCCTTTCTGCACTGTTTAGGTGACTTGGACGGGCATTTAATGCTTTTGTCCCTTGCCGTCAGAGTTAGGTAGAATACACTGTACAAAGTAGCTGTACCAACCGCAACTCATTTTCCCACTTTGCCTTTGTCTACGTTGCCACCTGTGGTGACCCCTTGAGCATATAAAAGGAGGACCATGCGCAACGTAGAAGGGGTTCGGTTCGTTCGACTCATTCGAGACTAGACACACTCACGTTAGGTTTTGTAGCTCTCTGTGCTCCTTAGCAAAAACACAATACAATCGGACAAGCAGCAAGAGGAGTGTTATCTCCGGAGAGCTCCGTTGGGTAAACTGCCAGGTCCTTCGCCTCGATCTGCTCTTCGTGCAATCTCCGCCCCCCACCTAACCGAAAGGGACTCGGTCCGCCGATCCCATAGGTGTTCGTGGGTCACGATCAACTTCGAACATATGCCTCGTGATCTTCCAGCTTGGCCTTGACCCAACGAGCGTATGGTACTATGAATACCATGACGCTGTCGGTCCCGCGCCTCCTGAGATGGGCGCGGTGCGTGTACGGACGCCGAGGTTTGCGCGGCCTTGTCCTTGGACTTGGCAGCGTCATGAGCGCCCTCGTCGACGCCCGTTCTTCCGCCAGCGTCTACCCCGCCATCCGTTTGCTCCGGTGGTGGCGGGATCGACATGGACGGCTCTGCTGCCGTCGAAGCCTTCTTCTTCGGTGGCATGTCGATGAGGATGATGAAGATGTTGCTCGTGTGAACGCCGGATAAGGTTCACACAGCCTCGACGCCCCCTACATGGTGCGCCCAAGATGTCGGGGAAGCTGATCGTGACCGACGAACACCTATGGGATCGGCGGACCGAGTCCCTTTCGGTTCGGTGGGGGGCGGAGATTGCACGAAGAGCAGATCGAGGCGAAGCACACGAACAGTTTACCCAGCTTCGGAGCTCTCCGGAGAGATAACACTCCTACTGCTGCTTGTCTGATTGTATTGTGTTCTTGCTAGGGAGCACAAAGAGCTACAAAACCTAACGTGAGTGTGTCTAGTCTCGAATGAGTCGAACGAATCAACCCCTTCTACGCTATGCATGGTCCTCCTTTGATATGCTCAAGGGGTCACCACAGGTGGCAACGAGACAAGGGCAAAGTGGGAAAATGAGTTGCGTTGGTACAACTACTTTGTACAGTATTCTACCTAACTCGATGGCAAGGGACAAAGGCATTAAATGCCCGCCCAAGTCGCCTAAACAAAGGCGTAAGGGACCGTTAGGGCGCCACCACTTGCCACGATGGTACCTTTGTCGCCATCATCGCTGCTTCTCCGCCGGCTGCACAGCCTCTTGACACGCACGCTCGAATGGTCCCATGGCGACACGCTGGTGGGTGAGCCGGAGCGGAGATGAAGAGAGATTGCTCGCCGCGGCAAGCACCTTTGCCGCTGCTAACTTCCTTGTCGCGCTCGAAGCTTGTCGCCATCGAGCCTTCCCGACAAGCCTTCCTCTTGCCGGGTCTTGTCTTCGTGTGCCTTGAGTATTTCCGCAAGCTCCTCTTGCCGGGACTTGTTTCCTTGGCTTAAATATTTTGTTCTTGAATGGCTCCAAAGGAACCATGGAGGACCTTGGCGATCACTAGGCAGGCCTTGCCGCTGGTGTCAGAATCGCTGCGGCACGAAGTTCGGGATACTAGGGTACCCCTACTCTAGTACACCGATAGGAGCCTCTGCCTGGGTTACACACTCTGCCGAGCGCCGTTGGGCCAGCCCAAAATAAGTGCACGGGCACGCTGCCCAGATCACGCCAGAACTTGCTCCGACTCACCACGCCCCCATTTAACAGCACGCGCCAAACGTGGCGCCGTGGGAGAGATCGGGGGTATCTTTAATTGAAAAGCGGAACGTCCGCCTCTCCCCTTATAAACAGGGGAAACAGGGCAGGTCGCCCACCTCGCCATTGCTGTCTCATCTCGAAAACCACCGCCCCCCTTCTCCTCTAGTCAAGAGAGCAACGCCCGCCTATCGCCACCAGCGCCGCCATCAACGCTGCCGCCTCCTCCACCACCTCCGCTTATGGTCTGAAGTCGACAAGGGAAGGGCGGAAGTCGGCCGAGGCGCAAAGCAGCTCGGGCGCCATGCGAAGGAGCGGGCCATCTTCGCCCCCAGCTCGACGCAAAAAGAGTTGAGGGAGGGCTACTACTTGTTCTGGTCGACGGAGACGCTGGAAGATCCGCCAAGACGAGGGTACTCTCACCGCCAGATCGAAGTTGGCTCCGAGCGGTACCCTTCTTTGCGCTTTTTTCTATTATGGGCTCGCCCGCCTTCTCTGAATTCTTCGCGACATCATGAACACCTACGGTCTTCGCCTCCTTGATTTCACCCCCAACGCTGTCCTCGACCATGGCGGTTTTCGCACACCTTTGGCGAAAAACTTTGTCGGAGTCCACCCAAACGTAGCCTCTTCCGCCACTTCTTCATGCCCCACGCCAAGAGAGGAGAGCCACTTGCCGGAGGGATAGCTTGGATCTCCGTGGATCGGCAAGAAAGAAGCCTTATCTCGGAAGGAGAGCTCCGCAGCAAGTGGGAGGAGTGGAGAGCCGATTGGTGTTGGATCGTAGAGGAGAACCCGCAGTTCTTTCATCGCCAGCGCCAAACTCCCATAGTGCGCTGCAACGATTGGAGCAACTTGGCCGGAGGATGCTAGGTTGAAGATTGTCAGTGACTCCGGATCTTGCGCCACAGTTTGCCGGACTCACCATAGGCGCAGTTGGCGCAGATTTCCTTCGCCGCCGCATCACTCCCTTGCAGGAGAGGAGGAGACCTGCTTGGGAGTTCCAAAATGCGGCGGACATCATGAGATTGCGCCCGGGCCTCAACTGGAATTTCACCGTCTTGGAGTTGGACGCAATGCTCCTGGAGTTGTTCAAGCATGACCCCGATCACCCCGAGTGGTGTAGGTTGCCGAGGGAGTCGCCCCATTGTGCAATACCTTTTCGCCGATCGTGATCCGCCGCTTATGATGCCGCGCAGCGATTCGCATGGGATCGCTCCAACTCGCAAGAGCTCGCGGACGACGCCGCGGCGGCAGTTCTTCGATAGCTTGGAAGAAGTGCCGATCTGCCCTGACGAGCAGAAGTGGCTCACCCGCGACACCACCAACGCCGAGATGGTGCGCATCGCCACCAGGCTGGAGGAGGCGGCAGCAGCTGCTGCCGCTGGCGAATTCGGGTTCACCGTGGTGGAGGCAGAGGCAGCAGAGGCGGCAAGCCTTGCCGATCGAGAGGAGCTTGTCGTCGAGGAGGAGTAGGCCGAGCCCGAAGTTGAGCCGAGCGAGTCTGCCGAGGGCGCCTCCTCCACGGCTTCAAGTAGCTTGCCGCGAACGGAGCCCGCAGCTCCACCAATAAGGCGTCTCCGCAAGGCCGGGGAAGTGACGGGGCGGCAGACGGGCCAACAGCCGCAGCGCCGTGCGACGCGCTCCATCATGCAAGCATCAAGCTGCTGGAGCACCCCACACCGCTGCAAATAACCGAGGCGGGATCTTCTCAGCCACCGCTGCCACCTTCGCCAAGCGGTCAAGGGAACCCACTCCTCCGCCTTCGCACCGGAGGCGAGCTGGAATTTGATCTCCACGCCAGCCCGACGAGGAAGAAGAAGAAGAGTAAGCTTCTATGCTGTGCTTGTATTTCTTCAATTTTGTTGCTTCGTCTTGTATCTGATTTGCTTCATTTTGAACTCTTTCCTTTTTCAGGATGCTGACTCAGAGGGCGTCGAAGAGAGCCAAGACCCCGTTGGTTGTCAAAGAAGACGATCCCCCCATGTCAACAGGAGGCGCTGGCTCGAGACTCCCTTGCTGCACTCCGCAACTCCTTACTCAGCAGCCTCAAAGACAGCCCCCAGCCGTAAGTATTTGGCTTACTTTCATCATAGGGCGTGCACGGATGCTTCTTGTTTGTTGATATCTGACTGTTGGTTTGTGCAGGAGCAGAGCAGCTTCACCAGGAGTGCCCGGAAGCCGCTCCTGAGATTCCATCTGCTTCAACCACGCCGCCAAGGGAGAATTCCCCGGCAAGGAGCCGCTTCTCCAAAGAAGGGAGACTTCTCCGGCGAGGGACAGCACCAAGTGATCCTCCAGTTGTCGAGACCATGGCTTCGCATCCCATCACAGTAATCCCTTTTCAATAAAAATTTCCCTTTGGCTCTTTTTCTTCTCGTTGTTCTTTTTCAACATTTGCTTGACTGTTCTTTCTTTTTCGATCGCCGCACTCCATCTCGCCGCAGAGCCGATGGAGACCGAGGTCGCCGGGCGAGGAGGACACGCCAAGGCAACACCGACGACGCCGCCACCATGGAGGAAGAGGCTGGCGCCATGGGTTCGCTGGCGAGGAGGCCGCCAGGCTGCCGCCGCAAAGGCCGGGCGAGGGTCTGGCGATCAGATCGACGCACTTCGAGGCCGCAGGAGCGCCAGCGCCACGCCGACCGCCGATCCCTCCGCCACCGGCAGCTGTCAGTTCAAGAGCCCCAGCCCGGCGCTTATCTCAAGGCCGGGCGACGGCGCTTTCATCAAGCTTCCTCAAGGCCGAGCTCCAAGGCGCTGGTCAAGGGGAGACCTTTGACGAAGAGCTGCTCGCCCCTTTGGCCGATGTTGCTGACGCGCCAAGCAAAGCAGCAGAAGGGCGAAGTTCGAGGAGGAGCAGCCGAAGAAGTTGCCGCCGCTTCTACCGCTACCGACAAGCCAAGTTGGAGTCCCGGAAGCACTTGTCGCGAGGGCGGAGCAAACATAGAGAAGCGCGCAGTAAGAGCTCCGGCGCCAACCAAGAAGCTCTCCTAACATAGCGTAAGAGCGGGAGCAACTCTCTCGAAGAGCGCATGCCTTCAACCTTGAGAAGGCTGAGATCGAGGAGCAAAGAACGGCTTGCTGCCGAGAAGCTATCTGCGCAAGAAGGCGAGTTGGCGCAGCGGAAGATCAATCTTGACAGCTATGAGGAAGAGCTTGCCGCGCGCGAGCAATCAATTGGCGGAGCTCTCAAGGAGGCAAAAGATGGTGCTGCCGCTGCCGAGGCCGCCAAGAAAGAGTTGGAGACGAAGGTGACGCAGCTGGAGGCCAATCTCCAGAAGAGCGGCGAGGAGCTTGCTGCGCTGAAGCACGAGCGCGAGAAGGACGCCTACACTCTTGGCGAGTTGCAGGGCCGTCTCGCTGAAAGGATCAAAGAGCTCGATGCTGCCAAGGACTCCAAGGCAGATCTTGAGCTGAAGCTGACCACCCTGATGGAGACTCTGGATGTCGCCAAGGAGCGGGAGGTGGGCCTGTTGGAGAAGATCAAGGCCAACGAGGAGCCGGCGAAAAGCATTACTGCCTGCAGCACCTTCGTGGAGAACGTGAGCTCGGATCAAGGTCTTGTGAACATTGCCGCCGCCATCCACAAGGAGCTGACGGAGCTGGGGATGGTGGATCTCGGGTACCCCACCGACGAGCGCCTCCAACCCAGCGCCAAGCTCAGCCTGTTCCTCAAGGGCGTGGTAACGGCTCTCCAGCGACTCCGGGAAGAGATCCCGGAGCAGCTGGCCGAGGAATCGCGCCAGATCTGTGCGGGACCTCTCCAGAAGGTGTTGATGAAGGTGGCCTTCCGCAATCCAGGCCTCAACCTCAACGGCGTCCTCCGATCCTTGCCGCCAGATGCCGATGTGGAGGTGCTCAAAGCCCTTGTCGCACCCATTGTGGACAAGGTGGGCAAGATCAAGCGGGTTGATGGTGACCGCGTAGACTAGGCCGCCAATTTATCTTTCCCTTGTCGTCATGCGGATCATGTTTAGGAGAACAATTTATTAGATCTGCGACAAGTTATTTTGTAATATACTCTATCTTAGGCAATGATTGCAATGTTATTTCCTTTACTTGATTCCTTCCTTTGTATGTTTGTGCCCTACGCTTTTAGGGAACTTGTCGGCGCGGGCACCTTTGCCGCGAGCGCTGAGTGCGGAACGTCAGCAGCTTGCTGGTGGTGCCGCTTCCGACAAGCAACCTTATCGCAACTAGTTGCAGCTCACTTAAGTTGTTGAGCGGACTCGAAACAAAGTAAGGGCGCCAATTAACCACGAGTTGGTTCCTCCAAGCATGTGTTTTCCATACAAAGTATTATCGTTCGAGGAAGATAACTTAAAAATTTAAAAACTGATTGCTCAAACTTTGGCAACTTAGCTTTTCTGTCGTTTGCTTCCTTGTAAAGCGAAATTTCCTCAAGCGACGCTTGGTGGTCCACACCATTATCTTCTCCTTCCCCCCCGGCTAACTTGTGTGCGAGGGAACCTTCCTTTCTTTGAGAAAGAGAAAGAAGAGAAAATAAAGTTATGGAGCCTTGTGGCTCATTACTTCTTACCGGGTGTGGATGTTGCACAAAATGTTAGACAACACATGCAAAAATGATTATGAAAGCATGAAATTGACAATTTGTGCGCAACACACGAGCTTTACTTATGCACGGGGTCTGCGCCCGGCTTTGTACAAAGGATTACATGCAACATCGGCAAGACTTGTACAAAAGGTGGTTGCCGGAACAGGTTCCGGCATCCGCGCCCTATGGGTAAAACTTACGAAGATGCTCAATATTCCAGGAGTTGCTCACCGGAATGCCATCTTCGGTCTCAAGGCGGACAGCGCCAGGCCTAGTGACTCGTTTCACCCGATAAGGGCCTTCCCACTTCGGCGTCAACTTGTTGGAATTCTTGGCGAACTGAGCGCGCCGAAGAACAAGGTCGCCTTCCTCGAAGCTTCTGGCACTAACTTTGCGACTGTGGTAGCGACGCAAAGCTTGCTGGTAACGAGCAGCTCGTAAAGCGGCCTGAAGACGGTCCTCCTCAAGGTCTACGGCAATTCTGAGACCGGCAAGCAAACCTTCATACTCTGCAGTATTGTTTGTCGCTTGCTCCTTGGGAAAGTGCATTTGGACTATGTACTTGAGGTGCTCTCCGGTGGGCGCGACAAGCAAAGACGCCAAGACCGGGCGCCTTTGTAGCGAGAAGGCACCATCAAAGTACATCAGCCACTCTTTTGCTTGCTTCCTCGACGGGATGCTCGCTCTGGAATTTCCTCATCCTGCGTTGGCGTCCATTCTGCTATAAACTCTGCCAATGCTCTGCTTTGGATAGTTGAAGTGCTTTCAAACTTGAGGCCAAAGCTTGACAGTTCTAGTGCCCACTCGACAATCCTGCCTGTTGCTTCCGGATTTTGCAGTATCCTCTTCAATGTGAAAGCGAGTGACGATCGTGATCTCATGTGCTTGGAAGTAATGGCGCAGCTTTCTCGAGGCCATGCGCGGAGGCCGAAGCAATTTCTGCACACCGTAGTACCTTGACCTAGCCCCAGAGAAGGGAACTAACAAAGTACACTGGGCGCTGCACCATCCTTTTCTGCATCTTCTCGCAATCCTGCGCAGATCCGTCCTTGTCGGGACCAGAGCTTGTCGGCGAAGCCCCCTGCTTGTCGCTGGATGCATGTGCCTTGGTTGCCGGCTCATCATCTGCCTCCCTTTCCGCTACTAACGCAGCACTAACCACTTGATTGGTTGCCGCTTATATATAGCGTAAACTTTTCTTGTGGCCTAGGTGCGACAAGTATTGGAGTGGAGGACAGGTACCTCTTTAAGTCCTCAGAGCGCAGCCTCCGCTTCGAGTCCATCTCATTGGACCTGCCTTTTTCAAAATCTTGAAAATGGCGGTAGCGCCAACAGAACCTAGAGATAAACTCCGCCGAGAGCAGCCACGCAACCGGCAAGTCTTCGTACATCCTTGACGCGCTTTGGTGCTTCAATCTGCTCAATGGCCTTGATGTTGTCGGGATTGGCTTCAATTCCCCGCTGAGACACGAAGAACCCGAGAAGCTTGCCGGAAGGGACTCCGAATACACACTTGTCGGGGTTGAGCTTGAGGTTGATCTTGTGCAGATTTGCAAAGGTCTCATCTAAATCTTGGACTAGAGTTGCTCTGTCTTTGCTTTTGACCACTATGTCATCCATGTAGGCTTCTACATTTCTGTGCATTTGCGGCTCAAAAGCGTCATGGACTACTCTTGCAAACGTTGAACCAGCATTCTTTAGCCCAAAAGGCATCCGTACAAAACAAAGATGTGCCACATGGGGTGATGAATGCGGTTTTCTCCTCATCCTCTTACGCCATGAAGATCTGATGATATCCCGAGTATGCATCAAGAAATGAAAGCAAATCACATCCACCGTGGAGTCAACAATCTGGTCGATGCGTGGCAAGGGAAATGGGTCCTTGGGACAAGCTTTATTAGCATCCGTGAAGTCGATACAAAGTCTCCATTTCCCATTTGCCTTGGCGTACAACTACAGGATTGGCCAACCACGAGGGATGGAGCACTCTCTAACAAGGCCTGCCGCTTCCAACTTCTTGATCTCTTCGCAATGAATTCTTGGCGCCCAACGCTCGCTTCGACTTTCGCTTGACGGCCGCAAGCATGAGGACATACAGCTAAATGGTGCTCAATTACTTTCCTGGGAACACCGGGGATGTCGGACGGTTGCCATGCAAACACATCGACATTCGCCCGCAGGAAAGCAACGAGCGCCTTCTTCCTAATTAGGGTCGAGAGTGGCAATCGATGGTGAAGGTACCACCAGTGCCGTCCTCCTTGGCGGGCACCTTCTTGGTCTTCGGTGGAGCAGCCATCGTCTTCTTGCACTTGCCGGTGGAGCTCGATGGTGCGTCCTCGACGGTAGCGCAGCACTCCGAAGAGGTGCACTTGCCGGAGTGGGCATCAGAGCTCTTGCCGGACTTGGTCTTCTTCTTCCCCCCGGCAGCTGCTGCCTCCCGGTAGATCTTGTCGGCGCAGATAAGAGCATCCTTCTTGTCGCCATGGACAGAGATGACACAAAGAAAGGAAGGTTCCCCTACCTGGCGCGCCAAAGATGTCGGGGAAGCTGATCGTGACCCACGAACACCTATGGGATCGGCGGACCGAGTCCCTTTCGGTTCGGTGGGGGGCGGAGATTGCACGAAGAACAGATCGAGGCGAAGCACACGAGCAGTTTACCCAGCTTCGGAGCTCTCCAGAGAGATAACACTCCTACTGCTGCTTGTCTGATTGTATTGTGTTCTTGCTAGGGAGCACAGAGAGCTACAAAACCTAACGTGAGTGTGTCTAGTCTCGAATGAGTCGAACGAACCGAACCCCTTCTACGTTGTGCATGGTCCTCCTTTTATATGCTCAAGGGGTCACCACAGGTGGCACCGTAGACAAGGGCAAAGTGGGAAAATGAGTTGCGGTTGGTACAGCTACTTTGTACAGTGTATTCTACCTAACTCTGACGGTAAGGGACAAAAGCATTAAATGCCCGTCCAAGTCGCCTAAACAGTGCAGAAAGGGACCGTTAGGGGCGCCACCGCTTGCCACGATGGTACCCCTGTCAGCGCCGCTTACCGCTGCTCTCCGCTGGCTGCACAGCCTCTTGACACGCACGCCTGGAATGGTCCCATGGCGACACGTTGGTGGGTGAGCTGGAGCGGAGATGAAGAGAGGTTGCCTGTCGCGGCAAGCACCTTGCCGCTGACTAAATCTTTGTCACGCCGGAAGCTTGTCGCTCACCGAGCCTTCCCGGCAAGCTCCTCTTGCCGGGGTCTTGTCTTCTGTGTGCCTTGAGTGGCCTTCCCGGCAAGCTCCTCTTGCCGGGGACTTGTTTCCTTGGCTTAAATACTTTGTTCTTGAATGGATCCAAAGGAACCATGGAGGACCTTGGCGATCACTAGGCAGGCCTTGCCGCGGGGTGCTGCAACTGCCCGTGCACGAGTTCGGGATACTAGGGTACCCCTACTCTAGTACACCGACAGAGCCCTGCTCGGGCCACACACGGTGCCGAGCGCTGTTGGGCCAGGCCCAAAACAAGGCACGGGCACGCTGCGCTCAGATCACGCCTGTAACTTGCTCGACCCACCACGCCCCCCACGAAGAGCACGCGCTTAACGTGGGCGTCGTGGGAGAGATCGTGGGGGTTTCTTTAATTGGAAAAGCGGAACGTCCGCCCCCCTCTCCCCCCTTATAAACAGGGGAAACAGGGGCAGGTCGCCCACCTCGCCATTGCTGTCTCATCTTGAAAACCACCGCCGCTCCCCCCTTCTCCTCTAGTCAGAAGAGAGCAACGCTCCGCCCCCATTGCCACCAGCACCATCAACGCCGTCGGCCTCCTCCACCACCTCCGCGATGGCTCCGAAAGCCGACAAGGGGAAGGGCGTGAAGTCGGCCGAGGCGCAGCGGCTCGCGGCGCTGCGAAAGGAGCGGGCCATCTTCGCCCCCCAGCTCGACGCAAAAGAGCTGAGGGAGGGCTACTACTTGTTCTGGTCGACGGAGACGCGGGCGCATCCGCGCACGAGGGTACTCTCAGCCGCCGCATCAAAGTTGGATCCGAGCGGGTACCCCTTCTTTGTGCTTTTCTTCTATTGCGGGGTCTGCCCGCCCTTCTCTGAATTCTTCTGCGACATCATGAACACCTACGGTCTTCGCCTCCTTGATTTCACCCCCAACGCTGTCCTGACCATGGCGGTTTTCGCACACCTTTGCGAAAACTTTGTCGGAGTCCACCCAAACGTAGCCCTCTTCCGCCACTTCTTCATGCCCCGCGTCGAGAGAGGAGAGCCACTTGTCGGAGGGATAGCTTGGATCTCCAGGATCGGCAAGAAAGAAGCCTATCTGGAAGGAGAGCTCCGCAGCAAATGGGAGGAGTGGAGAGCCGATTGGTGTTGGATCGTAGAGGAGAACCCGCAGCCCTTCACTGCCCAGCGCCAAACTCCCATAGTGCGCGGCAACGATTGGAGCAACTTGGGGCCGGAGGATGCTAGGTTGAAGATTGCTGTGACCCGGATCTTGCGCCTCAGGCTTGCCGGACTCACCGTGAGGCGCAGCTTGGCGAGATTTCCTTCGCCGCCAGACGCTTCCCTTGCAGGAGAGGAGGAGACCTGCTTGGGAGTTCCAAAATGCGGCGGACATCATGAGGTTGCGCCCGGGCCTCAACTGGAATTTCACCGTCTTGGAGTTGGACGCAATGCTCCTGGAGTTGTTCAAGCATGACCCCGATCACCCCGAGTGGTTTAGGCTGCCGAGGGGAGTCGTCCCATTGTGCAATAATTCTTCGCTCGATCGCATCCGGCATCGCATGATGCCGCCAGCGATTCGCATGGGATCGTTCCAACCTGGCAAGAGCCTGCGGACGATGTCGTGCGGCAGTTCTTCGATAGCTTGGAAGAACTGCCGATCTGCCCCGATGAGCAGAAGTGGCTCACCCGCGACACCACCGACGCCGAGATGGTGCGCATCGCCACCAGGCTGGAAGAGGCGGCAGCAGCTGCTGCCGCTGGCGAATTCGGGTTCACTGTGGAGGAGGCAGAGGCAGCAGAGGCGGCAAGCCCGAAGTTCAGGAGGAGCAGGCCGAGCCCGAAGTTGAGCCGAGCGAGTCTGCCGAGGGCGCCTCCTCCACGCCTTCAAGTAGCTTGTCGCGAACGGAGCCCGCAGCTCCACCAAGAAGGCGTCTCCGCAAGGCCGGGGAAGTGACGGGGTGGCAGACGGGCCAACAGCCAGAAGCGCTGCGGCGCGACGCGCTTCCATCATGCAAGCATCGCTGTCGCTGGAGCACCCTACACCGCTGCAAATAACCGAGGCGGGATCTTCTCGTGCCATCACTGCCACCCCAGCCAAGCGGTCAAGGGAACCCACTCCTCCGCCTCTTCGCACCGGAGGCGAGCCGGAATTTGATCTCTCCGCGCTCAGCTCTGACGAGGAAGAAGAAGAAGAGTAAGCTTCTATGCTGTGCTTGTATTTCTTCAATTTTGTTGCTTCGTCTTGTATCTGATTTGCTTCATTCTGAACTCTTTCCTTTTTCAGGACGCAGACTTAGAGGGCGTCGAAGAGAGCCAAGACCCCGGTGGTTGTCATCGAAGACGATCCCCCCATGTCAACAGGAGGCGCGTCTGAGACCCCCTTGCCGGACCCGGCAACACTTACTCAAAGCAGCCCCCAGCACAGCCCCCAGCGTAAGTATTTGGCTTACTTCTTACTGTTAGGCGTGTACGGATGCTTCTTGTTTGTTGATATCTGACTGTTGGTTTGTGCAGGAGCAGAGCAGCTTCACCAGGACTGCCCGGAAGCCGCTCCTGAGATTCCATCTGCTTCAACCACGCCGCCAAGGGAGAATTCCCCGGCAAGGGAGCGTTCTCCAGCAAGGGAGATTTCTCCGAGGGACAGCACCAAAGGATCCTCCGGTTGTCGAGACCATGGCTTCAGATCCCATCGCAGGTAATCCCTTTGACCGAAAATTTCCCTTTGGCTCTTTTTCTTCTGTTGTTCTTTTCGAACATTTGCTTGACTGTTCTTTCTTTTTCTGATCGTCAGACCCATCTGCTGCAGAGCCGATGGAGACTTAGGTCGCCGGCGAGGAGGACGCGCGCGGCAACACTGACGACGTCGCCACCATGGAGGAAGAGGTTGGCGCCGATGGGTCCGCCGGCGAGGAGGCCGCCAAGGCTGCCGCTGCAAAGGCTGGCGAGGGGTCTGGTGGTCGTACTGACGACCCTGAGGCCGCAGGAGCGCCAGGCGCTACGCCGACCGCCGATCCCTCCGCCACCGGTGCAGCGTCAGTTCAAGAGCCCCACCCGGCGCTTATCTCAAGGCCGGGCGACGGCGTCTTCATCAAGCTTCCCCGGGCGCCGAGCTCTGTGGCGCCGGTCGAAGGGGAGACCTTTGACGAAGAGCTGCTCGCCTCATTGGCCGACGCTGGTTGACGCGCCAAGCAGCAAGAAGGCGAAGTTCGAGGAGGAGCAATGGCTGAAGAAGCTGTTGCCGCTCTACCGCGCCCGACAAGCCAAGTTGGAGTCTCGGGAAGCACTTGTCGCGAGGGCGGGGGCAGACATGGAGAAGCGCGCAGAAGAGCTCCAGGGCGCCAACCATGAAGCTCTCCGGAACATAGCAGAAGAGCGGGAGCAACTCTTTGAAGAGCGCACAGCCTTCATCCTTGAGAAGGCTGAGATCGAGGAGCAGCAACGGCTTGCTGCCGAGAAGCTACCTGCGCAAGAAGGCGAGTTGGCGCAGCGGAAGATCAATCTTGAAAGCCATGAGGAAGATCTTGCCGCGCGCGAGCAATCAATTGGCGGAGCTCTCAAGGAGGCAAAAGATGCTGCTGCGGCTGCCGAGGCCGCCAAGAAAGAGTTGGAGACGAAGGTGACGCAGCTGGAGGCTAATCTCCAGAAGAGCGGCGAGGAGCTTGCTGCGCTGAAGCACGAGCGCGAGAAGGACGCCTACGCTCTTGGCGAGTTGCAGGGCCGTCTCGCTGAAAGGATCAAAGAGCTCGATGCCGCCAAGGACTCCAAGGCAGATCTTGAGCTGAAGCTGACCACCCTGATGGAGACTCTGGATGGCGCCAAGGAGCGGGAGGTGGGCCTGTTGGAGAAGATCAAGGCCAACGAGGAGCTGCTGGCGAGTGCTACTACTGCCCAGAGCACCTTCAGGGAGAACGTGGAGCTCTGGACTGAAGGTCTTGTGAACATTGCCGCCGCCACCGACAAGGAGCTGACGGAGCTGGGGATGGTGGATCTCGGGTACCCCACCGACGAGTGCCTCCAACCCAGCGCCAAGCTCAGCCTGTTCCTCAAGGGCGTGGTGACGGCTCTCCAGCGACTCCTTGAAGAGATCCCGAAGCAGCTGGCCGAGGAATCGCGCCAGATCTGTGCGGGAGCTCTCCAGAAGGTGTTGATGAAGGTGGCCTTCCGCAATCCAGGCCTCAACCTCAACGGCGTCCTCCGATCCTTGCCGCCAGATGCCGATGTGGAGGCGCTCAAAGCCCTTGTCGCACCCATTGTGGACAAGGTGGGCAAGATCAAGCGGGTTGATGGCGCACCGCAGAGATTAGGCCACCAATTCTATCTTTCCCTTGTCGCTGCGGATCATGTTTACGAGAACAATTTATTAGATCCGCGACAAGTTATTTTGTAATATACTCTATCTTAGGCAATGATTGCAATGTTATTTCCTTTACTTAATTCCTTCCTTTTTATGTTTGTGCCCTACGCTTTTAGGGAACTTGTCGGCGCGGGCACATTTGTCATGAGCCGAAAAGTGCGAACGTCAAGAGTTCTTTGGCGGTGCCGCTCCGACAAGCAACCTTATCGCAACTAGTTGCAGCTCACTTAAGTTGTTGAGCGGACTCAAACAAAGTAAGGGCGCGACCAGCTACTTGGTTCCTCCGCAAGACAGGTTTTCCATACAAAGTACTATCGTTCGAGGAAGATAACTTAAAAATTTAAAAACTGATTGCTCAAACTTTGGCAACTTAGCTTTTCTGTCGTTTGCTTCCTGGTAAGGCGAAATTTCCTCGAGCGACGCTTGGTGGTCCACACCATTATCTTCTCCTTCCCCCCCCCGGCTAACTTGTGTGCGAGGGAACCTTCCTTTCTTTCAGAAAGAGAAAGAAGAGAAAGAAGCATCCATGCACGCCTAACAGTAAGAAGTAAGCCAAATACTTACGCTGGGGGCTGTGCTGGGGCCTGCTTTGAGTAAGGGTTGCCGGGTCCGGCAAGGGGGTCTCAGACGCGCCTCCTGTTGACATGGGGGGATCGTCTTCGATGACAACCACCGGGGTCTTGGCTGTCTTCGACGCCCTCTGAGTCAGCACCTTGAAAAAGGAAAGAGTTCAGAATGAAGCAAATCAGATACAAGACGAAGCAACAAAATTGAAGAAATACAAGCACAGCATAGAAGCTTACTCTTCTTCTTCTTCCTCGTCGGAGCTAAGAGCGGAGAGATCAAATTCCGGCTCGCCTCCGGTGCGAAGAGGCGGAGGAGTGGGTTCCCTTGACCACTTGGCGAGGGTGGCAGCGGTGGCCTGAGAAGATCCCGCCTCAGTTGTTGCAGCGGTGTGGGGTGCTCCCGCGGCAATAGTGCTTGCTGCTGCGGTGGAGGCCGCATGCGTGGGGTTGTTGGCCCGTCTGCCGCCCCGTCACTTCCCCGGCCTTGCGGAGACGCCTTCTTGGTGGAGCTGCGGGCTCCGTTCACGGCAAGCTACTTGAAGGCATGGAGGAGGCGCCCTCGGCAGACTCGCTCGGCTCAACTTCGGGCTCGGCCTGCTCCTCCTCGACGACAAGCTCCTCTCGATCGGCAAGGCTTGCCGCCTCTGCTGCCTCTGCCTCCTCCATGGTGAACCCGAATTCGCCAGCAGCAGCAGCTGCTGCCGCCTCCTCCAGCCTGGTGGCGATGCGCACCATCTCGGCGTCGGTGGTGTCGCGGGTGAGCCACTTCTGCTCGTCGGGGCAGATCGGCACTTCTTCCAAGCTATCGAAGAACTGCCGCACGACGTCGTCCGCAGGCTCTTGCCAGGTTGGAACGATCCCATGCGAATCGCACAACGGCATCATGGCGCGGATGCGATCGAGCGAAGAATTATTGCACAATGGGACGACTCCCCTCGGCAACCTAAACCACTCGGGGTGATCGGGGTCATGCTTGAACAACTCCAAGAGCATTGCGTCCAACTCCAAGACGGTGAAATTCCAATTGAGGCCCGGGCGCAACCTCATGATGTCCGCCGCATTTTGGAACTCCCAAGCAGGTCTCGTCCTCTCCTGCAAGGGAGCGATGCGGCGGCGAAGGAAATCTGCGCCAACTGCGCCTACGGTGAGTCCGGCAAGCCTAAGGCGCAAGATCCGGGTCACAGCAATCTTCAACCAAGCATCCTCCGGCGCCAAGTTGCTCCAATCGTTGCCGCGCACTATGGGAGTTTGGTATTTGGGCAGTGAAGGGCTGCGGGTTCTCCTCACGATCCAACACCAATCGGCTCTCCACTCCTCCCACTTGCTGCGGAGCTCTCCTTCCAGATAGGGCTTCTTTCTTGCCGATCCTCGAGATCCAAGCTATCCCTCCGCAAGTGGCTCTCTCTCTCGACGCGGGGCATGAAGAAGTGGCGGAAGAGGGCTACGTTTGGGTGGACTCCGACAAAGTTTTTGCAAAGGTGTGCGAAAACCGCCATGGTCAGGACAGCGTTGGGGGTGAAATCAAGGAGGCGAAGACCGTAGGTGTTCATGATGTCGCAGAAGAATTCAAAGAAGGGCGGGCAGAGCCCGCAATAGAAGAAAAGTGCAAAGAAGGGGTACCCGCTCGGAGCCAACTCTGATGCGGCGGCTGAGAGTACCCTCGTGCGCGGATGCGCCCGCGTCTCCGTCGACCAGAACAAGTAGTAGCCCTCCCTCAGCTCTTTAAGGCCGAGCTGGGGCGAAGATGGCCCGCCTTCGCAGCGCGCGCGAGTCAGCTGTGCCTCGGCCGACTTCACGCCCTTCCCTTGTCGGCTTTCGGAGCCATGGCGGAGGTGGTGGAGGAGGCCGACGGCGTTGATGGCGCTGGTGGCGATGGGGGCGGAGCGTTGCTCTCTTCTGACTAGAGGAGAAGGGGGGAGCGGCGGTGGTTTTCAAGATGAGACAGCAATGGCGAGGTGGGTGACCTGCCCCTGTTTCCCCTGTTTATAAGGGGGGAGAGGGGGGCGGACGTTCCGCTTTTCCAATTAAAGAAACCCCCACGATCTCTCCCACGACGCCACGTTTGGCGCGTGCTGTTCGTGGGGGACGTGGTGGGTCCGGAGCAAGTTACGGCGTGATCTAGGCCAAGGCGTGTCTGCAGACCGCTTTTTGGGCCTGGCCCAACAGCGCTCGGCTTGCAGTGTGGCCCAGCCTGGGCTCCTGTCGGTGTACTAGAGTAGGGGTACCCTAGTATCCCAAACTCGTGCACGGGCAGTTGCAGCACCCCGCGGCAAGGCCTGCCTAGTGATCGCCAAGGTCCTCCATGGTTCCTTTGGAGCCATTCAAGAAAAAAGTATTTAAGCCAAGGAAACAAGTCCCCGGCAAGAGGAGCTTGCCGGGAAGGCCACTCAAGGCACACAGAAGACAAGACCCCGGCAAGAGGAGCTTGCCGGGAAGGCTCGGTGAGGGACAAGCTTCCGGGTGCGACAAGGATTTAGCCGCGGCAAGGTGCTTGCCGCGACAGGCAACCTCTCTTCATCTCCGCTCCAGCTCACCCACCAACGTGTCGCCATGGGACCATTCCAGGCGTGCGTGTCAAGAGGTCGCGGCAGCCGCCGTGAGAGCAGCGGTAAGCGGCAAATGACAGGGGTACCATCGTGGCAAGCGGTGGCGCCCCTAACGGTCCCTTTCTGCACTGTTTAGGCAACTTGGACGGGCATTTAATGCTTTTGTCCCTTGCCGTCAGAGTTAGGTAGAATACACTGTACAAAGTAGTTGTACCAACCGCAAATCATTTTCCCACTTTGCCCTTGTCTACGTTGCCACCTGTGGTGACCCCTTGAGCATATAATAGGAGGACCATGCGCAACGTAGAAGGGGTTCGGTTCGTTCGACTCATTCGAGACTAGACACACTCACGTTAGGTTTTGTAGCTCTCTGTGCTCCTTAGCAAGAACACAATACAATCAGACAAGCAGCTGTAGGAGTGTTATCTCTCCGGAGAGCTCCGAAGCTGGGTAAACTGCTCGTGTGCTTCGCCTTGATCTGATGTTCGTGCAATCTCCGCCCCCCACCGAACCGAAAAGGACTCAGTCCGCCGATCCCATAGGTGTTCGTGGGTCATGATCAGCTTCCCTCTTGGCGCCAAGATCTTGGACGTACTGCATGAAGGTGCAGCAGTTGCTCAAGCTCATCATAAGCGAGTACTCGAGGCGACCCGTATACGAGTTCCGTGGGGAGAACTACCTCTCCTCCATAGACTAGAGCGAAAGGTGTCTGGCCAGTGGCTCGATTTGGTGTCGTCCTGATCGACCAAAGAACCACCGGCAGCTCCTCAATCTAGTTTCTTCCGCACTTGTGCAGCCTGTCGAAAGTCCTGGTCTTGAGCCCACGCAGCACTTCAGCATTTGCCCTCTCCGCTTGACCGTTGCTTCTCGGATGAGCAACAGAAGCGAAGCAGACCTTGGCGCCAAGATCTTGGACGTACTGCATGAAGGTGCGGCTCGTGAATTGTGTGCCGTTGTCGGTGATGATCCTGTTAGGAATTCCAAAACGGCAAACAATCGACCTGAAGAACTTGATCCGTTGTCTTGTCACCTTCCTCATCGCTTCCACTTCCGCCACTTTGTGAACTTGTCGATTGCAACGCATAAGTACTCAAAGCCCCGACAGCTTCGGGAAGGGGCAGAGGATGTCGAGCCCCAGACCGAAAATGGCCAGGATAAAGGGATCGTCTGGAGAGCTTGAGTTGGCTGGTGTATCTGTTTGGAATGGAATCGCACGCTTCACACTTGGATACTTGTGCAGTTACATCATGGAGGGCTGTCGGCCAGAAGAAACCTTGCCGGAAAGCTTTGCCGGCAAGTGCTCTTGCGCCAATGTGGTGACCACATATGCCTCCGTGTATCTCTGCCAACAGCTTCTGTCCATCTTCCCGGTGAATACACTTTGATTTCACACCGTTGAGTCTTCTTCTGTACAGCGTGCTGTCGACAAACTAGCACATACTTGACTGCCGGGCTACTCTCTCCGCTTCTTCTTGCTCTTCGAGAAGTTCTCCTGTCTGAAGGAAGTGGACAATCGGCTGTGCCCATGCTGGAGCTTGTGGCTCGACAACAAGGACTAAAGGCACATATGCTTCTGCGGGAACATCCGCTTCTACGGCAAGAACCTGCGGCTCGGCCGGAGCTTGATGTTCCCCGACAAGCTCGCCGGAGCAAAACTTGTCGGGAGCGTCTGCTTCAACGAAACAAACCCTAGGGCTTGGTTTGAGCAGCATCGCTTCCTCAGCGCTCTTGGTGTTGATCCCGGGACCTTCTTGGCGGTGGCTTCGGGAGCTCTCCCGGAAAATAGTCACCGTAAATCAACTTCCTCTTCTTGTTCTGTCCAGTTGATGGCGTTACGGTCGAGTCAGCTTGAGCACAAAATTCCTGGTTCCACAGTAACTTGAGTGCGGCAAGACTTTGACAAAGCCATCGGCAATATCATTCTCGAGCTCTTGGAACATGTTCCATCTGCAGGCCTTCAAAGTGTTCTTCTAGCTTTCTCACTTCATCAACGAGGCTTCCATCAACGGAATCTGATAATCTTTGTTCACTTGGCGGACGACAAGCTGCGAGTCACCCCTGACAATGAGCTTCTTGATCCCAAGGTCTACGGCGATTCTGAGACCGGCAAGCAAACCTTCATACTCTGCAGTATTGTTTGTCGCTTGCTCCTTGGGAAAGTGCATTTGGACTATGTACTTGAGGTGCTCTCCGGTGGGCGCGACGAGCAAAGACGCCCGCACCGGGCGCCTTTGCAGAAGGCACCATCAAAGTACATCAGCCACTCTTTGCTTGCTTCCTTGACGGGGATGCTCGTCTCTGGAATTTCCTCATCCTGCGTTGGCGTCCATTCTGCTATAAACTCTGCCAATGCTCTGCTTTGGATAGTTGAAGTGCTTTCAAACTTGAGGCCAAAGCTTGACAGTTCTAGTGCCCACTCAACAATCCTGCCTGTTGCTTCTGGATTTTGCAGTATCCTCTTCAGCGGAAAGCGAGTGACGATCGTGGATCTCATGTGCTTGGAAGTAATGGCGCAGCTTTCTCGAGGCCATGAGGAGGCCGAAAAGCAATTTCTGCACACCAGAGTACCTTGACCTAGCCCCCTGTAGAAGGGAACTGACAAAGTACACTGGGCGCTGCACCATCCTTTTCTGCATGTTCTCGCAATCCTGTGCAGATCCGTCCTTGTCGGGACCAGAGCTTATCGGCGAAGCCCCCTGCTTGTCGCTGGATGCATGTGCCTTGGTTGCCGGCTCATCATCTGCCTCCCTTTCCGCTACTAACGCAGCACTAACCACTTGATTGGTTGCCGCTATATATAGCAGCAACTTTTCTTGTGGCCTAGGTGCGACAAGTATTGGAGTGGAGGACAGGTACCTCTTTAAGTCATGTAGCGCAGCCTCCGCTTCGGGAGTCCATCTCATTGGACCTGCCTTTTTCAAAATCTTGAAAAATGGCAGGCGCGCTCAGCAGACCTAGAGATAAACCTGCTGAGAGCAGCCACGCAACCGGCAAGTCTTCGTACATCCTTGACGCGCTTTGGTGCTTCAATCTGCTCAATGGCCTTGATCTTGTCGGGATTGGCTTCAATTCCCCGCTGAGACACGAAGAACCCGAGAAGCTTGCCGGAAGGGACTCCGAATACGCACTTCTCGGGGTTGAGCTTGAGGTTGATCTTGGGCAGATTTGCAAAGGTCTCATCTAAATCTTAGACTAGAGTTGCCCTGTCTTTGCTTTTGACCACTATGTCATCCATGTAGGCTTCTACATTTCTGTGCATTTGCGGCTCAAAAGCGTCATGGACTACTCTTGCAAACGTTGAACCAGCATTCTTTAGCCCAAAAGGCATCCGTACAAAACAGTATGTGCCACATGGGGTGATGAATGCGGTTTTCTCCTCATCCTCTTCTGCCATGAAGATCTGATGATATCCTGAGTATGCATCAAGAAATGAAAGCAAATCACATCCAGCCGTGGAGTCAACAATCTGGTCGATGCGTGGCAAGGGAAATGGGTCCTTGGGACAAGCTTTTTTAACATCTGTGAAGTCAATACAAAGTCTCCATTTCCCATTTGCCTTGCGTACAACTACAGGATTGGACAACCACGTAGGATGGAGCACTCCTCTAACAAGGCCTGCTGCTTCCAACTTCTTGATCTCTTCTGCAATGAATTCTTGGCGCTCCACTGCCTGCTTCCTGAATTTCTGCTTGACGGGCCGCGCATGAGGACAGACAGCTAAATGGTGCTCAATTACTTTCCTGGGAACACCGGGGATGTCGGACGGTTGCCATGCAAACACATCGACATTCGCCTGCAGGAAAGCAACGAGCGCGCCTTCCTATTTAGGGTCGAGAGTGGCATTGATGATGAAGGTACCACCAGTGTCGTCCTCCTTGGCGGGCACCTTCTTGGTCTTCGTTGGAGCAGCCATCGTCTTCTTGCACTTGCCGGTGGAGCTCGATGGTGCGTCCTCGACGGTAGCGCAACACTCCGAAGAGGTGCGCTTGCTGGAGTGGGCATCAGAGCTCTTGCCGGACTTGGCCTTCTTCTTCCCCCAGGGAGCTTCAGCGGCAAGTGAATTGCTATCTGTTGTAGCTGCTGCCTCCCGGTAGATCTTGTCGGCGCAGATAAGAGCATCCTTCTTGTCGCAATGGACAGAGATAACACTTATCGGGCCTGGCATCTTAAGCAAGTTGTATGCATAATGAGAGGCTGCCATGAACTTGGCGAGCGCTGGACGGCCAAGTATCCCATTATAAGGCAATGGAAAATCAGCAACGTTGAATGTGACCCTCTCAGTCCTGAAGTTTAACTCGCTGCCGAACGTCACCGGCAACGTGATCTTCCCCTTTGGCTTGCTCCTTCCTGGATT
Organism: Aegilops bicornis; assembly: GCA_021605145.1. Lineage (NCBI taxonomy): Eukaryota > Viridiplantae > Streptophyta > Magnoliopsida > Poales > Poaceae > Aegilops > Aegilops bicornis. The sequence continues at coordinate 603,682,256 of CM038672.1, forward strand.
GATTCCTTGAAAAGTACCAGTCTCTTCGAGCTCGCTGTCAGGGATTTGAAGCTTCTGGAGCACTGCGGAGGAGATCAGGTTTAAGCCGGCCCCGCCGTCAAGTAGCATCTTGGTGACCTTGAGGTTGCAGATAGTTGGTGAGACCAACATCAGCAAGCACCCGACCGCAGTTATGCGATCAGGGTGGTCCTCAATATCAAAGATGATAGGCGTGCTGGACCATTTCAGAGGCTTGCGTGATTCTACGGATGGTTCTGGTGCATTAACTTCCCGCATCCATTGCTTGAGTTGGCGGTGTGAAGTATGCAGAGAAGCACCGCCGTCAACGCAGAGGACCTCTGTTGCTACGAAACTCCTGCTCATCAGTCTTGCTGTCTTCCATATCTTCATCGTTGCGTCGTCTTCATCCTTGTCGCGACCGTGGGAGGTCTGTCTCCTTGCCGCTGCTTGGCTTTGCATGGCGTCCTCCCCGCCGGGTCGCTTCTTGCCAACTCCCCAAAGACCTTCCTGGGCCTTCTCCTTGTCGCGCCGCTCAGATTTCAGCCTTTCTGTTCAACAAGCTGCTCGACCTTCTTGCAGCTCTGGAGGTCATGGCCCTTGGTGCGTTGGATCTTGCAGTACTGTTTGTTGGAGCTGTCCTGCTTGTCGGCGGCCGCCACAGCTTGGCGGTCGGTGCCAGCGGCAACCTCCTTGCCGGAGCCACCAACTTTGGCTTTCTTGGCGGCACCACCGTTGCCGGACTGCTCGACAACTAGCACCTCTTTGCCTTTCTTCTTTCTGTTGTTCCGCCGCCGGCTCTTCGCCGGGGCGGTCTCCTCACTATCAGATCCTGCTTCTGTATTCTCTCCTGGGAGTCTCCTCCCTTCCTCAGCACGTGCACACTTGTCGGCCAGGGCATACAGCTCACTGACATCCTTGACTTTGCACATCGCCATTTCTTCCCTCATCCTGCGGTTCCGCACATTTTGATGAAACGCGCTGATCACCGCGGCAGGGTGGACATCTGGGATGTTGTAGTGCACACGGTTGAATCTCTGAATGAACTTGCGCAAGGACTCTTCTTCCTTCTGGGCGAGCAGATGAAGGTCGCTTTCCTGGCCATGAGGCTTGTGGCCGCCTGTGAAGGCGCCGACAAACCGATGGCATAGATCTGCCCAAGAGGTTATGGAGCTGTCCGGCAAGTGCATGAGCCAAGATCTGACATTGGGCTTGAGTACCAGCGGGAAGTAGTTGGCGAGGATCTTGTCGCCTCGCCCCTGCAGCTTGCACCGCGATGGTGTAGATGCCGAGGAACTCCGACGGATGCGCCCCGCCATCGTACTTCTCCGCACGCTCGCTTGAAATTCTTCTTGCCGGGCCATCGGACTTGCCGCAGCTCACGAGTGAACACAGGGCAACCTACCACAGACGGCAAGTCGCCTGGTTCTTCGGGCGCATGCATATCGACAGAGGGCCCGGTAGCGCTGGTCGGATTGACGTCGCGCTTCTCTTCGGTGCTCGATGCGAGTTCGAGCGTCTTCTTGTTGCCGTTCTTGAAGAACTTGGCGTTGATCACGGCGAGCTCGTGGATCCGATGACGCGGTGGAGTCGCTGTCGAGGTGGATCCGACGAGTTGGTGATCTTGGCCTTCTGGGAGGGGAGTGCATGGTGGTTGCACCCCCACAGGTTTCGTCGCCACTTGCTCGTGCCTTGTCGTCTCGCCGCGGCAAGGATGCAGTTGGTTGCTGGGGAGTATCGCCGTTGGCAAAGCCGATGAGACTCTGGATGGTTGCCCTCCATTCGTCAACCTTGTCGGCTGTTGGAGGGTAGTCTAGAAGCAGTTGAGCTCTCGCCAAGGCTTCTGCTGGAGTGGTGGGAGGCAGTGGTGAACGGTGCGAGGAGCGGGATATGCTCGGACTTCTAACTATGTTAGAAGGAGCAGCATCCCGTCCAGGCGACCGTTCCCCGCTCGTGCCAGCATGCTGGCGCGCACGCTGGTCTTGAGGGCCTCGCGATCCTCCAGCTTGGCCTTGACCCAACGAGCGTATGGTACTATGAATGCCATGACGCTGTCGGTCCCGCGCCTCCTGAGATGGGCGTGGTGCGTGTACGGACGCCGAGGTTTGCGCGGCCTTGTCCTTGGACTTGGCAGCGTCATGAGCGCCCTCGTCGACGCCCGTTCTTCCGCCAGCGTCTACCCCGCCATCCGTTTGCTCCGGTGGTGGCGGGATCGACGTGGATGGCTCTGCTGCCGCCGAAGCCTTCTTCTTCAGTGGCATGTCGATGAGGATGATGAAGATGTTGCTCGTGTGAACACCGGATCAGGTTCACACAGCCTCGACGCCCCCTACCTGGCGCGCCAAAGATGTCGGGGAAGCTGATCGTGACCCACGAACACCTATGGGATCGGCGGACCGAGTCCCTTTCGGTTCGGTGGGGGGGCGGAGATTGCACGAAGAGCAGATCGAGGCGAAGCACACGAGCAGTTTACCCAGCTTCGGAGCTCTCCGGAGAGATAACACTCCTACTGATGCTTGTCTGATTGTATTGTGTTCTTGCTAGGGAGCACAGAGAGCTACAAAACCTAACGTGAGTGTGTCTAGTCTCGAATGAGTCGAACGAACCGAACCCCTTCTACGTTGCGCATGGTCCTCCTTTGATATGCTCAAGGGGTCACCACAGGTGGCAACGTAGACAAGGGCAAAGTGGGAAAATGAGTTGCGGTTGGTACAACTACTTTGTACAGTGTATTCTACCTAACTCTGATGGCAAGGGACAAAAGCATTAAATGCCCGTCCAAGTCGCCTAAACAGTGCAGAAAGGGACCGTTAGGGGCGCCACCGCTTGCCACGATGGTACCCCTGTCAGCGCCGCTTACCGCTCCTCTCCGCTGGCTGCACAGCCTCTTGACACGCACGCCTAGAATGGTCCCATGGCGACACGTTGGTGGGTGAGCTGGAGCGGAGATGAAGAGAGGTTGCCTGCCGCGGCAAGCACCTTGCCGCGGCTAAATCCTTGTCGCGCCCGGAAGCTTGTCGCTCACCGAGCCTTCCCGGCAAGCTACTCTTGCCGGGGTCTTGTCTTCTGTGTGCCTTGAGTGGCCTTCCCAGCAAGCTCCTCTTGCCGGGGACTTGTTTCCTTGGCTTAAATACTTTGTTCTTGAATGGCTCCAAAGGAACCATGGAGGACCTTGGCGATCACTAGGCAGGCCTTGCCTTGAGGTCAGAATCGCTTGGCACGAAGTTCGGGATACTAGGGTACCCCTACTCTAGTACACCGACAACAACAGTAATACCTCCCTTCTTAGGGACACAATGGACAGAACTTACCCACTGACTATCAGCAACGGGATAAATTGTACCTGCCTCCAAAAGCTTTAGTATTTCATTTCTTACCACTTCTTTCATCTTAGTATTTAACCGTCGTTGGTGATCAACAACCGGTTTAGCCTCTTTCTCCAATTTTATTTTGTCTTTGGCATAGAGTGGGAATAATGCCCTTAAGATCATCCGAGTATATCCAATAGCAGCATGATGCTTCTTGTAGTTTCCAATAATTTCTCTTCTTCACCTTTCTGAAAGGTAGCACTAATAATAACAGGATATATCTTCTTTTCATCAAGATAAACATATTTAAGGGTATCAGGTAATGGTTTAAGCTCAAACACGGGATCACCCTTGGGTGGAGGAGGATCCCCTAGAATTTCAACAGGTAAGTTGTGTTCCAAAATAGGTCCCTGTTTAAAGAATACTTTGTCTATTTCCCTTCTTTCATTCATAAACATATCATTTTCATGGTCTAACAAATATTGTTCTAAAGGATCATTAGGAGGCACGCAAAAGAAGCAAGACCAATAATTTCATCTTTAATAGGCAATTCTTTATCATGGGGTTGTCTACGAAATTTAGTAAAATTAAAATCATGAGACATATCCCCTAAACCAACAAAAACAATATTCTTTTTGCAGTCTATCTTAGCATTAACTGTATTCAAGAAGGGTCTACCAAATATAATGGGACAAAAGTTATCTTGTGGGGAAGAAAGAACAAGAAAATCAGTAGGATATTTAATTTTCCCACACAAGACTTCAACATCTCTAACAATCCCAACCGGTGAGATAGTATCTCTATTGGCAAGCTTAATAGTAACATCGATATCTTCTATCTCAGCAGGTGCAATATCATGCATAATTTCTTTATATAAGGTATAAGGTATTGCACTGACACTAGCACCCATATCACATAAGCCATGATAACAGTGGTCTCCTATTTTAACCGAAACAACAGGCATGCCAACAACAGGTCTATGTTTATCTTTAGTATCAGGTTTAGCAATTCTAGCAGCTTCATCACAGAAGTAAATAGCATGCCCATCAATATTATCAACCAAGCGATATTTAACCATAGCAATACCAGGTTCAACTTTAATTTGCTTAGAGGGTTTGGGTGTTCTAATATTACTTTTGTTGACCACAGTCGAAGCTTTAGCATGATCCTTTATTCTAACAGGGAAAGGTGGTTTCTCAATATAAGAGGTAGGAACAATAGGATCAACATTAATAGGTTCAACTACTTTTACTTCAATGGGAGGATGATATTTAAACCACTTCTCCTTAGGAAGATCAACATGAGTAGCAAATGATTCACAGAAAGAAGCTACTATCTCAAAGTCAAGTACATATTTAGTGCTAAATTCACGAAAAGCATCGGTATCCATAAAAGATTTAACACAATCAAAATTAGGTGTTATACCTGACTCCTTACCTTCGCCGAGTTCCCAATCTTCAGAGTTGCGCTTAATTCTTTCCCATAAATCCCATCTGAATTCAATAGTCTTCATCATAAAAGAACCGATACAAGAAGTATCGAGCATGGAGCGATTATTGAGAGAAAGCCGAGCATAAATTTTTTGAATAATAATTTCTCTTGAGAGCTCATGATTGGGGCATGAATATAACATTGACTTAAGCCTCCCCCAAGCTTGAGCGATACTTTCTCCTTCGCGAGGCCAAAAATTATATATATACGATCACGATGAACCAGATGCATAGGATAAAACTTCTGATGAAATTCCAATTTCAATCGGTTGTAGTTCCATGATCCAATATCATCACATAGCCTAAACCATGTCAATGCCTTTCCCTTGAAAGATAAAGGGAAGACCTTCTGCTTGATAACATCCTCGGGCATACCTGCAAGATTAAATAATCCACAAACTTCATCCACATAGATTAAGTGCAAATCGGGATGCAATGTTCCATCTCCTGTAAAAGGATTAGCTAGCAGTTTCTCTATCATACCCGAAGGAATTTCAAAGTAAACATTTTCAGTAGGTTGAGGAGCAACTCTTTTCTCTACTAGTCAAGGTGAAGATTGATAACCCACAAGTATAGGGGATCGCAACAGTTTTGGAAGGTAGAGTATTCAACCCAAATTTATTGATTCAACACAAGGGGAGCCAAAGAATATTCTCAAGTATTAGCAGTTGAGTTGTCAATTCAACCACACCTGGATAACTTAGTATCTGCAACAAAGTATTTAGTAGCAAAGTAGTATGGAAGTAACAGTAACAGTAGCAAAAGTAATATTTTCGTGTTTTGTAGTGATTGTAACAGTAGCAATGGAAAAGTAAATAAGTGAAGAACAATATGTGAAAAGCTCGTAGGCATTGGATCGGTGATGGAGAATTATGCCGGATGCGGTTCATCATGTAACAGTCATAACATAGGGTGACACAGAACTAGCTCCAATCCATCAATGTAATGTAGGCATGTATTCCGAATATAGTCATACGTGCTTATGGAAAAGAACTTGCATGACATCTTTTGTCCTACCCTCCCGTGGCAGCGGGGTCCTAATGGAAACTAAGGGATATTAAGGCCTCCTTTTAATAGAGTTCCGGACCAAAGCATTAACACATAGTGAATACATGAACTCCTCAAATATGGTCATCACCGGGAGTGGTCCCAATTATTGTCACTTCGGGGTTGCCGGATCGTAACACATAGTAGGTGACTATAGACTTGCAAGATAGGATCAAGAACTTACATACATTCATGAAAACATAATAGGTTCAGATCTGAAATCATGGCACTCGGGACCTAGTGACAAGCATTAAGCATAACAAAGTCATAGCAACATCAATCACAGAACATAGTGGATACTAGGGATCAAACCATAACAAACTAACTCGACTACATGATAAATCTCATCCAACCCATCACCGTCCAGCAAGCCTATGATGGAATTACTCACGCACGGCGGTGAGCATCATGAAATTGGTGATGGAGGATGGTTGATGATGACGACAGCAACGGATTCCCCTCTCCGGAGCCCCGAACGGACTCCAGATCAGCCCTCCCGAGAGGCTTGGCGGCGGCTCCGTATCGTAAAACGCGATGAATCTTTCTCTCTGATTTTTTCTCCCCGAAAGTGAATATATGGAGTTGGAGTTGAGGTCGGTGGAGCGTCAGGGGGCCCACGAGGCAGGGGGCGCGGCCAGGGGGGCAGGCGCGCCCCCACCCTCGTGGACAGGTGGAGGCCCCCCTGACGTGTATTCTTCTTCTAGTATTTTTATTATTTTCCAAAAATAAGTTCCGTGGAGTTTCAGGTCATTCCGAGAACTTTTTTTTCTGCACATAAATAACACCATGGAAAGTCTGCTAAAAACAGCGTCAGTACGGGTTAGTTCCATTCAAATCATGCAAGTTAGAGTCCAAAACAATGGCAAAAGTGTTTAGGAAAGTAGATATGACGGAGATGTATCAACTCCCCCAAGATTAAACCTTTGCTTGTCCTCAAGCAATTCAGTTGATAAACTGAAAGTGATAAAGAAAAACTTTTTCAAACTCTGTTTGCTCTTGTTGTTGTAAATATGTAAAGCCAGCATTCAAGTTTTCAGCAAAGATTATGACTAACCACATTCACAATAACTCTTAGGTCTCATGTTTACTCATGTCAATGGCATAATCAACTAGCGAGCGATAATAAGAAATCTCGGATGACAACACTTTCTCAAAACAATCATGATATAATATATTAGGATGGTATCTCGCTAGCCCTTTCTGAGACCGCAAAACATAAATGCAGAGCACCTTTAAAGATCAAGGACTGACTAGACGTTGTAATTCATGGTAAAAGAGATCCAGTCATAGTCATACCCAATATAAATTAACAATAATGAATGCAAATGACAGCAATGCTCTCAATTGGTGCTTTTTAATAAGAGGGTGATGACTCAACATGAAAGTAAATAGATAGGCCCTTCGCAGAGGGAAGCAGGGATTTGTAGAGGTGCCAGAGCTCGATTTTAAAGAAGAGATAAATAATATTTTGAGCAGCATACTCTCATTGTCAACATAACAACCAAGAGATGGCGATATCTTCCATGCTACACACATTATAGGCGGTTCCCAAATAGAATGGTAAATTTTATACTCCCCCTCCACCAACAAGCATCAATCCATGGCTTGCTCGAAACAATGAGTGCCTCCAACTAACAACAGTCCCAGGGGGAGTTTTGTTTGCAATTATTTTGATTTGATTTGCATAGAGCATGGGACTGGGCATCCCGCTGACCAGCCATTTTCTCGTGAGTGAGGAGCGGAGTCCACTCCTCTTGAGAATAACCCGCCTAGCATGGAAGATACGAACAGCCCTAGTTGATACATGAGCTATTCGAGCATACAAAAAAGAATTTCATTTGAAGGTTTAGAGTTTGGCACATACAAATTTACTTGGAACGGCAGGTAGATACCGCATATAGGAAGGTATAGTGGACTCATATGGCATAACTTTGGGGTTTAAGGGATTGGATGCACAAGCAGTATTCCCGCTTAGTACAGGTGAAGGCTAGCAAAAGACTGGGAAGCGACCAACTAGAGAGTGACAACAGTCATGAACATGAATTAAAATTAATAAACATTGAGTGCAAGCATGAGTAGGATATAATCCACCATGAACATAAATATTGTGAAGGTTGTGTTGATTTGTTTCAACTACATGTGTTAACATGTGCCAAGTCAAGTCACTTAAATCATTCAAAGGAGGATACCACCCCACTATACCACATCACAATCATTTTAATAGCATGTTGGCACGCAAGGTAAACCATTATAACTCATAGCTAATCAAGCATGGCACGAGCAACTATGATCTCTAATTGTCATTGCAAACATGTTTATTCATAATAAGCTGAATCAGGAACGATGAACTCATCATATTTACAAAAACAAGAGAAGTCGAGTTCATACCAGCTTTTCTTATCTCAGTCAGTCCATCATATATCATCATAATTGCCTTTCACTTGCACGACCGAACAATGTGAAAATGATAAGAGTGCACGTGCATTGGACTAAGCTGGAATCTGCGAGCATTCAATAAACAAGAGAAGACAAGGCAATATGGGCTCTTGGTTAAATCAACAATAATGCATATAAGAGCCACTTCAACAATGGTCTTCTCCTATCGACCCCCAAAGAAAAGAAAAGAAATAAAACTATTTACACGGGAAAGCTCCCAACAAGCAAAAGAAGAACGAGAAATCTTTTTGGGCTTTCTTTTTAATTATTACTACTACAGCAAGAAAAGTAAACTAACTAAAAGCTACACTATTTTTTTTGTTTTTTAAGATTTATCAAACACACAAGAAGAAAGCATAAAAAGGAAAAATAAACTAGCATGGATATTACAGTGAAAGAGTATGAGCACCGACATCTAGCAATGAGTGTGTGGACATGAATGTAATGTCGGTAGGAAATACGTACTCCCCCAAGCTTAGGCTTTTGGCCTAGGTTGGTTTATTTCCACGGATGGCCTGGCGGATATCCAAAGTTATAGCTGGGGTCGTACTGAGATGCAGCGGTAATTGCATCGTGTGCTGTAGCTTGGAGACGAGCTATCTCAGCCCTCCTCTTATACTCCTCTGCCTCCTCTCTGGTTATAAAATGTCTCCCTTTTGCCTGAAAGTCAAAGAAAGCAGAAGCATGAAGAGCGACTCAATAGGTGCGTCGTCTGTCAAAGATTAGTCGGTACTGAAGAGGTTGTTCATTTCTCTCAATAAAATGATGACGAACCATAGCCTCATAATCTAAATAAGTAGGAGGCAAATCAATATCATCCTCATGTATGTCTACACCAAGAAAATTAGCTAAACGAGTTGCATAAATTCCACCAAAGAAATCTCCATTAAATCTATTATGATGCAACCTACGTGCAATAATGGCTCCCAAATTATAAGATTTGTCTCCTAACACAGCACTCCTAAGAATACTGAGGTCAGGGACACACATGTGACATGCTTCATCCTTACCATTTATGCACCTACCTATGAAGATAGCAAAATAATGTATAGCAGGAAAATGAATGCTCCCTATGGTAGCTTGTGTTATGTCTCTAGATTCCCCCACAGTTATACTAGCAAGAAATTCTCTAAATTCAGATTTGCGGGGTTCAGTAGTTCTACCCCATCGTGGAAGTTTGCAAGCAGTGGTAAAATCCTCTAATCCCATAGTGTAAGATTTTTCATAGAGATGAAACAGGAAAGTTTGAGAATTGTGTGAAGATGAAAATTCAGACCTCCTCACAAAGGAACTGGTGAGATAGTGGTATTGGCTGCACTTTTCTCCCTGGAAGCTCACAAGATCAGCATTACACAAATACGCGTTAAATTTCCTTGACTCCCGCTCGATCCATAAAGCCTTCTGAAGGCCATTCACAAGGCCGCACTGGAGCGTTCTTTGGTGGCTCATCATCGGCATCGCGCATTGCGAGCCTGGGTCCTTGCTTCCATGAAGGACCACCTTGGTAAATTTTCCTAAGCATATTTCTTCCTCTGAAAAATTTCTGAAATTTTTAGTAACTTCAAATAAAAGTGAAGCAAACTCAACAAAATTGATAGCAACTACTCCTACAAGTGCCTAGAGCCTATATCATGCATTAGAACTACTAACACATATGCCCGTGCTTTGCAACAGGAGGAAAAATAGTGTGCACTTTATGTAGTGAGAATTATATGTGCAAGAAAAACCCTGTGTGCATGTCAAGAAGGAACATTTTGGTTCCGCGTTTCACCGCGTGTGAAGTAATCAATCCGCTATTTTTTCATTCATTGATCGATTGGATTTAAGAGTTTTATTAGGTCATCGCACGCCAGAGAAGATCCGTGAATTATTCAATCTATTTCTTAATTCATTCGAGGGAATATTAAGGCATGAAGTTCAATAATATGGAAATGAGGCGGGTCTTCCCTTTTCGAGTCAATGGCAGCACCTGCTAACCAATGCACAACATAAATATTTAAGAACATACCACAACGTCAGTTTTGAAAGATTCTATGATTACTTTTTTTACTTCTTAAAAAATAATTGTTATTATGAATTGCTGAATATTCTTGGAAACATGAACAAATTTTGAAATCCCAATTTTTTTTCAAAACTTCAATTTGTTTCTTGGAAGTTTCATACATTTTTAGAAATACAGAAACAAAATTTGAAATATGAACATTTTCTAAAATTCACATACATTTTTCAAAAACATTAAACTTTTATAAGAACACGAGCATTTTGTGAATTTTTGAACAATTTTAGAAAATTGGAACATTTTTACCTTTCAAAACAATTTTAGAAAATGTGTAATTTTTAACATGAACATTATTTGAATTTGTTAGCATTCCTCTAAAGCAAGAATATTTTTCAAATTTGGAGCATTTTTTAAAATGTATTTTTTTTAGGAATCTTGAACAATTTTGGAAAATACATTTTTTTGAAAAATGGGAACATTATTTATTTAAAAATTTCAGTGTCCTTTTCCAGCTAGCTCTCATGCCAATACATCCATCCTTTGTCCGGAATAATAGATCCATACTTCCTACATCTTATTACTACATGTAGTTTCACACACGTTTATAAATTGGTACGACGGTATGCAAAGAGCAATACAGGGCTATTTAAAATATTTTTATGTTAAATTCATGAACATTTCACTACACTAAGATTTTTTTTCCGAATTGGGAACATTTTTTAAAATACAATTTTTTTTGAAAATCGGAAACAATTTTGTAAAACAGTAACATTTTTTAAATTTTCAAAAAAATTCAGAATGACAATTTATTTAATATCTGAACATTTTTAAAACGTGAATGAAATTTTGGAATTCTGAACATTCTTCAAAATTTTGAACGAAATTGAAATTCTAAACATTTCATAAAAAAATTATATGATCAAAAACATAAAAATAAACAAAAATAAGATTGAAAATGAAAAGGAAAAAAGAAAGAGGAAATAAAAAGAGAAAGGAACAAAAATGTTAAATAGAAAATGAACACAAAAAATGAAAACGGGCTGGCCCAGTTTAGGGCTATCTGTGCGAACCTCCAACTATCGGTCGCCAGGTGCGGCAAATAGGAGTTTCCCAGCTGCGTGGGCAGGGAAATAAGTGGGCTGGCTTTACCGGGCTTTAGCGCGTGGCCCATGTACGAAATTCTGGATAAACCATATTTCTTTTTCTAGCACATGGATGCACAAAAAATTAGTACCACCTCGAATAGCAAAAAAATCTATTCGCTGGTGAACGGATGAAAAGTTTGGAGAAACGCACCTTGCTTTATTAGTAGGTACAGACTTGGAACCATATAAATTTGACATGCAAGCTCAAGAACATGGTCACCTAGGCAGTACAAATTTGTAATGAATAAAGCACTATAACAAAAACTAATTGGACCAATGGAGGAGTCACATACCAAGGAACAATCCCCCAAAGCAGTTTTGTGAGAGGTGCTTTGAGCAAGGAGATAAAAAATCGCAGCAAAATGAGCTAGAACTCGGGCTTGAGCTGGATGGTGATTTTTTTTGGGAGGAAGAAGACGTGTGTGGGTGCAGGAATAAGTGGACGGGAGCCACTGTGGGCCCACGTGGCAGGGCGCGCCTGACCCTCGTGGGCTGTGTTTGCTCCCCCTGCTGTGTTCTCAGTGCCAGATATTCTCAAATATTCCAGAAAAAATCGTATTCCATTTTCAGGGCATTTGGAGAACTTTTATTTTTGGGGTATTTTTATATTGCACGGCAGATATTCTCAAATATTCCAGAAAAAATCATATTCCATTTTCAGGGCATTTGGAGAACTTTTATTTTTGGGGTATTTTTATATTGCACGGCAGATATTCTCAAATATTCCAGAAAAAATCATATTCCATTTTCAGGGCATTTGGAGAACTTTTATTTTTGGGGTATTTTTATATTGCACGGATAATTCAGAAAACAGACAAAAAAAACTATTTTTACTTTATTTCAACTAAATAACAGAAAGTAGAGAGAGAGAGGGTGCAGAAGGTTGTGCTTTCTAGTTTCATCCATCTCATGCTCATCAAAAGGAATCGACTAACAAGGTTGATCAAGTCTTGTTAACAAACTCATTCCGACTAACATGGAACCGGAGAAATTTCGAATAACACTATGTTACCTCAACGGGGATATGCACATCCCCAATGATAAGAATATCATATTTCTTCTTGACAGTAGGAAGAGGAAATTCAAAACCTCCAAAAATAATCGATGGAATTTTTCCAATAGAATTGATACTGTGGACTTGAGGTTGTTTCCTCGGAAAGTGTACCATGTGCTCATTACCATTAACATGAAAAGTGATGTTGCCTTTCTTGCAATCCATAACAACCCCTGCAGTATTCAAAAAGGTCTTGAATAATAGACATACTATCGTCCTCGAGAATATCAAGAATAACAAAGTCTGTTAAAATAGTAACATTTGCAACTACAACAGACACGTCCTCACAAATACCGACAGGTATAGCAGTTTATTTATCAGCCATTTGCAAAGATATTTCAGTAGGTGTCAACTTATTCAAATCAAGTCTACGATATAAAGAGAGAGGCATAACACTAACACCGGCTCCAAGATCACATAAAGCAGTTTTAACATAGTTTCTTTTAATGGAGCATGGTATAGTTGGTACTCCTGGACCTCCTAGTTTCTTAGGTATTCCACCCTTAAAAGTATAATTAGCAAGCATGGTGGAAATTTCAGCTTCCTGTATCTTTCTTTTATTTGTAACAATTTCTTTCATGTACTTAGCATAAGGATTCATTTTGAGCATATCAGTTAATTGCATACGCAAAAAGATAGGTCTAATCATTTCAGCAAAGCGCTCAAAATCCTCATCATCCTTTTTCCTGGATGGTTTGGGAGGAAAAGGCATGGGTTTCTGAACCCATGGTTCCCTTTCTTTACCGTGTTTCCTAGCAACAAAGTCTCTCTTATCATAACGTTGATTCTTTGATTGTGGGTTATCAAGATCAACAGCAGGTTCAATTTCTACATCATTATCATTGCTAGGTTGAGCATCAACATGAACATCATCATTAACATTATCACTAGGTTCATGTTCATTGCAGATTGTGTTTCAACATCAGAAATAGAAATATCATTTGGATTCTCAGGTGTTTCAGCAATAGGTTCACTAGAAGCATGCAAAGTCCTATCATTTTTCTTTTTCTTCTTTTTAGAAGAGCTAGGTGCATCAACATTATTTCTCTGAGAATTTGCTCAATCCTCTTAGGATGGCCTTCAGGATACAAAGGTTCCTGAGTCATTATTGTCGGGGAAGCTGATCGTGGCCCACGAACACCTATGGGATCGGGTCCCTTGTGGTTCGGAGGGGGGCGGAGGATGCACGAAGAGCAGATCGAAGCAATGCACACGAGCAGATTTACCCAGCTTCGGAGCTCTTCGGAGAGATAATACTCCTACTGCTGCTTTGTGGATTATATTGTGTTCCTGCTAGGGAGCAATGGGAGCTACAAAACCTAGCCTGAGTGTGGTCTTGAATGAACTAAGCCGGAGCTGAACTGAGAACCGAACCCTTTCTACGTTGCACTCGGGCCTCCTTTATAGGCACAAGGGGTCGCCACAGGTGGCAAGTAGACAAGGGTAAGATAGTAAAAACAGAGGTTGGTACACCGCTTTGTACAAAGGTCTGATGATCTATACCTAAGTCGTGACAAGGGACAAGAGTCATAAATCCGTCTCGCCGTTTGAACAAAGGTAACAGGGACCGTCATGTGCGCCTCCGTTTGCCACGATGGTAGCTTGTCAGCGCCGCTCATCGCTGCTCCCCGCTGGCTGCACAGCCCATCGACACGCGTTCCTGGGAAAGCCCCGCGGTGACACATTGGCGGATGAGCTGGAGCGGAGATGAAGAGAGGTTGCCCGCTGCAAGCGCCTTTGCCGCTGCAGAACCCTTGTCGCGCTTGGGAGCTTGGCTCACCAAGCCTTCGGCAAGCTCCTCTTGCCGGGCCTTGTTTCCTTCGTGTCTTGAGTAGTCTTCTGGCAATCTCTTCTTGCCGGGCCTTGATTACTTTGTTCTTGAGTGACTCAAGGAGCCAGCCGAGGGTCTTGGCGGTCACCAGCCAGCCCCGCCACGGGTGCTGCGATTGTCTGCAGGCACGAAGTTCGGGATACTAGGGTACCCCTACTCTAGTACACCGACAGGAGCCCCCGGGCCTGGGCCACACACGGCACCGAGCTCTGTTGGGCCAGGCCCAAAACAGTGCATGGGCACGCGCGGCCTGGACCTCGCAGTTATTTGCTTCGGACCCACCATGTCCCCCACGACCGGCAAGTTCTGGACGTGGCGTCGTGGGAGAGATCGTGGGGGCTTTCTTTAATAGGAAAACCGGAACGCCCGTCCCATCTCCCCCTTTATAAGCAGGGGGAACAGGCGAGCGCCCACTTGCCGCCGCTGTCACATCAAAACCCCGCCGTTCCCCTTTCTTCTTGAGCCCAAAGAGAGCGACGCCCGCCCCTCCATTGCCACCGGTGCCACTAACGCCGTCGACCTCCTCCACCACCTCCCCATGGCTCAAGGCCGACAAAGGGAAAAGGCGTGAAATTGCCGAGGCGCGGCTCGCGGCGCTGCGGAAGGAGCGGGCCCTCTTCGATCCCCTGCTCGACAGGAAGGAGCTGCGGGAGTGTACTATCTCTACTGGTCGACGGAGACGCGGGCGCATCCGCGCACGAGGGTAATCTCCGCCGCCACTTCTGCGAAAGTTTCCATCGGGTATCCCTTCTTCGCGCTTTTCTTCTACTGCGGGCTCTGCCCGCCCTTTTCTGAGTTCTTCTGTGACGTCATGAACACATATGGCCTCCGTCTCCTTGATTTCACCCCCAACGCCGTCCTCACCTTGGCCGTTTTCGCACAACTCTGCGAGAACTTTGTCGGGGTCCACCCAAATGTAGCACTTTTCCGTCATTACTTCATGCCCCGCATAGAGAGAGGAGAGCCGCTTGCCGGAGGGATTGCATGGGTCTCCAGGATCGGCAAGAAGGAGGCATATCTTGACGGAGATTTGCGTAGCAAGTGGGAGGAGTGGAGAGCTGACTGGTGCTGGATCTTAGAGGAGGAGCCACAGCCTTTCATCGCCCTGCGCCAAACTCCCATAGTGCGCGGCAATGATTGGAGCAAGTTGGAGGACGACAAGTTGAAGATTGCCGTGACTAGGATTTTGCGCCTCCGACAAGCAGGGCTTACCGTAGGAGCTGTTGGCGCGGACTTCCTTCGCCGCCGCATTGCGCCCTTGCAGGAGAGGGGGAGGCCTGCTTGGGAATTCCAAAATGCGGCGGACATCATGAGGCTGCGCCCGCGTCTGAATTGGAATTTCACTGTCTTGGAGCTGGACGGCATACTGCGGGAGCTGTTCAAGCATGATGCGGATCATCCCGAGTGGTTTATGCTGCCGAGGGGAGTCGTGCCCTTGTGCAACAACTCATCGCTTGACAGCATCCGCGCAATAATGCCGTTGTGCGATTCCCATGGAATCGTTCCAACTTGGCAGGAGCCCGCCGACGACGTCGTGCAGCAATTCTTCGACACCTTGGCGGAAGTGCCGATCCGCGCCGACGAGCAGAAACGGCTCACCCGCGACACCACCGATCAAGAGATGGCGCGCATCGCCACACGGTTGGAGGAGGCGGCAGAGGCTGCCGCCGCCGGCGTGTTTGGGTTCACCGTCGAGGAGGCGGAGAAATCTGAGGTGGCAAGCCTTGCCGACCGAGAAGAACTCGCCGGAGAGGAGGAGCAGGCTGAGCCCGACGTCAATCCGGAAGAGCCGGCCGGGGGTGCCTCCCCTCCGCCGTCAAGCAGCTTGCCGCAGGAGGAGCCCGCGGCCCCGCCAAGGAGACGCCTCCGCAGGACCGAAGAAGTGGCGGGGCGGCAGACTGCCCAACAGCCGCCTCACCGCCCGACGCGCTCTACCGCGGCAAGCACTGTCGCCGCGAGAGCGCCTCATGCCGCCACGGCGACGGGAGCAGGGTCTTCTGAAGTCGCGGCCCCTGCACCCGCCAAGCGTCCGAGGGAATCTCCTCCTCCAATTCGTCACGCCGGAGCGGAATTTGACCTCTCCGCCCTCAGCTCCGAGGAAGAGGAATAAGAGTAAGATTTTGTCGCTGTTACTTGTAATCCTTCAATTTATTTCTTTATTTTATATCTGACTGGCTTCACTCTGAACCTTCTCCTTCTTCAGGACGTTAGCTCAGAGGGCGTCGAAGAGGGCCAAGACCCCGGTGGTTGTCGTCCCAGATGATTCCCCTGTGGCGACAGGGGGCACGTCTGGGACTCCCTTGCCGGACCCGGCAACCCTTCAACAGAGCAGCCCCCAGCACAGCCCCCAGCATAAGTGTTTGGTTTACTTCTCATGGTTAGGTGTGCTTGGGTTCTCCTCCGTTACTGATATCTGGTTTGTTGAATCATGTAGGAGCAGAGCAGCCTCATCAGGAAGCACCGGAGGTCACTCCCGAAGTTCTGCTTGCTTGAACTATGCCGCCAAGGGAGGACTCTCCGCCAAGGGAGCGCTCTCCGGCAAGGGAGGCCACTCCGACAAGGGGATCTTCTCCGGCAAGGGGCAGCGCCGACAATCCTCCGGTGGTGGAGACCGCGGCAGCAGACCCTACCGCAGGTAATCTTCTTGTTTGAGAATTTCCCTTGGGTTCTTTTCTTCTGTTCTTCTTTTTCGAACATTTGCTTGACATGTTCTTTCTTTTTCTGATCATCAGACCCATCTGCCGGAGAGCCGATGGAGACTGAGGTTGCCGGCGAGGAGGACGCTAGCGGCAACAATGACGACGCCGCCAACATGGAGGAGGAGGCCGGCACCGACAGGTCCGCCGGCGAGGAGGCCGCCAAGGCTGCTGGCGCAGAGGCTGGGGAGGGATCCGGCGATCGCACTGACGGCCCTGAGGCCGCAGGAGCGCCAGCGCTGCACCGATCACGATCCTCTCGCCACCGATGCCGCACTGCAGACTCAAGAGCCTCAAAGACGACGCCTATCTCAAGGCCGGCGAGGGTGTCTTTATCAAGCTCCCATGGGCATCAAGCTCTGTGGCACCGGCCGAAGGGGAGACCTTCGACGCGGAACTGCTCGCCTCCGCCGGGCTGTCGCTGGTCGATGCTCCGAGCAGCAGCAGCGGCGAGCCTGAGGAGGAGCAGCTGCTAAGGAGGTTATTGTCGCTCTACCGCGCCCGCCAAGCCAAACTGGAGTCCAGGGAGGCGCTTGTCGCGGGGGCGGGAGCTGACTTGGAGAAACGCACGGAAGAGCTCCGGCGCGCCAACAAAGAGACTCTCCAAGATATAGCAGAGGCGTGGGAGCAGCTTGCTGAGGAGCGCACGGCCTTCATCTTGGAGAAGGCCGAGGTCGAGGAGCAGCAGAGGCTTGCCGGCGAGAAGCTCTCCACAAGAAGAAGGCGAGCGCATGGCGGAAGATCAACCTTGACAGCTACGAGGAAGATCTGCCAGGCGCGAGCAATCGATTGGCGGGCCACTTCGGGAGGCAAAGGATGCTGCTGCGGCTGCCGAGGCCGCCAAGAAGGAATTGGAGACGAGGGTGGCTCAGCTGGAGTCCACCCTCCAGAAGAGCGCCGAAGAGGTCGCCGGGCTGAAGCGCGAGTGTGAGAAGGACGCCTACACTCTCGGTGAGTTGCAGGGTCGTCTCGTTGACAAGATCAAAGAGATCGACGCCACCAAGGACTCCAAGGCTGATCTGGAGCTGAAACTGACCACCTTGACGGAGACGTTGGACGGCGCCAAGGAGCGGGAAGCGAGCCTGTTGGATAGGATCAAGGCCAACGAGGAGCTGCTGTCAAATGCTGTGACTGCCCAGAATAATCTCAGAGATAGCATAATGCACTGGACAGAAGGTCTTGTGGACACCGTTGCCGGCATCCATAATGAGCTGATGGAGCTGGGGATGGTGGATCTTGGGTACTCCACCGACGAGAACCTCCAACCCAGCGTCAAGCTCAGTCTATTCTTCAAGGGCGTGCTGACGGGTCTCCAGCGGCTCCGGGAGGAGATCCCAAAGCAACTGGCGGAGGAGTCGCGCCAAGTTTGCGCCGGGGCTCTCCAGAAGGTGCTGATGAAGGTGGCCTTCCGCAACCCAAAGCGCCGATTTCACCAAAGTCCTCAAGTCCCCGCCTCCATCTCGCTGATGTTGAAGCGCTCAAGGCCCTCGTCGCACCCATTGTGGACAGGGTGAGCGGAGTCAAGAGGCTCGATGGCGACCGCGTGGACTAGGCCGCCAAGCTTATCTTTCCCTTGTCGCTGTAGATCATGTTTAAAAACAATCCATTAGATTTGAGACAAGTCATTTTTGTAATATACTCTATCTTAGGCAATCGAATGCAATGTTATTTCCTTTACTCGATTTCTCCCTTTGTATGTTTGTGCCCTATGCTTTTAGGGAACTTGTCGGCGCAGGCATCCTTGCCGCGAGCGCTGAGTGCGGAACTTCAGCAGCCTGCTGGCGAAGCCGCCTCCAACAAGCAACCTTGTTGCAGCTAGTTGCAGCTCACTTAAGTTGTTGATCGGAATCGAAACAGAGTAAGGGCGCAAACTAGCTATGAGTCGGTTCCTCCGCACACAGGTTTTCCATACAAAGTATTATCGTTCGAGGAAGATAACTTAAAAATTTAAAAGCTGATTGCTCAAGCTCTGGCAACTTAGCTTTTTCTGTCGTTTGCTTCCCGGCAAGGCATCATTTCCTCGAGCGACACTTGGCGGTCCACGTCGTTATCTTCTCCTCCCCCCCCCCCCCCGGTTAACTTGTGGGTGGATGAACCTTCCTTTCTTTTGAGAAAGGTATCCGCTGCTAAACGGGGCCACTTGGAACGTGACCTCCTCGGACCTGTAATTATCCGGCATGCCGAACACCACATCTAGTGTGATTTTTCCTGAACAACATGCTTCCCGACTGGGGATTATTCCTCTAAAGGTTGTGCTGCTTTGCTCAATGCGGCTCCAGTCTATTTCCATTTTTCGAAGGGTTTCCTCGTAAATGAGGTTCAATCCGCTGCCACCGTCAATGAGTACCTTGGTAAGGCGAAAGCCGCCCACTATTGGACTGAGGACCAATGCGGCTGGTGCTTGGGTTGTTCGGAATTTAGGTTCGTCACTGGCATTAAAGGTAATAGCCGTGTCACTCCATGGGTTTATCGTTGATACTTGGTAGACTTCGGCAAGGCTACGGAGTGTTCGTTTCCGCATATTATTTGATGCGAAAGTCTTGAAGACTGTTAATACCGTACTGGTATTCCTGGGCTGGTGCTTTGTGGATTCTGGGGTTAGAAGCTCCTCGCCACTTTTGGCCACCTGCCGGAGTATCCAACGTGCTCTAAGGCTATGAGTTGGTGTGGCGCCCTCTGTATTATGAATTTTACAGGGTCCATTGAGCCATCCCTCCAGTACGGTTTCATGCCCTATAGGGGGTTTTTGTTTTTTGGTGTTTAACCCGGGTGACTGGCGATAATGCACCCTTTTATTTTGGAATGGGTTTGTATTCAGGGACGGTTGTCCCAAAATCTTACTTCGTTTTTCCTGGCGCTTTCCATCACACAGTACTTTCGTACTATGGACGCCAAGTCAGCAAAGCGTGTAATTTCACGGCGACCTATGGCGTTGAGGATTCCCTTGTCCATGCAATTATTGCAGAAGAATGAAATTGCGTCTCCCTCGCGGCAGTCCTTTATCTTGTTCATAACCAGGAGGAATCTGGCCCAGTAATGATGTACTGTTTCCTCGGGCTCTTGCCTAATTTTGGATAGATCGCATATGTTCGGGCGGGTGGGTGGAATTAAATCCGAAACCTCACCCAATCTGAGACTCAAGGGCCAAGGAGTTTCCGAACTCGGAAGTTTGGATTCTTGGATGTTGTCCAATGAATCTAGCCCGTTGCTTGACTCTAAGTTCAGGTCTTGAGTGAAGTCCTCCCCTCCGCGGGTACCCGGCTTGGAGGGATCGGGAATCTGGACATAGCTAGTCCTTAAGATAGATGAAGGGTCGCCGCATTGTTCCTCCACCACAGCAACGTGATGGGTGACCTGGGGAGAGTTAATCTCTCTCAGATCGGGTTTAGGCCCAATCTGATCATAGTCTGTAGCGACTCCCAAGGCGGCGATGCGACCCAGGAGCTCGTTTAAGGAAGAGAGCTTCGTCGGATCTAACTGCTCGGCGAGTTCCGAGTTGACGTGAAGATTGCTTTCGATGACCCGAGAAGTCATCGTCGGCGCGGCGGCCGAAAAGGCGGTCATAAGAAAACAGCCTAGCCTGAGAGTTTGGCCGATAGCCAAAGCTCCTTTAGCAACAATACCGTCTTTAAAGACGGGATGAGGCATCCTTCCTGATGGTGACGGCACAGAGGAACTCTCAATGAAAGCACCAATGTCGGTGTCAAAACCAGCGGATCTCGGGTAGGGGGTCCCGAACTGTGCGTCTAGGCGGATGGTAACAGGAGACAAGGGACATGATTTTTTTACCCAGGTTCGGGCCCTCTCGATGGAGGTAAAACCCTACTCTGCTTGATTAATATTGATGATATGGGTAGTACAAGAGTAGATCTACCACGAGATCGAGAGGCTAAACCCTAGAAGCTCCCCTATGGTATGATTGTTGTTCGTCCTACGGACTAAAACCCTCCGGTTTATATAGACACCGGAGAGGGCAAGGGTTACATAGAGTCGGTTACAATGGGAGGAGATCTACATATCCGTATCGCCAAGCTTGCCTTCCACGCCAAGGAAAGTCCCATCCGGACACGGGACAAAGACTTCAATCTTGTATCTTCATAGTCCAGGAGTCCGGCCAAAGGTTATAGTCCGGCCATCTGGACACCCCCTAATCCAGGACTCCCTCACTCCCCTTCACTTCCCTCCAACCTATATATACTAAGGATTTCCACCCTTTCGATACACATATTTTGGAGCCTCCTCTAGTTCTTCTAATTCTAGTTCCGGTCCTATTTGACTAATTAGAGCTAGGCTAATCCTCTTGTCCCCGTAACTAGAAGTCTTATGTGGTTCTAATCTCCTCCCTCTAATTCTTCGGTGACAATTAGCTATGTACGACGAAGTGCTGCCGGATCATGAAGGCTACACGCTTGCAACCAAGTAGAGAGGTCGTGCTTTCAGTCTTTAGTTTGAAGGACTGATCGTGGGAGATTCGCGAGATCGTTCATCGACGGTTTGGGGGTGACGGGGGAAACGACACCTATGGGATCACAGGGAATCCCTACTACGGTTGGCGGGGCGCGGGACTGCGCAAAGAGCGGGTCTAAAAGATCAGCACGAGGGGATTTTTACCCAGGTTCGGGCCGCAAACGATGCTTAATACCCTAGTCCTGCTTTTGTGTGTATTTGGTGTTCTTTAGTTCTTAAGTAGCTGTAGTGCATGCCCAGTCCAAAAAGTCTGAATCCTTCCTCAGTACGCCTCGGGCCTCCTTTTATACGTCAAAGGGGTCGCCAAAGTGGCACACAGGAGGTGGAAAGCATCTACAATGTACAAGTCTATCCCTGACATTGTGGGATAAACGCATTTAATGCGCTCCCGACATGCCCTCTTGATTTATCGGGGGCGGCAAAGAAGCTTGTCCCATCCGTCACCGCCTCGCCTCGCTCCGATGCGCGTCCAAGCTAATGAGGCATGCAGTGATACGTCTCCAACGTATCTATAATTTTTGATTGTTCCATGCTATTATATTCTCTGTTTTGGATGTTTAATGGGCTTTATTATACACTTTTATATTATTTTGGGACTAACCTATTAACTGAAGGACCAGTGCAAATTGCTGCTTTTTTGCCTATTTCAGTGTTCCGCAGAAAAGGAATATCAAACGGAGTCCAAATGGAATGAAACCTTCGAGAGAGTTATTTTTGGAACAAACGTGATATAGGGGACTTGGAGTGGACGTCAAGAAAGAACCGAGGAGGCCACGAGGTAGGGAGGCGCGCCCCCCACCCTCATGGGCCCCCCGCAGCTCCACCGACCTACTTCTTCTTCCTATATATACCCATATACCCCGAAAACATCCAGGAGCACCACGAAACCCTATTTCCACCGCCGCAACCTTCTGTACCCGTGAGATCCCATCTTGGGGCCTTTTCCGGCGCTCCGTTGGAGGGGGAATCGATCACGGAAGGCTTCTACATCAACACCATGGCCTCTCTGATGATGTGTGAGTAGTTTACCACAGACCTTCGGGTCCATAGTTATTAGCTAGATGGCTTCTTCTATCTCTTTGGATCTCAATACAAAGTTCTCCTCGATCTTCTTGGAGATCTATTCGATGTAACTCTTTTTATGTGTGTTTGTCGAGATCCGATGAATTGTGGGTTTATGATCAAGATTATCTATGAACAATATTTGAATCTCCTCTGAATTCTTTTATGTATGATTTGTTATCTTTGCAAGTCTATTCGAATTATCAGTTTGGTTCGGCCTACTATATTGATCTTTCTTGCAATGGTAGAATTGCTTAGCTTTGGGTTCAATCTTGCGTTGCTCGATCCCAAAGGATGTAAAAGGGAAACGACACGTATTGTATTGTTGCCATCGAGGATAAAAAGATGGGGTTTATATCATATTGCTTGAGTTTATCCCTCTACATCATGTCATCTTGCCTAATGTGTTACTCTATTCTTATGAACTTAATACTCTATATGCATGTTGGATAGCGGTCGATGTGTGGAGTAATAGTAGTAGATGCAGAATCGTTTCGGTCTACTTGTCGCGGACGTGATGCCTATATACATGGTCATGCCTAGATATTCTCATAACTATGCACTTTTCTATCAATTGCGCGACAATAATTTGTTCACCCACCGTAATACTTATGCTATCTTGAGAGAAGCCACTAGTGAAACCTATGGCCACCGGGTCTATTCTCCATCATATAAGTTTTCAATCTATTTTTACTTTGTAATCTTTACTTTCAATCTATATCATAAAAATACCAAAAATATTTATCTTATTATCTCTATCAGATCTCACTTTTGCAAGTGACCGTGAAGGGATTGACGACCCCTTTATCGCGTTGGTTGCAAGGTTCTTATTTGTTTGTGTAGGTACGAGGCGACTTGCGTGTAGTCTCCTACTGGTTTGATACCTTGGTTCTCAAAAACTGAGGGAAATACTTACGCTACTTTGCTGCATCACCCTTTCCTCTTCAAGGGAAAAACCAACGCAAGCTCAAGAGGTAGCATGGAGTGCCACGCTGACTGGTTGGCTGTTGTGCTGGTGCGGTGACAGAGTCTTCACGAAGATCTGCATGCCACTACGCAGGTGCTTGCTTAGTTGGCCTGGAAGCTGCATGCCGCCACGCAGGTGCTCCCCTAGTTGGCGGGCTGATTGCCGTGTTGGCCTGTCTGCGGCCCTGCAAATGCCCCCGGCAAGGGCCTTGCCGGGGTTTCGTATGCATCCCCGGCAAGGGTCTTGCCGGGGTCTTCAGCTGTCCCCAGCAAGAGGTCTCGCCGGGGGTCTTTGTCTTCTGGTTGTTATCTAGTCTTGCAGTCCTTTGGTCTTCACAAAGATCTGTATGCCACCATGCAGGCGCCTCCCGAGCCTTGGTTCTGATGTTGTTGATGGTGTCAGGACTCTTAGGCTCAAGGGTGGAGGCTTTGCTGGTGTTGGGCAAGTCGCCCCGGAAGGCTCTTGCCGGGCGTGTGTAGGCCGCCCCGGCAAGGGTCTTTCCAGGGGAATCCACCTTGCCCCTTTTCTCTTCATGCTTCTGGCTTCAGTGCTGCCTTGGCAGCCTTGTATCTTCCCTTCCTCCGCCCTATCGAGCCCGACCGCAGGCGCGGCTACGACTGCCCGTGCACAAGTAAAGGGGTACAGAAAAGGCACTTATTTTCGTACACCGACAAGAGCCCCAGGCCTAGGCCGCACACAAGCGCAAGGCGTTTGTTTGGGCCAGGCCTAGAACGGTGCGCGGGCATGCGTGGCAGAGTTTTTACTTTGGTAACTCCCTCGCCAGTTGTGATTCCCCAAGATCTGCACTTAGTGCATGACATGGGGATCGTGCGTGGGATGGTTGCATCACGCTTTCGTCACCCCGTGGTGAATAATAAAGAGGTGGCCCGCGTCTTCCCCATAAAAGAGAGGAAGCCGCAGGGGCGCGGCTCATTTACAAAGTGGGCTTGGTCATGGCCTTTATGGTGCCCACGTCCCACGATCATGGGGTGGAAAACGGTCATCCCACTTGTCTTCTTGATTCTGGCCGCCCGCCACGTGTCCCCCATGCCTCAAGGAGGGTAGGTGGCGAATATGGAGGGCATGGGATTTAACACCGAGGCGGGAAACCAAGCGTCGCTGAATGGAGCAACGGGTCGGTCCTAATTCACTGCGCCTCTAGCGCCCAGATTAGTTGAGCGGGGCGGTTGTGCTTAGGTTGGGGAACCGAGCTCCAGCCTCGCCCCCCTGTAAAAGGGGAAGAGGGACGGCATCCTTCTGCATCCATCTCCTTCTTGCTTGGCCTCTTTCTTCCGCTTGCCATGGTGAGAGGGCGCGCCGGCGCTCCAGTGGCGGCGGCGAGGGCTTCCGCTCGACAGCGTGTCCCCCCCCCCTCCAGAGCCCATGGTGGCGGAGCCTGCCGTGAGAGGAGGACGAGGGAGGGGGTGAGGTCGGGGCCACTGCGGTGCTCGGGGGAGAGGAGGACGGGGCGGCGCACCGGCCGCGCTTCCGCCAGCGGCTCCCCTCCTAATGGAGGGCCACGTCAGAGACCAGCCCCGTGAGTTCTTCATCAGATGTACAAGCCAGTGTGTGGTCACCTTCGCCTCCCCACCCCGTTCGCTCGGGAAATGGAGCTCGATCTACCGCAGGCCTTGAGGTTGCACATGAGGGGCTGTGGGAATGGCGGCTGTCGGCGTTCTGGGAACGGGGGTCCCCAGACTTGCCTGCCTGCGGCCTGCAGGGTGGCTCATAGGAGGCCCAGGACAGCCCATCTTCATCAACGCAAGCTCAAGACCCTCGCGAGGGGCCAAGCCTCGCGGGGCGGACGACTAGGAGCTTCCTCAGACACAGCCTCGTCAGGCTGGCTCATGAGGAGGCGGAGAGTTCAAGGCAGGGTACCTCGCGAGGTGCCCATGACGCAAGCCATGACGACCAAGGGCGCCAGTCGGGCGCCAGCCCGCGCAGCGTCCTCCTTTCCTCTTTGGTGCAAAGGGAGCAATTGCAGGCCAGAGCATCAAGCAAAGGAATCTGTTTTGGTGCAACAAGACCAAGACCAGCCCCAACAGTTGGTAGGGAGTCATCGTGGAGCCCAAGCAGGCGTCATCACCAGAGCCTTTGGCAAGCGAGGACCAACTTTAGTCAGGATAAGTGTACCCGCTGTTCCCCTTCAAAATGGCTAATTGTTGGCGCCCTTCCGCTCAATATTTGGGAAGAGGCCCAGGGCCTTCGTCTATATAAGTAGAGCTAGCCACCATGGTAGACGGACAGACGGAGATAAGGACAATCGGATAGGATCGAAGAGATCAAGACGATCCGCATCCAGATCAGAGAGAGATAGAGACCGGTCCTCAAGCTAGAGCTGACGGGACACCGCTTAGCAGTTCATCACACCCACCAAGAACAGACCCTCATGAGGCTGTTCTTCCCTATCTTATTCCTCATCAGCCCAAGAGGCAATCGACCACACCACAAACTAGAGTAGGGTATTACACCACAACAGTGGCCCGAACTAGTATAAATCCCGTGTCTCTTGTGCTGTTCTTCTTAGTAGTTTAGGTCCCTGCCATTCGGCGAGGTACGAGACGGTGGAGGGTTGGATCTCCGTGCGCACCCCAGAGTTCGAACCTTAAGTGCAGCCGGAACCCGAAATCCGACATTTGGCGCGCCAGGTAGGGGTGCGCCGGAATTTGCCTTTCGTCACCTCGTTCTTCCTCGACCACCGCAACCATGTCTGACGCTCGTCGGGCCCGCGCCGAGCGCCAAGCCGCCCTCGCCTCCCATTTTCACGTGACGGCTCCGTCCGGCGGGCGTCCTCATCGTTCCTCGCTTGCCGTTAACGCCGCCACCCGGCCCGCGGGAACGAGCAACAAGCGCTGCCCCAAAGACACCGTCCATGAGGCGGGACGGCCGCACCGCCACGCCGCCGCCACCCCGCTGGTTCTTCGTCACGCACGCCCGCGTCGCCATGGAGGCTCGAGCTGCGCCATCGCGCCAACGAGCTCTGCGCTACCGCCCGTCGGCAGCGTCACGAAGAATGGCTCGACCAAGTCGCCCGAACTTCGTCCGCGCTGCAGAGGCGACCTCGCGCCGTCCGTCTCGCTGCACCGCACCCGCCCAGCTGGCGATGAAACTCGAGGGCGCCTCACCGCCTCCTCCTCAAGACGGGCGCCACAGCCCCAAAGCGCGGTCCCTGGGCGGAACCCGTTCCGCCAGGTGCCGGCGCGGCAAGAGCAGAGCTGCCAAGAAGTGCCTCGCCCGCGAGAAGCTGCCCGAGCGCTCCCCGCTCCAGCACGTCAAGGCCCTGCGCTGCCCCAGCCGCGGCACAGGGAGGCCCACAAGACCATGCTCTCTGCCATCTGAGGCCCCCCACGGCCACGACGGGCTGCCGCGCCTTCACCACCGAGCTGCGCCGCGTCGCTGCCCGCCAAGTTCAAGCCGCACCTGCCTCCACGCCACGACGGCACAGCTGACCCTCACGGAGTTCCTCCAGCTCTACCGGCTGGGCATCGAGGCTGCCAACGGGATGAAAAGGTCATGGCGAACTGGTTTCCCATGGCGCTCAGGACGGGCCCTTTTGGCTCCTGAATGCGGCCCCATGCACGATCTCTTCCTTGGCCGAGATGCTGCACTCGCAATCGCCAACTTCAAGGTACTCGCGACCGGCCACCGCCGTGGCGACATGCGTCGAATCAAGCGACAGCCGGAAACCACGCAAAAGTACATCTAAGCGCTTCAACAACGCGCCTCAAGATCCCCAGGGTGACGGAGGAGGCCATCATCTCTGCCTTCTCCGACGGCATGCGCGACGTCAAGATGAAGGAGGAGCTGGCGATGCATGAAGATCTGTGGCACCTCCTTGGAGCTGTTCAACTTGGCGACCAAGTGCGCCAGGGCTGAGGAGGGGCGCCTCTCCCTCCTCGAGCTGCCAGCCGCGGATCCCGAAGAAAAGAAGTCCAAGGCCAAGGGCGTGAAGCGCAGGGGCTCTTGTGCTCATGGCCGAATCCGGACACCAAGCGAGGCAAAGATGAGCCCGAGTCCTCCAAGGGCAGCGATGCTGCGTGTACCACGACCTCCACACCCACAACACCAATGAATGTCAAGAGCTCCGGGCCGTGCACGAAGGAAGGGTCGGCGTGACGCCCGGCAGCTGACCGGGCTACGGCCGAGGAGGAGGAAGGAATGCGGGGCATTTGGGAAGACCGCGGCCCGCGCTAAGGGTGGCGCGACCAACCTCGCGAGGACCGCTGGCAAGACCCACCTCGCGAGGGGGCTGGAGGGATCAGCCTCGTGAGGATCACCCGCAAGGAAACGCGGGCCTCCCTCCGCTGCCGCCGCCACCAAGGAGAATCAAAGATCGTCATCAGGACGAGGGGGCTGGGAGCTTCCAGGAAGCGTGTGCGATCGCCTGCATCCTGGGCAAAGCACAAGCCCCAGCCTCTCAGCGCATCTTCAAGCAGTTCGCCCGCGAAGTGAATGCAGTCCTCCCCAAGCCCGAGTCCACGTGCCCTCTCAGGTGGTCGGCGTGCGCCATCACGTTCAGCTCAGCGCATCAGCTCAAGTGCGCAGCCACAACCGGAGTTCTTCCGATGCTTTGCTCCCCAATCATCAGCAACGTGCTGGTCACCAAGACCCTCATCGATGGCGGGGAAGGGCTCAACGTCCTGTCCGTGGAGACAATCAACAATCTTCAAGTGCCTTACAGTCAGCTTCAACCAACCAAGCCCTTCTCCGGAGTCACCGACGGCTCCACGGTCCCGATCGGGCAGGTCCGCCTTCCTGTCACCTTCGGGGCCCGCGACAACTACCACACGAAGCTCATCGACTTCGACGTCGCCCACATTCGCCTGCCATACAACGCCATTCTCGGGTACCCAGCGTTGGCCAAATTCATGGCCGTAACCCACCACGGCTACAACATCCTCAAGATGCCAGGAAGCGGCGGAGTCATCACGGTGCCCTGTGAAGAGAGAGATGCAGTGTGCTCCACAGGCGAGCTTTTGAGCCGCATCATTTGGAAGACCTGCACCACAGCAGCAGGAGGCGCCCGAGGCCGCACCCAAGAAGAAGAAGACATCGACCGGCCCGGCTCTTCAAGAGACAGGCCCCTCGTGGTCCACATCGGGCCAGGAGCCTCCTTCCATCGCATAGGAAGGCGCGCGGCGCCCTCCTCGGCAGGGCTCGGGGCTCTCCACAGGAGGCCGACCTCGCCAAGGTCTCGAGGGAGGCGCTTGGGCACCACGGAGGCGTGTTTACAGCACGCTTCCAAGCGTGAGCAAGGCAAGGAGGGCCGAACCCTCGGGAGTTAAATCGCTGCCAAGGCCATTCAGAGCTACAGGAGTCAAGGGTCATGAGGGCAGCCACCGCCTACTGGCTGTGGCCCCCATCCAGCGAGGATGGTGGGCTGCGTCTGCATCGACATACCAGGCTCAACCAAGCCGCATCTCAAGAGCGCCTCTGGCCCTCACGAGTGGGACGTTGCGAGGTCCGCCCCATGCAACACGCATGCCTTATGGCTCGCCAAACGCTGCCGCCAGATACCGGCGTCTCATGAGGACCATCTGGAGGCTCAAGAGGTCGCACGCCAAGAGCCTCGGGCGGAGATGAAGATGGCCCATGAGGAGCCGCCAACGCCTCCGAAGCCTCCCGAGGCCCCCGGGCCTGGAGGCTCGTGAGGATCGGCTCCCGCAGCCCACCGAGTCTGCTACATCAACAACCCTTCATCCCCAACATCACCAGGTGACATCTTTAAGTTTTATTTCCGGTGGGAGGCGCCTTGAGGCCGCATTATTCCCAGGCCGCGTGGGTCCGTCCCTGCGGCATTTATGCCTTTTATTTCATGTCGTTAATCTATCCTTTTGGGGGCGCCCCTCGGGCTGCATAATCCCCAAACCGCTCGGGCCAGTCCCAGCAGCATGTATCCTTCATGCTTTTTCCTTAGGATTATGCTCTCGCTCCACCATGCTTGTTATTTGGTGCCTTTTCCTGGGTGGCGGAATCTTGCACGTTAAAGGGGGTGCACGAGCATCGCGACTGGGGCTCCTACCGGCTCTCCGGCCCTCACCCTCTAGTCTCGTCCATGGCATCGCGACACGGCTTGCCGGCACGGTGAGACCAGCCGAGCCGGGACCCGAGGACGAGAGCTGCGTCGACCCGGCTTGCGGCGTTAAAGGGGGTGCACGAGCATCGCGACTCAGGGCTCCTACCGGCTCTCCGGCCCTCACCCTCTGGTCTTGTCCATGGCATCGCGACCTGGCTTGCCAGCAATGGCTGAGACCAGCCCGAGAGCCGGGACCCGAGGACGTAGAGTTGCGTCATCTAATCCAGCTTGCGCATTAAAGGGGGGGTGCCTGAGCATCGCGACTCAGGGCTCCTACCGGCTCTCCGGCCCTTACCCTCTGGTATTGTACATGACATCGCGACCTGGCTTGCCAGCGACGGCTGAGACCAGCCCGAGAGCCGGGACCAAGACGTGAAAGCAACGGCATCCGGCCAAATTTGCGAGGAACACACTTTCGAAGATAAGGCCCGAGCTAGGCGCAACCCGCCTTGAGGTAGGGCCTCGTGGAGTCCCGCTACCGCTCACGGGTGCCCAGATACACCTCGTCCAGCCCCTACTGCGGCCCACGTGTCGGGGTGGGGCTGTATCGCCCGTGGGCTCCTTCCGGAGGGGAGCCCCTCCCACGTTCCAGTGGAAGCACCATGCTCCGCTACTGGCGACATCGCCGAGGAGCGGCTATGCCCGCACACATGCGGAAGCGCTTTGCTCCGCTGGTGATAAACAAGCGAGGGTGGCCTCGGGTCGCATCAACCTCGGGGAGCCCAGCTCAGTGTCTAGCCTCGTTACCGCGCCTCCCTCGGGAGCGCCCGTGCGAGGGCTGAGCACGGGGCTGCGCTGAGGTCACGCCCAGACGACGCCACCCAGCCCGAGCCCTCGGGCCTGGTTCGTCGACGTTACTCCCAGCGGAGCCAAGGTACGCATGCCGTTTGAGCGTCAAGGGGGACTCCTGAGCATCGCGACTCAGGAGCCTAACTGGTCACGTATCCCCTCACCCCTTAGTTCCGAAAGGCTAACGGCGGTTGAGATATGCGCAGGGCTGGGCTCTGCAGACGTAGAACGGTGGGTCCGCCCGCGTCTCACCTCCCTACTTGTTGTTCGTGCACCAAGGGGGACTCCTGAGCATCACGACTCAGGAGCCTAACTTGTCACGTAGCCCCTCACTCCTTGGTCCTGTCCTGGTTTCCGGTCGGGGCTAACGGCGGCTGAGGTATGCGCGGGGCCGGGCTCTGCCGGCGTAGAACATAAGCAAGTAGGAAGCACAAATTTCAAGGAATTCAAAAGAAAATATTACAGTCCACACTGTTATCGCAATACCAAACGCAAGTTTAAACGCCTCCCCGAGGCATGATACACGTCTTGAGGAATTAAAAGCAAGACAGGAGCCACAACGGAGTCACTTGTCGGCGGTGGAGCAGCGTGGAGTGGGCTCGCCTCGTGAAGCAGCAGGGCCGGCAGCGCCTCGCTTCGGCTTGGTGCTGAAGGACCGGAACTTCCCCAACAGAGCCTCTACGCGACCCCTCACAGCCTCGGCAGCGGCAGCTGCATGCTCGCCGCTTGCCGGCTCCAGCAGGCTGTCCATGTCGACGCTGGGATCGCGAAGATAGATGTGGGTGAGGATCCGCGTCAGTGCCCTAGAAGACAGGACACGCGCCTCGGCCTCAGCCGTGGGGCCAAGACCAAGGGAGACATCTTCAATAGCACGAATCAGGAAGGGAAGCAGCTTGGCGGGGCCGTCCTCTGCGCCGGCCAGTGGGCTCTCCAGGCCGCTATCATAAAGCTCCCTCAGCAAGGCGCGAGCCTTCACCTCCATATCCATGAAGGCCACGCGATCTTCGGCAAGAACCCGCGCCATGGCGCCCAGCTCGACCTTCCTCGCCTCCAGTTCCTGCTCCAGCGCGTCTAGGCGGTCACGACGTTTCTTCAGCTTGGCCTCCCGGTCCTTGGTGGCCGCCTCGCAAGCCTTCATGCTTTCCTCCTGCTCCTGGCGGAGGCGGGCCTCCTCGACGAGCTGGTTCTGCAGGCCCTTCAGCTCGCCCTCCAGCGTCTCACAGCGACCTTGTGTCGGTGTACTAGAGTAGGGGTACCCTAGTATCCCGAACTTCGTGCACTGACGATTCTGGCCCACGGCAGGCTGGCGGATGACCGCCAAGATCCTCGGCGGCTCCTTTGGAGCCATTCAAGAACAAAGTAATCAAGACCCGGCAAGAGGAGCTTGCCGGGAAGGCCACTCAGTATGAAGGAAACAAGGCCACGATAAGAGGAGCTTACTGGAAGGCTTGGTGAGCGATAAGCTCAGCGCGACAAGAACCTTGCAGCTGACAAAGTACTCGCGCAGGCAAGTGACCCCTCTTCATCTCCGCTCTAGCTCACCCGCCTAGCGTGTCACCACGGGCTCTCCCAAGAACGCTGCGTGTCGACGGGCTGTGCAGCAATGGGGAAGCGGCGATAAGCGGGCTGACGAGCTACCATCGTGGCAAACGGAGGCGCACTTGACGGTCCCTGTTACCTAATCGTTCGAGGCATCGAGACGGGCATTGATGACTCTTGTCCCTTGCCGTCGAGTTAGGTATAGATCACTGTACATTTATGCAAGCGGTGTACCAACCTATGTTTTTACTATTTTACCCTTGTCTACTTGGCACATGTGGTGACCCCTTGTGCCTATAAAAGGAAGCCCAAGTGCAACGTAGAAAAGGGTTCGGTCCGGCTCCGGCTTAGTTCATGATACTCTTACGAAACCACATTCAGGCAAGGTCTTCTAGCTCCCATTGCTCCCTAGCAAGAACACAAGATAATCCACAGAGTAGCAGTAGGAGTATTATCTCTCCTGAGAGCTCCAAAGCTGGGTAAATCTGCTCGTGTGCATCGCCTCGATCCGCTCTTTGTGCAATCTCCGCCCCCCTCTGAACCACAAGGGACCCAGATCCCGTAGGTGTTCGTGGGACACGACCAGTTTCTCCCCGACATCTTTGGCGCGCCAGGTAGGGGCCGTCGAGGCTATGTCAACCCGATCCGGCGGTCACACGAGCAACTTCATCGACATCTTCGTCAACATGGCGCCGAAGAAGAAGTCTTCGGCAGCAGCAGAGCCGTCCGCGTCGAACCCACCCCCACCGGAGCTGTCAAGTGGTGGTGGAAACGCTGGCGGAGGGACCGGCGTCATCGAGAGAGCCCACAATGCCGCCAGGTCCAAGGACAAGGCAGCACAGGCGTCGGTGTCCGAGTCCGCACCGCGTCCTTCGCAGGAGGCGCGGGATCGACAGCGTCATGATGCTCGTGGCACCATACTCTCATTGGATCAAGGCCAAGCTGGAGGATCCCGAGGCCCTCAAGACCCGCATGCACTTCAGCATGCCGGTACGAGTGGAGTATTTGTCGCTTGGATGCTGCTGCTCCTCCTAACTTGGTTAGGAGTCCGAGCACCTCCCGTTCCTCGCTGCGTACGCCATTGCCACCCACCACACCAGCAGAAGCCTTGGCAAGAGCACAACTACTTCTAGACTACCCTCCAACGGCCGACAAGGTCGACGAATGGAGAGCCACAATTCAGAGTCTCATCGGCTTCGCCAACGGCGACGTCCCACGGCAACCGAGTGCCTCGCAGCCGCGGCAAGGCGACAAGGCGCGAGCTGATGGCGACGAGACTTGCGGGGGTGCAGCTACCGTGCACTCCCCTTCCCGAAGGCCAAGATCACCAGCTCCTCGGATCCACATCGACAGCGACTCCACTGCGTCATCGGATCCACGAGCTCGTCGTGATCAACGCCAAGTTCTTAAGGAACGACAAGAAGAAGACGCTCGGACCCGCATCGAGCGTCGAAGAGAAGCGCGGCGTCAATCTGACCAGCGCGCCGGGCCCACTGTCGATATGCATGCGCCAGGGGAACCAGGCGACTTGCCGTACACGGTAGGTTGCCCTGCGTTCACTCGTGAGCTGCGGCAAGTCCGGTGGCCCGACAAGAAAAACTTCAAACCAGATGTGCCGGAGAAGTATGATGGCAGGACACACCCATCGGAGTTCCTCAGCATCTACACCATCGCGGTGCAGGCTGCGGGAGGACGAGACGACAAGATCCTCGCCAACTACTTCCCTCTAGTGCTCAAGCCAAACGTCAGATCTTGGCTCATGCACTTGCCGGATGGCTCTATTTCTTCTTGGGCAGACCTGTGCCATCAGTTTGTCGGCGCCTTTACAGGCGGCCACAAACCCCATGGCCAGGAGAGTGACCTTCACCTGCTTGCCCAGAAGGAGGGAGAGTCCCTGCGCAAATTCATCCAGAGATTCAGTCGAGTGCACTACAACATCCTAGACGTCCACCCTGCGGCGGTGATCGGTGCATTTCATCGTAATGTGCGAAACCGCAGGATGAGGGAGGAGATGGCGATGTGCAAAGTGAAAGACGTCAGCGAGCTATACGCCCTGGCCGATAAGTGTGCACGCGCTGAAGAAGGAAGAAGACTCCCAGGAGAGAACGTGGGAGCTGAGTCTGACAGTGAGGAGACCGCCCCGGCAAGGAAGAGCCGGCGGCGAAACAACAGAAAGAAGAAAAACCAAGAAGTACTAGTTGTCGAGCAGTCCGGCAAGGATGGTGGCGCCGGCAAGGCTAAGGCTGGCGACTCCGGCAAGGAGGTTGCCACTGACACCAACCGCCAAGCTGTGGCGGCTGCCGACAAGCAAGGCAGCTCCGACAAGCAGTACTACAAGATCCACCGCACCAAGGGCCACGATCTCCAGAGCTGCAAGAAAGTCGAGCAGCTTGTTGAGCTACAGAGAGCTGAGTACGAGCGGCGAGACAAGGAGAAGGCCCAAGAAGGTGCAGGTACAGCAAGTAAGAAGAGACCCGGTCGGGGAGGACGCCGCGGCAAGGCCAAGCAGCGGCAAGGAGACAGACCTCCCCGCGGCCGCGACAAGGAAGAAGACGAAGATGAAGATGACAAAGACATGGAAGACGAAGTTGACGAGCAAGAGTTTCAGAAGGCAACGGAGGTCCTTTGTGTTGACGGTGGTGCTTCTCTGCATACCTCGCACCGCCAACTCAAGCAATGGATGCGTGAGGTCAATGCAGCAGAACCATCCATAGAGTCACGGAAACCTCGGAAGTGGTCCAGCACGCCCATCATCTTTGACATTGAAGATCACCCTGATCTCATCACTGCAGTCGGGTGCTTGCCGATGTTGGTCTCACCAACCATCCGCAACCTCAAAGTCACAAAGATGCTGGTTGACGGCGGGGCCGGCCTGAATTTGATCTCCTCTGCAGTGCTCCAAAAACTTCAAATCCGTGATAGAGAGCTCGAAGAAACTGGTACATTCCAAGGAATCAACCCAGGAAGGAGCAAGCCCAAAGGGAAGATCACGTTGCCGGTAACATTAGGTAGCAAGCTCAACTTCAGAACTGAGAGGATCACATTTGACGTTGCCGACTTCCCATTGCCATACAATGGCATACTTGGTCGTCCAGCACTTGCCAAATTCATGGCAGCCTCTCATTATGCTTACAACCTACTCAAGATGCCCGACCCGATAAGCGTCATTTCTGTCCATGGCGACAAGAAGGATGCGCTTATCTGCGCCGACAAGATCTATCGGGATGCAGCAGCTGTGACAGATAGCAAATCACTTGCCGCTGAAGCTCCCGGGGGGAAGAAGACCACCAAGTCCGGCAAGAGCACTAATGCCCACTCCAGCAAGCGCACCTCTTCGGAGTGCTGCGCTACCGTCGAGGACGCACCATCGAGCTCCACCGGCAAGTACAAGAAGAAGATGGCAGCTCCGCCGAAGACCAAGAGAGTGCCCGCCAAGGAGGACGGTGATCGGTGGTACCTTCAACATCGGTGCCACTCTGGACCCTAAATAGGAAGGCGAGCTCGTTGCTTTCTGCAGGCGAATGTCAATGTGTTTGCATGGCAACCATCGACATCCCGGTGTTCGTGAAAGTAATTGAGCACCACCTAGCTGTCTGTCCTCACGCGCGGCCCGTCAAGCAAAAAGTTAGGAAACAAGCAGTGGAGCGCCAAGAGTTCATAGCAGAAGAAATCAAGAAGTTGGAAGCAGCAGGGCTCGTCAGGGGAGTACTCCATCCCACGTGGTTGGCCAATTCGGTAGTTGTACGCAAGGCTAATGGGAAATGGAGACTTTGTATTGACTTTACAGATGTTAACAAAGCTTGTCCCAAAGACCCATTTCCGTTGCCACGTATCGACCAGATTGTTGACTCCACGGCTGGATGTGATCTGCTTTCGTTTCTTGATGCATATTCAGGATATCATCAGATCTTCATGGCAGAAGAGGATGAAGAGAAAACCGCATTCATTACACCATGTGGCACGTACTGCTTCATACGGATGCCTTTCGGTTTAAAGAATGCTGGTTCAACTTTTGGAAGAGTAGTCCATGATGCCTTTGAGCCACGAGATACGTAAATGTAGAAGCCTACATGGATGATATAGTGGTCAAAAGCAAGGACAAAGCAACTCTGGTTCAGGATTTGGATGAAACATTTGCAAATCTGCGCAAGATCAACCTCAAGCTCAACCCCGAGAAGTGCGTATTTGGAGTCCCTTCCGGCAACCTTCTCGGGTTCTTTGTGTCCCAGCGGGGAATCGAAGCCAATCCCGACAAGATCAAGGCCATTGAGCAGATCGAAGCACCAAAGCGCGTCAAAGATGTCAGAAGACTTGCCGGTTGCGTGGCTGCTCTCAGCAGGTTTATCACTAAGTCTGCTGAGCGCATCCTGCCGTTTTTCAAGATTTTGAAAAAGGCAGGTCCAATGAAATGGACTCCCGAAGCAGAGGCTGCGCTGCAGGACTTGAAGAGATACCTGTCCTCCGCTCCAATACTTATCGCACCTAGGCCACAAGAGAAGTTGCTATTGTATATAGCGGCAACCAATCAAGTGGTTAGTGCTGCGTTAGTAGCGGAGAGGGAGGCAGATGATGAGCCGGCAACCGAAACAAGCGCATCCAGCGACAAGCAAGGAGCTTCGCCGTCAAGCTCTGGTCCCGACAAGGACAGATCTGCGCAGGATAGCGACAAGGTTCAGAAAAGGATGGTGCAGCGCCCAGTCTACTTTGTTAGTTCCCTTTTGCAGGGGGCTAGATCAAGGTACTCTGGTGTGCAGAAGCTGCTTTTCGGCCTCCTCATGGCCTCGAGAAAGCTGCGCCATTACTTCCAAGCACATGAGATAACAGTGATCACTCGCTTTCCGCTGAAGAGGATATTGCAAAATCCAGAAGCGACGGGCAAGATTGTCGAGTGGGCACTGGAACTGTCAAGCTTTGGCCTCAAGTTTGAAAGCACTTCAACTATTCAAAGCAGAGCATTGGCAGAATTCATAGCAGAGTGGACGCCAACGCAAGATGAAGAAATTCCAGAGACGAGCATCCCGTCGAGGAGGCAAATAAAGAGTGGCTGATGTACTTTGATGGTGCCTTTTTACTGCAAAGGCGCCCGGTGCGGCGACGTCTTGCTTATCGCACCCACCGGAGAGCACCTCAAGTACATAGTCCAGATGCACTTTCCCAAGGAACAAGCAACAAATAATACTGCAGTATGAAGGTTTGCTTGCGGGACTTCGTGGATTGCGGTAGACCTTGGGATCAAGAAGCTCATTGTCGAGGGGACTCGCAACTTGTCGTCCGCCAAGTAAATAAAGATTATCAGAGTCCGTTGATGGAAGCCTACGCCGATGAAGTGAGGAAGCTAGAAGAGCACTTTGAAGGCTTGCAAATGGAACACGTTCCAAGAGCTCAGAATGATATAGCTGATGGCCTCTCCAAATGTGCCGCACTTAAGTTACCTGTGGAACCAGGAATTTTTGTGCTCAAGCTGACTCAGCCAACCGTATCACCGTCAACGGACAGAGCAAGAAGAGAAAATTGGTTTCGGCGACTACTTTCCGGCAGAGCTCCACTGGAGCCGCCGCCAAGAAGGTCCCTAAAATCAATACAAATATCACTGAGGAGCAGTCTGCTCCGACAAACCCTGTGGTTTGTCTCGTTGAAGCAGACGCTCCCGACAAGTTTTGCTCCGGCAAGCTTGCCGGGGATCATCAAGCTCCGGCAGAACCACAGGTTCTTGCCGTGGAAGCTAATGTTCCCACAGTGGTAGATGACCCTCTGGTCCTTGTTGTCGAGCCACAGGCTCCAGCATGGGCACAGCAAATCGTCCATTTCCTCCAGACAGGAGAACTTCCCGAGGAGCAAGAAGAAGCGGAAAAAGTAGCCCGAAAGTCAAGTATGTACCAGTTTGTTGACAACATCCTGCATGTAAGAAGACTCAACGGTGTGAAATTGAAGTGTATTTGCGGGAAGATGGGCAAGAAGCTGTTGGCGAAGATACATGGAGGCATATGTGGTCACCACATCGGCGCAAGAGCACTTGCAAGCAAAGCTTTCCGACAAGGTTTGTTACGGCGAAGCCCTCCAGGATGCAACTGCACAAGTAACCAAGTGTGAAGCGTGCAGTTCCATTCAAACACATACACCAGCCAGCTCAAGCTCTCCGGACAATCCCTTTATCCACGGCCCTTTTTGATGCAGGGGCTCGACATCCTCGGCCCCTTCCCCGAAGTTGTCGGGGCTTTGAGTACTTGTACGTCGCAATCGACAAGTTCACAAAGTGGCCGGAAGTGGAACCAGTGAGGAAGGTGACCGCACAGTCAGCCATCAAGTTCTTCAGGTCAATTGTTTGCCGTTTTGGGATTCCTAACCGGATCATCACCGACAACGGCACACAGTTCACGAGCCGCACCTTCATGCAGTACGCTCAAGATCTTGGCGCCAAGATCTGCTTTATACATTGCTCATCCGAGAAGCAACGGTCAAGCAGAGAGAGCAAACACTGAAGTGCTGCGGGGACTCAAGACCAGAACTTTCGACGAGCTGCGCAAGTGTGGAAGAAACTGGATCGAGGAGCTGCCGGTGGTTCTTTGGTCGATCAGACGACGTAAATCGAGCCAGCGGCAGACACCTTTCGCTCTAGTCTATGGAGCAGAGGCAGTTCTCCCCATGGAACTCGTGTACGGGTCACCACGAGTGCTCGCTTACGATGAGCTTGAGCAAGAGCAGCTGCGGCAAGATGGCCTTATTTGCTCCTCGAGGAAGATCGTCTTCGGTCAGTATGAGCTGCTCGTTATCAGCAAGCTTTGCGCCGCTACCATAGCCGCAAAGTTAATGCCGAAAGCTTCGAGGAAGGCGACCTTGTTCTTCGGCGCATTCAATCCGCCAAGAATTCCAACAAGTTGACGCCAAAGTGGGAAGGCCCTTATCGGGTAAAACGAGTCACTAGGCCCGGCGCTGTCCGCCTTGAGACAGAAGATGACGTTCCGGTGAGCAATTCCTGGAATATAGAGCATCTTCGCAAGTTCTACCCATAAGGCGCGGTTGCCGGAACCTGTTCCGCCAACCACCCTTTTGTACAAGTCTTGCCGCCGTTGCATGTAATCCTTTGTACAAAGCCGGGCGCAGACCCCGTGCATCAGTAAAGCCTATATGTTGCGTACAACTTGTCAATACATGCCCTCATAATCATATATGCATGTGTTTACTAACATTTTGTGCAGCACCCGTACCCGGTAAGCGATGACAGAAGATAATGGTGTGGGCCGCCAAGCGTCGCTCGAGGAACTGTCGCCATGCCGGGAAATGGGCAACAGACAGAGAAGCTAAGTTGCTAAGTTTAAACGATCAGTTTTAAAATTTTAAAAGTTATCTTCCTCGAACGATAGTACTTTGTATGGAAAACCTGTGCGCGAAGGAACCGACTCGCGACTATTTTGCGCCCTTACTTTGTTTCGAGTCCGCTCAACAACTTAAGTGTGCTGCAACTAGTTGCGACAAGGTTGCTTGTCGGAGGCGGCATCGCCCGAGCTCTTGAAGTTCCGCACTCGGCGCTCGCGGCAAAGGTGTTTGCACTGACAAGTTCCCCTGAAAGCGTAGGGTATAAACATACAAAGGAAGAAATCGAGTAAAGGAAATAACATTACATTCGATTACCTAAGATAGTGTATATTACGTAATAACTTGTCGCAGATCTAATAGACTTTTTTCACCTAAACATGATCTACAGCGACAAGGGAAAGATAAGCTTGGCGGCCTAATCCACGCGATCGCCATCGAGCCTCTTGACTCCGCTCACCCTGTCCACAATGGGTGCGACAAGGGCCTTGAGTGCTTCAACGTCTGCGGATGGAGCCAGGGACTTGAGGACTTTGGTGAAGTCGACGCCTGGGTTGCGGAAGGCCACCTTCATCAACACCTTCTGGAGAGCCCCGGCGCAAACTTGGCGCGACTCCTCCGCCAGTTGCTTTGGGATCTCCTCCCGGAGCCGCTGGAGACCCGTCAGCACGCCCTTGAAGAACAAGCTGAGCTTGACGCTGGGTTGGAGGTTCTCGTCGGAGGAATACCCAAGATCCACCATCCCCAGCTCCATCAGCTCATTATGGATCTGCTTTGCTTCTGTTGGCGCCAAGATCTGCTTTGCTTCTGTTGCTCATCTGAGAAGCAACGGTCAAGCAGAGAGAGCAAACGCTGAAGTGTTGCGGGGACTCAAGACCAGAACTTTCGACAGGTTGCACAAGTGCGGAAGAAACTGGATTGAGGAGCTGCCGGTGGTTCTTTGGTCGATCAGGACGACGCCAAATCGAGCCACTGGCCAGACACCTTTTGCTCTAGTCTATGGAGCAGAAGCAGTTCTCCCCACGGAACTCGTATACGGATCGCCTCGAGTGCTCGCTTATGATGAGCTTGAGCAAGAGCAGCTTGTGACAAGATGACGACCGCTCCTTGAGGAGGATCGTCTTCAGTCAGACGAGCTGCTCGCTACAAAGCTTTCTTGCCGCTACCATAGCTGCAAAGTTCATGCGGAAAGCTTCGAGGAAAGGCGACCTTGTTCTTCGGCGCGATGCCTTGCCGGGAAGCAAACGACAGAAAAAGCTAAGTTGCCAAAGTTTGAGCAAACAGTTTTTAAAATTTTAAGTTATCTTCCTCGAACGATAATGCTTTGTATGGAAAACCTGGCAATGCGTAAAGGAACCAACTTCGTAGCTAGTTTGCGCCCTTACTTTGTTTCGAGTCCGCTCAACAACTTAAGTGAGCTGCAACTAGTTGCGACAAGGTTGCTTGTCGGAGGCGGCGTCGCCAGCAGGCTGCTGAAGTTCCGCACTCAGCGCTCGCGGCAAGGATGCCTGCGCCGACAAGTTCCCTAAAAGCATAGGGCACAAACATACAAAGGGAGAAATCGAGTAAAGGAAATAACATTGCATTCGATTGCCTAAGATAGAGTATATTACAAAAATGACTTGTCGTAGATCTAACGAATTGTTTTTAAACATGCTTTACAGCGACAAGAGAAAGATAAGCTTGGCGGCCTAGTCCACGCGGTCGCCATCGAGCCTCTTGACTCCGCTCACCCTGTCCACAATGGGTGCGACGAGGGCCTTGAGCGCTTCAACATCAGCAGGTGGAGGCAGGGACTTGAGGACTTTGGTGAAATCGACGCCTTTGGGTTGCGGAAGGCCACCTTCATCGGCACCTTCTAGAGAGCCCGGCGCAAACTTGGCGCGACTCCTCCGCCAGATTGCTTTGGGATCTCCTCCGGAGTCAGCTGGAGACCCACAAGACGCCCTTGAAGAATAGACTGAGCTTGACGCTGGGTTGGAGGTTCTCGTCGGTGGAGTACCCAAGATCCACCATCCCAGCTCCATCAGCTCATTATGGATGCCGTGGCGGCGGTGTCCACAAGACCTTACATCCGATGCATTATCTTGTCTCCGAGATTATTCAGGCAGTCACAGCATTTGACAGCAGCTCCTCGTTGGCCTTGATCTTCTCCAACAGGCTCGCTTCCCGCTCCTTGGCGCCGTCCAGCGTCTCCGTCAAGGTGGTCAGCTTCAGCTCCAGATCAACCTTGGAGTCCTTGGCGGCATCGATCTCTTTGATCTTATCAGCGAGACGACCCTGCAACTCACCAAGAGTGTAGGCGTCCTTCTCGCCAAGGCTTCAACCCGGCGACCTCCTCGGCGCTCTTACGGAGGTGGACTCCAGCTGAGCCACCCTCGTCTCCAATTCCTTCTTGGCGGCCTCGGCAGCCGCAGCGACATCCTTTGCCTCACAAGTGGCCCGCCAATCGATTGCTCGCGCACAGCGAGATCTTCCTCATAACTGTCGAGGTTGATCTTCCGCTGCGCCAGCTCCCCTTCTTGCGCGGAGAGCTTCTCGCCGACAAGCCTCTGCTGCTCCTCGACCTCGGCCTTCTCCAAGATGAAGGCCGTGCGCTCTTCAGCAAGCTGCTCCCGCGCCTCTGCTATGTCCCGGAGGGTTTCTTTGTTGGCACGCCAAGCTCTTCCGCGCGTTTCTCCAAGTCAGCTCCCGCCCTCGCGACAAGCGCCTCCCTGGACTCCAGTTTGGCTTGGCGGGCGCGGTAGAGCGACAACAACCTCTTCAGCAGCTGCTCCTCCTCAGGCTCACCACTGCTGCTGCTCGGAGCATCAACCAGCGACAGCCCAGCGGAAGCGAGCAGTTCCGCGTCGAAGGTCTCCCCTTCGGCCGGTGCCCTGGAGTTTGACGCCCACGGAAGCTTGATGAAGACGCCTTCGCCGGCCTTCAGATAGGCACCGGGCTGGGGCTCTTCGGAGTCTGGCGCAGCATCGGTGACGGGGGGATCGGCGGTCGGTGCAGCGCCTGGCGCTCCTGCGGCCTCGGGGCGTCGATGCGATCACCGGACCCCTCTCCAGCCTCTGCGCCGGCAGCCTTGGCGGCCTCATCGTCGGCGGACCCGTCGGCGCCGGCCTCCTCCTCCATGTTGGCGGCGTCGTCATTGTCGCCGCGGGCGTCCTCCTCGCCGGCAGTCTCAGTCTCCATCAGCTCTCCGGATGATGGATCTGATAATCAGAAAAAGAAAAGAACAAGTCAAACAAATGCTCAGAAAGCAAAGACCCAAGGGAAATTTTCAGTCAAGAAGATTACCTGCGATGGGATCTGTTGTCGCGGTCTCCACCCCCGGAGGATCGTCGGCGCCGCCCCTTGTCGGATAAGCTCCCCTTGTCGGAGAGGCTTCCCTTGCCGGAGAGCGCTCCCTTGGCGGAGAGTTCTCCCTCGGCGGCGTAGTTCAAGCAAGCAGAACTTCAGGAGTGACTTCCGGGGCCTCCTGATGAGGCTGCTCTGCTCCTACACAGATCGACAAGTCAGATATCTGTAAAGAAGAAGCACCCAAGCACACCGAACCGTAAGAAGTAAATCAAACACTTACGCTGGGGGCTGTGCTGCGGGCTGCTCTATTGGAGGGTTGCCGGGTCCGGCAAAGGAGTCTCAGACGTGCCCCCTGTCGCCACAGGGGAATCATCTGGGACGACAACCACCGGGGTCTTGGCCCTCTTCGACGCCCTCTGAGCTAACGTCCTGAAGAAGGAGAAGATTCAGAGTGAAGCCAGTCAGATATAAAATAAAGCAATAAGTTGAGGGATTACAAGTAACAACGACAAGATCTTACTCTTCTTCCTCTTCCTCGGAGCTGAGGGCGGAGAGGTCAAATTCCGCTCCGGCGCGACGAATTGGAGGAGGAGATTCCCTCGGACGCTTGGCGGGTGCAGGGGCCGCGACTCCAGAAGACCCTGCTCCCGTCGCCGTGGCGGCATGGGGCGCTCCCGCGGCGACAGTGCTTGCCGCGGTAGAGCGCGTCGAGCGGCGATGTTGCTGTTGGGCAGTCTGCCGCCCCACCACTTCTTTGGTCCTGCGGAGGCGTCTCCTTGGCGGGGCCGCGGGCTCCTCCTGCGGCAAGCTGCTTGACGGCGGAGGGGAGGCGCCCCCAGCCGGCTCTTTCGGATTGGCGTCGGGCTCAGCCTGCTCCTCCTCTCCAGCGAGTTCTTCTCGGTCGGCGAGGCTTGCCGCCTCAGATTTTTCCGCCTCCTCGACAGTGAACCCAAATATGCCGGCGGCAGCAGCCTCTGCAGCCTCCTCCAACCTCGTGGCGATTCGCGCCATCTCCTGATCAGTGGTGTCGCGGGTGAGCCGCCTCTGCTCGTCGGCACGGATCGGCACTTCCACCAAGTTGTCGAAGAACTGCTGCACGACGTCATCGGCGGGCTCCTGCCAAGTTGGAGCGATTCCATGGGAATCGCACAACGGCATTATCGTCTTGGATCTTTGTCAAGCGGCGAGTTGTTGCACAGGCACAACTCCCTTGACAACATGCACCACCGGGTTTGTCCGCTTCGAGCTTGAACAACTCCGCAGCATGCCGTCAAGCTCCAAGGTTGTAAAATTCCAATTCAAACCCGGCGCAGCCTCATGATGTCCGGCCGGCGTTACGGAATTCCCAAGCAGGCCTCCTCTCTCCTGCAAAGGCGCAATGCGGTGGCGAAGGAAGTCCGCGCCAACTGCCCCTACGGTAAGCCCTGCTTGCGGAGGCATAAAATCCTAGTCGCGGCAATCTTCAACTTGTCGTCCTCCGGCGCCAAGTTGCTCCAATCGTTACCGCATGAACTATGGGGGTGCAGCGCGAGGCGGTGAAAGGCTGTGGCTCCTCCTCTAAGATCCAACACCAGTCAGCTCTCCACTCCTCCCACTTGCTGCGCAACTCTCCGTCAAGATCGCTTCCTTCTTGCCGATCCTAGAGGTCCATGCAATTCCTCCCAAGCGGCTCTCCTCTCTCTCTGGGTGAGAAGTAGTGGCGGAAGAGGGCGACATTTGGGTGGACCCCGACAAAGTTCTCGCAGAGGTGTGCGAAAACGGCCAAGGTGAGGACGGTGTTGGGGGTGAAATCAAGAAGGCGGAGGCCATAGGTGTTCATGACATCACAGAAGAACTCAGAAAAGGGCGGGCAGAGCCCGCAGTGGAAGAAAATCGCGAAAAAGGGATACCCGATGGAAACTTTCGCGGAGGTGGCGGCGGAGATTACCCTCGTGCGTGGATGCGCCCGCGTCTCCGTCGACCAGAAGAGATAGTACAGCTCCCGCAGCTCCTTCCTGTCGAGCAGGGGATCAAAGAGGGCCCGCTCCTTCCGCAGCGCCGTGAGCCGCTGCGCCTCGACGGATTTCACGCCTTTTCCCTTGTCGGCCTTCGGAGCCATGGGGAGAGGTGGTGGAGGAAGTCGACGGTGTTGGTGGAACCGGTGGCAATGGAGGGGGCAGAGCGTTGCTCTCTTTGGGATCGAGAAGGAAGGGGAAAGCGACGGGGGTTTCTGATGTGACAACAAGGGCAAGTGGGCATCCTGCCCTTGTTCCCCCGCTTATAAAGGGGAGAGGGGACGGGCGTTCCGATTTTTCCCATTAAAGAAAGCCCCACGATCTCCCCCACGACGCCACGTCCGGTGCGTGCCGTTCGTGGGAGACGTGGTGGGTCCAAGGCAAAT
Source organism: Aegilops bicornis (assembly GCA_021605145.1). NCBI lineage: Eukaryota > Viridiplantae > Streptophyta > Magnoliopsida > Poales > Poaceae > Aegilops > Aegilops bicornis. The sequence continues at coordinate 603,727,141 of CM038672.1, forward strand.
AACGGTGTAATCAAGACCACGCGTGCCCGTGCCTTTGTTTTGGGCCTGGCCCAACAGAGCTTTCTTGCCGTGTGTGGCCCAGCCGGGGCTCTGACCGGTGTACTAGAGTAGGGGTACCCTAGTATCCCGAACTTCGTGCTGCAGACAGTTACAGCGCCACGGCAGGCTGGCGGATGACCGCCAAGATCCTCGGCGGCTCCTTTGGAGCCATTCAAGAACAAAGTAATCAAGACCCGGCAAGAGGAGCTTGCCGGGAAGGCCACTCAGAGCGCCAAAGGAAACAAGGCCCGGTAAGAGGAGCTTCTGGAAGGCTTGGTGAGCGATAAGCTCCGGCGCGACAAGAACCTTGCAGCGGCAAAGTACTCGCATGACAAGTGACCCCTCTTCATCTCCGCTCTAGCTCACCCGCCAACGTGTCACCACGGGCTCTCCCAAGCACCCAGCGTGTCGACGGGCTGTGCAGCCAGCGAGGGAGCAGCGATAAGCGGCGCCGACAGCTTCCATCGTGGCAAACAGAGGCGCACTTGACGGTCCACTGTTACCTTTGTTAAGGCATGAGATGGGCATTGATGACTCTTGTCCCTTGCCGTCGAGTTAGTTATAGATCACCGTACCTTTGTATGCAGAGAGGTGTACCAACCTATGTTTTTACTATTTTACCCTTGTCTACTTGGCACATGTGGTGACCCCTTGTGCCTATAAAAGGAGGCCCAGGTGCAACGTAGAAAAGGGTTCGGTCCGGCTCCGGCTTAGTTCATGATACTCTTACGAAACCACATTCAGGCTAGGTCTTGTAGCTCCCATTGCTCCCTAGCAAGAACACAAGATAATCCACAGAGCAGCAGTAGGAGTATTATCTCTCCGGAGAGCTCCGAAGCTGGGTAAATCTGCTCGTGTGCATCGCCTCGATCCGCTCTTTGTGCAATCTCCGCCCCCCTCCGAACCACAAGGGACCCAGATCCCGTAGGTGTTCGTGGGACACGACCAGTTTCTCCCCGACACCTTGGATGCTGGCTGCCTCCCCCAGGGCAGCATCGCGGGCTACCTTCGCCTCACGAACAGCCTGCTTCTCCTCATCACAAGCCGTCGAGGCCTGGACCAGCGCCGCCCGAATCGAAGCGTCGGCGCGAATCCAGCCAGAGGCCAGCTCCAAGCGCCCGGCCTGGCGAGGGTCGGCGCCCAGAAGATCCTGCCGCAGCCGGTACAATTCAGCGGCAGCACGATCCAGGACAGCGGGAGGAGTCGGAGAGACAGCAGTTGGCAGAGTAGGAGGAGATGGCGGCGGTGCAGCCACTGCGCCTTGAGGCGGAACCTGTGGCGCCACGGCAACGGTGGAGGCAGCGCCCAGCAAGGCCACCTCGAGTCGCTGGGCCAAGGGGCTGAGCTCACCCAGCCAGGCTCGGCCGAACCTCATGGCGCCCGGGCATGAGAGGCCTGGGCGTCAGGATCATCTTCCTTTTTGGGCAGCAGCACCGTCACGGATGGGGCCTCACGAGCCCCCTTTAGCTTCTTCGCCGCGAGCGCTGGCCTGGCCGAAGAACATGGACGTCAGATCTCGTCGGCAGAGCAATAATCAAGGCGGGAAGCAGGCACTTACAGGTCGTCGCTGCTGGACTCGAGCAGCCTCCGGCCATACTTGAAGCCCGAGAGCCGGCTGCAGGGATCAGCCTCAAGGGGACCAAGAGCAGGAGGCGCGTCAGCGGATCGCCCCGGGGCCGGGGCGGACCCGCGGGGACCAGCCCAGTCTGGTCCTTCTTCGGGATCGGGGGCAGGCTTCTGCCTCCCCGCTCATCCTCATCCTCGTCGTCGTCACTCTCGGGGAGGCGGAGAACGCGGGGCCTGCGCCGCAGGGGGGAGCCCTTGACTCCGCCCCCGAATCAACCCCCTCTCCTGGCTCTCTTTCCTCCACCTCTTCGCCGGAGTCGGAAGAGGACACGTCCACCAGGTCCTCCGGAGCCTCCGCGGGCACGAGCCCGTCCCCGTTGAAGGCGGGCATGGACCCCACAGCATGCTCCCAATCCTCGCGAAGGAACAGGGGCGCGGGGGCACCCCCCGGTCTCGTCACATCGCCCCCAACCAAGGACTGGAGGACCGTCGCCGGATCCTCGCCGGCCAGGGCCACGGGGCTCGGGTGAGGCCTCCACATCGGAAGCGAGTACTGGCGAAGCGGAGCCATTTGGTGCTCCATGAACTCCCTCAGCAGCGACGCACCGTCAGCCTCGCCGCCGCCGCCTCGGCCGGCTTTAGATCTGCATTCATCTTCTCCAGCACCAGCTTCGCGCGGGGATCCCGAAGCTTCGCTCGGGACCAGTCGTCGGAGCTCTCGGCGGGCTCCGTGGGCAGGATCAGCCGAGGGTGGATTCGCCCAGCATCCACCAAGACCCACTTGCTCCTGAAGCCCTCAATCCGCTTCCCAGGGTTTGAAATGGCGATGGCTCCGCCGTATCTTGACGAAGGTCAGCGCCTGGAGGCGGAACCACAGGAGGCTCGGAGGAAGAAGTAGTGGCGCATCAAGGCCACCGAGGGCTTCACCCCAACATGGGCCTCACAATAGTAGGCGAAGATTGCCAGAAGAAGGACGGAGTTGGGATGGAGGTGCAGAGCTTGGATGTTGTAGTGACGGAGGACGGAGAAGAAGAACTCAGAGAAGGGAGGCACCAGACCAGCAATGATGGCGCTCGCGAAGAACGGGTAGAAGGTACTCCCCCGACCCTCAGGGGCGGAGGAGCCGGCCTTGAACACCGTCGTTCCATTGACGCCCTGCGCCTCCGCCAACCGGCGCTTGTCGAGCGAGCTCGCCCGACACATTTGGCGGGTCCAAGGCAGGAGAATACCGAGCTCGGTCGGGGTTTGGCGAGCCATGACTGGCTAGAACACGAAGGCGGAGTGGATCTGAAGGTCTTGGAAGCAGGAGGAGAGGCGCAAGAAAGGAGATCTCGAGCAACAATCGGAGAAAGTAAAGGAGGCAAGGAAGATGCCGCCCTATTATCAACCAGCAGTTCTGAGGCCCCCACATCCAATCAACCGCCACGCTGGGCGCCAAGGTCATGAGGCTGTTAAGACCCTAGCAACGTCGCACTTTTCCTTCGCCTCCGCTCGGCCAAGTTCGGGCGTGCAGTGGGCCCGGGGCTCTTGTCGGCGTTAAGGGAACGGGGGGTCCCAGACTTGCACACTGTGGCTGCGGCGTGGCTCAAAGGAGGCCCAGGACTGCCCATCTTCATCAACGCAAGCTCAAGACCCTCGCGAGGGGCCAAGCCTCGCGGGGCGGATGACCAGGAGCTTCCTCAGACACGGCCTCGTTGGGCTGGCTCATGAGGAGGCGGAGAGTTCAAGGCAGGGTACCTCGCGAGGTGCCCATGACGTAAGCCATGATGACCAAGGGCGCCCGATCGAGCGCCACCCGCCATGAGGTCCTCCTTTCCTCTTTGGTGCAAAGGGAGCAAGCGCAGGCGAGAGCATCAAGCAAAGGCATCCGTTTCGGTGCAACAAGACCAAGACCATCCCCAACGGCTGGAAGGGACTCATCGTGGAGCCCAAGCAGGCGTCATCACCAGAGCCTTTGGCAAGCGAGGATCAACTTTAGTCAGGATAAGTATACCCGCTGTTCCCCTTCAAAATGGCCAATTGTTGGCGCCCTTCCCGCTCAATATTTGGGAAGAGGCCCAGGGCCTTCGTCTATATAAGTAGAGCTAGCCACCATGGTAGAGGGACGACGGAGATAAGGACAATCGGATAGGATCGAAGAGATCAAGACGATCCGCATCCAGATCAGAGAGAGATAGAGACCCGGTCCTCAAGCTAGAGCGACGGGACACCGCTTAGCAGTTCATCACACCCACCAAGAACAGACCCTCGCGAGGCTGTTCTTCCCTGTACTGTTCCTCATCAGCCCAAGAGGCAATCCACCACACCACAAACTAGAGTAGGGTATTACACCACAACAGTGGCCCGAACTAGTATAAATCTCGTGTCTCTTGTGCTGTTCTTCTTAGTAGTGTAGGTCCCTGCGATTCGGCGAGGTACGAGACGGTGGAGGGTTGGATCTCCACGCGCACCCCAGAGTTCGAACGTTAAGGATCTGCCGGAACCCGGAATCCGACAGCGGCATACGGGTCGACGTCGACTTTCCCGCCCCTCACGTCATGTATCTCCGGCACGGGTGGAAGACTCTTGCCCGTGCCCATAGCCTGTCGGAGGGGCACATTCTCCAGTTTAAATTAATGGAGAATGGCCTGTTCTCCATCAAGGTCTTCGGGCGCTCGGGAATCAGGTTAGGGTGCTGCGCGGAGAGGTCGACCGACGGCGAAAGCTCCTCCTCGAGTAACAGTGACGAGGACAGGACCGATGGGGAGGACGACGGGGACGGGTCCGACCAGGCATCGGACACCCCGTCCATAGGCGACGCCGGCAGCACCATCGTCTGCACCTGGCCTTCTCCCCGGCAGAGCGGATTGCCGGGGGCAGTTCTTGGCGGTGGCTCCTCGAGCCAGCTCCTTGAACTTCTCAGGGCCGTCGCTTCTGGTGGCTGGCGCTGGAAGGCCGGAGAAGACGAAGAAGGTGGGTGGCGGGCCGTCAAGTCGATGCACAATGGAATCGACACCTTCGTCTCGTATTGCCGGCCCGCTGCCTCATCTTTTGGCCTCTCCCCCGGCACCGTCATCACCAGCCCTTTTCTGGACGGCCGTCGGGATGTTCTCTTGGTGTCTTCTGCTGCTCTTACCTCGCCTAGGCACTCCTTTTGCCCTTCTGCTATCTTGGTCCGCTTCCTGAGGAGAGGGACAAGAAAGGGATTACGAGCATCTTATCTCTTTTTAGTTTTTAAGCCTACGGGCATTTGTCAGGTTTTAAACTTTGTAACCCCTTGCTCATGTTTACATTCCTTATGAATTGTACTTGTTAATAATGTATTAATGAAGAAAAGGGTGCTTATCGGGTTCTTTTGTGCGCGAGCGAGGCTCACACCAAGGAACGAGTCCTTGTTATCTTAAGATAAACATCGTCACCCGACAAAAAACCTTGCCGTCCTCCCGCTTCATAGCTCGACCACACTCATGCCTTTGGCGGAGGTAGGGGCAAAGTAGGGTTAGGCCCTTCATTTGTTTCCTTGCCACCGCAACTAAAACCAAGTTCTGGCCCAAAGAAGGGTTTTTCGGGCATAGGAAAGAGGGGACACGGGGGCATAGGAACGACGAAGTTTCGTACGTTCAAGTTCCATACGGAAGTGCATAGTGGGGGGTAAAAGACTTATCTGAATTTTCAACCCCCGGCAACCTTGGCTTGCCGTGGTCGGATACCTGAATCTGCAGCCCCCGGCAACCTTAGCTTGACGGGGTCAGGGTGTCGGCCTGTCTCCTTTCCTCCAAATGGTTTGGCAGAAATGCTTGTGTAGCTTGCGAACCAAAAAGGACTGGAAGGGACAGAGAGACGCGCACTCGGCCTCTTTGCTAGGGGTTAGTCGCTGCTAAGCACTATCAACCCTATCAGAGAGAGAGAGACTCAACCTAGCATGCACGCTAAAACTTATGGTGCCAGCGCTTCATTTATTTATCTGTTGCTCAGGGTCTGCTCCTAGCTTTGTACAAAGGGTTACATGCCTTGCCGGCAAGGCTTGTACAAAAAGTGGTCTGCCGAGGGGGGGGGGGCGGCAACCACGCCTTGTGGGTAAAACTTACGAAGATGTTCGATGTTCCAGGAGTTACTCACTGGAATACCATCTTCGGTCTCCAGGCGGACTGCGCCGGGCCTGGTGACTTGTATTACCCGATAAGGGCCTTCCCACTTTGGCGTCGGCTTGTTGGAATTATTGGCCAAATGAATGCGCCGAAGAACAAGGTCGCCTTCCTGAAAGCTTCGAGCATGAACCTTGCGGCTATGGTAGCGGCGCAAAGCTTGCTGATAGCGAGCGGCTCGCACAGCGGCCTGAAGACGATCTTCCTCAAGGAGCATCGCATCATCGTGGCGCAACCGCTCTTGCTCAAGCTCATCATAAGCGAGCACTCGAGGTGACCCGTATATGAGTTCCGTGGGGAGAACTGCTTCTGCCTCGTATACCAGGGAAAAGGGTGTCTGGCCAGTGGCTCGATTTGGTGCCGTCCTGATCGACCAAAGAACCGTTGGCAACTCATCAATCCAGCGTCTTCCACACTTGTGTAGCCTGTCGAAAGTTCTAGTCTTGACGCCTCGCAACACTTCTGCGTTCACCCTCTCAGCCTGGTCGTTACTTCTGGGATGAGCAACAGAAGCAAAACAAACCTGGCCGCCGAGGTCTTGGATATACTGCATGAAGGTGTGGCTCGTGAACTGCGTGTCGTTGTCGGTGATGACTCTATTCGGCACACCGAAATGGCAGACTAGCCCCTTGAAGAACTTGATGGCCGATTGTGCTGTCACCTTTCTCACTGGTTCCACTTCTGGCCACTTTGTGAACTTGTCGATCGCGACGTACAAGTACTCAAAGCCCCCGACAGCACGGGGAAAGGGGCCCAGTATGTCGAGCCCCCAGACCAAAAATGGCTAGGAAAGAGGAATTGTCTGGAGAGCTTGGGCTGGTTGATGAAGCTTCTTTGAATGGAACTGGCACGCTTCACACTTGATTACTTGGGCAGTTTCATCCTGGAGAGCGGTGGGCCAGAAAAAACCTTGCCGGAATGCTTTGCCGGCAAGGGCTCTTGACCCTATGTGGGAGCCACACATGCCTCCATGTATCTCTGCCAACAGCCTCAGTCCGTCCTCCCGAGGAATGCACTTTAATTTCATGCCATTCGGTCTTCTTCTGTATAGGGCATCATCCACAAATTGGTACATGCTGGCCCGACGGGCTACTTTCTCTGCCACTTCCTGTTCCTCAGGGAGCTCCCCTATTTGGAGGAAACGGACGGTGTGTTGTGCCCATGCCGGAGCCTGGGGCTCGACGGCAAGGACTAAAGGCTCATATCCAGCCGTAAGGGCAGCTGCCTCTATGGTCAGGGGTTGAGGCCCTACCAGAGGTTGCTGCTCTCCGGCAAGCTTGGGGCACCCGGCAACGTCCTTGCCGACGGCTCCCAGGAGCTTAGCGCGAAAGTACTTAACGGATGGCTTCCTTCGTTTGTTCTGTCCTGCTGATGGCTCAACGGATGGCTGGGTTAATTGAAGCACAAAGGTACCTAGTTCCACAGGCAACTTGAGGGCAGCGCGTTTTGACAAGTCGTCGACAATGCTGTTCTCTGCTCGGGGAACATGCTCTGCTTGTAGACCGTCAAAACGTTCCTCCAACTTCCTCACTTGATCCACATAGGCCTTGATACATCCATTTTGCATCATGCTTTTATATCGATATTTATTGCATTATGGACTGTTATTACACACTATGTCACAATACTTATGCCTATTCTCTCTTATTTTACAAGGTTTACACGAAGAGGGAGAATGCCGACAGTTGGAATTCTGGGCTAGAAAAGGAGCAAATACTAGAGACCTATTCTGCACAACTCCAAAAGTCCTAAAACTCCACGGAAGTCAGTTTTGGAGTATATTAAAAATATTGGGCGATGAAAGCACCAGAGGGGGGCCACACCCTGTCCACGAGGGTGGGGGGGCGCGCCCTACCCCCTGGGTGCATCCCCTGGGTGCACCCCCTGCCTCGTGGGCCCCTTGGCAGGCCTCCGGTGCCCATCTTTTGCTATATGAGGTCTTTCGCCCTGGAAAAAATCAGAAAGAAGCTTTCGGGATGAAGCGCCGCCGTCTCGAGGCGAAACCTTGGCGGAACCAATCTAGGGCTCCGGCGGAGCTGTTCTACCAGCGAAACATCCCTCCGTGAGGGGGAAATCATCACCATCGATCCTCTCATCGGAGGGGGTCAATCTCCATCAACATCTTCACCGGCACCATCTCCTCTCAAACCCTAGTTCATCTCTTGTATCCAATCTTTGTCTCAACACCTCAGATTGGTACCTGTGGGAGTAGTGTTGATTACTCCTTGTGGTTGATGCTAGTTGGTTTATTCGGTGGAAGATCATATGTTCAGATCCTTTATGCATATTAATACCCCTCTGATTATGAACATGAATATGATTTGTGAGTAGTTACGTTTGTTCCTGAGGACATGGGAGAAGTCTTGGTATAAGTAGTCATGTGAATTTGGTATTAGTTCGATATTTTGATGAGATGTACGTTGTCTTTCCTCTAGTGGTGTTATGTGAACGTCGACTACATGACACTTCACCATTGTTTGGGCCTAGGGGAAGGCATTGGGAAGTAATAAGTAGATGATGGTTTGCTAGAGTGACAGAAGCTTAAACCCTAGTTTATGCGTTGTTTCATGATATGGTTAGTTTTACCTTAATTCTTCTTTCGTAGTTGCAGATGCTTGCGAGAGGGGTTAATCATAAGTGGGATGCTTGTCCAAGGAAGGGCAGTACCCAAGCACCGGTCCACCCACATATCAAATTATCAAAGTAACGAACGTGAATCAAATGAGCGTGATGAAAACTAGCTTGACGATAATTCCCATGTGTCCTCGGGAGCGCTTTCCTTTATATAAGAGTTTGTCCAGGCTTGTCCTTTGCTACAAAAAGGATTGGGCCACCTTTCTGCACCTTGTTTACTTTTGTTACTTGTTACCTGTTACAAATTACCTTATCACAAAACTATTTGTTACCAATAATTTCAGTGCTTGCAGAGAATACCTTACTGAAAACCGTTTGTCATTTCCTTCTGCTCCTTGTTTGGTTTGACACTCTTACTTATTGAAAGGACTATGATAGATCCCCTATACTTGTGGGTCATCAAGACTCTTTTCTGGCACCATTGCCGGGGAGTGAAGCGCCTTTGGTAAGGGGACTTTGGTAAGGAAAAGTTTATATAGTGTGCTGAAACTTACTGTCACTTGTTACAATGGAAAGTAATCCTTTGAGGGGCTTGTTCGGGGTATCTTTGATACGTCTCCGTCGTATCAACTTTTCCAAACACTTTTGCCCTTGTTTTGGACTCTAACTTGCATGATTTGAATGGAACTAACCCGGACTGACGCTGTTTTCAGCAGACTTTCCATGGTGTTATTTATGTGCAGAAACAAAAGTTCTCGGAATGACCTGAAACTCCACGGAACTTATTTTTGGAAAATAATAAAAATGCTGGAAGAATAATACACGTCATGGGGGCCTCCACCTGTGCACAAGGGTGGGGGGCGCCCCCCCTGCCTCGTGGGCCCCCTGACGCTCCATCGAACTCAACTCCAACTCCATATATTCATTTTCGGGGAGAAAAAAATCAGAGAGAAAGATTCAACATTTTTTACGATATGGAGCCTCCGCCAAGCCCTAAAACCTCTTGGGAGGGCTGATCTGGAGTCCGTTCGGGGCTCCGGAGAGGGGAATCCATCGCCGTCGTCATCATCAACCATCCTCCATCACAAACTTCATGATGCTCACCGCCGTGCGTGAGTAATTCCATCGTAGGCTTGTTGGACGGTGATGGGTTAGATGAGATTTATCATGTAATCGAGTTAGTTTTGTTAGGGTTTGATCCCTAGTATCCACTATGTTCTGAGATTGTTGTTGCTATGACTTTGTTATGCTTAATGCTTGTCACTAGGGTCCGAGTGCCATGATTTCCAATCTGAAACTATTATGTTTTCATGAATATATGTGAGTTCTTGATCCTATCTTGCAAGTCTATAGTCACCTACTATGTGTTATGATTCGGCAACCCCGAAGTGACAATAATCGGGACCACTCCCGGTGATGACCATAGTTTGAGGAGTTCATGTATTCACTTTGTGTTAATGCTTTGGTCCGGTACTCTATTAAAAGGAGGCCTTAATATCCCTTAGTTTCCATTAGGACCACGCTGCCACGTGAGGGTAGGAAAAAAGATGTCATGCAAGTTCTTTTCCATAAGCATGTATGACTATATTCGGAATACATGCCTACATTGCATTGATGAATTGGAGCTAGTTCTGTGTCACCCTATGTTATGACTGTTACATGATGAACCGCATCCGGCATAATTCTCCATCACCGATCCAATGCCTACGAGCTTTTCACATATTGTTCTTCGCTTATTTACTTTTCTGTTGCTACTGTTACAATCACTAAAAAACCCAAAAATATTACTTTTCCTACTGTTACCGTTACTTTCATACTACTTTGCTACTAAATACTTTGCTGCAGATACTAAGTTATCCAGGTGTGGCTGAATTGACAACTCAACTGTTAATACTTGAGAATATTCTTTGGCTCCCCTTGTGTCGAATCAATAAATTTGGGTTGAATACTCTACCCTCAAAAACTTTTGCGATCCCCTATACTTGTGGGTTATCAAGACTATTTTCTGGCGCCATTGCCGAGGAGCATAGCTCTATTATTAGAGTCACTTGGGATTTATATCTGCTAGTCACTATGAAGAACTTGAAAGACACGAAAACAAAAATTTATCCCTCAACTACGAGGGGAGGTAAGGAACTGCCATCTAGCTCTACACTCGATTCACCTTCTGTTTTGAGTAAGCTTGCGACACCTAAACCTGGTTCTGCTTTTAATTCAGATATCTCGCATGTTATTGATGATGCCATTTCTGCTATACATGATACTTATGATGAAACTACTTCTATGCTTGATACTACTGTTCCACTTGGTGAATTTCTTGATGAACATGGCAAGGGGGCGCGGCCAGGGCAGGAGCCCTAGGGCCGGCCGGCCACCTATGTGGTGCGCCAGGCTGCCTCCCCTCCCCCTCCCACATATATATATATGTGGGAGGGGGCGCCTAGCACACCCAGATCAATTGTTAGCCGTGTGTGGCGCCCCCTCCACCGTTTACACCCCCGGTCATATTTTCGTAGTGCTTAGGCGAAGCCCACTGGAGATCACTTCACCATCACCGTCACCATGTCGTCATGCTAACGGAACTCATCTACTACCTCGACGTCTTGCTGGATCAAGAAGGCGAGGGACATCACTAAGCTGAACATGTGCAGAACACGGAGGTGTCGTGCGTTCGGTAGTTGATTGGTTGAAGCGCGAAGTAGTTCGACTACATCAACCGTGTTGTGAAACGCTTCGGCTTACGGTCTACGAGGGTACGTAGACAAACTCTCCCCTTCTCGTTGCTATGAATCTCCATGGATACATCTTGCGTGTGCGTAGAATCTTTTTGTTTTCCATGCAATGTTTCCCAACAGTGGCATCATGAGCCAGGTCTATGCATAGATGATATGCACGTGTAGAACACAAAGAGTTGTGGGCAATGATAAGTCATACTGCTTACCACCAATGTCTTATTTTGATTCGGCGGTATTGTGGGATGAAGCGGCCCGGACAAACCTTATATGTCCAGCACATGAGACTGGTTCCACCGACTGACATGCAACTAGTTTTGCATAAAGGTGGCTGGCGGGTGTCTGTTTCTCCAAATTTAGTTGAATCGATTTTGATTGCGGCCAGTCCTTGAAGAAGGTTAAAAAAGCAAACTTCACGAATCACCGTTGTGGTTTTTGCCGTAGGTAAGAACGGTTCTTGCTAGAAGCCCGTAGCAGCCACGTAAAACTTGCAACAACAAAGTAGAGGATGTCTAACTTGTTTCTGCAGGGCATGTTGTGATGTGATATGGTCAAGACATGATATGATAAATGTTATTGTATGAGATGCTTATGTTTTGTAAGTTATCGGCAACCGACAGGAGCCTTTTGGTTGTCTCTTTATTGTATGAAATGCAAACACCATGTAATTGCTTTACTTTATCACTATGTGTTAGTGATAGTGTAGAAGCAATAGTTGGTGAGACGACCACGACGCAACGATGAAGATCAAGGTGTCGAGCCGGTGATGATGGAGATCATGACGATGCTTTGGAGATGGGGATCAAAAGCACAAGATGATGATGGCCATATCATGTCACATATTTGATTGCATGTGATGTTTATCTTTTATGCATCTTATTTTGCTTAGTACGGAGGTAGCATTATACGATGACCCCTTCACTAAATTTCAAGGTAAAAGTGTTCTCCCTCAGTATGCACCGTTGCTTCAGTTCGTCGTTTTGAGACACCACGTGATGATCGGGTGTGATAGACTCTACGTTCACATACAACGGGTGTAAGACAGTTTTGCACATGCATAATACTTGGGTTAAACTTGACGAGCCTGGCATGTGCAAACATGGTCTCGGAACACTAGAGACCGAAGGGTCGAACGTGAATCATATAGTAGATATGATCAACATAAGAGATGTTCACCATTGATGACTACCCCATCTCACGTGATGATCGGACATGGGTTAGTTGATTTGGATCATTTATCACTTAGATGACTTGAGGGATGTCTATTTAAGTGGGAGTTCTTAAGTAATTTGATTAACTGAACTTAATTTACCATGAACTTAGTCTTGATAGTATTTGCATATCTATGTTGTAGATCAATAGCTCGCTATAAAGCTCCCCCATTTTTTATATGTCCCTAGAGAAAAATAAGTTGAAAGATGATAGTAGCAATGATGCGGACTGGGTCTGTGATCTGAGGATTATCCTCATTGTTGCACAGAAGAATTATGTCCTTGATGCACCGCTTGGTGACAGACCTATTGCGGGAGCAGATGCAGATGTTATGAACATTTAGCAAAGCTCGATATGATGACTACTTAATAGTTTAGTGCGCCATGCTTTACGGCTTAAAACCGGGACTTCAAAAACGTTTTGAATTCCACGAAGCATATGAGATGTTCCAAGAGCTGAAATTGGTGTTTCAGACTCATGCCCGTGTCGAGATGTATGAGACCTCTGACAAGGACTTTGCCTACAAGCTGGAGGAGAATAGCTTGGCCAATGAGCATGTTCTCAGAATGTTTGGGTACTACAATCACTTCAATCAAGTGGGAGTTAATCTTCTATATAAGATAGTGATTGATAGAGTTCTCTAGTCAATATCACCAAGCTACTAGAACTTCATGATGAACTATAATATGCAGGGGATGATGAAAATGATTCCCGAGCTCTTCGCAATGCTGAAATCGGCGAAGGTAGAAATCAAGGAAGAGCATCAAGTGTTGATGGTTAACAAGACCACTAGTTTCAAGAAGAAGGGCAAGGGAAAGAAAGGAAACTTCAAGAAGAATGGCAAGCAAGTTGCCACTCCCGGAAAGAAACCCAAAGCTGGACCCAAACCTGAAACTGAGTGCCTCTACTGCAAAGGAAATGGTCACTAGAAGCGGAACTGCCCCAAATACTTGGCGGATAAGAAGGATGGCAAAGTGAACAAAGGTATATTTGATATACTTGTTATTGATGTATACCTTACTAGTATTCATAGTAGCCCCTGGGTATTTGATACTAGTTCAGTTGCTAAGATTTGTAACTCGAAATAGGAGTTGTAGAATAAACAAAGACTAGTTAAGGGCGAGGTGACGATGTGTGTTGGAAATGATTCCAAGGTTCATACGATTATGTCACACCCTGATTTTCATGCCACAACACTTAAGATGATAAATCATGATAAAATGTGGTTAGGCAAAAACTTTTGAGTGTTTTGGACCTTGCCTTGATTGGTTTTTGTTGGTTGTTTGCAAGTGCTCTAAAAATAAAACAAATCCTCCAACTCTTATACTCCTTCTCCTTGATCCAAAAACCTTTCCCAATGATCATGCCATGTGTGTAGGACATAAAAATAATTTCTTGCAAAAATAATTTGGCCAAATAGTATTTTCAAAATTTTAGTTTTTCAAAAACCCCTGAATTGAGGTTTGCACTACAAGTACTTAATTAAGGGCAGTAAAAATCTTTCAAAAATATATTTGACTCCTATTAGATATAGGATACCCAGAAACCATAAAAATATAATTTTAAAAGTTATTTTACTATTTTATTTAAAAGCTTTTTCTTAAGGCCAGAAATGGTCTTTAATAGGTTAAAATTATTTTTATGCTTTAAAAATATATGTGAAAATTTAGAGAAACTCAGTGGACATATATTGTTCATATATATGAGTTTCAACACATGGTAATGTTAAAAATATTGGTCAAATACCTCAAAAATCCTTTCTGGATATTTCAAGCTTTTGAAATATTTACAAAGGAAATATTCTCCAAAAATTCCAAGAAAATTCTAGCATGTCACATATGACATGTTTGATGATCTGGACAAGTATCATGTCATGGAGAATAGTATAACCCCATGAAATCCCCTCAAAACCATTTCTGTCCATTTTGAAGTTTGAGCAACTTTACATTGCCAAACATGTCCAAATTCTCTCAAATTTTGTGTACATGCTCAACTGGTCTAATCATTCATCTAGACCAAATGGGACAAGTTGGAGAACAAGTTAACTTGATCAAAGAGCCCCAAAACCCTCTCTGGCCAGAATCAAATTTGAACAACTTTGTACTACCAACTTTCTCTCCTTGATCCCAACTTTGGTGAGCATGTTCACATGACAAAATAAGGCCACCACACCAAGTGGTGCATCAAGGAGAAGTGATTTTCTCAACTAAATCTACACAAGTCCATTTCTGCTAATTTCTAGGGTTTACAAAAGTTGCATTCGCAACTTTTCCCAAATGAGCTCAAAATGGGAGGAAGGCCCTAATTACATGTGCCATTTCACCCTGTGGAGTCTCATGACAAATGGAAATCATCTACTTGCCAAAACCTACATCAAACACCTTCAGGTAGAATTTCAAAATGCAAATTCCAGCCTCTTCCCCTAATCTCCTTGTGCTCCACTTTTTACCACAGCCCCTCCTAGTCCCCCTCTACCTCTGGTGTGCTTCCCTGCCCGAGAGGCAATGATGAAGGGGGGCAGGGACCCATTTTTCTTCTCTGGACAGCCACTTTCCCCTCCCTTTCTCATCTCTCTCTCACTCCTGGCAAGTCCTAGAGCATCCAAAGCCTCCACCCCTTTTGTTTATCCCTCCTGACACGCTTGAGACACAAGTGGAAGCCTTAGTCTGTGAAAAGCATGGATGCCGGCCAAAGACGCTACAGGGGCACGTCAGCGTGCTCCCGACCGTTGACGCCGCGTCCCCCGACCACCTCGAGCCTCCCCCTCGCGCCAGTCGAGGTCCCTCGACGTCCGCAACACGCCACGGCACTGGCCCCCTCCTTTCCCCCTCTGTCTTGCCCATGCTGCGCGTGCCCAGAGCCGCCCGAGCCCGCCAATGCGCATGCGAGCTCGTGGCTCCACCAGGACCTCGCCCCGCTCCTCCTCTCTCTTCCTGGCGCCCCAGTCAACTCCCACGGACGCCGTAGACATCCCCTCTCCCTCCCTCCTGGCCTCCCGAGCCGTTGTCGCGGCCACCCATGTGTCGCGTCCACGGTAAGCCACGGGTCGGCTACTTAAGGCCACCCCCGAGCCCCCTCTCTACTCCTTTGGCCCTCTCTCCCTCCCAGCAACCGTCTGGGCCAACTCATTCTTCCTCCCGTGCCCTCCATCCACCACCATGGCCGGAGCCTTGCCGTCGGCCTCCGCCTAAATTCTCGCCCACCATCCCTCCTCCTCCCCTCTAGACCGCGCTAGAGCACCTCCACCACCACCGCGAGCCTCTCCCGTGCTTCTCCCTCTCCTTCCCATGGCCGTGCCGTCGAGTTCCGTCACCGCCGCCGGCTTCGCCGCTGCGGCCGATGATGTGCTCGCGTCCGGCCACCCCCGTGGTCGTGGCGCACCTCGTCGGATGCGCCGCTCTCCCCTGAGCCCGCCGGTGTGCTGGGCGTCGCCGGAGGTGACCGGAGCCGCCGGAACGGGCGCCGGCAAGCGCTCGGCCCCGCCTCCTCTGCCTCCTTCGTCGCGCGCGGGAGGAGGGAGACGACCCCTGCGGGTGGACCCCGCAGGTCAGTGACCCCGTCAGCGGGCCCCTCCGTTTAAGTGGAGGCGTATTCCGCGAGGCCGCCTTCTACATGGCCTCTCCAGTGAGCGCCAAGACGAGAGGTTGGGCCAGGCCCGATAATCTGCTTCTGCTGCCTCCCTAGATCCAGCCCATTTAGGTAAATCCCTCTCCTTTTCCTTTTTCTGTAGACTTGTAAAATCCATAGACAATTCAAATGGACTCCAAATTTGATGATTCAATTTTCTAGTGACTCTATAAATCATGATCTACCTGGTGGTGCAACATGCACATTTTTACAGAGACCTTTTCTTCACAAATATTTATCAAATCCTATTTCTCCTATTCCTGTGATGAACTTTAGAAAATCACAGAGAGCTCAGACTTGATCCAAATGCCATGATTCAAATTCCTAGATGCTTCTAAGGTCATAACTTAGTTTATGAACATTTCTATTAATACTTTACATACCCCACAAAATAATGAGCCATTTCTTCATATTTGTCAACTTTGCAAATCCATAGAATATTCATTTGAACTACAAATCCAGTGAAACCAACTCCTAGATGCTTCTAAAATCATGGTTTGTTAAATGGGTACCTTTGCTCATTTTTCAAAAACATGTTTCTGTACACTTCTTGCAAATCCATAAACCCCTTGATTCCATCATATTGAAATGTTCAGGGATATCCAATGATCCAATTCCAATGAAACCACTCTGGTTATTTTTAATATAACCAGAGATGTCCTAGAAAAGTCAAATTAATATTTTTGGAGCACTTATATTTCCTGCCTTGTTGTGTTGCTTATTGTGATTGTTTCCAACGTTAGTTGACGAAGTAGACGGAGTACATGGAGAAGGACCAGAAGATTTCAAGACTCAGATGAACCAGGCAAGCAGCCCTTTGACCATGTCCATGAAACCCTTTTTATGCATGTCATATATCACTTATTGTTGTTGCATCGGAATCATGATGAGATGGTAAACCACGTTGGTTGGTTGCCTCTGTTACTTCCTCATTGATACTTGCATTGTGCATGACCCTACCTTCTTATGAGGGTTATGCCGGTGGGAGTAGATAGGATGCTAAAGTAGTTGCTATGCAAAGCGGGTCAGGGTTATGCATGGAAAGAAACAAGTGTGGTTTGACATACTTGCAAGCAGCCCCAGAGGGTGCCACTGATGCCCCTGGGAGATGATGATGAATTAGGTGACTACTTTGTGGAGAAGTAGTGTACCGAGGCTTGATAAAAGTGTTGTTTACAGAATGGATTAGATTTAAGATTTGTCGACTGTCCCAACCTTACATGCGCCTCGAGAAAGCTGCGCCATTACTTTCAAGCACATGAGATAACAGTTGTCACTCGCTTTCCGCTGAAGAGGATATTGCAAAATCCAGAAGCGACAGGCAGGATTGTCGAGTGGAGCCTTTGGAACTGTCAAGCTTTGGCCTCAAGTTTGAAAGCACTTCAACTATCCAAAGCAGAGCATTGGCAGAATTCATAGCAGAATGGACGCCAACACCAGATGAGGAAATTCCAGAGACGAGCATCCCCGTCAAGGAGGCAAATAAAGAGTGGCTGATGTACTTTGATGGTGCCTTCTCGCTGCAAGCGCCGGTGCCGGCGTGCTGCTTATCGCACCCACCGGAGAGCACCTCAAGTACATAGTCTAGATGCATTTTCCCAAGGAACAAGCAACAAACAATACTGCAGAGTATGAAGGTTTGCTTGCCGGTCTCAGGATCGCGGTGGACCTTGGGATCAAGAAGCTCATTGTCAGGGGTGACTCACAACTTGTCGTCCGCCAAGTAAACGAAGATTATCAGAGTCCGTTGATGGAAGCCTACATCGATGAAGTGAGGAAGCTAGAAGAGCACTTTGAAGGCCTGCAAATGGAACATGTTCCAAGAGCACAGAATGACATTGCCGATGGCCTCTCAAAGTGTGCCGCACTCAAGTTACCTGTGGAACCAGGAATTTTTGTGCTCAAGCTGACTCAACCAACTGTGACACCATCAACTGGGCAGAATAAGAAGAGGAAGTTGATTTCTGGCGACTACTTTCCGGCAGAGCTCCCTGAAGCCGCCGCCAAGAAAGTCCCCAAAATCAACACAAAAATCGCTGAGGAGCAGTCTGCTCCGACAAGCCCTAGGGTTTGCTTCGTTGAAGCAGACGCTCCCGACAAGCTCTGCTTCGGCAACTTGCCGGGGATCATCAAGCTCCGGCTGAGCCGCAGATTCATGCCGTAGAAGCTGATGTTCCCGCAGCGATAGATGTGCCTTTAGTCCTTGTTGTCGAGCCGCAGGCTCCAGCATGGGCGCAGCAGATAGTTCATTTCCTTCAGACAGGAGAACTTCCCGAAGAACAAGAAGAAGCGGAAAGAGTAGCCCGGCAGTCAAGTATGTACCAGTTTGTTGATAACATCCTGTACAGAAGAAGACTCAACGGTGTGAAATTGAAGTGCATTTGCCGGGAAGATGGACAGAAGCTATTGGCAAAGATACACGGAGGCATATGTGGTCACCACATTACAAGAAGAGCACTTCTTCAAGCAAAGCTTCCGGCAAGGTTTCTTCCGGCCGAAGGCCCTCCAGATGCAACCGCACAAGTAACCAAGTGTGAAGCGTGCGGTTCCATTCCAAACAGATACACCAGCCAGCTCAAGCTCTCCAGACGATCCCTTTATCCTGGCCCTTTTCGGTATGGGGGCTCGACATCCTCGGCCCCTTCCCCCGAGCTGTCGGGGGCTTTGAGTACTTGTACGTCGCAATCGACAAGTTCACAAAGTGGCCGGAAGTGGAGGTAGTAAGGAAGGTGACAAGACGGTCGTGATCAAGTTCTTGGTCAATTGTTTGCCGTTTTGGGATACCTAACAGGATCATCACCGACAACGGCACACAATTCACGAGCCGCACCTTCATGCACTATGCCCAAGATCTTGGCGCCAAGATCTGCTTTGCTTCTGTTGCTCATCCGAGAAGCAACGGTCAAGCAGAGAGAGCAAACGCTGAAGTGCTGCGGGGACTCAAGACCAGAACTTTCGACAGGCTGCACAAGTGCGGAAGAAACTGGATTGAAGAGCTGCCGGTGGTTCTTTGGTCGATCAGGACGACGCCAAATCGAGCCACTGGCCAGACACCTTTTGCTCTAGTCTATGGAGCAGAAGCAGTTCTCCCCACGGAACTCATATACGGATCGCCTCGAGTGCTCGCTTATGATGAGCTTGAGCAAGAGCAGCTGTGACAAGATGACGCACTGCTCCTTGAGGAGGATCGTCTTCAGGCTGCTGTACGAGCTGCTCGCTACAAGCTTTGCGCCGCTACCATAGCTGCAAAGTTCATGCCAGAAGCTTCGAGGAAGGCGACCTTGTTCTTCGGCGCGATGCCTTGCCGGGAAGCAAACGACAGAAAAAGCTAAGTTGCCAAAGTTTGAGCAAACAGTTTTTAAAATTTTAAGTTATCTTCCTCGAACGATAATGCTTTGTATGGAAAACCTGTGTGCGTAGGAACCAACTCGTAGCTAGTTTGCGCCCTTACTTTGTTTCGAGTCCGCTCAACAACTTAAGTGAGCTGCAACTAGTTGCGACAAGGTTGCTTGTCGGAGGCGGCGCCAAAGAAGCTGCTGAAGTTCCGCACTTTCGGCGCTTCATGACAAGGATGCTCATACGACAAGTTCCCTAAAAGCATAGGGCACAAACATACAAAGGGAGAAATCGAGTAAAGGAAATAACATTGCATTCGATTGCCTAAGATAGAGTATATTACAAAAATGACTTGTCGCAGATCTAACGAATTGTTTTTAAACATGCTTTACAGCGACAAGAGAAAGATAAGCTTGGCGGCCTAGTCCACGCGGTCGCCATCGAGCCTCTTGACTCCGCTCACCCTGTCCACAATGGGTGCGACGAGGGCCTTGAGCGCTTCAACATCAGCAGGTGGAGGCAGGGACTTGAGGACTTTGGTGAAATCGACGCCTGGGTTGCGGAAGGCCACCTTCATCAGCACCTTCTAGAGAGCCCCGGCGCAAACTTGGCGCGACTCCTCTGCCAGTTGCTTTGGGATCTCCTCCCGGAGCCGCTGGAGACCCGTCAGCACGCCCTTGAAGAATAGACTGAGCTTGACGCTGGGTTGGAGGTTCTCGTCGGTGGAGTACCCAAGATCCACCATCCCAGCTCCATCGGCTCATTATGGATGCTGTGGCGGTGTCCACAAGACCTTACATCCCGATGCATTATGTTGTCTCTGAGATTATTCTGGGCAGTCACAGCATTTGACAGCAGCTCCTCGTTGGCCTTGATCTTATCCAACAAGCCCGCTTCCCGCTCCTTGGCGCCGTCCAACGTCTCCGTTTCCTTGGAGTCCTTGGCGGCGTCGATCTCTTTAATCTTATCAGCGAGACGACCCTGCAACTCACCAAGAGTGTAGGCGTCCTTCTCGCGCTCGCGCTTCAACCCGGCGACCTCCTCGGCGCTCTTCTGGAGGGTTGACTCCAGCTGAGCCATCCTCGTCTCAAATTCCTTCTTGGCGGCCTCGGCAGCCGCAGCAGCATCCTTTGCCTCCTGAAGTGGCCCGCCAATCGATTGCTCGCGCACGGCGAGATCTTCCTCATAACTTTCGAGGTTGATCTTCCGCTGCGCCAGCTCACCTTCTTGCGCGGAGAGCTTCTCGCCGGCAAGCCTCTGCTGCTCCTCGACCTCGGCCTTCTCCAAGATGAAGGCCGTGCGCTCTTCAGCAAGCTGCTCCCGCGCCTCTGCTATGTCCCGGAGGGTTTCTTTGTTGGCGCGCCGGAGCTCTTCCGCGCGTTTCTCCAAGTCAGCTCCTGCCCTCGCGATAAGCGCCTCCCTGGACTCCAGTTTGGCTTGGCGGGCGCGGTAGAGCGACAACAACCTCCTTAGCAGCTGCTCCTCCTCAGGCTCACCGCTGCTGTTGCTCGGAGCATCGACCAGCGATAGCCCGGCGGAGGCGAGCAGTTCCGCGTCGAAGGTCTCCCCTTCGGCCGGTGCCCTGGAGCTTGATGCCCATGGGAGCTTGATAAAGACACCCTCGCCGGCCTTCAGATAGGCGCCGGGCTGGGGCTCTTCGAAGTCTGGTGCGGCCTCGGTGGCGAGAGGATCGGCGGTCGGTGCAGCGCCTGGCGCTCCTGCGGCCTCAGGGCCGTCAATGCGATCGCCGGATCCCTCCCCAGCCTCTGCGCCAGAAGCCTTGGCGGCCTCCTCGCCAGCGGACCTGTCGGCGCCGGCCTCCTCCTTCATGTTGGCGGCGTCGTCATTGTTGCCGCGAGCGTCCTCCTCGCCGGCAACCTCAGTCTCCATCGGCTCTCCGGCAGATGGGTCTGATGATCAGAAAAAGAAAGAACAAGTCAAGCAAACGCACGAAAAAGAAGAACAGAAGAAAAGAACCCAAGGGAAATTCTCAAACAAGAAGATTACCTGCAGTAGGGTCTGCTGCCGCGGTCTCCACCACCGGAGGATTGTCGGCGCTGCCCCTTGCCGGAGAAGATCCCCTTGTCGGAGTGGCCTCCCTTGCCAGAGAGCGCTCCCTTGGCGGAGAGTTCTCCCTTGGTGGCGTAGTTGAAGCAAGCAGAACTTCGGGAGTGACCTCTGGTGCTTCCTGATGAGGCTGCTCTGCTCCTACATGATTCAACAAACCAGATATCAGTGACGGAGAAGCACCCAAGCACACCTAACCATGAGAAGTAAACCCAACACTTACGCTGGGGGCTGTGCTGGGGGCTGTTCTGTTGGAGGGTTGCCGGGTCCGGCAAGGGAGTCTCAGACGTGCCCCCTGTCGCCACAGGGGAATCATCTGGGACGACAACCACCGGGGTCTTGGCCCTCTTCGACGCCCTCTGAGCTAACATCCTGAAGAAGGAGAAGGTTCAGAGTGAAGCCAGTCAGATATAAAATAAAGCAATAAATTGGAGGATTACAAGTAACAGCGACAAGATCTTACTCTTCCTCCTCTTCCTCGGAGCTGAGGGCGGAGAGGTCAAATTCTGCTCCGGCGCGACGGATTGGAGGAGGAGATTCCCTCGGACGCTTGGCGGGTGCAGGGGCCGCGACTCCAGAAGACCATGCTCCCGTCGCCGTGGCGGCATGGGGCGCTCCCGCGGCGACAGTGCTTGCCGCGGTAAAGCGCGTCGGGCGGCGAGGCGGCTGTTGGGCAGTCTGTCGCCCCGCCACTTCTTCTGTCTTGCGGAGGCGTCTCCTTGGCGGGGCCACGGGCTCCTCCTGTGGCAAGCTACTTGACGACGGAGGGGGGGCGTCCCCGGCAGGCTCATTCGGGTCGGCGTCGGGATCAGCCTACTCCTCCTCTCCGGCGAGTTCTTCTCGGTCGGCAAGGCTTGCCGCCTCAGATTTTTCCGCCTCCTCGACGGTGAACCCAAATATGCCGGCGGCGGCAGCCTCTGCCGCCTCCTCCAACCTTGTGGCAATGCGCGCCATCTCTTGATCAGTAGTGTCGCGGGTGAGCCGTTTCTGCTCGTCGGCGCGGATCGGCACTTCCGCCAAGGTGTCGAAGAATTGCTGCACGACGTCGTCGGCGGGCTCTCGCCAAGTTGGAACGATTCCATGGGAATCGCGACAACGGCATTATTGCGCCGGATGCTTTGTCAAGCGATGAGTTGTTGCACAAGGGCACGACTCCCCTCGGCAGCATAAACCACTCGGGATGATCCGCATCATGCTTGAACAGCTCCCGCAGTATGCCGTCCAGCTCCAAGACAGTGAAATTCCAATTCAGACCCGGGCGCAGCCTCATGATGTCCGCCGCATTTTGGAATTCCCAAGCAGGCCTCCCCCTCTCCTGCAAGGGCGCAATGCGGCGGCGAAGGAAGTCCGTGCCAACAGCTCCTACGGTAAGCCCTGCTTGTCGGAGGCGCAAAATACTAGTCACGGCAATCTTCAACTTGTCGTCCTCCGGCGCCAAGTTGCTCCAATCATTGCCGCGCACTATGGGAGTTCGGCGCAGGGCGGTGAAAGGCTGTGGCTCCTCCTCTAAGATCCAACACCAGTCAGCTCTCCACTCCTCCCACTTGCTACGCAGATCTCCGTCAAGATATGCCTCCTTCTTACCAATCCTGGAGACCCATGCAATCCCTCCGGCAAGCGGCTCTCCTCTCTCTACGCGGGGCATGAAGTAATGACGGAAAAGTGCTACATTTGGGTGGACCCCGACAAAGTTCTCGCAGAGGTGTACGAAAACGGCCAAGGTGAGGACGGCGTTGGGGGTGAAATCAAGGAGGCGGAGGCCATATGTGTTCATGACGTCACAGAAGAACTCAGAAAAGGGCGGGCAGAGCTCGCAGTAAAAGAAAAGCGCGAACAAGGGATACCCGATGGAAACTTTCACGGAAGTGGCGGCGGAGATTACCCTCGTGCACGGATGCGCCCGCGTCTCCGTCGACCAGAAGAGATAGTACAGCTCCCGCAGCTCCTTCCCCGCCGAAAGGTGGGATCGAAGAGGCCCGCTCCTTCCGCAGCGCCATGAAGCCGCTGCGCCGACGGATTTCACGCCTTTTCCCTTGTCGGCCTTCGGAGCCATGGTGGGAGGTGGTGGAGGAGGTCGACGGCGTTGGTGGCACCGGTGGCAATGGAGGGGGCGGAGCGTCTCTTTGGGCTCAAGAAGAAAGGGGCGAACGGTGGGGGTTTCTGATGTGACAACAGCGGCAAGTGGGCGCTCTGCCCCTGTTCCCCCTGCTTATAAAGGGGGAGATGGGACGGGCGTTCCGGTTTTCCTATTAAAGAAAGCCCCCACGATCTCTCCCACGACGCCACGTCCAGAACGTGCCGGCCGTGGGGGACGTGGTGGGTCTGAAGCAAATAACTGCGAGGTTCAGGCCGCGCGTGCCCGTGCACTGTTTTGGGCCTGGCCCAACAGAGCTCGGCGCACTGTGTGGCCCAGGCCCGGGGGCTCCTGTCGGTGTACTAAAGTAGGGGTACCCTAGTATCCCGAACTGCACGGACAGACGATCGCAGAAGACCCTGCAGGGCTGGCCTGGTGACCGCCAAGACCCTCGCTGGCTCCTTCGGAGTCACTCAAGAACAAAGTAATCAAAGGCCCCAAAGAAGAGGAGCTTGCCGGAAGACCACTCAAGACACGAAGGAAACAAGGCCCGGCAAGAGGAGCTTGCCGGAAGGCTTGGTGAGCGCCAAGCTCCCAAGCGCGACAAGGGTTCTGCGGCAAGGCGCTTGCCGGCAGTAACCTCTTCATCTTCGCTCCAGCTCATCCGCCAACGTGTCGCCATGGGCTTTCCCAGAACACGTGTCGATGGGCTGTGCAGCCGATGGGGGAGCAGCGATGAGCGGCGCCGACAAGCTACCATCGTGGCAAACGGAGGCGCACTTGACGGTCTGTTACCTTTGTTCAAGCGACCGAGACGGGCATTTATGACTCTTGTCCCTTGCCGCCGAGTTAGGTATAGATCATCAGACACTGTACAAAGCGGTGTACCAACCTCTGTTTTTACTATCTTACCCTTGTCTACTTGCCACCTGTGGTGACCCCTTGCGCCTATAAAAGGAGGCCCGAAGGCAACGTAGAAAGGGTTCGGTTCAGTTCGGCTCCGGCTTAGTTCATACGAGACCACACTTAGGCTAGGTTCTGTAGCTCCCATTGCTCCCTAGCAAGAACACAGTATAATCCACAAAACAGCAGTAGGAGTATTATCTCTCCGGAGAGCTCCGAAGCTGGGTAAATCTTCTCGTGTGCATTGCTTCGATCTGCTCTTCGTGCATTCTCCGCCCCCCTCCGAACCACAAGGGACTCGGTCCCATAGATGTTCGTGGGCCACGATCAGCTTCCCCGATAGCCTTAATAGGATACCCTAAGGAAAAAATTGGGTACACCTTCTACCACAGATCCGAAGGCAAAATCTTTGTTGCTAAGAATGGATCCTTTCTAGAGAAGGAGTTTCTCTCGAAATAAGTGAGTGGGATGAAATTAGAACTTGATGAGGTAATTGTACCTTCTTCAAATTGGAAAGTAGCACAACAAAGAAATCCGTTCCCGTGATGCCTACACCAACTAGAGAGGAAGCAAATGATAATGCTCAAGAAACTTCAGATCAAGTTGCCACTGAACCTCGTAGGTTAACAAGAGCACGATCCGCACCAGAGTGGTATGGTAATCCTGTCCTGGAAGTCATGTTACTAGACCAAGGCGAACTTACAAACTATGAATAAGCTATGATGAGACCAGATTCCTATAAATGGCTTGAGGCCATGAAATCTGAGATATGATCCATGTATGAGAACAAAGTGTGGACTTTGGTGGATTTTCCCGATGATCGGCAAGCCATAGAGAATAAATGGATCTTCAAGAAGAAGACTGACGCTGATGGTAATGTTACTGTCTACAAAGCTTGACTTGTCACAAAAGGTTTTTGACAAGTTCAAGGGTTTGACTACGATGAGACTTTCTCACCCGTAGCGATGCTTAAGTCTGTTTGAATCATGTTAACAATTGCCACATTTTACGATTATAAAAATCTAGCAAATGGATGTCAAAACTGAATTCCTTAATGGATTTATTAAAGAAGAGTTGTATATGATGCAACCAGAAGGTTGTGTCGATCCTAAAGGTGCTAACAAAGTGTGCAAGCTCCAGCGATCCATCTATGGACTGGTCCAAGCATCTCAGAGTTGGAATATATGCTTTGATGAGGTGATCAAAGCATATGGTTTTATCTGCACTTACGGTGAAGCCTGTATTTACAAGAAAGTTAGTGGGAGCTCAGTAGCATTTACGATATTATATGTAGATGACATATTATTGACTGGAAATGATATAGAATTTCTGGATAGCATAAAAGGATAATTTAATAAGATTTTTCAATGAAAGACCTCGGTGAAATTGCTTACATATTGGGCATCAAGATCTATAGGGATAGATCAAGACGCTTAATAGGATTTTCACAAAGCACATACCTTGACAAAATTTTGAAGAAGTTCAAAATGGATCAGTCACAGAAAGGGTTCTTGCCTGCATTGCATGGTATGAAGTTGAGTAAGACTCAAAACCCGATAACGGCAGAAGATAGAGAGAGAATGAAAGTCATTCCCTATGCTTTAGCCATAGGTTCTATAAAGTATGGCATGTTGTGTACCAGACCTATTGTGTACCTTGCCATGAGTTTGGCAAGGGGGGTACAATAGTGATCCAGGAGTAGATCACTGGACAGCTGTCAAAATTTATCCTGAGTTACCTAAGAGGACTAAGGAAATATTTCTCGGTTATGGAGGAGATAAAGAGTTCATCATAAAGGGTTACGCCAATGCAAGCTTTGACACCAATTAGGATGACTCAGAATCTCAATCTGGATACATATTGATAGTGGGAGCAATTAGCTAGAGTAGCACCATGCAGAGCATTGTAGACATAGAAATTTGCAAATATACATATAGATTTGAATGTGACAAACCCGTTAACTGAACTTCTCTCACAAGCAAAACATGATCACACCTTAGTACTCTTTGGGTGTTAATCACATGGTGATGTGAACTAGATTATTGACTCAAGTAAACCCTTTGGGTGTTGGTCACATGGCGATGTGAACTATGGGTGTTAATCACACGACGATGTGAACTGTTGGTGTTAAATCACATGGCGATGTGAACTAGATTATTGACTCTGGTGCAAGTGGGAGACTGAAGGAAATATGCCCTAGAGGCAATAATAAAGTTTTTATTTTATATTTCCTTATTCATGATAAAGGTTTATTATTCATGCTAGAATTGTATTGATCGGAAACATAAATACATGTGTCAACACATAAACAAATACTGTGTCCCTAGTAAGTCTCTACTAGACTAGCTGGTTGATCAAAGATGGTTAAGGTTTCCTAACCATGGACATGTGTTCTCATTTGATAACGGGATCACATCATTAGAAGAATGATGTGATGGACAAGACCGACCCGTTAGCTTAGCATAATGATCGTTAAGTTTATTGCTATTGCTTTCTTCATGTCAAATACTTATTCCTTCGACTATGAGATTATGCAACTCTCGGATATCAGAGGAATAGCTTGTGTCCCATCAAACATCACAACGTAACTGGGTGATCATAAAGATGCTCTACAGGTATCTCCGAAGGTGTTTGTTGAGTTGGCATTGATCGAGATTAGGATTTGTCACTCTGCGTATCGAAGAGGTATCTCTGGGCCCTCTCGGTAATACACATCATAAGCTTGCAAGCAAATGATTAAGGAGTTGGTCAGAAGGTGATGTACTACGAAACGAGTAAATAGACTTGCCGGTAACAAGATTGAACTAGGTATAGAGATACCTACGATCGAATCTCGGACAAGTAACATACCAATGGACAAAGAATTACGTATGTTGTCATAACGGTTCAACCGATAAAGATCTTCGTAGAAGATGTAGGAGCCAATATGGGCATCCAGGTTCCGCTATTGGTTATTGACCGGAGAGGTGTCTCGGTCATGTCTACATAGTTCTCGAACCCATAGGGTTTGCACGCTTCACGTTCGTTGACGATATAGTGTTATATGAGTTATGTGTTTTGGTGACCGAATATTGTTCGGAGTCCCATATGAGATCACGGACATGACGAGGAGTCTCGAAATGGTTGAGAGGTAAATATTGATATATAGGATGATGGTGTTCGGACAACAGAAGTGTTTCGGAGGGTACAGGGTACTTATCGGGTCACCGGAAAGGAGTTTCAGGCACCCCCGGCAAAGATATGGGCCTTACGGGCCAAGAGAGGAAACACACCAGCCCCAAGGGGTTGGTGCGCCCCCATAGCAGGCCGGCCTAAGGAGGAGAAGGAAAGGGGGAAGGGAAAGGGAAGTGTGGATTAGGATTCCCACTTCCTTCCCCTCGCCCCTCTCTCCTTCCCCCTTGGGAATACATGGCAGGGGGCGCAGCCAGGGCAGGAGCCCTAGGGCCGACCGGCCACCTATGTGGTGCGCCAGGTGATGTCTGCTAGAACTACGTCGGTATTTCCCCAAAGAGGAAGGGATGATGCAGCACAGCGATGGTAGGTATTTCCCTCAGTGATGAGACCAAGGTTATCAAACAGTAGGAGAACCAAGCAACACTACGTAAACAAAGACTGCACACAAATAACAAATACTTGAAACCCGGCGTATTAAAGGGTTGTCAATCCCTTTCAGTAACGGTGACAGAATTTGGCAAGCGGACGTGCGAGAGTTGTAATAAATTGATAGATCAAACGCCAAATAAAATAAAGTGTAGCAAGGTATTTTTGTATTTTTGGTTTAATAGATCTGAAAATAAAAGCAATGGAAAATAGATCGCAAAGGCAAATATAATAAAGAAGAGACCCGGGGGCGGTAGGTTTCACTAGTGGCCTCTCTCGAGAAAAATAGCAAACAGTGGGTGAAAAAATTACTGTTGGGCAATTGATAGAACTTCAAATAATCATGACGATATCCAGGAAATGATCATTATATAGGCATCATGTCCAAGATTAGTAGACCAACTCCTGCCTGCATCTACTACTATTACTCCACACATCGACCGCTATCCAACATGCATCTAGTGTATTAAGTTCATGGAGAAATAGAGTAATGCAATAAGAACAATGACATGATGTAGACAAGATATATTTATGCAGAAATATACTCCATCTTGTTATCCTTAATGGCAATGATACATACGTGTCGGTTCCCCTTCTATCACTGGGATCAAGCACCGTAAGATCGAACCCATCACAAAGCACCTCTTCCCATTGCAAGATAAATATAACAAGTTGGCCAAACAAAACCCAAATATCAGAGAAGAAATACGAGGCTATAAGCAATCATGCATATAAGAGAACAAAGAAGACTCAATAACTTTCATGGATAAAAAGATAGATCTGATCATAAACTCAAAGTTCATCGGATCCCAACAAACACACCGCAAAAAGAGTTACATCATATGGATCTCCAAGAGACCATTGTATTGAGACTCAAAAGGGAGAGAGGAAGCCATCTAGCTACTAACTACAGACCCGTAGGTCTACAAAAGACTACTCACGCATCATCGGAGAGGCACCAATGGCCATGATGAACCCCTCCGTGAGGGTATCTAGATTGGATCTGGTGGTTCTGGAACTTGCGGCGGCTGGAATTGATTTTCTTCGATTCCCTTAGGGTTTCTGGAATATTGTGGTATTTATAGAGAAAAGAGGCGGCACGAGAGGCTCCCGAGGTGGGCACAACCCACCAGGGCGGCGCGCCCTGGTGGTTTGTGCTCCTCTCGGAGCACTCCTGTGTGCTTCAAGGCCAACTAGATGTCTTCTAGTCCAAAAATTCACAAAAAGTTTCGCTGCGTTTGGACTCCGTTTGTTATTGATTTCCTGCGATATAAAAACATGCAAAAAACAGCAACGTGCACTTGGCACTATGTCAATATGTTAGTACCAAAAAATGATATAAAATGACTATAAAATGATTGTAAAACATCCAAGAATGATAATATTACAGCATGGAATAATAAAAAATTATAGATACGTTGGAGACGTATCACCAGGCTGCCTCCCCTCCCCCTCCCACCTATATATATGTGGGAGGGGGCGCCTAGCACACCCAGATCAATTGTTAGCCGTGTGCGGTGCCCCCCTCCACCGTTTACACCCCCGGTCATATTTTCGTAGTGCTTAGGCAAAGCCCTGCAGAGATCACTTCACCATCACCGTCACCATGCCGTCGTGCTGACGGAACTCATCTACTACCTCGATGTCTTGCTAGATCAAGAAGTCCATGGACGTCACCAAGCTGAACGTGTGCAGAATGCGGAGGTGCCGTCCATTCGGAAGTTGATCGGTTGAAGCGCGAAGAAGTTCGACTACATCAACCATGTTGTGAAACACTTCGGCTTATGGTCTACGAGGGTACGTATGTCGGCGTTTTGGCAACGGGGGTCCC
Source organism: Aegilops bicornis (assembly GCA_021605145.1). NCBI lineage: Eukaryota > Viridiplantae > Streptophyta > Magnoliopsida > Poales > Poaceae > Aegilops > Aegilops bicornis. The sequence continues at coordinate 603,756,826 of CM038672.1, forward strand.
CAGACTTGCCTGCCTGCGGCCTGCGGCGTGGCTCAAGTGGGGGCCCAGCACGGCCCAGCTTCATCAGCTCAAGCTCAAGACCCTCGCGAGGGGCCAAGCCCCGCGGGGCGGACGGCAGGAACCTTCCTCAGGAGCAGCCTCGTCAGGCATGCTCACGAGGAGGCGGAGAGATCAAGGCGGGTGCCCCGTGACGCAAGCCATGACGATCGAGATCAAGCAGGCGCCAGGCGGGCGCCAGCCTGCGCAATGTCCTCATTTCCCCTTTGGTGCGAAGGAGGCAAGCACTGTCCAAGGCATCAGGCAAAGTTTACCGCGTCGGTGCAACAAGACCAGGACCAGCAGAGCGGCAGAACGGAGGTCATCGTGGAGCCTAGGACGGTGTCACAGTCAGAGCCTTTGGCAGCCGAAGACCAACTTTAGTCAGGATAAGTGTACTAGATGTTCCCCTTCAAAATGGCCAATTGTCGGCGCCCTCCCCGCTCATTATTTGGGAAGAGGCCCAGGGCCTCCCTCTATAAATAGGACTAGCCACCTCAGAGAGAGGACAGGCCGAACATACCAGAAAGAGGGAGAGAAGCGACTGGACTCATCCAAGCAGTGCAGCGCACCAGCTCAAGAACAGCCCCTCGTGAGGCTGTTCTTCCTTTGTACTGTTCTTCATCAGCCCCAGAGGCAATCCACCACACCACACACTGGAGTAGGGTATTACACCACAACGGTGGCCCGAACCAGTATAAATCTTGTGTCTCTTGTGCTGTTCATCGTTCCTAGTTTAGATCCCTTGCAAACCATTAACACGTGAGCTGGTAGGGGAAAGATCTCCACGCGCACCCCAGTGTTCGAACCTCAAGGGTCTGCCGGAACCCGAAATCCGACATTTGGCGTGCCAGGTAGGGGTGCCCGGAATCTTTCTTCTGCTGGTCACGTGTGATCTTCCGTCGTGTCCATGGCTGACGCTCGTCGAGCCCGCGCCGAGCGTCGGGCTGCTCCCGCCGCTCGAGTCGCCCGGACGGCTCCCGTCGGCGGACGCCCCCGTTGTTCCCCGTCGCTTGCCGCCAACGCCCCCACCGGCCCGGCGGAGCAGCAGGCCTGTTGGCGGGAGCTGTGCGACCTCTACCTCGCCTATCACGCCGGGCCGACACCTCTGGTCGTCGTAGCTCTCCTAGGTGGCTCACTGGCGCCACCTTCGAGCCGCCATGTCAAGCCGTTCACCCGCCAGATCGCTACCGCCTCCAAGCGCCAGGGAGCCACGCCGGGCTGGGTGGCGCCCGAGGCCGACCTGCTCTTCAACTCGGACGATCACCCCTCCAACCCCGTTGGTTCGGGTGCGCTTCTGATGCTGTGCACCCCCACCATCTGCGAAGTGGCTGTCACCAGGACCCTCATCGACGGCGGAGCCGGCCTCAGCATGCTCTCTGTGGAGGCCTTCAGCCTCCTCCATGTGCCACCAGAGCGGCTCCAGCCCAGTAGGCCTTTTTCTGGAGTCGGAGCCGGTTCCACCACCTCCCTGGGACAAATTCGTTTTCCGGTGACCTTCGGCACCCGCGACAACTTCGGCACAGAGCTGATCGACTTCAACATCGCCCCCATCAACCTCCCCTACAACGCCATCCTCGGCTACCAGGCCTTTGCCCGGTTCATGGCAGCAACTCACCCGGCGTACAACCTCATGAAGATGCCCAGGAGCAGCAGCATCCTTATTGTGTCAGGAAACACCAGAGATGCACTGCAGGCGCTCAAGCTTGTTTTCAAGGCGGCTGCGGCGGCACGGCCCGCCACCGCTGACGCCCCCGAGCCAAAGGGGGCTGCGTCGTCCAAGAAGAAGCAGCTATTCACTCAAAACAAGGCGGAAGCCAAGTAGGTACCAGTCAACGAGGACGGGTCCACTGACGCCACCTTCACCATAGGTGCAAACCTCGAACCCAAGCAGGAGGAGGCCTTGGTGAAGTTCCTGCACACAAACAAGAAGGTGTTCGCATGGGGACCTGATCAGTTGGCGGGGGTCCGAGGGGCGTGATTGAGCATCACCTCAACGTGTGCCCCAACGTGCGCCCCGTGAAGAAGAAGGCGAGGCGACAGTCCACAGAGAAACAAGCTTTTATCGTCCAAGAGACCCGCAAGCTAGAGGCAGCAGGGGTTATTCGCGAAGTCCGCTACCCGGATTGGTTGGCCAACCTAGTTGTCGTGCCAAAAAAGGGGGGAAAGGAACGTATGTGTGTCGACTTCACCAACCTCAACAAGGCCTGCCCACAAGATCTATTTCCACTTCCTCGCATTGACCAGATCATCGACTCCACCGCTTAGTGTGACCTGTTGTGCTTCCTGGATGCCTTCTCAGGCTATCACCAGATCAAGATGGCGGTAGAAGACGTGGAAAAAACGGCCTTCCTGACCCCGTGCGGAGTGTACTGCTATACCTGCATGCCGTGTGGGTTGCGTAACGCAGGCGCAACCTTTCAGCGGCTGATGCACATCGCCCTGGGCCAATAGATCGGGAGGAATGCTGAGGCGTACGTCGATGACATTGTAGTGAAGTCTCGGGAGGCGAAAACCCTGATACATGACTTGGAAGAAACCTTCACGAGCCTTGATAAAGTGGACCTGCGGCTCAAACCGGAGAAGTGCGTATTTGGAGTCCCCTCGGGCAAGCTCCTGGTTTTCCTCGTGTCCCATAGGGGCATCGAGGCCAACCCGGAAAAGGTCAAAGAAGTCGAAGACATGAGCCCACCAAAGACCCTCAGAGAAATGCAGAAGCTCACCGGGCGTGTGACCGCGCTAGGACATTTCATCTCCAAGCTGGGGGAACGAGCACTGCCATTCTTCAAGCTGATGAAGAAGAAGGGCCCCTTTGAATGGACTGAAGATGCCGACAAGGCATTCCAAGAACTCAAGAGGTACCTTACCAGCCCTCCGGTGATGCTAGCTCCGCATCCTCGGGAGCCTCTGGTGCTCTACCTCGCGGCCACCCCCTACTCCGCCAGCACAGCCTGGTAGCAGTCAGGGAGGAGCGTCAGTCCAAGGCCGCAACTGCCCTCCGGGCAGAAGCGAAGCGAAGCCAAGATAGCCTCACAAAGACAGAGGCCGCGACCGAAGGGGATCAACCGCAGCAAGAAAGTGCACCCGGAGCCGAAGAGGCCCCACCAAGCGACCAAGCGCTGGGGGCTCCGCCGCCTCGGGAGGTACCCCAACCTACGGAGGACGCGAGCAGCGCAAGCGCTCACAGCCTCGTCGAGCACCCCGTGTACTTCGTCAGCACGGTGCTATGGGACGCGAGGGCGCGGTACCCCATGCCCCAAAAACTCCTCCTCGCGCTATTGGTAGCCTCACGCAAGCTGCGGCACTACTTCGAAGGTCATCCCATCAAGGTCGTCTCAGCATACCCTCTGGACAGGGTGCTTAGGAGCCCCAACTCAGCTGGTAGAGTCGCCGAGTGGAACATCGAACTGCAAGCGTTTCAGCTAGAATTCAGCACAACCAGAGTCATCAAGGGGGCCGCATTGGCAGATTTCATGGCAGAATGGACGGAGGCACCCGGCCTCGAAACAGGGAAGACCGATCACTTTCTCCGGGGAGCGAGGCACCGGACGGCTGGGTCATGTACTTCAACGGGGCATTCTCCCGACATGGCGCGGGGGCCGGCGCGCTTCTTGTATCCCCTACTCAGGACAAGCTCTATTACGCCATGCAGCTCTGTTTCCAGCACGGGGAAAAGGTCTCCAACAACATAGCAGAATATGAAGGCCTGAGAGCCGCAGTCGCTTTGGGGGTAAAGCGCCTCATCATCAAAGGCGATTCGCAACTTCTCGTCAACTTTTCCAATAAGATATACGAGCCGAAGGACGAGCACATGGAAGCCTACCATGCGGAGGTTCGCAGGATGGAGAAACAGTTCTGGGGGCTGGAGCTGCAGCATGTGCCTCGCGGCACCAATCAAGAGACGGATGACATCGCCAAGAGGGCGTCCAGGCGGCTGCCTCAGGAGCCCGGTGTCTTCGAAGAGCGACTCTTCAGGCCCTTGGCGGCACCATCACTATCAAGCGCCGCGCAGCCTCAGGAGGAGCTCCCCCAGCTACCTGCCTCGGGAGCCCCGGTCTGCGGCCCGACCTCAGGAGCACGCCTGCTCCTGGCGTTGGAGCCTCAGGAAGGGTGATGGATCACAGAGCTCAAGAGCTACTTGACACGGGGACCCTGCCGGAGAAGGAGGAGGAGGCAGAGCGTGTGGCGCGGCAAGCCACGACCTACTGTATCAGAGATGGAGAACTTTACCGGAGGCGACCGAATGACGTGTCCCTACGTTGCATTTCCCGAGAGCAAGGGAAGGAATTGCTGGAAGACATACACGGCGGAGACTATGGGCATCACTCATTGTCACGAACCCTCGTTGGCAAGGCGTTCCGCAGCGGGTTCTACTGGCCCACAGCACTCAGCGACGCTGTTGAGCTGGTAAAGGCTTGCGAGGCCTGCCAATTTCACGCCAAGTAGATCCATCAGCCGGCGGGAGGTCTTCAAACTATACCCCTCTCATGGCCATTCGTAGTTTGGGGGCTGGACATTCTAGGCCCATTCCCTCGGGCGCCAGGGGGCTATCGCTACCTCTACTCGCCGTGGACAAGTTCACCAAGTGGGCTGAGGTGGAAGCTGTCTGCACCATCCCAGCAGGCTCTGCAGTCAAGTTCATCAGAGGCCTCGTGAGCCGGTTTGGGGTGCCCAACCGCATCATCACCGATAACGGTTCGCAGTTCACCAGTAATCTTTTCAAAGCATACTGTGCTAACCTTGGAACGCAGATATGCTACGTTTCGGTGGCGCACCCTCGGAGTAACGGCCAGGCCGAGCGAGCCAACGCGGAGGTCCTGAAGGGCCTCAAAACCAGGACCTTAAAGAAGAAGCTGGAGGCCTGCGGCAGGGGTTGGCACGATGAGCTCCAGTCCGTGCTGTGATCCATCCGCACAACCGCGGCCAAGCCAACTGGCGAGACCCCGTTCTTCCATGTCAACGGAGCAGAAGTCGTCCTCCCTCACGAGGTCAGGCGTCGCTCCGCACTGGTCTTGGTGTTCGACGAGGCGCAGGAGGACGCCATGCGGCGGACGGATCTCGTGCTGGGGGAGGAACATCATCGAGAGGCCGCGCTGCAAGCGGCAAGGTATCAACAGGCGCTGCGGCGATACCACTGCCGCAACATCCGCCCCAGGACTCTTGAGGTAGGGGACCTCGTGCTCAGACGGGTCCTCTCCAGGGAAGGGTTGCATAAGCTTTCTCCCATGTGGGAGGGCCCGTTCAAGGTTGTTGATGTTTCCAGGCCCGGCTCCGCATGCTTGGAGACTCAGGAGAGGGTGCCCATCCTGAACGCGTGGAACATCCAGCATCTCAGGAAGTTCTACCCTTGAAGAAAGGCCCGGAGCCTGTGAAGAAGGCCAACGCCTGTGAAGCTCATTTCCCCGAGAAAGGCCCGGAGCCTGTGAAGAAGGCCAACGCCTGTGAAGCTCATTTCCCCGAGAAAGGCCCGGAGCCTGTGAAGAAGGCCAACGTCTGTGAAGATCATTTTAGCAAGAAAGGCCCGGAGCTTGTGAAGAAGGCCAATGCCTGTGAAGCTTGCCGCCCGTGACACTCTCACGTAATAATGAGTTGGGGCTGTACACGCCCCGGAGTCTCCGGAGAGCCGCCCTCGGGCCTCGGGGGCTCCCGCCCACGCCCAGTGGCAGCACTTAGCTCCGCGCTGGTGAGAAGATGTCGAAGACTAGATTAGGTGCCGGACGCGGCTTTTTCATTTGCTTTCTGCAGTTGGCTTGTTCGTTCCTATTTGAAGTTTTATTGGAGCTGTTGTCGTCCTTAGCTTGTGACTCTTTGTCTTTTTCGCTCACTTGCCTCGTTTTCTCTCGCAAGTCCCGCGAGGGAGCAACGCGGGAACCCTCGCGAGTGTTTTATTCCCCTGTCATTCGAAGCTTTCCTATCCAGGTGCATTACGGGAGCACCCCTCCCAGTCCGTGCCCCACGGGCATCGCCACGCAAACACAGGACCTGGGTCGGTCGCCTCCACAAGCGAGGCCGGAAGCTACTCCTCCTGACTAATCCTTGCAGGACATGAATCACGCGACGAGGCCTCGGCCTGGGGAAGCGAAGACCACGACAAGTCCCCCCGAGCTAAGTAATTCCTACACGCGGGCACGTGGCACAAAAGCACAAAGACGTAAATAGCGGAAACAGCATGATAATTAACAGCAACAGTTCAGCACGCCCCCACGGGGCCCTACACTACTTTCTCTTTGCGCAGGGAAGGGAGAAAAACAAAATAGGCACGACTTGCTCGGCGCCAACTCGCGGCGAAGGCTCGTACTGCCTCCGGAGCTCAGTCGGACTCCTCCTCGCGCTTCACTTAGGCGCGGCGGCGGGCTAACCCGCTACCTCCCTCCAGGCGGGCGCGACGGCACGGGGGCTGGTCGCGGCCACCGCTGGAGGAGCTGCTGTCAGAAGGAGAGCCGCCGAAGCTCGACGAGCCCCGAGCGCCGCGGACCACGCGCCTGCTGTCATCTTCATCCCGATCATCGCTGGGGCTGGGTACACGGCCGCGGTCATCGTCTTCGGGGCAGCACCCGGCATGGCGACCGTCTTCTCCGAACACCCTCACGTAGAGTGTGGCGTCACCGTCGAACTTGAAGTGCAGGGTGCACCGCCGGCTCAGACCACGCGCGCAGGAAAATGTTTGCCAGCCGCGGGTCAGGGCCGCATTCTCGGCGACGGAGACCTCCAACGAAGCCAGGAGGCCCTGCTGCAACAACCGTCCGCCTGAAGCCAGAGGCCGCCCGGAGCGCCGGCCGGAAGTTCACCTACAAAGAAGCGGGGAAGCTGGAGCCAGGTGCTGGTCGGCTCCACCGACCACACGAAGAACTCCGGCAGCACCTCCGCCGGGTGGAAGCGCGGCCTAGGGGGCCGCGTAGTCACGGCGCGCCCCCATCGACAACCTGGCGCCCATCGCCGCGCAGCGGATCGCCTCCACGACCGCGGGAAGCTGCTACGGGAGCCACAGGACGCTTGCGAGGACAGCCTCGGCCGCGCTTGTCCGGGGGAGAGTCAGGCCCTACCTGGCGGGCCTTTCCCTTCTCCGCGGCCGAGAACCTCTTCGATGGAGCCATGGAGAGAAAGGAGTAGCAAGAGAGGATGGACTGGAAGGGCTTGCGCCGTTCCGTACTTATAGCTGGAGGAGGCCAACCGTCGGCCTCCACGATCACAGGTAATCATGACCCGTTTTTGCATGCAGGGACTTGTCAAGTCATGCGGTTGCCGAGGGATCGTGGGGAAGCGGAGACGCCCACGACCAATCAATCGCCACGCGGCGCCCAAGGCCGCAGGCTGTTGGGGCCGCGGAGCTTCGCACTTGCCCCTTCGCTTCTCTGCTAAGCCAAGTCCGGGCGCGCCTTGGGCCCGGGGGCTACTGTCGGCGTTCTGGGAACGGGGGTCCCTAGACTTGCCTGCCTGCGGCCTGCGGCGTGGCTCAAGTGGGGGCCCAGCGCGGCCCAGCTTCATCAGCTCAAGCTCAAGACCCTCGCGAGGGGCCAAGCCCCGCAGGGTGGACGGCAGTAACCTTCCTCAGGAGCAGCCTCGTCAGGCAGGCTCACGAGGAGGTAGAGAGATCAAGGCAGGGTAGCTCACAAGGGTGCCCCGTGATGCAAGCCATGACGATCGAGATCAAGCGGGCGCCAGCCTGCGCAGTGTCATCATTTCCCCTTTGGTGCGAAGGAGGCAAGCACAGGCCAAGGCATCAGGCAAAGGTTACCGTTTCGGTGCAACAAGACCAGGACCAGAAAAGCGGCAGAACGGAGGTCATTGTGGATCCTAGGAAGGCGTCACCGTCAGAGCCTTTGGCAGCCGAAGACCAACTTTAGTCAGGGTAAGTGTACTAGATGTTCCCCTTCCAAATGGCCAATTGTTGGCGCCCTCCCCGCTCATTATTTTGGAAGAGAGAGGACAGGCCGAACCTACCAGAAAGAGGGAGAGAAGTGACTGGACTCGTCCAAGCAGTCCACCGCACCAGCTCAAGAATAGCCCCTCGCGAGGCTGTTCTTCCTTTGTACTGTTCTTCATCAGCCCCAGAGGCAATCCACCACACCACACACTGGAGTAGGGTTTTACACCACAATGGTGGCCCGAACCAGTATAAATCTTGTGTCTCTTGTGCTGTTCATCGTTCCTAGTTTAGTTCCCTTGCAAACCATTAACACGTGAGCTGGTAGGGGAAAGATCTCCGCGCGCACCCCAGTGTTCAAACCTCAAGGGTCTGCCGGAACCCGAAATCCGACAACGTAGACACACTCTCCCCTTCTCGTTGCTATGCACCTCCTTGGATATATCTTGCGTGTGCGTAGAACTTTTTTGTTTTCCATGCAACATTTCCCAATAGTGGCATCATGAGCCAGGTCTATGCGTAGATGATATGCACGAGTAGAACACAATGAGTTGTGGGCGGTGATAAGTCATACTGCTTACCACCAACGTCTTATTTTGATTCGGTAGTATTGTGGGATGTAGCGGCCTGGACCAACCTTACAAGTCCACGCACATGAGACTGGTTCCACCGACTGACACGCAACTAGTTTTGCATAAAGGTGGCTGGCGGGTATCTATGTCTCCTACTTTAGTTGAATCAAATTTGAATGCGACCAGTCCTTGAAGAAGGTTAAAACAACAAACTTGACGAATCACCATTGTGGTTTTTGCCGTAGGTAAGAACGGTTCTTGCTAGAAGCCCGTAGCAGCCACGTAAAACTTGCAACAACAAAGTAGAGGACGTCTAACTTGTTTTTGCAGGGCATGTTGTGATGTGATATGGTCAAGACATGATGTGATAAACGTTATTTTTATGAGATGATCATGTTTCGTAAGTTATCGGCAACCATCAGGAGCCTTTTGGTTGTCTCTTTATTGTATGAAATGCAAACGCCATGTAATTGCTTTACTTTATCACTATGCGTTAGCAATAGTTGTAGAAGCAATAGTTGGTGAGATGACCATGACACAATGATGGAGAGCAAGGTGTCGAGCAGGTGACGATGGAGATCATGACGATGCTTTGGAGATGGAGATCAAAAGCACGAGATGATGATGGCCATATCATGTCACATATGTGATTGCATGTGATGTTTATCTTTTATGCATCTTATTTTGCTTAGTATGGCGGTAGAATTATAAGATGATCCCTTCTCTAAATTTCAAGGTAAAAGTGTTCTTTGTGAGTATGCACCGTTGCTACAGTTCATCGTTTCGAGACACCATCACCATCACCACGCCGTCGTGCTGACGGAACTCATCTACTACCTCGACGTCTTGTTCGATCAAGAAGGCGAGAGACGTCACCGAGCTGAACGTGTGCAGAACACGGATGTGTCATGCGTTCGGTACTTGATCGGTTGAAGCGCGAAGAAGTTCGACTACATCAACTGTGTTGTGAAACACTTCCGCTTATGGTCTACGAGGGTACGTAGACACACTCTCCCCTTCTCGTTGCTATGCATCTCCATGGATATATCTTGCGTGTGCGTAGAACTTTTTTTGTTTTCCATGCAACGTTTCCCAACACATACCCCCCGATACTACCCATAGATTCATGAAATAAGCAAACAACACATAGAAAACAGAATCTGTCAAAAATAGAACAGTCTGTAGCAATCTGTAAACTTTGTGTACTTCTGTAACTCCAAAAATTCTGAAAAATTAGGACAACCTGGGAAATTTGAATCTCGTGTAAAAAATTCAGATCAAAAGCATGTTTCTGTGATTTTCAGAAATTGTTTTACTGAGTGCAAAAGTTTCTATTTTTCAGCAAGATCAAATCAACTATCACCGTAAGCCATCCCAAAGGTCTTACTTGGCTCAAACACTAATTGAAACACCAAAACACAATTACTACAGAGGTAATAATGTGTATTTATTAAAAAACAGAACCAAAACAGAAAAAAAAATAAAAATAAAATTGGGTTGCCTCCCAACAAGCGCTATTATTTAACGCCCCTAGCTAGGCATAAAACATAGATCTAGGTATTGTCATATTTGGTATGCAGTTCTCAGTTGCACACTTCTAACCCCTGGGAGTTTCTTTGATTTTATTAATAATTACACTCCTAGGCAAGAAATCAATAAATTCACTTGTAGTAATTGGTTCCTTAATAATATTCATAAAGTTAGGGTGAACACTTATCATCTTAAGATCTTCATCTCCTTTACTAGAAGATTCACCCTTATTTTTAGGAACATAAATAAACTTGGTAGCTTTAGTAGGAGGAAAATTTGGAGTAGTTTTAACAGAGGCAAAAGCGGAACCCAAGTTGGTAATAATATCTTCTAGATTGCCAATTCTAGTAGAATCTTGATCTATCTTAGATTCTTTTTCCCTTAGATTCTTTAAAGTGACTCCTACCTTAGATCCATATTGAGTAATATGATTATGAACCTTTTTATCCATGTTTTAAATGAGCTCTATAGTAGCAATTTTATTATAAATAATATCAAGCCTTTGCATCACATGTTCCAAAGTAAAAACTGTTTCATTAACCATGAGTGGTGGTGAGCCTACCAAATCTATCATAGCATTATAAGCATCCAAAGTATGGCTCCCCAAGAAATTACCTCCAGTAATGGTATCTATACCAAGTAGTAACACCCACATAAAAATTAAGGAGGAGAGCGGTAGTAGATTGCTTACTAGTAGATCTATTTTGAGCATTGCAAATTCTATACCAAGCATCTTTTAAGTTTTGGCCCTCCCTTTGTTTAAAATTGAGAACCTCACTTTCAGGGGTACTAACAATATTAGAAGGACTAGCCATTATGGCAAAACAAGAAATCTAGCACACGAGCAACCAAAAAGCAGACGAAAAGACGAACAGAAGAAAGGAAAATAAAAAGGCAAATTTTTTTCTGTTTTTCTGAAAATGTTTTAGAAGTGGGGGAGAGGAAAACGAGAGGCAAATGGCAAATAATGTAATGCAAGAGATGAGAGTTTATGGTGGATGATACGTCTCCAACATATCTATAATTTTTGATTGTTCCATGCTGTTACATTATCATTCTTGGATGTTTTACAATCATTTTATAGCAACTTCATATCATTTTTGGGACTAACCTATTAACATAGTGCCCAGTGCCAGTTGCTGTTTTTTGCTTGTTTTTTGCTTGTTTTTTACTTCGCAGAAAATTAATACCAAACTGAGTCCCAGCGCAGCGAAACTTTTTGGAGATTTTTCTTGGACCAGAAAACATCCAGTGGGCCAAAGAAGTACCAGAGGGGTGCCCCGAGGGGGGCACAACCCACTGATACGTCTCCAACGTATCTATAATTTTTGATTGCTCCATGCTATATTATCTATTGTTTTGGACTATATTGGGCTTTATTTTCCACTTTTATATTACTTTTGGGACTAACCTATTAACCGGAGGCCCAGCCCGTAATTGCTGTATTTTTGCCTATTTGATGTTTCAAAGAAATGAATATCAAACGGAGTCCAAACGGAATGAAACCTTCGGGAACGTGATTTTCTCATCAGATAAGACCCAGGAGACTTGGACCCTCCGTCAAGAAGGCCACGAGGCGGTCACGAGGGTGGAGGGCGCCCCCCCCCTAGGGCGCACACCCTGCCTCGTGGGCGCCTCGAAGCTCCATCGACGTACTTCTTCCTCCTATATATACCTACGTACCCCCAACAGATCAGATATGGAGCCAAAAAACTAATTCCATCGCCGCAACTTTCTGTATCCACGAGATCCCATCTTGGGGCCTGTTTCGAAGCTCCGCTGGAAGGGGATTCCACCACGGAGGGCTTCTACATCAACATCATAGCTTCTCCGATGAACTGTGAGTAGTTTACCTCGGACCTTCGGGTCCATAGTTAGTAGCTAGATGGCTTCTTCTCTCTATTTGGATCTCAATACAATGTTCTCCCCCTCTCTCGTGGAGATCTATTCAATGTAATCTTCTTTTTGCGGTGTGTTTGTTGAGACCGATGAATTGTGGGTTTATGATCAAGATTATCTATGAGCAATATTTGAATCTTTTCTGAATTCTTTTATGTATGATTTAGGTACCTTTGCAAGTCTCTTAGAATTATCCGTTTGGTTTGGCCAACTAGATTGGTAGTTCTTGCAATGGGAGAAGTTTTTAGCTTTGGGTTCAATCTTGCGGTGTCCTTTCCCAGTGAAAGTAGGGGCAGCAAGGCACGTATTGTATTGTTGCCATCGAGGATAACAAGATGGGGTATTTATCATATTGCATGAATTTATTTCTCTACATCATGTCATCTTGCTTAAGGCGTTACTCTGTTTTCATTAACTTAATACTCTAGATGCATCTTTGGATAGCGGTCGATGAGTGGAGTAATAGTAGTAGATGCAGGCAGGAGTCTACTTGTCTCGAACGTGATGCCTATATACATGATCATACCTAGATACTCTCATAACTATGCTCAATTCTGTCAATTGCTCTACAGTAATTCGTTCACCCACCATAAAATACCTATGCTCTTGAGAGAAGCCACTAGTGAAATCTATGGCCCCCGGGTCTTTTTTCATCATATTAATATTCCTACGCTTTATTATTGCTTTGCTTTTTTACTTTGCCCTTTTATTTTACTTTGCATCTTTATATCAAAAATACCAAAAATATTATCTATCATCTCTATCAGATCTCACTCTCGTAAGTGACCGTGAAGGGATTGACAACCCCTATTCGCGTTGGTTGCGAGGAGGTATTTGTTTTGTGTAGGTATGAGGGACTTGCGCGTAGCCTCCTACTGGATTGATACCTTGGTTCTCAAAAGCTGAGGGAAATACTTACGCTACTCTGCTGCATCATCCTCTCCTCTTCGGGGAAAACCAATGCAAGCTCAAGACGTAGCAAGAAGGATTTCTGGCGCCGTTGCCGGGGAGTCTACGCAAAAGTCAACATACCAAGTACCCATCACAATCCCTTATCTCTCGCATTACATTATTTTCCATTTGCTTCTCGTTTTCCTCTCCCCCACTTCACCCTTGCCGTTTTATTCGCCCTCTTTTTTCCGTTCGCCTTTATGTCTTTCTTGGCTCGTTTTCTCGCTTGGTTGAAATAGTTGAGTATTTATTCCTAAACAGAGAAGCTAATATCTATGGATCCTCATCCGCTTTCCAATCTTTTTAAGAGATCCAATTATGATGAACCAATTCCTAGTGATTTGGATGCACTAGATTATCTTTATAAGCTTTTGCCTGAAATCTGTAAATCTGAAAATTGTGATGAAGTGCTTCATGATAGATCTTTGAATAAAAAGCATGATTGCAATGATTTTATTATAAATTCTCTTGATGTCAATTGTGCTAATAATATGCAAAACCCTAAGCTTGGGGATGCTAGTTTTTCTATGTCTACTACTGTTGCAATGATCACGATTGGGGCGATTCTTCCTATGATCTTGAAAATTTATTTAATCCCCATGATGAATATGAGATTGATAATATTGTTTGCAACAATATTGAAAGTGGGTTTAGAAGAGTGTCAACTTAAGATCCCACATATTTGGATAACATTAAATTTTATGAAATTTTTGATAAAAGTGGGCTTGGAGAAATCATGACTTTAGTTAATGCTAATCCCACTATTTTGGAAGAGTGTCAACTTCGCATGCATGTGGATCGTGTTGAGAATATGTGATGTGATAGCTATATTTTTGAATTTTTTTATGATCCTACATTTAATTATTATGAGAGAGGAAAATATGGTTATAGAAATTTTCATGTTACTAAATTACCTCTCGTTATGTTGAGATTGCTATTGTTCCATTCCGCTTCCTTGCATATGCTAGTTTTTGCTTGCTAAGATAATTTGTTTGCCTATAATATGCCTATGCATAGGAATTATTTTAGACTTAAGTGTGTTTGTCACATGTTTTATGATGCTCTCTTTGTGCCTTAATTCTTGTCTTTCTTGTGAGCATCATTGAAATCTCAATGCCTACCTAAAAAGGCTTTAAAGAAAAGCGCTTGTTGGGAGACAACCCAATATTTTTCCTTGCTTCTTAGTAATAAATAATCCATCTAACTTCTGTTTAGATGTGGTTTTATGTTTTAATTAGTGTTTGTGCCAAGTTAAACCTATAGGATCCTTGAATAATAGTTATTTGATCTTGCTGTAATTTCCAGAAACTTCGGTTGACGAAAACAATTGTTACAAATCACCAGAATGCGATAAAATAGTGATTCCAATTGCTGCTGATCAATAAACAAATTTCCTAGGTCTTCCTATTTTGGTTGAAATTTTGGAGTTCCAGACATTTACGTTAGTTACAGATTACTACAGACTGTTCTGTTTTTGACAGATTCTGTTTTTCGTGTGTTGTTTGCTTATTTTGCTGAATCTATGGCTAGTAAAATAGTTTATGATACATAGAGAAGCTGGAATACAGTAGGTTTAACACCAATATAAATAAAGAATGAGTTCCTTACAGTACCTTGAAGTGGTCTTTTGATTTCTTTCGCTAACGGAGCTCACGAGATTTCTTGAGTTTTGTGTTGTGAAGTTTTCATGTTTTGGGTGAATTTTTTGATGGATTATGGAACAAGGAGTGGCAAGAGCCTAAGCTTGGGGATGCCCATGGCACCCCCAAGATAATCCAAGGATACCAAAAAGTCGAAGCTTGGGGATGCCCCGGAAGGCATCCCCTCTTTAAATCCACTTCCATCGGTAACTTTACTTGGAGCTATATTTTTATTCACCACATGATATGTGTTTTGCTTGGAGCGTCTTGTATTATTTGCGTCTTTGCTTGTTAGTCTACCACAATCATCCTTGCTGCACACACCTTTTGAGAGAGCCATACATGAATTGGAATTTGTTAGAATACTCTATGTGCTTCACTTATATCTTTTGAGCTTGATAGTTTTGCTCTATGTGCTTCACTTATATCTTTTGAGCTTGATAGTTTTGCTCTAGTACTTCACTTATATCTTTTAGAGCACGGTGGTGGATTTGTTTTAAAGAAACTATTGATCTCTCATGCTTCACTTAGATTATTTTGAGAGTCTTAAATAGCATGGTAATTTGCTTAATAATAATATGCTTGGTATTCAAGATTTGTAAAAGTTTCTTTTGAGTGCGTTGAATACTAAGAAAAGTTTGATGCTTGATAATTGTTTTGAGATATGGAGGTGATAATATCAAAGTCGTGCTAGTTGAGTAGTTGTGAATTTGAGAAATGCTTGTGTTGAAGTTTGCAAGTCCCATAGCATGCACGTATATGGTAAACGTTATGTAACAAATTTGAAACATGAGGTGTTATTTGATTGTCCTCCTTATGAGTGGCGGTCGGG
Organism: Aegilops bicornis; assembly: GCA_021605145.1. Classification (NCBI taxonomy): domain Eukaryota; kingdom Viridiplantae; phylum Streptophyta; class Magnoliopsida; order Poales; family Poaceae; genus Aegilops; species Aegilops bicornis. Next base: position 603,772,150 of record CM038672.1, read on the forward strand.
GACGGCGATGGTCTTTTCCTACCAATCTATCCCCTAGGAGCATGCGGCGTAGTGCTTTGGTTTTTGATGGCTTGTAGATTTTGCAATAAGTATGTGAGTTCTTTATGACTAATGTTGAGTCCATGGATTATCGCACTCTTACCCTTCCATCATTGCTAGCCTCTTGATGCCGTGCATTGCCCTTTCTCACATTGAGAGTTGGTGCAAACTTCGCGGTGCATCCAAACCCCGTGATATGATATGCTCTTTCACACATAAACCTCCTTATATCTTCCTCAAAACAGCCACCATACCTACCTATTATGGCATTTCCATAGCCATTCCGAGATATATTTCCATGCAACTTTCCACCATACTGTTCTTCATGACACATTCATCATTGTCATATTGCTTAGCATGATCATGTAGTTGACATAGTATTTGTGGCAAAGCCAGCATTCGTAATTCTTTCATACATGTCACTCTTGGTTCATTGCATATCCGATTACACACCGAAGGCATTCATATAGAGTCATTCTTTGTTCTAGTATCGAGTTGTAATCATTGAGTTGTAAATAAATAGAAGTGTGATGATCATCATTTTCTAGAGCATTGTCCCAAAAAAAAAGTAAATGCCAAAGAAAAAAAGAAGGCCCAAAAAAAGAAATAAAAGGGCAATGTTACTATCTCTTTTCCACACTTGTGCTTCAAAGTAGCACCATGTTCTTCATATCTTGAGTCTCATATATTGTGTTTCAAAGTAGCACCATGTTTTTCATATAGAGAGTTTCATATGTTGTCACTTTCATATACTAGTGGGAATTTTTCATTATAGAACTTGGCTTGTATATTCCAACGATGGGCTTCCTCAAATGCCCTAGGTCTTCGTGAGCAAGCAAGTTGGATGCACACCCACTTAGTTTCTTTTGTTGAGCTTTCATACATTTATAGCTCTAGTGCATCCGTTGCATGGCAATCCCTACTCCTTGCATTAACATCAATTGATGGGCATCTCCATAGCCCGTTGATTAGCCTCGTTGATGTGAGACCTTCTCCTTTTTTGTCTTCTCCACATAACCCCCATCATTATATTATATTCCACCCATAGTGCTATGTCCATGGCTCGCGCTCATATATTGTGTGAAAGTTTATAGGTTCGAGATTACTAAAGTATGAAACAATTGCTTGGCTTGTCATCGGTGTTGTGCATGATGAGAGCATTCTTGTGTGACGAAAACGGAGCATGAATAAACTATATGATTTTTGTCAGGTGGTAGGTGCGACATATGCCAACGGGTCGCTTATCATTGTGGGAGCCAATAAGACGTCGCCGGTGCCTGGAAACGGGATGAGGCAAAGACATGCACGCCGACGAATCTTACCCAACTTCGGGGCTCTCCGTGGAGATAACACCCCTACTGCTGCTCTGCGGGGTCTCCGCATGATCACTAGATAAACAAGTGGCTACAAGGGGCTCCTTGAGCTGTTCGGTGAGAGGAAGAAGAAAGGCTTGGCTAGCTCTCCTCTTCTCTCTATGTGGTGTCTAAAACTCTCAGAGATCAACCCGTTGCATGGTTGCCCTGGAGGGTTTATATAGGCCTACCCCCAGGGGTACAATGGTAATCCGGCTGGGGGCAGGTCCTAGCCATCAGTGTCTACGCTCGCCGGCTTCTCCGCCGGCCGCTGGGGGCCGCCGACTGGTGGGTCCCGCCGACTGCCGGCTTCTTGGTCGACAAGCTGGTCCCACCGCTGAGGGCCTTGTCGGGGGCTGGTTACTGTTGCCTCAATCCTGATGATGAGGGCTTTGTCGGGGTAAGCATGGCTAAAGTGCCGCCGCCTTGGCGGCAATCAGTGTAGTCTCACCTCGTCTTGTCTCCTTAATGAGGCGCTTCCTTCGAGGGAGAGAACAAGCCGGCTATGGGAAGCCGGCCATATCTCAGGCCGACTGGGGGAGGCCGAGCCGCCTTCGGGCATCTCTCTGACCGGAGGGGCCCGCCGCTGGTCGTCTTGTGACAACTGTCGTGGGTGACGTCATGGTCAGCATGGCAACAGCACCGCGCCGGACAGGTGATGGCCGCCCCGTACGGTGCACTGTGGCCATGCGCGCTCCGGGATGCGGGGGTGACAGGCTTCACTGTAGCCACGGCGCATCTCATCACCGTTATGTGGGTGCAGATTCTGAGGGTGCGGCCTTGGCCGCTTGCTGGGGGGCCGGCTTCTTGGAGTCGGCCTTCTCGTGGCCGGCTCCGCGGAGTAAGCCCTCTGGTGGCCGGCTCCTTGGGATCCGGCCCTCTTGTGGCCTTCTCCATGTAGGTTTTAGGGCCGGGCTGCCTCCCGATAGCCGGCCTGAGAATCAGCCGGCCGGGGGAAGGTGGCCCGCGTCTTGGATGTTGGAGGGCTTGATTGGCTTATAATTTTTTCAGAGGTCCCAGGGGGAGCCGGCTAGGCTACCCGTGGTGATTTACTCCGACAGTAGTCCCCGAAGCTGGTTGAGCTTCAAGGCTGAAAGGAGGACTAGAAGCTCGATCAGCTTCCTATCCTGAGGGGCCGGCAGCTAGGAGCCGGCTTTGAGCGGGTGCGCCATCTTCGAGAAGTTCTGCCACCCGAAGGTGAGAACGCGAGCCGAATCGAGCGTTGACCGCGCGCCACCCCGCGTGCCACGTGGCCAAAAAGGCCTGCCAGCCCACGCGCGCGACGTGACGTCGCCGCAGGCTGGGGCCCACCATACCTAGGACTCGGCCCATGTGCGGATCCTCTGTGGCCCGAACGGACCGCTCGCCTTCCCGCGGCGGTTTCAGCACGCCTTTAGGGCGCAATAATCGTGGGACATGGGGGAGTGGGCGTAGTTAATCCCACGTTCCCCCACGCCTCGCCTCCTCGCCTCTGCCGCACGAGCCTATAAGTAGGGGGAGGAGGGGGAGCAGCAGATGCTCGCATGCTCGCCCTCGCTCCACCCTTCCTTCTACCTCCTTCTCCTTTCTTCAACCGCCGCAGCGCCCTCACCGCCGCGCCGTTTCGACGTCGACCTTCTTGGTTTGCCGCGGCTCCGCCGCAGTGTGGTTGCACTCTCCGCCGTCGCGCCTCTCTCGCTTCCTCTCGCTCCCATGGCGCTATCTAGCTCATGGGATGGCTCCAACGTCCATGAGGACCACATCGATTAGCTTCACAAGACACGGCAGTTGTCGAGCGAGGGCTACGTGAAGACCTGCCTCGCGCCGGAGGCAGAGGTTTCGCCGGCGCCGGAGGAGGGCGAGCGGGTCATCTTCCGCTTGCACTGCCTGCTGACCTCGGCCTGCCCGGCGGCGGGTTCTTCCGATCCTTCCTCGAGTTCTACCGCCTCCGGCCGCATCATCTCACCCCAACACGGTGATCTTTGTTGTCGGCCTTCGTCACCCTGTGCGAGGGTTTTCTTGGCGTCCTCCCCACCCTTGAGCTCTTTGGGGAGTTCTTCCAGTGCAAGCTCGGCACTGTCTCCGCGGGTGTGCCCGCCCCCTGTGGCGCCTTCGTCGCCATGCAGAGGTCACTCGACAACAACCCTTTTCCGCCTATCCCGTTGATCCAGTCGGTGAAGCTCTGGCAGCAATCGTACTTCTACGTGAAGAATGTCGCCCCACAAGGCGACTTCGTCAATCTGCCGGCTTACGTAGCCGGCCCGCCGGCTGGGAGGCAGCCGTCTTGGTCCTACCGAGCCAGGTCGCTTTCTCTGGCTGGGAACGCTGCCGTCACCCGGCTCCGGGTGATGGTCCAATCAGAGGGCTTGGTCGGGGCCGACCTGGTCGCCGCCTTCGTGGAGCGCCGGGTGCTCCCGCTCCAAGGCCGGCCGCACATGATCTACCAGATGAGCGGCCCCTTCGACCCATGCCGGCAAAGCACCAAGGAGATGCCTCGTGACGAGGTGTCTTACATGGTGAACTACATCTCCAACTGCAAGCTCACCGAGGAGTGGCAGTATGGCAAGGCGCCATATTCTCGGGCTGATCCCCCGCCTATGGTGAGTTTTCCTTCTTTTCTTCTTCTTTTGTTGTCGGGTTCGTGACGACCGACTTTTGACTAGCCCTCTTGTCTTTGAGCAGAACCCCCTTCTTCGACCGGCGGCCGGGGCCGCAGGGCCGGAGCGCCAGTTCATGGCCGACCGTACGGTGGACGACCCCGACGACCCAAATCTGGGGGCAGCCGCCATGGACGATGCCATAGTCGGAGCCGGCAAAGAGGCAGGCAGCCCCGAGCTCGCGGTCGGCTTTGGGGACTGGCCAGACGATGATGAAGCCGAGGCCATCCCGCGCCGCCAGCCGGCGGCCGATCGCCAAGGCGCGGGACCTTCTGCCGCGCCAGCTGCCCGGTGTGGCGCGCAAAAACGTCGGGGCGGGCCGGGCCTCTTCGGCAGCCGGCCGAGAAAACCCAAGGGTTCCACGGCGGCGACCAAGAGGGACGAGGCGGCCACGAAAGCAGCCCGCTTCCGCAAGGTGGTGAAGCAGCCACAGGCGGTCTCGGCGTAAGTGTTGAATGTCTCGTGCTTTTTCATTGTCTTCTTGGGTTGAGGCTCTTCTGAGTCTTCTTCTTGATTTGCAGATCAGAGCGCCGCTTTCCCTCGAACGAGTTTCTGTCGCCTCCATAGTCGGACCGACGGGAGGGTTCTCGAGCTCCCGCCGCGTGGATCCCCGCGCCGACCTCATGGAGGCAACGGAGCGGAACGCGCGGGAGGCGTGGGAGGAGCGGGAAGCGGAGGAGCGGAGGGCCGCCCAGTAGGCGAAGGAGAAGTCGGCCGAAGCGCAAGCTGACACGGCGGCCAAGGCTGAGGCGGAGGCCGTGGCCGCGGAGAGGGAGGCGGAGGCTCTGCGCAATCAGCCTCCACAACTCGTCATTCCCCTCCACGCCGTGGCTCCCAACGTCCCCGTGCCCCCGTCGGAGGAAGCCGACCGCGACCGGCCGGTGATGGAGAGGAGGGAAGACGACGTGATCATCCTGGAGGAGGCGCCACGGTCGGCGCCGACTGGAACGGGCTTAGGCGGCCGATCTGCTACGGCGCCTGAGCGGCCGGCTAGGGGCGAGTCGGCGGCGGGGGTGGATCTTGTGGCGCAGTCTCCACCTCACCGGCGCGCGGGAGAGGCGCCCTCGGCGCCGGAGCCGCAGAGGGCTGCGGGCGCTAGCTCGACGGCGCAGGATCTGGAGGCGGGCAGCGCCAACACGTCCGAGTGGGCGCCCAGCGGTGGAACGAAAGAGCTGAACGTGGCGGCGCAGGAGGTCCGTCGCTGGCTTCAGACCCAGGGCACCTCGCTGCAACGGTACACCCAGGAGTTTCTCACGACGCGCGTGGTCATTCGGGTGAGTCTTCTAGCCTTGGTCGATTTCTTTCTTGATTTCTTCCGTGGGGGCGTCAGTACCTGCTGAGTGTAATCCCGAGTTCCAAGTCGGCTGCTGAGCAGGCTGCTTGGAACTTCTAGTAGGCCTTGGCGGCTATCTTATTCTTATCCGCACTCCGTCTGATTTTCAGGAGTATCATAACCTTCGCGCAGCTGCCTTCAACTCGGGCCAGGCCTGTGAGCGAGGAAGGCCGCCGACGACTAATAGTCGGAGTGAGTGCCTTGTTTATTTTATCTCACGTGGGGGCGGCGTCAGCCTGCTGAGTGTAATCCCGAGATTCGGGCCAGCTAGCTGGCGATCGGGTCGGATCTTCCTGACGACTTCTTCCTTATTGCTTTTCCTTTTTCTCCACGCTTGCGAGGCCAACGCCGACTTGAGGGAGCAGCTAGGCGGGGCCAGACCGCCCGCTCGTGCCAAGGAGGCTGAGTGCAGCGCCTTGGCCCAGGAACGTGACCGCCTGGCCAAGAGACTAGCCGACCAGGAGGAGAGCCATAAGGCGGCCCTGAAGAAGGTGCTGGATAGCGAGGCCGCCCTCAAAGCCGAGTTTGAGACCGAGGCGGCGGGCTGGGCTGAGGCGAAGCAAGCGCTGAGCGAGGGCTATGGCCGGGTTGAGGATCTGATCGATGGTAAGCCGCCTTCCTTCTCGCCCCTTTGCTTGCCCCTTGCCCTCTTGTTTATCTTCTGATTCTGTGCTGCTTCTTTGTTCTTCGCGCAGATTACTTCCCCGGTTACTCCGTCGCCGCCAGCCAAGCCATCGAGGCCCACCGCAAGGCACACTAGCAGGCAGGGGTCGAGATTGCGCCAGATGCCAGCCGGACGCTTGAGGAGCAGCTTCTTGCGATCCAGGCCCGACTTCAACCGGCTGACCGCATGCTTCGCCGCCTTCAGCGTGCCTGGGCGCAAGTGCTGACCGCCCTCTAGCCCAGCGAGGCTATTCCCCACACCCCCAGCCGGACTGCCGACTGGCTGGAGGTTGTGGTTGGCTGCTTCGAGGCCTGGAAGGCTTCTGCTGCTCGTTCCTGCGCCAGGCGGGCACTGGAGTTCGTCCGAACCTGGTATCCTGGGATGAGCTTAGCCTAGCTGAGCACCTGGCGGCAGGAGGCCGACGAGGAGCTGGTGGCGGTGTGGCCGGCTATCATCCAGCGCGCCTTGGCGATCGCCGATTATACCGACACCAGCATTTTTGCTCCCGAGGTGAATGACAACGATGTCGCCCAGCCGGAGGAGTGGTTCGGGCTGAACCCGACGGAAGGTGAGGACTCGGTGGAGGAGATTGCTTCCAGCAACGAAGGCGAAGACGAAGAAGGGGAGGGCGACGAAGACGTCATGCCCGACGGCGAAACGACCAGCCAGCTTCAGCCTGATCGTGCCTCCAGCAACGAGGCGCGCGCGAGCGCGCCTTCTGCTAGAGGTGATGATTAGGCCGGCACCCGCCAGCCGGCCACTCCTCCGGCCAGCACTGCCGCCTCTGCCGACCTGCCCGACTCGCCCATCGTTGCCTTGGCCTGATCTGCCGCTCTTGCTTTCCTGCTGTTACTCTTTGAACAACTTTTTATTAAATTCGCGCAGTTCCACCTTTGGGGGTGTATTCAAACTATGTTGAATGCCGGCCTTTCGAAGGTTTTTGTGTAAATATAATCATGCATGTGTTTGGCTTCCATTCGTATTTGCTTTTTATCCTTAGGTTGTTTCCTTTGCCGCCTTCCCTTGGTCGTCGCCTTCCCAGCCGAACAGCTGCTCTGCAGTCTGTAGCTTGGGAGGAACTTGGCCATTTTTGGGAAGACAAGTACTTGAGCTTTCTTAGATTGTGGCAATGTGAATGGGAAGCCGGCTAGCCGACTACTCTGGTAGCCGGTCGGCGATGGGAGGAAGCCGACTTTTGTTATATAAGTTCGTTAGTCCTTCGCCGTTTTCGTGTGGGCATCCTTTCCTGCCTTTGACTCTTGCCAGCCGGACAGTCGGTTCTTCGAGCTGCGACTTTCGACAAGAGAGGGCTTGGGTGCCGGCACACTACTTGTCCGACTGCAGGTGGAACTTGAATATAACTTAAAGCGGCAAGTCCCGGGCCGATTGGTCGAACCGGTGCGGACGAGAATAAAGAATGTAGTGACATAATCATAAGCATGATACTCCTCATTCACAGATAAAAGATGGCAGTCCCCAAGTGCTCCTCGGGGGGCCTATTGTCTCATACTTAGTACAAAAGGTAGCGTGATACATACTGCATTTTAACTGTAAAATCTTCGGAGGAGGTTGGCGTTCCATGGTCGCTCCGACTCCTTGCCGGAATCATGTCTCTTTCATGCCTTCGGCTTCTGTGCGTCGATCAGGTAGTAGGAGTCGTTTCCCAATGCTCTGTTGATAATGAAGGGGCCTTCACAAGGGGCCGAGAGCTTGTGCTGGCCGGCTGTTCGCTGGATCAGCCGGAGCACAAGCTCACCCTCTTGGAAGGATTTCGGCTTGACCTTTCGGCTGTGGTAGTGGCGCAAACCCTGCTAGTAGATGGCGGACCGGCTGAGGGCTAAGAGCCGGCTTTCTTCCAGCAGGTCGACGCCGTCTTCTCGTGCTTCCTTGGCCTCTGCTTCCGTGTACATGGTCAACTGAGGCGAGTCGAACTCGATGTCAGTTGGGATGACAGCCTCGGCATCATATACAAGGAAGAAAGGGGTGAAGCCGGTTGACTTGTTCGGGGTAGTGCGCAGACTCTAGAGGACGGCCGGCAGCTCGTCGAGCCAACAGCGGCGAGCAGCTCGATGCTTACGACCAGTCGGGGCTTGATGCGGAAAGGATGAGGCCGTTGGCTCGCTTCGACTTGGCCGTTTGATTGCGGGTGGGCAACGGACGCTAGGTCGGTCGGATGCCTGCGTCAGCGTAAACGTGCCAATGCTCCCTTGGCAAAATTGGTGCCGTTAGCCGGTGATGATCTTTGTGTACGCCATACCGAGTTGTAATATCTGTGATGAATGTCACGGCAGTCGGCCCATTCAGCTTCTTAATCGGCTTTGCTTCAATCCACTTGGTAAATTTATCCACGGCGACGAGCAGATGTGTCATGCCGCCACGCGCCGTCTTGAATGGGCCCACCATGCCCAGTCCCCAGACGGCAAAAGGCTAGGTGAGGGGAATGGTCTTGAGTGCCGAAGCCGGCAGGTGTTGCTTGGAGCTGAAGACTTGGCACCCTTTGCAATGTTTGACTAACTCCTTGGCGTCGTCCAGCGATCGGCCAAAAGAATCCATGGCGGAAAGCTTTGGCAACAAGCGATCTTGAGGCTGCGTGGTGGCGCGTCGCCTATGGTGAATGCCCTTGAGGATTACTATGCCCTTCTACGGCTCGACGCTTGGCCTGGAAGGCTCAGTGACCTGCGTCCGACGAGCTCTCTGTTAACAATTGTGTATGCTCGGCTCGGTGTTGGACTTGTCTTGCAGCGATCTCGTCGGCCGGCAGTTCTCTGTTACCAAGAAGTTGAGGATGGGCTGAGCCCATGATGGGCTATGACTTCTTCTATAGCCAACACGACTCGCAACCCGAGGCGGGTGGGCTGGGTGGTGAAAGCTGGAGTCGGCCACCGCTTTGTGGTGTTGATCTGATCCCGGTGACTACCGTAGTCCCCGGGCTGGGTTCTGAAGTCCCGGGGCCGGGTGCGACTATGGCAGTCTCTGAGCCGCCTATCGAAGTCCTCGGGCCGCCTGCTTGGTTCCCAAGCCGGATCCGGCTGCGTCGGGGGTTAAGCGGCACGAAGATGGAATCAGATTCTGGAGATGGCTTGATAGACGGCTTGAGGAGGCGTTGGAGAGAGACGCCGGTTGGTATAGCTTGTCGAGTGGAGCCTATTCGTGCCAGGGCATCTGCTTGCTCGTTGTCGGCTCGTGGCATGTGGAGGAACTCGCATCCTTCAAAATACCCGCTGATTTGCTTTGAGCGAGGAAGCGGTAGCTTGCCATGTTTGCATCCTTGGCGTCGGTCGCGGATGATTGCTGGACTTCGAAATCCGAGTCGCCATAGCACAGGATCCGGCGAATGCCGAGCTCTTTGGCTAGCCGGAGCCCGTGTATGAGTGCCTCGTACTCGACCACATTGTTGGAGGCGGCAAAATGAATTTGCAATGTGTATCTGAGTTTGTCGCCTTTGGGAGAGGTGAGGATGATGCCGACTCCCAAGCCGGTGCGCATCTTGGACCCATCGAAGTGCATCCGCCAATGAGTGGAGTCGGGAGCCGGCGGCAGGTACTGGGTCTCGGCCCAGTCGACAAAGAAGTCGGCCAATGCTTGGGACTTGATGGCGGTGCGAGGCTGGTAGAAGATCGTGTAAGGGGCCAGCTCAATGGCCCATTTGGCCACCCGGTCGGATGCGTCCCGGCTGCCTATGATCTCGGCGAGCGGGGCGGTGCATACAACCGTGATGGGGTGCTCTTGAAAGTAGGGCTTGAGCTTCTTGGCGACGAAGTACACGCCATAGCACATCTTCTGGTAGTGCGGGTAGTTCTGCTTCGAGGTGGACGATACTTCACTTAAGTAATACACCGGCCTCTGGACTGGTGAGCTCGGCCTTCTTACAGGCGCTGGACCATGATGACGGTCTTGACCACCCGGTGGTGGCGGCAATGTAAAGGAGCATGGGCTCTTTCTCGGTCGGCGCCGCCAAGGCAGCGGCGTGTGAGCATCTTCTTTAGCTCGTGGAAAGCTTGGTCGTTCCACTCGAAGTGAGTGGTTTTCTTCATGAGTCGGTAGAGGGGGAGAGCCTTTTCTCCAAGCCGGCTGATGAAGCGGTTCAGGGAGGCCAGGCACCCGGTAAACTTCTGGACGTCTCGCAGCTTGGTGGGAGTCTCCATTCTCTCAATGGCTTTGATCTTTACTGGGTTGCATTCAATGCCGCGTTCGGAGACTAGGAAGCCTAGAAGCTGGCCGGCTGGTACTCCGAACATGCATTTCTTGGGGTTGAGCTTGATCTGAAACCGACGCAGGTTCTCAAACGTTTCCTTGAGGTCTTCTAGCAAGGTGCCGCGCTTCTCCGTCTTCACCACGATATCGTCTACATAGACGTGGGCATTTCTGTCGAGTTGCTTGAGGAGGCATTTCTGCATGCAACGCTGAAAAGTGGCACCGGCATTTCTCAAGCCGAATGTCATAGTCAGGTAGCAGAAAGCTCCGAATGGCGTGATGAAGGCGGTCTTCAGGTGATCGGTGGGTCCAACTTAATCTTGTGGTAGCCGAGTAGGCATCCAAGAAACTCAGCAGCTCGCATTCAGTTGTGGAGTCTATCACTTGATCAATCCTTGGCGGGCGAAAGGATCTTTGGGGCATGAGCTTTGTTGAGGCTTGTGTAGTCTATACACATGCGCCACTTGTTATTCTTCTTCAGCACGAGGACCGGGTTGGCAAGCCATTCCGGAAAGAACACCTCCATTATGAAGCCAGCTGCGAGGAGCCGGGCTATCTCTTCTCCTACAATTCTTCTCTTCTCTTCCGACAGTCGGCGGAGGGGCTGGTTGACTGATTTTGCATCTGCTTGGACATATAACTTGTGCTCGGCGAATTCCTTCTGAACACCCAGCATGTCCTTGGGGGACCATGCAAAGATGTCGCGATTCTCACGGAGGGAATCGAGGAGCTCGCCTTCCTATTTGTTGTCCAGGCTTGCCCCAATGACGGCAAACCTTTCTGGGTGCTCTGGGTCCAGAGGTATCTTCTTCGTTTCCTTGGCCGGCTGGAAAGAACCTTGGGCATCACATTCCTTGGGGACGAGGGACAGGGCTGGCTGCTTGCCGACCATGGCCTAACTTCAGTCCAACATCTTCTTTTCTTGGCGATCACAAGGGACTTGGCCAGCCGCTCTTTGGTTCTTGGCCTTTCGGAGGATTTCTTGTAATCACCGGCTATGGTGATGATGCCCTTGGTACTCGACATCTTCATCTTGAGGTAGGTGTAGTGGGGTACAACCATGAACTTGGCTAGAGCAGGTCGGCCAAGCAGTGCATGATAGGGGCTCTCAAGGTCCACCACTTCAAACCAGATCGCTTCTCGGCGGAAATGATCCTTGTCCCCAAATCTATCTTGATCTTGCTGATTGGTGAGCAGGACAGGCCGGGTACAATGCCATGGAACAAGGTCCGGCTAGGCATGAGCTGCTTCACCTTGATGTTTAGCTTCTCCATGGTGTCACGCAGTGCAGGATGTTGATGCTTTGCTCCGCCGTCTATCGGCCGCAGGAGAATCGGGCAGCACACCTGTCTGTCGCGACGGTGGCATCCAAAACCAATGCATAAGAGCCGGGGGACGGCATCACCTCTGGGTGGTCGGCCCAGCTCCAGCTGATAGGCCTTTATGACCAGTTCATGTACTCGGTGGTGTTGGAGGCGACCGCGTTGACCCCTTGGTGCTGTCGGCGTCTGCTGCGCCGGTCTTCGGGCTGGCTTGTAAAGATGACATAGGCGGCATGCTTTCGTCGAGGAACTTCGTCTTGAGCGGTTCGACTGCTGGTCAATGCGGCTGTTGAGGAGCTGGAGGCGGTGACCAGCGGCAGAGCGGCGCTAGCCCTTCGCCATGGGGATCGCGTGAGCGATGGCACTTCGGGTCGTGTGGTTGGGCGGCTTCACGCCGTTGTGGAACTGCATGGGGCGTCAAGGGCCTGCTTTCGTAGGAGAAGGCGGCTGCCAACACCGACTGCCGCCTGCTTCTTGGCGTGGGCGCCCCTCGGGCTGTTCGTCTTCAAGCGTAGCCACCTGCCGGTGGTTGAAGGCGGCATAGAACCCTGCGCTTGTTGTCGTTACGATATGGGCGTCGGTTGGAGTCGCCGACCCGGCGTCTTGGGAGCCGGGTTGAGTACCTTCCGGGCGTCCACCGAGCTCGGTTTTCATCGAAGAGTCGGCGGTGGCGTGCTTGTCCGCTATGACTAGCAGCTCGTCGAGGGTAGTCGGCTCATCGCAGAAGCTTGTGCTTGCAGGAGGTGCCTTCTCGGCACCCGGCGGTGAAGTACTCTATGGCTTGAACCTCGTGCACCCCTCGCGGGGAGTTGTGAAGCTCGGCCCAGTAGCGTGAGGTAGTCGCGAAGTTGATTTGGTGGGTCCTTGTACACACAAGGAGAGCTGTCTGGGCTTGGAGCCCGCTTGTAGAGTGCTTTGGTGAAGTTGCGGATAAAGGCTTCTGTGAAGTCTAGCCAGCTGTTGATGCTATACGGCTTAAGGCTGTTGAGATCGGTTCATGCCGTGCCTTGAAGCATGAGGGGCACATATTTCACGGCAACGCGCCTGTTGCCATTCGCTATGCTGACTGAAGTGGAGTAGTCGATGAGCCAATCCTCCGGCTTCACAGAGTCGTTGTACTTGGGTGTGTCTCTTGGGAGCGAGAACCCTTTGGGGAAGGGCTCGTCGCGGATCCGGGGGCCGAAACAAGGCGGGCCGACATCATCTTCCTCTTCTAGCGCCACAGATCGCGCTAGGCGGTCGATCCGGTGGCGAGCATCGTTCTCGCCGACTCCTTCGCGACGACCTAGTCGGCCGCTGAGAGTCGGATGCGTGACAGGCGGCGGGGTGGGATATCTCTCCCCACGAGGCGGAGGAGGAGGCGGGTTGCCTCGTCGCTCCACGGCTCGAGGGCGGCCTTCTGCGTCATGCTCGATGGAGATCCGGGTTCGGCTGTGGTTGGCAGCTGGCTCTTTTTCTTGCTGCGCGCGGGTTTTGCCCGCAGTTGGCATCCGTGACGTTGCGCCGTGCTCTCGGCGCGGGGGAGGACTCTCCGCGCGGACGCCGGCTTCGTGCCACTGCGCAGCAGCACCGATCAGCTGCTGGATGAGTCTGGTCATGTGGGGGAGCTCTTCGGCCCCCAGTCCATTCAGCTCGTCCACGGCCGCCTGGGCGGCGCGCAGATTCTCGAGGGGCGTGGCGTAGAATGGGCAGTCAAATCCTAGCATGTCGGTGACGGCTGCGCCACACTGCTTGATAGCGCCGATTCGGCTCGGCCCGTCAGGAGGCGGCGTGCCGAAGGCGGCGAGGTCGACTTCGCGCTGGTGAGCCTCAGTGAGGCGCCTCATGGAGGCTAACCTCCGGCCTACCGCCATGAGGGCGAGGCGGCGTGCCTCCAGTGTTTCAGCATCGGCGTCGGCCGGGAGGGGGACGGACAAGTCATGGACTGCTGTTTGTAGGGCGTCCTGGGCGTTCTCGCTAGAGGCACCGCCGTGACTGATGACCAGCACCTCGGTGATGGCACTGCCATAGCTGTCGGCTCGGGGGAGCGGGTCGTTGTAGATCACAACGTTGGTGGGGAAAGCGTCGAGTGATGCCGTGTCGGAGTCGACAAGCATCGGGTCGGTGGAGCCAACCGACTCCAAATCCACAGCGGGCTCGCTGGAGACGTGGAGTTGGTCGAGGAGGCTGACAAGGTGGCTCTCGAGGCAGCATGTGCCGGCGTTGGAGGCGGGCTCGTCGGAGATGCGGGCCTTGCCAAGAAGATCAGCGAGGCAGCTCGCCAGCGCCCGGCGTCGGCCGGCATATGCTGGCCTTGTCGGGGCAAAAGCGCCATTAGGCGTCTTGGCTGTCTATGCTCACTGGGGAGGAAGAGGGTTCCCGTCCAGAATAGATCTCCGGACGACGGTGCACCTGGCCCCACGATGGGCGCCAAATGTCGGGTGGTAGGTGCGACATATGCCAATGGGTGGCTTACCATTGTGGGAGCCAATAAGACGTCGCGGTGCACAGAAGCAGGATGAGGCGAAGACATGCTGCCCGGCCGAATCTTACCCAGCTTCGGGGCTCTCCGTGGAGATAACACCCCTACTGCTGCTCTGCGGGGTCTCCGCATGATCACTAGATGAACAAGTGGCTACAAGGGGCTCCTTGAGCTGTTCGGTGAGAGGAAGAAGAAAGGCTAGGCTAGCTCTCCTCTTCTCTCTATGTGGTGTCTAAAACTCTCAGAGATCAACCCTTTGCATGGGTGCCCTATGGGGTTTATATAGGCTACCCCCCAGGGGTACAATGGTAATCCGACTGGGCGCGTGCCCTAGCCATCAGTGTCTACACTCCCTGGCTTCTCCGCCGGCAGCTGGGGCCCTTGTTGGTGGGTCCCGGCTGCGGCTTCTTAGTCGACAAGCTGGTCCCACCGTGAGGGCCTTCGGGGGCTGATTCTGTTGCCTCAATCCACGATGGCGAGGGCTTTGTCGGGGTAAGCATGACTTGATGCCGCCCGCCTTGGCAGCGATCACTGTAGTCTCACCTCGTCTTGTCTCCTTAATGAGGCGCTTCCTTGAGGGAGGAACAAGCCCGGCTATGGGAAGCCGGCCATATCTCGAGCCCGGCAGGGGAGGTGAGCCGCCTCGGGCATCTCTCTAACGGAGGGGCCCGCCGCCCTCTGGTCGTCTTGTGACTGTCGTGGGTGACGTCATGGTCAGCATGGCAACAGCATCGCGCCGGACGGGTGATGGCCGCGCCGTACGGCGCACTATGGCCATGCACGCTCCGGGATGCGGGGGTGGCAGGCTTCACTGTAGCCACGCCCTGTCTCATCACCGTTATGTGGGTGCAGATTCTGAGGGTGCGGCCTTGGCCGCTTGCTGGGGGGCCGGTTTCTTGGAGTCGGCCTTCTCGTGGCGGGCTCGCATGATCGGCCCTACGGTGGCCGGCTCCTTGGGAGCCGGCCCTCTTGTAACCTTCTCCTGTAGGTTTAGGGCGGTCCGCCTCGATAGCGGCTTGAGAGTCGACCCGGCGGGGAAAGCGGCCCGCGTCTTGGATGTTGGAGGGCTTGATTGGCTTATAATTTTTTCAGAGGTCCCAGGGGGAGCCGGCTAGGCTACCCGTGGTCATTTAATCCGACAATTTTGTAGGGATGAACTTTCTTTGGCGATGTTATTTTGAGAGGACATAATTGCTTAGTTAGTATGCTTGAAGTATTATTATTTTTATGTCAATATAAACTTTTGTCTTGAATCTTTCGGATCTGAATATTCATACCACAATTAAGAAGAGTTACATTGAAATTATGCCAAGTAGCACTCCGCATCATAAATTCTCTTTTTATCAATTACGTACTCGAGGACGAGCAGGAATTAAGCTTGGGGATGCCTGATACGACGTATCTATAATTTTAGATTGCTCCATGCTATATTATCTATTGTTTTGGACTATATTGGGCTTTATTTTCCACTTTTATATTACTTTTGGGACTAACCTGTTAACCGGAGGCCTAGCCCAAAATTACTGTTGTTTTGCCTATTTGATGTTTGAAGAAAGCGGAATATCAAACAGAGTCCAAGCGGAATGAAACCTTCGAATGTGATTTTCTCATCGAGATAAGACCCGGAGACTTGGACCCTCCGTCAAGAAAGCCACGAGGCGGTCACGAGGTGGAGGCACCCCCTAGGGCGTGCCCCCGCCTCGTGGGCCCTCAGCTCGGCTGACGTGCTTCTTCCACCTATATATACCTCGTACATTAACAGATCGGATCGAGATCTGAGCCAAAAACCTAATTCCACCGCGCAACTTTACGTATCCACGAGATCCCATCTTGGGGCACATTAGGAGCTCCACCGGAAGGGGATTCCACCACGGAGGGCTTCTACATCAACATCATAGCCTCTCCGATGAACTGTGATTAGTTTACCTCAGACCTTCGGGTCCATAGTTAGTAGCTAGATGGCTTCTTCTCTCTTTTTGGATCTCAATACAATGTTCTCCCCCTCTCTCGTGGAGATCTATTCGATGTAATCTTCTTTTTTGCTGTGTTTGTTGAGGCCGATGAATTGTGGGTTTATGATCAAGATTATCTATGAGCAATATTTGAATCTTTTCTGAATTCTTTTATGTATGATTGAGTTATCTTTGCAAGTCTCTTCGAATTATCCGTTTGGTTTGGCCAACTAGATTGGTAGTTCTTGCAATGGGAGAAGTGTTTAGCTTTGGGTTCAATCTTGCGGTGTCCTTTCCCAGTGACAGTAGGGGCAGCAAGGCACGTATTGTATTGTTGCCATCGGGGATAACAAGATGGGTGCATGAATTTATTCCTCTACATCATGTCATCTTGCTTATGGCGTTACTTTGTTTTCATTAACTTAATACTCTAGATGCATGCTGGATAGCGGTCGATGAGTGGAGTAATAGTAGTAGATGCAGGCAGGAGTTGGTCTACTTGTCTCGGATGTGATGCCTATATACATGATCATACCTAGATACTCTCATAACTATGCTCAATTCTGTCAATTGCTCAACGATGAATTCGTTCACCCAAGTAAAATACCTAGCTACGGAGAGAAGCCACAAGTGAAATCTATGGCCCCGGTCTATTTTCATCATATTAATCTTCCTACGCTTTATTATTGCTTTGCTTTTTTACTTTGCATTTTTATTTTACTTTGCATCTTTATATCAAAAATACCAAAAATATTATCTGTCATCTCTATCAGATCTCACTCTCGTAAGTGACCGTGAAGGGATTGACAACCCCTACTCGCGTTGGTTGCGAAGAGCTATTTGTGTTGTGTAGGTACGAGGGACTTGCGCGTAGCCTCCTACTGGATTGATACCTTGGTTGTCAAAAACTGAGGGAAATACTTACGCTACTCTGCTGCATCATCCTATCCTCTTCGGGGAAAACCAACGCAAGCTCAAGACGTAGCACCCACCTGGGCGCGCCTGGAGGCCCAGGCGCGCCCTGGTGGATTGTGCCCACCTCGGTGGCCTCCTGCACCGCCTCTTCGCCCTATAAATTCCCAAATATTTCAAAATACTTGGGGGTAACCCTAGATCAAAAGTTCCGCTGCTGCAAGCCTCTATAGTCATGAAAAACCAATCTAGACCCTGTTCTGGCACTCCGCCGGAGGGGGAAACCATCACCGGTGGCCATGTTCATCATCCCGGCGGCCACCATGATGAGGAGGGAGTAGTCCACCCTTGGGGCTGAGGGTTTGTACCAGTAGCTATGTGTTTAATCTCTCTCTCTCTCTCTCATCTTCTTGAGATGTCATGATCTTGATGTATCGCGGGCTTTGTTAATATAGTCGGATCATATGGTGTTTTCCCCTCTCTATCTTGTGATGAATTGAGTTTTCCCTTTAGATTTTTTTTATCGGGTTGAATACTTTTATGGATTTGAGAACACTTGATGTATGTCTTGCTCTGAATACCCGTGGTGACAATGGGGTATCATATTGATTCACTTGATATGTGTTTTGGCACTCAACTCCCGGATTCGAGGTGACATTGGAGTAATCTATGCATAGGGGTTGATGCATGTTCTCGTCTTTGTTTCTCCGGTACAAATCTTGGGGCACTCTTTGAGGTTCTTTGTGTTGCATTGAGTATTATGAATCTGAAATTGTTTGATGCATATCGCATAATCAACTCACAGATACTCATGATGACATTGGAGTATCTAGGTGACATTAGAGTTGGTTGATGTGTATCATATGGTTTTATTTTAGTATGAACTCTTGGTTAGATTGATCGGAAAGAATAGCTTTGTGTTATTTTAGTACGAACTCTAGGATAGATTGATCGAAAAGAATAGCTTTGAGGTGGTTTCGTACCCTACAAATAATTTCTTCTTATGTTCTCCGCTAGATAGGAACTTTGAAGTGATTCTTCATGGCACGCTGAGGGATGGTTATATGATCCAATTAGATTAACCTTTGTTGAGAGATTGCCTTTGGCGAAATCTGGACCCTAGGCCTTGTTTTCAAGCATAGTAATACCGTTTGTTCTTACTTTTATCGATTTCTACCTTGCTGTTTTTATTTATTCAGATTATAAAAATATATTTCTACCATCCATATTACACTTTTATCACCATCTCTTCGTCGAACTAGTGCACCTATACAATTTTCCATTGTATTGGGTGTGTTGGGGACACAAGAGACTTTTTATTATTTGGTTGTAGGGTTGTTTGAGAGAGACCATCTTCATCCTACACCTCCCACAGATTGATAAACCTTAGGTCATCCACTTGAGGGAAATTTGCTAATGTCCTACAAAACTCTGCGCTTGGAGGCCCAACACGAGTCTACGAGAACAAGTTGTGTAGTAGACATCAAGCTCTTTTCTGGCGCCGTTGCCGGGGAGGTGAGTGCTTGAAGGTATATCTTTAGATCTTGCAATAAAATCTTTTAGTTTCTTGTTTTATCATTAGTTTGGTTTATAAAAAGAAAATTAAAAAATGGAATTGATGTTGCCTCATATTATTCGTCTTTATAATGTCTTTCGTGAAAATGATGGAAAGGAAAATTGTGCTCAATTGTTAGAAGAAGAATGCTATAGAATGTTTGGCATAGAATCCATGAATGATGAGCATGATTGCAATGTTGCTAGAATGAATTCTTTGAATATCCATGATGCTAGTGATATGCAAAGCCATAAGCTTGGGGATGCTATGCTTGATGAAGATGATATTTTTATTCCCCCAAGTTTTGATGTGCAAATTTGTTATAATGATAGCATGCCTCCTATTTATGATGATTACAATGATGAAAGTGGATTTGGAGAGGTCATGACTTTATTTAGTGATGAATCCACGATTTTGGATGAGGCTTCAATTGACTATGATAACAAAGTTCCTATCTAAGATGATTATGGTGATGACATGTATGCTATAAAGAATAATGATAACCATGAAACTTGTCATCATGATTTTAATTTTCAATCACATGATAGTTATTTTGCTGAATTTGCTCCCACTACTATTGATGAGAATAAATTTGCTTATGTGGAGAGTAGCAAAATTTCTATGCTTATGTATCATGAAAATAAGTCTTTGTGTGATAGTCATATTGTTGAATTCATTCATGATGCTACATAAAATTATTACGAGAGAGGAACATATGCTCTTACCTATTGCAATAATATCAAGTTTCCTCTCTTTATGTTGAAAGCTTTGAAGTTGCACTTGTTTTGCCTTCCTATGCTAGTTGATTCTTGTTCCCATAAGTTGTTTGCTCACAAAATCCCTATGCATAGGAAGTGGGTTAGGCTTAAGTGTTCTTGCCATGTGATTCATGATGCTCCTTTTCATGTTTCAATTCTTTACTTTTATGCGAGCATCATTGAAATCATCATGCCTAGCTAAAAGGCATTAAATAAAAGCGTTTGTTGGGAGACAACCAACACTTTTACCTACTGTTTTTGTGTGTTCACATGATTATGCTACTGTAGTAATCATGTTTTATTGCTTTTGTTACAATAAAGTGCCAAGTAAAGCCTTTGGGATAGTGTGGATGATAGTTGACTTGATTCTGTGCAAAAACAGAAATTTTTGCACTTAGAACATGAATTTTGAAAATTCACTAGAATGTGCTTTTGGTCTGAATATTTTACAGGTGATATATATACAAATTATCTACGTTTTCCTAATTTTTCAGAATTTTTGGAGTTACAGAAGTATGGTTGGAGTACAGATTACTTCAGATTGTTCTGTTTTTGATAGATTCTGTTTTCAATGCATAGTTTGCTTGTTTCCTAGTTTCTATAGCTTATATTGCTCAATATAAATTGTGGAAATGATATACTACAGTAAGCATTGTGTGGAAGCAATTATGAATCTTGTCTTTGACAGTACCAAAGTGAAATGATTTGCTCTTTATCATAGTAATCTATCTCACGAAGGATCGTTAAGTTTCGTGCGATTGAAGTTTTCAAGTTTTTGGTGAGATGTCAATATGACGAGAATAAGGAGTGACAAGACCCTAAGCCTGGGGATGCCCAAGGCACCCCCAAGGTAATATTCAAGGAAGATCTAGGCAACTAAGATTGGGGATGCCCCGGAAGGCATCCCCTCTTTCATCTCCAACATTATCTGTAACCTTACTTGAGGCTATATTTTTATTCGTCACATGATATGTGTTTTGCTTGGAGCGTCATTTTATTTTGTTAGGATTTGCTCGCTATTATTTATAATATTTTTTTGCACCCTTTATTTCAATAAAAGTATCAAGGATAGCTTTCCACAGCTTATTTTGCAAGTATATGAGTTGTTGTTTCAAAATAGAAAGTTTATCGCTGTTGCAAAAATTCCTGAGAAAAGTCAGTATGTGATAAAATGTTGAAACTTTCTGCATAGTAAGATATAATAAATTTTCTATAGTGTGGTAATTTTTCAGAATTTTTGGAATTAGGAAGTATGATGAATCTTGCATTCTTTACAGACTGTACTATTTTGGCAGATTGCTGTTATGGTTGCATTGTTTGCATATGTTTGCATACGTTTGCTTGTTTAATGATTCTATTTGAGGATAGGAGTATTAAATATGCCGAGGCATTTAGTACGGAATGTCAAACAATAATTTTAGTGATTTGCTACGGTAGAGAATGATAAGGTTTGCATTGATTTATACTAACTTATCTTACGAGTTCTTGTTGAGGGCCTCTTTGATTCGTAGGATTTTGAAAACATAGGAATAGGAAAAGCATAGGGTTGGAGTGACATGCCCACTTGAATCATATAGGATTAGCAATGAATGTTTGATGCCACAGGAAAAACAAAGGAGTTATAAAAAGAGGTTGGAGTGGATGTTAGATTTCCTATGAAATGCCGTACAAAAGATTCCATAGGAAAAATTCCTATGGAATCCAATCGTATAAATCAAAGGACAAACATAGGAAAGAATCCTAAGGATTTCAGTCCTCCAGAAATCCTATAAAATTCCTTTGTATCAAAGGAGGAGTTTTGTGTGGATGAAGTTTTTGAGATTTAGGGAAACCGTGATATGAGAAGAATTTAGGAGACACAAAAGCTCAAGCTTGGGGATGCCCAAGGCATCCCAAGTTAATAGTCCAAGAAGTCTCAAGCATCTAAGCTTGGGGATGCCACAGTAGGCATCCCACCTTTCTTCTTCAATAATTATCGGTTAGTATCGGTTGATCCTAATTTTGCTTCTTCAGATGATATGTGCTATCCTTGGAATGTCATTTTATTTTGTTTTCTTGCTGTTTTAATAAAATACTTTGATCTGAAACTTTTGAATGAGAGAGAGAGTCTTCAAATATCTACCCATTTACACTACAAAAAAAGACACTTCTGTGATGATATGTGTCTGTCGTAGTAGGTCATGTTTTCTGTGATGCATGTACATCCATGACGATTTTATGACAGAATCAAGACAGTCATACCTGTGCTGTCATAGAAGTGTTCCATGACACGACCAAAATTATCATCACAGAAGTGTCCACTTCCATGACGATAAATCGCGCATCATAGAAGTGCTTTCGTCAAGGGTAACCGACACATGGCATCCACCATAACGGGTCACCGTTAAGCTATCGGGTTCCGGTTTGGATCCGGTAACCTGTTAACAGCCCAGACCAATGGCGATTTTCCACGTGTAAAATTCTCATTCATCGACGATCCACGTGTCAGCTCAATGTTGGGACAGATGTCAACCGTCCATTTGACAAGAACCGCCAATGAAACGTTGACACGTGGGACGGCCCAATAGAGGCCCATATAGGTTTAAATGCGGCCCAGAACAAGCCCACAAGATTTCGCCCGGATCTAATGGGCCTGCCCGTTAACAACCTAACTTTTTCTGGACCAAATTATAGCCCACATCCGATACGGGCCGTTAAATAACTACAATATTCTGGGCCAGTTTACGACCCATATCAGATCCGGCCCGTTAACAGCCTGCAATAGTTTGGGCCAAATTACGGTCCATACCTGATCCGACCCTTTAATTGATTTTCATTTCTTGGGCCAAATTACGACCCATAACAGATACGATCTTTTTAACAGCTACTGTGCCATTGGGCCCATTGGCGGCCTGATTTGCTCTTAGGCCTCTTAATGGCCCGTTTAACAGTTCGGCCCAATATTAGTTTCGGCCTGTCAGCAGCCCTGTCTACATATGGGCCTCTTTCGGCCCGGTTTCACTTTAGGCCATTTAAAGGCCCAAGTTGCACATGGGCCTAATTGTGGTCCGTAGTTACTTTCGGCCTCTTAACGGCTGTTGGGGAAACGACACCTATGGGATCACTGGAATCCCTTCTACGGTTGGCGGGCGCGGGGTTGTGAGAAGAGCACGTTTAGGAGCTAGCACAAAGATCGTTTACCCAGGTTCGGGCCGCGAGGATGCGTAATACCCTAGTCCTGCTTTGGTGTGTATTTCAGAGTGTTCTTGAGCCCTCGAACTAGCTACGGTGGCTGCGTAGTTCCAAAGAGCTGAATCCTTTTCCTGGATGTCTCGGGCCACCTTTTATAGGCAAAAGGAGTTGCCACAGTGGCACACATGAGGTGGAAAGGCGTACAGTGTGCGGGCTTATCGCAAGGCATTACGGGACAAAGCGCATTAAATGCGCTACTTAGGTGTCCATTAGCTTTATCGGGGATGGGAACGAGGCATGTCCCGTCCGTCGCCGCTCTGCCTCACTTCGACACGCGCCCAGGCCAGCGACGTGTGCAGCACCATGTAGGCAGGTAGGCTGCTGAGGTGGCGCGGTGGCAGGGCCTTCACGAAGATCTGCATGCCACCACGCTGGTGCTTGCTGAGTCGGTGTAGAGGCCGCCCGTCGCCACGCAGGTGCCTGCCCAGTTAGTTGAGCTAGCAGCTGCTTGGGGACGGCGGTGGAGTCTTGGCTGGTGCGGGCCTGGCTGTGGCCCTGCTGATGCCCTCGGTAAGGGTGTTACCGAGGTGGCCCGGCAAGGGTCTTGCCGTGGCGCTACGGTCGTCCCCTGCAAGGCGCTTTGCCGGGGGTCTTGTGGATTTCCTCGGCTAGAATCCCGCCAAGGGCCGTCGTCTTCTGGTCCTCGTCTGATCCCATGTATTTATGATCTTCACAAAGATCTGCATGCCACCACGGAGGTACCTCCCGAGCCCTAGTTCCAGTGTAGTTGTTGACGGCGCTTGGAACCCTTGGGCTCAAGGATGGCTCGCTCTGCTGGTGTTGGGCAAGCTGCGCCGGCAAGGCTCTTGCCAGTGCCGCGGAAGCCGCCCCGGCAAGGGTCTTGCCGGGGGAGTCCACCTCATCCCTTTGCTCTTTTATGCTTCTGGTCTTGGCGTTGCTTTGTTTGCCTTGTGCTTCGGTTTCTCTCCGGCTTCCCTCCTCTGCCTTGTTAAGTGTGGCCGCGGGCGCGGCTCTGACTGCCCGTGCACAGGTAAAGGGGTCAAAAGGAGAGCCCCTACTTTTGTACACCGACAGGAGCCCCCGGGCCTGGGCCACACATAAGCGCGACGCGTTGTTGGGCTAGGCCGAGCGGTGCTGCAGGCGGTGGGGCGGATTTTATCGCAGTAACTTTTCGTCCGCTGCACTTCCCCACGACCCGCTTTGAATGCACGACGTGGAGGGTCGTGCGTGACGTGGGGGTCATGCATGAGGCGGTTCTCGCATGCATGCGTCACATCATGGTAAAGAGGCGGCTCGCGCCTTCCCAAAAAAAAAGGGAGGCGCAGAGGCGCGACTCATTTACTCGGGCGGACTCGGGTCGTGGCCTTCAAGGCGTCCGTGCCCCACGATCACGGGGTGGGGAACGGTCGCCTCACCCGTCCCCTCAATTCTGCTTGCTCGCCACCTGTCCCCCATGCAGGTGGCAAGTGGTGGAGGCTGGAAACTGGGCCGTCGCTGATTGGGGCAGCGGGTCGGTCTCGATTCCCTGCGCCCCCGATGGCCGGATTGGCCGAGCGGGGCGGCCGAGCCCCGACCCTGCCCTTTTATAAGAAGGGGGAGGGGGGCCGGCATCCCACATCCTTTCATCATCCATCCCCATTCACTTCGGCTCCTTTCTCCCGTCTGCCATGGTGAGGGGAGGCGCTTGCCCTTCAACGGTGGCAGCAAGGGTCGCCGCTCGACAGCGCATCCCTCCTTCCCAAGAGCTCGCGGCAGTGGAGCCAGCCATGAGAGGAAGGGGGAGGGGGCGAGGACGAGGTCGCCGTGGCTCTCGGGGAAGAGGTGGACGGGGCAGCGCACCAGCCCCGCCTCCACCGGTGATGCCTCCCTCGATGGAGGGCCACGTCGGGGATCAGCCCCATGAATTCTTCATCCGGCTGCGCCGACCACCGCGTCGTTGTCTTCACCTCCCCACCCCATTTGCTCGGGAGATGGAGCTTGACCCTCCCTAGACCCTCAGGTTGCACATGAGGGGCTGCGGGAATGGCAGCACGCGGGTCGACGTCGACTTCCCCGCTCCTCAGGTCATGTACCTTCTTCGCGGATGGAAGACGTTCGCTCACATCCACAGCCTGACGGCGGGGCTCGTCCTCTACTTCAAGTTGATGGAGGACGGCCTGCTCTCCATCAAGGTCTTCGGAGATCTTGGAACTCGCCTGAAGTGCTGCATGGAGAGCTCCTCCGACGATGAAGATTCCTCATCGAGTGGGAGTGACATGGAGGACAGCAACGACGAGGGCGTCGAGTGGCGGGACGCTGACCTCGACTCCGACTGACCACGTTGCCCTTCCCTCGGCCTCGCATCCTTCCGAGGGCCTTCCTCGTCAAGCTCTCCATCGGCGCGTTCCCCATCGCCTCCTTGGGCGGCTGGCGTAGGAGGGCTGGAGAAGCCGAAGACGGCGGGCGGCTGCCGAAGAAGTCGGAGTACGCGGGCACCGATGCCTTCGTTGCGTATTGTCGGGCCGCTGCCTCATCTTCCAGCTCATCTGCCGGCACCGGGATGCTCTCTTGGTGCCTTCTGCTTCTCGCACCTCGCCTAGGCGCTCCTTTCGCCCTCCTGCTACCTTGCTCCATCTTCTGAGGAGAGGGACAAGAAAGAGATTACAGACATCTTATCTTTTTATAGTTTGTAAGCCTGAGGGCACTTGTTAGACTTAAAACTTGTAATCCCCTTGCTCATGTTTTTTATTTCGTACGAACTGTACCTGTATGGGACGTTTTTAATGTGTGACGCCCCCGTTTCAACCGTACACTAATCATGCACGCAAATGTGTACGATCAAGATCAAGGACTCACGGGAAGATATCACAACACAACTCTAAAACATAAATAAGTCATACAAGCATCATAATACAAGCCAGGGGCCTCGAGGGCTCGAAAACAAGTGCTCGATCATAGATGAGTCAGCGGAAGCAACAATCTCTGAGTACAGACATAAGTTAAACAAGTTTGCCTTAAGAAGGCTAGCACAAACTGGGATACAGATCGAAAGAGGCGCAGGCCTCCTGCCTGGGATCCTCCTAAACTACTCCTGGTGGTCGGCGGCGGCCGACACGTAGTAGTAGGCACCTCCGGGGTAGTAGGAGTCGTCGACGGTGGCGTCTGGCTCCTGGGCTCCTTCGTCTGGTTGCAGCAATCGGGTAAAGAAAGGGGAAAAAAGGGGGAACAAGGCAACCGTGAGTACTCATCCAAAGTACTCGCAAGCAAGGAGCTACACTACATATGCATGGATATATGTGTAAAGGGCCATATCAGTGGACTGAACTACAGAATGCCAGAACAAGAGGGGGATAACTAATCCTGTCGAAGACTACGCTTCTGGCAGCCTCCGTCTTGCAACATGTAGAAGAGAGTAGACTGAAGTCCTGTGACACTCCAAAAATATTCTCTTGGTTTCTTCAAATTTTTTTTGTTTTTGGATTAGAAGAAGGCCTTCAAAACCCTTCCAAAAATCTCCCTCAAAAGATTTTCCCTTTAGCAAAATATTTTATTTTTGCATCCCCTTCAACTCTGGAGTTTGGGTTTTAAATTTTTCTTCTGATTTCCCTCTTCTCAAAATTCCAAGAAAATCTTTGGAGTTTATTTTCTTTCAAAAAGAAACTCTAGGAGTTTTACATCCTCTCCAATATTTGAAACCATTCATGATTTGGCCATGCACCACATGGTAAAATCTTCCTAAAAACTTTTCCTTCCACTTTGGGCAATCCAAACATTCTGTCCCAACAAGCTCAACCATTTTCTGAATTTTAGTTCAATTATTTCCCCTCCCAAATCTTTTCTGTCTATTATATTGAGCCTAGGTGATTTGCAAAGCAAGTACCTAAATGCATTTGAGTTTTGACCTCAAACCAACTCCCTTGGATAGTCCTTGGTACCCACAACCTAGATCAATCAAGATCCACTCCTCGTCTGTTCAAAAATTTCAAATTATTGTCTCTGCAAGTTTGGACCAGATTTGCCAAATTTGGTGAAATCCATATCTACACTTCTCCAAAAATTCCACAAATATTCAGGCAGCCTCTAGATGCAATGACAGGCCCCTCCACCAAAAACCAGCTCAAGGAAAAATCCCTACATGCCTGGATCATTCTGTCGAACACCTTGCATGCAATCGCTTCGCTTCATCTTGATTAAGTTCAGAATTTCGGTGTCGATCTTCGCCGAAATTCAGTCACATGCTCACAGTGCACTTGGCACGTTGTTTCGCAACCTAGCTTGCTTGTCCGGAGCCTCACACGCAGCGATGCTTGGCGTGTTCTGGCGTCGGTGGCACCTGCCCGCTCAAGGCCGGGCGCGTTTCCTTGCGGTGGCCGAACCACCGTAGCGGCCGACAGGGAGCAGAACGGCGGCATAACGCCGTTCGGTGCCGCCCAAACCCCCTGGTGGATCCGCGTGGCCATTTCCTTGCTAGCGCACGCATGCAGCACCGTCGCCGTGTCCTGGCACGCGCAGAGTGAGTTCTCTACCGCCGACGGGCCGTGCGGCCGTTCCGTCAAGGATAGGCCGTAACCGCTGCCCACCTTGCTGAGTTGGACACGGGGATGGCACCAGTTCTTCGTCTAGTCGATGCTCCAGCTCCTAAGCCGACCGTGCAACCACAGCGCCGCCGTAATCACCTCGCCGGAGAATCCCGTTCTCGGCAACTGCCTCGGGCCGGCTATATATAGCACCTCGAGCTTGCTCTCGCCCCCGCACACCTCCACTACCTCCCCAAACCTCGCCAAGCCCCTAGAAGGGCCACGAGGAGCTCTTCTTCCTCGACTCCGGCCGCTTCCTTCCGCCTCGGCCTCCACCGCGATTCACGCCGGTGAGGTCGTCTCCGGCACCCTAACCTCGTCAGGTACCCTCTCATGCTATCACGAGTCTAACCCCCTCCTCAATTCCACCTCCGCAGCTCTCTCCGACGAGATTCACGACCACCCGAATCGCCGTCTGCCGGAGCAAGCGTCGCCGCCGACGTGGTACTCGCCGGCGACCACCACCACCTCCCACAGACGCGGAATGGCACCCTGAACACGGAGGTACTCTCCGATCTCCCTGCCTCGCCGTGGATCACCGCCGGCGACCACCGCGGCCCTCGAGCGCCGACGAGCCCCGACTCCCTCGTTTGAAATTTCAAACCTGACGGGTGGGACCCGCCCGTCATCCTCTCTTTTGTTTTTCTAATCGTTTACTGAAAGCGTACTTTGGCAAATACGCTTCCATTCTGAACCGTTTTTCTGGATTTTTCTGCAAAGCCCACTGGAAGTTTTCTGTTTCATTACAGATGGGTCCTTGGACTAAAACCCTTATAACTTTTTAACAGAAAGGAATTTTTGAGTGGTTCTTTTTCTGTCCTCTTCAAATTTGTGTGTAGTTTTTTATTATGTTTATTTGAAAAATACTTGGATCAACTTTCTGTACCCCACGGTATTTACGTTAGCGCGTGTATTTTGTGTACCGTAGATACCGAAGGTGGTGACGGAACCGCGAACTTCGTCGAGCTAGACCCCGACTACTCCGAACCAGGCAAGCAAAGTTTGAACTTTTGATATGATGAGTTTCTGGGCATGTTTGCATTATTTTTTGTATCATGGCACGTTCATGAGCATTTCGATGATAGTTTATCTCGTGAGCATTGAGGCAAATGAGCTCGGTAAATCCGTGAGTTGCTGGAAACTTGTTGCATGGCCATCAGTTGGCATGAGTATGGGTAAGATGGCAGTGTTGTAGCATGCCGTGCTTATGCCATATCGCTGACCCGTGTCAACATAAATCGGCCAGACTCCCGTCCGGCCCTCCCTTTCGTACTACCACCTGTTTCCCGCAAGGGATACGTCTTAGTAAGTTGCAAACCACTTCCTGGTACACACCAAATCGAGAGGCCGGGATGAAGGTTCCATGGCCCTGGATTAAAGCCTTTCATCCGGTTAGGGGGCATGGGTGTTTCCAGTTGGGACCGAGAGGGGGGCACCCCTTAGAGCGCACGTAAATAAATTTGATCCCATGCTATTTGAGATTGTGATCTCCTGCCTCAAAGTTTTTCTTAAACGCTGTCTAGGGTGATTCCCGCAACGTGAGGTATGATGGGTGTGTACTAGCTAGTTGTGTTTCTTCCGAAATACCGTAAAGGGAACTAGTCCTTCGTGACCACGGAAATCCGTTGGCCGTGGAAAATTTTGGTACAAACTCTGCAGAGTCAAAATTCTTGAATCCATCTTATTCATATCCTAGTACCGTGTTCACCCCATCTTGTCAAGTGTTAGACTCGGTGACAGAAACTCCTGAGATCCATTTGAGTATTAAATATTTATTTTCCTGTGAATGGACTAACCCGCTTATTGTCTTGTGATGAATATTATCCGAGAGCACTATATCTTGTCAGATATGAATAATGAATTATAAGCCCTTTTCTGCGATGTCGCTCAGACGTCCGATCGCTGCATTGTTGTTATTTATTTTCATTATAAGCCCTTTCTCGCGATGTCGCTCGAGACGTCCGAAGCGGCATTGTTGTTATTTATTTTCATTATATGCCCTTTTCTGCGATGTCGCCAGACGTCCGATCGCGGCATTGTTGTTATTTATTTTCATTATAAGCCCTTTCTGCGATGTCGCTTAGATGTCCGATCGCGGCATTGTTGTTATTTATTTTCATTATAAGCCCTTTACGTGTCGCTCAGACGTCCGATCATGCATTGTTATTATTTACTTTTATTATAAGCCCTTTACGTGATGTCGCTCCGACGTCCGATCGCTGCACGTATGTATTTTTCCTTTAATATAATCCCTTTATGAGGTGTCGCTTAGACGCTCGATCGCGGGCATGTTTTACTTATTTTCACCCTTCGAGGCGTCACTTCAGACACTCGATCGGTTTTGAGTTTATCTTCTTTGGGTTTTCGAGCGGACTACCGCCGATTCCCTTCTTATTTATTTTGCTATACTGATTTAATTGAGCATTGTTAAAATTAATCATGACGCATTCATGCATTCATTTGTTATATCTTTTGTCCGAACTATCTTGCGAGTACTTTCAAAGTACTCACCTGGCTTGTTGATTTGGCCAGATGCTGACGAAGGCGATCTCATGGATGAAGAATTCGATAGCGAGTCCGACGCCTAGAGGAATCCCAGTCAGTCTCGTGCGACCCCTGGATTAGTCATTGTGATATATCCGCTTCCGCTACCCAAATAAATTCATTGAGCCTCACCTAGATGCTCGATGAGCCGCCAGTGCAGTAGACTTATTAACCACCCCACTGTGTTATTCCACCAACCACGCATATCTCGAGTCAGTAGTATTTCCACCCCCACACCATTGTGTCATATCCGCCATCATGTATAATTATTGGCGTGTTTGTAATAATTGGTTGGGCATCTTGATCCGACCTGTAATATTGTAATGCTACCGCTTCTTGTATCAAAGTTTTGTCTACCGGTATGAAGGATTTTCCTCATATTGGACTTCATAGGTCGGTTGTTCAATAAATATTTTTATTGAAAACCGGTCGTGACAAGCTTGGTACCAGAGCCAGCGATTGTAGGGAAGCCACTAGGTGCGATCGCTAATCAGTTATTAGCATAATAGAGCTATTTATTATTTTTTCACAAATGTAGACAATTTCTCGGCAACAAGATAAGTTTATGATTTGACTACTCGTGATTTTTGCCTACTTTTGTAGATGGTCGGCAACGATCGCGAGTTGCAAATGTTTGCCAACATGCCCGATGGGTTCGTCAAGCTTCTCTCCTTCATCGCCCAAGTCACGATGGGGCCAGATGCGCCCAGCCTTTCTCTCTCTCAGCACAAGGTCAATGACCGTCTAACCATGCACCAAGCCGCTGTGGAATTCAAGAGAAGACGAGTTGAGCGCCACTGGTTCGTGGGGAGAGCCATGCCCACAGAGAAGCATGCACCGCAGATGGCAGCCCGTGAGGCGATAGCTCATCTCAGGTATATCCTTCCTTCGATGAAGACTCTGCCGCTACCGCCACCTGCCATGTCACGCTCCATATACCTGCCACTACGCTGCCTTCTTGCCCCAGAGGAGAATGGGACGAAGCTTTGAGATGCTTATCGAGTATCTCCGAGCTTTGGAGGCAGCCTTCGACAACCTGGTGGACGACTTTGTAGCTGCTCGCATGGACTCAGTCCATGGCTGTGCCGCCAACAGAGGGAGCTCCTGCGCCACACCGCCAATCGACTTTCATCTCAAGTTATCGCATCGCTTGCTCCATCGCCAGACCGCTACACTCGCCGCCGCTTACCACGGAGGAGTTCAACCACGCCATTGCGCCTACTCCGTCTGCTCTGCACCACCCTCGCGGCTCGGCCAGGTTCGAAGTTGTTCCAAGACAGGCACCCGCTCCACCAACTCCACGCAGCACCTCTCGCCTGAGCCTATCTCCGAAGAGGAGGTTGAGTCCCCAGCCTCTCTACGCCTCACCCTTGGCAGACCAAGGGAAATCCTTACCATCTCCGACTACACGCTTTACGCCATGCGATGTACCGACTTATGTACGATATGTTTATATGTAAATAGGCTGTGAGAAGTAGCTTGTTTGCGCATCATTTAGGATATTGATAAGTGCAATAGACTAAATAACATGTCAGGATTATGTACGCATATCCTGAGTGATGTATTGTATAATTACTGCTTGCATGTAAGATATGTAATGGACAGTCCTTCTCCATGCGCAAACATGTATTCTCTTGAAAAATCTTGGAGCATTTGCAACGTTTTGCATCTTCTTGAATTTATTGATTTTTGCGGCACAATTTCTTTTCTTATGAGTGTTTCAAAATATATCCCCAGAGTGAACTATGTCTCGTCCTTGGACGCGCTCCATGCCAACTCAGGCAGAGGAAAATTATGGCACACCCCCAGGCAACAATTTCACACAAAGGCATAAGTCAACAGATAAAGTGAAACGACACTTTCCCAAATGTGTCGCCTTTTATGAACAAAGTCAGCAGCAACATCAGGAAATACTGAACCAAGTCATCAATATGGGAAATCACCATGGATGATATCGGCCAGCAATCAAAATTATCTCGAGCTACGTAAGACACGCCCCCAAACATTTTCTCACACCGACAAACCTCTTGAAGCCGATGACCGCTTGAGACATGTAGAGAAAATTAATCATTGCCCAGTGTTCAGATCTTGAGAAAGTGCTTACGCCCGCACTATCTCACCGGAGCAGCCGCATCGTGGTGGGAAAATTTCCTACACATGCACCCCAACGAAAATAATATATCATGGGAGGAATTTAAAGAAGGTTTTCGTGGGGCACATATTCCTAAGAGTCTTATGAAGATGAAAAGAGAGAATTTGATGACCTCAAGCAAAGGACAATGACAAAGGTCGTAATACAATACCAGTTTACCCTCATCGTCTCGCTACGCCAACGAGGAGCGTATGTCGAAAAACAAAAGATGGAGAAATTCCTAGACGGTCGACACCCGCTTAAATGCCAATTGGTCGTACACACGCTTCCAGATTTTAAGACGCTGGTGGATAAGGCCATTACCTTGGAAAATGAGAGACGCAGCTTAGAAGATTTCGCAAGCGGAAGAGGGACCAGACTAAACACACCCGCAACCACCGCAAAGAAGACAGTGTTCGTAAAAGATGGACACCCAAACCCACGACAAGCCGCCTCACGCCCAATCAAGAATTTCCATGCGAGGGACAAGGAGTTCACATACCGCCAAAGGCGTTACTGTTACGCTTAGGAGAAGAAGGGCACTATGCCAAACAGTGCCCCAAGCCAAGGAACTCGACCCCAAAGCCGAACAACGGAAGCAATAATTCGGCGCCAAAGCGCAACAATTTCAACCCAAATAACAACCACAGGAAGGGTCATCTGATCCATGTGACCAAAGAGGAAGCACAAAATGCCCCAGATATCGTACTTCCAGATGCGTTTCCGTCAACACAATACCTGCCATGGTTTTGTTTGATTCGAGCTTCTCACTCATTCGCTTTCGAAAAGTTTTGCCTTGCAAAATAATTTTTCGATGCTTCCCTTGGGAAAATCTATGATCGCCAAGTCCCTGGAATTAAGCAAGTTACCCAGAATTATTGCCAAGATGTGGTTATCGAGTTTGAAGGGTTGAAGTTTCACGCAAATCTTATCGTGTTGGAAAATAAAGGACTGGATGTCATCTTAGGGGTGGATTGGTTAACCACCAACAAAGGTTTTATTGACTGCTTCAACATGACCGTAATTCTCACCCATCACCACGGGAAGACCATAAAAGTTTCAGCCAACGAAAGAAAAATATCCCGGCAACCGAGATTGAACAAGGTGGATATTTCTGAATTGAGCAAGGTTCCACTAGTGTGTGAATTTCCAGATGTATTCCCCGAAGAACTACCAGGCACGCCACCAGATCGAGAGATAGAATTCAGCATTGATCTAGCACCCGGAACCGCTCCCATATACAAGAAACCATACTGGATGGCACCATCAGAATTGGTAGAACTGTAGAAGCAAATAAAGGAATTATTGGAAAAGGGTACATTCGAGCCATTTCCTCACCCTGGGGTTCACCAATTTTGTTTGCCAAAAAGAAGGATGGAACACTGAGATTGTGCATAGACTATCGAGCGCTAAACATGGCCACAATCAAGAACAAATATCCGATGCCACGGATAAATGATTTATTCGATCAACTCGCTAAGGCCAAGGTGTTCTCAAAGATTGACTTGAGATCGGGATACCATCAACTGAAAGTGCGAACCGAAGATATTCACAAGACAGCTTTCACCTCCGTGACACGGATTGTATGAGTTCACCGTAATGCCATTCGGACTAACAAACGCCTCAAGATATTTTGTTCACCTCATGAACAAAGTATTCATGAAGTTTATGGATAAGTTTGTTGTGGTATTTATCGATGATATTCGGTATACTCCAAAACACCGTAAGAGCACGCTGAACATCTCCGAATTGTACTAGGGGAACTCAGAAACATCATTGTACGCTAAATTCAGCAAGTGTGAATTTTGGCTAAAGCAAGTAGGTTTTACGGGCCATGTATCGACCCAAGAAGGTATCGCCAGAGACCCGAAAAGTCAAGGCCAGATTTGGTCTGGAAGCCACCAGCCAGCGTGACGGATGTACGAAGTTTCTTGGGAATGGCAGGATACTACCGGAGATTTATTGAAGGATTCCCCACCATAGCAAAGCCAATGACGCAACTCCTCAAGAAAGACAGGAAGGTTGAATGGACGGAAGCTGGCGAGAAAAGTTTCCGAGAACTCAAGAGGAAATCGACGGCACTCAAAGTGCTAATTGTGCCAGATATACACAAATTTTTTGAGGTATTTTGTGACGCATCTCGAAAGGGCCTCGGGTGCATATTGATGCAAGAAGGCAAGGTTGTCGCATATGTTTCCAGACAACTTCGCAAACATGAGGAAAATTATCCTACACATGACCTCAAATTAGCAGCAGTTATTCATGCACTCAAGGAATGGAGACACTTTTTACTTGGTAATCGCTAGAAATATACACGGACCACAAAAGCCTCAAGTATATTTTCACACAACCAGAACTAAATTTACGGCAATGACGCTGGTTGGAATTAGTAAAGGACTATGATGTTGGGATCCACTACCACCCGTGCAAAGCAAATGTTGTAGCAGATGCTCGAGTCGGAACCCCTGGGCCCGGACAACGACAAAGATGCCAAACTTAAGACCTGAATTCCAGCAGGAATTTGCAAGGCTCAACTGATGGTGATCACCGAAGGCAGTGTGTCGAACTTAGAATTTCAGCCTACCCTGATAGAGAAGGTTAAAGAGGCTCAACATGGACACCCCAGCATTGAAGGCATAAAACGGAAGATGAAGTTGGGCAAGGCCTTAGAATTTGTTATTGATGAGCAAGGAATATTGTGGTACGGGAATTGGCTTTGCGTACCAAATATCCATGACCTTAAACAACAAATCCTGGCTGAAGGCCACACCACCCCATATTCAATCCATCCTGGAGGAACAAAAATGTACAAAGATCTTTAGGAAACACTTTGGTGGCATGGTATAAAAAGAGACATAGCCACGTTTATTGCATGTTGTGACTCTTGTCAACGCATCAAGGCCGAGCACCAGAAACCGGCCGGGCTGTTGCAACCCAATAAGATACCGAGTGGAAATGAGACGAGATTGGAATGGATTTTATTGTTGGACTTACCTCGGTCACGACACGGACATGATGCCATATGGGTCATCACTGATAGACTGACTAAAGTAGCACACTTCATCCCCGTGAAGACAACCCACACCACTCAGAAGCTTGCTAGGCTCTATCTTTCCCGTAGCGCTTTGTTTACATGGAGTCCCAAAGAAAATAATCTTGACAGAGGCACACAATTGCCTCCCGATTTTGGGATCACTTACAACAAGCTCTGGGAACTCAGCTGGCATTCAGTACCGCATACCATCCCCAAACAGATGGGCAAACTGAGCGAGTAAACCAGATTCTAGAAGATATGCTGAGAGCATGTGTCCTCACCTATGGGACCAGTTGGGAAGAGAGCTTACCATACGCAGACCAGATATAACAACAGCTACTACCAGCCTGCAAATGGCACCATTTGAAGCTCAGACGGACGAAGATGTCAGACCGCTAAATTGGTCGGAAATCAAGACAGTCATATCTTCGGCCCAGACCTGCTCAAAGAGGCTGAAGATAAAGTCAAGGTAATTAAGGACCGACTCAAGACAGCCCAAAGTCGACAAAAGAGTTATTACGATCAGAAGCATCGTGGAGTCCATTTTGAACCCGGTGAATTTGTGTACCTACGAGTATCCCCTATGAGAGGTCTGCACCGATTCAAGATTAAAGGGAAGCTAGCACCAAGATTCATCGGACCATTCTGCATAGTAGCACGAAGAGGCACGGTGGCCTACCAACTAGACTTACCCGAAGAATTATCCGACATCCACGACATATTTCACGTCTCCCAATTGAGGAAGTGCGTAAGCAACCCAGAGAAACAAGTACCCCATAAAAACATTGACGTGCAGCCAGACCTTACATATCGGGAGCATCCGATAAAAATCTTGGAAGAGTCGAAAGGAGAACCCGACAGAAAACCATCAAGTTCTTCAAAGTTCAAAGTGGAGCAACCACACCGAGAGTGAAGCCACTTGGGAAAGAGAGGATTTCCTTCGAACAGAGCACCCACAATTATTTGAGGATCAACTGGAATCTCGGGGACGAGATTTTTCCTAAGGGGGTAGGTGTTGTGACACTCCAAAAATATTCTCTTGGTTTTTTTTTTGGATTTGAAGAAGGCCTTCAAAACCCTTTGGAGTTTATTTTCTTTCAAAAAGAAACTCTAGGAGTTTTACATCCTCTCCAATATTTGAAACCATTCATGATTTGGCCATGCACCACATGGTAAAATCTTCCTAAAAACTTTTCCTTCCACTTTGGGCAATCCAAACATTCTGTCCCAACAAGCTCAACCATTTTCTGAATTTTAGTTCAGTTATTTCCCCTCCCAAATCTTTTCTGTCTATTATATTGAGCCTAGGTGATTTGCAAAGCAAGTACCTAAATGCATTTGAGTTTTGACCTCAAACCAACTCCCTTGGATAGTCCTTGGTAGCCACAACCTAGATCAATCAAGATCCACTCCTCGTCTGTTTAAAAATTTCAAATTATTGTCTCTACAAGTTTGGACCAGATTTGCCAAATTTGGTGAAATTCATATCTACACTTCTCCAAAAATTCCACAAATATTCAGGCAGCCTCTAGATGCAATGAGAGGCCCCTCCACCAAAAACCAGCTCAAGAAAAAATCCCTACATGCCTTGATCATTCTGTCAAACACCTTGCATGCACTGTTTCTGTTCATCTTCAGTTAAGTTCAGAATTTCAGTGTCGATCTTCGTCAGAAATTCAGTCACATGCTCACAGTGCACTTGGCACGTTGCTCGCGGCCTAGCTTGCTTGTCCGGAGCCTCACACGCGTGCTTGGCGTGTTCCTGGCGTCGGTGGCACCCTGGCCCGCCTGCGCCCTCGTGTCTTGTGGTGGCCGAACCACCGTAGCGGCCGACAGGGAGCAGAACGGCGGCATAACGCCGTTCGGCGCCGCCCAAACCCCCTGGTGGCTCTGCGTGGCCATTTCCTTGCCAGCGCACGCATGCAACACCATCGCTGTGTCCTGGCACGCGCAGAGCCCGTTCTCTGCCGCCGACGGGCCGTGCGGCCGTTCCGGCCGAGGGCCGTGAACCGCGCCCACCTTGCTGAGTTGGACACGGGATGGCACCGCTTCTTCGTCTAGTCGATGCTCAAGCTCCTAAGCCGATCAGGCAACCACAGCGCCGCCAGTAATCACCTCGCCGGAGAACCCTGCTTCGGCAACCGCCTCGGGCCGGCTATATATAGCACCCCGAGCTTGCTCTCGCCACCGCACACCTCCACTACCTCCCCAAACCTCGCTAAGCCCCTGGAAGGGCCACGAGGAGCTCTTCTTCCTCGATTCCGGCCGCTTCCTTCCGCCTCGGCCTCCACCGCGATTCACGCCGGTGAGGTCGTCTCCGGCGCCCTAACCTCGTCAGATACCCTCTCATGCTATCACGAGTCTAACCCCCTCCTCAATTCCACCTCCGCAGCTCTCTCCGACGAGATCCACGACCACCCGAATCGCCATCCGCCAGAGCAAGCATCGCCGCTGACGTGGTACTCGCCGGCGACCACCACCACCTCCCACAGACGCGGAATGGCGCCCTGAACACGGAGGTACTCTCCGATCTCCCTGCCTCGCCGTGGATCGCCGGCGACCATCATGACCCTCGGGCGCCGACGAGCCCCGACTCCCTCGTTTGAAATTTCAAACCTGACGGGTGGGACCCGCCCGTCATCCTCTCTTTTGTTTTTTTGAATCGTTTACGGAAAGCGTACTTTGGCAAATAAGCTTCCATTCTGAACCGTTTTTCTAGATTTTTCTGCAAAGCCCCCTGGAAGTTTTCTGTTTCATTACAGATGGGTCCTTGGACTAAAACCCTTATAACTTTTTAACAGAAAGGAATTTTTTAGTGATTATTTTTCTGTCCTCTTAAAATTTGTGCGTAGTTTTTTATCATATTTATTTGAAAAATACTTGGATCAACTTTCTGTACCCCACGGTATTTACGTTAGCGCGTGTATTTTGTGTACCGTAGATACCGAAGGAGGTGACGGAACCGCGAACTTCGCCGAGCTAGACCCCGACTACTCCGAACCAGGCAAGCAAAGTTTGAACTTTTGATATGAAGAGTGTCTGGGCATGTTTGCATTATTTTTTGTATCATGGCACGTTCATGAGCATTTTGATGATAGTTTATCTCGTGAGCATTGAGGCAAATGAGCTCGGTAAATCCGTGAGTTGCTGGAAACTTGTTGCATGACCATGAGTTGGCATGAGTATGGGTAAGATGGCAGTGTTGTAGCATGCCAGGCTTATGCCATATCGTTGACCCGGTGTCAACATAAATCAGTCAGACTCCCGTCCGTCCTCCCTTTCGTACTACCACCTGTTTCCCGCAAGGGATACGGCTTAGTAAGTTGCAAACCACTTCCTGGTACACACCAAATCGAGAGGCCGGGATGAAGGTTCCATGTCCCTGGATTAAAGCCTTTCATCCGGTCAGGGGCATGGGTGTTTCCGGTTGGGACCGAGAGGGGCACCCCTTAGAGCGCTGCCAGAAATAAATTTGATCCCATGCTATTTGAGATTGTGATCTCCCGTCTCAAAGTTTTTCTTAAACGCTGTCTAGGGTGATTCCTGGCAACGTGAGGTATGATGGGTGTGTACTAGCTAGTTGTGTTTCTTCCGAAATACCAGAACGGAACTAGTCCTTCGTGACTACGGAACTGCTGGCCGTGGAAAATTTTGGTACAAACTCTGCAGAGTCAAAATTCTTGAATCCATCTTATTCATATCCTAGTACCGTGTTCACCCCATCTTGTCAAGTGTCAGTCTCAGTGACAGAAACTCCTGAGAACCATTTGAGTATTAAATATTTATTTTCCTATGAATGGACTAACCCGCTTATTGTCTTGTGATGAATATTTTCCGTGAGCACTATATCTTGTCAGTTATGAATAATGAATTATAAGCCCTTTCTGCGGTGACGCTCAGACGTCCGGATCGCGGCATTGTTGTTATTTATTTTCATTATAAGCCCTTTCTCGCGATGTCGCCGACGTCCGATCGCGTGGCATTGTTGTTATTTATTTTCATTATAAGCCCTTTCTGCGATGTCGCTCAGACGTCCGACTGTGGCATTGTTGTTATTTATTTTCATTATAAGCCCTTTCTGCGATGTTGCTCAGACGTCCGACTACGGCATTGTTGTTATTTACATTCATTATAAGCCCTTTCTGTGATGTCGCTCAGACGTCCGACTGCGGCATTGTTATTATTTACTTTCATTATAAGCCCTTTCTGTGATGTCGCTCCGACGTCCGACTGCTGCACGTATGTATTTTTCCTTTAATATAAGCCCTTTATGAGGTGTCGCTTAGACGCCCGACTGTGGCACGTTTTACTTATTTTCACCCTTCGAGGTATCACTTCAGACACTCGATCGGTTTTGAGTTTATCTTCTTTGGGTTTTCGAGCGGACTACCTCCGATTCCCTTCTTATTTATTTTGCTATACTGATTTAATTGAGCATTGTTAAAATTAATCATGACGCATTCATGCATTCATTTGTTATATCTTTTGTCCGAACTATCTTGTAGTACTTTCAAAGTACTCACCGGCTTGTTGATTTGGCCGATGTCGACGGAGGCGATCTCATGGATGAAGAATTCGATAGCGAGTCCGACGCCTAGAGGAATCCCAAATCAGTCTCGTGCTACCTGGATTAGTCATTGTGATATATCCGCTTCCGCTACCCAAATAAATTCATCGAGCCTCACCTAGACGCTCGATGAGCCGCCAAAGGCAAGATGAGACTTATTAACCAATTCTAATCGTGTTATTCCACCAACCACGCATATATCGAGTCAAGAGTATTTCCACCCCACACCATATTGTCATATCCGCCCTCATGTATAATTATTGGCTTGTTTGTAATAATAGGTTGGGCATCTTCAGTCCGACCCTGTAATATTGTAATGCTACTGGCTTCTTGTATCAAAGTTTTGTCTACCGGTATGAAGGATTTTCCTCATATTGGACTTCATAGGTCGCTTGTTCAATAAATATTTTTATTGAAAAACCGGTCGTGACAAGTCCTCCAAGTAGCATCGCATAGCATAATCCTACCCGATGATCCCCTCCTCGTCACCCTGTTAGAGAGCGATCACCGGGTTGTATCTGGCACTTGGAAGGGTGTGTTTTATTAAGTATCCGGTTCTAGTTGTCATAAGGTCAAGGTACAACTCCAAGTCATCCAGTTACCGAAGATCATGGCTATTCGAATAGATTAACTTCACTGCAGGGTGCACCACATAACCCAACACGCTTGATCCCATTTGGCCGGACACACTTTTCTCGGGTCGTACAGCCGCTGAAGATCAACACGCCGCAGCCCCACCTAGGCACAACAGAGAGGTCAAGACGCCGGTCTAAACCTATGCGACAGGGGTATGGGCCCATCGCCCATAGCACACCAAGACGCTGCGAGGGCGGCCGGAAGCGCACCTAGCCTAGCAGCGTTCCATCCAATCCGGCGCTGGGCCGACGCCACGGCGTCACGAAGTGCTTCGGCTGATACCACGACGTCGAGTGCCCATAACTGTTCCCGCGTAGTTGGTTAGTGCGTATAGACCAAATGGCCAGACACAGATCAAATACGAAGATCTCGTTAAGCGTGTTAAGTATTCGCGAACGCCGACCAGGGCCAGGCCCACCTCTCTCCTAGGTGGCCACAACCTGCCCGGTCGCTCCGCCACAAAGTAACAGTCGGGGGCCGTCGGGAACCCAGGCCCACCTCTACCGGGAAGGAGCCACCTATCCTTTCAGCCCCCATCTCCGAACAGTATCACATGTAATGTAATAGTGTAAAGTATATAGTATATGCCCGTGATCACCTCCTGAAGTGATCACAGCCCAAAGAGTATAGCATGGCAGACGGACAAGAGTGTAGGGCCACCGATGGAACACTAGCATCCTATACTAAGCAAGAGGATAGCGGTAAAGGTAACAACAAGAGTAGCAAGGATGTGCTATGCAACAAGATAGGATTAATCGAAAGCAGTAGCATGCTACACTACTCTAATGCAAGCAAGATAGAGAAGAGTAGGCGATATCTGGTGATCAAAGGGGGGGCTTGCCTGGTTGTTCTGGCAAGTAGGAGGGGTCGTCTTCGATGTAGTCGAACACACGAACATCGGCAGCGGTCTCGGAGTCTACCGGAAAGAAGTAACGGGGGGAACACAATAAATAACAGAGCAATCAAATGTAACACAAAGCAAGACGTGGCAATACGTTGTGCTAGGTGTGCCCTAACACGGTAGGAGGTGATACCGACGAAGGGGGGAAACATCCGGGAAAGTATCCCCGGTGTTTCGTGTTTTCGAGCAGAGGAGCCGAAGGGGGAAAGTTGCGAGTTCGATAGGTTAGGGATGCGTGGCGGACAAATGGGCTGCGTTTCCGGGTTCGTTTCGTCGTTCTGAGCAACTTTCATGTAGAAAGTATTTTCATCTGAGCTACGATTTATTTTATATTAATGTTAAAAGATTTAAATCATTTTTAGGATTTATTTAATTATTTTAAAATAACATTATCCAGAACAGTGTTTGCTGACGTCATCATGACGTCACCATGACGCCGCCAGTCAATGTGAGGGTTGATCGGGTCAACTGACGTGTGGGTCCCAGATGTCATTGACTGCTAACTAACTAACCATGCTAATTAGTTTAGTTAACAGATTATTTAAGTTAACTATTGTAGTTAATTAGGTTAATAGTGATTAAATCAATCTAATTACGATTAATTAACTTAATTAATTTAGTTAATTAGCTAATTAATTAATTAAATTTATTTTTATTATTACTTTTTTTCTCTTTTTTTATAAAACTCGCTCGGGGGGCCCATGTGTCATTGCTCAGAGGCCTTATGCAAGACGGTTACGGGCGTCATGCACCACCAGAAGCGCAGATGGTCGTGAACAGGCGGGCCATTCGGGGCAATGGGGCGGGCGCAGCCACCGGGCACAATGGGGCGCCGTGGGTGGCTGCAGCCGGAGCGCGATGAGACGGGCGGCCAGCCACGGGCGAGGCGGCACGGGCAGGGCAACCGGCAATGGCGTGGGCGAGGCAGGCACGGCCACGGGGACGGTGGGCAGGCGCGCTACCGAGCAAAGGTGCGGTGGGAGCGGGCGACAGCAGTGTGGTGGCGCTTAGGTGAGGGCGGGCGGCGCGCACGACGGCAGGTCAGGGAGCAGCGCAGGCTGCAAGGCCGGCCGGGAACGAGGCAGGAGAGAGGAGAGGGGTAGCGGCTCACGAGGGTTCGGGGCAACGGGGCTTGGGGAGGAGGACGAGGAGGCGACGACGACGGTGGATGGCTCCATCGAAGCAGCGGCGGGACGAGGCGGCGACGGTGTACGGCGGCGACGTCGGGGGCGCCAGGGGCGCGGCCCAGATCCGGTCAGGGACTTCGAGGAGACGAGGAAGAAGCAGTCCAGTGGGGCCAGTCGAGGACGGGGAGGTCGAGGTGGAAGGCGGCGGCGGCGGCTCCGGCGATGTGGTCCCGGGCGGCGGCATCGGGGTCGATCCCCCGATCTGGACCGAGGGGGGGCGAGCGACATGGGGAGAGTGGGGTGGATCAGGGAGAGGATCGTGGGGGAACCGGGGTGTATTGGGCTAGGGTTGCGGGGTGGGGGTTATGCATGGGCGCGGCTGGGCCAGCCTAATGGCCTGGTGCCCTGCTGGGCCGAGCGGCCCAGGGGAGGGGGGGGGTCTTGCTTCTTTTTTTGCTATGTTTTGTTTTTTGTTTTACTTTTCTTTTTATTTATTTCCTTGTTTCTGTTTTCTTTTACTTATTTAATATTTTATAGTTTTTAGAAAAAGTGAAACCTACTCCTCTATTAGATTTGTAAAATCAACTTTTCTCACAAAAAGTTTGGGACAAAAGTAAAGTACCTTGTATTCTCTATTAATTAAAAAGACATTTAAGTTATTGTTTTGGTCATTGTTTTATTTATTTTAGTGCCTTCAATTATTTTATAATAATGTGGATCCTCCACCATAATTACTTATGATTTATTTATCACATTGGGAACATTATAGTTTTAGCTTTTGAAAACTTTTAGTGTTTGACTTTATTTTAAATTTGAATTTGAATCGGTTTTGAACTAACGCGAGATTAACAACAGTAACCGTGGTGACGTGGCATCGTTTAATGTGGGATTACTATAGCCTAATTATCCGGGCGTCACAATTCTCCTCCACTACAAAAAATCTCGTCCCGAGATTTAAGAGGTAGTGAAAGGGGGAAAGGTTTGGTGACCAATCTAGCGGGTCTTCTCATTCTGGCTTGCTCTTCTTGAAGAGGTTGATCCATTACACTGATGTCTTCATTTCACTGTTTCATGTCATCATGATGAAGTTGTCGTCCTTCCTTCGGGAACTCCATCGTACTTACGAAAGAATAAAGGGTGGAAAACTCTATAAGGACGGATTCTAACAAAATTGAGCATCGGACGGTTAACTCAGGGGAAGAAGCATAAGTATCTCTCAAATTGAAAATTAAGAAGATATCGAGAGCAAAGTAAGAAGGTACCATGAGAAGTTTCAAACGGATAGGCAATCGTTCGATGTCTGAAACAAAGTGCGATAGGGGTCCAGAGCAACGAGATTAAGTATTGCGTCTGTTACGAGAATAGATCACTAGGAAGGTGGCCCGTGAATTACATACAAAGTCAAGCACGAGGAATAACTTTGACAACAGGTCGTGACAGAGAGTGGGTTTCGATCCCGGGACCAGGTTCTGAGCCCACCATGTGGGTTAAAAGTAAGAAGGCGGAGACGCCTTGCGTGATCATGCAAGCAAGGCATGTCGAGGGTAGCCTGTCGGTTATGTCGGCAACAACGCCGATACCAAGGGCGAGGGACGAAGAGAACCATTTTCCCGCTTTCGTTGAACGAGGCGGACCAATAGGCAAAGTTCCGTCTGCCGGTGGCTACCGAAATGTCATCAACAAGAGAAAGCAGGTCTTATCGACACGGTTGTACACCAAGGTGCTTTACATAAGTAGAAGATTACTACTGCTTATATAATATAGATCACAAGAAGGGTTAAGCAAACCAAAGGAAAGGAAAGGTGATTACCAGGTTAAACAGGCAATGGAAAGGAAAATGTGCTTAAACACGTATTTCAAGGGTGTATCCTTCCCAAGGACAAACAGAGCATGATATCCGTGACAAGATATAATGTAGAAAACCCTTTAGGTAAGGGGAGAGAAATTTCATGACATTACCCATACAATGGTGTTTGGATAATTGAGCAAGAATCATTTAGCATTGGGCTTCAAATGTTTATGTTAAAAATCGGCGTTCCACAGACATGCTTCGAGATAGCATTGACATGGTTTTCAAGCAAAGGTCGGATTTTGAATACTCAAAGGATTCATCAGGAACAACTTATAGAATAAGTATTACAATTTTCCTCATGGAAGAATGGCTAACCTTGCTAATAAGGAAACTATAACAGCAGGTCATCCGGCCAGGTGTGCTGGGCATGCCATCACCTTACCGGGTCATAAGAGACCCGTGTTATAACTCTTGGAAAAATGTTCCAATCATCATATCTGACCGAGATTCAGATCTAATCGGTGTTAGGATACTTCAATCTCGCGATGCTTGAGGAGAAAAGGTGCGATACAAATTGACGAGATGACATCGAAGATTCTCGGGAGATGAACTATGGAAGCCAGTTCCAAGACAAGAGTTCATCGGTAAACCAACGAGAGGATGAGGAGGTGGCTGATGGAATCAGCGACAATTCATCGAGATTAACAAAATATGGATTTCCACAATTATGTGAACAAGGAGATAACATTTGTCAGATCAAATGGTATAATGATGTATGCTCGAGGAAAACATACACAATTAAACATTGGTTGAAAGGTGCACCCAAAATATGGGCTGGGTTGCACAACCAACGTCGGAATGGTGATTCAATAATCAAATGTC
Organism: Aegilops bicornis; assembly: GCA_021605145.1. Taxonomy (NCBI): domain Eukaryota; kingdom Viridiplantae; phylum Streptophyta; class Magnoliopsida; order Poales; family Poaceae; genus Aegilops; species Aegilops bicornis. The sequence goes on from CM038672.1 coordinate 603,816,690, forward strand.
TAAGAATGAATGGCCGACCATTAACTTCAAAGCAATAGGGTTGCTAGAAGGGCAGAATCCAAATAGCACTGTTCATCTGTTGGTATCCTGGTTAGAACCAACACGGGGACCAAGAAAGAATGGTGATGGCGAGAAGCATCGCTGCAACAAGAATTTCTTAAGAGGTGGTGAAATTCTCACAACATCCTCGACATTAGAGACAGTAATACTTCAAGGTAGAACATAAGACAAGCTGGATTACAAGTTGCATCCATAACAGGAATAAGTTTGTGACGGAAGGAAGGCAAGGGTGTTGTCGATGGTAACTCAAATTACCAAGGGACGAGGGTGGTACTCATCATCATGAATTCGATTGGTATCCTGGAAGGAGTCAAAATGTTGACGATGACCATGACAAATTTGTAAGGGATTACATGAAGGTGTAATCGATCGGCGATGACATCAAGTTAAAGGGATGATGAAGCGAAAGGTTATTGGAACCATGGGTACGACACAAACTCGAAATCAAGTTTGTTGTTCAAGGAGAAATGATATGACGAGGAAGATCGACGTAAGATTAGCTTACCATCTAAATTTGTGCTCCGGAAAGAAGGACCAGGTAGCACAGTTAAAATTTGCACGATAATGATATCACCGATCAGGCTAGCGATGACTTGAAGGATTAATAAACTCATAAGCAATGAAAATTACTTAGAGTTACTGAATCATAGTGCGGAATCAATTCACTTATCGGTGTTCTCGGTTGACAAACAACCCAGAACCCATGAAGTGACAAAGACAAGGTAAGGTAGTGTTTCATCAAAGTTTATAAGATGTAGTGCAATGGCAAGATATCCTCGAGATACCCGGGGTAATACTCGACACAAGATCAAAGTAAAAGGTTGGACTGGTGTATTGATCCATAGAAGACAAGTGATTAAACTTGCCCGAGAAATGGGATCAAAGAGAAAATATGGTCGGAACCACGATTGCATAGGATAAATTCACAGATACCAGATGCTATTGTATCAACGAAATAGTTATTATCGCAAGAAGCTTCTATGGTAGGATCTACATCGTGTCCATGGGCATGAACACAAAGTTCATGGTCGACTCCCACTTCTTCAATGTATAACCTTCCATTCACCTCTCACTTTTGAAGAAGTCGTAGTGTTGAAATTTTATCTAGCAAAATACCGTAAGAGTATGACTCGTGAAAACTTTTGAGTTCACACATATTAAGGAAAGCATAGGTTCAACCCATAGGGGCTTCTTAGAAACATATGCCACAAGTTTCAAGAGTAAATATCACAAGCTCGAAAGTAGAGCAAGGTTGAGAAAGTAGATGATACAATTTACCAAAGGCAATATGTATCCAAGGGGAAGGCTCCCAAGGTTATTGAATATGAAGGACAATGTCGGATAAAATCCATTAAAGGATCTGTCGGTCCATAACAGAGCTGATGTGAGCATCGGCACATAATCAGAGGAAGTAACAATGCAAGGGCATTGGATTATATAAACAACTGACTAATCCAGAGCTCAAATGCAAAGGAATTATGATTTTCAAATCAAGGTAACAGAAGCAATGTTCAGATTAGGGGTGGATAAGTTGAATAGCCTTAGGGGTACTATCGACGGCATTTGGATTGGTTGAGAACCAGCTCATGTTTAAAATGACGTCTGAGCCGGAAAGTTAATTTAAAAGGAGCAACTGATGATTGCATGTATTCGCACTCATGTTGACTCAAAAGAATCAAAATGACGATGCCTAAGGAAACTAACGAATATTGCCAGACGTATGGAAAGCATCCATCATGCAAGTAGACCAGTATTGCAGAGCAATAAGCTACTAAGGATTTTTGGAGGATCGAATAGTATTTCTTAGACCATTGTGAAACACATGAACAACTGGGGGATGAGCGGATACTTGATAAGTGCGAGAATTATCCGTAGGGGTATTCAGGTGACAAAGAACAGCAAGGCAGTAAGCTCAAAGGATTATCGAAACAACGACGAGTGTTTCGGGGTATCTTGTAATAACAAGACCAACTGGGGATTAATGTAAGAATAACAACTGCAAGTAGTTATCCATAAGGGTTGACGGTGGAAGGGGAATTGCAAACGCGATGAACACAAGTTCTCGGGTTAACAATGGAGAGTATCTTCGTGGTCTTCATGTGTAGCGCATTTATCATCAGTAATAAGGGGCTCTCTGGGTGAAAGTGATAACGAGAACATAATGTTAGATTTAGCAAAATTCATTTAACCCGAATAGAAGAGATGTCAGAGTCCCAGAGTATAGGTCGAGGAATAAAAGATCCTACTACCACCCAATGGCGACGTGTGCCCGTAAGACACACAACCATGTTAGTAAAAGTTTTGTACTGACTAGACTCGACTTCGGCCAAGGAGTATAGAAGGGGGATTCCTACAGGCAGTCGGCTCTGATACCAACTTGTGACGCCCCCGTTTCAATTGTACACTAATCATGCAGGCAAATGTGTACGATCAAGATCAGGGACTCACGGGAAGATATCACAACACAACTCTAAAACATAAATAAGTCATACAAGCATCATAATACAAGCCAAGGGCCTCGAGGGCTCGAATACAAGTGCTCGATCATAGATGAGTCAGCGGAAGCAACAATATCTGAGTACAGACATAAGTTAAACAAGTTTGCCTTAAGAAGGCTAACACAAACTGGGATACAGATCGAAAGAGGCGCATGCCTCCTGCCTGAGATCCTCCTAAACTACTCCTGGTCGTCGTCAGCGGCCGACACGTAGTAGTAGGCACCTCCGGGGTAGTAGGAGTCGTCGACGGTGGCGTCTGGCTCCTGGGCTCCATCGTCTGGTTGCAGCAATCGGGTAAAGAAAGGGGGAAAAAGGGGGAACAAGGCAACCGTGAGTACTCATCCAAAGTACTCGCAAGCAAGGAGCTACACTACATATGCATGGATATATGTGTAAAGGGCCATATCGGTGGATCGAATCGCAGTAATGCCGTAATAAGAGGGGATAACTAATCTCGTCAAGACTACGCTCGCAGCCTCCATCTTGCAAAGCATGTAGAAGAGAGTAGATCAAGTCCTCCAAGTAGCATCGCATAGCATAATCCTACCCGGCGATCCCTCCTCGTCACCCTGTTAGAGAGCGATCACCGGGTTGTATCCGCACTTGGAAGGGTGTGTTTTATTAAGTATCCGGTTCTAGTTGTCATAAGGTCAAGGTACAACTCCAAGTCGTCTCACATCAAGATCACGGCTATTCAATAGATTAACTTCACCGCAGGGTGCACCACATAACCCAACACGCTTGATCCCATTTGGCCGGACACACTTTTTTCGGGTCATGCCCGCCGCGGAAGATAAACACGCCGCAGCCCCACCTAGGCACAACAGAGATGTCAAGACGCCGGTTCTAAACCTAAGACAGGGGTCCGGGCCCATCGCCCATAGCACACCAAGACGCTAAAGGGCGGCCGAAGCAGACCTAGCCTAGCAGTGCGTTCAGCCCAATCCGACGCCGCTCGGGCCGACGCCACGAAGTGCCGGCTGATACCACAACGCCGAGTGCCCATAACTGTTCCCAGTAGTTGGTTAGTGCGTATAGACCAAATGGCGGACTACGATCAAATACCAAGATCTCGTTAAGCGTGTTAAGTATCTCATGAACGCCCGACGAGGCCAGGCCCACCACTCTCCTAGGTGGCCACAACCTGCCCTGCTGCCCGCCACAAAGTAACAATGGGGCCGCTGGGAACCCAGTGCCCACCTCTACCGGGATGGAGCCACCTGTCCTTTCAGCTCCCATCTCCTAACAAGATATCATGTAATGTAATATTGTAAAGTATATAGTATATACCCGTGATCACCTCAAGTGATCACAGCCCAAAGAGTATAGCATGGCGAGACGGACAAGAGTGTAGGGCCACCGATGGAACACTAGCATCCTATACTAAGCAAGAGGATAGCGGTAAAGGTAACAACAAGAGTAGCAAGGACAAAGGCTATGCAAAGATAGGATTAATCGAAGAAGTAACATGCTACACTACTCTAATGCAAGCAGTATAGAGAAGAGTAGGCGATATCTGGTGATCAAAGGCGGGGCTTGCTTGGTTGTTCTGGCAAGTAGGAGGGGTCGTCTTCGATGTAGTCGAACACACGAACATCGGCAGCGGTCTCGAGTTCACCAAAAGAAGTAACGGGGGGAACACAATAAATAACAGAGCAATCAAATGTAACACAAAGCAAGACGCGACAATGCGTTGTGCTAGGTGTGCCCTAACGCGGTAGGAGGTGATACCGACGAAGGGGGGAAACATCCGGGAAAGTATCCCCGGTGTTTCGTGTTTTCGAGCAGAGGAGCCGAAGGGGGAAAGTTGCGAGTTCGATAGGTTAGGGATGTGTGGCGGACGAACGGGCTGCGTTTTCCGGGCTTGTCTCGTCGTTCTGAGCAACTTTCATGTAGAAAGTATTTTCATCTGAGCTACCGTTTATTTTATATTAATTTTAAAAGATTTAAATCATTTTTTAGGATTTATTTAATTATTTTAAAATAACATTATCCAGAACAGTGTTTGCTGACGTCATCATGACGCCAGTCATCAGTGAGGTTGACCGGGTCAATCTGACGTGTGGGTCCCGCATGTCATCGATCGCTAACTAACTAACTGTGCTAATTAATTTAGTTAACAGATTAGTTAAGTTAACTATAGTAGTTAATTAGGTTAATAGTGATTAAATCAATCTAATTATGATTAATTAACTTAATTAATTTAGTTAATTAGCAAATTAATTAATTAAATTTATTATTATTATTATTTTTTTCTTTTTTAAAAACTGCTCGGGGGGTGGGGTGGGGCCCCACGGTGATGTGAGAGGCCTTGCGGCGCCGCAGGTTCTGGCGCTACGGTTACCGGCCGAGCAGGCGCAAGAATGGTCGCCCATGACCAAGGGGCCATTCGGCGATAAGGGGCGCCAAACCTGATGGGGCGCCAGACAGGGGTGGCTGCGGCAGCTAGAGCGCTTGATGAGACGGGCGCGGTCAGCCACGGGCGAGGCGGCGCGGGGCAACAGGCAGCGGTGGCGTGGGGGCAGGCACGACGCCACGCGGCAGGTGGGCGTGGCGCGCGCCCAGCAAAGGTGCGGAGCGGGCGAGCGGCGTGGTGGCGCTAGGTGAGGGCGGGCGCGTGCGCGCACGACGGCGCGTTGTGTTGTGAGCAGCGGAGGGCGCGCGTCGGTCGGGAACGAGGCAGAGGAGAGAGGAGAGGGGGTAGCGGCTCACAGGGGGCCGTAGGGTTCGGGGCAACGGGGCTTGGGGAGGGCAGCGAGGCGGACGACGACGGTGGATGGCTCCGTCGAAGCAGCGGCGGGACGAGGCGGTGACGGTGTACGGCGGCGACGTCGGGGGCGCCAGGGGCGCGGCCCAGATCTGGTCAGGGACTTCGAGGAGATGAGGAAGAAGCAGTCCAGTGGGGTCGGTCAAGGACGGGGAGGTCGAGGTGGAAGGCGGCGGTGGCGGCTCCGGCGATGTGGTCCCGGGCGGCGGCATCGGGGTCGATCCCCCGATCTGGACTGGGGGGGCGAGCGACGTGGGGAGATTGGGGTGGATCAGGGAGAGGATCGTGCGGGAACCAGGGTGTAGTGGGCTAGGGTTGCGGGGTGGGGGTTATGCAGGGGCGTAGTTGGGCCAGCCTAATGGCCTGGTGCCCTGCTGGGCCGAACGGCCCAAAGGAGGGGGTCTTGCTTGCTTTTTTTTGCTATGTTTTGTTTTTTGTTTTACTTTTCTTTTTATTTATTTCCTTGTTTACGTATTCTTTTACTTATTTAATAGTTTATAGTTTTTAGAAAAGTGAAACCCACCCCTCTATTAGATTTGTAAAATCAACTGCTCACAAAAAGTTTGGGACAAAAGTAAAGTACCTTGTATTCTCTATTAATTAAAAAGACATTTAAGTTATTGTTTCGGTCATTGTTTTATTTATTTTAGTGCCTTAAATTATTTTATAATAATGTGGATCCTCCACCATAATTACTTATGATTTATTTATCACATTGGGAACATTATAGTTTTAGCTTTTGAAAACTTTTAGTGTTTGACTTTATTTTAAATTTGACTTTGAATCGGTTTTGAACTATCATGAGATTAACAACAAGAACCGTGGTGACGTGGCATCGTTTAACGTGGGATTACTGTAGCCTAATTATCCGGGCGTCACATAATGAAAAAGGGTGCTTGCCGGGTTCTTTGTGCGTGAGCGAGGCCCATGCCAAGGAACGAATCCTTGTTATTTTTAAGATAAACATTGCTGCCCGACAACAGGCCTTGCCGTCCCCCACTTCAGTCGACCATTCTCATGCTCTTGGCGGAGGCAGGGGTGAAGTAGAGTTAGGCCCCTTATTCATTTTCTTGCCACCGCGACTACGACCAAGTTCCGACCCAGGGGGATAGCTCTTGGGTACAGGAAAAGGGGAGCACAGTGGTTTAAGAATATAAACGAGGTTTCTCATGTCCCAGTTCCATACGGAAATGATTAACAGGGGATGAAAGACTTATCTGAATCCGCAGTCCCCGACAACCTTGGCTTGCCGTGGTTGGATCCTTGTGTCTTCAGCCCCCGGCAGTCTTGGCTCACCGGGGCCGGAGCGTCCGTTTGTTCTCTTTCTTACAAGTGGCTCAGCAGAAGTATCCACGTGCCCTGCGAACCAAAGAGGACAGAAAGACGCACACTCGACCTCTAGGCTAGCGTTTAGTCGCCACTAAGCAGTATCAACCCTAACCGAGGGAGAGACTTAACCTAGCATTCATGCTATAACTTAAGGTGCCAGCGCATCATTTATTGTAGTGACCAGACCTCAAACAGTCTGATCTCTGTCATCAGTGTCATCCCTAGATTGGTAATCCTGACATGCACAGTACTTGAGGATTTATAGCAGAGTAGCAATCACACACTTATTACATCAAATCTCTCAAAAGATAAGTTATTACAATAATATGGCTTAAGGCCATCTAAAATCGATAACAGCGGAAGGCTTGGAAGATAAAGTGAGTCCATCAACTCCAACGACATCACCGAGTGAAAGACAACGACCTATGGCACCGTACACGTCATCTGAAAAGTCTGCAGCATGAACGTTGCAGCCCGAAACGGGTCAGCACATGAATATGCTGGCAATGTAACACAAGAGAGTAATGAACAGAATAAATGCTATCACTACATGCATATTTGACTGGTGGAAATCTATATGGTTACAGTTTTGCGTAAAGCCAATTTTTCCCTACAACAAAGGAATAAATTTTATTTAACTATCATGGTGGTTGTTAAACATTGAGAAGATTCCTCCAACTCAATCCCAATTAAGCATCATCATTAAACCCAATCAAATTATATTAAGAGTGCTGAGATCAACATGATAATCCAAGAACGAGATACTCAAGACGTCCATAACCGGGGACACGGCTAACCATGATTAGTTTATACACTCTACAGAGGTTTGCGCACTTTTCCCCACAAGACTCGAATACATCCATGGTCGGAGATTCAAGACATAGTCTTTCTAAAGCATTAACTCTCTACTCTAGATATACAGTACCACCTACAACCCACTACATCTGCTAGTCTACCTCTTCAAGAGCTTCTAGCAACTTACTCAACTATGCCAGAGCCCATATTGGCTTGTGGCTGCACACGGAAGTTTCTAGCATGAATAATCTTATGATCCCTTTGAGCCTGGGTGGCGGACCGTAGGATGATCACACGGGTCCTCCGGGATATCCTAGGACAACACTAGATTCTCCAGGTGCCCAGAGGCAATCCACCCAGATGTGTATTTAAGTAGCTGATACGTCTCCATCGTATCTACTTTTCCAAACACCTTTGCCCTTGTTTTGGACTCTAACTTGCATGATTTGAATGGAACTAACCCGAACTGACGCTGTTTTCAGCTGACTTTCCATGGTGTTATTTATGTGCAGGAACAAAAGTTCTTGGAATGACCTGAAACTCCACGGAACATCTATTTGGAAATAATAAAAAATCCTTGCAAAAGATGAAGACTAGGGGGCCCACACCCTAGCCACGAGGGTGGGGGGCGTGCCCCCCCTCTAGGGCGCCCCCTACCTCGTGGGCCCCCTGGAGCTCCTCCGACCTCAACTCCAACTCTATATGTTTGCTTTCGGGGAGAAAAAAATAAAGAGAATAATTCATCACGTATTACGATACAGAGCCGCCGCCAAGCCCTAAAACCTCTCGGGACGGCTGATCTGGAGTCCGTTCGGGGCTCCGGAGAGGGGGATTCGTCGCCGTCGTCATCATCAACCATCCTCCATCACCAATTTCATGATGCTCACCGCCGTGCATGAGTAATTCTATCGTAGGCTTGCTGGACGGTGATGGGTTGGATAAGATCTATCATGTAATCGAGTTAGTTTTGTTAGGGTTTGATCCCTAGTATCCAATATGTTCTGAGATCGATGTTGGTATGACTTTGCTATGCTTAATGCTTCTCACTAGGGCCCGAGTGCCATGATTTCAGATCTGAACCTATTATGTTTTCATGAATATATGTGTGTTCTTGATCCTATCTTGCAAGTCTATAGTCACCTACTACGTGTTATGATCCGCAACCTCAAGTGACAATAATCGGGACCACTCCGGTGATGACCATAGTTTGAGGAGTTCATGTATTCACTATGTGCTAATGCTTTGTTTCGGTACTCTATTAAAAGGAGGCCTTAATATCCCTTAGTTTCCATTAGGACCCCGCTGCCACGGGAGGGTAGGACAAAATATGTCATGCAAGTTCTTTTCCATAAGCACGTATGACTATATTCGGAATACATGCCTACATTACATTGATGAATTGGAGCTAGTTCTGTGTCACCCTATGTTATGATTGCTACATGATGAACCGCATCTGGCATAATTGTCCATCACCGATCCAATGCCTACGAGCTTTTCACATATTGTTCTTCGCTTATTTACTTCTCCATTGCTATTGTTACAATCACTACAAAATACCAAAAATATTACTTTTTCTACCGTTACCACTACTATCATATTACTTTGCTACTAAATACTTTGCTGCAGATACTAAGTTATCCAGGTGTGGTTGAATTGACAACCCAGCTGCTAATACTTAAGAATATTCTTTGGCTCCCCTTGTGTCGAATCAATAAATTTGGGTTGAATACTCTACCCTCAAAAATTATTGCGATCCCCTATACTTGTGGGTTATCAGTAGCCACCTTAAGTTGAACCATTAACTAACAATCTCACATCTGTCATGGATACACTCAAACCCAATCCATGTCTACGAGCATAGCATAGCAATATAAGAACCGTAGAAGTAACTCCCATAGGTTTGATAATAAACAGGTAAATAGGTACTACCTCATCTACTTCCCAAAACCCACAAGTTAATCAGATCCTAACCATGCAATTGTTTGAGGATTGATCTAATGCAATAAAACTGGGTAGTAAAGAGGTATGATCAAAGTGTTACTTGCCTTGCTGATGATCCGTGAAACCTAGAGACTCGTAGTAGCACGCTTCACACTACGGATACTCTATCGCAAACAAACAAGCATACAATAAGCACTCAACTAGAAGCATGGGTAAAAATCAAATAAGAGATCTAACCAGAAACTTCAACTTAAAAACTCCGGTTTGCAAAAAGAATAAAATCAAACAAAGCAACGAAACTCAAACTACGAAAGAAAAAGATCCGTTTACTAATCTGGACTTAAGTCAAATTTTACAGTACCAAAATCTTGTTCAAGTTGGTTACACAGAAAGAGGGGTTCGAGAAGAAGATCTAGGCGCTTGAATCGTCTAATTCTGATAAATGAGCGAAAAGATAAACTAGAACGAAAATCAGGGCACAAATCGCGATCGAAAATAATCGCGGAAAAACCTTGGAAAAAGAAAAACTAACGAACAGGCTAACGAACGAACGTTCTTTCTCTGCGGTTAATGGGTGAAAACCGTTCGTTAAAACGAACGTACGAACGGGTGTTCACTAAATAACTAAACCGAAAAAAACGATCTAATAAAAAAACGCATCTAGGTTTTCGTATAAAAACCGAACGATTTTTAAAATAAAACCGACAGCTACCTCGCGGATCGGGACGACGGCGGCGGCGGCGAATCTCGGCCGGCAGCGGCGTGGTCGGTGGCGGGCGGCGGCGAATCCGGGCGGCGGCGGTGGCAGCGGCGAATCCGACGGCGGCGGCGCGTATATCGAGGCGGGGCGGGGCGCTAGGGTTTGGGGCTCGGGCGGCTCGGGACTCGGCCTTAAAAAGGCCGGTCAGGTGTAGTGTCCTAGTCGGACACGGCCCGGTAAGGCTGTTGACTTTTTAAAAAACAATAATTCCGACGCGCAGAAAAACAAAGAAAAGATATACTAAACGGACTCCAAAAATCCTGAAATAAATTTTCCCCATCCTCTAAAAATATAGCAGACAAAGTGAACACTTATTTGGCCCTACAATGCAATTTTGAAAAACACATTTCTTTTCCTAATTCAAATAAAATAGCGATAAAACTCCAAATAAAATTCTTATTTGATTTTAATGTTAAATCTCCAATATTTCTTTATTTTGGGGAAGTCATTTTATCCCTGTCGGTGTACTAGAGTAGGGGTACCCTAATATCCCGAACTCGTGCAGGCGATTGCAAAGACTTTCCATGGCAAGGCTTGCCAGTGACCGCCAAGGTCCTCCGTGGTTCGTTTGGAGCCATTCAAGAACAAAGTATTTAAACCAAGGAGACAAGGCCCCGGCAAGAGGAGCTTGCCGGGAAGGCCAGCCAAGGCACCTAGGAGATAAGGCCCCGGCAAGAGGAGCTTGTCGGGAAGGCCCGATGAGCGACAAGCTTAGGACGCGACAAAGGCAACAACCGCTGTAAGTCGCTGTCAAGGCAGACTACCACTTCTTTTCCTCCGCCCAAAGACATCCACCAACGTGTCGCCATGGGACCTTTCGAGCGCTGCGTGGCAAGAGGTCATGCCAGCCGGAGCGCTGGTGGTAAGCGGCCGACAAGATTGCCATCGTGGGAAGCGGTGGTGCCCCTGACGGTCCCTGTTTGCACTGTTTAGGCGACGTAGACGGGCATTTAATGCCTTTGTCCCCTGCCGTCAGGGTTAGGTATGATACACTGTACAAGTAGCTGTACCAACCGCACTCTTTTTCCATTTCTACCCTTGTCTACGTTGCCACCTGTCGGTGACCCCTTGAGCATATAAAAGGAGGCCCATGCGCAACGTAGAGGGGGGTTCGAAAGGTTCGAAGCTAGAAAACACTTAGCTCTCTGGAGCAAGAACTCAATACAGCCGTACATGCAGCAGTAGGAGCGTTATCTCTCCGGAGAGCTCCGAAGCTGGGTAAACTGCTCGGGTGCATCGCCTCTATTTGATCTTGGTGCCACCCCCGCCCCCCCCCCCCCCCCCCGCCGAACTAAAAGGGGCTCGGGCCGCCGGTCCCATAGGTGTTCGTGGGTCAGATCAGCCTCCCCGACATCTTTGGCGCGCCAGGTAGGGGCGCGTCGAGGTCATGTGAACCTGATCCGGCGTTCACACGAGCTACATCTTCATCATCTTCATCGACATGCCACCGAAGAAGAAGGCTTCGGCGGCAGCGGATCCGTCCACGTCGATCCCACCACCACCGGAGCAAATGGGTGGTGGGGTAGACGCCGGCGGAAGAACGGGCGTCGATGAGGGAGCCCACGATGCTGCCAAGTCCAAGGACAAGGCTGCGCAGACCTCAGCGTCCGTACATGCACCGCGCCCATCTCAGGAGGCGCGGGACCGACAGCGTCATGGTATTCACAGTACCATAAGCTCGTTGGACCAAGATCGAGCTGGTGGATCTCGGGGTCCTCAAGACCAGTGTGCATGCCAATATGCTGGCACGAGCGCGGCATGGTCGCCTGGATGGGATACTGCTCCTTCTAACATAGTTAGAAGTCCGAGCATATCCCGCTCCTCGCATCGTTCGCCACTGCCACCCACCACTCCAGCAGAAGCTTTGGCGAGAGCTCAACTGCTCCTAGATTACCCTCCAACAGCCGACAAGGTCGATGAATGGAGGGCCACCATCCAGAGTCTCATCGGCTTTGCCAACAGCGACACTCCGCGGCAGCCGAGTACATCGCTGCCGCGGCAGGACCGCCAAGCACGAGCCGGTGGCGACGAAACCGGTGGGGGTGCAACTACCATGCACTCTCCACCCCGAAGGCCAAGATCGCCAACTCGTCGGATCCACCTCGACAGCGACTCCACCGCGTCATCAGATCCACGAGCTCATCGCGACCAGCGACAAGTTCTTCACGAACGACAGCAAGAAGACGCTCGAACTCGCATCGAGCGCCGAAGAGAAGCGCGGCATCTATCAGACCAGCGCGCTGGGCCCTCTGTCGACATGCATGCGCTAGGGGAACCAGGCGACTTGCGGTACGCGGTAGGTTGCCCTGCGTTCACTCGTGAGCTGCGGCAAGTCCGATTGGCCCAAAGAAGAAGAATTTCAAGCCAGACGTGCCAGAGAAGTACGACGGCAAGACGCATCCGTCAGAGTTCCTCAGCATCTACACCATCGCGGTGCAAGCTGCCGGGGGACGAGACGACAAGATCTTGGCCAACTACTTCCCGCTGGTACTCAAGCCCAATGTCAGATCTGGCTCATGCACTTGCCGGACAACTCCATATCCTCTTGGCAGATCTATGCCATCGGTTTGTCGGCGCCTTCACGAGCCGCCACAAACCTCATGGCTAAGAGAGCGACCTTCATCTGCCGCCCGAAGGAAGGAGAGCCTCAAGCAAGTATATTCAGAGATTCAGCCGTACAAAGACAACATCCCAGATGTCCACCCTGCCGCGGTAATCAGCGCGTTCCATCAGAACATGCGGAACCATAGGATGCGGGAGGAGATGGCGATGTGCAAGATCAGAGACGTCAGTGAGCTGTATGCCCTGGCGGACAAGTGTGCGCGTGCTGAGGAAGGGAGGAGACTCCCCGGGGAGAATCTGTAAGTAGGATCCGATAGTGAGGAGGCTGCCCGGCAAAGAAAAGCCGCGGCGGAACAATAGAAAGAAGAAAGGCAAAGATGTGCTAGTTGTCGAGCAGTCCGGCAACGGAGGTGCCGCCAAGAAAGCCAAAGTTGGTAACTCCGGCAAGGAGGTTGCCGCGGGCACCAACTGCCAGGCTGTGGCGGTCGCCGACAAGGTGATGAGCCAACAAGCAAGATCTTGCAAGATCCACCGCACCAAGGGCCATGACCTCCAGAGCAGCAAGAAGGTCGAGCAGCTTGTCGAGCAGCAGAAGGCTGAATACGAGCGACGCGACAAGGAGAAAGCCCAGGAAGGTGCTGGAGGAGCTACCAAGAAGCGCCCCGGCCGGGGAGGACGCCGCGGCAAGGCCAAGCAGCGGCAAGGAGACAGACCTCCCCGCGGCCGCGACAAGGATGAAGATGACAACGAGGATGAAGACATGGATGATGACAAGACCGATGAGCAAGAGTTCCAGAAAGCCACAGAGGTCCTGTGCGTTGACGGTGGTGCTTCTCTGCATACTTCACACCGCCAGCTCAAGCAGTGGATGTGGGAAGTCAATGCGGCAGAACCATCCGTCGAGTCACGCAAGCCTCTGAAATGGTCCAGCACGCCTATCATCTTTGATATTGAGGACCACCCTGATCGCATAACTGCAGTCGGGTGCTTGACGATGTTGGTTTCACCAACTATCCGCAACCTCAAGGTCACTAAGATGCTAGTTGACGGCGGGGCCGGCTTGAACCTGATCTCCTCCGCGGTACTCCAGAAACTCCAAATCCCTGACAGCGAGCTCGAAGAAACCGGCACATTCCAAGGGATCAATCCGGGAAGGAGCAAGCCGAAGGGAAAGATCACGTTGCCGGTAACATTTGGCAGCGAGCTGAACTTCAGGACTGAGAGGGTCACTTTTGACGTTGCTGATTTTCCATTGCCTTACAATGGGATACTTGGCCGTCCGGCACTCGCCAAATTCATGGCGGCCTCTCACTATGCGTACAACATGCTGAAGATGCCAGGCCCGATAAGTGTCATCTCTGTTCCTGGCGACAAGAAAGAGGCTCTTATCTGCGCCGACAAGATCTACCGGGAAGCTGCAGCCGCAGCAGATCACAAGTCACTTTCCGCTGAAGCTCCCGGGGCGAAGAAGAAGACCAAGTCCGGCAAGAGTTCTGGTGCCCACTCCGGCGAGCGCACCTCTTCGGAATGCTGCGCTACCGTCGAGGACGCACCATCGAGCTCCACCGGCAAGTGTAAGAAGACGATGGCAGCTCCACCAGAGACCAAGAAGGTGTCCGCCAAGGAGGACGACACTGGTGGTACCTTCACCATCAGTGCCACTCTCGACCCTAAATAGGAAAGCGCGCTCGTTGCTTTCCTGCGGGCGAACGTCGATGTGTTTGCATGGCAACCGTCTGACATCCCCGGTGTTCCCAGGAAAGTAATTGAGCACCACCTAGCTGTCTGTCCTCATGCACGGCCCGTCAAGAAGAAAGTCAGGAAGCAGGCAGTGGAGCGCGAAGAATTCATTGCAGAAGAAATTAAGAAATTGGAAGCAGCAGGCCTTGTCAGAGGAGTGCTCCATCCTACATGGTTGGCCAATCCTGTAGTCGTACGCAAGGCAAACGGGAAATGGAGACTTTGTATCGACTTTACCGATGTTAATAAAGCTTGTCCCAAAGACCCATTTCCCTTGCCGCGCATCGACCAGATTGTTGACTCCATGGCCGGATGTGATTTGCTTTCATTTCTTGATGCATACTCAGGGTACCATCAGATCTTCATGGCAGAAGAGGATGAGGAGAAAACCGCATTCATCACCCCATGTGGCACATACTGTTTTGTATGGATGCCTTTTGGGTTAAAGAATGCTGGTTCAACATTTGCAAGAGTAGTCCATGACGCTTTTGAGCCACAAATGCACAGAAATGTAGAAGCCTACATGGATGACATAGTGGTCAAGAGCAAGGACAAGACAACTCTGATTCAAGATTTAGATGAAACCTTTGCAAATCTGCGGAAGATCAACCTCAAGCTCAACCCCGAGAAGTGCGTGTTTGGAGTCCCCTCCGGCAAGCTTCTCAGATTCTTCGTGTCTCAGCGGGGAATTGAAGCCAATCCCGACAAGATCAAGGCCATTGAGCAGATTGAAGCACCAAAGCGCGTCAAGGATGTACGAAGACTTGCGGTTATGTAGCTGCTCAAGAGGTTTATCTCTAGATCTGCTGAGCGCGCCCTGCCGTTTTTCAAAATTTTGAAAAAGGCAGGTCCAATGAAATGGACTCCGGAAGCGGAGGCTGCGCTGCAGGACTTAAAGAGATACCGGTCCTCTACTCCAACACTTGTCGCACCTAAGCCACAAGAGAAGTTGCTGCTATATATAGCGGCAACCAATCAAGTGGTTAGTGCTGCGTTAGTAGCGGAGAGGCAGGCGGATGATGAGCTAGCAACCAAGGCAGATGCATCCAGCGACAAGCAAGGCACTTCACAGACAAGCTCTGGTCCCGACAAAGATGGATCTGCGCAGGCGTGTGAGAAGATGCAGAAAAGAATAGTGCAGCGCCCAGTTTACTTTGTCAGTTCCCTTCTGCAGGGGGATAGGTCAAGGTACTCTGGTGTGCAGAAATTGATTTTCGGCCTTCTCATGGCCTCGAGAAAGCTGCGCCATTACTTCCAAGCACACGAGATCACAGTCGTCACTCGCTTTCCATCAAGAGGATATCTTGCAAAATCCGTAAGCAACAGGCAGGATTGTCGAGTGGGCACTGGAACTGTCAAGCTTTGGCCTCAAGTTTGAGAGCACTTCAACTATCCAAAGCAGAGCATTGGCAGAGTTCATAGCAGAATGGACACCAACACAAGATGAAGAAATTCCAGAAACGAGCATCCCCGTCAAGGAAGCAAGCAAAGAGTGGCTGATGTACTTTGATGGTGCCTTCTCGCTGCAAGGCGCCGGTCTTGAGCGTGCTACTTGTTGCACCCACCGGAGAGCACCTCAAGTACGTAGTCCAGATGCATTTTCCCAAGGAGCAAGCAACAAACAATACTGCAGAGTATGAAGGTTTGCTTGCCGGTCTCAGGATTGCAGTAGACCTTGGGATCAAGAAGCTCATTGTCAGGGGTGACTCACAGCTTGTCATCCGCCAAGTGAACAAGAATTATCAAAGTCCGTTGATGGAAGCTTACGTTGATGAAGTGAGAAAGCTAGAAGAGCACTTTGACGGCCTCTGAGATGGAACATGTTCCAAGAGCTCAGAATTAATCGCCGATGGCTGTCAAAGTGCGCTGCACTTAAGTTACACAGAGAACCAGGGATTTTTGTGCTCAAGCTGACTCAACCGATCAGAGCGCCATCAACCGGATGTAACAAGAAGAGGAAGTTGATTTCTGGTGACTATTTTCCGGCCGAGCTCCCCGAAGCCGCCGCCAAGAAGGTCTCCAAAGTCAACACCAAGAGTGCTGAGGAGCAGTCTGCTCCGACAAGCCCTAGGGTTTGTTTCGTTGAAGCAGACGCTCCCGACAAGTTTTGCTCCGGCAAGCTTGCCGGGGAATGTCAAGCTCCGGCTGAGCCGCAGGTTCTTGCCGTAGAAGCAGATGTTCTCGCAGCAGCAGATGTGCCTTTTGTCCTTGTTGTCGAGCCGCAAGCTCCAGCATGGGCACAGCAGATTGTCCATTTCCTTCAGACAGGAGAACTTCCCGAAGAGCAAGAAGAAGCGGAAAGAGTAGCCCGGCAGTCAAGTATGTACCAGTTTGTCGACAACCCACTGTACAGAAGAAGACTCAACGGTATGAAATTGAAGTGTGTTCACCGGGAAGATGGACAGAAGATGTTGGCAGAGATACACGGAGGCATATGTGGTCACCACATCGGTGAAAGAGCACTTGCCGGCAAAGCTTTCCGGCAAGGTTTCTTTTGGCCGACAGCCCTCCAGGATGCGACTGCACAAGTAACCAAGTGTGAAGCGTGCCAGTTCCATTCCAAGCAGATACACCAGCCAGCTCATGCTCTCCAGACGATCCCTTTATCCTGGCCATTTTCGGTCTGGGGGCTCGACATCCTCGGCCCCTTTCCCCGAGCTATCGGGGGCTTTGAGTACTTGTACGTTGCCATCGACAAGTTCACAAAGTGGCCAGAAGTGGAAGTAGTGAGGAAGGTGACAGCACAGTCAGCAGTCAAGTTCTTCAGGTCGATTGTTTGCCATTTCGGAATCCCTAACAGGATCATCACCGACAACGGCACGCAATTTACGAGCCGCACCTTCATGTAATACGTCCAAGATCTTGGCGCCAAGGTTCCGCTTTCGCTTATTGCTCATCCGAGAAGTAATGGTCAAGCGGAGAGGGCAAATGCTGAAGTGCTGCGCGGGCTCAAGACCAGAACTTTCGGCAGGCTGCACAAGTGCGGAAGAAACTGGATTGAGGAGCTGCCAGTGGTTCTTTGGTCGATCAGGACAACGCCAAATCGAGCCACTGGCCAGACACCTTTCGTTCTAGTCTATGGAGCAGAAGCAGTCCTCCCCACGGAACTCGTATACGGGTCACCTCGAGTGCTCGCTTATGATGAGCTTGAGCAAGAGCAGCTGCGACAAGATGACGACCGCGCTCCTTGAGGAGGACCATCTTCAGACGCTGACGAGCTGCTCGATATCGACAAACTTTGCGCCGCTACCATAGCTGCAAAGTTAGTGCCAGAAGTCTCGAGGAAGGCGACCTTGTTCTTCGGCGCGTTCAGTCCGCCAAGAATTCCAACAAGTTGACGCCGAAGTGGGAAGGCCCTTACTGGGTGAAACGAGTCACTAGGCCCGGCGCTGTCCGCCTTGAGACCGAAGATGGCATTCCGGTGAGCAACTCCTAGAACCTTGAGCATCTTCGTAAGTTTTACCCGTAGGGCGCGGTTGCCGGAACCTGTTCGGCAACCACCTTTGTACAAGTCTTGCCGATGTTGCATGTAATCCTTTCAGACAAAGCCGGGCGCAGACCCTGCATAAGTAAAGCTCATGTGCTCCGCACATCTTGTCAATTTCATGCTTTCTACTCTTTTTATTGCATGCGTTATCCGACACTTTGTGCGCACCTACCCGGTAAGCAATAACGAGCCGTAAGGCCACATATCTTTATTTTCTTCTTTCTCTTTCTCAAAGAAAAGAAGGTTCCCTCGCACACAAGTTTGCCGGGGGGAAAGGAGAAGATAACGGTGTGGACCAAGCGTCGCTCGAGGAGGTGTCGCCTTACCGGGAAGCAAACGACAGAAAAGCTAAGTTGCCAAAGTTTGAGCAATCAGTTTAAAAATTTTTAAGTTATTCTCCTCGAAAGACCGTGCTTTGTATGGAAAACCTGTGCGTGGAGGAACCAACTCGTAGCTAGTTGCGCCCTTACTTTGTTTCGAGTCCGCTCAACAACTTAAGTGAGCTGCGACTAGTTGCGACAAGGTTTCTTGTCGGCAGCGGCACCGCCGATGAGGGTCTTGACGTCTCCAAGCACTCGGCCATGGCTAAGGTGCTCATACCGACAAGTTCCCTAAAAGTGTAGGGCAAAAACATACAAAGGAAGGAATCAAGTAAAGGAAATAACATAGCAATTACTACCCGAAATAGAGTTATATTACAAGATAGCTTGTCGCAGCTCTAATAGATTGTTCTCATGACATGACCAGCAGCGACAAGGGAAAGAGGAAACGGGCGGCCTAATCTACGCGGTCGCCATCAACCCTCTTGATCTTGCTCACCTTGTCCACAATGGGTGCGACAAGGGTCTTGAGCGCCTCCACATCAGCATCCGGCGGCAAGGACTTGAGGACGTTGGTGAGGTTGAGACCTGGATTGCGGAAGGCCACCTTCATCAGCACCTTTTGGAGGGCTCCCGCACAGATCTGGCGCGATTCCTCGGCCAGCTGCTTTGGGATCTCTTCTCGGAGTCGCTGGAGGGCCGTCACCACGCCCTTGAAGAACAAGCTGAGCTTGGCGCTGGGTTGGAGGTGCTCGTCGGAGGAATACCCAAGGTCCACCATCCCCTATGCCCGGCCTCCCTCGTCGATGGCTGCAGCAACGCCCACGAGACCCTCGGTCCAAAGTGCTCCACATTATCCTCGAAAGTGTTACGGCGGCAAGAAGACTTCGCCAAAGAACGCCTCGTCGGCCTTGATCTTCTCCTTCAAGGCCACCTCCTGCTCCCTGGCGCCGTCCAACGTCTGAGTCAAGGTGGTCAGCTTCAACTGAAGATCTACATTAGAGTCCTTGGCGGCGCTAAGCTCCTTGCTCCTCTCGGCGAGACGGCCCTGCAGCTCGCCAAGAGTGTAGGCGTCCTTCTCGCGCTCACGCTTGAGTGCAGCAAGCTCCTCGCCGCTCTCCTTAAGATTGGCCTCCAGCTGCATCACCTTTGTCTCCAGCTCCTTCTTGGCGGCCTCGGCAGCTGCGGCAGCATCCTTTGCTTCTTTGAGAGCCCCGCCAAATGTCTGCTCGCGCGTGGCAAGATCCTCCTTGTGGCTGTCGAGATTAACCTTCCGCTGCGCCAACTCGCCTTCCTGCGCAGACAGCTTCTCGGCGGCAAGCCTTTGTTGCTCTTCAGCTTCAGCCTTCTCGAGGAGGAAGGCTTTGCGCTCCTCGGCGAGTCGCTCCCGCTCCTCTGCCAAGGACCGGAGAGCTTCCTGATTGAGGCCCCGGAGCTCCTCCGCGCGCTTCTCGATATCTGCTCCCGCCTTCGCGGCAAGCGCCTCCCGGGATTCCAGCTTGGCTTGCCGGGCGCGGTAGAGCGACAACAGCTTCCGCAGCAGCACCTCCTCCTCAGACTCGCCGCTGCTGCTGCTTGGCGCGTCGACCAGCGTCAGCCCAGCGGAGGCGAGCAGCTCTTCGTCAAAGGTCTCTCCTTCGACCGGAGCCCTGGAGCTCGACGCCCAGGGGAGCTTGATGAAGACGCCGTCGCCGGCCTTCAAATAGGCGTCGGGCTGGGGCTCTTCGGAGCCTGACGCTGCAGCGGTGGCGGAGGGATCGGCGGCCGGCGTAGCGCCTGGCGCTCCTGCGGCCTCAGGGTCGTCAGTGCGATCACCGGACCCCTCGCTAGCTTCTGCAGCGGCAGCTTTGGCGGCCTCTCCGCTAGCGGGCTCGTCAGCGCCGACTTCCTCTTCGGCAACGGCGGCGTCGTCAGTATTGCCGCGCGCGTCCTCCTCGCCGGTGACCTCGGTCTCCATTGGCTCTGTGGCAGATGGATCTGGCGACCGGAAAAGAAAGAAAAGTCAAGCAAATATTCAAAAAGAAGATCAGAAGAAGAAGAACACAAGGGAAGTTTTCAAGCGAGGAGATTACCTGTGCTAGGGTCTACAATCATGGTCTCCGCCGCTGGGGGATCGCTGGTGCTGTCCCTTGCCGGAGAGCTGACCCTTGCCGGAGAACGCTCCCTTGCCGGGGAATCCTCCCTTGGCAGTGTAGGTCGAAACAGATGGCATGTCAGGAGCGGCTTCACGGCACTCCTGGTGGGGCTGCTCTGCTCCTACACAAATCAACAGTCAGATATTAGCAAAGAAAGAGCACCCATGCACGCCTAGCAGCAGGAAGTGAACCATATACTTCTGTTTGGGGGCTGCTGGGGCTGCTTTGAGGAAGAGTTGCCGCGTCCGGCAAGGTGGTCTCGGACGCGCCTCCTGCTGTCGCGGTGGGTTCGTCCTCGATGACAATCACCGGGGCCTTGGCTCTCTTCGACGCTCTCTGGGCCAGCGTCCTGGAAAGGAATGGTTTCAGAGTGAAGCAAATCAGATACAAGACAAAGCAACAGAATTGAAGAACTACAAGTACAGCAAGGAATCTTACTCTTCTTCTTCCTCGTCGGAGCTGAGCGCGGAGAGATCAAATTCTGGCTCGCCTCCGGTGCGACGAGGCGGAGGAGTGGGTTCCCTTGGCCGCTTGGCGGGTGCAGAAGCGGTGGTCTGGGAGGACCCCGCTCCAGTTGCTGCAGCGGCGTGAGGTGCTCCCGCGGCAATGGTGCTTGCCGCGGTGGAGCGCGTCGCGCGGCGCGGCAGCTGTTGGCCCGTCTGCCGCCCCGCTACGTCTCCGGCCTTGCGAAGACGCCTTCTTGGTGGAGCTGGGGGCTCCGCTCGCGGCAAGCTGTTTGAAGGTGGGGAGGAGGCGCCCTCGGCGGGTTCGCTCGACTCAGCTTTAGGCCCGACGAGTTCTTCCTCGCCGGCGAACTCTCTTCGCTCGACAAGGCTTGCCGCCTCTACTGCCTCTGCCTCCTCCACGGTGAATCCGAACTCGCCCGCGGCAGCGGCTGCTGCCGCCTCTTCCAACCTGGTGGCGATGCGCTGCATCTCATCATCAGTGGTGTCGCGGGTGAGCCTCTTCTGTTCGTCGGGGCGGATCGGCACTTCTTCTAGGCTGTCAAAGAACTGCCGCACGACGTCATCTGCAGGCTCTTGCCAAGTTGGGACAATTCCATGCGAGTCGCACAGCGGCATCATTGCGTGGATGCGGTCAAGTGAGGAATTGTTGCACAGCGGAACGACACCTCTCGGCAACCTGAACATCTCGGGATGATCAGGATCGGGCTTGAACAGCTCCAAGAGCATCGCGTCAAGTTCCAAGATGGTGAAGTTGAAGTTGAGGCCTGGGCGCAGCCTCATGATATCTGCCGGCTTACGAAACTCCTGGTGGGTCTCCTCCTCTCATGCAGGGGGGCGATGCGGCGGCGAAGAAAGTCTGCGCCAACGGTGCCTACGGTGAGCCCGGCAAGTCTAAGGCGAAGGATTCGGGTAACGGCAATCTTCAACCTAGCATCCTCCGGGGCCACGTTGCTCCAATCGTTGCCGCGCACTATTGGGGTTTGGCGCTGGGCAGTAAATGGCTGCGGGTTCTCCTCAACAATCCAACACCAGTCTGCCCTCCATTCCTCCCACTTGCTGCGGAGCTCTCCCTCCAGATAGGCTTCCTTCTTGCCGATCCTCGAGATCCAAGCGATTCCTCCGGCAAGAGGCTCCCCTCTCTCAACTCGAGGCATAAAGAAGTGGCGGAAAAGAGCTACGTTGGGATGGACTCCGACAAAGTTTTCGCAGAGATGTGCGAAAACTACCATGGTCAGAACAACATTGGGGGTGAAATCAAGGAGGCGGAACCCGTAGGTGTTCATGGTGTCGCAGAAAAATTCAGAGAAGGGCGGGCAGAGCCCGCAGTAGAAGAAGAGCGCGAAGAAAGGGTACCCATTTGGAGCCAGTTCCGAGGCGGCAGCTGGGAGTACCTTCGTGTGCGGATGCGCTCGCGTCTCCGTCGACCAGAAGAGGTAGTAGTACTCCCTCAGGTCCTTCGCGGCGAGCTAAGGGGGGAGGATGGCCCGCTCCTTTCGCAGCGCCGTGAGCCGCTGCGCCTCGTCCGACTTCACGGCCTTCCCCTTGTCGGCTTTCATAGCCATGGCGGAGGTGGTGGGAGAGATCGACGGCGTTGGTGGAGCTGGTGGCGATGGGGGGCGGACCGCTGCTCTCTTTTCAGCCTTGGGAAGAAGGGGGAGCAGCGGAGGTTTTTCGAGATTGGACAGCAACTGGCGAGGTGGGCGGACTGCCCCTGTTTCCCCTGCTTATAAAGAGGGAGGGGGCGGACGTTCCGCCTTTCCGAATAAAGAAACCACCCACGATCTCACCCACGATCTCTCCCACGACGGCGCATTCGACGCGTGCCGTTTGTGGAGGGCGTGGTGGGTCCGGGGTGAGTTACGGCGTAACCCAGGCCGCGTGTGCCCGTGCCCTGTTTTGGGCCTGGCCCAACAGCGCCGCAGACTGCAGTGTGGCCCAGTCTGGGCTCTGTCGAGTGTACTAGAGTAATGGTACCCTAGTATCCCGAACTTCGTGCACGGGCAGTTGCAGCACCTCGCTGGCAAGGCTTGCTGTGACCGCCAAGGTCCTCCGTGGTTCCTTTGGAGCCATTCAAGAACAAAGTATTTAAGCCAAGGAGACAAGGCCCGGCAAGAGGAGCTTGCCGGGAAGGCCAGCCAAGGCACCTAGGGAGACAAGGCCCGGCAAGAGGAGCTTGCGGGAAGGCCCGATGAGCGACAAGCTTCCGGACGCGACAAAGGCAACAACCGCGGCAAAGGCGCTTGCAGCGGCAGACTACCACTCTTTTCCTCCGCTTCCGGACATCCACCAACGTGTCGCCATGGGACCTTTCCAGCGTAGCGTGGCAAGAGGTCTGTGCGGCCGGAGCGATGGTAAGCGGCGCTGACAAGATTGCCATCGTGGGAAGCGGTGGCGCCCCTGACGGTCCCTGTTTGCACTGTTTAGGCGACGTAGACGGGCATTTAATGCCTTTGTCCCCTACCGTCAGGGTTAGGTATGATACACTGTACAAGTAGCTGTACTAACCACACTCTTTTTCCATTTCTACCCTTGTCTACGTTGCCACCTATCGGAGACCCCTTGAGCATATAAAAGGAGGCCCATGCGCAACGTAGAGGGGGGTTCGAAAGGTTCGGAGCCAGAAAACACTTAGCTCTCTGGAGCAAGAACTCAATACAGCCGTACATGCAGCAGTAGGAGTGTTATCTCTCCGGAGAGCTCCAAAGCTGGGTAAACTGCTCGTGTGCATCGCCTCGATCTGCTCTTCGTGCGACCTCCGCCCCCCGCCGAACCAAAAGGGGCTCGGGCCGCCGGTCCCATAGGTGTTCGTGGGTCAGATCAGCCTCCCCGACAATCCCCTCTCTTTTATTTTCATAAAGGAAATATTCGAAGATAAAATAATTAAAATCAAACGATCCTCTTTTCAAAATTTGAGGAAACTCAAATATGAAAATTACGAAATCCCCAACTCTCTCCGTGGGTCCTTGAGTTGCGTAGAATTTCTAAGATCCAGCCAAAATGCAATAAAAATATGATATGCAATGATGATCTAATGTATAACATTTCAAATTGAAAATTTGGGATGTTACAAACCTACCCCCCTTAAGATGAATCTCTCCCTCGAGATTCGTGTTGGCTAGAAAATAGGTGAGGGTGATCCTTCCGTAGGTCTTCCTCTCGTTCCCAGGTGGCTTCATCCTCGGTATGGTGGCTCCACTAAACTTTGCAGAACTTGATAGCCTTACTGCGTGTGACTCGGCTGGCAAACTCGAGAATCTTCACTAGTTTCTCCTCGTAGGTCAAATCGCTATCGAACTGAATCGCTTCCAGCGGCACTGTATCTCTCAGAGGTATATCAGCCATCTCTGCGTGGCACTTCTTCAACTGAGAAACGTGGAACACATCGTGAACTCCTGACAATCCTTCGGGCAATTCAAACTTGTAAGCAACTTCTCCCATACGTTCCGAAACCTTGTATGGTCCCACAAAACGTGATGCTAAATTTCCCTTAACTACAAAATGCTTAACTCCTCGAAGTAGGGACACACGAAGATACACTCTGTCTCCGACTCCGTAAACTATCTCCTTGCGTTTAGAATCTGCATAGCTCTTCTTCCTGGACTAGGCTACCTTGAGTCTATCGTGAATCAGTTTAACCTTCTCTTTAGACTATTCAATCAAATCTGGTCCAAACAACTGACGGTCTCGAACTTCATCCCATAACAACGGTGTCCTGCACCTCTTTCCGTACAATGCTTCGAAAGGGGCCATCTTCAAACTAGCTTGATAGCTGTTGTTGTAAGAGAACTATGCATATGGCAAATTGTCGTCCCAACTAGATCCATAGTCTAGTGCACAAGCCCTCAACATGTCCTCCAGAATCTGATTGACTCTCTCAGTCTGCCCATCTGTCTGTGGATGAAAGGTTGTACTGAACTCTAGCCTGGTTCCCAAAGTATCATGCAACTGATTCCAAAACTTTGAGGTAAACTGGGTTCCTCTATCTGATACAATGGTCATCGGAACTCCATTTAGACATACAATCCTAGTCATGTATATCTTTGCCAACTTAGCACTGGTGTAAGTGGTCTTCACTGGGATGAAATGAGCTACCATCGTCAAACGATCGACTACAACCCATATCGACTCATAGCCTGAACGAGTCCTGGACAATCCTGTGATAAAATCCATACCTAGCTTATCCCACTTCCATTCGGGTATCGGCAATGGCTGTAACAACCTAGCTGGCTTCTGATGTTCTTCCTTCACTCTCTGACATACATCACAAACTGCTACATACTCCGCAATTTCCTTCTTCATTCCGGTCCACCAGAAACTATCCTTCAAATCCAGATACATCTTGGTATTTCCTGGGTGAATCAAATACGGCGAATCATGGGCCTCCTGCAGAATCAACTTCCTGATCTCTGGATCATTAGGCACATATACGCGGTCCTCAAACCATAAGGTATCGTGTTCATCCTCACGAAATCCTTTAGCCTTTCCTTTGCTCATCCTTTCCTTTATCTCAGCAATCTCCTTGTCTGTCTTCTGAGCTTCTCGGATCTTATCCATCAAAGTAGACCGAATCTCCAATGCTGCTACATAACCTCTCGGAACTATTTCCAAACATAGCTCACAAAGATCCTCTGCTAACTCATTGGGTAACTCTCCGGTCATGAGTGTATTGACATGACTCTTGCGGCTCAACGCATCGGCTACTACGCTAGCCTTTCTGGGATGATAATGCAACTTCGTATCATAGTCCTTAATGAGCTCCAGCCATCTCCTCTGCCTGAGATTCAAATCCTTCTGCGTTAAGATATACTTCAAACTCTTGTGATCCGTGTACACCTCACAATGGTTTCCGATGAGAAAATGTCTCCATGTCTTCAACGCATGCACTACGGCTGCTAACTCCAAATCATGGGTAGCATAATTCAACTCATGGGGTTTAAGCTTTCATGAGGCATATGAAACAACTCTTACCTCCTGCATAAGCACTGCTCCAAGTCCTCTACGAGAAGCGTCGCAATACACCTGGTAATCCTTGCGTTGATCTGGAAGAATCAACACTGGGGTTCTAACCAAACATTTCTTCAACTCTTGAAAACTGGCCTCACATTCCTCAATCCATTTGAACTTGGTGTCCTTCTTCAACAACTCCGTCATGGGCTTTGCAATCTTCGAGAAATTCTCAATGAACCTCCTGTAGTATCCTGCGAGTCCAAGAAAACTCCGGATCTCTCCAACTGACGTGGGTGCTTCCCAATTTATCACAGTAACAACCTTGGTAGGGTCTACTGCTATTCCTTCTCCGGATATAACATGTCTGAGGAATCCAACTTCCTTCAACCAAAACTCACACTTGCTGAACTTGGCATATAACTGATGTTCTCTGAGCTTCCCAAGTACCAAACGCAAATGCGCCTTATGCTCCTCTTCATTCTTCGAGTATGCCAGAATATCATCAATGAACACCACGACAAACTTATCCAAAAACTCCATAAAGACCTTGTTCATCATGTTCATGAAATAGGCAGGTGCGTTAGTCAGTCCAAATGACATAACGGTATACTCATATAGCCCGTACCTTGAGGTAAAAGATGTCTTAGGTATATCCTGCTCTCGAATCTTCAGCTAGTGGTACCCTAATCGCAGATCGATCTTGGAAAACACTTTAGCTCCTTGCAACTGGTCAAACAAATCATTGATCATCGACAATGGGTACTTGTTCTTGATTGTTACTTCATTCAATCCTCGATAATCAACAACTATCCTCAACGATCCATCCTTCTTCTCCACTAGAAGCACTGGTGATCCCCAAGGTGACAAACTTGGGCGAAAATAGCATTTATCTAGTAACTCCTTAATCTGCTTCTTAATTTCCTCCAAATCCTTAGCGGGCATCCAGTACGGTCTCTTAAATATTGGCCCTGTGCCTGGCAAAAGCTCAATCGAAAACTCGATGTCTCTATCCGGTTGCATGCTTGACAACTCTTCTGGAAATACATCAGGGAAATCATTCACCACCGGTACTTCCTCCTGTACAACTCCTGATAAAGAATTCACTTGACTCCAATTCGGCACATGCCGGGATACATACTTGATCCTCCTTCCTTCTAGGGTGGTAAGCAAAATCGACTTAATGGCGCAGTCAACATTCCCTCCGTACTTCGATAACCAATCCATGCCTAATATCACATCTAGTCCTTGTGACTCCAATACTATTAGGTCTGAGGGAAACACGTAGTTACCAATCCTTAATGGTAACCGATCACACCATAGGCTAGCCATATACCGCTCTGGCGAGGTTACTAACATGGGTGACCTAAGGGCTTGGGTTGGCAGTTTAAACTTATCCACAAATCCCCTTGAAATGTATGAATGCGATGCACGAGTATCAAAAAGAACGATTGCAGTAAATGACTTAACCAAAAACTTGCCTATTACTGCATCTGGTTGCGCTTCAACTTCCTCCATGTTCACGTGGTTCACTTGGCCCCTGTTGAAAGGGTTGGGCTTCTTCCTAGCGCTTCCATTGCCGTTCCCATTCTTTGATTTAGAACACTCCATGGCATAATGTCCATTCTTCCAGCACTTGAAACAAGTAATGTGACTTAGATCCTTCTTGGCGGGCGTTGCTGGGTTGGAGCGGTTCTGACCGTTGATTCCTCCATTACCATTCCCGTTCTTGGGGCCACTATGGTTATGCGAACTCCCTCCATTGTGATTGTGACTTCCATGGTTATGTTGAAGGGGTCCTCCCGAGTTCGGGGTAAAACGGGGTCTCTGCTGAGCTCCCAAATTATACTTCCCTTGCCCATACTTCCTCTTGCGGTTCTCAATCTGCTGCCGCTTCCCTTCAATCATGAGAGCTCTATCTACCAACTCCTGGTAGTTGTTGAAAGTTTCCACCATCGACTGCATGCTCAGCTCATCATTCAGTCATTCCAGAAACTTCTCCTGCTTAGCTGCATCCGTAGCAACGTCATCTGGGGCATAACATGCTAGCTTATTAAAATCATCCACATACTGGCCCACTATGCGTCCTCTTTGGCGCAAATTGCAAATTGCAAATTGAAACATGGGCAGTGCAAAAAGCTTTCTAAAACTGGTCCCATGTGACAGTGTCGATGGGGTAAGTGGCTGTGAAATTCTCCCACCATGATGCAGCGGGTCCATCAAGCTGATGTGCGGCAAAACGCACTCTCTCCGCATCTGTGCATCCTGCAATGGTCAACTCCCTTCCAATCTTGCGGAGCCAATCATCCACAACTATCGGCTCGGTGCTACTGGAGAACATCGGCGGATTCAGCCTTAGAAAACGGGCTAAGTGATCAACAGGTGGTGGTGGGTTGTTGTTGTTGTTGTTCCTCTGATTCTGATTCTGGACTAGTATATGCATCAATGCATTCTGCTGCTAGATCAACTGATGAGCTCCGGTGGGAAAGCAAATCCATTGTCGCGTCTCGGAGGCATCTAATGGGTTTAGAAAAGGTGAGAAAACAGAATAGAATGAGGTCTAGAGGGAAAACACTACCCATATGCACATGAGACAAACACAAACATATCACTTCAATCAATTCAAACAAGGGCATACAATCGGTCTAACTATCGTTACAAAAGTGCTCGGACTAAGCTATATACATGGGGGAATACTATTACTGATATGGTGGTCGACTAGAAAAAATGATCGGTGGAAGATTCCATAATGTCTGCCCCAACTTCATCAACAAAGTCATCGTCGCTATGGCCAGAGTCGGTGTCGTCGATGATGATGTAGTTCTCCGGGCAAGTGGAATCGTCGTCTTATCCTCCTGGCGCGGGGTCTCCCATGAATACTCCTAGCTTCCTTGTCAGATCATCATTCTTCTCCACGAGTATTATTATTTCCTCCTCGCATCCCTCGCGTGTAGACTTGAGTTCTTCCTCCAGCACCGTGATCCTGGTCATTGCCTTCTTCAGATCTATCATGCCTGCGCACATCTGGTTCTCCTGGCGGCGAATGTGCTGGTTTAACTCCTGGATGAAAGCTGCAATAGATCTATCTTTCCTGGTGCTGATCATTTCCCATTGCTCATCTCCGCGCCCACAAATCTGGTAGATAGTATCCTTTAGATCCTTGTGGTAAACTTCTCCAATGCGTCCCATGGCGATGTGGGCTGCCATGCTCTTTCCTAGACTCCAGGTTGGTGCATCAAATGAAAACTTTATGGGCTCAGTGACTGGCATGAACGTCCTTCCTGGAACTTGAAATCGAATCATCCAACGCTCCTCTTCTGGTAAAGTGGCGATGTGGGTCCCGGTGAAACTTGGTATTCCGATGTTCATGTATCTAGTGACTTCCTTCAAGTGTCGTCCAAAAGGTGTATCTTCATCCGGTTGCGCAAACCTGTTCCTTGCATCTGCCATCCTAAAGAGTAGAAAAGGGAGAGGAGTCAGAAATGAGAAGAGAGTAGTGATCTAGGGTTTTAGCTTAATGGTCGTGTCCTACAGTCAACGTGTGATCTTATACCATCTTGTAGTGACCAGACCTCAAACAGTCTGATCTCTGTGCATCACTGTCATCCCTGGATCGGTAATGCTGACACACACAGTACTTGAGGATTTATAACAGAGTAGAAATGACACACTTATTACATCGAATGTCTCAAAAGAGAAGTTATTACAATAATATGGCTTAAGTCCATCTAAAATCGATAACAGGGAAAGGCTTGGAAGATAAAGTGAGTCCATCAACTCCAACGGCATCAATGAGTGAAAGACAACGACCTATGGCACCTTACTCATCGTCTGAAAAGTCTACAACATGAACGTTGCAGCCCGAAACGGGTCAGCAAATGAATATGCTGGCAATGTAACACAAGAGAATAATGAACGGAATAAATGCTATCACTGCATGCATATTTGGCTGGTGGAAAGCTCTATGGTTACAGTTTTGCGTAAAGCCAATTTTTCCCTACAACAAAGGAATAAATTTTATTTAACTATCATGGTGGTTGTTAAACATCGAGAAGGTTCCTTCAACTCAATCCCAATTAAGCATCATCATTAAACCCAATCAAATTATGTTAAGAGTGACATGATAATCCAAGAACTAGATACTCAAGACGTCCATAACCGGGGGACACGGCTAACCATGATTAGTTTATACACTCTGCAGAGGTTTGCGCACTTTTCCCCACAAGACTCGAATACATCCATGGTCGGAGATTCGAGACACAGTCTTTCTGAAGCATTAACTCTCTACTCTGGATAGACAGTACCACCTACAACCCACTACATCTGCTAGTCTACCTCTTCAAGAGCTTCACGCAACTTACTCAACTATTCTAGAGCCCATATTGGCTTGTGG
The DNA here is from genome assembly GCA_021605145.1 of Aegilops bicornis. Lineage (NCBI taxonomy): Eukaryota > Viridiplantae > Streptophyta > Magnoliopsida > Poales > Poaceae > Aegilops > Aegilops bicornis. The sequence goes on from CM038672.1 coordinate 603,846,888, forward strand.
CTGCACACGGAAGTTTCTAGCATGAATAATCTTATGATCCCTTTGAGCCTGGGTGGCGGACCGTAGGATGATCACACGGGTCCTCCGGGATATCCTAGGACAACACTGGATTCTCCAGGTGCCAACAAGCAATCCACCCAGATGTGTATTTAAGTAGCCACCTTAAGTTGAACAATTAATTAACAATCTCACATCTGTCATGGATACACTCAAACCCAATCCACGTGTACGACCATAGCATAGAAATATAAGCAACGTAGAAGTAACTCCCATAGGTTTGATAATAAACTGGTAAATAGGTACTACCTCATCTACTTCCCAAAACCCACAAGTTAATCAGATCCTGACCATGCAATTGTTTGGGGATTGATATAATGCAATAAAAATGGGTAGTAAAGAGGTATGATAAAAGTGTTACTTACCTTGCTGATAATCCGTGAAACCTAGAGACTCGTAGTATCACGCTTCGCACTCTGGGTACTCTATCGCAAACAAACAAGCATACAATAAGCACTCAACTAGAAGCACGGGTAAACCTCAAATAAGAGATCTAACCAAAAAGTTCAACTTAAGAACTCCGGTTTGCAAAAAGAATCAAATCAAACGAAGCAATGAAACTCAAACTGCGAAAGAAACAAGATCCATTTACTAATCTGGACTTAAGTCAAATTTTACAGTACCAAAATCTTGTTCAAGTTGGTTAAACAGAAAGCGTGCTTTGAGATGAAGATCTAGGCGCTTGAATCGCCTGATTCCGATAAACGAGCGAAAAGATAAACTAAAACGAAAATCAGGGCAGAAATCACGATCGAAAATAATTGCGGAAACACCCTGGAAAAAGAAAACTGACGAAAAGGCTAACGAACGAACGTTCGCTGTCTGCGGTTAACGGGTGAAAACCGTTTGTTAAAACCAACATACGAACGGGCATCTAATAAAAAAACGCATCTAGGTTTTCGTATAAAAACTGAACAGTTTTTAGAATAAAACCGACGGCTACCTCGCGGACCGGGACGACGGTGGCGGCGAACTCTGGCGATGGGCGGTGGGGTGGCGACGGGGCGGCTCGGGCCTCGGCCTTAAAAAGGCCGGCCGGGTGCAGTGTCCTAGTCGGACACGGCCCGGTAAGGCGGTTGACTTTTTTTTCTTAAAAATAATTCCGAGGCATAGAAAAACAAAGAAAAGAAATACTAAACTGACTCCAAAAATACTGAAATAAATTTTCCCCGTCCCCTAAAAATATAGCGGACAAAGTGAACATTTATTTGGGCCTATAATGCAATTTTGAAAAACGCATTTGTTCCTAATTCAAATAAAATAGCGATAAAACTCCGAATAAAATTCTTATTTGATTTTAATATTAAATCTCCAATATTTCTTTATTTTGGGGAAGTCATTTTATCCCCTCTCTTTTATTTTCATAAAGGAAATATTCAAAGAGAAAATAATTAAAATCAAACGATCCTCTTTTCAAAATTTGAGAAAACTCAAATATGAAAAATACGAAATCCCCAACTCTCTCTATGGGTCCTTGAGTTGCGCAGAATTTTTAGGACCAATTCAAAATGCAATAAAAATATGATATGCAATGATGATGTAATGTATAACATTCAAAATTGAAAATTTGGGATACGTTTATTTATGCTCAGGGTCTCGCCTGGCTTTGTACAAAGGGTTACATGCCTTGTCGGCAAGGCTTGTACAAAAGGGTGGCTTGCTGGGAGGCCTGGCAACCGCGCCTTATGGGTAAAACTTGCGAAGATGTTCGATGTTCCAGGAGTTTCTCACTGGAATACCATCTTTGGTCTTCAGGCGGACTGCACCAGGCCTGGTGACTCGTATTACCCGATAACGGCCTTCCCACTTTGGCGTCTACTTGTTGGAATTCTTGGCCGACTGAACTCGCCGAAGAACAAGGTCGCCTTCCTCAAAGCTTCGGACATGAACCCTGAGGTATGGTAGCGGCGCAAGGCTTGCTGGTAGCGTGCTGCTGAAAGTGCAACTATCCCTAGGTGGTTTTGGTAATTCATAACAACATATAGCTCTTTGAGCTAATACTATTCCAAGACAAATATTTCAGGAAAGCTAAATGAATGGAATGGCATGGATGATGAAAGTGGATCCCTCAAAATATCGAGGATAAAAGGATTGGCTCAAGCTCAAAAGCTCAAGACTCTGCATTTTACATTTTAGTGATCCAAGATCACATTGAGTCCATAGGAAAAGCCAATACTATCAAGGAGGGATGAGGTGTTGCTTAATGAGTTTCTTGCTCCATGATGCTTAGTGATATGCTCCAAAAACCCTCAACTACTTTCTCACATCCACATATGACCTAAACCCAAAGTCAAACTCGGCCCCACCGATTCTTTCTATCCGGCGCCACCGAGTTCAGATGTCATAGCCACTGCCACAAACCCTAGGCAAATTGGTCTAACCGATAGGGATCTCGGTCTCAACGAGATGGGATTGTAATCTCTTTGTTTCCCTTCGTAATGTTTCGGTCTAACCAAAGTGAGCGATCGGTCCCACCGAGATTGCAATGTAAACTCTTTGTTTCCTTTTCGTAACATTTCGGTCTCACTGAAAAGAGCGAATCGGTCCCACCGAGTTTACCTGACCAACTCTCTAGTTAGATAATTACCAAAATCGGTCTCATCGAGTTTGAGTAATCAGTCTCACCGAGATTACGTTATGCCCTAACCCTAACCATATCGGTCCTACCGAGTTGCATGTCGGTACCACCGAAATCACTAACAGTCACTAGGTTTACTGATTCGGTCCCATCGAGATTGGTAAATTGTGTGTAACGGTTGGATTTTGTGTGGAGGCTATATATACCCCTCCACCTCCTCTTCATTCGTAAAGAGAGCCATCAGAACAAACCTACACTTCCAACTTACCAGTTCTGAGAGAGAACCACCAACTCATGTGTTGATGCCAAGATATTCCATTCCTACCATATGTATCTTGATCTCTAGCCTTCCCCAAGTTGCTTTCCACTCAAATCTTCTTTCCACCAAATCCAAATCCTGTGAGAGAGAGAGTTGAGTGTTGGGGTGACTATCATTTGAAGCACAAGAGCAAGGAGTTCATCATCAACACACAATTTGTTACTTCTTGGAGAGTGGTGTCTCCTAGATTGGCTAGGTGTCACTTGGGAGCCTCCAACAAGATTGTGGAGTTGAACCAAGGAGTTTGTAAGGGCAAGGAGATCGCCTACTTCGTGAAGATCTACCGTTAGTGAGGCAAGTCCTTCGTGGGCGACGACCATGGTGGGATAGACAAGGTTGCTACTTCGTGGACCCTTTGTGGGTGGAGCCCTCCGTGGACTCGCGCAACCGTTACCCTTCGTGGGTTGAAGTCTCCATCAACGTGGATGTACGATAGCACCACCTATCGGAACCAGGACAAAAACATCCGTGTCTCCAATTGCGTTTGAATTCTCCAAACCCTTCCCTTTACTTTCTAGCAAGTTGCATGCTTTAATTTCCGCTGCTCATATACTCTTTGCATGCTTGCTTGAATTGTGTGAGGATCGCTTGACTTGTGCTAAAATAGTTAAAATCTGCCAAAGACTAAAATTGGGTAAAGATTAAGTTTTTAATTGGTCAAGTAGTCTAATCACCCCCCCTCTAGACATACTTCAAGGTCCTACAAGTGGTATCAGAGCTTTGGTCTCTATTTGCTTTGATTTCCATAGCTTTTGGTGGTCATAGCCTTGGTTTCACAACCTAGGAGAGTATGGCGTCTAGCGAGGGAAACTATCACCGTAGAGGTCCTTACTTTGATGGCACTAAATTTGCTAGTTGGAAGCATAAGATGAAAATGCATATTCTCGGACATAACCCCGCCGTTTGGGCTATTGTGTGTATTGGCTTTCAAGGTGAATTCTTTGATGGGAGGAACCGAACCGTGAAGCTAGTCTTGGAAGAGTTGAAGATGCTGCAATACAACGCTCAAGCTTGTGATATCCTCTTAAACGGATTGTGCCCCGAAGAATTCAACAAAATCAGCCGTCTTGAGAATGCAAAGGAAATTTGGGATAATTTAATTGATATGCATGAAGGTACCGACTCCGTCAAGGAATCCAAGTTGGATGTGCTCCAAAGTCAGCTTGACAAGTTCAAAATGAAGGATGGTGAAGGTGTCGCTGAAATGCACTCTAGGCTTGCTCTTATCACAAATGAGATTGCGGGCTTAGGAAGTGAAGAGATGACCGACAAATTCATCATCAAGATGATCCTAAGAGCATTGGATGGAGAATATGATACCGTGTGCACATTGGTCCAAATGATGCCCAATTACAAAGATCTCAAGCCAACGGTAGTAATTGGAAGAATTGTTGCTCATGAGATGTCACTCAAGGATAAGGAGGAACTTGACAACAAGTCAAGTGGTGCTTACAAAGCCTCATGTGAAGCCCCCACATCATCAAGTGAGAAACAAACCTTCAATGAAGAATTGAGCTTAATGGTGAAGAACTTCAACAAATTCTACAAAAGTAGAAGTAAAGAGAGAAGCTCCAAGTCAAGGTCCTACAATGACAAAAGATCTTCTAGTAGAGAGCGCAATTTCTACAACTGTGGGAGACCCGGACACTATTCCAATGAGTGTACGGCACCCTACAAAAGAAGAGAAGATTCTCCAAAAAGAAGAAGTAGAAGAGAAGAATCACCACCAAGAGAGAGAAGGATTGGAGATGATCGTTATGAACGAAGACCCTCACGGAGAAGCAAGTATTCAGAAAGGAAGGACAAGTCATCAAGGAGCTACAGAAAACGAAGACATCAAGCTCATGTTGGTGAATGGGTATCCAGCTCCGACTCCGACAATCACTCCAAGAGAAGCTATCACTCTGACTCTGAATATACTCAAGATGAAGGTGTTGCCGGTCTAGCACTTGTGTCAACCAACTCCTATGACATATTTGATTCACCAAATGAAGGAATTGCAAGATGCTTCATGGCCAAAGGTCCTAAGGTAACACACCCCGAGTATGTTGATTTGAATAGTGACGAAGATGACTTGTTAGGTGATGATGATTTACTTGTTGACAACTCTAGTGATGAATACTATGATGAAACGTCAATCAATCATGCTAATCAAGATAAAACGAATGACAATGATAAGGAGAAGATTGAGCTTCTAACTAAAGAACTAAACACTCTTAAGTTAGCTCATGAAACTATCTTTGAAGATCATCGAGAACTTTTAAGGGCTCATGAGAAGTTATGCTTTGAAAAGCTCAATCTTGAGCAAGAGCATGAGTTATTAAAGGCAATCAATGATGATCTCCGTACGAAAAGTTCTTCTTACATTGCCAATCGTTTACTCTTATCTACTTACATGCCTCAAGTCAAGTCCATTAACAAGAACAAGAAAGATTCTTCCTCTAGTAGTAACAATAATCATGCAAAATCAAATGTTGTTGCTTCTAGTAGTTCTCTTGATTCCACTAATGATTCTCTTAGCCAAATTACACTTGAGAAAGAAAATAGCTTATTGAAGGGAATTATAGAGAAAGGTGTATACAAGAGCCTTGCCGGGAGTAAGCAATTTGACGAAATTGTATGCAAGCAAGGAAGACACAGGAAGAATCAAGGTGTTGGTTTTGAACGAAAGTTCAATGCCAATGGAGTTGAGTGGGAAGAAGATCAATATCCCAAGACGAAGTTTGTTCCTCAACAAGAGAAGTATGATCCTACTTCCTTCAAGGGAACACAAGCTCAAGATGATCTTCCACCACAAGACTACAAGAAAAAGGCAAGGACAAGCTTCAAGAGGAGATAGATGCATTTGAAGAAGCTCCTAAGGCCTTGGTCAAGTGGGTTCCCAAGACTACGTCAAGTTCTACTTCACCGAGCACAACTACAACTCCAAGGATTCCCATCAAGATGATGTGGATCCCGAAGAAGAAGAACTAGAGAGTTCTTGAGGGTGACTCCGCCAACATTCTTCACTCATATCATTATGGCAAGGACAAGTGCAATCAACTTCCACATCCTGCACTAGTTCAAGGAGTCACAAACCCTCTTGTTGGTAAGGCAAGGGACAAGGTAACCTAATGCTTTCATGGACATCATCTTGTGTGAACATCACCCTATGTCTATGGATACACTTGTTTGTTCCTTGTGGGACTAACCAGTGTAGGTATTGAAAGTGGAACTCACTCCAAAAGGATTGATCCAAATGATCTACATCAACATTGAGCATCCACATCTTCAACACCTACATGAAGTCATCATCGACAAAACCCAAGGTTAGTTCATCCCTCTAAGGGGGGATCTCACATCTAGGGGGAGCTTAACTCTAAGAATTGAGTCAAAGAAACTCTAACGGTGTGAACATATCAATGCTTTATGTAAAAGTGGTAACTCCACTTGAGCTTAAATGATGAGTATGACCTATGATCAAATGTTCTCATTTGACTCCTAAGTCAATATACTCATATATAGATGACCTAGTCATCGCCAATAGTTTGATAGATGCTAGAATTTGTTGTGCATGCTTTGCCACATATTTTCATTTGCCATTTTATTGTGTGAGCATGTTGGTTGCATATTTTACTCATTCGAGGACATCCACTTGTTGTTTTGATTGATTGGTTTCTTTTTCTTTGACCAAGTGGATGGACAAGAATGCCTAAGAACCTTCTCTAGCTATCTATGCTCTTCTCGTCTCAAACTCTATTCATGCTACATCACGAAATTTGATCAAGTCAGATTCGAACCAATCTGTGTGAGGAGCACTCGGAGTCCCCGATTCGTCATGGACTTAAACTTCCAAAACTTCTTTGTGTGCTTCGGTCTGACCGATTCTTCCATTTCGGTCATACCGAGACCAATAAGTCGATCTAGGTTTTCAATCTCAGTGCAACCGATTTGAACTTTTCGGTCTCACCGAGTTGCTGTAACTGTCAACAGTTATGCATCTCGGTGCCACAGAGTCATTCCACTTGGTCACACCGACAGGGTCGGGCTATATATTCACATGGGAAAAATTTTTGGAAAACTTTCTCCAAATCTCTTCGCCCGCGCATAGCTCGCTCTGCCTTCTAGGTCTCCGGATCGCCGACTTCGTCGCCAGCCGCCTCCTGTCGCTGGTCTCCGCCGCCGTCAACGAAATTCATCTCCGCCGTTGCCGCCGTAGCGAGTTCATCGCCAAACTAGGGTATGGACTCGATCATAGTGCAATCCCCGCCCAATCTCTAGAACATTGTGTTCATTATGATTCTTGCCACGATTGAAACACCTCTATCCAGTCAAAACAATCCTTAGAATAGATGCGATTTGGAAATTTAGGGTTAGGTTTCCGCCGAAACCATCTCGGACCCACCGAGCTGAAAAAACTTGGTCCCACCGATTCGGCTAACGCCATTGCACAAGTGACTCTCGGTCTGACCGAGAATTGCTAATCGGTGTGACCGATTTTAGAACTCAGTGAAACCCTAGCAGTCTCGGTGCCACCAAACTGTGACTCGGTCTGACCGAGATCACTAGTTTAGGTTCCAAAAGCTGCTTCGGTATCACCGAGTTTACAAATCGGTTGATCTGAAATGCTTTCTATGGAAAACTAAAACTAAGTTTTTGAATCATTCTTTTGCAAAAATCTACGCATTTTGTGATGCTCATCCACTCTATCTCATCTATAACTATTCACGAGGGTCAGTGATCGGTGTTCGCAGCATGTCGGACCAAAGTGATAGTCGAACAGGGAAGAAGAGCAGATTCACATGAGTGAGGGCACTAGTCCCTCTAGCAGCTCGAGATGAGGGAAGAAGAAGCACTCCGACAATTTGCCCAAAGCTGCCACCAGGACAAGGAAGAAGAGAACCTTAGAATCTGAGGATGAGGATTATGTGGCTGTAGAGGATGAGGCCATTTCAAAGAAAAAGGTGCTCAAAAGGAGTATAGCTCAGCTGCAGTTAAGCCAGGGCTGAAGATCAAAAGGCCAGCAGGAAGACAACCCATGTCTAAAGCCAGAGCCTCCACTCAAGCATCTTTGGAATCACAACCCAAAGAGGCTGCTGCAGAAGGGAAGAAAAGGAAGGAAAGGGTCAAGAAGACCATGGCCATAGTTGTTGGAAAACCTTCCATGATGGAAGAGGAAGAAGAAGAAGAGGTTGCTGCACCGGCACCCAAGGCACAAAAAGGCGATGGGTGATGCTATAAGGTCGAGGATGCATCGTCAAAGCCCAAAGAAGCACTCAAAGCTGCCTCCAAGCCCAAGACTGCACCTAAGAGGAATACCAGGAACATATCTGCTGCTGAGAAGAACAAGGCCCCAGTGCCTGAAGTTGCTGCTGAGGAAGGTGATGAAGGACAAGTCCTGAGGAAGCTGAAACCTAAGATTCCATACCACAATGATGCTCATCCTGTGGCTGAGAACATGAAGATCAGGAGAGACTCAAGGTTGAGGCTGTGGAGAGAGTCAGATCCATATGCCACCAGAAGAAGAACTGCTGTTGATTACAGGTTCCACACTAAGGAATAGTAGGATTTCTTTGAGACAATCTTGTTGGACAAGAAGCCTATAGTGTGTGATATGAGGTGGGTCGACTGGACCTACATAAAGGAGAATGTAGAACACTATCACAGGTGTATGACAACTTGGGTCGTGTGGAGTTGCAGACTTTGTTGGGCGAAGCTCAAAAGCTGGAATGGTGAGCTCGTTATGCAATTCTACTCCACAAAGACACTTCTATCCAGATGGCAGGATAGTTTGGATGTCTGAAGGTACAAGGTACCAATCAACTACTGAGGAATGGGCCAATCTAATCAATGCCCCAAAGGAGAGTGAAGATGACTTGGACGTTTATGCACGGAAAAAAGATGGATCATAATTCTATGTCACATATGTACAAGGAGATCCCAGACAAAGCACTTGAGACTTTGAAGTTTGGGTCTGTCCATTTTCTTCTGTCAAGGCTGCCAACGATCAACTGGATCCTAAGGCACACTCTTTTGCCCAAGTCAGGTGACCACAACATGATCAGAGGGCATGCAATTAATTTGCTACACATATTTGATGTGCCACAGAAATTCAGGGTCATGAGCCTCATGGTTGAGACTATCAAGGGGACATCAGCAGACCAAAAGAGAAGTCGTGGATATGCCCCACAAATTCAGGAGTTGATTAACTCAAAGATGGGCACAGGCAAATATCCGTTGGATAAGTAAGGAACACTTTGTTCTCTATCCATACTTTGAGGACAATCAAGTTGTGATGAATGAGAATGAACCATCTTCAGTGCAAGCTCAAGAGAAGAAGGAGAAGGCAAAGAAGGAGAAGGCTGCCAAGATGCTAACTCAAGAGGAGGCATCTGAGTAGTTTTTGAAGAGCAAGCAGGACCAGCTTGGTTACTTGATAGCATCAACTCTGAGGATTGAGAAGGGGTTGGCCACCCTAACTCAAAACCAGGAGAGTCTGGAAAGAATCATGGAACACAAATTCTATGATTTAGATGTCAAAGTAACTGAGATTCAGTCAGTTGTGGAGCAGCTACAGGATGACATGCAGGAGAGGAAGGGCAGGACAAATTACTGATGCATTTGCCAAAGTGCCTCAAGCTCAGAGATCACCGCAGAGCGATGCAGACACGAGTCACTTCATCTGCACCAGCTACAGCTCCAGTGCAACCAGCTCCAGCACCAACTCCTTAAGCTCCATCCACATCAACTGAAGTCTTCGTCCAAGGAGCCATCTCTACACCACCAACTGAAGACCAAGCCTGAGAGCCGAAATAGTACTATGCATTTTCTATGAACTTTTTGGTAACTTGTTGCCAAAGGGGGAGAAAAATGTATAGATCATAGGCTTTGAGTGAGAGAGTTTGCTTTTATTCTCTCTTGTCTTCTTGGTTGAACTTTATTTGCTTTTGCTTGCTTGAGATACTATGCTATTGCCTGTGAGACATTGATGACCATGTGTTTGATCATAAGCTACACTTATGCTTGTTGGATGATATTATCTTATTTATCTTTAACTGATCATTCACTTTGCTTGGTGATGAGTGCATGTATTCAATCTTTATTATTTTGAGCGCTCCACCAAGATGTATATGACATGGAAGAGTAACCTATGAGCCTAATTCCTTGTGCATTTGCAGTCCAAAGCAAATCTTAAATCTATGCACAAATTTAGGGGAAGCTCTTGCTTATCACATACTTCTCAAAGCGACGATGTTTTTTCAATCTTATTATCATTTGTCGAAGCTTTGATCTATATGTTGTCATCAATTACCAAAAAGGGGGAGATTGAAAGTGCAACTATCCCTAGGTGGTTTTGGTAATCCATAATAACATATAGCTCTTTGAGCTAATACTATTCCAAGACAAATATTTCAGGAAAACTCAATGAATGGCATGGCATGGATGATGAAAGTGGATCCCTCAAAATATTGAGGATAAAAGGATTGGCTCAAGCTCAAAAGCTCAAGACTCTGCATTTTACATTTTAGTGATCCAAGATCACATTGAGTCCATAGGAAAAGCCAATATTATCAAGGAGGGATGAGGTGTTGCTTAATGAGTTTCTAGCTCCATGATGCTTAGTGATATGATACAAAAACCCTCAACTACTTTCTCACAAACACATATGACCTAAACCCAAATTCAAACTTCATTTACCGAGTCTTTCTATCCGGCGCCACCGAGTTCAGATGTCATAGCCACGGCCACAAACCCTAGGCAAATCGGTATCACCGATAGGGATCTCGGTCTCACCGAGATGGTATTGTAATCTCTCTGTTTCCACCGAAGTGAGCGATCGGTCCCATCGAGATTGCAATGTAAACTCTCTGTTTCCTTTTCGTAACATTTCGGTCTCATCGAAAAGAGCGAATCGGTCCCACCGAGTTTACCTGACCAACTCTCTGGTTAGCTAATTACCAAAATCGGTCTCACCGAGTTTGTATGTCGGTCTCATCGAGATTACGTTATGCCCTAACCCTAACCATATCGCTCCTACCGAGTTGCATGTCGGTCTCACCGAAATCACTAACGGTCACTAGGTTTACTGAATCGGTCAGACCGAGTTTATTAATTCTGTCCCACCGAGATTGGTAAATTGTGTGTAACGGTTGGATTTTGTGTGGAGGCTATATATACCCCTCCACCTCCTCTTCATTCGTAAAGAGAGCCATCAGAACAAATCTACACTTCCAACTTACCAGTTCTGAGAGAGAACCACCTACTCATGTGTTGAGGCCAAGGTACTCCATTCCTACCATATGTATCTTGATCTCTAGCCTTCCCCAAGTTGCTTTCCATTCAAATCTTCTTTCCACCAAATACAAATCCTGTGAGAGAGAGTTGAGTGTTGGGGTGACTATCATTTGAAGCACAAGAGCAAGGAGTTCATCATCAACACACCATTTGTTACTTCTTGAGAGTGGTGTCTCCTAGATTGGCTAGGTGTCACTTGGGAGCCTCCAACAAGATTGTGGAGTTGAACCAAGGAGTTTGTAAGGGCAAGGAGATCGCCTACTTCGTGAAGATCTACCGTTAGTGAGGGACGTCCTTCGTGGGCGACGGCCATGGTGGGTTAGACAAGGTTGCTACTTCGTGGACCCTTCGTGGGTGGAGCCCTCTGTGGACTCGCGCAACCGTTACCCTTCGTGGGTTGAAGTCTCCATCAACGTGGATGTACGATAGCACCACCTATCGGAACCACGACAAAAACATCCGTGTCTCCAATTGCGTTTGAATTCTCCAAACCCTTCCCTTTACTTTCTAGCAAGTTGCATGCTTTACTTTCCGCTGCTCATATACTCTTTGCATGCTTGCTTGAATTGTGCTAAAATAGTTAAAATCTGCCAAAGACTAAAATTGGGAAAAGATTAAGTTTTCAATTGGTCAAGTACTCTAATCACCCCCCCTCTAGACATACTTCAAGGTCCTACAGCTGCTCTCATAGCCGCCTGAAGACGATCTTCCTCAAGGAGCTTTGCGTCATCTTGCCGCAATTGCTCTTGCTCAAGCTCGTCGTAAGCGAGCACTCGATGTGCCCCGTATACCAGGGCAAAGGGTGTCTGACCAGTGACTCGGTTTGGTGTGTCCTGATCAACCAAAGAACCGCCGGCAACTCATCAATCCAGCGCCTTCCGCTCTTGTGTAGCCTGTCAAAAGTCTTTGTCCTCGGGCCTCGCAACACTTCAGCATTTGCCCTCTCCGCCTGGCCGTTGCTCCGTGGGTGTGCCACGCAGGCGAAAGCAGACCTTCTTGCCGAGGTCTTGGATGTATTGCATGAAGGTGTGGCTTGTGAACTGCGTGCCATTGTCGGTGATGACTCTGTTTGGCACACCAAAACGGCACACCAGCCCCTTGAAGAACTTGACGGCTGACTGTGCTGTCACCTTCCTCACTGCTTCCACCTCTGGCCACTTTGTGTACTTGGCGATCGCAACGTACAAGTACTCAAAGCCCCCGACAACGTGGGGGAAAGGGCCCAGGATGTCGAGTCCCCAGACCGAGAATGGCCAGGAAAGAGGAATTGTTTGAAGGGCTTGAGCTAGTTGATGAAGCTTCTTTGAATGGAACTGACACGCTTCACACTTGGTTACTAGTGCCAATGCATCCTGGTGGGCAGTGGGCCAGAAGAAACCCTGCGGAACGCCTTGCCGGCAAGGGCTCTCGACCCTATGTGGGAGCCACATATGCCTTCGTGTATCTCCGCCAACAGCTCCAGTCCTTCCTCCCGGGGGATGCACTTCAATTTCACACTGTTCGATCTCTTCCTGTATAGGACGTCATCGACGAATTGATACATAGCAGACCGATGGGCTACTTTCTCCGCTTCTTCCTGCTCCTCAGGAATCTCCCCTATTTGGAGGAATCGGACGGTATGCTGTGCCCATGCCGGAGCCTGGGGATCGACGTCAAGGACCAAAGGCATTTCTTCTGCCATGGGAGCGGTCGTCTCTACGGCCAGTGCTTGACGGCCTGCCGGAGTCAGTCGCTCCTCGGCAGGCTCAGAATCCATGGCAACACCCTTGCCGGCGGCCCGTGGGGGCTCTGCGGGAAAGTACTTGCTGGGGCCTAATTTCCTCCATTTGCCCTGCTCCATTGATGGTTCGACGGATGGTTGAGTTAACCGAAGCAAAAACGTACCTGGTTCCACAGGTAGCTTGAATGCAGCGCGCTTTGACAGGTAATCGGCGATGTCGTTCTCCACTTGGGGAACATGCTCTGCTTGTATACCGTCAAAGCGCTCCTCCAACTTCCTCACCTCATCTACATAGGCCTCCATCAACTGGCTCTGATAATCTTTGTTGACTTGTCTAACAACAAACTACAAATCACCCGTGACGATGAGCTTCTTAACCCTGAGGTCTGCCGCAATCCTGAGACCGGCAAGCAAACCCTCGTATTCAGCAGTGTTGTTGGTGGACATCTCCCTAAGAAAGTGCATCTGGATTACATACTTGAGGTGCTCTCCCGTGGGTGCGACGAGCAGCACACCAGCACTGGCACCTTGCAGCAAGAAAGCCCCGTCAAAATACATGATCCAGTTGTGACTTGCTTCCTTGCCGGGGAGAGTGGTTTCCTGGATTTCCTCGTCAGACGTCGAGGTGCATTATGCAATGAACTCTGCCAAGACTCTACTCTGGATTGTCGAAGTACTTTCAAACTTCAAACCAAAGCTTGGCAATTCCAAGGCCCACTCCACAATCCTTCCAGTTGCGTCTGGGTTGTGCAGTATCCGTTGCAACGGGAGGCAGGTGACGACGGTGATTTCGTGTGCTTGGAAGTAGTGACGCAGCTTCCTCGAGGCCATAAGGAGGCCGAAGAGCAATTTCTGCACATCAGAGTACCTTGACCTAGCCCCCTGCAAGAGGGAGCTGACAAAGTAAACTAGGTGCTGCATCATCTTCTTCTTCTGCACCACTTCATTAGATTGCATGGGCCCTGTCCCGATGGTGTCAGACTCTGCCGGGGGCCTTGCCTTGCCGGCATCGGGCCCTGCCGGGGGAATCCTTGGCTTGCCATCCGCCAGTCCCGTCGTCGCCACTGCCTCTTCGTCGACCTCCCTCTCCGCCACTAGTGCGGCACTAACCACTTGATTCGTCGCCGCTAGATACAGCAGCAACGGCTCTTGTGGTTTAGGTGCCACCAACACCAGTGTAGAAGAGAGGTATTTCTTCAGATCTTGCAGTGCTGCTTCGGCCTCTGGGGTCCACTCCATTGGGCCTGCCTTTTTCAAAATCTTGAAAAAGGGAGGCGGCCTTCAGCGGAACTTGGAGATGAATCGGCTCATGGCGGCAACGCGCAGCCGGTGAGCAGCACATCCTTGATCCGGCAGGCGCCTCAATCTGCTCGATAGCCTTGATCTTGTCTAGGTTTGCCTCGATCCCACGCTGCGACACAAAGAACCCGAGAAGTTTGCCGGACGGAACACCGAAGACACACTTCTCAGAGTTCAGCTTGAGGTTGATCTTGCGCAGGTTGGCAAACGTCTCTTCTAGGTCTTGTACAGGAGTTGCCTTGTCCTTGGTTTTGACCACTATGTCATCCATATAAGCCTGCATATTTCTATGTAGCTGGGGTTCAAAAGCAATTTGGACTGCCCTTGCAAACGTCGAGCCAGGACTCTTCAACCCAAATGGCATCCGTAAAAAGCAATACGTAGATCTGGTGGTATCCCGAGTAGGCTTCGAGGAATGATAACAGATCACACCCGGCCGTGGTGTTAACAATCTGGTCGATGCGTGGCAACGGGAATGGGTCCTTAGGACAAGCCTTATTGATATCCATGTAGTCAATACACAACCTCCACTTCCCGTTTGCCTTGCGCACCACCACAGAATTGGCCAACCACGTCGGATGGAGCACTCCCCTCACCAAGCCTGCTGCTTCCAACTTCCTGATCTCCTCTGTGATGAACTCCTGCCGTTCCAAAGCTTGCTTCCTGACCTTCTCCTTGACGAATTCGCGCATGGGGGCGACAGCAAGATGGTGCTCAATCACTTCCACAGGAGCGCCGGGGATGTCAGATCCTTTCCATGCAAACACATCGACATTCGCCCACAGGAAAGTGACGAGCGCGCTTTCCTATTTGCTGTCGAGGGTGGAGCTTATGGTGAAAGCCCCTCCCGTGCCATCCACCTTGACGGACACCTTCTTGTTCTCTGGTGGCGCAGCTCTGGATTTCTTGCTCTTGCCGGTTGAGCTCTCTGGCACGTCCTCGATGGTAGCACAACACTCCGAAGAGGTGCGCTTGCTGGAGTGGGTGCGAGAGGAGCAAGTGCCTTGGCGGAAGCTGCTGTAACTGCTTCCCGATAGAGTAGGTTGGCGCAGATCAAATCATCCTTCTTGTCGCAGGGAACGGTGATGATGGTCATCGGCCCAGGCATGTTCAACGTGTTGTAGGCGTAATGCGACGCCGCCATAAACTTGGCTAGTGCCGGGCGGCCGAGGATCCCATTGTAGGGCAAACGGATTGTCAGGACCCCGATCCTAAGTCACACCGATCTAGCATGTAACACATCATATCACTTTGCGGCCTCACGCACGGTATTCCCACGGGTGTCGCCTTACCATGGCCCGGGACCGTTTGCGCCTTTTGGCTCACGTATATGATAGTGTCGCTAGCATCCATATGACAAAGAACCGGGCCGACATGGCTAGTCGTGAACCCAAAGCGGCGCTAACCCATGGGGACAGGCATACATGAATCACATCGAGCATGTCGGTCATCAACGTATAAATTCGGGCTGTAACCTTTGGGCTATGAGGACTCCGATGTCCCGGGCTGTAGCAGGCTAGGCAGGACTCGAATAACACCGCGTGACATTTCCCGAAGGGACAGACATAGGAGCGAAGTGAAACACATGCCGGCCGATCAAGTGTCCAAGCGGTAGTCTTTGGGCTAGCAGGACTCAGTGAACCGGCTGTAGCGGACTACTATCGCTCAGAAGCACGAGACTACATTTCCCCATATGAGAGGCTGCCAGGATAAACAACTAGTTTGTCGGATCCCACACATACCAAGCATTTCAAACATACACACAATATGCTCAATATGTGTAGATACAACATGGCATCACAACATAACTCTACGACTCAAATATTTATTCAATAGGCTCTGAGGAGCGAGATATTACAAACATGGGTCTCATGACCCAACACTCAGAGCATACAAGTCAAAGCACAAGCGGAAGCTAAACATGTCTGAGTACAGACAACTATAAATGAAGAAGGCTGAGAAGCCTGACTATCTACCAGATCCTGCCGAGGGCACAAGATCGTAGCTGAGGTAACAAGCTAACCGTCGAAGTACAAGCGGAACTACTAGCGAGACCGAAGTCTCTATGCAAAACATAAAATAAGCAATCGTGAGTACAAACGTAATCATCAATACTTAGATCAGAACTAGATACATATGCATCATTATCAATAGGGGTGGTGGAGTTTGACCGCAGCAAGCCAGCTTTGACTCGGTGGCTATCACGAACTACATCGCAAGTAACTCTTACGAGGTGGCGCTACGAGTCCACATATTCACCTTATCAATACACTACTATGGACCCGCTCCCGTCTCCCTACGAGAACGCCATCCATAGCACTCACGCTTATCTTGCGCATTTTAGAGTATCCACTTTCACTTGTCTATGAACTGATATAGGCAACCCAGAAGTCCTTTTTCGCGGACACGGCTATTCGAATAGATCATATTAACCCTGCAGGGGTGTACTTCTTCACACACGCTCTCACCACTTACCGCCGTTTACACGACATGTACTCGGCAACCTTCAAGCGGAAGCCCAACGTGGGTGTCGGCCACAACCTACCTAAACACACAAGTCCCAAGTCGGGTTTATCGCCTATTCGGGTTCCATCCGGAGGAGTCCGACCGAGGTTTCCCACTCTGACCCCGAGCGATGTGTCTGAGGTTCCCGAGACACCAAATGGGCGAATCGGTACACAGACCCACGGTGCCTACCGCAACACAACCCACCCCTATGGTCAGCGTTGCGGCGGCCCCCAAAGATGCTAGAAACACGGAAACTACTTGCAACTCCGGATGAGGACAAGAGTGGTTAAGAAGCGAGAGGGTCCATTGGTTTCGGGCCCAATGCGTGGTAGTAACTGTTTCATGGATCACAAACACAGAACTCTGTTCACGAGGACGGCTGCAATGAGACAACCCACCATGTACTCCTACATGGCCTCTCACCGCTACCTTTACCAAATCGTGTTCACACACTTAGCTCACACACGATGGGACATGTTCACACAACCATTCCAATTCATTCCCGATGAATCGGACTGACTCAACTCTAAGCGATGGCAGGCATGACAACAAGCATGAATGAGTAGGCACAACATGGCTCAAACAACTCCTACTCATGCTAGTGGGTTTCATCTAATTCTTGTGGAATGACAAGTCATCTGAGAGGATAAAGGGGTTCAGCTACGCAGCAAGTAACACATGAGTCGTTGTTGTCCTAATGCAGTAAAATAGAGCAGGAGGCGAGAGAGTGGGATTATATCGGAATGAACAAGGGGTTTTGCTTGCACAGCACTTGATGATAATATAGTTCTTCATCGGTGTCATCGAATTCATCTTGATGCGTCGTCTCTTGAGAGGGACAATTACGGCAACAAGAGAGAACACAATAAATGCAATGCACATTCACATGAATGACATGTCATTTTAAGTTACTGAATTCAACTAATGCAATGTCTAGCCAGTTTAATTGAAGTGGAATTCAAACAAGGTTAAACTCCAACTCCAAATGCTAGTTCATAATTTACCCTAATCATGATTCATCCTATTCAGTGAGGTTAACTTGTTCAAACATGCATGATCATGGCATAAACAGACTCTTCATATTTTTCTGATCATTTTTCATATATAAATTATTTAATTTGGAGTTACAGATTAAAAGTTATGACTATTTGAAGTTTGGGGTATTTTCTGAAATTTCCTGAATTAAATTAAATCCAGAAAAACCTATTACTGCGTCAGCATGACCTCACGGTGACGTCAGCAAGTCAACGGGTGCTGGTTCGGGTCAAACCTGACAGTGGGTCCCGCGTGTCAGTATAGTTAGCTTAACTAAAAATTAACTAAAACTAATCCTAAATAGTTAACAGGGGCTGGGCCCCACCTGTCATAGGGTCAACAGGGTCAAACATGGCCCACTTTCGTTGTCAAAGGCAAAATCGGCTGCGGCGTTTAGCGCTTAGCCGGCGAGCCAGCCGGCGAGAGTGGTTTTAGCCCTCCGGCGACCAAATGGGCGCGGAGGGCATCTAGGAGTAGGCGGGAGGCCAAGCTCTTGGTGGAGTTAGCCGGGGTCGGGTGGTGAGGAAATGGTGCAGCGGACGACCTAGGCGGCCGCCGAGCTTCAGGCGAGCTCGGGCTCGGCTGTGGTGCACTAGAGAAGAAGTCGATGGGCTAGGTGGCATCCATGGGCCACCAGCTCTGCTAGTGCCCGGGTTGAGCGGAGGGGCTCGGGAGGCGTCGAGCTCGTCGGCAATGGCGACGGTGGATTCGGGTGCTTTCATGAGGCGGCGGCTCTGGTAGCGAAGAGAGAGAGAGTGAAAGCGACGGTGAGCTCTAGCGAGGTCGAAGACAGGCTCGGTGGCTCGGGGGACGGCCGGAAGCGGCGAATCCGTCGATGAAGTCCGCGGCCGTGCTCGGGAAAACGACTTCGGGCGGCGATCACGAGGCTCCAGCGGTCGAGTGGGTTGGTGTGGATAGCCTTGAAGGCCATGGCGGTTCTCCTGGACCCATCGGGGAGGCACGGGATGGACGGTGGCAGCGGTGGAGCTTCGTCGGTGGCGGCGGCTCCGTTCGGTGAGCTTCGAGGGAAGAGGGCCACGGGGAAAGAGAGGAACAGCGAGTGAGGGAGAGGAGCGAGGCGCCACGAGGCGTCATCGTGGCGTCGCAAGGAGGTCGGGAGGCTGCCACCGCAGGGGAGGTGGCGTCACGGTGGCCGTCACCTTTGCCACGCACCTGCGTGTCCTCTGGCAGGAGGAAGGCAGCTGAGGAGGCGGTGGTGGTGGGTAGGCGGGCCATTTGGAGGAGCTGGGCCAGCAGAGGAAAAGGCTGGGCGGCTGTGCCGAATGGTGGGCTTCTCTCTCTCTCTTTATTTCTGTTTTCTATTATTCTGAAAACTCTGCGGCTTTATTAAAAATATCCAGGCACTTTTAAAAATCACCAGACTGTGCATGCCCAATGTATAGAATATATCTAACATGGAACATTTCCGTTTAGGAGTATTTGGACATTTAAAATATTTTATAGAATTTAAATGTCCAAATTCAAATACTTATGATTTAATTCAAAGATCCAAATGTCATGGAAAAATGTGCAACATCTCTGATTCTTGTTCAGCATTTTTCCAAAAATGGTGAACATTTTGAAGGCCATTTGGAGTTCTTGAAAATATTTTGAAGTTGAACCTATTTGCATTATTTTGGTGCTAGGGGTTTAGGCAATCCCCATTTCAATTTTCTTAGAAATTTAAACATGATGCATGGATGCAATGCCACTAGCTACAAGCAAGCTCTAGGGCTGTGACAACTCACCCCACTAAACAAGAATCTCGCCCGAGATTCAAGGCGTGAGTAAGAGGAAAAGGGAAATCACAAAACTATCACAATCTTCGTGATCCATTTGCCCTTCTCGAAGATGTTGATTCACTCCATCATCTTGGTCTTGGCGTCTTGCTTTCGAGATCTTCACTCGACACGACAACAGAAAGAAGGGGAAACCCTACATGATTCGATCTTCACGAAGATCAAGTAAACATGATCGACTCACGGACTGGGATGGTGACACATCTCGAGTTGAGACACAAAGCATATCGAGAGGAAGGAATAACAAACAGCGAGGTTTGATTAGTGGGCAACAATTCCACGCTTAGGGAGATGATGGATGGTGTCAAGGTGGCGAGGAAATAATTGTCATGATTCAATAGCGGGGCACCTCGGGGAGGTGGCGAGGAACTATTCCCTTAAGTGGCAAAAGAATTACTTTTGATACAAAGATCATTGAAACTCTTCATACCAGCCTAAGGCAATTCTAGCGATCGTTTGGCGGAGTGCAAAGGAATGGTACACCCGGACTAGAATGGATGATGTGGACTACCTTGTTGAAGACAACGCAATGGATGATTTTTGCTTATCATCGGAGGTGGAGGGGACCCATGGTAAGTCCACTTTTGAGGATGATCCTGGACAACAATTGCTGAGAAGGCAACCCAAGGGAGATTGGCACAATGGGATGCAAGCTGGGAACAAAATGCAAATGCTGGGAATGTTCCAACCATCATATCTGCCTGAGATTCAGATCTGGTTGGTGTTAAGATATTCCAGACTCATTGAGTCTAGAAGAAAAATGAAAGTTTGCAACACAAATCGACGGAAAGATGTTGCGAGATTCTCGGGAATGAACTACGATAGCAAGCTCCAAAACATGAGCTAGTTCTGCTACTAACATGTGAACATGTTGTCCAAGACAAGAATGACCACATAGTAGTCTTATCATAAAACACTACTGAGTTCAGGTGGGGAACCATCAACGAGGATATCAAAGTCTTTGCATAAGTCATATGATTAGCTCTTATGAAGAAACTTCTTGTCCCTGAACCAATCAATCAGTGGCTTGGTGTGCTATGGAATTCATATGGAATGAAGATGATCAGTCTATCAGACCATAGAATACTTCGCACGTGCATGACTGACTTGGAATGATTCCAAAGGAAACAAAACAAATCTTTCTCAAATTCATGGCGGCAACTTACACCTAAAACACATGAATTCGAGGAAGTCACTTTTCCCATCCAAGCATAAGCTTCATGAACGGAACACGAAGGCATTGCTTACAAGGTTTCCAACACTAGGTTGATGTTCCACATGACTCATGGGGGGAGACAAAATGCTACTGATGGGCTCAACAACAACTCATCGGAATTTCCATATCACTGGACTTCCACCATCATGTGAACACGGTAATAGTATTGGTCAGACCAAAAGATGTAATGGTGTATGCCGAGGGTCAACCACGAGTAAGACAACATTACGAATATCGTTAGTACTGATTTGATTTGACGATAGCCCATACTCAAATCAAAGGATTGATGAGACAATAGGTCCGACAACTGATCCACGAGGGACCAATCGATGAAGATGTCATCCTTCTTCAACACACACTACACAAAAATATCCTTTTGGAACGAGCTAAGTTAGGCAAGCTTTTATCTTCCAACTCTCCAAGTTGTTGTCTAGCTTAACCAACTAGCTCAGGGATATCCCACACAGATTCTTGGAGAAATGGTGGTTCACAAGAAACCAACTTGATCACGGGCTCAACATAACAATCAGGAAACAACCCGGTAACACTTCCAAGAAGATATTTGGAAAGTCACGAACCACCGGTATGTTACTAAGCTCGAGATCAATCTTGCTTTCGAGGTCAAGACGATATGATCAAATAAGCAAGGGATTGAATAATCCTAACTCATTGATCGAAGGGTGCACCAGAAATAAGGACTAGGTAGCACGATTAATCTTAGGATGATGATTTAATAACCATCACGCTAAGAATGATAATATTGTCCATTTACTACCAAGCAACGAGGTTGCTAGGAGTATCGATTTCACACATCACAATTCACTTGTCGGCATTCCGGTTTCAACAACTCGGAACCGAGGAATGAATAATGATGGCGAGAAGTATCACTGCATCGAGAATTCATAAGAGAAGGTGCAATTCTCATGACATTCTTGACATAAAGATGGTAACACTCCAGGTGGAACAGCATCAAAAGCTGAATTGGCATTTTGATCTGCGGGATACAACTACTTTGACCCAATCCTGCAAATGGATGAAGCACTGTAGTTTGTTTCTCCTAGTCATTCCAGAACAGAATGGCTTGACGGACCACAAGGATAATAGACATCGATAAACGAATGCACACATACTCTTGGTTATCAAGCGATAGAGGATGGTGGGATACAACTAAAGAGAGCAACTCAAAGGAACATATAACTTTTCGAGTTGTGGATGCATAGATTAGTATGTCGAACCAAGTTCAACAGGTTTCTTCCGGATAACCCATGCAGAGAGGTAGGACTGGCAGATTCACAATATAGAATGGAGAACTCCTCAAGAGTACTCTGGTTGTGATCTTTTGATTTAAAAGAACTTCTGCCATAACAGTTCATGGTATTTGGAAGAAGGAAATACCATGGACCTCGAGGACTATCGCAAAGTACTAATATCCTAAAGGGACTAGCAAATACTAACAACATGAAGTAGGGTGAATCTCGGGTTCAGAAAACCAGGAGTAGAATGCCTACTAACTAATAACATCACGGGATGCTTTCAAGAATAATGGCCAGAAACATCACACTGGGAATACAAAAGCATTGCTAAATTGCTAGATGACTTCCTAAACAACTAGGGTCATAATAATAGCTCCAACATCTATGCCGAGGCAGCGGAGTACCTCAACATACTAATTTGTGTGATTAATCTGGCCCGGATGAACATTAGAAATGGAGGGGAGGGATTTGCAAACGCATCAGACTATTTAGAGACCTGGGATGACTCGAGACTGACATAACGGCTGTAAATGCTCAAAATGATTTGAGACATCCTGCAAAAATGGTGGCATAACCACTCAACATCACAATACCAAGGTTCCGAGATCAACAATTATCATACAGTAGTGGTAGGAACTGAACTGAGTCTTAAAACCAACAATCTTAAAAGTCTGTGGATTAGTAACACGTCATCCTAATAGATAGATGAGAAGCCTAGTTCTTAAACCCCGTAGAAGAGAAGAGGATGACTCAGATTAGAGGCCATGAGGTATAAGGAGTAAAAAGAGCCTTACGTTCCCTTCCACAATCAATTCCCTTACATAGCTAAAGCATTTCTAGACACAACTTCGACCAGTTTGGCTTGGTAATCCCTCTGACGATCGGGCTCTGATACCAACGCTGTCAGGACCCTGATCCTAAGTCACACCGATCTAGCATGTAACACATCATATCACTTTGCGGCCTCACGCACGGTATTCCCACGGGTGTCGCCTTACCATGGCCCGGGACCGTTTGCGCCTTTTGGCTCACGTATATGATAGTGTCGCTAGCATCCATATGACAAAGAAACAGGTCCGACATGGCTAGACGTGAACCCAAACCGGCGCTAACCCATGGGGACAGGCAAACATGAATCACATCGACCAAGTCGGTCATCAACGTATAAATTCGGGCTGTAGCACTTTGGGCTATGAGGACTCCGGTGTCCCGGGCTGTAGCAGGCTAGGCAGGACTCGAATAACACCGCGTGACATTTCCCGAAGGAACGGACATAAGGCGAAGTGAAACACATGCCGGCCGGTCAAGTGTCCAAGCGGTAGTCTTTGGGCTAGCAGGACTCCGGTGAACCGGGCATGTAGCGTACTACTATCGCTCAGAAGCACGAGACTACATTTCCCCATATGAGAGGCTGCCAAGGATAAACAACTAGTTTGTCGGATCCCACACATACCAAGCATTTCAAACCTACACACAATATGCTCAATATGTGTAGATACAACATGGCATCACAACATAACTCTACGACTCAAATATTTATTCAATAGGCTCAGGAGGCGAGATATTACAAACATGGGTCTCATGACCCAACACTCGAAACATACAAGTCAAAGCACAAGCGGAAGCTAAACATGTACGAGTATAGACAACTATAAATGAAAGAAGGCTGAGAAGCGACTATCTACCGAGATCTGCCGAGGGCACAAGATCGTAGCTGAGGTAACAAGCTAACCGTCGAAGTCCAAGCGGAACTACTAAGCGAGACGAAGTCTCTACGCAAAACATAAAATAAGCAAGCGTGAGTACAAGCGTACTCAGCAAGACTTACTTCAGAACTAGCTACATATGCATCATTATCAAAAGGGGTGGTGGAGTTTGTTGCGGCAAGCCGGCTTTGACTCGGTGGCTATCACGAACTACATTTGCAAGTAACTCTCTTGAGGTGGCGCAGACGAGTCCACATATTCACCATATCAATACACCAGTATGGACTCGCTCCCGTCTCCCTACGAGAACGCCATCCATAGCACTCACGTTTATCTTGCGCATTTTAGAGTATCCACTTTCACTTGTCTATGAACTGATATAGGCAACCCAGAAGTCCTTTTCCGCGGACACGGCTATTCGAATAGATCATATTAAACCCTGCGGGTGTACTTCTTCACACTGCGCTCTCACCACTTACCGCCGTTTACACGACATGTACTCGGCAACCTTCAAGCGGAAGCCCAGCGTGGGTGTCGGCCACAGCCTACCTAAACACACAAGTCCCAAGTCCGGGTTTATCGCCTATTCGGGTTCCATCCGCAGGAGTCGAGGCGAGGTTTCCCATACAGCCCGAACGATGTGTACAGGGTTCTCGAGACACCAAGCAGGCGAATCGGTACACGGGCCATGGTGCCTACCGCAACACAACCCACCCCTATGGTCGGCGTATGCGTGCGGCCCCAACATGCTACAAACACCGAAACTACTTGCAACTCGGACTGAGGACAAGAGTGGTTAAGAAGCGAGAGGGTCCATTGGTTTCGGGCCCAATGCGTGGTAGTAACTGTTTCATGGATCACAAACACAGAACTCAGTTCACGAGGACGGCTGCAATGAGACAACCCACCATGTACTCCTACATGGCCTCTCACCGCTACCTTTACCAAATCGTGTTCACACACTTAGCTCACACACAGTGGGACATGTTCACACAACCATTCCAATTCATTCCCGATGAATCAGACTGACTCAACTCTAAGCGATGGCAGGCATGACAACAAGCATGAATGAGTAGGCACAACATGGCTCAAACAACTCCTACTCATGCTAGTGGGTTTCATCTAATTCTTGTGGAATGACAGGTCATGCAGAGGATAAAGGGGTTCAGCTACATGAGCAAGTAACACATGAGTCGTTGTTGTCCTAATGCGGTAAAATAGAGCAGGAGGCGAGAGAGTGGGATTATATCGGAATGAACAAGGGGTTTTGCTTGCACGGCACTTACGAAGATAATATAGTTCTTCATCGGTGTCATCGAATTCATCGTCGCGACGTCGTCTCTTGAGAGGGACAATTACGGCAACAAGAGAGAACACAATCAATGCAATGCACATTCACATGAATGACATGTCATGTTAAGGTACTGAATTCACCTAATGCAATGTCTAGCCAGTTAATTGAAGTGGAATTCAAACAAGGTTAAACTCCAACTCCAAATGCTAGTTCATAATTTACCCTAATCATGATTCATCCTATTCAGTGAGGTTAACTTGTTCAAACATGCATGATCATGGCATAAACAGATTCTTCATATTTTTCTGATCATTTTTCATATATAAATTATTTAATTTGGACTTACAGATTAAAAGTTATGACTATTTGAAGTTTGGGGTATTTTCTGAAATTTCCTGAATTAATAAATCCAGAAAAACCTATTACTGCGTCAGCATGACCTCACGGTGACGTCAGCAAGTCAACGGGCGCTGGTCCGGGTCAAACCTGACAGTGGGTCCCGCGTGTCAGTATAGTTAAGCTTAACTAAAATTAACTAAAACTAATCCTAAATAGTTAACGAGTTTGGGCCCCACATCATAAGTCAACAGGGGTCAAACATGGCCCACTCGTGGTCAAAGGCAAAGTCGGCTGCGGCGTTTAGCCTTGGCGAGCCAGCAGGCGGCGAGTGGTTTAGCCACTCCGCGACCAAATGGGCCATGAGGGCATCTAGGAGTAGGCTGGGGAGGAGCCAAGCTCTTGGTGGAGTTAGCCGGGTCGGGGTGGTCGGAAATGGTGCAGCGGCGACCTAGGCGGACAGCCGGAGAGATCAGGCGAGCTCGGGCTCGACACTGTGGTGCACTAGAGAAGAAGCCGATGGGCTAGGTGGCATCCGCGGGCCACCAGAAACACGCTGGTGCCCCGGGTTCGGGCAGAGGGGCTCGGGAGCGTCGAGCTCGTCGGCAATGGCGGACGGTGGATTCGGGTGCTCGCGGGGCGGCGGCTACAGGGCGCGCGCGAGAGAGAGAGGTGAGGGGAAACGACGGTGAGCTCACAAGGAGGTCGAAGACAGGCTCAGCTGGCTCGGGGACGACCGGAAGGCGACGAATCCATCGATGGAGTCCGGCGGCCGTGCTCGGGGAAGACGACTCAGGGCGGCGATGTAGGGCTCCCGCGGTCGAGTGGGTTGGTGTGGATGACCTTGAAGGCCATGGCGGTTCTCTGGACCCATCGGGAGGCACGCAGGATGGGCGGCAGCGGTGGAGCTTCGTCGGTGGTGGCGGCTCCGTTCGGTGAGCTCGAGGAAGAGGGCGAGGAAAGAGAGGGAACAGCGAGTGAGGAGAGGAGGCGAGGGGCACGGGCGTCATCGTGGCGTCGCAAGGAGGTCGGGAGGCTGCCACATGAAGCAGGAGGTGGCGTCACGATGGCCGTCTTGGCCAGCACGCACTGCCTGTCCTCTGGGCAGGAGGAAGGCAGCGGGAGGCGGTGGTGGACTGGGCGGGCCAGGCTGGAGGAGCTGGGCCAGAGAGGAAAAGGCTGGGTCGGCTGTGCAGAATGGTGGGCTTCTCTCTCTCTCTTTATTTCTGTTTTCTATTATTACGAAAACTCTGCGGCTTTATTAAAAATATCAGGCACTTTTAAAAATCACCCAATTTGTGCATGCCCAATGTATAGAATATATCTAACATGGAACATTTCAGTTTAGGAGTATTTGGACATTTAAAATATTTTATAGAATTTAAATGTACAAATTCAAATACTTATGATTTAATTCAAAGATCCAAATGTCATGGAAAAATGTGCAACATCTCAGTTCTTGTTTCCAGCATTTTTCCAAAAGCGGTGAACATTTTTTAAGGCCATTTGGGTTCTTGAAAATATTTTGAAGTTGAACCTATTTGCATTATTTTGGTGCTAGGGGTTTAGGCAATCCCCATTTCAATTTTCTTAGAAATTTAAACATGATGCATGGATGCAATGCCACTAGCTACAAGCAAGCTCTAGGGCTGTGACACGGATCTCGGCTACATCGAAGACAATCCTCTCCGTCCTGTAGTTCAACTCGCCTCCAAACGTCACAGGCAACGTGACCTTCCCCTTCGGCTGGCTCCTTCTCGGGTTGACCCCTTGAAACGTGCCCGTCTCCTCGAGGTATCCGTCAGGAATTTTGCAGCCTTTTTATAACAACGGGTGAGATTAAGTTCAGACCAGCCCCGCCGTCAACCAACATCTTGTTCACCTTGAGGTTACGTATCGTTGGTGAAACCAACAACGGCAAACACCCGACCGCAGTTGTACGATCAGGGTGATCCTCGGCGTCAAAAATGATGGGCGTGCTGGACCACTTCGGTGGCCACGGCGTCGAGCGATGGCTCCGTTGCTATGATCTCACGCGCCCACTGCTTGAGCTGGCTGTGAGAAGTGTGCAGCGAGGCGCCACCATCGACGCACATGGCCTTGGTAGCCTTCTGAAACTCTTGCTCGTTGGACTCGCCGT
The DNA here is from genome assembly GCA_021605145.1 of Aegilops bicornis. Taxonomy (NCBI): domain Eukaryota; kingdom Viridiplantae; phylum Streptophyta; class Magnoliopsida; order Poales; family Poaceae; genus Aegilops; species Aegilops bicornis. The sequence goes on from CM038672.1 coordinate 603,874,422, forward strand.
CCTCGTCATGATCGTCGTCCTCCTGCTTCTTGTCATGGCCCCAAGCGGGCCTCTCTTGTTGGTTATCCTTGCCGCGGTGGCCTCCTTTGGCCGCCACGCCTCTTGCCGGATCCTTCGGCACCATACTGACCCTTCTCCTTGTCCTGCCACTCATACTTGGCCTTTTGCTTCTCAGCAAGCAGCTCGACTTGTCGGCAGTTCTGGAGGTTGTGGCCCTTGGTGCGGTGGATCTTGCAGTATTGCTTGTTGGAGCCTCCTAGCTTGTCGGCAGCCGCCAAGGCCCGGCAAGCGGCGCACCCGGCAATCTCCTTGCCGGGGTTGTCTGCCTTGGCCTTCTTGGCAGTGCCGGTGTCGTCGGATCCCTCGACGGCAAGCATGACCTTGCCCTTGCGTTTCCTATTGCAATGCCGACCCTTCTTCATCGAGGCGGTGGTGTCTTCGTCGGAAGAGTCGGTTTCCACGTCGGCGTCCTCACCGAGGTACTTCCTCCCCTCTTCAGCCCGAGCGCATCTACCGGCCAGAACATACAGTTTGGTCACATCCTTGACCGTGTTCATCGCCAGCTCTTCACGCAACTTGTGGTTGCGCACATTCTGATGGAACACGCTGATCACGGTGGCAGGATGAACATCTGGGATGTTGTATTGCACCCGGCTGAACCTCCGTATGTACTTGCGCAGGTTTTCACCTTCCTTCTGGGGAATGATATGCAAATCACTCGCCTGGCCATGAGCTTGGTGACCTCCAGTGAAGGCACCAACGAACTCATGACACAGGTCTGACCAAGAAGAAATGGAATCCGCTAGCAAGTGCATCAACCAAGACACAACATTGGGTTTCAGGGCCAATGGGAAGTAATTGGCAAGCACCTTGTCGTCACGAGCTCTAGCGGCTTGCATCGTGATGGTGTAGATGCCGAGGAAATCTGACGGATAGGTCTTGCCGTTGTACTTCTCATCGACATCGGGCTTGAAACGTGCGGTGGGACGACCCTTTGGGCTGTCGCAGCTCACGAGTTAAGGCTGGGCAACCCACCTCGTAAGGTAGGCCGACGGAGCTTCCCGGTGCAGGGTGGTCCATAGCGGGTCCTGCCCGCTTATCTGACTGGTGAAGTGTATCGCGTCGGCGCTCGATGGTGGTTCGAGCGTCTTTATGGGCTCGCTCCCAAAGAACTTGGCGCTGGTCGCGGTGGGTCCGTGGGTCAGGCGACCCTACAGAAATGTTATCGCAAGCGTCGTCACGACGGATCGACACCCGCGGTAGCTGGCGTGGAGGAGGAGAGTGCACCGTGGCTGCAGCACCTCCGGTCCTTCCCCCGCTAGCGTGTGGTGGCTCGACAGAGCGTCGGCCCGAGGGCCCCGCTGGTCACAGTTCATCTTGGTTGGCGACACCGACGAGGCTCCGGATGGTGGCTCTCCACTCGTCGAGCTTTTGCGATGGGAGGGAAGTCGAGGAGCAGCTGCGGCAGCGTGCCAAAGCTTCTGCCGGCATGGGCGGCGGCGAAAGCTGCATGGACCGTGGCGCGCTCCGACTCCTAACCACGTTAGAAGGAGCTCCATCACGGCCCTGCGGCTATACGCCATTTCCGCTGGCACTTCGGCGGGCATGTTGACTTCCTCCCTCCCGCGAGTGATACACGGGACTCTTCCCATGGTGGCGCCCAGAGTCCCCAACATGGTGGCGCTGCACGTCGCGCGCACCCTAGGAAGAGCGTGTTGTGGGCGCCGGCGTAGGCGTCTTGGAGGTTGCTGCACCGCCCGTAGGTGGCACAGCGACACCCCTGCAGGGCCCCGCGCCGCCTGCAGGGGGCCCAACCCCGTCCTTGGATTTGGTGGTGTGTGGCTCGTCATCTGGCGCACGAATGATGCCGCTCACGAGGCTCTGACTGCCAGAGCGATGCTGGTGCTCGCGGGCTGCGGCTCGGTTCTGTCTGCGAACGGCCCGCTGCTCGCCCGCACTAGCACGGGCCATTCGGCTCCCGACGAGCCGATAGCCATGATCATCTTCTTCTTGGGAGCCATGGCGACGAAGAACTGCTAAGCTAACTGCTAGATCAGATTCTCACAACTGCGCCCCCTAACTGGCGCGCCAAAGATGTCGGGGAAACGACACCTATGGGATCACTAGAATCCCTTCTATGGTTGGCGGGCGCGGGGTTGTGAGAAGAGCAGGTTTAGGAGCTAGCACAAAGATCGTTTACCCAGGTTCGGGCCGCGAGGATGCGTAATACCCTATTCCTGCTTTGGTGTGTATTTGAGTGTTCTTGAGCTCTCGAACTAGCTACGGTGGCTGCGTAGTTCCAAAGAGCCGAATCCTTTTCCTGGACGCCTCGGGCCTCCTTTTATAGGCAAAACGGGTCGCCACAATGGCACACAGGAGGTGGAAAGGCGTACAGTGCGCGAGCTTATGGCCCGGCATTTCAGGGCAAAGCGCATTAAATGTGCTACTTAGGTGTCCATTAGCATTATCAGGGACGGGAACGAGGCCCGTCCCGTCCCGTCCGTCGCCGCTCTGCCTCGCTTTGACACGCGCCCAGGCAAGCGATGTGTGCAGCGCCAGGTAGGCAGGCAGGCTGCTGAGGTGGCGCGGTGGCAGGGCCTTCCTGAAGATCTGCATGACACCACGCAGGTGCTTGCTGAGTAGGTGTAGAGGCCGCCCGTCGCTACGCAGGTGCCTGCCCAGCTGGTAGAGATAGCAGCTGCTTGGGGACGGCGGTGGAGTCTTGGCTGGTGCAGGCCTGGCTGTGGCCATGCTAATGCCCTCGAAAAGGGTCTTGCTACGGGGGCCGGCAAGGGTCTTGCCATGGCGCCGCGGTCGTCCCCGGCAAGGCACTTTGGCGAGGGTCTTGTGGATTTCCTCGGCTAGAATCCCGCCGAGGGCCGTCGTTTTCTGGTCCACGCGTCGATCCCGTGTATTTATGATCTTCACAAAGATCGCATGCCTGCGGAGGTGCCCCGAGCCCTAGTTCGGTGTAGTTGTTGACGGGCGCTTGGACCCTTGGGCTCAATGGTGGCTTCGCTCTGCTGGTGTTGGGCAAGCTTCTTGCGGCAAGGCTCTTGCGGGGCATGAGCTTCGCCAAACAAGGGTCTTGCCGGGGGAGTCCACCTCGCCCCTTTGCTCTTTTATGCTTCTGGTCTTGGCGTTGCTTTGTTTGCGTTGTGCTTCGGTTTCTCTCCGGCTTCCCTCCTCTCTGCCCGTGCACAGGTAAAGGGGTCAAAAGGAGAGCCCCTACTTTTGTACACTGACAACGACCTGTAGTCTTCGTGGATACATTCTAGCCCAAACTGCCCATCGGCCCGTTAAAGGCCCTTGAGAGTGTTGGGCCTAATTTAGGCCCGTCATACATCCGTCCTGCTTCCCGCCTATCATGTAATTGGGTCAGCCAAGGCCCAAAAACATTTCACACTGTTAATGGCCCGTCACCCGAATGGGCCAACAATGGGCCGATTAATATTACAGCGCGCCGTCGGCCCATGATTTGTTCGCCACAATTAAGGCTGAATCTAGCTTTCAATCTGTTAAAAGCCTATTAAATTTTTTGGCCCAATTAAGGCAAGCGGTTTACTCCGCCTTTTAAAGGCCCGAAACTAATAGTGGGCCAGATTAAAACTAGGCCTAACTAATGGCCCAAGATGATTTTAGGCCCACGGTTCGGCCCATCCTTGCGATTGGTGACCGGCCAGTTTTAGTACAGAAATTATTATTTTATAAACCTAACCTATTGGCTTATTGTGCACCAATCGAAGATTACGACCATTTCTCAGAGCGACGACAGCAGAAACAACAAATAAATTACAGCATCATGACGAAGAATAAACCTAGACTATACAACAAAGAAATTATAGCATATTACATCCCCTGGGCATCAAAGTTCGCCACTAGTGATAATAATAAAGGGCAACCAGACATCAGATTCCATAAACTGGGCAGGTCGCCACCAGTGGAAGTTAATAGGTGCTATGTCTTGAGCTTGCGTTGGTTTTCCCCGAAGAGGAGAGGATGATGCAGTAGAGTAGCGTAAGTATTTCCCTTAGTTTTTGAGAACCAAGGTATCAATCCAGTAGGAGGCCACGCGCAAGTCCCTCATACCTACACAAAACAAATAACTCCTCGCAACCAACGCGAATAGGGGTTGTCAATCCCTTCACAGTCACTTACGAGAGTGAGATCTGATAGAGATGATAGATAATATTTTTGGTATTTTTGGTATAAAGATGCAAAGTAAAACAAAAAGGCAAAGTAAAGAGCAAAGCAATAATAAAGCGTAGGAAGATTAATATGATGAAAATAGACCCGAGGGCCATAGATTTCACTAGTGGCTTCTTTCAAGAGCATAGGTATTTTACGGTGGGTGAACGAATTACCGTTGAGCAATTGACAGAATTGAGCATAGTTATAAGAGTATCTAGGTATGATCATGTATATAGGCATCACGTCCGAGACAAGTAGACCGACTCCTGCATGCATATACTACTATTACTCCACTCATCGACCGCTATCCAGCATGCATCTAGAGTATTAAGTTAATGAAAATAGAGTAACGCATGTAAGCAAGATGACATGATGTAGAGGAATAAATTCATGCAATATGATAAATACCCCATCTTGTTATAAATCGATGGCAACAATACAATACGTGCCTTGCAACCCTTTACATCCTTTGGGTAAGGACACCGCAAGATTGAACCCAAAGCTAAACACTTCTCCCATTGCAAGAACTACCAATCTAGTTGGCCAAACCAAATGGATAATTTGAAGAGACTTGCAAAGATAACTCAATCATAAATAAAAGAATTTAGAAAATCTTCAAATATTGCTCATAGATAATCTTGATCATAAAGAAGATTACATCGCAAAAAGAAGATTACATCGAATAGATCTCCACGAGAGAGGGGGGGAACATTGTATTGAGATCCAAAAAGAGAGAAGAAGCCACCTAGCTACTAACTATGGACCCGAAGGTCTGAGGTAAACTACTCACACTTCATCGGAGAGGCTATGATGTTGATGTAGAAGCCCTCCATGGTGGAATCCCCTTCCAGCGGAGCTCCGGAACAGGCCCCAAGATGGGATCTTGCGTGGCTTTCTTGATGGAGGGTCCAAGTCTCCTGGGTCTTATCTGATGAGAACATCACGTTCCCGAAGGTTTCATTCCGTTTGGACTCCGTTTGATATTCATTTCTTGAAACCTTTGAAATAGGCAAAAAATAGCAATTACGAATTTGGGCCTCCGGTTAATAGGTTAGTCCCAAAAGTAATATAAAAGTGGAAAATAAAGCCCAATATAGTCCAAAACAATAGATAATATAGCATGGAGCAATCAAAAATTTTAGATACGTTGGAGACGTATCAATAGGTCGCCAGAAGTGGAAGTTAACAGGCCGACAAAATAATAGACAGAACCGACAGCACTTCAACACAGTTCAAGAAAGGTAAGCCCGGCCCAGGAGCTGTAGCGCAAGCAGCTTAGCAACCTGATGAGACTGCGCTTCTGTGACGCTTATATCCACCAACTTAAGATGCATAACATCAATTGACGTCCTGTACCTACGGTTAATCTTGCATAGAGATTGGAGTTCCAGTTGGATTTGAGCGGAAGCATTCTTTCTGCTGGAGTTTCAGACTGAAGAAGTCGAACAGATTCAGGCGGCGACTTCGTCAAGCTTGTGTCACGGAGTAAGTTCGACACTACATCAACATATGACTTTGTGGTTGTATCCCCACCCTCAAGATGTGTTCCCTTCTTCTCTGGAATATATGTTAGAGGGACAAAAAATGGGTTCGTCTCACTATCATTGTGGCAGTTCTTCCTAGCAGCAGTGTTGTCACCCTGAAAGATAAACAAGTAGGTAGATAACAGGTTTTGTGCGTATAAGCATGAGCGCTGTCAATTCATCTCATTTGTTTGTCAGAAATAAAGAGACACAATTTAAAATAGCATTAACACAATATGCATTGTTCATAGTTAAGACGACAGGAGATGGCACTAGGCAGGAGTGGCCTGCTTCACCAGACCATTGTTCATGGTTTGAAGGCTCGAGGAGGACAAACTTACATTAGCAGTGAAGACACGCTCTATAAAGCCCTTGTCCATATTGATGGGGGGGGGGAATTCAAGAAGTTTACCGCACACTCTTCTTCAAGAGCATTGCTTTTATTCTACATTTTGTTAAGAGTAAATATAGATGTGAAAATATAGGAACAAATGGCGATTACTTAACTTAAGATGCAGAGTACAAATGTAAATATAGCCTACAGGCAGAAGGCACTAACAAGAGCAATGCGGAGCTAAACTTCTTCAGTAACATTAGTTTTATTCAATATTTTGGCAAGAGTATATGTAGATCTGATGTGTAGAAAAATGGAGGACAAGGGAAAATAAGCCGCAAAGTGTACATGAAGAACTAGCTGACAAATATAAGTACAATGAAGGACAGCATATACTTACAAGAACAATGCAGAACTAAATTTCTTCATAAGCATTGGGTTTACTCTACATTAATTTAAGCATTAATATAGATCTGATAATTTGGAGCGAATAGTGGATAAGCAAGCTATAATGCACACTGATGTCACATAATCCACTAGGTATGAATGTAAGGACAGTGATAGGACAATAGGTACTCCAAAGCAGCGACCAGCATAGGTGCAATATCCTAGGTTTTGCGACGCTGGTTCTATCGCCAATAAACGTCGGGTGCTACGTGATTTCTCCGGTAGCACCACCTTTTCAAGGACTTTGCTTGTACTCCTTCAGGTTCTGCAATCACCCTCTTCCTTTTGGATGTCTGAAACACAAGAACAACATTTGAATGGAAAAACATGGTATGACGACAAATGGAATAGGTGTTGATAATAGATGGGCATGGCATCTTCACATATATCATGAGTAAACTAAGCAGATGGTGGTGCAACGAAGCAAAAGAAATGCAAGACACCTTATGCAAGATATGTGCAACCAATAAAACCTTGCCAAATTAGAACATGCACCTTATTGGGTGAACAAGATAGGCCATCTGCCTTTGACTCCTTGAGCTCAGAATAGTCATTAGGATCATATTGTGAATACGAATCTATAGGTCGGGAGCATGTTTGTTTTATTGCATCCACAATGGACCTCAATCCCTTGATGCCAAGTTTGTTACCATTGAACTGTTCCGCAATATTTTTCAGATGTGTGCATTCTTATATTCATTTTTTGACTATAAACAGTAGGGTAAACACCCCACTGCAACTTTTATTGATTAATAAAATAAGTAGAGTAATCTTAAGGGCTTGAGGTAAGCCCTAGAACAGAAGGAAGAAGAAAAGAGAAAAAAGAAAAGAAGAAGAAGACATCAAGAGAAACTAGAAAAAAGACTACAACAGGAAAAAGAAAAGAAGAAAAGAAAATAAAAGAAAAGGAAATTACAACAGATTATCCATACAGGTAGAGAACTTTCTCTCATGCTTTAGTTTCATTCTATATTTCAGTAGCTTGAGCTCCTCTAGATATATGAACTTCCATCCCCGGAAAGTTGGTGTAATATTCTCAAATATCTTATTATTTCTGGTTATCCAAATGGCCCATGATCCAAGAATGATGATCTCCATAAAGAATGGAAAATGCTGCTTATTTTTAAGATCCTGAAAAGCTTCCGGAACTGATAAATTTGGATTTCTGGTAGGACAGATGTAGTCCGAGCATTGCTGTGCAAAAGAACAGTCCCAAAATAAATGATGTAGAGTTTTTTCCTGTTGACAATCTCTGACAACACAATTGTAAGCTTCCAGCATAAAATTTTTTCTCCTGAGTAGATTCCTTGTATTTACTCTATCATGAAGTAGCTTCCAAAAGAACACCTTATGTTTTGGCTGATAGGAGCAATTCCAAATCCAATTGAAGTGTGGGGGAACTTGCTTGTGTCCAATCAGCACTTTGTAGGCCTTGATGGATGAATAGAATTCATTTCCCCAAATGTAACTCCAGGTGTCCAGAGAATCTATATGCTCAGATTGCCTTGTGTGGATGCATATATCTTCCACTTGCAAGAATTCCTCATAGGCTTCAGTTGTGAGTGGTAAATGAAACAAGTCTTGTAAGTATTCAGTGTTGATTACTATTTGGATAGATACTTGTGGATTTTTGACAAAGGAGTGCAGATGGTGGTATGTGTGTTTGAAAATGGATGTGTGCCACAGGTCATCCCAGAATAAAGTTGTCCTACCATCTCCCACATTACATCTTGCTATTTCTTTGTATTGATCCATAAGAGCCAGGTTTGATTTCCACCAGAAAGAGCCAATCTTGTCATTCTTATATTCATTGTGATTAGGAACAATATCGTAAAGCATGAAAACACAAATAGTAGTGAGATTATCTTTGTAATGCAGGGGATATTGTAATATAATAGAGGCTCCCTGTAAACCTTTGTGTGCTATCACTGGATTCTGATGAGAGAGCCCATGTGTGCTGTAATACGGTGAGTAGATTAATATAATCTGGCACAACTACACGAAAAATAGGCTCCCTATTGGGAGCCCCAGATGTAAGGATAGTTGGCAGACGATAGGTTCATAATATACCGTATAGAAAGTTTATTGCCAAACCATGATGACGAGATTGCAGAGCCAGCAGGATGATCGTAGTGTAGATAATAGGGGTACACCATAACCACCATAAATAAATCGGGAAAGCGGAACTGGCTGGAAAACACAGGGTTTTTCCGCTACTAGTATGCAGCCTATCAATCACCTACAGGCCAGATCTATTCATCTAAAGGTGTACAACTGTTACTATCAGTTTAGTCTATCAAGGACCGCGCGACTCCCACCATTTCTGGGGTATCATGGCAGACCAACTCGTAGTGGGAAATCATTTAGCAGAACCGGCCCAATAGAGTTGTCAACTGCAGATGTCCCTGCTCCCCTTCGTGAGATGGAACATACTGTGCTTACTAAAGAAGAACAGAAGAGGAACATGTTAAAGAATAGAAGGGGAAGAATATTATTGAGATTCCCCTTCTTTCTATACAATGTTGGTTGCCCACCCATGATGAATCAGAGCGCCCAAAGAAATGCAATTCCATGATGTCTCTCTATATGTGGCCACATGCATTTGGAAACTCAATTGGGAGCATTAGCTAACCAATTAAATGTGTGTGTGTTAGCTAATGTCAGTATCATATCAAATTCGTATTTGAAGAACCTTAGGACGTATGATTGGTGTGTTATTTAGCTTTAAAGGGTGGACAACTGCTAGTAGGACACAAAGCACCTACGCAGATCGTAGTGTAGATATAATGGGAAAACCCTAAGCATCAGGACTAAAATTAGGAAAGTGGAACTTGCTGGAATATATGTGCTAGTATTGCCGGTATGGCTAGAACGGCTTCGCATACCAGCTCCCTACAACTGAAGGCGCAATACTGTTACTATCAGTCTAACTCTAAAAGGCGACACATACGATCGAATATGAAGAGTTCGAAGCGTCCATGACAATCGATATGAAGACCAACACGAAGAGTTGAAAAGCGATGACAAGCGACCGAATAGACCTCTACACTGCAAATGTTCCTGCTCCTCTTCACTACAAAGAACATACTTTACAACTATTATAATCCCTCTATTCCTAAATACAAATCTTTGTGGAGATTCCACTATGGATCACATACAGATGTATATAGATACATTTTAGAGTGTAGATTCACTCATTTTGCTCCATATGTAGTCCATGGAGGAATCTCTACAAAGACTTATATTTACGTACGGAGAGAGTAATTACAAAGGAAGAACATAAGAGGAGCATGCTAAAGAAGAGCAAGCAGATTTTGGATAATAAAATGTTCCTCGATATGTGGTGCATGTTCTTTTTGGAAGTAATGTAGGAACAATAATAGAACAATTAATCATTCTCAGTTTTAGTACATGTCAGCATCAAGATTCGTATTTGAGCAACTAAGTTTGGAATTATGAGTGGCATGTTGTTTAGCTTGATGGGTTGAGGAGCACTTCTTGCACGTACGTCTTGAAGCACCTACGATAATAGTAGTGAATATATATGGGAATGTCTACATGCAAGTCGTCTGACTTTCGTCATTTGGGTCAGTCGACCGTTTCAGGCGGTTAGATGAAGATCCTATGTCTCCTAACCCTTCTTCTTCCTCACCACTTATTCTTCCCCTAAAGACCACCGCACGGGTCGCCGGTCGAACCACCGGCCCCCGCCCTCCCCTGAACTGCCCACCACCTTTGATCTTCCACCGCCCCCGGCCATCCCTCTAGCTAACCCCACCCCCACCCGCGTCGAGTTTTACCTCCGGCGAGGCCCCACCATTGCCCGACGACAGCCCCCCACAACCACTGTCCGCACCCGAAACCTAACATAGATAATGGGGCAGCCCTCCGGCGAGCCCCTTCCTTCGCACCAGCGAACTCCGGAGAGCTCTCAAAAACCGACTGACCCAATTTTGAAATTTAGTCTATCGGCGTTCTGGGAACGAGGGTCCCCAGACTTGCCTGCCTACGGCCCACGGCGTGGCTATGCGAGCGGGCCTGTCCGGCCCATCTTCATCAATAAGGCATACAAGACCCTCGCGAGAGGCCGAGCCTCGCGAGGTGGACGATGCAATACCTCCTCGGGAGCGGCCTCACTAGGCTGCCTCGCGAGGAGCGGAGATATCGAGGCGGGGCAAACCTTGCGAGGCTCTCGTGACGTGAGCCATGACAATCAAGATCAGGCGGGCGCCAGCACGCGCAGCGTCCTTGTTTCCTCTTTGGTGCGAAGGGGGCAAGCGCAGGCGCGGAGTACCGAGGCATCAGGAAAAGGTTTCCATATCGGTGCAACGAGGCCAAGACCAACAGGCCAGCAGGACGGAGGTCACCATGGAGCCCAAGATGGCATCACCACCAGAGCCTTTCACAGGCGAAGACCACTTTTGTCAGGATAGCTTGTACTAGTTGTACCCTTTCAAATTTACCCGCCGTTGTTGGCTCCCTTCCCGCTCAGTATTTGGGGAGAGGACCAGGGCCTATATAAGTAGAACTAGCCACCACCGTAGGGGATAACTCTTTCAGAGCCATCTCACCCACACGAGTCCGCAGAGCACAAGAACGCCTAAACCTCAGGAGGCTGTTCTTCCCCTTCTACTGTACTTCATCAGCGCAAGAGGCAATCCGCCAGCACCACACTGGAGTAGGGTATTACACCGCAACAGTGGCCCGAACCAGTATAAATCTTGTGTCTTTGCGTTGCTAGTTTGTCGAGTTCGTCCGCGAGATCTTAGCGAGCTTGGGCGTAGATCGGTAGGAGGGAAAGAACTTCGCGTGCATCACAGAGTTTGAACCTTAAGGGTTTTTCCGGAACCCCACATCCGACATTTGGCGCGCCAGGTAGGGGTGTGCCGAGGCTTCTCTTCCGTCGACGTACGCTCCGCCCGCATGGCCGGCGCACCATCATCACCTCCGGCGGCCAACATCGACGACGGGACTAGGGGCTCCGAGCCCTGGCCCCCGCCCTGTGGCGGGTGCGGTGGCCAACCAAGTTCAAGCCGGAGATGCCGCCGTGCTATGATGGCGTGGTGGACCCAACGGGTTTCGTGCTAGCATACGAGGAGGCCGTCCTCGATGCCGGGGGCAACAACAAGGTCATGGCCAACTGGCTCCCCATGGCCCTCGCCAGTGAGCCGCGCGCCTGGCTGCTCAACCTCCGCAGATCCACGGTGGCCTCTTGGGAGGAGCTGCGCGACCTCTTCACCGCACGCTACACGGTGCCGGCACACCACGTAGTCGCAGCCCTGCTGGGCTGCTCTCAAGCGTCGCCTTCAAATCGCCACATCAAGCCGTTCCTCCGTCAGATTGGTGCCGCTTCCAAGCGCCCGGGGGCTCCGCCGGGTTGGGCTGCGCCAGAGGCCGACCTCACCTTCAGCTTATAAGACCACCCCAACTCTACCACCGGCTCGGGCAGGCTCCCAATGCTCTGCACGCTCACCATCTGCAACGTGGCTGTTACCAAGACCCTCATCGACAACGGTGCAGGCCTCAACTTGCTCTCCGAAGAGGCCTTCAGCCTCCTTCACGTGCCACTCGAGCGGCTCAGCTTCAGCAAGCCTTTCTCAGGGGTTGCTGGCAGCGCTGCCCACTCTCTGGGGCAGATCCGCCTCCCCGTCACCTTCGGCACGCGCTACAACTACCGCGCCGAGCTGGTCGACTTCGACGTTGCCCGGATTGGCCTCCCGTACAATGCCATCCTCGGGTACCTAGCTCTGCCCCAGTTCATGGCAGCGACTCATCTGGCCTATAACCTCATGAAGATGCCTAGAAGCAAAGGTGTCCTCACCATCAAGGGTGACAACAAGGAGGCCGTTACGGCACTCAAGCTTGCCTTCAAGAGCACAGCGGCGGTGCAGCCCGCCGACACTGATACCCCCGAGGCCAAGGAGGCCGCGCCTACCAAGAAGAAGCAGCTGTTCACCCAACACAAGGCAGAAACCAAGCAGGTGCCGGTCGACGAGGACGGGTCCTCAGGAGCCACCTTCACCATAGGTGCCGGCCTCGATTCCATTCAACAAGAGGCGTTGGTGAAGTTCTTGCCCTCAAACAAGGATATATTCGTGTGGGAGCCCAGTCAGCTAGCGGGGGTCCCGAGAGAGGTGATTCAACATCACTTAAGGGTGTGCCCCAACATGCGCCCCGTCAAGCAACAAGGGAGGTGGCAATCCATGGAGAAGCAAGCCTTCATCGTCCAAGAGACCCGCAAGTTGGAGGCCGCGGGTACGATTCGTGAGGTTCGATACCCCACATGGCTGGCGAACCCCATCATAGTACCGAAGAAAGGCGGGAAGGAACGAATGTGCGTCAACTTCACCAACCTCAACAAGGCGTGCCCGCAAGACCCGTTCCCTCTCCCACGCATCGACAAAATCGTCGACTCCACCGTCGAGTGTGACTTGCTGTGCTTCCTGGATGTGTTCTCAGGGTATCACCAGATCAAGATGGCGGTGGAAGATGTAGAGAAGACAGCCTTCCTGACTCCGTGTGGGGTGTACTACTACACCTGCATGCCCTTCTGCGCCAATCTTAGTCACGACCTTTCAGCGGCTGATGCACATCGCCTTGGGGCGGCAGCTCGGGAGAAACACAGAGGGCTACGTCGATGACATAGTGGTGAAGTCTCGGGAGGCAAGAACCTTGATTCAAGACTTGGAGGAGACCTTCGAGAGCCTGCGCTGGGTGATCTTGCGGCTTAACCCGGAGAAGTGTGTGTTGAGTGTCCCTTTCGGCAAGGTGCTGGGATTCCTCGTGTCCCACAGAGGGATTGAGGCGAACACAGAGAAGATCAAGGCCATCGAGGACATGAGCCCACCATAGACCCTCAAAGAGATGCAGAAGCTGGCGGGACGGGTGACTGCGTTGGGGCGCTTCATCTCCAAGCTGGGAGAGTGCGCCTTACCCTTCTTCAAGCTCATGAAGAAGAAGGGCCCGTTCGAGTGGACCCCGGAGGCCGACCGAGCCTTCCAAGACCTCAAGAAATACCTGACCAGCCCTCCGGTGATTGTGGCACCACGACCTCTCGAGCCCCTGGTGCTCTACCTTGTCGCCACCCCATACTCTGCCGGTAGCAGTAGCTGGTATGATTCGGGAGGAGCATCAGGCCAAGTCTTGCGCTGCATGGCTTCTAAGCGAAATGACGCAAGATCAGGAAGGCGTCGCGGGAGCTACAGCAGCTTCGACAGAGGACCAAGCTTGGCAGGACGACGTCACAGACACCCCTGTAGGCGACCAGGCATCAGGAGTTTCACCACCTCAGGAGACGTCCAGGCCCCCGCAAGACACAAGCCTCACCAACACGCCAGTCCTTGTCGAGCACCCGGTGTATTTTGTCAGCACGGTGTTGCGGGACGCAAGGGCATGATATCCCATGCCTCAGAAGCTCCTGCTCGCACTCTTGGTGGCCTCGCGCAAGGTGCGACACTACTTCCAGTGTCACCCTCAAGGTCGTCTCTGCCTACCCATTGGAGAGAGTGCTCAGGGGCCCGAACTCTGTTGGAAGGGTCGCTGAATGGAACATCGAGCTGCAAGCATTCCAGTTGGAGTTCAGCACTACTTGGGTCATCAAGGGAGCCGCGCTTGCTGATTTTGTGGTGGAATGGACAGATGCCCCGACACTTGAAGTAGGCGAAGACCGGTCCACCTCGCCAGGTAGCGAGGCACCGGACGGCTGGGTCATGTATTTCGACGGCGCCTTCGCACATCAGGGCGTGGGGGCTGGGGCTGTACTCATCTCGCCCACTCAGGACAAGCTCTACTACGCCGTGCAGCACTGCTTTCAGCAGGGCGAGAAGGTCTCCAACAACATCACAGAATACGAGGGCCTCATAGCTGGCCTGAAGGCCGCAGTAGCTCTAGGGCTGAAGCGCCTTGTTGTTAGGGGCGACTCGCAGCTCCTCGTCAACTTCTCCAACAAAGTATACGAGCCGAAGGACGAGCACATGGAGGCTTACCTCGTAGAAGTGCGTAAGATGGAAAAAATAGTTCATGGGGCTGGAGGTGCAGCATGTGCCCCGGGGCACCAAAAAGGAAGCCGGTGACATCGCTAGGAGGGCATCCAAGCGGCAGCCCCAGGAGCCTGGCGTCTTCGAAGAGCGGCTCTTCAAGCCGTCCGCGACGCCAGCACTTTCAAGCATGGTCAGCCTCGGGAGGAGCTCCCGTAGCCACCTGCCACAGAGCCCGGCCTATGGCCCGACCTCAGGAGCTCGCCTGCTCTTGGCGCTCGAGCCCCGGGAGGAATGCTGGACCAAGGAATTCAAGGAGTACCTGACGCAAGGGACGCTGCCAAAGAAGGAAGAGGACGCAGAGCGCGTGGCCCGGCAAGCCACGACATACTGTATCCAGGACGGAGAGTTGTACAGAAACCGACCAAACGATGTTTCGCTGTGCTGCATTTCCAGTGATCAAGGGAAGGAGTTGCTAGTTGACATACACAGAGGGGACTGCGGACACCACTCGTCGTCACGGAATCTCGTCGGCAAGGTGTTCCGCAATGGATTTTACTGGCCCACGGCGCTCAACGACGCGGCCGAGTTGGTGAAGTCCTGCGAAGCTTGCCAGTTCCACGCCAAGCAGATACACCAGCCAGCTCAGGGCCTCCAGACCATACCACACACGTGGCCGTTCACAGTCTGGGGGCTGGATATCATGGGCCCTTTCCCTCGGGCGCCAGGGGGCTACCGCTACCTGTACGTCGCCATTGACAAATTCACCAAGTGGGTAGAAGTGGAAGCTGTTCGCACCATCCCAACCGGATCCACGGTCAAGTTCATCAGGGGCATCGTGAGCCGATTCGAGTCCCCAACCGCATCATCACCGACAAAGGTTCACAGTTCACCAGTAACCTGTTCAAAACCTACTATGCTAACCTTGGAACGCAGATTTGCTACGCTTCGGTGGCACACCCCAGGAGCAATGGTCAGGCCGAATGCACCAACGCAGAGGTCCTGAGGGGCCTCAAGACCAGGACCTTCAAGAAGAAGCTCGAGGCATGTGGCAGGGGCTGGTACGACGAGCTCCATTCCGTGCTGTGGTCCATCCGCACCACCACCACCAAGCCAACGGGCGAGACCCCATTCTTCCTTGTCTACGGAGCTGAAGCGGTCCTCCCTCACGAGGTCAAGCATCGCTCCACACAGGTCCTGGCGTTTGATGAAACGTAGCAGGACGCCACGCGGGGGACGAACCTTGTGCTGGGGGAGGAACGACGTCGCGAAGCCGCACTGAGGGCGGCAAGGTACCAGCAAGTGCTGCGGCGGTACCACTGCCACAACATCTGCTCCAGGACACTCAAGACGGATGACCTCGTCCTGAGGCGGGTCCTCTCTAGGGAAGGGCTGCATAAGCTTTCACCCATGTGGGAGGGCCCGTTCAAGGTCTCCCACATCTCCAGGCTTGGCGCCGTGCACCTTGAGACACATGATGGGATACCCATCCAGAATGCCTGGAACATCCAGCACCTCCGGAAGTTCTACCCATGAAGCAAGGCCCAGAGCCTGTGAAGAAAGGCCCAGAGCCTGTGAAGAAGGCCCGGTGTCGGTGAAGAATCACCGCCCTTGATACTCTCACATAGTAATGAGTGGGGCTGTACACACCCTGGAGTCTCAGGAGGGCCGGCCTCAGGCCCTGGGGCTCCCGCCCACTCCTAGTGGCAGCACTTAGCTCCGCGCTGGTGATAAGACTTGAAGACTAGACTAGGTGCCGGACGCGGCTTTTCATTTGCTTTCCGTAGTTGGCTCGCTTTTTCCTTAATCGAAGTTTGCTTCTTGTCAGAGTAAATGACCACGGGTAGCCTAGCCGGCTCCCCCTAGCGCTTCTGAAAAAATTATGGGCCGATCGAGCCCTCGAGCATCCAAGGCGCGGGGCCGCCTTCCCTTGTCCGGCTACCGGGAGGCGGCCCGACCCTAAACCCTTGGCAAGAAAGCCACAAGTGGGCCGACTCCAAGAAGCCGACCGCGAGAAGGCCGACTCCAAGAACCCGGCCCCAACAGCGGCCGAGATCGCTCCTCAAACTTTGCACCCACATAACGGCGATGAGATGGGCGTGGCTACGGTGAAGCCTCGCCACCCCGAATCACGAGCACGATGGCCAGGCCAGACGGTGCGAAGCTGACCATCACCCGTCCGGCGCGGCACTGTTGCCATGTTGACCATGACGTCCCCCATGACAAGCTATCAGGGCGGCCTGCAGACGATGGGCCCCTTCGGTCAGAGAGATGCCCGAAGGCGGCCAGGCCTCCCCCAGTCGGCCTGAGATGTGGCCGGCTCCCAGCAGCCGGCTTGCTCCTTCCCTCGAAGGAGGCGCCTCATTAAGGACAGAAGATGAGGTAAGGCTACAGTGATTGCCGCCAGGCGGCAGCACTGTAGCCATGCTTACCTCGACAATGCCCTCGTCATCAGGAGTGAGGCAACAGTAACTAGCCCCCGACAAGGCCCCCGAGCGGTGGGACCTGCTTGTCGAGAGATCGTTAGGCGCAACGTCACAAGAGTCTTCCAGCACTGCGTCGAGCCAGAGAAGGGCATAGCAATCCTCAAGGACATCCACCAAGGCGAATGCGGCCACCACGTTGCCTCAAGATCACTCGTCGCCAAAGCTTTCCGCCATGGATTCTTACGGTGGCCTGCTTTGGATGACGCCAAGGAGTTAGTCAAATACTGCAAATTGTGCCAAGTATTCAGCTCCAAGCAACACCTGCCGGCTTCTGCACTCAAGACCATTCCCCTCACCTGGCCTTTTGCCGTCTGGGGATTGGATATGGCGGGCCCGTTCAAGAGGGTGCGCGGCGGCATGACACATCTGCTCGTCGCCGTGGACAAATTCACCAAGTGGGTTGAAGCGAAACCGATCAAGAAGCTGAATGGGCGACTGCCGTGGCATTCATCGCAGATATTACAACCCGGCACGACGTACCACACAACATCATCACTAACAATGGCACGAATTTTGCCAAGGGAGCACTGGCACGTTTCGGCGCGACACAAGGCATCCGACTGGACTTAGCGTCCGTTGCCCACCCGCAGTCAAACGACCAAGTTGAGCAAGCAAACGGCCTCATCCTCTCCGGCATCAGGCCCCGACTGGTCGTGCCACTGGAGCGTTCGGCCGGCTATTGCCTCGAAGAGCTGCCGGCCATCCTCTGGAGTCTGTGCACTATCCCGAACAAGTCAACCGGCTTCACCCCTTAATTCCTTGTATGTGGTGCCGAGGCCGTCATCCCAACCGACATCGAGTTCGACTCGCCTCGGGTCACCATGTACACGGAGGCGGAGGCCAAGGAAGCCCGAGAAGACGGCATTGACCTGCCGGAAGAAAGCCGGCTGTTAGCCCTCAGCCGGTCCGCCATCTACCAGCAGGGTTTGCGCCGCTACCACAGCCGGAAGGTCAAGCCAAGATCCTTCCATGAGAGCGACCTTGTGCTCCTGGCCGATCCAAATGAACAGCCGCCAGCACAAGCTCTCGGCCCCTTGGGAAGGCCCCTTCGTCATCAGCAGAGCATTAGGCAACGAATCCTACTAACTGATCGACGCGCAGAAGCCGAAGGCACGCAAGAGAGATGATTCCGGCAAGGAGTCGGAACGACCATGGAACGCTAATCTTCTCCAAAGATTTTATAGTTAAAAAACAGTATGTACCACGCTACCTTTTGTACTAAGTATGAGATAACGGGCCCCCCGAGGAACACTCGGGGACTACCCTCTTTTATCTATGAATGATGAGTATCATGCCTATGATTATGTTACTACATTCATTTTTTTCGTCCGGCACCGGGTTCGACCAGTCGGCCCGGGGACTTGCCACCTTGAGTTATATCCAAGTTCCACCTGCAGTCAGACAAGTAGTGTGCCGGCACCCTAGCCCTCTCTTGTCGAAAGCCGCAACTCTAAGAATCGGCTGTCCGGCTGGCAAGAGTCAAAGGCAGGAAAGGATGCCCACATGAAAAACGGCTAAGGACTAACGAACTTATATAACGAAAGCCGGCTTCCCCCCCGCCGACCGGCTGCCAGAGCAGCCGGCTGGCCGGCTTCCCATTCGCCTTGCTACAATCTAAGAAAGCTCGAGTACTTGTCTTCCCAAAACGGCCAAGTCCCTCCCCAGCCAAAGACTGCAGAGCAGCTGTCCGGCTAGGAAGGCGGCGACCAAGGGAAGGCGGAAAAGGAAACAACTAAAAGATGAAAAGCAAACATGAATGGAAGCCAAACACATGCATGATTATATTTACACAAAAGGCCTTCGAAAGGCCACCATTCAACATAGTTTGAATACACCCCCAGTGGGTGGAACTGCACAAATTTAATAAAAAGTTGTTCAAAGAGTAACAAGCAGGAAAGCAAAGACGACAGATCAGGCCAAGGGAACGACGGGTGAGTCGGGCAGGTCGGTGGATACGGGAGTGCCGGCTGGAGGAGTGGCCGGCTGGCGAGTCTCGGCCTGATCATCACCTCTGGCAGACGGCGCGCTTGCACGCGCCTCATTGCTGGAGGCACGATCAGGCTGAAGCTGGCTGGTCGCTTCACCGTCTGGCATGACGTCTTCGCCATCCTCCCCCTCTTCATCTTTGCCCTCATCACTGGAAGCAATCTCCTCCGCTGAGTCCTCACCTTCTGCCGGGTTCAGCCCGAACCACTCCTCCAGCTGAGCGACGCCGTCATCATTCACCTCAGGGGCGAAGGCGTTGTTGTCGGTGTAGTCAGCGATCGCCGAGGCACGCTGGATGATAGCCGGCCGCACCGCCACCAGCTCTTCGTCGGCCTCCTGCCGCCAGGTGCTCAGCTGGGCCAAGTTCTGCCCAGGATACCAGGCTTGGACGAACTCCAGCGCCCGCCTGGCACCGGACCGAGCTGCAGAGGCCTTCCAGGCCTCGAAGCGGCTGACTGCAACCTCCAGCCAGTCGGCAGTCCGACTGGGGGTGCGGGGAACCACCTCGCCGGGCCAGAGGGTGGCCAGCACTTGCGCCCCGGCACACTGAAGACGGTGGAGCATGCGGTGAGCCGGCTGCAGACGGGCCTAAATCGCCAGAAGTTGCTCCTCAAGTGTCCGGCTAGCATCTGGCGCAATCTCGACCCCTGCCTGCCGGCGGGCATCGCGGTGGGCCTCGATGGCTTGGGTGGCGGCGACGGAGTAGGCAGGGAAGTAATCTGCACAAGGAAGAAAGAAGTAGCGCATAAGTCAGAAGACAAATTAGAAGACAAAGGGCAAGCAAAGGTACGAGGAGGAAGGCGGCCTACCGTCGAACAAATCCTCAACCCGCCCATAGCCTTCGTTCAGCGCTTGCTTCGCCACAGCCCAGCCTGCCGCCTCGGTTTCATATTCGGCTTTGAGGGCGGCCTCGCTGTCCTGCGCCGTCTTCAGAGCCGCCTTATGGCTCTCCTCCTGGTCGGCCAGCTTCTTGGCCAGGCGGTCATGTTCCTGGGCCAAGGCGTTGCACTCGGCTTCCTTGGCGCGAAGGGCGGTCTGGACCCTGCCTAGCTGCTCCCTCAAGTCGGCATTGGCCCCTGCAAACATGAAGAAGAAGGAAAAAGCAATAAGGAAGAAGTCGTCAGGAAAGATACGACCCGACTGCTCAGCAGTCGGCCCGAATCTCGGGGACTACACCCAGTGGGTGCACTGACGCGCCCCCACGTGAGATAAAAAACGAAGCACTCACTCCGGCTATCAGTTAGATCAACGGTCTTCTGGTTCAGCTCCTGGGCCTGGGAGTTGAAGGCAGCCGCACGGAGATTATGATATTCCTGGAAATAGTATGGAGGTGCGAATAAGAACAAGACAGCAATCGAAGCCTACTAGAAGTTCCAAGCCGCTGCCAAGAGCCGACTGGAACTCGGGATTACATTCAGCAGTGCGCTTGACGCCGCCTACGGAAGAAATCAAGAAAGCAATCGACCAAAGCGGGAGGACTCACCCGAATGACCGTCCGCGTCGTGAGGAACTCTTGAGTGTACCACTTCAACGAGGTGGCCTAGGCCTGAAGCCGGTTCCGGACCTCCTGCGACGCCACGTTCAGCTCGGCCGTCCCACCGCTGGGTGTCCACTCGGACGTGCTGACGCTGGCCGCCTCCAGATCCTAAGCCGACGAGCTGGCGCCCACAGTCTTTGGTGGCTCCGGCGCTGAGGTCGCCTCCCCCGCGCGCCGGCGAGACGGCGACTAAACCACAAGATCCGCCCCCACAGTCGGCTCTCCTCCAGCCTGCTGCTCGGGCGACACGACAGGCCGGCCGCCTTGGCCAATTCCAGTCGGCGCCGATGGTACCGCCACTCCCTCCAGGACGATCACGTCGCCCTCCTCCCTCTCAATCACCGGCCGGTCGCGGCCGACTTCCTGCGACGGGGGCACTGGGATGTCGGGAGCCGCGGTGCCAAGAGGGATGACGAGCTGTGGAGGCTGGTTACACCTGGCCTCCGCCGCCTTCTCCGCGGCCTCTGCCTCCGCCTGAGCCTTGGCCGCCGCGTCGGCTTGCGCCTCCGCCAACATCTCCCTCGTCTCCTAGGCCGCCCTCCGCTCTTCCGCCTCCCGCTTCTCCCGCGCCCCCCGCGCGTTCTGCTCCGTCGCCTCTAGGAGATCGGCGCGGGGATCCACTCCGCGGGAGCTCGCAGATCCTCCCGCCGCTCCGACTATGGAGGCGGCAGGGACCCGCTCGAGGGAAAGCGGCGCCCTGTTCGACAAGTCAAGAAGAAGGGCTTAGAAGAATATCAACCGAAGATAAGAAAGAAAGTTGTGGGAAAATCGATACTTACGCCGAAACCGCCTGCGGCTGCTTCACCACCTTGCGGAAGCGGGCCGCCTTCGCGGCCGCCTCGTCCCGCTTGGTCGCCGCCACGGAAACCTTGGGCTTCTTCAACCGACTGCCAAAGAGAGTCGGCGCGCCCCAGCGTTTCTGCGCGCCGCCCCGGGCAGCCGGCGCAGTAGATGGGCCCGCACCTTGGCAATCGGACGCCGGCTGACGACGCAGAATAACTTCGGCCTCGTCGTCATCCGGCCAGTCCCCGAAGCCGGCTCCGAGCTCGGGGCCGCCTACCTCACCGCCGGCTCCTACGACGGCGTCGTCCAGGGTGGCTGCCCCCAAGTCCGGAGCATCAAGGTCGTCCACCGTGTGGTCGGGCATGAACTGGCGCTCTAGCCCTGCGGCCCCGGCCACCGGTCGAAGAAGGGGGCTCTGCTAAAAAACAAGCCGACTGATCAAAAGCCGGCTGTTATGGACCCGGCAACAAGAGAAGAAGAAAAGAAGGGAAACTTACCATAGGCAGAGGATCGGCTCGAGAATACGGCCCCTTGCCGTACCGCCATTCCACGGTGAGGTTGCAGTTGGAGATGTAATTCACCATGTAAGATACCTCATTATGAGGCATCTCCTTGGTGCTCAGCCGGCTTGGGTCGAAGCGGCCGCTCATCTGGCAGATCATATGCGGTCGGCCTTGGAGCGGGAGCACCCGGCGCTCCACGAAGGCGGCCACCAGGTCGGCCCCGACCAGGCCTTCCGACTGGACCATCACCCGGAGCCGGGCGACGGCAGCAGCCCCAGCCGGAGACAGCGTCCTGGCTCGATATGACCATGAAGGCTGCCTCCCAGCCGGCGGGCCGGCTACGTAAGCCGGCAGATTGACGAAGTCGCCTTGCGGGGTGACGTTCTTCACGTAGAAGTAGGATTGCTGCCGGAGCTTCACCGACTGGATCAGCGGGATGGGCGGAAACGGATTGTTGTCGCTCGACCTCCGCATGGCGATGAAGGCGCCACATGGGGCAGGCACGCCCGCGGTGACGGTGCCGAGCTTGCACTGAAAGAACTCCCCCCAGAGCTCGAGGGTGGGGAGGACGCCAAGAAAGCCTTTGCACATAGTGACGAAGGACGACAGCAGCATCACCGTGTTGGGGGTGAGGTGATGCGGCTGGAGATGGTAAAACTCAAGGAAGGCGCGGAAGAACCCTCTCCCGGCAGGCCAAGGCCGCGTAGGCAGTGCGAGCGGAAGATTACCCGCTCGTCCTCCTCCGGCGCCGGCGAGACCTCCGTCTCCGGCGCGAGGCAGGCCCGCACGTAACCTGCGCCCGGCAGCCGCCGCGTCTTGCGGAGCCAGTCGATATGGTCCTCATGGACATTGGAACCATCCCAAGATCTGGATAGTGCCATGAGGATGAGGAAGCAACGGGAAAGGCACGGCGGCGAAGGACGCGCGACCCCGCTGTGACAGAACCACGACAAGCCAAGAAGGTTGGCGGAAGGGCAGCGCGGCGGGGAGGCGCTGTGGCGGCGGAGAATAGGAAGAAGAAGAAGAAGTAAGGGTGGAGCGAGGGCGAATGTGCGAGCGTCTGCTGCTCCCCCTCCCCCCCTACTTATAGCCTCGCGCGGCGGAGGCGAGGAGGCGAGGCGTGGGGGGACGTGGGATTAATTGCGCCCACTCCCCCACGTCCCACGATTATTGCGCCCTAAAGGCATGAGGAAACCGCCGCAGGAAGGTGAGCGGTCCGTTCGGGCCGCAGAGGATCTGCACTTGGGCCGAGGCCTAGGAGTGGCGGGCCCCAGCATGCGGCGACGTCCCGTCGCGCGCGTGGGCTGGCAGGCCCTTCCTGCCGACGGCTTCCATGTGGCGCGCGAGTGACAGGCGGTCAGCGCGCAACTCGGCTTGCGAGCCATCTAGTTCCCGCCTTTGAGCTACAAATCCTCCCAAAGACGGCGCACCTACTCAAAGCCGACTCCTAGCTGCCGGCTCTTCAGGATAGGAAGCTGATCGAGCTTCTCGTCCTCTCTTCAGCCTCGAAGCCCAACCAACTTCGGGGACTACTGTTGGAGTAACTGACCACGGGTAGCCTAGCCGGCTCCCCCTGGCGCTTCTGAAAAATTACGGGCCGATCAAGCCCTCGAGCATCAAAGGCGCAGGGCCGCCTTCTCTTGTCCGGCTCTCCCTCAGTCCGGCTACCGGGAGGCGGCCCGGCCCAAAACCATCGGGAAGAAGGCCACAAGTGGGCCGACTCCAAGAAGCTAGCCGCGAGAAGGCTGACTCTAAGAAGCCGGCCCCCAACAGGCGGCCGAGATTGCACCCTCAAACTTTGCACCCACATAACGGCGATGAGACGGGGCGTGGCTACAGTGAAGCCTGCCACCCCCGAATCCCGGAGCACGCATGGCTGTAGTGCATCGTACGGGGCGGCCATCACCCGTCCGGTGTGGTACTATTGCCATGTTGACCATGGCGTCCCCCATGACGAGCTGTCAAGGCGGCCCGCAGGCGACGGGCCCCTTTGGTCAGAGAGATGCCCGAAGGCGGCCAGATCTCTCCCAGTCGGCCTGAGATGTGGCCGGCTCCCAGCAGCCGGCTTCCTCCTTCCCTCGAAGGAGGCGCCTCATTAAGGAGACAAGATGAGGTAAGGCTATAGTGATCGCCGCCAGGCGGCGGCACTGTAGCCATGCTTACCTTGACAAAGCCCTCATCATCAGGAGTGAGGCAACAGTAACCAGCCCCCGACAAGGCCCCCAAGCGGTGGGACCTGCTTGTCGACCAGGAAGCCGGCAGCCGGTGGGACCCACCAAATGGTTTCTAGCAGCCGGGCGGAGAAGCCGGGCGAACATAGACATCGACGGCTGGGCCCGCGCCCAGCCGGATTACCATTGTACCCCTGGGGGTAGGCCTATATATACCCCCCAGGGCACCCATGAAAGGGTTGATCTCTTAGAGTTTTAGACACCAGATAGAGGGAAGACGAGAGCTAGCCTGGCCCTTCTTCTTCTTCTCGCCAAACAGCTCAAGGAGCCTCTTGTAGCTACTTGTTAACTTAGTGATCATGCGGAGACCCCGCAGAGCAGCGTCTGGTGTTATCCCTGTGGAGAGCCCCGAAGCTGGGTAAGATTCGTCGGCGTGCATGTCTTCGCCTTATCCCGTTTCCAGGCACCGGCGACGTCTTATTGGCTCCCACAATGATAAGCCACCCGTTGGCATATGTCGCACCTACCACCCGACACTTCTGGTGTTCCTTGCTGATTCGATTCCCTCGCCTCTTACCGCTTTTTTCTGACTCTGGTTTTCTCGTGTTCTCTCTCTCTCGCATATCTCACGAGGGGGCTAGGCAGGTGCCCTCGCGAGCGTGTTTCTTCTCTCTGCCTTCTCGCGAGCCACCCTCGCTCGAGCCTGGAAACTGGCGCATCCCTCCTAGTCCGTGCCCCTCGTGTACCGCGATACAAAGCGTCAAGTCAAGGCTTGGGTGAACGACAAACCTCCTAGTGAACTCCCTAACGAATTTCTTGCAGTTCCTGAGAAATTGCAGACACTCGGTCGAGATGGACACAAGGAGATAAACGCCTCGTAAGAGGAAGGCGCCCCGAATGCACCAGGCTAAGTTATCTTGGCTCAAAACATCAAGCATAGCATAATGGTTAATAAGTTATGGTTCGATACACGCCCCTCCGGGCCCATGCTGGTTTCATTTCGATAGAGGAAGAAAAAGGGGAACATAACGAAAGCAGCGCTCGCCCCTATAGCAGCCGATGAAGGCAGGGCCTTGGCGACGTCATGGGTCTAGTCGGACCCCTCCTCACGTTTCACCGATGCGCGGCGACGAGACAACCCACTACCACCTTCGAAGCGGGCGCGACAGCGAGGCGGCTGGTCAAAGCCGCTGCTGGAACTGTTGCCAAGGGAGGAGCCACCGTAGCTCGACGAGGCGCGGCCGGCGGGCTCGCCCCCCACCTCGTCCCGACCATCGCCAAGGCCAAGCACCTCCTCGACGTCGTTCACCTCGAAGCAGCATCCGGCGCGGTGACCGTCTTCCCCAAACACCCTCACGTAGAGGGTCGCGCCGCCATCGAACTTGAAGTGGACGGTGCACCACCTGCCCAGGCCGCGCGTGCGGGCGAACGTCTGCCAACCGCGGGGCAGAGCTATGTTGCCCGCGACAGAGACCTCGACCGCGACCCAAGAAGCCTGGCTGCAGCAACCGTCTGCCTGCAGCCAGAGCCCGCCTGGGCCAGAGGTCGACAGCTCATCGACAAAGAAGCGAGGGAGCTGGAGCCAGCTGCCGGCCGGATCCTCCGACCAGTCGACAAACTCCGGCAGCACCTCTGACGCATGAAACCGCAGTCGGGGAGGCCGCGCGACCACAGCGCATCTCCTTTCGTAGACTGGACTGCAGCGACCCGAGTGACACCGGCCGCGCACTGCGGCGCCACCCCGAGAGACAGGGGCCACGGCGGGGGTCGCGG
The DNA here is from genome assembly GCA_021605145.1 of Aegilops bicornis. Lineage (NCBI taxonomy): Eukaryota > Viridiplantae > Streptophyta > Magnoliopsida > Poales > Poaceae > Aegilops > Aegilops bicornis. The sequence goes on from CM038672.1 coordinate 603,900,132, forward strand.
CAAGCTTGCGGGGACGGCCACGTCCGCGCTTGGGCGCCGGGGAGCCAGGCCCCTCCTGAGGGGCCTTGCCTTGCTCCGCGGTGGAGAACCTCTTCGACGACGCCATTGCTGCTAGCGGTGGAGCAAGGAGGAAGAAGCGAGTGAAGCAAGGAAGAGATGGGCCACGGGGGCTCCGCCCCCCTCCCCATTTATAGCGAAAGAAGGCCAACCGGCGCCTCCCACGATCACAGGTAATGATGGTTTTCCTTGCATGTCGCAGGGACTTGTCAAGTCGAGCAGTTGCCGAGGCATCGTGGGGAAGCGGACACGCCCACGTCCAATCAACCGCCATGCGTCAACCGAGGCCATAGGCTTTTGGGGCCCGCGGCGCTCCGTACTTGACCTTTGGCTTCACCTCGAACTCTGGGGCTACTGTTGGCGTTCTGGGAACGGGGGTCCCCAGACTTGCCTGCCTGCGGCCCACGGCGTGGCTATGCGAGCGGGCCTGTCCGGCCCATCTTCATCAACAAGGCATACAAGTCCCTCGCGAGAGGCCGAGCCTCGCGAGGCGGACGACGCAAGACCTCCTCGGGAGCGGCCTCACTAGGCTGCCTCGCGAGGAGCGGAGATATCGAGGCGGGGCAAACCTCGCGAGGCTCTCGTGACGTGAGCCATGACGATCAAGATCAGGCGGGCGCCAGCACGCGTAACGTCCTTGTTTCCTCTTTGGTGCCAAGGGGGCAAGCGCATGCGCGGAGTACCGAGGCATGAGGCAAAGGTTTCCGTATCGGTGCAACAAGGCCAAGACCAGCAGGCCAGCAGGATGGAGGTCACCATGGAGCCCAAGACGGCGTCACCAGCAGAGCCTTTCACAGGCGAAGACCACTTTTGTCAGGATAGCTTGTACTAGCTGTCCCCTTTCAAAATTCCTGCCGTTGTTGGCTCCCTTCCCGCTCAGTATTTGGGGAGAGGACCAGGGCCTATATAAGTAGAACTAGCCACCACCGTAGGGGATAACTCATTCAGAGCCATCTCACCCACACGAGTCCGCAGAGCACAAGAACGCCTCGTCCTCAGGAGGCTATTCTTCCCCTTGTACTGTTCTTCATCAACCCAAGAGGCAATCCGCCACCACCACCACACTGGAGTAGGGTATTACACCGCAACAGTGGCCCGAACCAGTATAAACCTTGTGTATTTGCATTGCTAGTTTGTCGAGTTCGTCGATCTCAGCGAGCTTGGGCGTAGATTGGTAGGAGGGAAAGAAATTCGCGCGCACCCCAGAGTTCGAAACTTAAGGGTTTTGCCGGAACCCCACATTCAGCATAGTCTACTGTCATTTAACTATTGTGGAATATAAAAGGGGAAACCATAAGCATTGCGAGTATAGTGTTGAGCGTGCCATGGCAGATCTGAAGGTGCAAACCGGACAAAGGAAACTTCGGAACCAATGTTTGCTTTCAACTAACAAGTCAGTGATCGACAAGAAATCAGAGTAAACCAGTGGCGATCTATTTTCTTGCTGCGATAAATAAGTTGAGCAGATACGAAAATGTACTTCCTCTGGTGCGGCGCCATGTATGCATCTGCTGAGAATTTGATGGTGTTGCAGTAGCGATGGCTGTCGGCGGCATGGAAGCAGATCTAGGAGGGTAGACGGTGGCGGCGGGGGAAATATCTTGGCGCGGTAGACGAGACAGTCGTAGGAGCGGCACCGACAAGGTGGACGATGGCGGGGATGAAGCGAGAGGACGAGATGCAAGGATCCCGGTCTGAAGCCGTGGATGAGAGAGGTCGATCTCTTGTAATGGACGATGGCGTCGGGGTATCAGCTCCGGCATGGTGGAGGAGGACTGCGTTGGATGGGGTGGCGGACGGAGGAGGCTGGGTTGGTGTTTTGGCGTCCATGGTGTACGAATGGGGAAATGGAGGGAGAGAGGAAGGGGGAACCATGTCTTCGGGGCGCGCTTGTCTCAAATGCGAGGAAATTTACAAACTTAGTCCCCGTTTAAAATTTCCTACATCACAGCAATATTAGTCGGTCGGGGATAGGACGGTGATCTCACATACACCGAATATTTGGCGATGGAGATTTCGGCCGACGAGAGTTTGTTTTGGCGCCCACCGTGTATGAATCGGGGAGGGAGTCGATTTCGGCCAAGGAGACACTGTGTTTTGGCACCCACCGTGTATGAATCCGGGTGAGAGGCCGTTATGTCATGTTTGAGTGAAATTACAAACCTACCCCTATTGAATCCTATAGAAATCGAGACGATAGGCTTTGCGTGTCAGGGATAGCCAGTAATTTCCATCTCGCAGATTTTGGTTTCGGACAGTCACTGCGACTTTCCCCGCTTCGTTCAAATTTTTGCAGAGCAAGAGTGCACGTTTACCATGCCAACTCAATTCAAATCCAGTTTGTATTCTATTTATGTTTGGGCAGGATCCATTTTTTATTGGAATAAATTCTATATACATATTTTTATATATCTCTACTCTTATAAGAAACAGAGTTGGTGATGATGGTGTGTCTGCCATCCTGCAATATAGGCCGTCAAATTTATATCCGACGGATAGGAAGGAAACTATGGCAATTTTGCAAAAAGATACCCATACCCCTCTCCACATTTGAAAATAAGGCCTTCCCTCGTTCATCCTTTTCAAGATAAACTACTCATACAAATGCATTTTCATGTTCCGTGCAACGCATGGGCATCTTGCTAGTACTTTCAAATGCACAACACCCTTTATACATAAATATAGTTTACAAATGGCATGATCTCAGATTCACAAGGCTGGATCCATCTTAATTTTGATTTTCAAATATTTGAAACCACTTTATGTTGAAATCCAATGTATACATTCCTCGCGAACTGTCTCCAATTAATGTGTGTTTCATGCGGGTTTTTTCCTTCTCAAACATGTATAATGTGTTTCACACACGCAACATATAGTGTAATCCTATTTAGGCATTATTGCATATAAACCATGCATTGTCTCTAATTAAAGAATCTATGGATCACTAATATTAAACATTACACGTGCCCCCAAATTCAAATGAATATGCATGTTTGATACACCAATTTTCGTTATGATATTATCGATGTCGTGATCTCCAGTTTAAATATTTGAATCCCCTTTAATCCAGATATTCGTCTCATATAGCTATCACTCATGCTTATATAGGAGTTTCTCTCTAGACCTATACGCGTTCATCATCTCTCGGGTATCTCTCGTGCTACTTGTATGTCGAGAATGATCCTTATCTTCGTAACACACTGACGGTACTCTCTCCCTCGACCTTCATCACTCTATCTCTCTCTAAGTATATCTCGCTCCCTGCTATGTGTCTCTAACTATGATTCTCCATGTGAAATATCTTTCTCTCACACGAAAACAAACTTCGTCTCCCGGGGTCTCATTCTCTCTACTATTCCCCGGTGTTCCACTCGCACACCCCCTCTGTCGTGGATTTGTCACGGCAGATGTCCTAGTTTGAGGGCTTGTCGTGAGGCCAACACAATTAGGTAGTAGCCTGAATAGGGTTGATCAGGATAAGAGATGTGTGTAGATCGTCTAAGCGGATTAGCACACGAGACAAGATTTAGACAGCTTCGGGCCCCGGGAAACATCATCCGTAATAACCCTACATGTTGTTTGTGGCTAGGTCTTATTCAATATGGTCATGAGGGAGTTGTTGTATAAGTCGGCTCTCCTCTAGTTGTATCTAGCCCTCAAGATTATGTATCTCCTTTTTGGGGTGCCCTGCCCCTCCTTATATAAGTTGGAGGGGCGGGTTACATGTGGAGTCCTACTAGGATTAGGACTAGTCTATCTTCTAATACAAGCCGGATACAAGTCCGGATCTTGATTCCTTGTAAGGGAATACTCCTCATGCCTTTTCTCTTAAGCCGGCCTTCCAGGCCTTGGGCCTTGTCATCCATCTGAAACACGTTCCAGGTCACCAATGAATCACCACTCTTCGGGCGGTTTACCAATGGAACACCAAGTCCCAGCCGGGTCATATCTCCGGCCGGGTCATACTGCGGGGTATATCCCTGACATTAGCCCTCAGTTTAATTTGGATTTATACATGTTAAACTGATCCTGGTCATCCTTAAGTACTTGCCATTTCCTTCTTATGGAAAGTCCGGGTCAATATACCAACTTGAGTTAGCCTTCAATGCTCTGACTTAACGAAAATATTGGTCTTGAAATATTCAACTGATATTCAGCCGGCTTAAAGATGTAGATCTTGCTGATTTATGATTGCCAAAATTGTCGGTTTATGAATAGATGATGTCGGGTCATGATTGTTGCTGACACCGGGTCATGTAATTTGTTTTCCTGAGCTATCCAAGCCAAAACTGAGAATATGATACCTGGTTTGTTTCAAAGAACGGAGAACTCGAAGATGTTCCTCCATTATATTCATATCACCTGTAGGCCCCAAGTCTTAAGAGGAGAACATAGTGATAGCTTAAGACTTGCTTTAATATAAAGGCTGCAAATTGGAGAAATCTGGGTTGTTCATGTAAGTCGGCAATCACAAACTGCACATTTTGAACTTCCCATGTGTAGCCCCCAAATGTCGGGTCATTATGCAATAATGAGCAGGGACTTTGTAAATATGATCATGTAGACTTGAGCAGCAACGTGTAGCCCCCAAGGGCCAGCTCAGTAAGATAATACTGAGTTGGGACTTTATGTATACTTCATTGAAAATAACATCAAATGATGTAGCTCCCAAGTTTCGGGTTACCTTTGACAAGAGCAATTAGTAGCCCCCAAGGGTCGGCTCATCACAATGTGACGGGTCGGGTCTTCAATAAGGCAAGTTAAGAAATGACCTTGCATTAGCCCCCAAGTGTCATGGTGCATGTTTCCAGCGACATGGGACTTCCATATTTGATATAATCATGATTTGAATAATGTAGTCCCCAAGTGTCGGGTCGTGTGCCTGCAGAGACTCGGGACTATTCCTTCCAATGTAAAATAAATCATATCTATTGATAACGAAATAATAACCATTGCGCCGAAGCGACTTTGAAAACCTCAATCATAATACTGGTTATTGACAACCATAATAAAAATCCAGCCATGTTGGCTATTCAAGATTTGAATAATATAATCCGGTAGGAGAACCTCAATCATTCAATATTATAATGAAAATCCAGCCAAGTTTGGCTATTAAAGATTTGAATACCTTGTCTGTTGACAAGTAAATCTAGAGTTAAATACCCGGCGGCTCTTGGCCGATGGCGACTTAGTACACATCAATTGTAATCCGGGGATTTTTGTAACCCGATAGCTTATAGCCTTTGTGAAAATCAATAATTGATAACCCTTTTGAACCACCAATTTCAATTTTTGATGATGGGCTTGAACTTAATCATTTATATAAGTCATAGTTCTGCAAATCCTCACAGAGTTTAAACAACATATGCCCTGGCGACTTAACGTCAAAAGCCAGGGCGGGTAACAACCCAAACATAATATAGTCTTATGCAATTATGGAAAAGACTAGCATTAAGGCCATTCAAGCCTAAACATACTGGCAACTTAAAGTCAAAAACTAGGGCTAGTTATCAAACCTCGCATATTCATATAACCACAAAACATACATGTAGGATTGATTTATACTGCCGGCTTACATTGCCATACTAAGTGAAGGTAACAATCAAATGATTTATAAACGCATGATCCAATGGCGCAATTCGAAATATACTGGCGACTTAACGTCCAAAGCCAGGGCGGTTTATCAAAACCATAATATTCATACCATTATTGAAAGACATACTTGTAGATTAATACCATGGTGATGCCTTGATAATTATAATACGGGGCCAATATCAACCCGGAATCATGAAATATCATCATTTTGATTGCTCAAGGCAAAATATCCTAGCGACTTAAAGTCTATTATCAGGGCGGGTCATCAAACCCAAAGATGCTCAATGATGAGCCATATAATCAAGGCTACATGGCCTGTGAAATCAGTTGATACCTCCGGCTTACAATGCCATATGCAGCAAGGGTAACATCCCAAATACTTAGAGTGAAAATCTCCAGGAACATAATCAAAGCACACTGGCGACTTATCGTCCATAGCCATGCCGGGTTATCCAAACTCTGGATATACTCAAATATGACTCATGAGGATTAAGGCTACATAGCCTGAATCAATTTTAAACCATATACCAATATGGTACACAGATATGAACCCAAACAATGTTCAAAACAAATAGCAAATCAGGTAAAAACAAGGCCTTCATAGGCTGCCAAGCCTAAATATCAAGTGTTGTTCAAGGGCCGCACAAGCACTGATTTAATCCTTTATTCAAAACTGTAAGCTGGGCCTCACATTACCAATCGCCGTTTTAACTTTGACAAGTTCAAGGTCTTTATAAGATTGACTGTCAAGAGTACGGCGAGTCGTTCCAGGATTACCTGGGCGGAGTGGCAGACATACAAAGGCAGGATAACCCGGATTTTTGGTGAATACACCTGGCGTCCAAGCCGATCAAAAGGATAAATATAGCTATGTTCATTGAACAGGAAGCCCCCAAGTGACCTTTAACAATCCATCAAGGCAAGTTACCTATGTTTTAACTACACATTATAACAAGTTCTTTTTGGTAACAATTCAACTTGGGTAGAAAACCCCCAAGTTATTTGCAATCAAGGCATACAAGCCAGATTAGTAGGGTAGTCATAGCTATGCTCAATGAGCAGGAAGCCCCCAAGTAATTTTTAACCAGGCGTGCAAGCCTGGATCAAGAGGGTAATCACAGCTATGCTCAGTGAACAAGAAGGCCCCAAGTGACCATAATAAGATAAGCCCATAAGGCCGGATACCCATGTTTGAACCGCGCATCATGGCAGCAAGTTCTCTTTGGCAACCTTTAATTTTTCTTAGAACTCGAACTTGCGAGAGATGAATTCTTTTTGAACCAGAATTTTAAAATGGATATTGAGAGTGTCAAAGCTTTGTGGGAGACAAATTTCTCTTGAGCCGGATTTTGAACCAGAATCCATTTTTTAAGGCAGAAACTTTTTAACGACCTTTAATTTTTCACCAATACAGCAGTATCCTCCGGGGCCGGGTTAATTTTCCCTCCAATGTCTCGGAGTTCTTGAATTCACTGAAATCGGCCAATTCTGCCGAGTCATGTCATTATAGCCCCTGAGTCTCAAAACGACTTGAGGAGCTGGCTTGAGATTCTTCATACTTGGTCGTGATATAAACCGGCATATAGTTGAACAGCGGAACGCTGAAATTTTATGTAAACCAGAGGCTTGAGGCGCGTAGACAATCCTCGCAATACTCAATGCATATTCCTGGCATAAATCATTTAACAAACTCCATAACATGACAGTCACTTTTAAAGTAGACGATTGTCCTGCACCAAAAATATTACAAGCCGGAGTACTTGTTCTTTTAAAGAAATTAATATGTAATATAAAGATACACCAGATGGATTTCACCTGATATGTTAGGCCAGAAATTATCTGCCACGGAGTTGATGATCACTATGGTGAACCTGAAATCAATCACAGGCAAGTCGGTCGCGGGAGCAGGCAGATGAGCCGGCCGTGACGTTGTAAGCCGGCGTAGCCGGGCGAGTCAATCACAGGCACAGTCCCGACGAGTTGATGTGAATCGAGCTGTGCAGGCGGCGGCTTGCGCACACCCGTTCAACAGCAAGCGGGCGCAGACGCCGGTGCATGATGACGCTAACACACACTCCATAGGCACGGCATAACTCCACCTTTATAATAAATCATTATCCTTCACAAAATATAGTGTGGACTGGAGTAATTGTTTCCTTGATGAAAACAATATATGCTAATAAAATAGATTTAGATGGATATCACCTCATGTCTTTGAATGACTGATGATCTGTACAGAGAATTCTTCCACAGAGTAGCGGTAGTGCTCCGCAATGCTTTTTTTAGACAGCCAACGCATCTTCGTATGACGGCCAACACAGATCGCTGGGACTCGTGCTCCGGTTGAGTTGGCAGAGTTGCCTTCAAAGAAATTATGCATGCATGCACTTCCTTTCCATGTGAATGCTCTAATGGAAAGAGACTTGTATTTGACTAGTATTGTTTTTGTTTGGTTCTCCAAACGGCAATGACAGAAGCCAGATTAACAATGATAATACTGATCTCTTTTGTTGTCAATCTCCATGCTGGTGAGGATAGAAGCACGGATTCAATGCCACAACACTCCAGGATGTAGGTTCTGCTTATGTGTTCTACCACACGCAGCTTGTCTCTGTTTGCTTCTACAACGAATCACTTTTAACCACCGGTCTGCACCGGCATCTATAGAAGAAATATCCAGATCGCTTGCAGCGGCGTACAGGAACTTCCTCAACTTGGTTACTTCCACAATCCATGTGTCCACATAAATTTTTGTTGTCTTTTTTATTCTTCAGCGGCGTACAGGTCGTTCTATGGCAGAGGAGGAACGTAGCCAGGGAGGCTCAGAGATGCGAGACCGCAGCAGAGGCGGGGACCGTAGTGGCGACACCCGCGGCAGTAGCCACCGGGCGTGAAGGATGGAGGCCACTGGTCGGCGACTTGAAATAGGGTCGGCTTGTGGCAAGGCTGCGGCGGCTCAAGGCGGAGCCAAGGCGAGGATAGAGAACCGACGCGGGCGACTTGGCAGGCGAGCGGTTCAGCTTTGAAGACGGCCGGCAGAGACGGCAGCATTCCGCGATTCAACGATGTGGCTCGGATGGCCATAGCAGAAGCGGAGGCAAGCAGGCCCGCGGGGGTAGCTCCAGCAATTCAGAGCAACGATGGAGCGAGGCGGGTCACACGGATATGTCTTGCGCTCCTTAGGTATGAGAAGCTATGACTATTCCTCTGAAATATCTCTTTTTCACACACAAACACAAACTCTGTCTCCCAGGATCTCATACCTCTCCACCATTCTCTTGTATGTCGCTCACACACACTCTCTCTCCCTAGAGATATCTCGTGTTCCCTAATATGTCTCTCTAGCTATTAGTCTCGTTGTGAAATATCTTTCTCTCTCGCAGACACAAAACTCCGTCTCTCGGGATCTCATTTCTCTCTGATATTTGTTTGTATGTGACTCACATGCACCCTCTCTCTATCTCTCTCACCCACACACATAACTCATCCTTCTGATCCACTCGACTCTTATCTCTAACACACACACTAGCTTGCATATTTATCTTTCTATTTATCTGTTTCTCCATCAACCTTCATTCTCGCCCTCACTCTTCTATTACGCACACTGTATATGTTTCTATCTACATGCAGTCATGTGCCCTCTTTTTATCTTTCTCTCACACACACATAACTTCACCCTCTAAACCACTCGGCGGTCATCTCCAACACTCAAACTAGCTGATGTCCCTCTAGCTAGCACCTCTATCTCTCTATCTATCTGTAGTTTCTCTGCCAACATTTATTTCTCGCACGCACTCTTGCTTCCTATCACGCACACTATATCTATCTCTTCATACATGCATCTATAGGTTGATCTCTTTTGCACAATCATTGTGTCTCGCTCACTCTGCTCACCATAGATGCACACTCTAACCCACGCCACTATCTCTTAAAGACAAAATCACATGCTCAATTATCGGGCCTTCTTCCCTGCACTCTCACATGCATGCATATTGTCATACCGATCCGTCTCTCCCATGTCGTTGATCTTATGACTTATGTCTTCTTTCTTTTATCTCGATCATGTGCTTGTGCACACACACACACACACACACACACATCCCATGCATACATGTATACCTCACGCACGTGCACGTTCAAGGTCTCCTATGTCTCCATACGTAGTTAATTACCCTCAGCCCTAACCGCACATCGAATCATTCTCTTCTTGTGTGCACATAACTTCCGCCTGGATGTGTAAAACACACACTCACACTTAACAATCTCATTCTAGCTACCCCACCTCTCCCACTCTTCCCCTATATCCTCGAAACCAATAAGACCATCCCTTCGTTTAATTCCCGCCTACATGCACCATCGATATATAGTAGTCTTCCTCGGTGTCTCTCGAACAAACACGTTCTCTCGATGTGGACTCCTCTCACGCGCTCACGCCTTATCTTCTCTCTCTACGTGCCTTTTCTCTCTCACACCCCCTCGTTGGTGGCCTCTGCTATACACATCACCTCTACTGATGAAGCCACACACACTTAAATTACTATCACCACAGAAGACTCCGCTTCACACACACACACACACACACACACACACACACACCCACCCACCCATCCACACAAACACACACACTAAGACTCCATCTCACACACAAATGCTCTAGGCAGAGCATTTGCTCCTAGCACCCTTCGTCCAACCTTACCCGTATCATAAACAATCACCTTAATTTACTTGTATAACATGGAAAAATTCCACTTTACTTTAGTAGTTAGCAAACTTCTCATAATTATATAATGCAAATCACGAGCAGGAAGTGACATTTTTTTACACAACCACGTTAACATGGCCACGTAAATCACTAGCTAAAGTGTAATACCATTATACTTATATCCCGATGCAAAAGGTTGAGTACATGTCCGAAGAGTAGAGTCGCACACACGCACTCTGTCTCTCAGAATCACACACACAACAGTTACGTTATGCCCCCTTAAGTAGACCCGTATGTTACAATTTGTGAACCCGCGGGTACATGTGATGGTGCACATTTATTTAAGCCGGACGGCGAACCCAAACAATAGCTGCATTCATTCCCCTCCCGCCGCCTCTTCTCTGGTCGCCGTCGTCCGATAGCCATGGCACGACGGATGGTAACGACATACGCCATAGTCCCGCCGGAGCGGCGCTTTAATCTAGAGGCGGCGCGAAGCCCAAGTGGCAGCCGCCCTGCCTCGAGAGTCCGGACTAGCAGGAGCCGGACGAGGAGGCGTTGGAGGTGGAGAAGCACGCGGAGCCGGAGGAGGAGAACGACGACGTGAGCCGGAACAGGAGGACGACAACGCGGGTGAAGCGGAGCCAGAGGAGGAGGAGGATTTCCATTATACTCAGACTTAAAGTGCTTTAAGTTGCACGCCGCATTTATTTCATAGAGATAGGAGAAAGGAAATTTTAGTGGTCATGCATGCATATTTTTGTGCTAGCACTCCTATATAAGGGTTGACCGGTCGCTTCCCACGGACGTGCACGAGTAGTGGAAGAGGAAGGAGAAGGGAAGCGGGCTATGGAGTAACATTTTTACCACAATTTCTTAGGAAACTGAGTGGAATAATTGAGTAGTTTTGCAAACTACCAGTACTACACATGAAACAGTTCAAAACCAATTCCACCACCACGCCCGCGTCTGACCGCCCTGGCCGACCCAACCCCCCTCCCTTGCCGGCGCGTGCTTCCCGCGTGAAACGGTCAGCGTCGCCCGTGAGTGTCAGTGCCGCATTAATGCTCGGCCATTGCGGAGGCGACCTCTCACTGGCACCGGCTTTGAAGCAACGGGATGACCGAGAGAGCGCCGCTTCTCGGTGCACGCGACTACTCCGCGTCAAGTTTGGCCATAGTTTGGATGAGTCTCCATCATGGGGAGCCACACTAGCTATGATGATATGGACTCTTGTTGCCCACAGTTATGGATCGTTCCATCTATGAAGAACACGTGGGTCTGGAACTATGAGACGGACATGTACCCAGGAGTGGAAATATGAACCTGAGTAATGTAGCATAGTAAGTGAAGTAGAAAGGCATAAATAGTATGAACACGCATGGCATATAGGCATTTGTCTCTTACTACCACTAAATGTTGTACGTGCAATGCACGGTGATGTTATGATGTACGTGCCTAAGTACTCTACTACTACTATATTAATTGGAGGCGCATATTAGGTTTTATAGTTGTTTACATGTAAGCCCCGAGATCTTCCAACTAGACGTGTCTTTCTCTCCGGGTCGCACTTTGTATCATTCATACCACTAGTACTACTACGTGTGTTCTCCAACCTAGAAGTGGAAGAAGTGGAGATGCTCTAACACGCTGTTTGTGACAGCCTGGATTTTTCCTTCTCTCTTTTTCCGGACTTGGTTTTGCCTTTGCCTTGGATTTGAGTTTTTGGAATCAATTCAAATGGACTTGTCACTTGGGCATGCCCTTGACTTTCACCCAAGTGACCTACCTACTTCTCCCTCAATTTTAGTTCTCTGAAAAATCCTCAAAATAATCAATTGAATATTTTTCATAAAAGAAAAATATTCATTTTCCCTTTTCAAACTCATTTCAGAAACTAGTACTCCAAAGCAACACCTATTTTTATTGCTCCAAAACTTCTAAAATAATTCCTGAATATTCTTTGAACCATGGACCACCTTCCCAAGCAAAAATATTGCATGACTGTTTGTAATATTTTTGCCATAGAAAATAATCTCTCTTCTGGCCCAAAATTGTACTTTGTACAACAAGTGCATTTTTCCTTGATCCTTTGGCCCTGAATTTTCTTCAGCCTCTTCACCCTCCTAAGTAACCCTTAACCCCCGGAGATCAGCCCTAATGGCCATCTAGAAGCTAGCCAAACTTGGTGACCAAGTTCCTGGTCAGAAACTTGCCAAGTTGGTAGCATCTCATCTGGTCGCCCTGGCGATGAGTCCTTAGCTCCCCTAGACTAAACCCTGCATGGACTTTAGCCTAGACATGGTTTGGACGCACGTGGGTGCCGTTTTGACCATGCCAGGGCGGTGACCGCGTGAAGATACGGGGTCTGGCACGCGCTCGATGCGCTCTGAGTCGCGCCAACGCCTCTGTTAGGCACGTGCTCGAGCCAGAGCTCGCCGACGACTGCCGCACCGCGCCACCAGCCCCGACTCTTCACCCTTGACCCCTCGCTGGTGCTCACCGACGTCGGAGATGCCGCAACAAGCACGGGCATGTCGTGGCCAAAAGGCACAGTGCGCTCGTGCCCTTGTCCTCTTATCCCCTTGCCTCCTGTGCTCGTCTGCGAGCGTGGACAGCTCCCGCCTTCGCGGTGAACCCTTGCCCCCTCTCACTGGCGCCTTTCGTCACCATTCGCCGGCTTCTAGAGCACTCTGGCGGCGGCATCTAACCCCATCTCTCTCCAGCTATATATAGAGCCCCCCTCCTCGATCCCAAGCCTCGCACCACTCCTCACAACCACCACGACCACGTAGGAGCACCTTAGCCTGATAGGGCAGGCCTCTGGCCGTCGCCCCCGACCAGAGATTGCCGGTGACCTCCGAGCCCAGTCACCTTGCTCAAGTGCCCCTCGAGCTCAACCTACCTCTCGGGCGCGGCATTGGGGTTCCTCTGGTGTCGCCTGGACGCTGCTGAGCCTCCGGAGCCGCCTCCCGATGTCGCCTTCTTACTCTCGAGCAAGTCCCGTCCGCCACCGCCACTGCGACCTCAGTTGCGAGCAGCTCCGGCCATCCCACGGCAAGCCACGGGTATGGGCAGGTGCACCATGAACCCCTCTCGATTCCTATCCCTCTGGTTCAGCCCCAAACCCACTCATCGCCGCCGTAAGCTCCGGCAGAGCGCCGCTGCGCTCTGATCTCTCCCTCCCTCTCTCTCTCCTGATGGGTGGGGCCCAGCGTCAGCCTCACCACTCGCGCCCGGCGAGTGCAGTGGGCGTAATCCCTCTTTACGCCATCGACGTCACCCCCCCCCCCAGATTTTCTGAATTATTCAAATTTAATCAGATTTTGACCAAAACTTTGACCAACCTTAGCTCCTAGCCTATAAGTCCAAATGAGTTGATTCTTTTTTGCATTGTGTTTGTTTCAGAAAGCTCTAGCAACACACCAAATGGTGGAATTTTTCTTGCTGCCTAGAATTTCTGGTAATTTTCAGAATGGTTTTTGATATGTTGTTTTGCGGTTTTAAAATATTTTCAGAAGAAGGAACTTGCCTTGAAGACAACTAGGAGGAGTGTGACCCTCCTCTGCACTAAGGCAAGCCACACCAGCATTTGGATGGTGTCATTTCAATATCTATGATTTTTCTACTTGAATATGATTTATTAGATGCATTTTAAAAAATTGTTAAATACATATGATTGCTTGCTAGTTATTTTGTCATGCTTGAAATGCTTGCTTAAGTTACTGGTTGAATGCATGGACTAGTTTTGTTCAGTAGAATAAATTTTAATTTAGTTATATTGCTATGATAAATAATGATAGTTCTCTTGCTAGTGATATTTTCACATAAATTATGAGTTAATCAAAATATTGCATGATAATAAAACTAGAGGTAGAACCAGTAAAGTTTAATCATGAGTAGTGCAACAACGTTATGTTGATAAGTTTGATCCGTGCATGGGAGTTGCATGATTTGCATATCGAGTAGTTGCATGATCACCGCATCGTATGACTAGGTAGTTTACATTTTTATTCAAGTTAAACCTGTTAATAATGTCCAACTTGAATATGATGTTGATCAAGTCATGGTGCCACTGAATCGGGTTTTCTCAGTGCGACCACATTTACCTTGTGGGAGGTCTTGATTCGATCCTTTGTTGTGCCTCTCGCCGGTGCCTCCAAACGAGGGAAGGTTCTGGGCGTGCATACCCTGGCCCGGTAAGCAGACATAGCCTTGTGTGCCCGTTTGTTTTTTGGTACCTTGTCCCCGTTTGGGACCGTTTTAGCCACGACGGTGGCCGTTGGTGTCTTTGGTAAACACAGGGCCACCCAGGACATCGCCCTGAGAGGGCGTTTGTCGGTGTGGCCGGGAGAGTGTCATGACAAGGGGAGGGTTTCATCGAAATGTCGTTGGTCCACCCGAATGGGAGGGTGAGTCATGGATTCCATGGTGTGGGTAAAGTGTGTTGCCTCTGCAGAGTGTATTAAATCTATCGATAGCCATGTCCTCGGTTATGGGCACAACTCGGAAGTAAGAAACACCATGGATCAACTTTTATAGTTAATCTTACACACTAAATAACTGTTGATGGCACTGATGAATCTGTAGATCATGAGGTGATCATGAGTGATTGGTTTCAGTTGTGACCCGAGTATGATCACCGTTTGGTTACGAGGTAACCCGTCTGGTAAGCGAGTCTGTGGGACTCGGTGCATACTTTGGTTTCACTGCATTAGTGGTATTGCTTGCATTACATTAACCTGATTAATGGTCATGATATTGTTTGTCATTATGCTTATGTTTTTTGTGAGCTTGCAAGTACATTCAATGTACTGACCTGGCGTGTCATGCCAGTTTTCAGGCAAGTCGTTTCGCATCGGAGAGCTTCCCGCGTCTAGGCCGTGTCCATGTCGGTGTCCCTGTGCTATGGAGTTCCACTTCGTCGTTCTTCCACTGCCGCGTAGTTCGTGCTATCGAGGCCTCTTTATGTTCATTAAATAATGTGCATACTGTTCAGTCGCACCGTGCGTGCCGCTTGGCCTCTTATCTTGATGTAATATCAGACTCGTGTAATCCTCTAGCATCAATAAAGTGGTTGTTTCTGTACCATGTTGTTTGTTGCCAGAAGACTTGATCTCTGGGCTGGCAATGCAAGGTAAACCAGTTGCTCTGAGCCGGGGTGCCACAACGCTTGGTATCAGAGATGCGCTGATTGTAGGACACGCTAGACCGTTAGTGCGTTAGTGGAACGGTAAATAGTTTCGTCTAAGTGCCGGTAGTCATAGAAATTGGTTGCTGCATTGTATGTATGGTTATCTGTTGTTATTACTAACCGTTTGATGGTTGTGAGTGTAGATGGCTCTAGTTCCGATCTTGTACCATCCTGTGCCAGCTCCGTACAAATCGCCGCACCTGCTTCAGAACATGTGGCGACGACTCTATCCAGAGGGTGCTGATCCATAGTATAAGGTGTATCGAGAGCATCTGGCCAGAGCATTGTACGAGCATTACGCTGAGGTCACTCTACACCACAGTTCCCCTTCCGACGCTTACACTCATTCTACTAAGGGTGTTCTCGCTTCTACGCTGTCCTAGGTGGTCCAGTTTGCTGCAATCGGAGCTCTTGTCGACTTGCGCTACAACGAGGTTCGCATGCACACCCACCCAGGTTTCTTTTACTACCCATCTCTGCACGAGAATGGGCGTATCCGCTTTCTTTTGATTAATCTGGAGTGCGGTCGTCCTACTAGCCACCTTTCCCGTTATATCACTGCCAGTTATCTTCTGAACTACGAGTTAGCTTGGGAGCTAGCCCACGCTCGGACAGCTCTTGCCACTGCTCATAATAGGAACCCTCTCCCTACTGTCGGTTTCACTCCATACGTTCCTCCAGTTTCTGCCACCACTCAGAGTACCACTATTCCCTTGGTAGTAACCCCTCGTAGTGCTCCTGCTGCATGGGCTTCTCTTGTCGCTACTCCTGTAGATCATATGCTTAGATCCCATCCCGCGCCTGCCCCTGAGGGAGAGTCCTCGAGGCAGCGCCGTCGCGTCTCTCTTAACCCGGAGGTCACCACTATCAGTTCAGGATCTGGGTCCGGCTCAGGAGAGGAGCCCGCAGCAGCGCCATCCGAGCAGTAGATAGCTAGAGTATCCTGTCGGCATGAGTATGATGTATGGATGTAGACGCACGTGTTATGATTCTTAGTTTCATGTATGAGGGTAGTGACCCTGTCAGGATGTTTAAACTCTTATGTTGAGTCTATGTATAATTATGTCGGAACTTTCTTTTTATTTGCCTTGGTTTCTTTCGCTGTTTTCTTCTGGATTTGTCACTTGCTTTCCCCGCATTTTTGGATATTTCTCATCGCGGTTGCTTTGCATTGGGAAAATAAATAATAGGATGCTGCGGGGAGGTAGCAGCAACCAAGCTTGTCAGCATGTCCCTGTTCGTCGCTCTGCAAGGCAGGCAGGACAATCCCCCGAGCCGTATCAGCCACCTCCGCCTCCACCGCCACATCCTCCTTTACTGAGCAAATCATGTGAATGTTTGAAGAAAGTAGGAACAATGATCTGATGGAACTACTGAAAAGTGTGCAAGTTATGGTTGGGCAGAATGGACATCAGAATGGTCATTACTCCAAGCTATCAGATTTCTAGCGAACCAAGCCTCCCTTTATCAATGCATTATCTTGAAGGAGCTGCCGCGATATGGTGGGATAATGCTAAGGCCATGTGGCCCGCAGACGAGGAAATTACTTGGACCAAATTCAAGGATCATTTCTGCAAGTATCATATTCCCTCCAGAGTTATGAAGATCAAGCAGCGCGAATTCCTCTGTCTCACTCAGGGAAGCATGTCAGTCAATGCGTACCTGAATAAATTCAACCATTTGGCTCGCTATTCACTCTATGATGTGGCCACCGAAGAATGGAAGGTCGACAGATTTCTTGGAGGACTGAATCAGGATCTCAGGTGCACTCTCAGCATGTTTGATTTTCTGGACTTCGAAACTTTGGTGAATAAGGCCCTTATCGCAGAAAGGGAACACAAGCTCATGCACGATAGCAGGCCAGTTAATAATGACCACAAGCGCAAATTTGAGCCTAAGAGGGATATGCAACCCGTGCAGAAGGCTCGTACGTGGCAACAGACTCAGGTTGAGTACAAACCCAACTGGCAGCAAAATGTCAACAAGACCACCCCTCAAGTCAAAAATATCGTGACCAGCCTGGTACGTTAAGATTGCCAGCGCAACAATTCCTGTTTCAGTTGTGGGCAAACCAGACATTATGCCAGACAGTGTCCCAAGAACGGCAAGCCAACAGCTCCATTCCGTCCTCATGTCAACTATATGGAGCCATATTCCGGCCCGAGTGCCATCCAAGGGAAAATCCATCATATCTCTGCCGATGAAGCCCAAGAGGACCCGGAAGTCGTCATTGGTATGTTTCCTATTAATAACATACCTGCCATAATTTATTTGACTCTGGAGCTTCCCACTCTTTTATTTCACGGAGTTTTGCTGCCCAAAACAAATTTCCTTGCTTGATTTTGGGAAAACATATGCTGGTACAATCCCAGGGATCCTTGCTCAGAAGCAATCTGGTCTGCCGTAATCTGGAAATTGATATCAAGGGAGTCAAGTTTCCCACGTCTCTGATAATCATCGACTCCGACAAATTGGATACTATTCTGGGAATGAATTGGTTGACCCAATACCAAGTATGCATCAACTGTGCGACCAGAGAAGTTACCATGCCAAATCAGGAGGGTCGCACCGCAAGCTTTTATGCCCGCAAAAGCATACCCAAGAAGGATATGGTTTTCACCGCCGTGGCTAAAGAGGTGGAATTGATTCTGGTGGTCAGTGAGTATCCCGATGTATTTCCTGAGGAATTACCAGGAATGCCGCCAGACAGAGAACTGGAGTTTGCAATTGACTTGGTGCGTGGAACCGATACACAAGAAATATTATCAGATGCCTTCATCAGAATTTGTGGAATTAAAGAAACAAATAGATGAAATGTTGTAGAAGGGATACATCCGCCCAAGCTCTTCATCATGGGGATCACCCGCGATATTCGTTGATAAAAAGGATGGCAGTCTTCGAATGTGCGTAGACTACCGACAGCTGAATGACGTCACCATCAAAAATAAGTATCTGCTACCAAGGATTCATGATTTGTTTGATCAACTCAGTGGGGCCAAAGTATTCTCCAAAATTGATCTGAGGACCGGATATCATCAACTCAAAATCAATAAGGAAGATATTCCCAAGACCGCGTTCACCACTCGGTATGGTCTCTATGAGTATATTGTTATGTCATTCGGCCTCACCAACGCCCCAGCCTTCTTCATGCATATGATGAATAAGGTGTTTATGGACTTCTTGGACAAATTTGTGGTGGTGTTCATTGATGACATCCTCATTTACTCAAAAGGCAAAGATGAACACAAGGACCACCTCCGAGCAGTTTTGCAGAGGCTCCGCGATCATCAGCTTTATGCCAAGTTCGGCAAATGTGAGTTTTGGCTCAAGAAAGTTGGATTTTTAGGACATATTCTCTCGGCAGAAGGAATAGCCATGGATCCAAGCAAAGTAAAAGATGTGCTTGATTGGTCCGCACCCACGACAGTCTCAGAAATCCGAAGTTTCCTTGGACTAGCCGGATATTATCACCGTTTTATTAAAGGATTCTCCAAGATTGCCAAGCCCATGATAGAGCTCCTAAAGAAGGATAATAAGTTTGAATGGACTGAGGACTGCGAACGGAGTTTCATGGAGTTAAAACTAGATTGACGTCATCACCAGTATTGACTCTTCCCGACATCTACTGCAGTTTTGATGTCTAATATGACGCCTCCAGAAAAGGTCTTGTATGCGTGCTTATGCAAGATGGCAAGGTTGTGGCTTATGCATCCTGACAACTACGGCCACACGAGGGAAATTATCCCACTCATGATTTGGAATTGGCTGTGGTGGTGCACGTTTTGAAGATTTGGCGACACTATCTTATTGGAAAGAGGTGCCAGATATTTACCGACCACAAGAGTCTCAAGTATATATTCACTCAGCCCGGTTTGAACCTTCGTCAATGAAGATGGCTTGAGTTAGTTAAGGATTACGACCTCGATATAAATTATCACCCGGGCAAAGCTAATGTGGTTGCTGACGCTCTTAGCCGCAAACCGGCCAACCTGAATGCTCTAATGGAATCTTTGCCTCCTAAGCTTTATGAGAAAATTGCCTGGCTTAATTTGGTAATCGTGGATGCCAGTCTTGCCAGTATATTGGAAGTTTCTCCTACCCTCAAAGATGAAATTCGCAGCATGATACGTCTCCAACGTATCTATAATTTTTCATTGTTCCATGCTATTATATATTCTATTTTGGATGTTTAATGGTCTTTATTATACACTTTTATATTACTTTTGGGACTAACCTATTAACCCAAGGCCCAGTGCAAATTGTTGTTTTTTTTGCCTATTTCAGTGTTTCGCAGAAAAGGAATATCAAACGGAGTCCAAACGGAATGAAACCTTCGGGAGAGTTATTTTTGGAACAAACGTGATGTAGGGGGCTTGGAGTGGACGTCAAGAAATCAACGAGGAGGCCACGAGGAAGGGAGGCATGCCGGCCCCCCTGGGTGCGGCCCCACCCTCGTGGGCCCCTCGTAGCTCCATCGACCTACTTCTTCCTCCTATATACATATCCACATACCCCGAAAACATCCAGGAGCACCACGAAACCCTATTTCCACCGCCGCAACCTTTTGTACGCATGAGATCCCATCTTGGGGCCTTTTCCGGCACTCCGCCGGAGGGGGAATCAATCACGGAGGGCTTGTACATCAACACCATAGCCTCTCCGATGATGTGTGAGTAGTTTACCTCAGACCTTGGGGTCCATAGTTATTAGCTAGACGGCTTCTTTTCTCTCTTTAGATCTCAATACAAAGTTCTCCTCGATTCTCTTGGAGATCTATTCGATGTAACTCTTTTTTGCGGTGTGTTTGTCGAGATTCGATGAATTGTGGGTTTATGATCAAGATTATCTATGAACAATATTTGAATCTCCTCTAAATTCCTTTATGTATGATTGGTTATCTTTGCAAGTATCTTTGAATTATCAGTTTGGTTTGGCCTACTAGATTGATCTTTCTTGCAATGGGAGAAGTGCTTAACTTTGGGTTCAATCATGCGGTGCTCGATCCCAGTGACAGAAGGGGAAACGACATGTATTGTATTGTTTCCATCGAGGATAAAAAGATGGGGTTTATATCATATTGCTTGAGTTTATCCCTCTACATCATGTCATCTTGCCTAATGCGTTACTCTGTTCTTATGAACTTAATACTCTAGATGCATGCTGGATAGCGGTCGATTTGTGGAGTAATAGTAGTAGATGCAGGCAAGAGTCGGTCTACTTGTTGTGGATGTGATGCCTATATACATTGTCATGCCTAGGTATTCTCATAACTATGCACTTTTCTATCAATTGCTCGACGGTAATTTGTTCACCCACCGTAATACTTATGCTATCTTGAGAGAAGCCACTGGTGAAACCTATGCCCCCCGGGTCTATTTTCCATCATATAGGTTTCCAATCTATTTTTACTTTGCAATCTTTACTATCAATCTTTATCATAAAAATACCAAAAATATTATCTTATCATCTCTATCAGATCTCACTTTTGCAAGTGGCCGTGAAGGGATTGACAACCCCTTTATCGCGTTGGTTGCAAGGATCTTATTTGTTTGTGTAGGTACGAGGGACTTGCGTGTGGCCTCCTACTGGATTGATACCTTGGTTCTCAAAACCGAGGGAAATACTTACGCTACTTTGCTGCATCACGCTTTCCTCTTCAAGGGAAAACCAACGCATGCTCAAGATGTAGCACAACGCTCAAGCCAATGACAAATCATTGCAATTATATGCCAAGCATATGCAAGAAGGGCAGACACATGATTTCTCTAGAGATCATCATGGTACGCTAAGATTTCTAGGAAGGATTTGCGTACCCAGCCAAGAAGGACTGAGGAAGAAAATATTAACAGAAGCACATGAATCGCCGTACTCAATTCACCCAGATGGCACTAAAATGTACGAAGACCTTCGTCAGGTATTCTGGTGGAATGGAATGAAAAACGCCATCGCTTACTTTGTGCTTTGTTGTGATATATGCAACAAGGTCAAGGCGGAACAGCAAAAACCCGCTGGACTCCTTCAACCTTTACCCGTATCACAATGGAAATGGGACGATGTCTGCACGGATTTCACAACCGGTTTACCAAGGACTCACCGAGGAAATGACGCAATATGGGTCATAGTGGACACCTTAACGAAGGTGGCACATTTTTTCCCATCCGGTCCACCTACCATGTCGATCAACTTGCACAATTGTATGTGTCCCGAATCGTTAGTCTGCATGGTGTGCCAAAGACTATCACTTCGGATAGAGGATCTCTCTTCACTTCAGCATTTTGGTCCCAACTACATCAAGCTTGGGGACTGCTATGAAATACATCACGGTTTATCATCCCCAAACAAATGGACAAACTGAGAGAGTAAACCAAATACTCGAAGATATGCTCCGAGCATGTGCATTGGCCCAAGGGCCCAAGTGGGAAGACTGTGTGCCATACGCCGAGTTTTCCTACAACAACAGTTTCCAGACCAACTTAAAGATGTCACCCTTTGAATCTCTGTATGGCCGTAAGTGCCACACTCCACTGAACTAGTCTCAAACCGGAGACAACTGTATTTTTGGGACGGAATTGATGATCGAATCTGAGAAGCAAGTCAAGGAAATCCGTGACAGACTACAGTTGGCCAAATCTCGACAGAAGAGTTATTATGACCACTACAAAAAAATACACTTCCGTGATGATACGTGTTTGTCACAGTAGGTCACGTTTTCTATCATGCATGTACATCCATGACAAATTTATGACAGAATCAAGATAGTCATACCTGTGCTGTCGTAGAAGTGTTCCATGACATTACCAAAATTATCATCACGGAAGTGTCCACTTCCATGACGATAGATCGCGCGTCACAGAAGTGCTTTCGTCAAGGGTGACCGACACGTGGCATCCACCGTAACGGAACAACTTTAAGCTATCGGGTCCGGTTCTGGATCCGATAACCCGTTAACAGCCCCGACCAATGGGGATTTTCCACGTGTAAAATCATCATTGGCTGGACGAAACACGTGTCGGCTCACCGTTGGGACAGATGGCATCCACTCATTGGACCCAAAGCGCCTATGATATGTCGACACGTGGCACGGCCCAATAGAGGCCCATTCTTGTGAAAAGGCCGACCCGTTTGACTTGGTCAAAAGGTGGCGGGCCGGCCCACGGCAAGCCTGTTAACGACTTGTTCGCATATAGCCAATTTACAGCCCGCTAACCTAGGGCCCGTTTACGGCCAATCCGAATTAGGCCCAGTAGCGTCACCTGGGCCGTCCAATATAATTCCAATCCATTTTAACTTCTGGCACATGTATGGCCCATGATGTCTTTGGCCCATATGAGGCCCTTAGTAACCCTCAGCCCATTAACGGCCCCTTGTAAAACTGGCCCGTAATGAATAGTGTATCACTTTATACCCATTAAAAGCCCATTATTCCGTTGGGCCGTTTCCAGCCCATGTTATCTTTCGGTCTTCTCAGGGCCCATTTATTCTTGGGCTCATTTCCGGCATTCGTTTACTTTCGGCCCATTACTGTCATTTTCTGCTTGTGGGCCAAATACAGTTCGTGGTTACAGTCGGCCCGTTTGTGGCCCATTAATACGTTGGGCCATTTTCATAGCGTCATCAAATATGGCCTATTAGCGACGGCCCGTTATGGTCGGCCCATGAACGGACAATTTCAACTCTAGCCCATTTACGGCCATAATGTGGTCTATTATTGGCCCATGTTTGGCCAACCAATCATACGGCCCGTAGAAGGCCCATTGATGATACGATCCGTAGAAGGCCCATTCTGTCTACGCCCTGTAGAAGGCCCAGTCTTTCTACGGCCCTTAGAAGTCCCATTGTTTCTACGGCCCGTAGGAGGCCCATGTTAACTACAGTAAATATGTAGCCCATTGTTAATGTGGCCTAGTTTAAAAAAATAGGTTATTCCGGCCATTAGCAAACTGCGGAAAAAGAACTGCACTGACTAACATAAAACAAATAAACAAGACAATAGAAATAAATAAGCAAGCAACTTACGCTAGGCTATCACGGCTATTAAACATATTACATCCACTGGGCATCAAAGTTCGCCACAAGTGCAAATATAGGGAACAAAGCAGCATATAAACGCCGCAGCAAGACAAGTCCAGAACTGAAACCACTTCAGAAGATCTCAAGAAACAATATCACAGGTACCCATAATCTTTGGCAAGATGCTTAGCAAGCTTATTAACTTTCTCTTGTTTGGCGCTTAAATCCTCCAGCACTTGCTGTTCCACCAGAAAGTAAGCATCTGAATTCTGCAGGGACTTCCTCAGTCCTTCGGCTTCCTGTCGCATAACATCTGATCGATGCCTTTCAACTTGAAGTTGATACTCAAGAAGCCAAACTGATTCAGGCAGCGAGTTTGAAGAGTTGGTGCCAGCAGTAGTAGCCAGTAACTCGAACACTACATCAAGACAGGACTTTGGGGTTGTCTCAGTGTCTTCAATATAGTTTTTATCAGCTTTCTTGGAGAACAACAGGGATGTCTCACTATCTTGAACCTGATCTGCGTTACTTCCTTTACCATTGCATAACGGGGTACTCTTCTCCAATATTTTATCCGTGTTCTAAAGGAGAAACAAAGAAACACATCACAAGTTTACAATGTAGTATATGAACACTACTAGGGAAAAGCCTATACACAGAATCTTAGCAGCAGCGCGGCTCAAAAAGGAGCGCTGCTGTTAATTAGTAGTAGCGCGTGTGCTGGAAACTCGCTGCTGACATGTTTTTAGCAGTAGCGTGCTATGTCTAAACCGCTCTACTACAAATATCGACCGGCGGTGTCCCCCCAACTCCATTTAGCAGCAGCGCGGTGCCGCGAGCCACGCTACTGCTATGGATGTAGTAGTAGCGTGCTTTTTCTGAGGTCGCTGCTGCTAAATTTCAAATACCCACACCTTTTGGTCCCCGTTAGCGATGGCGCTTGTTGCCCAAAGCGCTGCTGCTACTTCCTTAGCAGCAGCAGATTTTAGCTCCCGCCATCGCTAATCCGCACCAACCCACCACCTTTTCCCCACCGTCCCTCCCCTCCCCTCCTCTCTTCCCTTTCCCCTACCTCCCACATGCTCCCCTCTCACTCTTCTTCTTCCTCAATACTTCTCCCCATTACTCTCCCTCTTCTATCTACCTTTCTCTCTTCATTACTCCTACCTAACTACACCACCTCCATAAATGCATCTCCTTTCTCTTTTCCTTTCCCTCCACTAGTTGAAGTTGTCTCCTCCCAAATTAGGTAGCTAGGTAGATGTAGGATTTAGTTAAGTGACCTATTTGCCCCTAACTAGATCTATCTTTGTCAAGAAGAGCTTTGTGCACTTTTGATCTCCCTACAACATCATCTCCACCATGTGCTCGATCTCGAGATAGAGGTGATTAAAATTTCATGCTTTTGAGTGTGGCATGTTTATGGAAATTGTGTGTGTGGCATGAGTTGATTCCAAATTGTGCTTTTGAGTTGCCCATGTTTTGCCGAAATGTTGATTTATTTCCGTTTCGGCGAATTTCAGGCAAACTCTAGATCCATATATGTCTTATTTTTAGGGAAGGTCATGCCGAATTTTTGTATGACTATGATGCATGCATGCATTTTTATAATAAATTTGTTTTATTATTATCGTGCAGACGTTCATGATGGTCAGTGGAACGATGGTGGATAGGTGGTTGCGGTCGGCGGTGCAGGACATGAAAGAAAATAACCTGACAGAGGTTTTATGTCCGTGTCGAAAATGCAAAGGAATAGTTTGGCTCGACCCCTATGACGATGGTCGTATCGAAGCGCACCTGCTCATGACTGGTTTCATGGATGGCTATACTCGATGGATAACTGGAGATGAGGATGACGATGTTGAGGATGCCGACGGGGCAGGCAATGATGACACGGGACAAGACGAAGAGATGATTGATAATGGCGGCGGGGAAGAGGCCGGACATGGCGGTGGAGAAGGGGCCGGACATGGCGGAGGAGAAGGGGCCGGACATGGCGGTGGAGAGAACGACATGGACTCCATGCAGCAGAGTTCGTCGGTACTAAGTTCAATCGTGCGGGACCCTCATGTTCAAGAATTGCTTCGGAAGGAGACGAGTACTGAGAGAGCTGCTTCTAGAGAGGAGGCTAAGCTGGAGCAACTGGTGGTAGACTCGAACACTCCATTGTATGATGGTTGTAATCCTGAGGTGACCCGCTTGAGTTTCACGCTCCAACTCCACGAAGACGAAGGCTAAAAACAAATGGACCGACACTAGCCTCGATGAGCATCTCAAGTACCTAAAGGATGTTCTTCCCGCGGGTAATCTATGTCCTACTAGTGTTGATGACGCCAAGAAGATCGTGTGCCCTTTTGATCTGCCACATGTTAGATACCATGCATGCATCAACGATTGCATAATTTATCGGAAGGAGCACGCGGAAAAAACAAGTTGTCCGGTGTGCAATGCTTCTCGATACAAGAAGGCCGGGAAGAAATGTCCCCAGAAAGTTGTATGGTACTTACCGATCACTCCCCGTCTCCAGAGGTATTTTGTAGATCCCAAGGAAGCAAAGCTATTGCGCTGGCACGCGGAGAGGAAGAAGCCCGACGATGGAGATGATCCGAAGCTGAGACACGTGAAGGATGGAAGCTAGTGGAGAGCGTTGAACAGCTTCTATCGGTATTTTTTAATGTGATCCAAGGAACATCGTGCTCGGCGCGTGTACCGATGGCATGAATCTGTTTGGCAACCAGAACACCAACCATAGCTCATGGCCCGTGTTTGTATGGATGTACAACCTCCCCCTGGTTGTGCATGAAATCAAAGTACATTCACATGAGCATGCTTATTCAAGGGCCGAAACAACCAGGAAATAATATTAATTTGTATTTGGGGCTACTTCAACATGAGGAGTTAGACACATTATGGAAAACACTGGCCAAGACATGGGACGCCAGCAAAGGCGAGTATTTCAACATGAGAGCCGCGCTGACCACGACAAAGGTACGACTATCTCGATTCACGGATATGTGGCAGGCCAGGTGTGCCATGGATATTGCGGATGCACGGTGCATGGATGATCTGACGTCTCGGCAGCTAACGCCAAGGAAAGATGGCGGTCTGGGAAAATCGTGTACATGGGGCATCGAAGATGGCTTGAACAGACGACCCGTGGAGAAACCGTGGAGATCTATTCAATGGTCACGCCGAGCATCGAGGACCTCCATGTAAGCGGAGCGGTGCCAAAATCGATGAGCTGTTGAAAACTGGAAGGAGTGTCTGCGCCGGGAAGACGATGAGAAAGGCGCCGGAGCCGCTGCTGAAGGTATGGAAGACGAGGTCTGTGTTCTGGGACTTGGAGTACTGGCAAAAACTCGATACACCTCATTGCCTTGATCAAATGCATATCTGTAAGAATGTCCTTGAGAGCTTCATCTTAACACTGATGAACATGCCGGATAAGACCAAGGATGGGCCGAAGGCAAGAAAAGACTTGCAAGATTTGAAAATCAGGGAAGGTCTGCACATGCCGCCCCGTAAAATGTCAGACGAGACAGAGACGGAGACAGAGGCACGGGAGAAGAAGGGCAAGAAAATAAAGAAAGAGGATTATTGCCCCCCTTCTTGCTTCACCTTAAGTCAGGCTGAGATCAATCAATTCTTCAAGTGCCTTACCGGAGTCAAGTTAGTTCCGATTACTGTGGCAAGATAAGCAGATATCTAGACACATACAAGAAAAGGTTCAGCGGGATGAAGTCTCATGACTATCATGTGATGATGACGCAGATACTACATGTTGCCCTTAGAGGGATAATGGACAAGCACGTCCGTGACACGCTTATTGGTCTCTGCAACTTTTTCGACTTCATCTCTCGAAAGTCGATCAGTGTGAAGCAGCTCCGAAGGCTACAGAAAGAGATTGTTGTGATACTGAATGAGCTTGAGATGTACTTCCCACCCGCGTTCTTTGACGTGATGGTGCATTTGTGTGTCCATATTGTGGATGACATAATAGACCTGGGGCCGTCATTCCTGCACAACATGATGTCGTTTGAGAGGATGAACATCATAGTATTCGTTCGTAACATGTCCCGTCCGGATGGAAGCATCGTCCAGGGCTATTGGACACAAGAGTGCATCTCTTTCTGTGAGAATTTTCTATATGGCGCAGACCAGCCGCCTGGTGTTAGTGTTGGTTTGCCCGTTAACAAGCACGATGGGAGGCTCGAAGGCGATGGTCACTACAACGGTCGTAGGGAATTGCACGTGGCATACTCAAATCGACGCAGCGACTTTGACAGAGCAAACTTGGTAGTGCTACAACACCTAGACGAGGTAGATCCTTTCGTGGCAATACACAAAGAAATTATCGCAAAGAAGTATCGTGACCGGGGTATCTTTGAATGACGCCGAAGTTACTAGAGAGCACAACTCCACTTTCCTGCATTGGTTCAAAGAGCATATTATTGCTAATCCCCCGGAGGAGGGCTCTAAGGAAGGATTGCTCATATACGCCTTAGCACATGGCCCCTCGCCCAACCTCGTAACCTATCAGGCATATGATATCAACGGATAAACGTTCTACACGGAGGCCAAAGATATGGACAGTGATGATCAGAACTCAGGGGAGACGATGGAATGCATGACCGGCAGCGACAACGGCACAGCTAAACGATTTTATGGAAGGGTCGAGGAGATCTGGGAGCTTGACTACTCTGGACTACACAACACGACGATGTTCCGTGTCAGATGGGCTAAGAATGTCGAAAGAGAAAACCGGATTTTCACTACCATGACTATACCCGACGCCAAGAGCGCTACCGTGAACGCCGTCATAAAAAACGAGCCATGGGTACACGCTAAGCACGTGACAGAATGCTTCTTCATAACCGACCCATGCAATCCCCATCGTGTTGTCGTCAGGAGAGGCAAAAGGAACATCATTGGAATGGATGGAGTCGCCAACGAGGAAGACTATGATCACTACGGCAACCCAATGAGGGAAGATGGCGATGATGATGAATTATACGTCCAAAGAAGAATCAATACTACATTACCTAAGAAAAATCATACTCCATGGAAAAGGCAAAGTCACAGTGAGGGGCTCAATTATTCTTCGACGAACAAGAAGGGAAAGAAGCTGACTCAAAAACGAAAACGTCAGCGCTGAGGAACCGTATGTTATCGGTCAAATGATGTAACATATATATATATATATATATATATATATATGTTCCTATTTTGTATACACATGACTTAGCCATGCATTATTATGCATGGGTCCAATGATGTAATATATATGTTCCTATTTTGCATACATATTTAACCGTCAAATGATGCAATATATATCGCCCTCCCTTCGTTCACTGCTCTGGAGAAATAAAAGTGGGAGAAAATAAAGGAAAAGAAAAAGGAAAACTGGCAGTAGCGAAGGTAGTAGCAGTGCATTTTGTTTAAACTGCTACAGCTACTGAAGGTAGTAGTAGCGCATTTCATATAAACCGCTACAGCTACTGAAGGTAGTAGCAGCGCCTTTTTTCCAAACGCGTTGCTGCTACGTCCACTTAACCCAAAATTCTCACTATCTCTGCTTCATCCCGCCTTTCCCCCCAAATCCCCACTCTCTTCCCCGTGGCTTCGCCCGACCCAGCTTGGCGCCTTCGACCCCGGCCCTCGCCCCCGACCCCGGCGCCGGTGCTCGCCCCCGACCCCGGCGCTCGCCCCCGACCCGTCGGCCCTCACCTTCCTCCTCTGCTTCCTCCCCTCCTAACCTCGGCCGTCGTCGGGCCTGCCTCCTCACCCATGCACCCTCTGTAACCCCCCCCTCTCTCTGCTAGGGTTCTTCGGTTAATTTACTTAGGTTTTAGTTAGGGCAGTATGTTAATTAGGTTATCTATTTAGTTATGAATTTAGCTAGGTTTCAAAATTAGCTGAATTTATATGTAAATTTGAACTGGACATGTGATATGTGGATATGTCATGTTTTGGACATGTCATGTTTGGAAAATTATCCGAGTGGCCTATGTTACACCGGAATGTTGATTCATTTCTGTTCCGGTGAATTTCAGGCGCTCGATATATCCATTTTTTTTAGCAAAGGTCATGCCGAAATTTCCCGTGAATAAAGGCATGATTTGTGCTACATAGTTGGCATATCGAGTGCTGGCACATAGATTTCTTTTTTATGTCATTTCTCATTTAGTCATACTCTTAGAAATAAATGAGGACACTTAATCATAGGAAACATGTCGAACAATGAAGAAACTGGGCCTTCTGACCAAGATGTAGACGAGATGGATTATGAGGGTGAACAAGAGTACCTCGACTATTTGACTGCTAAGCAAGGTTTGCAGGTCGGCCTCGATGATGGTACTCACGCCGACATCGACACCGACGGCGCCGGCACCGATGGCGGCGCCGAGACCGGTGGGGAAGGTACCGGCCCTGATGCCGCTACCGAAAAGAGGAAGCATAAGAAGCAGAGGATACGAAAACCTAACAAACTAGGGATTGGACAACTTGGGATCACAAAGATGGCACCTGGCAAGTTTGAGCCGTTAGAGCCGAAAGAACCTCGCAAGTGCTATGGGAACCAAGTAGGATGCATCCTACGGGAATGCGCGAGCATCAACGCATTTATGACTTAAGGAGTAAAGAACATTTGACGCAGTTGCTCCTAACGAAGTTGCACAATAGATTCAAGTTCCCCGACCGGGATGGTAACATAGAACAACCGTGGGATGATCCGAAGATGAAAAAGTTTAACAATCACGCCATGGGCATGTTCAGCAATGATTTGGCCTCCTGGAAAGGGAGGGTGAAACGAGCTATTGAGGCTGATGAACCCCTGTCCAAGATTCTGGAGGAAAATCCGACACTTACGGAAGAGGAGTTCGAAAAGTTCAAGGACACTTGCGCTACCGAGGCAGCCGAGGCTAAGGCATCGAAATATAAGAGCCTTCAGCAAAGGAAAACGGGGAAGCATCGCCTCGGAAGCCGTGGCTACCTCGGTAAAAGGCCCATATGGGATAAGGAGGACGCGAAACGTGAAGCTGCGGGTCTCCCAGACCCCTTCGCGAAGTTCACCAACCCCTTGGAGTGTGATTTCATCAGGGCCCGCTACAAGTGGGACAAGGAGAAAAAGGTTTTTTACACGGACAAGATCACGAGGAAATTGATTAGACTACTGGAGAAGCAACACCAGCTTGCCGCCAAAAGCCCTACTTCTCCGATGAGGCCCAAGTGGGACACCCCTCTGAATCGGGCCTTGAACGAACTTAAGGGGCTCCCTTTGGGCCAGCGGCCGCAATATGGTCATGTGCACGGTGCTGGAGACAGCGCCACGTGGAAGGTGTTTTACAACGAGGTCCCGGAGGCCAAGAAGCAGAAAAAGAAGTTTAGCCAGGAGGACATCGACGCGAAGGTGAAGCTTGCGGTCGATAAAAAAGCAGCTGAGGATGCGAAAAAAGCAGCCGAGGACAAATATGAGTTGCTACAAAGACGATCAATGCAGCTATAATCGCGCTGCAGAAATGATTTCGCTACTAACTTGGTTCCGATTATCATCAATCGGACGAAGGAAAATCCAGACAAGACGGTACATGATTTCCCGTTGCCCGGTTTCGGGAGCAACTCCATGAATAACAACATCATCGCACCATCACTTGCTCACGCATAATCGGGCCTCCTCTCGCAGCCGCTCCCGCTCATAGCAGCCCGTCCTCAGTCTCAGGCACGCTAGGTGGGCCTTCGTCTTTGGCTGAGCTCGATGCCGTCACGGTAATTACATGTCGCACCAACATATATATATATAATATTCCATTTTTTGCCTTTCGGTTGTTTTACGCCACAGACATATGTGTTTGTAGGTGAAAGAAACCTCGTGCACCATACTCTACTTGATCAAAGGCCAGAAGGTGGATGTGGGAAAGGGGATGATAATGGACCCCTCGCAAACCACGTTCCACAACCAGCCGATCCCCGTTGGGCACTTCAGGATTAGCTTGACCAGTGTGAAATCGGGGCACGAGGATTTGCCTCCTCCAAGACAAAGCATGTGGGAGCGGACGGCGAGACCCCGCTTGGATTGAAGCTGCAAGGGTTGGGTGCTGCTATGGCGAAGAATCTTATTAAATGCGAGCCGGCCGAGCGCACTAATAACCACACAACAAGCATGTGCGGAGACCACCACCCCGCCTACGCAATTACCCGGCTCATGTAGTGCCGGTGAGAGCGGCGGAGGACATGATGAAGGGGTGCAATAATCTTGGCTGATGTAATTTCTCCTGTAGAGAATGTAGAATGGATGATGAGGCGGAGGTCGACCCTATGGATTTCCTCAATACAAACGCTGTATGACTGTGACATAGATATGATGAGTCAACCATATGATGAATCGGGCTATCAGCTTGCTAATGAGGATATGGATGATATGCCCGGCAGGGTCGTAGCGAGGATTGCAAAAGTCTCTCTTCATGAAATCCTCACAGGACACGCTCAAGATTCCGCCTCAACACAGGCTCAACTAGCCGGCGCGAGGGTCGTGACAAGATTTAGCCCGGGAACACTGGGCAGGGGTTAAGGAAGGGTCTGGAAGGTGTGCCCAAGAAAAAGGAGAGGAAAAGATCGGGGAATATAACTGCCTCCAAACAAGCCAGAGCACATAGCAGCCAGACGATGCATTCTGAAGAGCGTGTACCCGTGGAAGGTGCGGTCATGTTCCATCTCACGGGCGATCTGATGCTACTGCCGAAACCGCTGGAGGCACTATCAGGGGATCTCAGGAGACTGCACGACCATGTGCTGTCGACTGAGAAAAGCCTACTAGCCTCAAAGGATCCAGGATATCCGACATACGCGGCTCGTGTGCATGAGGGGAAGTGCTACGTCTAGACACGGCCCACGAAGGTGTTCTTCCTGAGGTTTGACCATATCTTTGAGATGTTTCTAACATGGCGGCTCGATTTTACAATAGTCCGCCTTTTTGCGCTACATATGAGCTCCGTCATGAAGAGTGAAGAAGTCTCGCAAATAAGTGTGGCGGATCCGTACTACATGCATGAGTCTTTCTTGAGTCTTGGCGACTTTGAGCGTGAAACTGCTCGGGAGTACCTCCAAAACTTCATGGTACAGAATAAGGACTGGGAAATTGTCCTCGTGCCTTATTGTCGGGGAGGCTGATCGGACCCACGAACACGTATGGGACCGGCGGACCGATCCCCTTTCGGTTCGGTGGGGGGCGGAGGTCGCACGAAGAGCAGATCGAGGCGAAGCACACGAGCAGTTTACCCAGCTTCGGAGCTCTCCGGAGAGATGATACTCCTACTGCTGCTTGTCTGATTGTATTGTGTTCTTGCTAGGGAGCACTAAGAGCTACAAGACCTAGCATGAGTGTTCTTTGGTTTCCTCGGAATCGAACCTCTTCTACGTTGCACATGGGCCTCCTTTTATATGCTCAAGGGGTCTACGACAGGTGGCAACGTAGACAAGGGAAAAAACGTAAAAGGACTCGTGGTTGGTACAACTACTTGTACATTGTATTCTACCTAACCCTGACGGCAGGGGACAAAAGCATTAAATGCCCGTCTATGTCGCCTAAACAGTGCAACAGGGACCGTCAGGGGCGCCACCGCTCGCCACAATTGCAATCTTGTCCGCCACATTACCGCACCGCTGGCCGCCTGACCTCTTGACACGCTTGGCGCTGGAATGGTCCCATGACGACACGTTGGTGGATGAGCTGGAGCGGAGATAAAGAGTGGTTGCCTGCCGCGGCAAGCGCCTTGCCGCGGCTGAATCCTTGTCGCATCCGGAAGCTTGTCGCTCTCCGGGCCTTCCTGGCAAGCTCCTCTTGCCGAGGTCTTGTCTTCTATGTGCCTTGAGTGGCCTTCCCGGCAAGCTCCTCTTGCCGGGGCATCGTCTCCTTGGCTTAAATATTTTGTTCTTGAATGGCTCCAAAGGAACCACGGAGGACCTTGGCGGTCACCAGGCAAGGCTTGCAGCTGGTGCTGAATCGCCTGTGCACGAAGTTCGGGATACTAGGGTACCCCTACTCTAGTACACCGACAGGAGCCCCTGGGCCTGGGCCATACACGGTGTCGAGCGCTGTTGGGCCAGGCCCAAAACAGTGCACGGGCAAGCGCGGCCTAGGTCACGCCGTAACCTGTTCCGGACCCACCATGTCCCCCACGATCAGCACGCGTCGAACGCGGCGTCGTGGGAGAGATCGTGGGGGTTTCTTTATTCAGAAAAGCGGAACGTCTGCCCCCCTCTCCCTCCTTATAAACAGGGGAAACAGGGGCAGGTCGCCCCCCTCGCCATTTGATGTCTAATCTCGAAAACCACCGCCGCTCCCCCCTTCTTCTCTAGTCTGAAGAGAGCAGCGCTCACTTCATCGCCACCAGCGCCATCAACGCCGTCGGTCTCCTCCACCGCCTCCGCCATGGCTCAAAGCCGATAAGGGAAGGGCGTGAAGTCGGCCGAGGCGCAGCGGCTCGTGGTGCCGCGAAGGAGCGTCTTCCCCCACTTCGCCGCAAGGGAGCCGAGGGAGAACTACTATCTCTTCGGTCGACGGAGACACGAGCACATCCACAAGACGAAGGTACTCCCAGCCGCTGCTTCGGAACTAGCCCCAACTGGGTACCCTTTCTTCGCACTGTTCTTCCATTGCGGGCTCTGCCCGCCCTTCTCTGAATTTTTCTGCGATATCATGAACACCTACGGACTTCGCCTCCTTGACTTCACCCCCAATGCCGTCCTGACCATGGCAGTTTTCGCACACCTTTGCGAAAACTTTGTCGGAGTTCACCCAAACGTAGCCCTCTTCCGCCACTTCTTCATGCCCCGAGTCGAGAGAGGAGAGCCACTTGCCGGAGGGATTGCTTGGATCTCGAGGATCGGCAAGAAGGAAGCCTATCTGGAAGGAGAGCTTCGCAGCAAGTGGGAGGAGTGGAGGGCCGATTGGTGTTGGATCGTTGAGGAGAACCCGCGGCCCTTCACTGCCCAGCGCCAAACTCCAATAGTGAGCAGCAACGATTGGAGCAGCTTGGCGCCGGACGATGCTAGATTGAAGATTGCCGTCACCCGGATCCTGCGCCTCAGGCTTGCCGGACTCACTGTAGGCGCTGTTGGGCGCAGATTTCTTTCGCCGCCGCATAGCCCCTTTGCAGTAGAGGAGGAGACCTGCATGGGAGTTCCAAAATGCGGCAGATATCATGAGGCTGCGCCCGGGCCTCAACTTCAATTTCACCGTCTTGGAGTTGGATGCAATGCTCCTGGAGCTGTTCAAGCACGATGTCGATCACCCCGAATGGTTTAGGTTGCCGAGGGGAGTCATCCCATTGTGCAAAAATTCTTCGCTCGACCGCATCCGTGCAATGATGCCGTTAGCGATTCAAGATGGGATTGTTCCAACCTGGCAAGAGCCTGCAGACGACGTTGTGCGGCAGTTCTTCGACAGCTTGGAAGAAGTGCTGATCCGCCCCGACAAGCAGAAGAGGCTCACCCGCGACACCACTGACGACGAGATGCAGCGCATTGCCACCAGGTTGGAGGAGGCGGCAGCAGCTGCTGCTGCTGGCGAATTTGGGTTCACTGTGGAGGAGGCAGAGGCAGCAGAGGCGGCAAGCCTTGTCGAGCGAAGGGAGTTTGTCGGCGAGGAGGAGCTTGCCAAACCGAAGCCGAGTCGAGCGAACCGGCCGAGGGCGCCTCCTCCTCACCATCTAGTAGCTTGCCGCAAGCGGACCTCCCAGCCCCACTGAGAAGGCGTCTTCGCAAGGCTGGAGACGAAACGGGGCGGCAGACGGGCCAACAGCTGTCATGGCACAAGGCCCATCATGCGGCAAGCACCATTGCCGCGGGAGCACCTCACGCCGCTGCAGCAACTGGGGCGGGGCCCTCCCAGGCCACCGCTGCTATCCCCGCCAAGCGGTCAAGGGAACCCACTCCTCCGCCTCGTCGTACCGGAGGCGAGCCAGAATTTGACCTTTCCGCGCTCAGCTCCGACGAGGAAGAAGAAGAGTAAGCTTCTGCTTTTACTTGTATTTCTTCAATTTTTGTTGCTTTGTCTTGTATCTGAATTGCTTCATTCTGAACTCTTTCCTTTTCAGGACGCTGGCCCAGAGAGCGTCGAAGAGAGCCAAGACCCCTGTGGTTGTCATCGAGGACGATCCTCCCGCGGCAGCAGGGGGCGCGTCCGAGACCACCTTGTCGGACGCGACAACTCTTCCACAAAGCAGCCCCCAGCACAGCCCCCAGCGTAAGTATATGTTTTTACTGTTTACTGTTGGGCGTGCATGGGTGCCCTTTATTTAATGATATATGACTGTTGGTTTGTGTAGGAGCAGAGCAGCCCCACCAGGAGTGCCCGGAAGTCGCTCCCGACGTGCCATCTGCGTCGACTACACCGCCAAGGGAGGATCCCCCGGCAAGGGAGCTTTCTCCGGCAAGGGAGGCTTCTCCGACAAGGGAAGCTTCTCCGACAAGGGGCAGTTCTCCGGCAATGGATAGCGCCAGCGACCCTCCGGTGGTTGAGACCGCGGCCGCAGATCCCATTGTAAGTGCATCTAGTGCCCCTTAGTGATTTTGGTGTATTGAAGACTTATAGGTTAAGAAACTAATGTGTTTGTGAGTATACACAGGTCTATAAGTCTATGAGGAGTTTGATATTTACAGAGAAAGTCGACCCCTAAAAATGAAGTTCTTCAACTGAAGACTTTGATATTCTGAAGACTTTCTGAAGACTTTGAAAGTGAAGAAATTGGTGTGACCTTGAAGACTTGGTATTCGTTTGAGGAACATGAAGCGTGAAGACTTTTGTTTTCGTAGTTTCATTTTCACTTTCTTGAGTCATAGGAAACACCGTACTGTTAAAGGGGGTCGAGGAAATACTAAGGAAAAATTTCCATGTGATGCTCAACTCAAAATCCTACATCTACCAATCCCTTCGAGTGAAGCCTTTGGAAATCTCATACAGTTCAGTCAATTTCTTCAAAGGATGTAGACGAAGTTCTTCCGCTCACGAGGAATTTGTTCTGACCGAGGAGTTAGGAATTCGCCAAAGGCGGATTGCCTACAGTGAGGATCATGATAGCCCCGAGGAATTTGATATTCAAATTTCGACCGTTCTTGTCTTCTTGACTGTCCCAAAATATCTTATCCACCTAACGGTCATATCATTGAAGGGCATTTATGTCTTATCATGTCGGGCTGCTCCCTAGGCTATAAATAGCCGCCCCCTACAACCACTAGCTGGTTGGCTTCTCCGAGAGAACTTGACACTTGTCATTTGAGAGCAACCCATCCTCTAAGGACTTTGAGAGAAAATCATCAAGTGAGGAAAAACCCAAAAACCAAACCCCTACAAACCCAAAGTGATTGAGCATCATCAAGAAATTGATCTGCGTGGATCCGACGCTTGTTACCTTTGAAGACTGTGCTTCTTCCAGACGGTTAGGCGTCATGGTCTAGAGCATCCAAGAGGAATTGTGGATCGCCGAGTGACCAAGTCTGTGAAGGTTTGGAAGTCGCTCAAGACTTACCACGAGTGATTGGACGAGGTCTATGTGACCTTAGTTCAAGGAGAATACGGTGAGGACTTGGTGTCCTCGAGCTGCGTGCTTTCGGGCCGACTGGGTGTCCGGGACTGTGTCCTCGAGTTTAAATACTCGGCCGCTCCAACCAGACGTACAACCGAGACAAAGAATTGGAACTGGTCTACCAAATCATTGTCTTCACCAACCTACCTGGTTCTATTTCCTCAACCCTTTCATTTCCTCATTACTGTGTTGAGTGTTCATTCATATCTGTGTTTGAAGACTTTGACTGAAGACTTTCTCAATTTCCTCAGTTCAATTTCTTCAGTCTGTTTGTCTTCATTTTGTGTTATCCTGTGATTACGCTTTCTGTACTCTGTGATTGTCTTCATTTCATCATGATGACTATGCGTGTATTCTGTTATGCTTACTCGAGTACTTATTCCGCTGCAAGTATTTCTTCGCTAAGGAATTTCCTCACCGCAAATTCCTCGATGAAGAATTCATAAAATCGCCTATTCACCCCCTCTAGTCGATATAACGCACTTTCAATTGGTATCGAGCAAGGTACTCCCTTGTTACGTGTGATTTTGGTTTAACCACGGAGTTTTAGTTATGTCGACCGGGTATGATCAAGGTCTCAAAGAGGGTGTCCTACCTTTGATGGGACGGACTACCCCTACTGGAAGAACAAGATGCGAATGCATCTTGAAGCAATTGACAACGATCTCTGGTATGTTGTGGAAAATGGTGTTCCCTCAGTCACACCTTCTCTGAATGCTGCTGATGTGAAGAGATTCAAGCAACTCGATTCTCAAGCGAAGAATATCATATGTGGCCATCTGAGCAAAGGTCAATATGGAAGAGTGAGTGCTTTGGAATCTGCCAAGCTCATCTGGGACAGGCTGTCCAAAGTAAATGAAGGTGTCTCAACTCAGCGTGACTCTCGAGTTTATGTTCTTCGGAATCTCTTCAACCGCTTCAAAAGACTCGACAACGAAAATGTTCAACAAACGTTCGATCGCCTCACTGACATCTCAAATGAGCTTCAAGCACTTGGCGCCATCGACATCACCGACCATGAGGTGGTGAAGAAATTGTTAAGATCGCTTGATTCCTCATTTGATACTCTGGCACTGATGATACAAGAACGAGCTGACTACAAGTCTCTTGATCCTGCCGATATCCTCGAAAGGCTAAATACTCACGAGTTCCAACTTGCTGAAAAGAGAGATCTCTATGGTTCTGCATATGGAAAAACACGTGCCCTGAAGGCCAAGGCTGTGTCCGAATCTGAGTGTGAAGACTCTGGTAGTAGCCTTAGAGATGCTGAAGAATTAGGCCAGGAGCTAGCACTGCTCGTGAAGAAATTCCAGAAATTCTCAAGACGTGGTCGCTTTGGAAAATCCTCAAGAAGCAGTGATTCCTCATCTAGTGACTATAAGAGAAGACTTTGTCACAAATGCAAGAAACCTGGTCACTACATCCAAGATTGTCCTCAGTGGGAAAAGGAATTAAAGAAGAAGAAACATAAGGATTACAGTTCTGATGACGCGAAGAAGAAAAAGAAATCATCGAAATCTTCATCATCAAAATCCTCAAAGCCTTCTTCTCACAAGAAGAGCAGCTCCAAAAAGGCTCGGGCATTCATTGGCAAGGAAATGGACTCAAGCTGAATCGAGGAACATGAGGAAGAGGAGGAGTCTGAAGAATCCGAATCTGGTGTGGCTAGTCTGCGGCTCTTACTCTTTGCTTTTTGTTAGCAAGACCATCTTCAACACTGAAGAAACTAACTCCGCCGACAAGCCTGATGAGGATGATGATGACTACGCTCCCACCTATTGCTTCATGGCAAAAGGAGCCAAGGTACTGAATTTCACCTCCTCTGAATCTAGTGAAAATGAATCTGATGAGGATCTCAAGCCCAGCTACTCTAAACTTGCTAAGATTGCTATAAAACAACAAAGGGCTTTTGAAAAGGTTCAAAACATGCTAGACAAAAGTGATGATATGTTGGGTGAAGAAATGGATCGCACTAAAGCCACGATGAAAATCTTCAGAGACTTCTGCCTAGGCTTGACAGCCTTCAAGGTCATCATAACACTCTCCTATCGATCATGAGAAACTTTCTTATGAATTTCTTCAAAGAAAGCAAGATCTTGAGAAGCTAAGAGTGAGTTATGAAGATCTTCAGAAGGAGCACGATTCACTACTTGCTCAAAAATCAGCGCTTCTCAGGAAGAATTTGTTCCTCCATGCTTAAAGTGCATTGAACGTGAATCGCTAATTCTTCACTGAATGTTCAAATGCTTCAACTGTTACAAATTCTTCACCTGCCTCGGCTATCACTAATTCCTCATCCGAGGACATTGCTAGTATCCTTGACGATGCAGGGCTGAAGGAATTGTACATGACAGGCATGTACAAAAGCCTCAAAGGGCATCGAGACTCTTTGTGATGTGCTTAAAAAGCAGATCCTCAACAGAACCCTAGGAAAGAGGGTATCGCCTTTGAGAGGAAATTAAATGCCGATGGAACATACTGGAAGCCTGAGCAGTATCCCAAAACCTCATGGGTTGCTGCAAAGGGACCTCCAGTTGATCCATCTAACTTATCTGGCTTCACATGCGAATTTCCTCATTCTGCTGATGAGTCATTTGACTCCAATTATAAACTGTTCAAAAATCAGAATGGTGAAGTATTTGCTAGATATGTTGGCACTAACTGCAGGAACGGTTCCACTATGAAGAAAATCTAGGTTCCCAAGAAGTGCCTTGAAAGTCTTCAGGTGAATGTCCTCATGACACCACCTGTGAAGAATAGGAACCCTAGATCAAATTCGTCATATGGACCAAATTCTTCATATGGATCCAAGTCCTCACGTGGACCAAATTCCTCAAAAGGATCAAAGTCCTCACATGATTATCATCGTGCTAACAACTCTGTTTCGCAGGGTAGAGCTAAGGGCTATGAATATGTGCATTATTCTTCAAACCAATATGTTCATAAGTCCTCGAAGAATTTCTCTGCTTATTCATATGCTTACCCTAACCCCTCATATGTGAAACGAAATGGTTTGGCCTCTATGCCACCTTTCTCATATGGTGCTCGCAGAGTGATGAACTCTTTACCACCCCTTCAGATGTGGGTGGTGAAGAAAAAGAACTAATCTCTTCTGTAGGGTCAGGTCTCCAGACGTGCCTTAACGTCTGAAGAATTTCTTTGGGGCCCGACAAAACTGCACTGAAAGGGACGCAGCTACTCATGATGAAATGAACTTTCATTTCACACGTCCTCATACCGCTTATCTGTTAATACCGGTGATGAAATTGGTCGATGAAATTGATATCATATTCTTCAATCGATGAAGTATATGAGATCGTAAGTTGTACTAATTCATCTGCAGGATGATCAACCCAAAGCCACCGAGTGGGTTCTCGATAGTGGATGTACAAATCACATGACCGGTGATAAGAATCTATTGATG
Organism: Aegilops bicornis; assembly: GCA_021605145.1. Lineage (NCBI taxonomy): Eukaryota > Viridiplantae > Streptophyta > Magnoliopsida > Poales > Poaceae > Aegilops > Aegilops bicornis. The sequence continues at coordinate 603,940,694 of CM038672.1, forward strand.
GATGCTCCCTTATCACCGTCACATCTGAAGCATATCATCTTTGCCGACAAAGGCAAAAGTCGGTATTGGGTCTTGGTAAGGTTGCTATCTCTAAGGACATGCACATGGACAAAGTCATGCTTGTTGAGTCCTTAGGATACAACCTCATGTCAGTCTCAATGCTTTGTGATCTTGATATGGTTGTTATCTTTGGCAAGTATCGTGGTGTTGTGATTATGGAAGCTGACAATTCCAAAGTCTTCGAAGGTTTTAGGAGAGGAGACTTGTACATTGTTGACTTTTCCACAGGACCACAACCAGCCATGTGTCTACTTGCAAAAGCTTCAGAAGGCTGGCTATGGCATCGGCGACTTGGTCACGCAGGCATGAGGAATTTGGTACACGCTTGCAAAGAAGAAGCATGTCATTGGCATTGAGAATGTCAAATTCCTCAAGGATCACTTATGCGGAGCCTGTGAAGCTGGAAAAATGACCAAGGCCAAGCATCCAACGAAGACTATCATGACCACTACTCGTCCCTTCGAATTGCTTCACATGGAGCTCTTTGGTCCCAATCACTATTCAGCTGTTGTTAATGATGCATCTCTATATGGCTTTGTTATTGTTGATGATTACTCTCGTTACACATGGGTACACATTGTTACTTACGAAAATCAAGTGCAGGAAGTCTTCAAACGATTTTCCTCGAGGGCTTCAACTAACTTTGGTGTGAAGATCAAGCACATCAGAGTGACAATGGAACTGAGTTCAAGAATTCCGGTCTTGATGACTATCTTGATGAACTTGGTATTACTCATGAATTATCTGCTCCTTATACTCCTCAGCAAAACAGCGTCATGGAGCGCAAGAACAGAACTCTTGTTGAGATGGCTCGCACTATGCTTGATGAATACAAAATGCCTAGTCGTTTCTGGATTGAAGCAATTGACACTGCGTGACACATCATCAACAGAGTATATCTTCACAAATTCATCAAGAAGACTGCCTATGAACTCCTCACTGACAAGAAACCTAATGTAAGTTATTTCAAAGTCTTCGGTGCTAAATGCTGGATTAGAGATCCCCACCACAACTCTAAATTTGCACCGAAAGCACATGAAGGTTTTATGCTTGGTTACGGAAGGACTCGCACACCTCTGAGTCTTCAACATCGCACTTCACAAGATTGTTGACACTGTAGATGTGCTTGGTTCGATGAAACTAATGGCTCGCAAAGAGAGCACCTACCTTACGTGTTAGACGAACCAGCTCACGAGGATTCTATCAGGTTCAAGGCAACCGAGGATGTCATTCCTACTGAAGAAACCGCTGAAGAATTCATTCTCAGACGCTGAAGAACGCCGAAATGATGCACTGAAGATAATCTTTGAAGAAAATGGTGCTGAGTAAAATGTTCAAATTCCTCGACGAAAACCAGCTCATCCTCGCGTTGCAAAAGAAGTGAAATTGGTGAATTTAATCGATGACATTAAAGCGCCAGTCCTCTCACACGCTCAAAAGCTTCACATTTATCTAACTTTTGTGGGCACTATGCTTTTGTCTCTATCACAGAGCCCACTAAGGTAGATGAAGCATTCTGGAGCCAGAGTGGATTCAGGCCATGCAAGAAGAATTACATCGATTCGAGCTCAACAATGTGCAGGAACTGGTCAAACGTCCAGATCCTCGCAAGCATAATATCATTGGCACAAAGTGGATCTACCGCAACAAGCAAGATGAAAATGGTCTTGTGGTGAGGAATAAGGCACGACTAGTAGCTCAAGGCTACACAGGTTGAAGGAATTGATTTCGATGAAACTTTTGCACTTGCCGCTAGACTTGAGTCTATTCGCATATTACTCGCCTATGCTAACCATCACAATATCACTTTATATCAAATGGATGTGAAAAGTGCATTCCTCAATGGTAAGCTTGAGGAAGAAGTATATGTTGGTCAACCCCCAGGTTTTGAAGATCCGAAGAATCCTGACAAAGTCTTCAGACTCAATAAGGCCCTCTATGGTCTCAAGCAAGCCCGTCGGGCTTGGTATGATACATTGAAGGAATTCTTCGTGAAGAATGGCTTCACACCCGGTTCACTCGACCCTACTCTCTTTACTAAATCTTATGATGGTGAACTTTTTGTGTGCCAAATATATGTTGATGATATTATCTTTGGCTGTCTTGACCAACATTATAGTGATGAATTTGCCTATATGATGAGTGAAGAATATCAAATGTCTATGATGGGACAGTTGAAATTCTTCTTAGGTCTTCAAATTCGTCCAACAACACAATGGCATATTCATATCTCGGAGAAATACCTCAAAGATGTCCTGAAGAAATTCGGCATGCAAGATTGCAAAGGTGTCAAAATTCCTATGCCCACAAATGGCCATCTATGCACTGATGAATATGGTATTGACTTCGATCACAAGGTATACCGCTCCATGATTGGTTCTTTATTGTACTTATGTGCATCTAGGCCAGATATAATGGTTAGTGTTTGCATGTGTGCCCGATTTCAAGCTACACCGAAGGAATCACACCATAAGGCTGTGAAGCATATTCTTCGATATCTAGCTCACACACCAACACTAGGATTATGGTATCCCAAGGGCTCTACTTTTGATCTCATTGGATATTACGACTCGACTATGCTTTGGTGATCGTGTGGACCGCAAGTCAACATCTGGTACTTGTCATTTCCTCGGACGATCTTTGGTCTGTTGGTCCTCGAAGAAAGCGAGCTGCGTATCGCTTCATCTCTGCGGAAGCTGAATACATTGCTGCTTTGGCTCGTGTTGTGCTCAATTGCTATGGATGAAGCAAACTCTCAAGGACTACGGCATCAACGTGAAGAATGTGCCTCTCTATTGTGACAATGAGAGTGCCATCGATTACTCACAACCCAGTTCAGCACTCGAAGACAAAGCACATTCAAATTCGTCATCATTTTCTTTGTGATCATGTGTTGAAGGCGACATCTCCATCGAGCACGTGAAGATGAAGAACAGCTAGCTGATATCTTCACTAAGCCCTTGGATGAGAAGAGATTTAGCAAGTTGCGGTGTGAGCTAAATATCTTAGAATCTTCGAACGTTCTTTGAAGAAGACACACATCCTAACACTTATGCAAAATTGATGACTTAGGTGTGCAACACATGAAGAAACGTTTTTCTTCAATCAATGAAGAATAACACTCTTAGTGTGAAGAAATTAATGAAGAATTTGATTCTCGTAACCCTCGACAATTGTAATGCGGTGTCTGAAATCATCATTCTTATACGGTGGGTCACGCCACCACCAAAGTTGAAAATCTTCAATTTGAGTTTTTCCTCGCTTTTGAAATTCTTGAGTTTTTCAAATTCTTCAACTTTGCAAAATCTTCACTTTATTTCCGTCGTCTTTCTTCATTGGCTATATATATATATATATATATATATATATATATATATATATATATATATATATATATATATATGGGTTTATGTCCTCTACAGCATTCACTTATGGCTATTTCTTCAAGTCGCTTTTTCTGCTAGGTGAAAGTGATCGGACCCTTCCCCCTCTATGCTATACTCAACCCAATCCATTCACAAATTCTTCATGTGCGTTCTATTTTGAAACTCGTTCAAAATCTTCATTGTGTCCTTGACAGCTGAAGAAATTGCAACGGAACTTTAAAACTGATCTTATCCAAACCTTCTTTTTTGCCGCTCAAACCGTTCCGCATCCCACGATGCATTATTCTATTCACCCACGATCGTACACGATCTCCATTACACAGTACGTGGGTGACACATGTGGTAAGAAGGGAAATGGTCAGGGGCATGTTCGTCCTAAATCTTCGGGCGATCCGTTTTTCACCGTGTCTATAAATACCCCTCTCCCCTTCCTCACTTCTTTTACTCCGCTCCACCTCTCTCTCTCGCTCGAGCTCCTCAAACCCTAGCGCCGCCGCTACTCCATCGTCGCCGGTGAGGAAAAGCTTCACTGCCTCGACCTCGTTGCCGACGTACTTTCGCGCCCGACCGGAAATCCTCACTCCGCCGCCGCCGTAGCTGTCTTCCTCCGCCAAGTTAGGGCATGGAAGATCTGAACTGACGAACTTCCCAAGCGTTCTTCCTAGTTCGTCGTGTTCTTCACTTCGGGTAATTAAAAGTTACTTTTATTACTCGCTTCGATTCTCAAACCTTCTTGAAAATCTTCAAAGGTGTTTATTCTTCAAATCTTCACACATATGAACACCACAAATCTCTTGATTCGTTTCTCTAAGCAATGATTTTCTTCAAGATTCCTCAATTGTGTGGATCCTCGATCCGCATACAACTACGAACCTAAGACAAAGAACGCTTAGTGAAATTCTTCAAGGCTCATCTGGTCAAAATCCTCAAAACTTGTTCTTTTGAAAAACCTTACGAGAAGCATATGACCTCTTCAAATTCCTCGCAACTATACTCTGTTCACAGGTACACATGTCATTCTTTGAATCACTAGGTTCTCATCAACTTAACTCATTTGGCAGCATTCCTCGAAGAAAACTGCATACTTCTTGAGAGAACTCAATTGTTCAAATTCCTCAAGCGAAGAACATGGCAGACGGTAAGAAGCCACGTAAAGGAGGAAAGAAACACGAGGTTATGACTGCGTTTGAAATCCTCGAGGAAATCTATGCCGACTCACTGCACACCGGATGAAGAAAACAAAAATCAACGCAAGGTGCGATTCGGAAGATTGAACGGAGATGGGCACGGGAATGGAGGGAATACAGATATGTAACTCCTAAGTACATGAAGAAATTCGCTCTTAATCCTCCATGCCCAAGAGCTCCTTTGGCACTGGCCAAGTAGCCGATCCCACAAGCATCAAACGAGGTGAGGACTTTCACGATGAATGGGCTAAACGCCAAGCAAAATTGGCAAAGCAAGCAAAGGAAGCAGTGAAGAAATTCAATGAGGATTCCGCCATTGCCATCGCCATCGAGGTCTCGGTCAAACCGAGGAAATCCATGAAAAAGAAGCCTGCTCATAAGCCAAGTGCTTCACCATCTGCGCCCTCACGGCCAAGTTCCTCAATGACACCCTCCAAGCAAATTCCTCACTGCCGCTTTGCTCCACCAAAGTCCTCAACAGCTCCGTCAAAGTCTTGGCCTGTGCACCTGGCTACATGTCAAAGGACTGCTGGCTTTTCAATTGCCTCAGGCGTTTCTGCAAGTTCCTCAGGAGCTCCCATTTCTTCAACTGGCCCGACTCAGCTGAAGACCAAAGCAACAGCTGGACGAGGTCCAAGGCCTAGCCCAAGGAAGAAACAGGTTGCATTCCATGTGCCTTCTGATGATGAAGCATATGATGATGAACTTGCGGAAATCATCAGAGACCGTCAAGAAAAGGCCGCTAGAGCCAAAGGTACATCTGTGCCCCTGCTGTTGGATCCGAAGAAAATCCTTGACTATATTGATCTCTGGCACAAGGATCCCAATACCCCTATGCCTGACCTTCATCTGACACCTGGATAAAGTCACACGTTGACTCACTTCATCACTGAAGAAAAATGGAAGTTTGAGAAGGCAAGAGAAATCAAAAAGGCTCAATACAGGAAGGAGAAGTTCCTGAAGAAAAACGTTGTCAAGATGACACCTGAGGAGCTACTCAAGGTCCAGACTGAAATACAAGACCTCAGCAAAAACTTCGAATCATATAATGATGATTGGCGAGGAGCCAAGGTCGATTTGTGAACTGACGAAGAAATTCACAAATGTTGCAGCCCGATGCAACATGAAATTCCTCAGTGAAGCCTCATTTCAACCGATTGAAGAACATGCCAAGACCACTGATGACATTCAGCCCATCTTGATGAAAATGCTAGTTCCAGGCTGATGATCCCATTCCAACCATCGAAGAAATTGCGGTGGCACCCACTAGTAGTGCACCAAGAAATCGCTCAAGACAGGGCAACCGTGACTGGGCCATACCAAGAAAGCGAACCACATTCCTCGGCTCCTCCTGCGCCAACTCCAACTCCAATTCTTCCATCTGCCTCTGATGTGAAGAAAACCAAGGCTGCAGAACGAGCTGCTGTGAAGAAGAGGAAAGCATCAGCTGCGTCAGATTCTTCGGCTGCGAAGAAAATGAGACCTATGACCAGCTCCTACGAAAATCCAATTGATGCTTTTCCAATTTCCTCCATACCATCAAAGGACGTTGTTCCTTTTGGAGAAGACTATGAGATCCCAATCGGATCTGATGAAGAACATCATTCTCGCTGCCGAGCAGATTGATGAAGAAATTGAAGTGGACACAATCCCTTCAACCCCAGTCATTTCCTCACCTATGCCTCAGTTCATAGCTGAAGAGGCTGGTGTTGAGGAAATTGAAGATGAAGATGTGGATATTGGATGCACCACACGGGTGATCAATGATGACTTTTGGGAAAGTCAGCATCCCAATACTCCTCTCTTCACCCTGCTCCAACAAATTCCTCAGTCCCCTGCACAAACAGTCCAAATGGACTCTGAAGGAAATCAACCCACTGGTTACGTGCATGAAGAAATTCCAGCCACTAGTCTTGATGAAACTGCTGGCTTGATCCTCGGGCGCATCTGTTGAGGAACAAGAAATTCCTCAGCCTGAAGAACCTGAACTTGCGATTCCTGAGGTGGTGATGCAACTCACTGACACCCCTCTGCCCAAGCAAAAGAACCCGTTTTCAAGCAAGCAAAAATTCAAGGCTGAAGATTTCTTTGCCGAGCACGTGTTCTTCACTGACTATAATCCATATGATTCTGCTCGCATTAGGAAGAGGCGTTTCTGGACTGCCAGCCAAGCCAACTTCTATTCCTCAGTGCTCTTCAACAAGGATAAAATCTTCGATCATGCTCATATTCCTCATGTGGATATGGAGTCGCTGCCAGGCTTTGAGCCAGTCCTCAGTGTTCTTCACGACGCAGGACTTCTAAATTTCTGCACTGATATCTGTGACTGGAATGAAGAACCAATTCTTCAGTTTTATGCAACGCTGCAGATCACCGGAGACGCTGAAGATGTGAACTCATGGGTCTTAGATTGGATGACTGAAAATACTCACTACAAGGCACCAACAACTGAATTGCTTCGTGCCCTACCACTCAGTCCTCCACTTGATGGTGCACGTCGTATCTACGATGAACCAGAGCTTTCAAATCACTATATGCAAGTGCTGATGAAGCCTTTGAAGCCAAGGCAGGCCCCAAGAACCAAATTCCTCGTCAAGGAATTACTATATGTGCCTCGGACTGTCTATCGGATTCTGACGAAGACAATGAGTCCTATCAAAGGCCACGACTCGAACGATGAAGAAGTCGTTGGCATCATGAAGAATATGCTTTTCAACATCATCCATGGCGTTCCCGTCAACTTCCATGATTTCTTCATGAGGACTCTGGCAAACATAGCTATGTCACCTTTTGAGCTGAAGCCTTATCCGCCTTGGATTATGAGATTCATCAGGACAAGGTCTTCACTCAATTACAAGGCTGATACTCTGAACCACTGCAGCTACTTGCCCCCGATTGAAGTCCTCAAACGGACATTTACCTCAGATGATGACAAGGGCAAGGCTACTGCTGTAATCGATGAAGGCATTCGTCCATTGGATGGACAGTTTGTAAGCAAAGCATCCTACTCCACCAATGATGACTCTGCCACACATGACTTTGCCGCAAATACCTCAGTCAAGCACAGTCCTCAAGCTACTGCACCCAGGGTGATGACTGATCGTGAGTTACTCCTCGGTCTTCATCAGAAGGTTGATTGTAATCATAAATGGGTCAAGCGTCAGTTTGGTACTCTTCTTCACAACATGACCTCAACACACAATGCAGTGAAGAAAAACCACTACTACCTCCATGAAACCTTCAAACGCACCTGAGCTGTTCTTTCACATATCTACAGTGAAGAAGAACTGACGTCAATGGGACTCAAGGAAAAATTTGACTGGTGCGCACCTCCTCAAGAAATTCAAGAAGGTCAAAGTTCCTTCCTTGGTGGCCAGCTCCTATTCTTCATCTCGCGACACTGATGAAAATGAAGACTTGGAAGACACCGCGGCTGGTCCTACTTCAACAAACAAGCCCAACAATGCTGGCGCTCCATCTTCAACATGAAATTCTTCAGGAGCGTTAGTCCTCAGTTTCGATCCTTTTGGTCATTCGATGACAAAGGGGGAGAAATTTGAGTTAGTCTTCAAGCAGGTCTAGTTTATTGCCTATATACAGTAATTTATTCTATTAAGTTACAACTCTCGTTCTTCTGAACCTTTTATTGGATCGAGTTGTAATCTTAAACCCGATGGTGCTTTGATACTTTTGATGCATTATGCTCTGCACTATGCTCTGATTCTCTTGAGCTCCTTGAAAATCTTCATAGCAAATCGTTTTGGGCTCTGATACTCTTGATGTGTTACTTTGCATAACATCAAGCACCATATTTCATCATGCATTTCAAATTCTTCATATTATATGTCAAATGCGTGTATGAATTACAAGATATAGGGGGAGATCTCCATGATTCAATTCTTCAAATGTGCATTGCCCCAAAAGAAAATTCCTCACTATGCACATCTTCAGGGGGAGTTCTTCTATATCTTGCAATCAAATTCCTCATTATCAGTATTCACACTTCATATGTTTATCCCCGTTGAAAACTTAACCTATATTGTCATCAATCACCAAAAGGGGAGATTGTAAGTGCATCTAGTGCCCCTTAGTGATTTTGGTGTATTGAAGACTTATAGGTTAAGAAACTAATGTGTTTGTGAGTATACACAGGTCTATAAGTCTATGAGGAGTTTGATATTTCTGAGAGAAAGTCGACCCTAAAAATGAAGTTCTTCAATGAAGACTTTGATATTACGAAGACTTTACGAAGACTTTGAAAGTGAAGAAATTGGTGTGACCTTGAAGACTTGGTATTCGTTTGAGGAACATGAAGCGTGAAGACTTTTGTTTTCGTAGTTTCATTTTCTCTTTCTTGAGTCATAGGAAACACCGCATCGTTAAAGGGGGTCGAGGAAATACTAAGGAAAAATTTCCATGTGATGCTCAACTCAAAATCCTACATCTACCAATCCCTTCGAGTGAAGCCTTTGGAAATCTCATACGATTCAGTCAATTTCTTGATGTGAGACGAAGTTCTTCCGGTCAATGAGGAATTTGTTCTGACCGAGGAGTTAGGAATTCGCCAAAGGCGGATTGCCTACACGGTGAGGATCATGATAGCCCCGAGGAATTTGATATTCAAATTTCCGACCGTTCTTTATCTTCTTGGCCACTGTCCCAAAATATCTTATCCACCTAATGGTCATATCATTGAAGGGCATTTATGTCTTATCATGTCGGGCTGCTCCCTAGGCTATAAATAGCCGCCCCTACAACCACTAGCTGGTTGGCTGCTCCGAGAGAACTTGGCACTTGTCATTTGAGAGCAACCCATCCTCTGAGGACTTTGAGAGAAAATCATCAAGTGAGGAAAAACCCAAAAACCAAACCCCTACAAACTCAAAGTGATTGAGCATCACTGAAGAAATTGATCCTGCGTGGATCCGACGCTTGTTACCTTTGAAGACTGTGCTTCTTCCAGACGGTTAGGCGTCATGGTCTAGAGCATCCAAGAGGAATTGTGGATCACCGAGTGACCAAGTCTGTGAAGGTTTGGAAGTTGCTCAAGACTTACCACGAGTGATTGGACGAGGTCTGTGTGACCTTAGTTCAAGGAGAATATGGTGAGTACTTGGTGTCCCGAGTTGCGTGCTCACTGGGTGTCCGGATCGTGTGTCCTCGAAGTTTAAATACTCACCGCTCCAACAGACGGCATAACCGAGACAGCAGTTGGAACTGGTCTACCAAATCATTGTCTTCACCAACCTACCTGGTTCTATTTCCTCAACCCTTTCATTTCCTCATTCTTGTGTTGAGTGTTCATTCATATCATGTTTGAAGACTTTGATCAAGACTTTCTCAATTTCCTCGGTTCAATTTCTTTAGTCTGTTTGTCTTCATCTTGTGTTATCCTGTGATTACGCTTTTGTACTGTGATTGTCTTCATTTCATCATGATGACTATGCGTGTATTCTGTTATGCTTACTTCTGAGTACTTATTCCGCTGCAAGTATTTCTTCGCTAAGGAATTTCCTCACCGGCAAATTCCTCAGTGAAGAATTCATAAAAATCGCCTATTCACCCCCCCCTCTAGTCGATATAACGCACTTTCACCCATTGCAGGTAATCCCCTTGACCGAAAATTTCCCTTGGGTTCTTCTTCTTCTGATTTTCTTTTTGAACATTTGCTTGACTGTTCTTTCTTTTTCTGGTCGTCAGATCTATCCGCCGCAGAGCCGATGGAGACTGAGGTCGTCGGCGAGGAGGACGTGCGCGGCAATACTGACGACGCCACCGCCGTGGAGGAAGAGGCTGGTGCCGATGAGTCCGCCGGCAAAGAGGCCGCCAGGGCTGCTGCCGCAGAGGCCGACGAGGGGTCCGGCGATCGCACTGACGGCCCTGAGGCCGCAGGAGCGCCAGGCGCTACGCCGACCGCCGATCCCTCCGCCACCGCTGCAGCTGTCAGCCCTCAAGAGCCCCAGCCCGGCGCCTATCTGAAAGCCGGTGATGGCGTCTTCATCAAGCTCCCCTGGTCGTCGAGCTCCAGGGCGCCGGTCGAAGGTGAGACCTTTGACGAAGAGCTGCTCGCCTCCGCTGGGCTGATGCTGGTGGACGCGCCAATCAGCAGCAGCGGCGAGTCTGAGGAGGAGCAGCTGCTGAGGAAGCTGCTGTTGCTCTACCGTGCCCGACAAGCCAAGTTAGAGTCCCGGGAAGCGCTTGTCGCGGAGGCGGGAGCAGACATCGAGAAGCGCGCGGAGGAGCTTCGGGGAATCAATCATGAAGCTCTCCGGTCCTTGGCAGAGGAGCGGGAGCAAATTGTTGAGGCACGCAAAGCCTTCATCCTCGAGAAGGCAGAGGTTGAAGAGCAGCAGAGGCTCGCTGCCGAGAAGCTATCTGCGCAGGAAGGCGAGCTGGCGCAGCGGAAGATCAACCTTGACAGCCACGAGGAGGAGCTTGTCGCGCGCGAGGAGACACTTGGCGGGGCTCTTAAGGAAGCAAAGGATGCCGCCGCAGCTGCCGAGGCCGCCAAGAAAGAGTTGGAGACGAAGGTGACGCAGCTGGAGGCCAATCTCCAGAAGAGCGGCGAGGAGCTTGCTGCACTCAAGCACGAGCGCGAGAAGGACGCCTACACTCTTGGCGAGCTGCAGGGCCGTCTCGCCGAGAGGAGCAAGGAGCTTAGTGCCGCCAAGGACTCTAAAGCAGATCTTGAGCTGAAGCTGACCACCTTGAATCTGAGGACGGGCCGGCGCCAAGGAGGCGGGAGGTGGCCTTCTTTGGAGAAGGTCAAGGTCGAGGCGCCGGCCTGGCGAAGCGCCATCGCCGCTTAGAGCACCTTCAGGGAGAACGTGGAGCACTGGACCGAGGGTCTTGTGAATGTTGCCGCCGCCATCGACAAGGAGTTGATGGAGCTGGGGATGGTGGATCTCGGGTACTCCTCCGACGAGCACCTCCAACCCAGCGCCAAGCTCAGCTTGTTCCTCAAGGGCGTGGTGACAGCTCTCCAGTGACTCCGGGAAGAGATCCCAAAGCAGCTGGCCGAGGAATCGCGCCAGATCTGCGCGGGAGCTCTCCAGAAGGTGCTGATGAAGGTGGCCTTCTGCAATCCAGGCCTCAACCTCACCGGCGTCCTCAAGTCATTGCCGCCGGATGCTGATGTGGAAGCGCTCAAGGCCCTTGTCGCACCCATTTTGGACAAGGTGGGCAAGATCAAGAGGGTTGATGGCGACCGAGTGGATTAGGCCACCAACTTTATCTTTTCCTTGTCGCTGCTGGTCATATCATGTTATGGAAACAATCTATTAGAGCTGCGACAAGCTATCTTGTAATATATACTTTATTTCGGGTAGTAATTGCAATGTTATTTCCTTTACTTGATTCCTTCCTTTGTATATTTTTGCCCTACGCTTTTAGGGAACTTGTCGGCGCAGGCACCTTTGCCGCGAGCGCTGAGTGCGGAACGTCAGCAGCCTGCTGGCGATGCCGCCTCCGGCAAGCAACCTTGTCGCAACTAGTCGCAGCTCACTTAAGTTTGTTGAGCGGACTCGAAACAAAGTAAGGGCGCAACTAGCTGCGAGTTGGTTCCTCTGCGCACAGGTTTTCCATACAAAGTACGGTCATTCAAGGAAGATAACTTAGAGATTTAAAATCTAAGTTGCTCAAAATTTTAACAACTTAGCTTTTCTGTTGTTTGCTTCCCGGTAAGGCGAAATCTCCTCGAGCGACGCTTGGTCCACATCATTATCCTCTCCTTCCCCCCGGCTAACTTGTGTGCGAGGGAACCTTCCTTTCTTTGAGAAAGAGAAAGAAGAGAAAATAAAGTCATGGAGCCTTGCAGCTCGTTATTGCTTACCGGGGTAGGTGCTGCACAAAGTGTCAGATAATGCATGCAAAAAAGAGTATAAAGCATGAAATTGACAAAATGTGCGGAACACATGAGCTTTACTTATGCACGGGGTCTGCGCCCGGCTTTGTACAAAGGATTACATGCAACATCGGCAAGACTTGTACAAAAGGTGGTTGCCGGAATAGGTTCCGGCAACCGCGCCTTACGGGTAAAACTTACGAAGATGCTCAATGTTCCAGGAGTTGCTCACCGGAATGCCATCTTCGGTCTCAAGGCGGACAGCGCCGGGCCTAGTGACTCGTTTCACCCGGTAAGGGCCTTCCCACTTCGGCGTCAACTTGTTGGAATTCTTGGCGGACTGAACGCGCCGAAGAACAAGGTCGCCTTCCTCGAGACTTCTGGCATTAACTTAGCGGCTATGGTAGCGGCGCAAAGCTTCGGGTATCGAGCAGCTCGTCTGAGCCTGAAGACGGTCTTCCTCAAGGAGCGGTAGCGTCATCTTGTTGCAGCTGCTCTTGCTCAAGCTCATCATAAGCGAGTACTCGAGGTGACCCAGATATCTGAGTTCCGTGGGGAGAACTGCCTCTGCTCCATAGACTAGAGCGAAAGGTGTTTGGCCATGGCTCGATTTGGCGTCGTTCGATCGACCAAAGAACCACGGCAGCTCCTCAATCCAGTTTCTTCCGCACTTGTCCAACCCAGCCGAAAGTTCTGGTCTTGAGCCCGCGCAGCACTTCAGCATTTGCCCTCTCCGCTTGACCGTTACTCCTCGGATGAGCAATAGAAGCGAAGCAGACCTTGGCGCCAAGATCTTGGACGTACTGCATGAAGGTGCGACTCGTAAATTGCGTGCCGTTGTCGGTGATGATCCTGTTAGGGATTCCGAAACGGCAAACAATCGACCTGAAGAACTTGATCACCGACTGTCTGTCACTTTCCTCATCGCTTCCACTTCCGCCACTTTGTGAACTTGTCGATTGCTACGCACAAGTACTCAAAGCCCCGACAGCCCGGGAAAGGGGCCGAGGATGTCGAGCCCCAGACCGAAAATGGCCAAGATAAAGGGATCGTCTGGAGAGCTTGACTGGTGTATCTGCTTGGAATGGAACCGCACGCTTCACACTTGGTTACTTGTGCAGTTGCATCTGGAGGGCTGTCGGCCAGAAGAAACCTTGCCGGAAAGCTTTGCGGCAAGTGCTCTTGCGCCAATGTGGTGACCACATATGCCTCCGTGTATTTCGCCAACAGCCATCCATCTTCGGTGAATACACTTCAATTTCACACCGTTGAGTCTTCTTACATGCAGCGTCTTTGTCGACAAACCGGTTAATACTTGACTGCCGGGCTACTCTTTCAGCTTCTTCTTGCTCTTTGGGAAGTTCTCCTGTCTGAAGGAAATGGACAATCTGCTGTGCCCATGTTGGAGCTTGCGGCTCGACAACAAGGACAAAAGGCATATCTGCTGCTGCAGGATCATCTGCTTCTACGGCAAGAACCTGCGGCTCAGCCAGAGCTTGATGTTCCTCGGCAAGCTTGCCGGAGCAAAACTTGTCGGGAGCGTCTGCTTCAACGAAGCAAACCCTAGGGCTTGTCGGAGCAGACTGCTCCACAGCATTTTTGGTGTTGAGCTTGGGGACCTTCGCGGCGGCGGCTTCGGGGAGCTCAGTCGGGAAGTAGTCATCAGAAATCAACTTCCTCTTCTTGTTCTGTCCAGTTGATGGCGCTACAGTCGGTTAAGTCAGCTTGGGCACGAAAATCCCTGGTTCCACAAGCAACTTAAGTGCAGCACACTTTGACAGGCCATCAGCAATATCGTTCTGAGCTCTTGGAACATGTTCCATTTGTAGGCCATCAAAGTGCTCTTCTAGCTTTCTCACTTCGTCAACGTAAGCTTCCATCAACGGGCTCTGATAATCCTTGTTCACTTGGCGGACGACAAGCTGCGAGTCACCCCTGACAATGAGCTTCTTTATCCCAAGGTCTACTGCGATCCTGAGACCGGTAAGCAAACCTTCATACTCTGCTGTATTGTTTGTTGCTTGTTCCTTGGGAAAGTGCATCTGGACTATGTACTTGAGGTGCTCTCCGGTGGGCGCGACAAGTAGCACGCCCGCACCGGCGCCTTGCAGCGAGAAGGCACCATCAAAGTACATCAGCCACTCTTTGCTTGCCTCCTTGACGGGGATGCTCGTCTCTGGAGTTTCTTCATCCTGCGTTGGCGTCCATTCTGCTATGAACTCTGCCAATGCTCTGCTTTGGATAGTTGAAGTGCTTTCAAACTTGAAGCCAAAGCTTGACAGTTCCAGTGCCCACTCGACAATCCTGCCTATCGCTCGGATTTTGGCAAGATCCTCTTCAGCAGAAAGCGAGTGACGACTGTTATCTCATGTGCTTGGAAGTAATGGCGCAACTTTCTCGAGGCCATGAGGAGGCCGAAAAGCAACTTCTGCACACCAGAGTACCTTGACCTAGCCCCCTACAGAAGGGAACTGACAAAGTAAACTGGGCGCTGCACCATCCTTTTCTGCATCTTCTCGCACGCCTGCGCAGATCCGTCCTTGTCGGGACCAGAGCTCGTCGGTGAAGTGCCTTGCTTGTCGCTGGATGTATCTGCCATGGTCGCCGGCTCATCATCCATCTCCCTCTCCGCTACTAACGCAACACTAACCACTTGATTGGTTGCCGCTATATATAGCAGCACCTTCTCTTGTTGCTTAGGTGCGACAAGTATTGGAGTGGAGGACATGTACCTCTTTAAGTCCTGCAGCGCAGCCTCCGCTTCGGGAGTCCATTTCATTGGACCTGCCTTTTTCAAAATCTTGAAAAATGGCAGGGCGCGCTCAGCAGACCTAGAGATAAACCTGCTGAGAGCAGCCACACAACCGGCAAGTCTTCGTACATCCTTGACACGCTTTGGTGCTTCAATCTGCTCAATGGCCTTGATCTTGTCGGGATTGGCTTCAATTCCCCGCTGAGACACGAAGAACCCGAGAAGCTTGCCGGAAGGGACTCCAAACACGCACTTCTCGGGGTTGAGCTTGAGGTTGATCTTGCGCAGATTTGCAAAGGTCTCATCTAAATCTTGAACCAGAGTTGTTCTGTCTTTGCTTTTGACCACTATGTCATCCATGTAGGCTTCTACATTTCTGTGCATTTGCGGCTCAAAAGCGTCATGGACTACTCTTGCAAATGTTGAACCAGCATTCTTTAAACCGAAAGGCATCCGTATGAAACAGTATGTGCCACATGGGGTGATGAATGCGGTTTTCTCCTCATCCTCTTCTGCCATGAAGATCTGATGATATCCTGAGTATGCATCAAGAAATGAAAGCAAATCACATCCGGCCGTGGAGTCAACAATTTGATCGATGCGTGGCAAGGGAAATGGGTCTTTGGGACAAGCTTTATTAACATCTGTAAAGTCGATACAAAGCCTCCATTTTCCGTTCGCCTTACGCACGACTACAGGATTGGCGAACCACGTAGGATGGAGCACTCCTCTAACAAGGCCTGCTGCTTCCAACTTCTTGATCTCTTCTGCGATGAACTCTTGGCGCTCCACTGCTTGCTTCCTAACTTTCTGCTTGACGGGTCGCGCGTGAGGACAGACGGCAAGATGGTGCTCAATCACTTTCCTGGGAACACCGGGGATGTCAGACGGTTGCCACGCAAACACGTCGACGTTCACCCGCAGGAAAGCAACGAGCGCGCCTTCCTATTTAGGTCGAGAGTGGCACTGATGGTGAAGGTACCACCAGTGACGTCCTCCTTGGCGGACACCTTCTTGGTCTTTGGTGGAGCTGCCATCGTCTTCTTGCACCTGCCGGTGGAGCTCGATGGTGCATCCTCAACGGTAGCGCAGCACTCTGAAGAGGTGCGCTTGCCGGAGTTGGCATCAGAGCTCTTGCCGGACTTGGTCTTCTTCTTCCCCTCGGGAGCTTCAGCGGCAAGTGACTTGTTATCTGTTGCAGCTGCTGCCTCCCGGTAGATCTTGTCGGCACAGATAAGAGCATCCTTCTTGTCGCCATGTACAGAGATGACGCTTATCGGGCCTAGCATCTTGAGTAAGTTGTATGCATAATGTGAGGCTGCCATGAACTTGGTGAGTGCTGGACGGCCAAGTATCCCATTGTAAGGTAATGGGAAATCAACAACGTCGAACGCGACCCTCTCTGTCCTGAAGTTCAGCTCGCTGCCAAATGTGACCGGCAGCGTGATTTTCCTCTTCGGCTTGCTCCTTCCCGGATTGATTCCTTGGAATGTGCCAGTTTCTTCGAGCTCGTTGTCAGGGATTTGGAGTTTCTGGAGCACCGCGGAGGAGATCAGGTTCAAGCCGGCCCCGCCGTCAACTAGCATCTTGGTGACCTTGAGGTTGCGGATAGTTGGTGAGACCAACATCGGCAAGCACCCGACCGCAGTTATGCGATCAGGGTGGTCCTCAATATCAAAGATGATAGGCGTGTTGGACCATTTCAGAGGCTTGCATGACTCGACTGATGGTTCAGCTGCATTTACTTCCCGCATCCATTGCTTGAGTTGGCGGTGTGAAGTATGCAGAGAAGCACCGCCGTCAACGCAGAGGACCTCTGTGGCTTTCTGGAACTCCTGCTCATCGGTCTCGTCGTCTTCCATATCTTCATCGTCGTCGTCATCTTCATCCTTGTCTCGGCCGCGGGGAGGTCTGTCTCCTTGCCGCTGCTTGGCCTTGCCGCGGCGTCCTCCCCGGCCGGGTCGCTTCTTGCTAACTCCCCAAAGCACCTTCTGGGCCTTCTCCTTGTCGCGCGCTCGTACTCAGCCTTCGCTGCTCAACAAGCTGCTCGACCTTCTTGCAGCTCTGGAGGTCATGGCCCTTGGTGCGGTGGATCTTGCAAGATCGCTTGTTGAGCTGTCTTGCTTGTCGTGGCTGCCACGACCGGCAATCGGCGCCAGGTAACCTCTTTGCCGGAGCCACCAACTTTGGCTTTCTTGGCGGCACCACCGTTGCGGACTGCTCGACAACCAGCATATCTTTGCCTTCTTCTTCTTCGTTGTTCCGCCATCGCTTTTCTTTGCCGGAGCAGTCTCCTCACTATCAGATCCTGCTACGCATTCTCTCTGAGTCTCCTCCTTCCTCAAAGACGCGTGCACACTTGTCGGCCGGGGCATACAGCTACCGACGTCCTTGACCTTGCACATCGCCATCTCCTCCCTCATCCCGCGGTTCAAGACGTTACGATGGAACGCGCTAATTACCATGCAGGGTGGACATCCGGGATGTTGTAATGTACACGGCTGAATCTACGAATGAACTTGCGCAGGGACTCTCCTTCCTTCTGGGCGAGCAGATGAAGGTCCCTCTCTTGGCCATGAGGCTTGTGGCCGCCTGTGAAGGCGCCGACAAACTGATGGCATAGATCTGCCCAAGAGGATATGGAGCTGTTCGGCAAGTGCATGAGCCAGGACCTGACATTGGGCTTGAGTACCAGCGGGAAGTAGTTGGCGAGGATCTTATCGTCTCGTCCCCCTGCAGCTTGCACCGCGATGGTGTAGATGCTGAGAAATTCCGACGGATGCGTCCTACCATCGTACTTCTCTGGCACGTCTGGCTTGAAATTCTTCTTGCTGGGCCACTGGACTTGCCGCAGCTCACGAGTGAACGCAGGGCAACCTACCGCGTACGGCAAGTCGCCTGGTTCCCCTGGCGCATGCATATCGACAGAGGGCCCAGCGCGCTGGTCGGACTGACGTCGCGCTTCTCTTCGGCGCTCGATGCAAGTTCGAGCGTCTTCTTGTTGTCGTTCGTGAAGAACTTGGCGCTGATCGGGGCGAGCTCGTGGATTCGATGACGCGGTGGAGTCGCTGTCGAGGTGGATCCGGCGAGTTGGCGATCTTGGCCTTCGGGGTGGAGAGTGCATGGTGGTTGCACCCCCACAGGTTTCGTCGCCACCGGCTCGTGCCTTGTCGTCTTGCCGCGGCAGCGATATAGTTGGTTGCCGCGGAGTGTCGCTGTTGGCAAAGCCGATGAGACTCTGGATGGTGGCCCTCCATTCGTCGACCTTGTCGGCTGTTGGAGGGTAGTCTAGGAGCAGTTGAGCTCTCGCCAAAGCTTCTGCTGGAGTGGCGGGTGGCAGTGGCGAACGGTGCGAGGAGCGGGATATGCTCGGACTTCTAACTACGTTAGAAGGAGTAGCATCCCGTCCAGGCGACCGTACCTCGCTCGTGCCAGCATGTTGGCGTGCACGCTGGTCTTGAGGGCCTCGAGATCCTCCAGCTCGGTCTTGATCCAACGAGCGTATGGTATTGTGAATACCATGACGCTGTCGGTCCCGCGGCTCCTGAGATGAGCGTGGTGCATGTACGGACGCCGAGGTCTGCGGAGCCTTGTCCTTGGACTTGGCAGCGTCACGAACTCCTTCGCCGGCGCTCGTTCTTCCGCCGGCATCTACCCCACGACCCTTTTGCTCCGGTGGTGGTGGGTTCGACGCGGAAGGAACGTCTGCCGCCGAAGCCTTCTTCTCGGTGGCATGTCGATGAAGATGATGAAGATTTGCTCGTGTGAACACCGGATCAGGTTCACACAGCCTCGACGCCCCCCTACCTGGCGCGCGAAAGATGTCGGGGAGGCTGATCGGACCCACGAACACCTATGGGACCGGCGGAGCGAGCCCCTTTCGGTTCGGTGGGGGGCGGAGGTCGCACGAAGAGCAGATAGAGGCGAAGCACACGAGCAGTTTACCCAGCTTCGGAGCTCTCCGGAGAGATAATACTCCTACTGCTGCTTGTCTGATTCTATTGTGTTCTTGCTAGGGAGCACTGAGAGCTACAAGACCTAGCATGAGTGTTCTTTGGTTTCCTCGGAATCGAACCTCTTCTACGTTGCACATGGGCCTCCTTTTATATGCTCAAGGGGTCTACGACAGGTGGCAACATAGACAAGGGCAAAAATGTAAAAGGACTCGTGGTTGGTACAGCTACTTGTACAGTGTATTCTACCTAACCCTGATGGCAGGGGACAAAAGCATTAAATGCCCGTCTATGTCGCCTAAACAGTGCAACAGGGACCGTCAGGGGCGCCACCGCTCGCCATGATGGCAATCTTGTCAGCGCCGCTTACCGCCGCGCTCCGCTGGCCGCACAGCCTCTTGACACGCGCGCCTGGAATGGTCCCATGACGACACGTCGGTGGATGAGCTGGAGCGGAGATAAAGAGTGGTTGCCTGCCGCGGCAAGCGCCTTGCCGCGGCTGAATCCTTGTCGCATCCGGAAGCTTGTCGCTCTCCGGGCCTTCCCGGCAAGCTCCTCTTGCCGGGGTCTTGTCTTCTGTGTGCCTTGAGTGGCCTTCCCGGCAAGCTTCTCTTGCCGGGGCATCGTCTCCTTGGCTTAAATACTTTGTTCTTGAATGGCTCCAAAGGAACCACGGAGGACCTTGGCGGTCACCAGGCAAGCCTTGCCGCGGGGTGCTGCAACTGCCCGTGCACGAGTTCGGGATACTAGGGTACCCCTACTCTAGTACACCGACACTTATCATCCAAAGTAAGTCAGTTCCGGACAACCCTTTCGTACATTTCAATCATTCCTTCTCTCTCATATGGGGAATAATTTGAGGTGTCTTTTCCCCGCAGCAACGGGCGCGCCGTCCTTATCGTTCTTTACCTGCAAGTCTCCCACGCCGTGTATTTTGACCCTTCTAAAGACTACAAGAAAAAAGACTACACCCACATAATGAATATTCTAGATGATGCTCTCCAAGGCTTCAGCTTTAGAGGTGGTCACGTGCAGATCAGGAAACAAAGGAACAAGAAGATGGGTTTCGCGCATAAAACTAACTTCTCCTGCATCCATGTCCCAAAACCAAGCAAGAAGGATGGATTCTACATCGTCCATCTCATGATTCAGTTCAACACGGATCACCAAAAGCTTCGCATGAGAAGCATAAATGATTGTCATATCCACAAGTGGCTAGAATCTCATGGAGAGGCGGATTATAAACTTAGAGATGACTTCTTTCGCATCCAAAGCGACATTGCGACGATCATCATGAAAGAAGTCATCGATGAGAAGGGGATGTTCCACCACGGCCCTATATCGCGAGCTGACGTCCAAACTCGCATAGGCATGCAACGTCTAGACCTCATGCCATTCAAGAATCTAGGGTTCATCCTCGATGATATGGAAGGATGGAACTTCTAGTGATTTATGATGCCGATGATGATGATATGTGTCGGTTGAACTTGTATACTTTTTGTAGTGATGAAACTTTGTGATGTCCACGGTCCATGCCGAACTTGCGTAACGCTACTTTGATAGTTTGCGTACGATGACGAGCGTACCTCTAGTTAATTAATTTGCATACTGTATGTTGCATCTAGTTGCTAACCTTTCTTTTTCGGTGTTGCTCTAGTATATTTAGTTGCATATATATGATTGTACATCCTCTTCATGAACATGCATCTCTAACAGGTACCTAGTTTCTTGATGGCGAGATGGAATTGCTATGTCGTGTACAAAGGGAAGGTTCTCGGGGTGAACAAAGAGTGGCATGAGTGTCAGGCGCAAGTGAATGGGTTCACGGGTGCCAGCCATAAAGGCTTCAAAAGCAGACAAGAAGAAGAAGCTAGTTACTTGAGGTTCACGCTAGCGCGAGAGAGGACTCATAACCGCCACCTCATGTACTTCATAGTTCCGCTCTCACTCATAGTGATAGCTCTTCTTGCGTATACCTTTGTTTAGATGGATGAAGTTGTTGTAGTTGCAAGTATTCGAGACTTGCATGTATCGCTATTTTCGAGATGATGACAAGATACCACTTTGTATTGGATGATGATTATGATATGACTATTTGTATGTATATGCTATGATTAAATTTCTGGTCTCGCAGGCATTTATACGTGTATCATGATGACATTTCTATGTGCTAAAGATTCTTCTATAAAGCCAGTTCAAATACAAAACAAATATGCCGAAAAAAAACAAAAAACTACTTAAATTAGCGATGGCGAGTGTATATAAGTTAGCAAAGAAGACCGCTGATAGCGAAGAGCGTCCGAGGAGAAGCGCTAGAGCTACTAGCGATGGCGAGGTTCCACTAAAGCGGCGTTCTTGCTACACTTGTGTAGCAAGATGGCTGGTGAGCACGCTATTGCTGCTATGTGTTAGCTGTAGCGCCTTATTAGTAGCGCCACTCCCCGCGCTACTGATACACCTAAAACCCGCGCTGCTGCTAGCCTTTTCCCTAGTAGTGGAAACTCATTTTGGTAAACCAGTTCAGTAGTAAGGTGGACAGGATAACAACATGAAACAAACATATATCTATGTAGTATGGTCACTGTATGGTCTATATCATTCTAGTTTATGTTGCCAAATCAAGATAGATACACAGTTCGAATCATATCTATTTAAGACAAAGCAACATAGACAAAATATAAGTGTGGGAAACTACACAGCAATAACAACACTCGTAATGTGCATGGCATGAGAACATAACTGTTTATTCAATTCAAACTGAAATCAACATAGAACAAGTTACAACAGCAAACACGTTAAAGAAACAGGTTTAGAACATACCTGTTGCACCATTGGACTTTCAATTGCATCCTTCAAATTTGAAATTAGTTGGTATGAGTAAATACAGTGATGTAAGAGCAAAGTAGTATGAACCATAGCTACAGAACCTGACCCAAGAACAATTCTTCTGCTGCTTTAAGCGTTGACTTGGGGTTCGGAGTGGTGGTCCTCGTGCTTTGGGCACTGCAGTTGCCTTACTAACTGCTCGTGTTTGGGTGCTCTGTGGTGGAGATGGTGCTTTGTGTCAACGGAACTGGGTTACTATCTGCTTGGGGTTGGGGTTAGAAGGGCGTAGCTGGTTCTCTGTCCAACCGGGTAGGGGTACACCCACGTGAGTCTGGGTTATGTGGTGGGGCTGGTTCTTGGGCAAGTACAACCGTGGTTCTATCTCCATCGACAGGTAGCACGATCTTTTCTGAAGACCGTGTTTTTACTCCTACAGATACTGCCATCACCCCCTCCAATTGAAATGGCTGATAAACAAGAAAAGTAATTGAATGTACATACATTGTAAGATAGACAGGTGCAATGGATAGTATGGAACAAAACAGGGCATGAAATAATTCACATTTATGTTGTCTAACCAAAGAGAATAGCAGGACATAATTTCAAATATATGATGGCTAATTAAAAAGGATAGCATGACACAATTTCACATGTATGATGGCTAACTAAACATGATAGAATGACATACTTCAAAATATGATGACTATGTAAACAGGATGATATGATATAACTATACGATGTGTCTATTAAAGTGGTTGGCATGCCATAAATCACAAACATGCCGTCGATGGAAACATGATGGCATGATATAATTCACGGATAGAATGACATAATTCAAAATATGATGACTATGTGAACAGGATGAGATGATATAACTATATTATGCCTTTAGAAAATGGGATGGCATGCCATAATTCAGATACATGCTGTCTATGTAAACATCATGGCATGATATAATTCAAATATATGATTTATATACTAAGGAAGTGAGCAGAGGGCAATCGCATATATGATGTGTCAACTAAGGAGATGGCATTCAATATCGTGTATATGATGCAAAAAATAAGCATTGCAATACAACATATGCATGATATGAGTAATATAACCCTGCCAAGTTTGAGCATACACCTCAGGGGGTAATAGGACTGGTCATATGCCTCTAAATCCTCCTCTGAAGAGCTATCTGTAACCAGCAACATATCTATTTCACTAGGTAGCATTGTCTGTGTCACGCCCAAGATGCGACCCTATCCTAAAGGAACTCGAAGGTCCCACCAAGGATAGAAGCGCATCTTGAAGACGCTTTTGCAAGGTGGATATCATTACATCAACATTACATAATAGTGGGGATACATCCAATACATACAATGTCACATGAATACAACAATACAACATACAAGATAAACATCCGACTACAGATGAAACATAAACAGAAACTCAAACAACATCCACCCTGCTAGCCCAGGCCGCCGACCTGGAACCTATCCCCTGATCGAAGAAGCAGAAGAATAACTCCATAACAAGTAAACATCGCTCTCGCGTCATGAGCATCGCATAACCTGTACCTGCAACTGGTGGTGTAGTAATCTGTGAGCCACGAGGACTCAGCAATCCCATTACCATGGGTATCAAGACTAGCAAAGCTTAAAGGGTAAGGAAGAGGTAAAGTGGTGAGGTTGCAGCAGCGACTAAGCATATATGGTGGCTAACATACGCAAATGAGAGCGAGAAGAGAAACAAAGGAACGGTCGCCAACTAGTAATGATCAAGAAGTGATCACGAACTCCTACTTACGCCGAGACATAACCCAGAAACCGTGTTCTCCTCTTGATCAACCTGAAAGGAGACACTCACGGTTACACACACGGTTGGTGTATTTTAGAAGAGTTTACTTCGAGTTTACTACAACCGGACATTAACAAATTCCCATCTGCCACATAACCGCGGGCATGGCTTTCGAAAGTTTATACCTGCAGGGTGTCCCAACTTAGCCCATGATAAGCTCTCGCGATCAACGAAGGATATTCCTTCTTCCGGGAAGACCCGATCAGTCTCGGAATCGGCTAGAAGACATTTCGACAGAATAAAACAAGACCAGCAAGACCGCCCGATGCGCCGACAATCCCGATAGGAGCTGCACACATCTCGTTCTCGTGGCAACACGGGATGAACACTACGTACGGCAACCGACGATACCCCAAGTTGCCTAGGGGCGGCACCGCAAGTGGCTCTGGTTTGGACCAACACTTAGACAAGCATTGGCCCGGGGGGGCTGAAAAAAGATGACCCTCGAGAGAGCGACTCCCAAGGGAAAAGTAGGTGGTGGTGAGGCAAATGGTAAAACCAAGGTTGGGCCTTGCTGGAGGAGTCTTATTCAAAGCGAACTGTAAAGGGGGTTTCATAAATCACCCAACCGCGTTAGGGACGCAAAATCCGGGAACATAATACCGATATGACGGAAACTAGGGCGGCAAGAGTGGAACAAAACACCAGGCATAAGGCCGAGCCTTCCACCCTTTACCAAGTATATAGATGCATTAATAAAATAAGAGATATTCTGATATCCCAACATAAACATAAACCAACATGGAGCAATCTTCATCTTCACCTGCAACTAGCAACGCTATAAGATGGGCTGAGCAAAGCAGTAACATAGCCAAACAACGGTTTGCATAGGAAAGGTGTCAAAGGGTAGAGGCTGACATGGCAATTTGGGATGGCTTGATAAACAGGTAATAGGTAGCGCAGCATAGCGATAGAACGAAGCAACTAGCATAGCAATGATAGTAGTGAGATCCAAGGTGACGGTCATCTTGCCTGAAATCCATAAGGAAGAAGAACGAGTCCATGAAGAAGACGAACGGATGAAGCCACGAATACGAACCAAGCGTAGACGAACGAATCCTCACGATCGCAACGAAACGGGAACTATCGAGAAGAAGCACACAACAAGGTAAACACACCACACATGAACAAGGCATTATGCACACCCAAGCATGATGCATGACAAATCTACATGAAGCTACTCATGGCAAGAGATGATGCATACAAGAGCAACACATCAAGGCAAGTTTAAATGAGGCCGGAAACAACATAGAACAATTCCGGTAAGTCCTCATATGCAAATTTCGAAATTGGTCCAGATCTGAATAACTTTATGTTCAAAATGTTAAACAGCAATTTAAAATGCATCAAGATGATCTACACGAAATTCTGGTCAAGTTACATATAAAGTTCATTAGATTTGGAGCTACGGCCTAGAAGATATGAGCAAAACAAGTTAAACATGGCATTGATGCAAAATGCATACCAACATCAAGCAAACACCTCAAAACAAGGATGCGACATGATAATATGAAACTACATGCAATTCTAAGCAAGTTTCATATAGAGCACACTCAAAACGGAGCAAGGGTGCAACACATACACTATACAAGGCATAACAACAATCTGTCCATAACAGCAAGTAGGCATATTGCAAGCATCAAAACACTATGCTACAGCATCTCAACATGCAAAAAAAAGGCATGGGCATGATGTACAGGTAATGCATAACAAAACATGAACACTGAGCTATCTCCAGAAAGTACTAGAACTTTGTCAAAAAGACATGGTAAGATTGCAAGTTATAACAATTTCAGACTTTGCAGAAAATAACATCACGATGCAATGTTTAGAGCTATCAAACAACATGTTACAAGAACTTATCATGGGAAAATAAGGCATGGCATGAATATACTAAATGCATAGATCCAAAGTCCCTTACTGACCATAAGCCAAAAAGGATCGTAAAATATGATGGCACCCACGTAAACATAGCAAGTTTTAATACAGATTCAAACATGGCAGAAACATAATTATGAAGGCATGTTGATGAGTTTGAACTACTCATCACAGAGCAATAAATGGCATGACAAGGCAACCAACAGTGATAAGACATGTTTATGAATCTAAGCATGGCAAGAGCAAGTTAATAGAGTGCATGGATCACTAAAAACAATCATGGCAACATTGAACCTAATGTTAACAGGCTGACAGCAACATTATTTAGCAAATTGAGAGCAAGATTACAGCAAGCTACAGCAGGCTATAAATACAACCAGGGGCATGAATGGATAGAGCATGACATGTATAACAAAACATCCTTAGTGAATATCTCCAGATTAGGCATAGAATGACTTGTAGCAGCAGGTTAACATAGCATCATGATATAGCAGCAGGTTAACATAGCATCATGATACAGGCATCAAGATGAACCCAATGAAACATGATGCAATGGAATGAAATGAAGTACTCGTCGAGACAAACAGTTTGACATATTACACGCACGAAACGGAGCTACGGATGCAGAGATACAAAGCGATGAACATGGCATCATAATATGCAAAATCAGGGACTTAGCAGTTTCGGGGGAAGGGGAAAAGTCAACCTCTGGCAGATCTGAATCGGGCACGGTCCTCGAGGTTCGCCGGAGATGAAGAAGGAGGCCGGAGGAGCAGCGGAGAGGTCGGGACGAGATGCTCCGGCCGGATCGGGCCAGATCGCGCCGGATCCGAAGGCGGGCGGCAAGACGCGATCATGAGGCCGGGCGGCGACGGACGGAGGCGGGCGAGGCTGGTGGAGGGCGCCGGAGAGAGGGCGCTGCAGGGCGGCGCGAGCAGGCGCCGGCGCGGGGCGGCGTCGGACGGCGCGGCCACCGGGTGGCGCGGGCCCCGGGAGGCGCAGGGAGGCGCGACGACGAGGCCGAGGTCGCCGGAGACGGCGGTCGGGGCTGGAGGCGACGGCGGTGGGCGCGTACGCACGAAGCGGACTGCCGGGCGCGACGGAGCTCACGGAGGGGAGGCAGACGGCGGCGGCAAGGGCACGACGGCGGGCGCTGGAGCGCGGCGCCCATGGCGACGGCGACGCCGGCGGATCCGCCTGCTGGCTCGGGCGCTGGCCTCGCAGTCATGGAGGCGGCCGCGGGCGGCGGACAAGTGGCGGTACGGGGTTGGTCCGGGGCGACGGCGCGGACATGTCCGGCGACGTCCGGACGTGTCCGGTGGCGCAGAGGAGGTGGATCTAGGGTTAGGGGGGATTTGATCCGCGGATTTCGGGGGAGGGGTGTTTAAATAGGTAGAGGGAGCTAGGAGAGTCCAAATGAGGAGCGGTTTTCGCCCACACGATCGTGATCGAATGACCGAGAGCATGGAGGGGGTTAGGATGGGTTTTGGGCCACTTTGGAAGGGGTGTTGGGCTGCAACACAAAAGAGGCCTTTACGGTTCCCCGGTTAACCGTTGGAGTATCAAACGACCTCCAAATGACACGGAACTTGACAGGCGGTCTACCGGTGCTATACCAAGGCCGCTTGGCAAATCACGGTCAATTCCAAGAACGTTTAACACCCGCACACGAAAAGAGGCAAAAGGGGACGCCGGGTGACATAGGAGTGCCGGATCGCGAAACGGACAACAGGGAAAAAGCTCGGATGCATGAAACGAATACGTATGCAAATGCGATGCACATGACGACATGATATGAAATGCAGATGATGACATGGCAAAGTGCAACACGCAAGCACATGACATGGCAAAGATGGCGAATAACTGACGGACACCTGGCGCATCGAATCCGGGGCGTTACAACACTCCTCCACTAACAAGAGACCTCGTCCCGAGATCTTAGGACCGAGACGGAAGAGAAAAAAAATGAGGTGAAATAAGAACAAAAGAGAGATGAAGAACAAAGACGAGAATACTCAGGTGGAAAAGAGGAATTACGATTATGATGAGAACCCAAAAGCACGAGGAACGAGATGGACTCTGAAACCACTCCGGTTCGAAAAAGAAGAAGAACGAAAGAATTAGGCAGCACACCGGCTGAACATGGAAAGAATAGAACATGAACTTGAGAGGATGGAATGGTACTTGATGAAGACATGACACAAACCTCCGGAAAGAATTAAAAGAGTTGAATGTAAAGAACGGAGAAGAAAATGACAACTTGTGTCACGAATGAAATAGAAAGCAACCTTAGAAGAAAAGATTGAATGGAGTTGTTGAGAAAATTCAACAACGAAAAGAATAAGCTTGTCGTGGACTTATGGATAACATCTCAGAAATTATGAGGTGATAACCAGCCGCAAACGGAAATGATTGAATAGCTGAGAAGAACGAAGGAATGCAAAACCCCACTTTCCAAGAAAATGAAGAATTATTTGCTCTTCAAGACGGGAGAATAAAAGATACTGGAACTCCTCCAACAAAATCTTGATGAACTCTTGAAGAAAAGATTAAATCATGAAGAACCACCATGAAGAACTCCGGTGACAAAAGGATAATGAGATAAAATTGAAGGATGAAAGAATAAGATGAGCATTGCGATGATTTAGATGGAGGTTCCGACGAAAAGGCCGAGGAAATTTGAATTCCGGAAAAGAGAAGATGAAAACACTTAGAACCAAGAGATTATTCATCATGAACAATCTCCGAAGAAAAGAATTAATCAACTCGATGAAAGAAGAATAAGAATTGCGTTATGCTTATCCTTCATCAATTAAATTGATGAGAAGCAATGGATTGCATATGACTTGTCCACATTGGGAAAAGATTAAGGGGAGATATACCACCAAATTTGGGGAGGTCTTCCTGAGCCACCGGTAGGATTAAAAGAACGAATGAATTGAATATGATGAAAAACCAAAAAGAAATCTTCAACGAACCACCGTGAAAATGAAAATGAACAAAGAGAAGAGAACGGATCGCCGGAAAGAATTAGAAAAGCACGAAGATACTTGAGGGAATTTAGAGAAAGAGATCGAAGAGATCGCGAACTGATTAACGAATGCTTGAACGCAGCACCGGAAGAATATTGAGACGAACGAAGGGGCACGGATATAGAATAATTGGAGAACGACTTTGAAAACTTGGAACGAAGAAATCTTCCGAAAAGATGGCCTCCGGATGATTGAGACAGAAAGTAACACCTGAAATACTCCGGATGGATGAAAAGAATTTGCATGACTGGAAACAATTAGATAGGATAACATCGAGCTATCACCATGAATCTCCGGGAGAATGGACAAGATTTAAGAGAAACTCTACTTCGGTCTTCAAGGACGACGATAAACACGACCAAAATTGTTGAGATACTCCGGTAGAATGAAAAGCGAAGAGGTTGAGCCAATAATGAAAAGAATTTGAAAGAGATCTTGGGAAGGCGTCTGACTGATGAAATTCATTCTTACGTCAAACTTCAAAAAGAACTTGAGAATAACTCCGGAATAATTAGAAGAGTCAGGTAAGATCCTGGGAAAAGACCTGTGGGTTAGGGCCCACTGAAGAGATAACACCGTTGGAAAGGGATGTTGAACAGATAGATGATGCACCGGAATAATTAAATATTTGAATGAAGTGACAGCCTCGAATTAATTTGAACACAGGCGAATCTCCTGAGATGTCTTCCGAACTCCGGAATGATACACTGGCGAGAGGCGAACTAGCAGGGAAAATACTTTAACCAAGGAAAAGAATGTGATCAACTCGAAAAACTTGAATTGAATCCACCGGAAAAAGAAAGGATGAAGAATGACGAACAAGACGAGAATTCACCGGTTGAAATAACTGAGGGAAGACTGAAGAGGCTCCACACGAATGGAATTGATGGTCGGAAGAAACTCGAACTCCGGGAATAATAGGGTGGGAGGGCGGGAAAACAAAGACAACTTGGAAGGGGAAACCGACGAATATCTTGAAGAGAAAACACCAGTTGAAATCATTGAGGAAAGAAAGCAAAGACTTTGCACGAGTAGGATGGATACTCGATTACGGACTCCGGTCCCAAGGAGAAAAAGGGTGGGCCGGTGGGAAAAGAAAAACAACTGAGGATTGAACTTGCAAAGATGAAGAGGCTCGAGTCGACTTGACGAGAAATGCACCGGATAAAAGAGGTGAGGAACAACTACCGGAAAACCAACTTGTCGGGGAGGCTGATCGTACCCACGGACACCTATGGGGCCGGCGGAGCAGGCCCCTTGTGGTTCGGAGGGGGGCGGAGGTCGCACGAAGAGCGGATCGAGGCGATGCACACGAGCGGTTTACCCAGCGGAGCTCTCCGAGAGATAAAACTCCTACTGCTGCTTGTTTGATCTATATTGTGTTCTTGCTAGGGAGCAATGCGGGCTACAAAACCTAGCGTGAGTGTATCTAGTCTATGGCCAGTCGAATGAACTGAACCTTGCGAAAGACACGAACCGAACCGAACCCGAACCTCCCCTACGTTGCACTCGGGCCTCCTTTTATATGCTCAAGGGGTATCCGACAGGTGGCAACATAGGCGGGGGTACAAATGTAAAAACAGGAGTTGGTACACCTACTTGAACAGTGTACAGTGCAAAATACCTAACTCTGACGGCAAGGGACAAAAGCAATAAATGCCTGTCGTTGTCGCCCAAACAGTGTAACAGAGGCCGTCAGGTGCGCCTCCGCTCGCCACGATGGCGAGCCTGTCAGCGTCAGATCGCTGCTCTCCGCTGGCTGCTGACCGCCGACACGCACCCATGGAACGGTCCCATGGCGACACGTCGCTGGGTGAGCTGGAGCGGAGACGGAGAGAAGTTGCCGCGGCAAGCGCCTTGCCGCGGACGAATCCTTGTCGCGCCCGGAGGCTTGTCGCGCCCCGAGCCTTCCCGGCAAGCTCCTCTTGCCGGGGCCTTGTCTTCTGCGTGCACAGGTGGCCTTCCCGACAAGCTCTTCTTGTCGGGGCCTTGTCTGCCTAGAGAGGCCTTCCCGGCAAGCTCCTCTTGCCGGGTCTTGTCTTCGAATGGCTGCGGAGGGTCTTGGCGGACGCCTTGGCGAGGCTTGCCGCGGACGCTATGTTGCCCGTGCACAAGTTCGGGGTACTAAGGTACCCCTACTTTAGTACACCGACACAACTGCGTGAACCTAAATAAAAATTTGAAGGGGAAGAGGAGTAATTCAGAACACCTACGTCAAGATTCCTCACCAGAGCGACGAAGGGGCTGAGGAGTAAAAAGAATTCCTACTCTCTGATATAACTAGACTCCGAAAACAGTTTTCTTCTAGACTCAACAACGGCCAAACTACACGATCAATCAAGGGGGATCCTAAGGTCGGTCGAGGCTCTGATACCAACTTGTCACGCCCAAGATGCGACCCTATCCTAAAGGAACTCGAAGGTCCCACCAAGGATAGAAGCGCATCTTGAAGACGCTTTTGCAAGGTGGATATCATTACATCGACATTACATAATAGTGGGGATACATCCAATACATACAATGTCACATGAATACAACAATACAACATACAAGATAAACATCCGACTACGGATGAAACATAAACAGAAACTCAAACAACATCCACCCTGCTAGCCCAGGCTGCCGACCTGGAACCTATCCCCTGATCGAAGAAGCAGAAGAATAACTCCAAAACAAGTAAACATCGCTCTCGCGTCATGAGCATCGCATAACCTGTACCTGCAACTGGTGGTGTAGTAATCTGTGAGCCACGAGGACTCAGCAATCCCATTTCCATGGGTATCAAGACTAGCAAAGCTTAAAGGGTAAGGAAGAGGTAAAGTGGTGAGGTTGCAGCAGCGACTAAGCATATATGGTGGCTAACATACGCAAATGAGAGCGAGAAGAGAAACAAAGGAACAGTCGCCAACTAGTAATGATCAAGAAGTGATCCTGAACTCCTACTTACGTCAGACATAACCCAGAAACCGTGTTCTCCTCTCGATCAACCCCGAAAAGAGACACTCACGGTTACGCACACGGTTGGTTTATTTTAGAAGAGTTTACTTCAAGTTTACTACAACCGGACATTAACAAATTCCCATCTACCACATAACCGCGGGCATGGCTCTCGAAAGTTTATACCCTGCAGGGGTGTCCCAACTTAACCCATGATAAGCTCTCGCGATCAACAAAGGATATTTCTTCTCCCCGGGAAGACCCGATCAGTCTCGGAATCCCGGCTACAAGACATTTCGACAGTAATAAAACAAGACCAGCAAGACCGCCCGATGCACCGACAATCCCGATAGGAGCTGCACATATCTCGTTCTCGAGGGCAACACCGGATGGACACTACGTCTGACAACAAGCGATACCCCAAGTTGCCTAGGGGCGGCACCGCAAGTGGCTCTGGTTTGGACCAACACTTAGACAAGCATTGGCTCGGGGGGGGCTGAAAAAAGATGACCCTCGAGAGAGCGACTCCCAAGGGAAAAGTAGGTGGTGGTGAGGCAAATGGTAAAACCAAGGTTGGGCCTTGCTGGAGGAGTCTTATTCAAAGCGAAATGTCAAGGGGGTCCCATAAATCACCCAACCGCGTTAGGGACGCAAAATACGGGAACATAATACCGATATGACGGAAACTAGGGCGGCAAGAGTGGAACAAAACACCAGGCATAAGGCCGAGGCTTCCATCCTTTACAAAGTATATAGATGCATTAATAAAATAAGAGATATTGTGATATCCCAACATAAACATAAACCAACATGGAGCAATCTTCATCTTCACCTGCAACTAGCAACGCTATAAGAGGGGCTGAGCAAAATGGTTTGCATAGGAAAGGTGTCAAAGGTTAGAGGCTGACATGGCAATTTGGGATGGCTTGATAAACAGGTAATAGGTAGCGCAGCATAGCGATAGAACGGAATTTTTTTCAAAACTGTGATAGATTTTATAGCATTTTCGGAAACTATATGACGTAATGCAAAAAAACCACAACTAGTAGCCCGTCGGCCATCCTCTGGCCGAAGTAGGGCTTTTCGGCCAAAGCTAGGCGGTAGGGATTTTCGCCAAAGCTAGGCGAAGTAGGTGATTTCGCCATCATTAGGCCGAAGTAGGTGATTTCGGCCATCATTAGGCCGAAGTGGAGTATTTCGGCCAAAGCGAGGCCGAATTAGACTTTTTGGTCTAATCTAGGCCGAAAAGCATGTAGGCCGAAGTTGCATGGCTCCCGCCACCCCTTCCCGCCACCCGTTTCACGTGTGGGCCGAAAACGGCCCAGTTCGGCCGCCCAGCAGCCGAAGCTACTATTTTCGGTCGGGCCCCAGCCGACAGCGTGTTTTCGGCCCAAGCGCGGCCGAAAAGCCTTCGCCATGCCATGCCGGCGAAAAGCCCCTTTTCGGCCCACCCCTGGCCGACGGGCTACTAGTTTTGCATTTTTCTCATTCTACACTATAGTTTCCGAAATTGCTACAAAAAACATGATACTTTTGAAAAAAATTCGATAGAACGAAGCAACTAGCATAGCAATGATAGTAGTGAGATCCAAGGTGACGGTCATCTTGCCTGAAATCCCGCAAGGAAGAAGAACGAGTCCATGAAGAAGACGAACGGATGAAGCCACGAAGACGAACCAAGCATAGACGAACGAATCCTCACGATCGCAACGAAACGGGAACTATCGAGAAGAAGCACACAACAAGGTAAACACACCACACATGAACAAGGCATGATGCACACCCAAGTATGATGCATGACAAATCTACATAAAGCTACTCATGGCAAGAGATGATGCATACAAGAGCAACACATCAAGGCAAGTTTAAATGAGGCCGGAAACAACATAGAACAATTCCGGTAAGTCCTCATATGCAAATTTCAAAATTGGTCCAGATCTGAATAACTTTATGTTCAATTTGTTAAACAGCAATTTAAAATGCATCAAGATGATCTACACGAAATTCTAGTCAAGTTACATATAAAGTTTATTAGATTTGGAGGTACGGCCTAGAAGATATGAGCAAAACAAGTTAAACATGGCATTGATGCAAAATGCATACCAACATCAAGCAAACACCTCAAAACAAGGATGCAACATGATAATATGAAACTACATGCAACTCTAAGCAAGTTTCATATAGAGCACACTCAAAACGGAGCAACGGTGCAACACATACACTATATAAGGCATAACAACAATCTGTCCATAACAGCAAGTAGGCATATTGCAAGCATCAAAACACTATGCTACAGCATCTCAACGTGCAAACAAAAGGCATGGGCATGATGTAAAGGTAATGCATAACAAAACATGAACACTGAGCTATCTCCAGAAAGTACTAGAACATGCTCAAAAAGACATGGTAAGATTGCAAGTTATAACAATTTCAGACTTTGCAGAAAATAACATCACGATGCAATGTTTAGAGCTATCAAACAACATGTTACAGGAACTTATCATGGGAAACAAAGGCATGGAATGAATATACTAAATGCATAGTTTAAAAGTCCCTTACTGACCATAAGCCAAAAAGGATCAGAAAATATGATGGCACCCACGTAAACATAGCAAGTTTGAATACAGATTCAAACATGGCAGAAACATAATTATGAAGGCATGTTGATGAGCTTGAACCACTCATCACAGAGCAATACATAGTATGCCAAGGCAACCAACAGTGATAAGATATGTTTATTAAGCTAAGCATGGCAAGAGCAAGTTTATAGAGTTTATGGATCACTAACAATAATCATGGCAACATTGAACCTAATGTTAACAGGCTGACAGCAACATTATTTAGCAACTTGAGAGCAAGATTACAACAAGCTACAACAGGCTATAAATACAACCAGGGGCATGGATGGATAGAGCATGACATGTATAACAAAACATCCTTAGTGAACATCTCCAGATTATACATAGAATGACTTGTAGCAGCAGGTTCAGACATACAAAACAGCAACAGCAAGTACCCTACTTAACAAGCTTGATGCACTCACTACAGGAATCACAAAAATACATGGATAGCACCACTGTGAAGATGGCATGACATAGTTCAACACACATGTAGAGCTCATGATCATAGGATGCACACATCAAATGCAACAAAAATGACAAATCACCAAGTTATAACAGTTTCAACAGGTTAACATCATATAGCACTCTTGCAACGATGATACAGGCATCAAGATGAACCCAAAGGAACATGATGCAATGGAATTAAGTGAATTACGCGTCGAGGTGAACAATTTGACATATTACACCCACGAAACGGAGCTACGGATGCAGAGATACAAAGCGATGAACATGGCATGATAATATGCAGAATCAGGGACTTTGCAGTTTCGGGGGAAGGGGAAAAGTCAACCTCTGGCAGATCTGAATCGGGCATGGTCCTCGAGGTTCGCGGAGATGAAGAAGGAGGCCGAGGAGCACCGAGAGGTCGGGATTTAGATGCTCCTGCCGGATCGGCCGGATCCGCCGGATCCGCAAGGCGGCAAGACGCTGCCGCGGAGGCCGGGCGGCGACGGACGGAGGCGTAGGCGAGGCTGGTGGAGGGCGCCGGAGAGAGGAGCGCCGGGCGGCGCGAAAGCAGGCCGGGCGCTGGGCGGCGGCTGCCGCGACCACCGGGTGGCGCGGGCCCCGGAGGCGCAGGGAGGCGCGCGACGAGGCCGAGGTCGCCGGAGACAGCGATCGGGCCGGAGGCGACGGCCGGGGCGGGACAAGCGGACCGCCGGCGCGGCGGAGTTTCTCCGAGGGAGGCAGACGGGCGCGGCACGGCACGGCGGCGCGGGCGCTGGGCGCTGGGCGCCATGGACGGCGGCGGCGGCAGATCCGGCCTCGCCGCTGGAGGCGGGCGGGCGGCGGGACAGTGGCGGCATGGGGTTGGTCCGGGGCGACGGCACGGACATGTCCGGCGCCGTCCGGACGTGTCCGGTGGCGCAGAGGAGGTGGATCTAGTGTTAGGGGGGATTTGATCCGCGGATTTTGGGGGAGGGTGTTTAAATAGGTAGAGGGAGCTAGGAGAGTCCAAATGAGGAGCGGTTTTCGCCCACACGATCGTGATCAACGATCGAGAGCATGGAGGGGGTTAGGATGGGTTTTGGGCCACTTTGGAAGGGGTGTTGGGCTGCAACACAAAAGAGGCCTTTACGGTTCCCCGGTTAACCGTTGGAGTATCAAACGACCTCCAAATGACACGAAACTTGGCAGGCGGTCTACCGGTTCTATACCAAGGGCGCTTGGCAAATCACGGTCCATTCCGAGAACGTTTGACACCCGCACACGAAAAGAGGCAAAAGGGGACGCTGGGTGACATAGGAGTGCCGGATCGCGAAACGGACAACGGGGAAAAAACTCGGATGCATGAAACGAACACGTATGCAAATGCGATGCACATGACGACATGATATGAAATGCAGATGATGACATGGCAAAGTGCAACACGCAAGCACATGACATGGCAAATATGGCGAATAACTGACGGACGCCTGGCGCATCGAATCCGGGGCGTTACAGTCTGCTCTAAAGACCTTGTTTTCACTCCAGATTTCTCCATCACCAATTCAAATGGCTTATGCACAGGAAGAGGAGTTGAATATAAAACATTGTCGACAAAAGCAATCAGAAATACAAAAAAAGGACGGCATGATATAATTCACATATATGACGCTTGGCTAAACAGCATGGCATTGCATAATTCACATATATAATGCCTTGCAACAAGATAGCATTGCATAATTCACATATATAGTGTCTTTCAAAAAGATGGCATTGCATAATTCACATATATGGTAATTA
The DNA here is from genome assembly GCA_021605145.1 of Aegilops bicornis. Lineage (NCBI taxonomy): Eukaryota > Viridiplantae > Streptophyta > Magnoliopsida > Poales > Poaceae > Aegilops > Aegilops bicornis. The sequence goes on from CM038672.1 coordinate 603,977,237, forward strand.
GACACTAAACAAGTGGCATTCACACAAATCATGTATAAACTAAGCAAATGACATAGCAGTGCAAGATACCATACGCACGATATGAGAAACATAACCCTGCCAAGTTAGAGCATGCACCTCGGGGGGGGGGGGAATAATACTGTTCATCTGTCTCTGAATCCTCCTCTGAGGAGCTATCTGTAACCAGCAAGACATGCGCTTCGTCAGATAGCATTTTCTGCTCAGAAGAAATTGTTTCCACTCCAGATTTTTCCATGGCCGTGTCGAATGGCTGACGCACAGGAAGAGTAATTGAATGTATTAAAATTGTTGACAAACTTCACACGTAATAAAAAATGATGTCATGATATAATTCACATATAAGATGACTGGCTAACTAGGGTGGCATTGCAAAATTCACATATATGACGCCTGGCTAAACAAGATGGCATTGCATGATTCACATATACGATAAAAAAAACTAAACATATGGCATTGACACGAAGCATGTCTAAACTAAGCAGATGACATCTTTGATGTATACGATAAGCAATGCAAGGCACCATATGCATGATATTACCAACATCAGCATGCCAAGTTAGAGCGAAGACCTCATGGGGTAAATAGGAGTGGTCTTCTGCTTCTGAATCCCCCTCATAACAGTTATCTTCCTCTTGATTACGATCCAAAATGGGTGGAGGGGGTCGCCTTTGCGCCCACCATGGAGCGACGTCTGCATGAAATTTTATTGCCACGCAAGGCTCGTCTCTTTTGTTCTACATGTTCAGTTCCATTGTGTACAATAACTGACATGCATAGGAATAAAACATAGTGAGATTATGTAAGGAGTGCATGCACAAATCCAGAAAGAAGGTAGCAAATTGTGGATAGACCCAAAACTAATGATAGTAGGCAGATAATAGCTTTAGTTAAAAAATACAGATAATGGCTCCTTTAATTTTCGTTTGCACCCAACTTGAAACTCATAGTAGACACCCGAGATTACCCAGATAATAGATAGATAGTACTGATTGCTGCCCCAATATGTACCCCACAACCATTTAAAAACTCAAGTTTCAGCATAAGTTTGGACCTGAGTCGGAGTCTAATAGGTGAACACGATGATAAAGTAGCATGTCATCATATTAAGAAATGCATAACGTAAGAAGACACGGAAGAGTGCGACCTCTCTTGCGAACCCGTGTAGTCCTCAAGGTGATCTGCTCAGTTGATGATGGTAATGCAGTTGTCGTGGTTGCCGGTGGCGGGGAAGAAGATCTGAGGCGGCGAAATACAGTCTGGAGAGCGGATCCCAGTTGTAGTGAACCCTTCCATCATTGGAGCAGCTGAGCTGGGTGGAACACAGCACCGCAGGAGCAGCACAAACCACACAAGGTTTTCTTTGACACATATTTGTAACAAAAGTAATTGTGTAAGGGCTTGTTTGAATTTGAGGATTCAAACAATGCAGGGATAGGAAATAGACAAGAATAGGATAGGAATGGATGTGCAAAACAAAGAATTTAAAAACACAGGATTTCTGCCAATCTGGGTGTTTGGTTCACAAGACTTGGAAGATCAAAGGATGCCAAGAAGGATGGTGAGATTAAGTCAAACCAAAAGAAGTGTACAACCTCTTTGGCGAAGCCATCTCGATCTCAGCGTGATTGGGTTGGCTGGTGAGGATGCTCCAGCTGACTTGGCTGTCGGAGGAGGGGAAGAAGATCTTAGGCGTCTGGAGATGGAGCCCGAGGTACTGCTCCGCTGTGATGGAGGGTTTCGTCGTTGTAGCAGCTCCGGTGAGTTGTACGACGCCGAGGCTAAAGTAGGACAAGAGAGACAACGTTAACCTGAGTGGAATTCTAATAGCATCTCCAATAGATGACGTAAAATACATAACCACAAAGTGCTAGATGTATACATCAGCCGCTCATCTCTGAACTTAACTGTCGAAACTGAACTTAACTGTCGAAACTGAATTTTGGTGTCGAAACTGAATTTTGGTGTCGAAACTGAATTTTACTGTCGAAACTGAACGCACTAGAGGTGAGGCTACACGTCAGTCGACTGACTTTTTCATCTCTGGTCAGTTGATTTTGCAGCCGTTGGATACGAAATCAAGGGCATGCAGTTCATCTTCAACCTACACCCCCCTGAGCCACCGGCCACCACCGGCCAAACAGCCGCCCCCACCGCCCGCGGCCGGCGGTGTGCCGCCTCGCTCGCCCCAAAAACACTCCCCACCGCCGGCCTGCCGCCGCCCCGGCCATCCCTGTAGCCCCCCTAGTGCCGAGCTTTTTCTTCGGCGATCCCCACGCCACCGCCCCACCACCGGCGGCGACCACCTCCCCCACCCTAAACCCTAAGATAGATAGTGGGGTACCTCTCCGGTGAGCCCCCCTCCCCGCTGCAGCTGGTTCTTCCTTAAATCCAGTGAGCCCCCCCCCCCCAGCCCCTGAAAATCGACTGACCCAAAAGTCGATTCAGTCGAGTGAAGTGTAGCTAAATCGGAGCAGCATCGCAAGCAAGAGCAAGAGCGAGATCAGCAGCGCCAGCAAGAGCAAGAGCAAGAGCAGACCAGGCAGGGGACTGAGAGCAAGAGCAGAGAAGCAGTGCGAGCTCCTACTGATGTGGACATCACCGCCGAGGGAGCGACGCTGTGGAGGAAGAGGCCAGCGATGCCGCCGTGGATGGAGCCGCGCCGTGTCGGCTCAGGACCGAGCGCCGACAGCACCGTGAGATTGAATCAAGAAGAAAATGTGGCGATTAATGTACAACCTCTTTGGTGGCGCCGATTACGCTGCAGCTTCATCAGAGGAAACGGTGATGATGATGCTCTTCCAGTGGTGCAGGTGAAGACGGCGGTGTGGGAATGGAGGTGGCGTGAAAGACGAGGGGAACATCGGGCAGCTCCTTGGAGGTGGAGGATGGGGTGGCTGAACCGGCGGGATGACCATATCGACGACGGATCCTCATCCGGTACGATGGATGAGGGACGTCGAGGTGTTGCTGTGGACGACGTCGTTGGGGAAGAGGCTCCGGCTGGGTGGCGGACGGAGGAGGGTGTGGGGCTTCATGGGTTTTGCCGGCCTCGGTGTACAAATGGGTGGGTGCATGGGATGTGAGTGGGGAACCATGGCCTAGGGACGCGCTTGTCCGAAATGTTGGGTAAGTTATGAAAGTACCCCCACCGATTTGAGGCAGTTCTTTCGGTTCAGGGGTATCACGGGCATTTCGCGTGTCGGGATTTCTTAGGAGGTGGGTGTATTGTAATTTTGGAATAGCAAGGCGCGGGTTGAGATGGAGGGAGTTGTCGGAGCACAACGAGACAAAGATACATCTTAAATATTTCGGGCTAACAAGGCGCCGGTTGAAATTTCCGGACAATCCTAACGTGTACTGTACCAAATCAATTCGCACTACAGATGTCATTCAAAACTTTGAATTCATGTTATGTTCAAATAAAATATTTCACTACGTGTATAATGCATGCAACCTAGTACTCAAATGAACGTTTTAGTGCATTCCAAACGTATATACTACCGCTTCGATATGAACTAAATTTGAATTTGTTTCTCTATTTGAATAAGATCTACAATAATGATTGTTGTGAAGCCAAAGCATTTGAATTTGTTTCTCTGTTTTTATAAGATCTACAATCATCATTATAGGCAAGTTAAACCATCATTTGTGTATTATCTTCATAGCACACCACATGATTAGTCTCGAGTTACATATGAAGTATGTGTACTATATGAAATCGAACTCGATATTTTGAATCCACTTTATGTTGATTTCAGATCATAGTACATTTCAAGCTCTAGCCAGATATTCACAAACTAAACCATGTCTCATATGTATAATGTGTTTATCACATTATGTATGGTACCCCGCCCCCTACGCCTACAAGTATTTAGATGTGAGTTGCAAACACCACACATTACCACAAATTCAAATAAAATGTGAGAATATTCGATATATAGTATTGTTTAGATTGTTCGATATTTAGTTGTAAGATGCAAACGCCAGACATTATCACAAATTCAAATAAATTGTGAGATTGTTTGATGTATATTATGTTTTAGATTGTCCGACATTTAGCTGTGAGTTGCAAACGCCATGCATTATCACATTATGGTATAACATGTGCAAAACCACAACACGCGTATCACCGCTATATTCATGCATGCATATGTTTAAAACACTATGATCTCCTATTCAAATATATGAATCCACTTTCATATCAAATTATGATCTTTGTTAGTCTCTTACACCCACACAATCCTCTAACCTTTGTAGCTACCACTAACTTTCTCTCGTGCATGCACATGTCCTCCTCGCCCTCCCCCTCCCTCAGCATTCTATCCGTCATGCACATTCATTTTTTTCTTTAGTTCGTTCTCCCACAGTCTCCACAACTCCTTTCCGACACACACCGATCGATAAAACCTATCCAACAATGTCTACCTACAACATACACACGCACCTTGAATCTCCTCCTTTATGTGTCCTTGCCTCGTGTCTCCCATACGGTCCCACACACGTGTAAACTCTCGCCCCTCTTTTCATCGATCTCACAACCTCACACTCCTCCCCCTATCTAGCTAGTAGCTGGGCCTCTCGCACCACCTCCTACCTCCATTATCTCTGTCTATACGTCTTGCCGGGTCTTATTTGCCTCTAACAAATGGACGTACACCGACCGATCTCCCGCTATACATATAGCTAGCTAGGTCCTTATAACTCGTTTTTTCCCACGCGTCGATCGATCTACCTCATTAGTTATGCCTCTCCATTCCTCCAACAAACAACAATTGATCTACCAATCTAGTTAGGTTTGCTTACCAAACACATGATTCCCCTTCATCATCCATGGATGTGTCCCGACAGATCTATCACGCACAGGCACACACAGAAACACACCCCCAGTCTTATTGATAATATTGCAGTTCCAGCCTCAGTTTGTCTAGTAGGCCTCTCCCACCATCTTCGAGAAGCAACTCCATCACCCATCCAGCACTCTACCCCTCTCCCTCCCTCTCTCTCTCCTCTCTCTCTCTCTCTCTGTCCCATCCTATTTCCCGTCCTTCAGTTATGTATGGATGACGACTGATCTCCCTCAAGACATAGCTGGGTCTCTCCTTCTCAACACATATACGAGTCATTCTACCTCTATAGTTAGGCCTCTGCCTACCCCTCTCCCCACCCCCTCCCACACACACGCACCGATACATCGAGCGCTCTAGTCATGTCTCCCTTCCACACACAAACTTGACCTGTGCCCTGTGACGTTCCGGTAGCTAGGTCAGTCGCCCTATATCTTTGACTTGCACACACACACACACACACACAATTTCGATGGCTCTCTTCATTGATCTCGCACCCACCCACTTGATCCTCTCTTCGACTCTATCGATATCTATGACGCCTCTCTCTCTTCTCGTGGATCACCCGACCCTCTATATATGATATGGATAGGCCTCCATTTCACACACATTGCATGCAAAATTTTGTTTGAGATGTCATCGACACACATTCCCACAAATACATCCACGAAATCAACCTCACCCCCTTCAAGCGGTTTTCGAACATTTGTTTGAAGCGAGGAAGGCATTCTTTCACCGTTGCGGAAGAACGGGTGTAGATGACGTCGAACTCATCGTTGGTGATGGTTCTAACGTTGTACTCACCGCCGATCATGGATATTTGGGACGCCATGGATTTGGGAGGAGGGTTAGGATTAGTGGAACTGCCGTAATGTGAAAGGACGGGACGACTGGGAGCGAACTATTGTAAGGTACTGTACTAGTAGAAGACGGGGACGAGTAGGGCGTGCAAAAGGCGTGGGGTTGCTGGCTTGCCCGGTGTATAAACGGATGCAAGCCCCCAAAGATTTCTCGAGAACTATGCGGGACCCACTAGACCCATATCGTAGGCCTGACAGTATAGCTTCTACCTGTTCGCACGCCATGCCGGCTTGTGTGTAACTTCAATTAATTCCGTCAACCGCCGTGCCTCCCACGACCTTCGCCTCCCTCGCGCGGTTGCGCCCTTTGAGACTTCAACCGGCTATAAATGAGCAATTATTTTGCCTACTCCGCATGCATGAAACTCCCTCTGGTCCTTTTTACTTCCGCCAACCGTTTATACTAAAAATATGAATATCTACAATACTGATTATAATGAGTATAAGAACTACTATTAGATGAGTTAGATGAGTTAAAGATTCTAATCCTGAACTAACCCTGAAGTAACTCTAGCGAAAGAGGTGTTTGGATGTCAGGGTTAGATGGAGCGTGGATACGGTGAGGTGCCTTCATGGGCGGTACGAGAGGGAGGGAGGGAGGGAGAGGACGAGAAGCATCGAGGAAGTGGGGAGGGATCTACTGCGGGGAGAGCGAGAGAAAAATGTGTTTTTTAGTGTCCCGAGAAGAACTACTCCCTCCGTCTAGGTGTGTAAGTCACCTTACAAAAACCAAATAATGTCAAAACACTTAGGCACCGTACATTAACTCCCTCCTCGTTTCTTGTTTTGTGACATATCAACCAATAAGAGATGTGGGCCGTGCATGCTTTCAATGACTTGAGACTGCCAAGCATGACATGCAGTGGTTAGTTCATTGCATGCAATGCTATTAATTAGCAAAAAGACATTAAGTTTTCTCGTTTTCCTCTCTGCCTTGGTCGCGGTGCAAAACGTAAGATGACTTACACACCTAGACGGAGGGAGTAACAGGGCAAAGGTTAGCTATTAGAGTACTACTACCTCCCTTCTAGTTTAAAGGGCTCGATTCAAAATTTTCACCTACTCTTAGCAAGATAGAGGCGGTGGAATAGTTTTTGTAGTTCTTCACAAAAAAATGTGTTTACAAATGCATGCATGAACACTAGTTACTCTAACCACCCTCTCTTCTTTAATTCTTTGCCACATCATCATGTTTGCTATTCCCGTGTGCATGATACCAGCTAAGATACCACCATTATGGCCAGCCTTAATCATCGCATGCAATAATTTAGTGCACCTTGAAATATGAACATGTGTGGGGTGTATATGTTTTTAATGACTTGAGACTATACCTAGCCCGACATGCAAGATGAGACTTATTATGCACCGTTCCCCATACCTGCAGGAAGCCCGTTCGTCTCCAAATCTTTTCCTCTCCATGTGTGGAAACAATATGCCTGCCAGACTCTCCTTCTCCCTCCGGCGGTCCCACCACTCCACCCCGTGTGGAAAAAAATCTGCATGCATGACTCTCCACCCCCCGCGCTCGTCCAACCCATTGTGACCAGCAATATTTCCACCCCTTCCCTCCCCCGTAATTTACTCCAACAAATATGCCCACATAGCTGTTACTTAACTGCAGGTGCAATGGGTCACTGACATATGGTCCCAACAGGGGTCTGGCCCACATGTCAGTGATGCAACTGGACCTGCAGTTAAGTCAGTGCAGCTCAGTCCATATCTTACATAGGTGTGCCATTGCTCGCTATAAATACCGCTCCTCCCACGACATCGCTATCTCCTCCCCCTCACGTTCACGTTCATCGCTATCTCCTCCCCCTCCCTCTCATGTCGACCACCCATGGCATCACCCCTCCCAAGCCCTAGGCGCCCCTCGCTGCACTGCGCGGACGGTCACGCGTCGCCATTACGTTCCTCGCTGCCACTAGTCGAGGAGGACGTGTCGGCGTTCCGCTCCTCGCCGCGACGCGACGCATCGCCGTTTCGTTCCTCGCCGCCACTAGTCGAGGAGGACGCGTCGGTGTTCCGCTCCTCGCCGCGACGCGACGCGTCGCCGTTCCGTTCCTCGCCGCCACTAGCCGAGGAGGACGCGTCAGTGTTCCGCTCCTCATCGCGACGCGTCGAGGTGGACGCGTCGGCGTTCCTGTAGGACCTTGAAGTATGTCTAGAGGGGGGGATTAGACTACTTGACCAATTAAAAACTTAACCTTTTCCCAATTTTAGACTTTGGCAGATTTTAGCTATCTTTACGCAAGTCAAGCAATCTTCACGCAATTCAAGCAAGCATGCAAAGAGTATATAGGCAGCGGAAAATAAAGCATGCAACTTGCAAGAATGTAAAGGGAAGGGTTTGGAGAATTCAAACGCTAAGAGAACTACTAGAAGCACCAATATTGGGTTTAGCATTGTTATTGTTACTACTAGAAGAAGAATCTTTCTTGTTCTTGTTACTAGACTTGACTTGAGGCATGTAAGTAGATAAGAGTAAGCGCTTGGCAATATAAGAAGAACTTTTCTTACGAAGACCATCATTGATTGCCTTTAAGAACTCATGCTCTTGCTCAAGATTGAGATTTTCAAAGCGTAACTTCTCATGAGCCCTTAAAAGTTCTCGATGATCTTCGAAGATAGTTTCATGAGCTAACTTAAGAGTGTTTAGTTCTTTAGTTAGACGCTCAATTTTCTCCTTATCATTGTCATTCGTTTCATCTTGATTAGCATGATTAATTGACGTTTCATCATAGTATTCATCACTAGAGTTGTCAACACGTAAATCATCATCACCTAGCAAGTCATCTTCATCACTATTAAACTCAACATACTCGGGGTGTGTTACCTTAGTACCTTTGGCCATGAAGCATCTTCCAATTCCTTCATTTGGTGGTTCAAATATGTCATAGGAGTTGGTTAACACAAGTGCTAAACTGACAACACCTTCATCTTGAGTGTGTTCGGAGTCGGAGTGATAGCTTCTCTCGGAGTGATTGTCGGAGTCGGAGCCGGATACCCATTCACCAACATGAGCTTGATGTCTTCGTTTTGTGTAGCTCTTTGATGACTTTGCTTCCTTTCCGAATCCTTGCTTCTCCGTGAGGATCTTCGTTCATAACGATCATCTCTACTCCTTCTCTCTCTTGGTGGTGATTCTTCTCTTCTACTTCTTCTCTTGGGAGAATCTTCTCTTCTTTTGTAGGGTGCTGTACACTCATTGGAATAGTGTGTGGGTCTCGCACAATTGTAGCAATTGCGCTCTCGACTAGAGGATCTTTTGTCATTCTAGGATCTTGACTTGGAGCTTCTTTCTTTGCTTCTACTCTTGTAGAATTTGTTGAAGTTCTTCACCATTAAGCTCAATTCTTCATTGAAGGTTTGTTTCTCACTTGATGATGTGGGGGCTTCACATGAGGCTTTGTAAGCACCACTTGACTTGTTGTGAAGTTCCTCCTTATCCTTGAGTGAAATCTCATGAGCAACAATTCTTCCAATGACTTTCGTTGGCTTGAGATCTTTGTAATTTGGCATCATTTGGATCAATGTGCACACGGTATCATATTTTCCATCCAATGCTCTTAGGATTTTCTTGATGATGAATCACGGTCATCTCTTCACTTCCTAAGCCGGCAATCTCATTTGTGATAAGAGCAAGCCTAGAGTACATTTTAGCGACACCTTCACCATCCTTCATTTTGAACTTGTCAAGCTGACTTTGGAGCATATCCAACTTGGATTCCTTGACGGAGTCGGTACCTTCATGCGTATCAATCAAAGTATCCCAAATTTCCTTTGCATTCTCAAGACGGCTGATTTTGTTGAATTCTTCGGGGCACAATCCGTTGAAGAGGATATCACAAGCTTGAGTGTTGTATTGCAACATCTTCAACTCTCCCGCACTAGCTTCACAGTTTGGTTCTCTCCCATCAAAGAATTCACCTTGCAAGCCAATACACACAATAGCCCAAATGGCGGGGTTATGTTTGAGAATATGCATTTTCATCTTATGCTTCCAACTAGCAAAATTAGTGCCATCAAAGTAAGGACCTCTACGGTGATAATTTCCCTCACTAGACGCCATACTCTCCTAGGTTGTTAAACCAAGGCTATGACCACCAAAAGCTATGGAAATCAAGGCAAATGGAGACCAAAGCTCTGATACCACTTGTAGGACCTTGAAGTATGTCTAGAAGGGGGATTAGACTACTTTACCAATTAAAAACTTAACCTTTTCCCAATTTTAGACTTTGGCAGATTTTAGCTATCTTTAGGCAAGTCAAGAAATCTTCACGCAATTCAAGCAAGCATGCAAAGAGTATATAGGCAGCGGAAAATAAAGCATGCAACTTGCAAGAATGTAAAGGGAAGGGTTTGGAGAATTCAAACGCAATTGGAGACACGGATGTTTTTGTCGTGGTTCCGATAGGTGGTCCTATCGTACATCCACGTTGATGGAGACTTCAACCCACGAAGGGTAACGGTTGCGCGAGTCCACGGAGGGCTCCACGCACGAAGGGTCCACGAAGAAGCAACCTTGTCTATTCCACCATGGCCATCGCCCACGAAGGACTTGCCTCACTAGCGGTAGATCTTCATGAAGTAGGCGATCTCCTTGCCCTTACAAACTCCTTGGTTCAACTCCACAATCTTGTCGGAGGCTCCCAAGTGACACCTAGCCAATCTAGGAGACACCACTCTCCACAAGTAACAAATGTTGTGTTGATGATGAACTCCTTGCTCTTGTGCTTCAAATGATAGTCTCCCCAACACTCAACTCTCTCTCACAGGATTTGGATTTGGTGGAAAGAAGAATTGAGTGGAAAGCAACTTGGGGAAGGGTAGAGATCAAGATTCATATGGTTGGAATGAAATATCTTGGCCTCAACACATGAGTAGGTGGTTCTCTCTCAGAACTGGCAAGTTGGAATTGTAGGTTTGTTCTGATGGCTCTCTCCACGAATGAATAGGAGGTGGAGGGGTATATATAGCCTCCACACAAAATCTAACCGTTACACACAATTTACCAAACACGGTGGGACCGAATCATCAAACTCGGTCGGACCGATTTAGTAAACCTAGTGATCGTTAGGGTTTCCGGTGGGGCTGACATGCAACTCGGTAGGACCGATATGGTTAGGGTTAGGGCATAACATAATATCGGTGAGACCGATTACACAAACTCGGTGAGACCGAATTTGGTAATTAGCTAACCAGAGAGTTGGTCAGTAAACTCGGTGGGACCGATTCGCTCTTTCGGTGAGACCGAAAAGTTACGAAAGGGAATCAGAGAGTTTACATTGTAATCTCGGTGGGACCGATCGCTCACTTCGGTTAGACCGAAATGTTACGAAGGGAAACAGAGAGATTACAATCCCATCTCGGTGAGACCGAGATCCCTATCGGTGAGACCGATTTTCCTAGGGTTTGTGGCAATGGCTATGACATCTGAACTCGGTGGCGCCGGATAGAAAGAATCAGTAGGGCCGAGTTTGACTTAGGTTTAGGTCATATGTGGATGTGAGAAAGTAGTGGAGGGTTTTGGAGCATATCACTAAGCACATCAAGCAAGAGGCTCATTAAGCAACACCTCATCCCTCCTTGATAGTATTGGATTTTCCTATAGACTCAATGTGATCTTGGACCACTAAAATGTAAAATGTAGAGTCTTGAGCTTTTGAGCTTGAGCCAATCCTTTGTCCTTGATATTTTGAGGGATCCACTCTCATCATCCATGCCATGCCATTCATTGAGCTTTCCTGAAATATTTGTCTTGGAATAGCATTAGCTCAATGAGCTATATGTTGTTATGAATTACCAAAACCACCTAGGGATAGTTGCACTTTCAGTTCCCAATCTCGCCAGCACGCGCGTCGGAGGATGCGTCGGCTCCCCGCTACGAGGAGAATGCCACGCCGCCCGCCAAGCCCCCCAGCCTTGAGGAGCTTTGGAAAGAAATGGATGTCGCCTTGTGGGATGCTTTGCCTCCAGCAGAGCACGCCAAAATAGAGGCGGAGAAGAAGGCCGAGGAAGTGAAGCGCACTGCGGAACAAGCTGCCTGGCAGGCCTATGTCGCGTCCGAGAGAGTCAGGCAATTGGCACTTTGGTAGAAGGCTCATGCGAGTGTCGTGAGGGTGGCAGAAGACACCCGTGTCGAAGCCCTGAGTGCAGTCGGGCCCAATCGCCTCGTCTACGCTTGGCGGTACATGGACCGGGTGCAAGTTTCCAGCGAGGATGAGTACCTATTGGCGCCGGATCACCACACCTGTGAGATCGCGCTCGCCCGCCGGCAAGCCGCCAATCAGCACCTCGCGAGTTGCAAGGCTGAGGAAGAGGCGTTGTGTCGGCGCGCTGGTAAACGGCCGCGCACTAGGCCACTCGTGGCGCGCCGCAAGTGTTCCTGCGAGCGCCATGGCTTTTAGTAGGAGTATAATTTTTGTTTCGTAAGGCGATCTCATTAGTTTTGGGACGCAAATGATAAATCCCGAACGTTCAGGAATTATTAGCATCCTTAATTAAGTATGTAAAAGGGAAAGCTTGGAAACCTTGTGTATTCATACACATTTTGCGAGTACGTGCATATAGCACAAACTTTACTATATACTATCGCACTACACGTCTCTCTCTATATATGCTTGCAGACTCTGCTACTCCCTCCGTCCAGGTCAATAAGTCAACTTTGGTTGTGCAAGGTGACCAAGAAGGAGGGAAGACTTATACACCTAGACGGAGGGAGTACTACTATTACTTATGTACGTGCAAATGCACGTTTTAACTTTATGATGCGGTTTTTGTAAAAGTAGAAAAACAACACTAGTCAAGCTTGTGAAACGATTCAATGCAAAACAAATGCAAAAATGCTTGTTTGTTTGTTTACTTTTAGCTTCCTTCTCCGTGGTTATTTCTCTATTATACTTTGTACAGAGTATCTCACTGGTCTGAACGACATGCAAATTCCCAAACCGCTTCCTACACCATGTATCGAATTTTTTGCCTAAAAAGTTGTGCCGTGCAATTGGAATTCCAGCATGAGTACTACTACCAGTAGGAGTACCACGGGCCAGTTCTTTTAGGCTTCTAGATTAGTAATCCCATAAGTACTACCTCCGTCTTGGTTTATTGGTCCCCATTGTAATCTGTGTCAAATTTTGATCATAAATTTAACTAATGAAATGTTAGTGCATGTCACATGCACTAACATTTTATCAGTTAAATCTTTGGTAAACACTTAGCACAAATTACAATGGTGAGAAATAAACCAGGACGGAGGTACTACTAGAGTAGTTTAGAAGCCCAAATAAATGAGTGAGGCGCCTTAATGTTACTCTCCACTGTGACTAGTCTTATGGGAAAAGCTGGGGAAGCCGCAAAAAGAACTGTCCCTAGGAGTAGTAGCTAGGAATACTAGGAATAGTAGCTAGGGATCGAGTGTGTGAGATGAACCAGAGAAAGTAAATGCAAAAAAGATAGAGGGATGTGATGGTTGCTTGTCCGTTTATTTTACCAGGCCACTTATTACTGGGAGTGGTTGGGTTTTGTGATATGACGGCTTCACAGCCGCGCCATGAGAGGGGTGAGACTACCGTGCAGCGCCGCCCACTACACTAGTACGACTAAATCGGTCGTGGTTTATCCCCCATTGAATTTGACTGAAGATTTAACTGACAAAATGTTAGTGCATGTCAACAAAAACAATATCGTTGGATTCGTATTTGAACATAGTTTTCAATGATACTCCTATAATTTTAGGTGACATGTACCATCATTTATCGTACTATATATAATGTTAGTTCAATTTTTGGTCGTACTAATCTATAGTAAGGTGCTCGCAAGGCCGCATGAAGAGTGAAATGCATTGATCGGGGAGTTGTTTATTTTGACAAAGGATGTGGGGGTCATCTCATGTGTAACGGGTATCGATATGTTTGTTTGGATATTATTTCATCACTAGAGCTCACAAACATCCGGGTGAAATAGATAAAAAAGTATATTTTGCAAACAAAAGCGTTCAGCTGTTCAACCTGCATCCAAAACTTGTGAAGAAATAACTCTTATTGTGCTTTGCATGAAATGATCTTCAAGAATTAGTTTTTGAGTATCCATTGTTATACATGTTGGCTACAGATGACATGGCACTTTCTTATAGTCAACAGTTGGCTATACTATTTAAGTATTAACCATGCCCTTATACACCTGGACGAAGGGATTAAATTAGGATGACTTGGAAGGGGGGAGAGGATATGTAAGAAATGGTTCATCATAAGTCTTTCACCAGTACTGTAGTAAAAATTCATACATGGAAGATTCTAGACTAAACCATAAATGGATACACTTCTATTCATGCGCGATACTCCAATAGAGCAAGATGATGCATGGAAGTCTCCACATGCTTAGACAGCAGATTACATTGAGCGAAGACTAATGATCAACATTTAACTTGATAATGCAGATGTCCAGGTGAACCTCCTTGGAGTCCCCATGCAGATCGTTCGGGGCCAAATAATACCGTGCGTCTTCCATGTCCACATCGGCGGGAAGGTCCTAGCTCGGGAGAGTCCAAGTCAGCTTGACGTAGCCAGTGTCGCCACCCACGTACCTCCGAGGGGTAGTAATAGTGAGCACGCACCCATACATCGGCTTCGTGTCAGTGTCAGCGTCTGGGGCGTCGCCCCTGACGCACACTACAGAGATGTGGTGGCGGCCTGCGTGGGCCTCGCCGGTGGCCACGATCAAGAGGAAGACGCTGCCATCCTCCTCCGAGACTAGCAGGCGGCGCTGATCCTCCAGCGACTCCGGCACGGTGAACAGGTAGCACGTCTCGTACTTGATGTTCTTCGCCAAGGGCTAGTAGTGATCGCCACACGCCTGCGTCAGGTGATGCACGATGTCCGCCGGTGAGCCCCAAAACGGCACCGGGCACTCATAGTAGTAGACGAAGGGCTCCTTGGAGGCATCGACCAGGCCATCCATGAAACGGGAGTGGTTGTAGGGGACGTTCCCCCAGTTGAATATATGAGCAAGTTATTATGAGATTTACTACAAAATAAATCATGACGGCTATAACAGAGATTAAACTAATCATGCGGACTAGCATAGTAGATGAACAGATCGAATCTAGGACACAGACTAGAAACATGAATTCTACCACGATATCGAACAGGAAGGACAGAAACACATACGGTGCAACGGGAGCAGCACCATTGGCGTTGAGGTTGTCGCCCATGTCGTTGAGGAAGAGGTTGCCGAGGTCGGGGAAGAAGTCGTCGTCGGTGAAGTCGTCGCTGCTAGCAGTCGCGAGAGTGCGCTCCCCAAATTTCAACAGCGCCCGCCGAATGGAGCGCAGGAGGGAGTGGCTGTAGGGAACATTCCGGCCGCCGAATAGAGCGCTGGAGTACCCCACGAAGCAGTAGATGGTGCTCCTCCCTAGTCTCTATTCTTTTCTCTATCTCTAATACTTTTCTTTGTTTTTTATAATATACTAGTTGTAGTTGTCAAATCGAATAGTAGTGCGCCGTCCACTGCACGCCCGGCTGAACACGCCTCCTCCCCTCCATCAAACCCCTCCGTTAAACCCGCATGCAAATCGAGAAACCTACTCCGGCCCGCGGGAGGAAATTTGTCGGTTGCCATTGGCGAATAATAGAGTCACGTCCAATCCATTTGAGTTAATTGCGTGTATGATTCTCCCTCTATAAAAAGTTAATTGCATCCTTAATCTTGTATTCTAAGTACTGTGGGTTCCATCACAATACAAGTGTACATGACCTCTGGTGGTGGCTGTAGATTCGTACAAAAAGTTAAAAAGAAACAAATCCATGACTTGCAGGATTGGAGTTAGCACCGATGGCGGTTCGTAGTCGTTCCACGCTCGGGCATTGAAGTTTGTAACTATTTTAGATTAGAACATACTACTCCTCTGGTGCTAGTAGTACTACTCCACTACTACTCTACTCATGCAAGTTAAGGCATAGTAGCAGTGTAATCGAGGGAGTACCAAGATCGTGATCACTCAAGCAAGTTGTCTGACTTCGATATGACCCTATGCTGCTGGTATGTGTCTCGTAAGTCAAGCGGCATGTTATAGTCATCATCACCTGTCCACTTCCCGCATCACATATTCGCTTCTCCATCTTTGTCCGCTCTTCCATCCCCGCTAAGGCGCCCCCCCCCCCTCGTCCAATCTTCCATCCCCGCTAAGGCGCCTCCCCCCTCATCCGAAACCCAAGCACTAACAATGGCAGAACCGAGCAGCGTCCGCCTAAAGAGTGGCTGGAATTCGCTCCCTACAGAGGTAATCAAGCTCATTCTTTTGCGTGTGGACAATCTCAGTATCATGCCGCTCGCCGCGTGCTCGTCAGGGCTGTACCGTTTACTCAAAGCCCTCAGGCCGGAGCTTTTTATGCTAGCTCCTTGCTTGCTGATGCCGCCTGATCTTCAGAAATGGCGTGTCACGCAGCATAACGATCGTAGGGTGGCGAGCATCAACCCCCTTGACTGCGATCCGATCCCCGTCACCCTCAACTACATTAACGGTATGTACTGGGTCGGCATGAACACGTCTTGGATGGTGCTCGTCGACGGTCGCGGCAGCTGGATGCTCGTGGAGGTCTACACCCGGTGATTGATCCCCCTTCCTTCGATTAACACTGCACTGCTTTGGCACCACAGCCCAGAATACTCAGAATCTTACAGTAGCCAACATGATACCAAGTTTGATTTGCTCAAGTTTGTAATCTGCCAAGTGCCCACAAGATCTGCGAATTATAAAGACTTCAGGCCAATTGCGTTCTTCAACCGTGGTCTCGCCAATCTGACAGGTCACTGCGGTAAGTGGATAAATCTGCACGTCCATCGCAGGATCATACATCCTCCATGGTTCTCTGATGCCATTGAACACAAGGGCTTCATTTACATTGTCGAGTCCTTCTATGGCTGGACGTATTGCTGGCCTACTCCAGTCATTGCTACAAACGGTTGTTACAGTAGTATGTTACTTTCCTATGATATCATGATGGCTTGCTTATATTACTGTCAACATTTACTGAAAAAATATTCATGCTCATAACATGCTGTTCTTAAGATTGACTAAATCAAGAGCCCTTTTTTATTTGACTCCAACTTTTTTTGAGGGTTATTTGACTCCAACTTGATATGATGTTGTAGGCCGCTTGGTGTCCCTACCCTTCCTAATCCCAAAACCTATCAAAGAAAAGCGGCATGGCAGTTGCAGGTGGTTCCTGGCTTGATCAGATCAATTGTTCGCACGTACCGGACGTGTTGTTTCGCGGAATACAATCACAGTCACTGCAAGGTCTTTGAGCAGGATCCCAGCTTCTCTGGGCCTTCAGGAATTTTTGAATGGAGGTTGGTAAGTATCCTTGGTACACATTCTTTGTTTGTTGGACTAAATTATCCGATTAACCAGGAGATAACCGACGGCAAGGATCATGATGGCAGCGTGGTTTCGTTCATGAGGCAAAACTGTGTGTACACAGCGTACCATGCGTCTCTGCATGCACCATACCCTGATGAATGCCGCCACGCTCTGCAGCCCAAAGTAGGAGAGAGGGTCGCAAGTATCGGACTTCAACCCGCCGGGCCGAGTTTCCCCGTCAGCACCCATCTGGTTCAAGCCATCACCAATCTCCACATCTTAATAAATAGTAATGTCTAACCGAGCCGCTTAGTTAGATGCGCATACACTTGGTGTAGTAGGATCTTTATTTAGTTTGATGCATACACTTGTTCTTTTTGGTAGCCCTTTTGTAATGATGGCTGATGTTTGGTTTGGACGAGAGCTGCGTCTTCACTCTTTCCGCCTCGCCATCGCTTCTGTACATTGCACCGCCAGCTCGTTCTTGCCGCCGCTGTTTTCAATGTACAATCAGTAGTATATTTGGTCTGTTGGTTGAATAAATGTGTTGTTAGAACGACAAACACAATGTTTTGGAAGTCGTTGCACGGTTCGATCCTTTAGTGCCCCGTACCGTACGTAGCGCATACTATTTTTCGTACGGAACACATTTTCCACTTGTTGATAACATGCAGCCCAATCGATGAAGGCCCAATAGAGAAGCCCATAATTAACTAGAAGGGAGGCTCTCACATGAATCCGGCCCAGGTACATGCTCATGGTCCCCTAAACACAAATAAGTAAATAAATAAATAAAGCTAAATGCTCATGCACCAGTTCTTTAAATTCACGATTTAATAGGAGGATATTATTTCCTATGATAGTGTCTTTACATTCAGTCGATATTATTCTTCGTCCAAGAGAGCAACCAGTCTTCTTTCTCCCAGCATTTTCTTCCTGCAACCAGCGGACCCATGCAAATCGTAGTCAACGTCGTAAATAGATCCGGTCCATTTTTATTTTTCAATAAGAATGTCCAACCCAGCCTAGCACATTGGCGACATCACTTTATCCTCCGACTTGGTGCGCTCGCCGCGGCGCCGCCGTCTGGCCCTGTCAACATAGTTTTTTTTTTCGAAACGGTCCTTGTAAACATAGTGAATCGGGAGAGGACTGTAGTTGTGGGTATGACAGTACGGACCCACCAGGTCCACTCCCGAACACAAGGAAGCGCCTCTTTTACTACTCAGATGAACCCATCGTTTTTTACTATAATCCACCCTGCTGATATCTGGGACCCACATCATTTTCAACGTGTAGTCAATTAACGACAGAATTGCACAACTTTGTTTTTTGTAGTAATTCGGAGGAGCAGGCTATAAACTAGGTTGTGCGGTCTCTATGGCCCGTCTAACAACGTGACCAGCCCAGTAGTTTTTTCTTTGGGAAAACAGGTAGCCCAGTATTTCTTTTTGAAGAATACCCAAGCTAGGCCTATTTGTTTTCTCCGACTTACCGGGCTGCAAATATTTCAAGACGAGGAGGGATGCATTCCGGCCCTGCCAAAGAGTATGGTCAGTGTCTGTTAAAAGTAATATCAAAAGGGGTTGAAAATTCCAAAAAAATTATAGCAAATGGGATATTAGTTTCTTTTTTTATTTTTGTTCTTCACTAATATCTTATCCATATTTGATTGGATTTAACATGACATAGTACTAATTTATTTTTAAATTTGTTTTAGTGTGGGTACTAATTTTTGGATTAAGAATATTTTGTTCCCCAGCAAAAATTTGCGAATTTTCAAAATTTCCCACATATTTTCAATATCTGGGGTGCATCGTTGGGAGGCTGACATGTGGGCCTACTAAGTTGACGATTCTAGAAGGGCTTGTCAACTTAGTCAACAAACGATTCTAGTAGCAGTAACCTTTGGATTTGAATCGAACGGTCCTGCTGCTTCTTCAATCGCTGCTCTTCTTGCACCAGCCGCCCAAACCAGCGCCGGCGAGACCGCCTGCTCCTGCCTCCAAAGGGTCGGCTGTCTGCCGTTGAGGCCTCATCGCCCCTACTACTCCCACCGCTAGCCAGGCCCTGCGGCGACGGCAGCCTCACACCGCAGCCGAACCAGTGAACCCTCGTACTCCTCTCCGCGTGGGCATCCACTGCCGCGTCTTCCCCGGCTCCGCATCGTCCCCTTCCTAGGCCTCTACGTCGTCCATTGCCTTGGTGCTCTCGGCGCGGCGTGGTCAATGTGGTCAACGACCGACTTCCATCGGAAGAGTACTGTACATGGAGAGGCTGACAGCTGGGTCCATGGCCACAACCCAGTTTTTTGTGATTTGCCAAGTAAGTCGCTTTGTCAGGCCTGTTGGGCTGCAAATCTTTCAAGAAGAGGAGAGCTTTCATTCGGCTGGCCGAGAAAATGGCCTATCAGTAATGAGAAATGGGCTGTACATTTTTAAGACACATCAAACCGGCAATTAGTTTCAATTTTCTTTTTTTCATTTCAAGATTTTAAATTGCATTGATTTTTATGCGTGGACAATTTGTTGGATTTTATATTGATATATATTTATTTTTAAAATCAGTTCGAACGTGACTCGAAATTTCGGGATTAAAACAGTTCGGACCAAGACCGAAATATGCAAAATTTCGTATAAAATTTTAGCCGTGGCCACACTACGGGCTGTAATGCTAATAAAAAGAATATGGGCTCCAAAAAAACCTTAAGAATTAGCAAATGGGCTGTAAATTATTAGAAATAATGGCAGATGGGATGTATGATGTTTTCCACAAATTTGAGGCTTTCCTAAAAAAGGTTGACACACAAGCAGTGACTGTTGGATGTCCATCCAACGGCCATCGTGCTTCTTCAATCTCTGCTCTTCCTGCTCCAGCCGCTCAAACAAGCGCCGGCGGGACTGCCTGCTCTCTCCTCCCCGTGGCAGGATGTGTTGCCCCGCAGGCCTCACCGCCCCACCATACTCCCATCGCTGGCCTAGCCATCCCTCTACTTACCCACACCTGCTATTATTCTCCGGCAATGGTAGACGAACCAGTAAACCCTCGTGCAGTCGTACTCCCCTCCGCGTGGGAAACAACTGCCGAGTCTTCCCTGCCTCCGTGTCGTTCCCTTCCTAGGCCTCGCCATCGTCCCTCGCCCTGGTGCTCTCGGCGCGGCCTGGTCAACATGGTCAACAACTGACATGCATATGAAGTGGATTGTACGTGGAGAGGCTGACAGCTGGGTCCACGGCCGCACGCAAGGAAATGCCTCTTTATTACGCGCAAAATAATGATTCCTCCACCTGACATCTGGGTCCCACCAAAAGGGCCTCTCAGATTTCGAAAAAACGTTACCGGCCGACATTTCCGGACCGACTAGCTATATCTTCGCACGCAAGGAAGTGCCTCCTTATTACGCACAAAAATGAATACTCCCCGTTAGCCGGGACCCAGATAGTGGCAGGCTGACTTGTGGGCCTACTAAGTTGACGGGAACGAGGGCTTTGTCAACTTATTCAATATGCACGATTCTAGCTCCAGTGACCGTACGATGTCCATCCAACGGCCGTAGTGCTTCTTCAACCTCTGGTCTTCTTGCTCCAGCCGCCCAAACCAGCGCCGGTCGTGCCTCGTGCTCCTGCCTCCCGTGGTCGACTGTGCTGTCGCGGAGGCCTCACCGCCCCCTACTACTCCGACCGCTGGCCAGGCCATCCCTCCACTCACCCATACCCCCTATTATTCTGCGACGACGACAGCCTCACACCGCAGCCGAACCAGTGAACCCTCGTACTCCTCTCTGCACGGGCTTCCATTGCCGCGTCTTACCCGGCTCCGTGTCGTCCCGTTCCTAAGCCTCGCCATCGTCCACCGCCCTGGTGCTCTCGGTGCGGTGTGGTCAACGTGGTCAAGGAACGGCTTGCATTGGGCATGGACTGTATGTGGAGAGGCTGACAGCTGGGTCCACGGCCGCAACAAGGAAGTGCCTCCTTATTACACACAAAATAATTATTCCTCCACCTGACAGCGGGAACCCACCGGACGTATCACCGTATTTCACGAAAAAATGTTTCCGCCTGACTGCTGGGACCCACCAGCTACATCTTCGCATGCAAGGAAGTCCATCCGGGCAAAAAAAACGATTCGCCCCCTGACTGCTGGGACCCACCAGCTACATCTTCGCAGGCAAGGAAGTGCCTGACAGTCGGGACCCACCTGGTCGAAGCGTACGTAGCGTTGTCATTTTGGTCACGAACGTGTACGTACATACTGGTCGATGTAGAGGCGCGCACGTGTCGTAGTAGAGGCGCGCACGTTGCATGTACACGTGCGTACAGCGGCCAGTGTGCAAGATAGAAAATATGGCCACGTACGTACATACGGGCAGGGTCTCGAACGCCTACTCGCGCATACATATGGCCAGGGTTCGTGTACATGGCTTGGTCGAAACGGAGAAATTGCATCGTCGTAGTGTTCATGGGGAGGCAATGGAATGCGTCGTGTTCATCAGGAGGCAATGGAATGCGTGGGAGCCAACCGTCTTGGACGGAACAGCTGATGGAAACGAGGCCTGGCGTACCGTAGAACGGAGGAAACGGCCTTGCGTTCGACCGGCCATGTTCGAAACGGGATCCTGTTCATCGGGAGGGGTATGGCGTACCGCAAAACGGAGGAAACGGACCTCCTACAATCGAAACGGGGGTCCTGTTGATTGGGAGGGGTGTGGCATACCGCAAAACGGAGGAAACAGACTTGTGTTGGAGCGCTACAGTCGAAACAGGGGTCCTGTTCATCGGGAGGGGTGTGCGTACGCAAAACGGGACTCCACAGGGTATTGTTCATCTCCACCGTCGACCCCCTCCAACCTCCACGGGCTACTGTTCATCCACCATCAACCTCCTCCAGCCTCCACCTGCGACTGTTCATCCACGGGCTCCTGTTCATCTAGCCTCCACCGCGCGCTAGTCCACCGGCTGCTGTTCAACCAGCCCTCTCCACGGGCTCCTGTTCAACCACCCCTCCACGGGCTACTGTTCATCTAGCCCTCCACCCTCTACTGTTCATCCTGCCCTCCACGGGGTGGTCCTGTTCATCCAGCCCTCCAACGGGTCCTGTTCATCCAGCCCCAACCGGCTCGATCGATCGGGGTCCTGTTCATCCAGAGGCAACACCACGGGGTCCTATTCATCGACCCCCACCGGGAACTGTCCATCCAAACCCCCCCAGCAACGCTCACTATTCATCCAGAGGCAGCATCGATCGGCTTTAGTTAGCAGCCGTAGCGAAGGAATCGCTCGATCGGGTTCAGTTAACAGGCATCGACCGATCGCTCGGGTTCAGTAACGCGTAGCCTGCAGTGCAATCGCTCGGGTTCAGTTAGAGCCCAACGCCTCGCTCGGGTTCAGTTAGAGCCAAACACCTCGCACCCACGCATGTGCGTGTACGAGAGAAACGCGCATCGCTCGGCCCCGACCACCCACCCTAACCGGGAACACCCTGATATTTTCCTCGCCCTCGCTTCTACCATGGTTATTTCCATCATGGACGACCCAAAGAATGTCATGCAGCTGCGTCCCGGCCCGCCCAGGACGAAAAGCCCATTTTCTATCATGATTTTTTGTCATAGAAGTAGGACCCCACCACATCTATGATGACACCGGGTTTTGTCACAATTATCGTCATAGAAGTGTCATAAGTATGACAGAAAAAAATTCGTTCGGCCCAAAATGTCACGGATGTGTCTTTTCTTTGTAGTGGACGCCAAACACCATCAGATCAGCTTTGAACCCGGAGAACATGTCTATCTCTGAGTTACCCATATGAAAGGAGTTAAGAGGTTTCAGACCCGAGGAAAATTGGCACCCAGATATATTGGTCCGTTTCCAGTCATGGCCAGAGTCGGAACAGTTGCATATCAATTGGAATTTCCACCCGAACTGTCAGAGGTACACAATACGTTTCATTTCTCACAGCTAAGGAAATGTATCTCGCCACCGGAAAAGAGGACTGATATGGCAGAGATAGAACTGGCTAAGGATCTGACGTATGAGGAAAAGCCAATAAGAATATTGGATGAGACAGAAAGAGTCACTCGCAGCAAAGCGATAAGGTTTTACAAGGTTCAGTGGGAACAACGCACCGAGGAAAAGGCAACCTGGGAAAGAGAGGAATTTTTAAGGACTGCATACCCAGAATAGTTTTCCCAAGCAACCGAATCTCGAGGACGAGATTCATCCTAAGCGGGGGAGGTTTGTGACAGCCTGGATTTTGCCTTCTCTCTTTCTCCGGACATGGTTTTGCCTTTGCCTTGGATTTGAGTTTTTGGAATCAATTCAAATGGACTTGTCACTTGGGCATGCCCTTGACTTTCACCCAAGTGACCTACCTACTTCTCCCTCAACTTTAGTTCTCTAAAAAATCCTCAAAATAATCAATTAAGAAAAATATTCATTTTCCCTTCTGAAACACATTTCAGAAACTAGTGCTCCAAAGCAACCCCTATTTTAATTGCTCCAACAATTCTAAAATAATTCCTGAATATTCTCTGAACCATGGCCCACCAACCCAAGCAAAAATATTGCACGAATTTTTGTAATATTTTTGCCACAGAAAATAATCTCTCTTCTGGCCCAAAATTGCACTTTCTACAGCAAGTGCATTTTCCTTGATCCTTTGGCCCTGAATTTTCTTGAGCCTCTTCACCC
This sequence comes from Aegilops bicornis, assembly GCA_021605145.1. NCBI lineage: Eukaryota > Viridiplantae > Streptophyta > Magnoliopsida > Poales > Poaceae > Aegilops > Aegilops bicornis. The sequence continues at coordinate 604,001,010 of CM038672.1, forward strand.
TCTTAAGTAACCCTTAACCCACGGATATCAGCCCTAATGGCCATCTAGAAGCTAGTCAAACTTGGAGACCAAGTTCCTGGTCAGAAACTTGCCAAGTTGGTAGCGTCTCATCTGGTCGGCCTGGCGATGAGTCGTCAGCTCCTCTAGACTAAACTTGTAACGCCCTCGATGCGGCTATATCTCCCACGTGTCGAAGCACGACTTAGAGGCATAACCGCATTGAAAGCAATGTCGCAAGTGATCAAGAAGTTAAGAATTGATCTTGCGAATGTTGGAATGATCGGATCCACTTGAAGAGAAGCACGCCGGTTGGGAAAAGAATTGACATGACAAGCTCAGTGATCAAGAAGGATTAGTATTCACATAGCAATATGATAACACCGTTTAGGAAAGGTATGAAATCAACACTTGGCTTCGAAGCAACTCGAATACCACAACTGAAAACAAAAGATTGGCTTCTAGAATGAGCCGGAACAAACACATGATAGAGATTTCGCCCAAAGTGTTCGTGGTGGGGCCCACACGGCACGACGTATAGCGGACGTCACGAATGACTAACAAGACGCCCCCGAATCAGCATAGCCAAGGATTCTTTAAGACGCCTCGCGACCAATCGTGAATCGACCGTGAATGGGCGGACCACTAAACTTTGAACCCCAATCTCAAATCATACATCCGTCCGGAAAGAATATCCCGTAAGCTACTAGAATTCCCACCTATAAACTCCCGAAACTTTACGGTTATGCAATCTGGTGTTGGGGATACAGGGACACAAAATATATCACCCAAACTAACAATACCTAGATCCAAATTGTATCCATCCGTCAACACATAACCAAGAAATCCTCGAAATCGTGTACCTCGACCTTGAAAAACATCCGTTATGCAAGTCATGGCAATACTCCAAGACTCGCCACAAAGATCGGGCTATCAGGGTTATCTCACCAACAACTGCACAAAAGAGATTTCGATGTCGGTAAAACTCGTGTATTCCAGAATCAAGAACGATAAAATTGTGACGACAACACTGGAGCTCAACTCCCGGACACCGCCACAACCCCTAAATGTCGGAGGCACCAAGAACAATGTTCTCGCCACAAAACCATCGAACGATTCCAAGATACCCACGTGATCCTAAAAAATTTTAGTGAAATTTGAGGAGAGAAGAGTCAAAACACTACGTCAGGATACCTCACAGAGCTGACGAAGGGACCGGGAAGTAAAAAGAATCCTACTCTCCGATATATATAATCCTAAGACTCAAAACATTTTTCCATTCTAGACTCAACAACGCCAAAGAAACAATCAAGTAGGGGCTCCTAAGTCGGGAAGGCTCGATTACCAACTTGTATCGCCCTCGATGCGGCTTATATCTCCCACGTGTCGAAGCACGACTTAGAGGCATAACCGCATTGAAAGCAATGTCGCAAGTGAGGTAATCTTCACACAACCCATGTAATACATAAGGGAAAGAGATACATAGTTGGCTTACAATCGCCACTTCACACAATACATGAGTAAAACATTACATCATACAGATACAATCAAGGTCCGACTACGGAACCAAAATAAAAGAAGACTACCCCAAATGCTACACAGATCCCCGATCGTCCCAACTGGGCTCCACTACTGATCGACTGAAACGAAACAACACAAAGAACAAGATCTTCATCGAGCTCCTCCTTGAGCTCAGGTGCATCACCTGTACGGTTTCATCGGCACCTGCAAACTGGTTTTGGAAGTATCTGTGAGTCACGGGGACTCAGCAATCTCACACCCGCGAGATCAAGACTATTTAAGCTTAAAGGTAGGACAGGGTAGTGAGGTGGAGCTGCAGCAAGCGACTAGCATATATGGTGGCTAACATACGCAAAAAAAGAGAGCGAGAAGAGAAGCAAAGCACGGTCGAACAACTATGATCAAGAAGTGATCCTAAAACAACCTACGTCAAGCATAACTCCAACACCGTGTTCACTTCCCGGACTCCGTCGAGAAGAGACCATCACGGTTACACACGCGGTTGGTGTATTTTAATTAAGATCAACTTCGGGTTTACTACAACCGGACATTATCAAATTCCCATCTGCCACATAACCGCGGGCACGGCTTTCGAAAGTTCAAACCCTGCAGGGGTGTCCCAACTTAGCCCATGATAAGCTCTCGCGATCAACGAAGGATATTCCTTCTCCCGGAAGACCCGATCAATCTCGGAATCCCGGCTACAAGACATTTCACAGCAATAAAACAAGACCAAAGAAGCCGCCCGGATGTGCTGACAAATCCCGATAGGAGTCACACGTACCTCGTTCTCAGGGCACACCGGATAAGTCAAGCTACGAGTAAAACCAGGCCTCGAGTTTCCCCGTGGTGGCCCCGCAGGTTGCTCGGTTCGGACCAACACTCGAAGGAGCACTGGCCCGGGGGGGGGGGGCTAAAATAAAGATGACCCTTGGGCTCCGGAAACCCAAGGGAAAAAGGGTATAGGTGAGGCAAATGGTAAAACCAATGTTGGACCTTGCTGGAAAAGTCTTATTCAAAGCGAACTGTCAAGGGGGTCCCATAAATCACCCGACCGCGTTAGGGACGCAAAATTCCGGGAACATAATACCGATATGACGGAAACTAGGGCGGCAAGAGTGGAACAAAACACCAGGCATAAGGCCGAGCCTTCCACCCTTTACCAAGTATATAGATGCATTAATAAAATAAGAAATATTGTGATATCCCAACAAGTAAACATGTTCCAAAGCATGGAACAACATCTCCATGTTCCAACAAGGAACAAACTTCATCTTCACCTGCAACTAACAACGCTATAAGAGGGGCTGAGCAAAGCGGTAACATAGCCAAACAACGGTTTGCTAGGAAGGGTGAAAAAGGTTAGAGGCTGACATGGCAACATGGGAAGCATGATATAGCACGTGGTAGGCATCATAGCATAAGCATAGCAAAAGAGCGAGCATCTAGCAAGCAAAGATAGAAGCGATTTCGAGGGTATGGTCATCTTGCCTGAAATCCTGCAAGGAAGAAGAACGAGTCCATGAAGAAGACAAACGGACGTAGTCGAACGAATCCTCACAACTCCGGAACGAAACCGAAGCTAACGAGAGAAGCAACCCGGAAACAAACAAACAACATAGTAAATAACCATCACATAAACATGGCATGATGCACAAACAAATATGATGCATGTCCGGTTTAAATAGCATGGCATGGCAATATGCACAAACAACACTACAAGTTAAGTGGAGCTCAATATGCAACGAGTTGCATATTGACGAACACCACAACACTTATTTAGTTCACTCTTGTTTAGGCTACCCAACAATATTAAATGTTATTAAACATGGCAAGAGTTGAAGCATAAGTAAACTAACTATTTAGGCAAGTTTAAATGAGGCCGGAAATAAGAAACAACAATTCGGAAAATCCCCATATGCAAATTATGGATTCGGTACTGATCTGCCCTAAACACAATTTTAGAGTTGTTAAACAGCAAAATAAAATGTACCATGTTAAACTAGGCATTTTTCTACCCCATTTACATATATAAATTATTTAAATCCGATTTACGGTTATTTAGTTATGAAATAAATCATTTTAGCATGGCAATTATGCAAATTAATGCAAACAACAATTTTAAACATTTAAATGTTGTTATCATGATGCGGATGACATGTGCAAGTTATATGCAATTTTTTATGAAAATGTTAACATGAGCATGTTACGAGGCATTATGTCACCGTGGTGGATGAAAGGGGTGCCACGGCAACGAATCCGAAAATGGTGCCACGGCAACACATCGGTTCCGATAACTCGATTGAGATATCGGTACAAAGGAAAGCGTGACTAAGCGAGTCATGCAAGAAGGTGGGGTGATCCCGGTACCGGGTTCCCGCAGGCAGTGGCATGGCAAAAGAGGGGCATCGCAAGGATGATTCGATCACGGTCGGTCATCTCGGTGGTTATACCTTCGAAGCGTTCAAACGGGACGGTTCGCGTTTCGTAGAGGGAAGTAGACGTTCTCGCGATGATTGTTGAGGGAAGTAGTCGTACACGGCGTAGTGGAAGTCGTTGTTCACGTGGCGACGGTAGTTGTACACGTTTTCGTAGATGTTTCGAAGAGGGACTTGACGCATCCGATGTCTCCGGGGTCGAAGGTAGTGGTACTCGGCAATCCGAAGGGGTACTTGGCGTTTCCGGGTTCGGTGGTCGTGCACGTATGTAGGTGAACTCGACGGGTCAACAACCTCCTGGTACTTGGCGAAAACCTGAAGATGGCCTTGGCGCCCCGGTGTCTTCGGCCTTGACGTGAAGCGTGGAGGCGGAGCAGAGGACCGGAGGCCGCAGGGACAGGGGGGCGAGGCGCGCAGTGCAACCGGCGGGCAGTCGGTGAGGGGTGCACGGAGCGGCGCTTGGTCGCCGAGTCGGGGCCGAGATGGACGGGTCGAGGGGCTCCTCTCGGGCGACGGAGCCGACGAGGCGATGGCGCCGGGTAGACGAGGAGGCAGAGCTTGAGGGATCGGGCGCGCGCCTGGTGGAGCTTCGTCGGCGACGAGGAGGCCACCGGGGTCCGGCCTGGTCTTTGACGGAGGGCGACGGGATCGGGTTCAAGGCGTCGGCGAGAGGGTCGGGCGAGATGCCTGGGCGGGCGGCGCTTAGGAGGAGGAAGCAGGGCGCGGGCGCCATGGTGGAAGCAGCAGCGAGGAGGTCGGGCGGTGGCACGAGGGCTCCTCCCCTGTGACGGCTACTGGAGGGAAGGGATCGAGAGAGAGAAGGGATCGGGAGAACGCGGCAGGAGGCGGAGGCAGAGGGAGAGATCGGCAGGAGGGGTCGGCCTAGGGTTAGAGGGGGTGCGCCACTGGGAATTGGGCGGGTCTGGAGGATAGGCCGGCCTGGTGGAGGTGAAAGGACTGGGGCCGGCTGGGCCTAGCTCCTCTCTCTCTCTCTCTTTTAAATCTTATTTCAGAGAAAAGAAAGGAAAGGGAAGAAAAGAAAAAGATTAGAGAAAGAGGTTGGGCCTGGGATTATTTTCCCGAGCTCGCAAAAATGAGCTCGATCCAGGAAAATAAAAGAGGCATGATTGAAAGAATTGAATTCAAATTCATTTGAATTTAAATTGAATGATTGGAATGGAAGTGAGGGTTTGGGAAGGTCAAAAATGTTCGGATTTTGGTGGAGCTCCGAATATGATAAAAGAAATTTAGGGCAAAGTGTGGAGACCAAACTTGAAGTAGAAAGGGCACGAAATTATTTGCAAGTGTGTTAAGATCAATTCCAAATAAATGGAATAATTATTATAGCTCCCTAATAATATTGGGACGATATGTTATAAAGAGAAGTCACCATGTGAATCCCTCGGTTTAAATGGATCGAGAAAAATCCATACAATTTATTTAGTTGTGTTTTGAAAATTAATGATATGATGGCATGATGAGATGATGCAATGCAAAAACAAAACAAATCGCACGACAGACTCGGAAACCCTGGAAGGCAACTGAAGCTCCGGTCTTGGGGCGTCACAACACTCCACCACTACGAGAGGATCTCGTCCCGAGATCTAGGATGGCACCGGAGAAAAGCGGAAGAGGAAGAGGTAAAACAAAGTTGCTTCTCCGACAAACGAGTGAAACCAAAGAACCTTGAGAGGTTGAACAAAATGAAAGAAAGAAAACAATGAAGATGAAGAAAGTTGAAAAACACTCTGTTAGAAAAGAGGAACAAGGGATACGACGAAAACCAAGAGGTTTAGTGATAAGATAGATATTGAAACCACTCCGGTTAAAACTAGATAGACAAAGAATAAGATTGATAAAATTTGGGCAGCACTCCGGCTAAAAGAAGAAGGAAAACTTGATAAGATGAAAAGAACTTGAAGAGATGACACAACCTCCGGTTAAATGGATAAGCAAGAAAAAGAACATGATCTTTACAAAACGAGGTGATGGGTGAAGAGAGCAACATCACAATGCCTCCGGAAGAAAAAATAGAAGATAGATCATTGGAATAAAGGAATGGAGAAGAAAATGACAACTTCTACCACAAATGAGTTTGGAAAGCACCCTAAAAAAAGATAGAACGGAGTTGTTGGAGAAAAAACAACAACGGTAAGAATAACCTTGTAGTGGGCTTATGAAAACATATCAAAATTATGAGGTGAGCTTCTGCCACCAACGGAAACAATTGATTGGATTGAGAGCAACACGGAGATGAAAACTTATATCACCGGGAGGACAAATGAAGAACTTGGGTCATTTATAAGCACCATAAATAGCAACAATCCTTAGGGAAAGCTTTAGGTGAAATATAGCCCCAGATAACTCCAATGAAGAGATTGATGGATTTAAAATACCTCATTCTTTACAACATGTGAATCATGAAACACGAACTCAAATTATCGAGAATGACATAACACCACCTCAAATGATAAGATAGAGAGAATTGCACTTCGAAATGCAAGAAGAAGAATGCTTGAACTCTTCTAAACAAAACATGTGTTGAACACCATGTTCAATTTTGAGTATAGCTTGACGGATCTTAACTCCGAGAGAAATCTTGATGAACAATTGGAGAAATGAAAAGAATCCTTGAGGAAGCACCATGTAGATCCTCCACGAAGAACTCCGGTAAACAAAAGGATGATAAAAGAAAGAGAAGTTGACAACACAAGGTGAAGCCTTGCAGTGATAAGATGAAGCTTTGAAATGATATAGCCGAGAAAACTTGGAACTCCGGAAAGAAAGATGAACAAATGAAATCAAGAATTTTGATGAACCTCCGAAATAAGGAATTGAATTTACTCGATGAAACAAGAATAAGAATTACATTATGCTGATCCTTCACCAATTAAACTGATGACAAGCAATGGATTTGGCATACTACTTATTCTCATTGAAAAATGATTACAGATAGAGATACAGCGCAAACTTGAGAAGGTATTGATGGAACCACCGGTGGGATTTGGAAAAAACAACAAATGAATTGATATGATAAAGAAGGAAGTGAAATCTTGAACGAACCACCGTAAGAATTAAAAATGAACATAGCAAAGGCACAATTCACCGGGAAGAATTGGAAAACGAATAAAGATGCTTGACAAAATTTAGATACATTAGAACGAAGAGATCATGAACTGATTAGAGGATATTTCGACGATGCACCGGTGAGATTTGGAAAACAAGAGTTGAACGCTTGAATGAATAATTCTGAGATGATGGGCTCAAGAATCAAACCGAAAGACTCTGAAATGCTCCGGTGGGTTAAAAGAATTCTCACAACCGAAAATAATTATGAGAGGATGGCATCAAGCTAAAACCATGAATCTTGAAGAGAAAGGAGCGAGATTTAAGAGAAACTCTTCTTCGGTCTTCAAAATCCGAGAATGACGACGAGAAACACCACCATGAATTGCTGAGATACTCCGGGAGAATGAAAAGCAAAGATGTTGAGCCAACAATGAAAAAGAATTTGAAAGCGATTTTGGAGAAAGACATTTGACTGATGATAACTCATTCTTACGTCAAACTTTGCAATGAATTTGGGAATAGCTCTTGAAAATTAGAAGAGTTAGGTAAGATCCTGGGAAAAGACCTGTGGGTTAGGGCCCACTCAAAAGAACCACTGTTGAACAATTGCTTGAAAAGAGAGATTGCACCGGTTGAATTAAATGGCTTGAATGAGATAGCATCCTGAAAAGAACTTGAGTGAATTGAGAATAGAAACTTGAATCTTCTGAGATATCTTCATCACTCCCAACCAAATGAATAACGAGAAGTGAATGATTACGAGATACACCGGCATGAGAAAGCATTGTGAAAAGAGGAAAAGGGATAAGATCAACACCGAAATCTTGACTTGGATCCACCGGGGAAGAAAATTAGAATGGAACAATGATAAGATTAAAGCTTCCTTTAGCATCTTCATGAGAATCACCGGATAAGACATTAAAGGAAAAGAATGAAGAAACTTCACTCAATAAAAATGGATATTTGATTAAGAAATCTGAGTCCTTGAAGAAAAAGGGGTGGGAGGGTGGGAAAACAAAAACAACTTGGGACGGATGAAATGAACACCGTTGAGAAAAAGCTTAGAATTGATCTTGCGAATGTTGGAATGATCGGATCCACTTGAAGAGAAGCACGCCGGTTGGGAAAAGAATTGACATGACAAGCTCAGTGATCAAGAAGGATTAGTATTCACATAGCAATATGATAACACCGTTTAGGAAAGGTATGGAATCAACACTTGGCTTCAAGCAACTCGAATACCACAACCGAAAACAAAAGATTGGCTTCTAGAATGAGCCGGAACAAACACATGATAGAGATTTACGCCCAAAGTGTTCGTGGTGGGGCCCACACGGGCACGACGTATAGCGGACGTCACGAATGACTAACAAGACGTCCCGAATCAGCATAGCCAAGGATTCTTTAAGACGCCTCGCGACCACTTCGAATCGACCGTGAATGGGCGGACCACTAAACTTTGAACCCCAATCTCAAATCATACATCCGCCGGAAAGAATATCCCGTAAGCTACTAGAATTCCCACCTATAAACTCGAAACTTTCTGGTTATGCAATCTTGTGTTGTGGATTCAGGGGACACAAAATATATCACCCAATCTAACAATAACTAGATCCAAATTGTATCCATCCGTCAACACATAACCAAGAAATCCTCGGAAATCGTGTACCTCGACCTTGAAAAACATCCGTTATGCAAGTCATGGCAATACTCCACTTTTCGCCACAAGATCTTTGGGCTATCAGGGTTATCTCACCAACAATCGCACAAAAGAGATTTCGATGTCGGTAAAAACTCGTATTCCAGAATCGCAACGATAAAATTGTGACGACAACACCTCGGAGCTCAACTCCCGGGACACCGCCACAACCCCTAAATGTCGGGGAGGCACCAAGAACAATGTTCTCGTCACAAAACCATCGGAACGATTCCAAGATACCCACGTGATCCTAAAAAATTTTAGTGAAATTTGAGGAGAGAAGAGTCAAAACACTACGTCGGGATACCTCACAGAGCTGACGAAGGGACTGGAAGTAAAAAGAATCCTACTCTCCGATATATATAATCCTAAGACTCAAAACATTTTTCCATTCTAGACTCAACAACGCCAACAAACAATCAAGTAGGGGCTCCTAAGTCGGGAAGGCTCGATTACCAACTTGTAGCGCCTCGATGCGGCTATATCTCCCACGTGTCGAAGCACGACTTAGAGGCATAACCGCATTGAAAGCAATGTCGCAAGTGAGGTAATCTTCACACAACCCATGTAATACATAAGGGAAAGAGATACATAGTTGGCTTACAATCGCCACTTCACACAATACATGAGTAAAACATTACATCATACAGATACAATCAAGGTCCGACTACGGAACCAAAATAAAAGAAGACTACCCCAAATGCTACAGATCCCCGATCGTCCCAACTGGCTCCACTCTTGATCGATCAAACGAAACAACACAAAGAACAAGATCTTCATCGAGCTCCTCCTTGAGCTCAGGTGCATCACCAGACGGTTTCATCGGCACCTGCAAACTGGTTTTGGAAGTATCTGTGAGTCACGGGGACTCAACAATCTCACACCCGCGAGATCAAGACTATTTAAGCTTAAAGGTAGGACAGGGTAGTGAGGTGGAGCTGCAGCAAGCGACTAGCATATATGGTGGCTAACATACGCAAAAGAGAGCGAGAAGAGAAGCAAAGCACGGTCGAACAACTATGATCAAGAAGTGATCCTAAAACAACCTCGCCAAGCATAACTCCAACACCGTGTTCACTTCCGGACTCACGAGAAGAGACCATCACGGTTACACACGCTTGATTGGTGTATTTTAATTAAGATCAACTTCGGGTTTACTACAACCGGACATTATCAAATTCCCATCTGCCACATAACCGCGGGCACGGCTTTCGAAAGTTCAAACCCTGCAGGGGTGTCCCAACTTAGCCCATGATAAGCTCTCGCGATCAACGAAGGATATTCCTTCTCCCGGGAAGACCCGATCAATCTCGGAATCCGGCTACAAGACATTTCACAGCAATAAAACAAGACCAGCAAAGCCGCCGGATGTGCCGACAAATCCCGATAGGAGTCGCACGTACCTCGTTCTCGTGGCACACCGGATAAGTCAAGCTACGAGTAAAACCAATCCTCGAGTTGCCCGTGGTGGCCCCGCAGGTTGCTCGGTTCGGACCAACACTCGAAGGAGCACCGCCGGGGGCTAAAATAAAGATGACCCTTGGGCTCCGGAAACCCAAGGAAAAAGGGTATAGGTGAGGCAAATGGTAAAACCAATGTTGGGCCTTCTGGAAAAGTCTTATTCAAAGCGAACCGTCAAGGGGGTCCCATAAATCACCCGACCGCGTTAGGGACGCAAAAGTCCGGGAACATAATACCGATATGACGGAAACTAGGGCGGCAAGAGTGGAACAAAACACTGGGCATAAGGCCGCCTTCCACCCTTTACCAAGTATATAGATGCATTAATAAAATAAGAAATATTGTGATATCCCAACAAGTAAACATGTTCCAAAGCATGGAACAACATCTCCATGTTCCAACAAGGAACAAACTTCATCTTCACCTGCAACTAACAACGCTATAAGAGGGGCTGAGCAAAGCGGTAACATAGCCAAACAACGGTTTGCTAGGAAGGGTGAAAAAGGTTAGAGGTCGACATGGCAACATGGGAGGCATGATATAGCACGTGGTAGGCATCATAGCATAAGCATAGCAAAAGAGCGAGCATCTAGCAAGCAAAGATAGAAGCGATTTCGAGGGTATGGTCATCTTGCCTGAAATCCCGCAAGGAAGAAGAACGAGTCCATGAAGAAGACAAACGGACGTAGTCGAACGAATCCTCACAACTCCGGAACGAAACCGAAGCTAACGAGAGAAGCAACCGAAACAAACAAACAACATAGTAAATAACCATCACATAAACATGGCATGATGCACAAACAAATATGATGCATGTCCGGTTTAAATAGCATGGCATGGCAATATGCACAAACAACACTACAAGTTAAGTGGAGCTCAATATGCAACGAGTTGCATATTGACTAACACCACAACACTTATTTAGTTCACTCTTGTTTAGGCTACCCAACAATATTAAATGTTATTAAACATGGCAAGAGTTGAAGCATAAGTAAACTAACTATTTAGGCAAGTTTAAATGAGGCCGGAAATAAGAAACAACAATTCCGGAAAATCCCCATATGCAAATTATGGATTCGGTACTGATCTGCCCTAAACACAATTTTAGAGTTGTTAAACAGCAAAATAAAATGTACCATGTTAAACTAGGCATTTTTCTACCCCATTTACATATATAAATTATTTAAATCCGATTTACGGTTATTTAGTTATGAAATAAATCATTTTAGCATGGCAATTATGCAAATTAATGCAAACAACAATTTTAAACATTTAAATGTTGTTATCATGATGCGGATGACATGTGCAAGTTTATGCAATTTTTTTATGAAAATGTTAACATGAGCATGTTACGAGGCATTATGTCACCGTGGTGGATGAAAGGGGTGCCACGGCAACGAATCCGAAAATGGTGCCACGGCAACACATCGGTTCCGATAACTCGATTGAGATATCGGTACAAAGGAAAGCGTGACGGAAGCGAGTCATGCAAGAAGGTGGGGTGATCCCGGGTACCGGGTTCCCACGGAACGGTGACATGGCAAAAGAGGGGCATCGCAAGGATGATTCGATCACGGTCGGTCATCTCGGTGGTTATACCTTCGAAGCGTTCAAACGGGACGGTTCGCATTTCGTAGAGGGAAGTAGACGTTCTCGCGATGATTGTCGAGGGAAGTAGTCGTACACGGCGTAGTGGAAGTCGTTGTTCACGTGGCGACGGTAGTTGTACACGTTTTCGTAGATGTTTCGAAGAGGGACTTGACGCATCCGATGTCTCCGGGTCGAAGGTAGTGGTACTCGGCAATCCGAAGGGGTACTTGGCGTTTCCGGGTTCGGTGGTCGTGCACGTATGTAGGTGAACTCGACGGGTCAACAACCTCCTGGTACTTGGCGAAAACCTGAAGATGGCCTTGGCGTCCCTGGTGTCTTCGGCCTTGACGTGAAGCAGGGAGGCGGAGCAGAGGACCGGGAGGCCGCAGGGACAGCTGGGGGCGAGGCCGCAGGCAACCGGCGGGGCAGTCGGTGAGGGGGGTGCACGGAGCGGCGTCGGTCGCCGGAGTCGGGGCCGAGATGGACGGGTCGAAGGGCTCCTCCCCTGGCGACGGAGCTGACGAGGCGATGGCGCCGGGTAGACGAGGAGGCAGAGCTTGAGGGGATCGGGCGCGGCGCTCTGGTGGAGCTTCGTCGGCGACGAGGAGGCCACCGGGGTCCGCCTGGTCGCTGACGGAGGGCGACGGGATCGGGTTCGGCGTCGGCGAGAGGGTCGGGCGAGATGCCTGGCGGCGGCGCTTAGGAGGAGGAAGCAGTGGCGCCATGGTGGAAGCCGCAGCGAGGAGGTCGGGCGGTGGTCTGAGGGCTCCTCCCCGTGACGGCGCTGGAGGGAAGGGATCGAGAGAGAGAAGGGATCGGGAGAACGCGCAGGAGGCGGAGGCAGAGGAGAGATCGACAGGAGGGGTCGGCCTAGGGTTAGAGGGGGTGCGCCCGGCTGGGCCTTGGGCGGTCTGGAGGCTAGGCCGGCCTGGTGGAGGAGAAAGGCCAGGGCCGGCTGGGCCTTGGCCTCTCTCTCTCTCTTTAAACTCTTAAAACAGAGAAAAGAAAGGAAAGGGAAGAAAAGAAAAAGATTAGAGAAAGAGTTTGGGCCTGGGGATTATTTTCCCGAGCTCGCAAAAATGAGCTCGATCCAGGAAAATAAAAGAGGCATGATTGAAAGAATTGAATTCAAATTCATTTGAATTTAAATTTGAATGATTGGAATGGAAGTGAGGGTTTGGGAAGGTCCAAAAATGTTCGGATTTTTGGTGGAGCTCCGGAATATGATAAAAGAAATTTAGGGCAAAGTGTGGAGACCAAACTTGAAGTAGAAAGGGCACGAAATTATTTGCAAGTGTGTTAAGATCAATTCCAAATAAATGGAATAATTATTATAGCTCCCTAATAATATTGGGACGATATGTTATAAAGAGAAGTCACCATGTGAATCCCTCGGTTTAAATGGATCGAGAAAAATCCATACAATTTATTTAGTTGAGTTTTAAAAATTAATGATATGATGGCATGATGAGATGATGCAATGCAAAAACAAAACAAATCGCACGACAGACTCGGAAACCCTGGAAGGCAACTGAAGCTCCGGTCTTGGGGCGTCACAAAACTGCATGGACTTTAGCCCAGACATGGTTTGGCCACGCATGGGCGCTGTTTGGACCATGCCAGGGCGGTGACTGCATGAAGACATGGGGTCCAGCACGCGCTCGACGCACTCTGGGTCACACCAACGCCTCTGTTCGGCGCGTGCTCGAGCCAGAGCTCGCCGACGACTGCTGCACCGCGCCACCAGCCCCGACTCTTCACCCTTGACCCCTCGCTGGCGCTCGCCGATGCCGGAGACGCCGCAGCGAGCACGGGCACGTCGCAGCCAAGAGGCACAGTACGTTCATGCCCTCGTCCTCTTCTCCCCTTGCCTCCTATGCTCGTCCACGAGCGTGGAATGCTCCCGCCTATGCGCTGAACCCTTGCCCCCTCCCACTGGCGCCTTTCGTCCCCGTTCGCCGGCTTCCAGAGCACTCCGGCGGCGCCACGTAACACCCTCTCGCTCTGGCTATATATAGCGCACCCCCCTCGATTCCAAGCCTCACACCACTCCTCACAACCACCACGACCACGTAGGAGCACCGTAGCCCGGTCGGGCAGGCCTCTGGCCGTCACCCCCAACCAGAGATCACCGGCGACCTCCACAGCCCAGCCACCTCGCTCAAGTGCCCCTCGATCTCGACCTACCTCTTTGGCGCGGCATTGGGTTCCTCTGATGTCGCCTGGACGCTGCTGAGCCCCCGGAGCTGCCTCCCGCCATCGCCTTCTTCCTCTCCGGCAAGTCCCGTCCGCCACCGCCGTTTGTGAGCTCAGTTGCGAGCAGCTCCGGCCATCCCACGGCAAGCCACGGGTACGGGCAGGTGCACCGTGAACCCCTCTCCATTCCTATCCCTCTGGTTTAGCCCCAAACCCACACATCGCCGGCGTAAGCTCCAGCGGAGCGCCGCTGCGCTCTGATCTCTCTCTCCCTCTCTCTCTCCTGATGGGTGGGGCCCAGCGTCAGCCTCACCACTCGCGCCCAAAGCGGTACGAGTGGAGGCGTAATCCCTCTTTATGCCATCGACGTCCCCCCCCCGGTAGATTTTCTGAATTATTAAATTTAATTAGATTTTGACCAAAACTTTGGCGAGCCTCAACTCCTAGCCTATAAGTCCAAATGAGTTGATTCTTTTGCATTGTGTTTGTTTCAGAAAGATCTAGCAACACACCAAAGGGTGGAATTTTCCTTGTTGTCTAGAATTTCTGGTGATTTTAAGAATGGTTTTTGATATATTTTTTGTGGTTTTAAAATATTTTCATAAGAAGGAACTTGCCTTGAAGACAACTAGGAGGAGTGTGACCCTCCTCTGCACTAAGGCAAGCCACACCAGCATTTGGATGGCGTCATTTCAATATATATGATTTTTCTCTTGAATATGATTTATTATATGCATTTTAAAAATTTGTTAAATGCATCTGATTGCTTGCTAGTTATTTTGTTATGCTTGAAATGCTTGTTCAAGTTACTGGTTGAATGCATGGACTAGTTTGGTTCAAGAGAATAAAATTTTGCTTTAGTTATATTTCTATGATAAATAATGATACTTCTCTTGCTAGTGATATTTTCATATAAATTATGAGTTAATCAAAATATTGCATGATAATAAAACTTGAGGTAGAACCAGTAAAGTTTAATCATGAGTAGTGCAAGAACGTTATGTTGATAAGTATGATCCGTGCATGGGAGTTGCATGCTTTGCATGTCGACTAGTTGCATGATCACGACATCATATGACTTGGTAGTTTAAATTTTTATTCAAGTTAGACCTGTTAAAAATGTCCAACTTGAATATGATGTTGATCAAGTCATGGTGCCACTGAATCGGGTTTTCTCAGTGCGACCACATTTACCTTGTGGGAGGTCTTGATTCGATCCTTTGTTGTGCCTCTCGCCGGTGCCTCCAACAAGGGATGGTTACGGGCGTGCATACCCTGCCTGGTAAGCAGACATAGCCTTGTGTGCCCGTTTGTTTTTTTGGTACCTTGTCCCCGTTTGGGACCGTCTTTGCCACGACGGTGGCCGTTGGTGTCTTTGGTAGACACGGGGCCACCCAGGACATAGCCCTAAGAGGGAGTTTGTCAGAGTGGCCGGGAGAGTGTCATGACAAGGGGAGGGTTTCATCGGAATGTCGTTGGTCCACCCGAATGGGAGGGTGAGTCCTGGATTCCGTGGTGTGGGTAAAGTGCGCTACCTATGCAGAGTGTATTAAATCTATCAATAGTCGCGTCCTCGGTTATGGGCACAACTCGGAAGTAAGTCACACTATGGATCAACTTTTATAGTTAATCTTGCACACTAAATAACTGTTGACGGCACAGATGAATCTGTAGACCATGAGTTGATCATGAGTGATTGGTTTCAGTTGTGACCCGGGTATGATCACCGTTTGGATACGAGGTAACCCGTCTAGTAAGCGAGTCCGTGGGACTCGGTGCATACTTTGGTTTCACTGCATTAGTGGTATTGCTTGCATTGCATTAACCTGATTAATGTTAATGATAATGTTTGTCATTATGCTTATGTTTGTTGTGAGCTTGCAAGTACATTCAATGTACTAACCTGGCGTGTCATGCCAGTTTTCAGGCAAGTCGTTTCGCATCGGAGAGCTTCCCGCGTCTAGGCCGTGTCCACATCGGTGTCCCTGTGCTATGGAGTTCCACTTAGTCGTTCTTCCGCTGCCGCGTAGTTCGTGCTATCGAGGCCTCTTTATGTTCATTAAATAATGTACATATTGTTTAGCCGCACCGTGTGTGCCGCTTGGCCTCTTATCTAGATGTAATATCAGACTCGTGTAATCCGCTAGCATCAATAAAGTGGTTGTTTCTGTACCATGTTGTTGTGTGTTGCCAGAAGACTTGATCTCTGGGCTGGCAATGCAAGGTAAACTGGTTGCTCTGAGGCGGTATGCCACACTGTTCATGTCCCACTCCTTTCGTTGACGTGTGGGACATCCAGCACATGCCGTGTTTGGCACTCCATCGTCGTAAGAGTTGAAATGCTAGTATTCATCAAAATAAAAATTAAATATAAATCAGCAGTGATACTATACCACACGGTTTCCTTGCTCCCCGATATCGGAAAGAATACTTCCGTTCGCCGACATGTGGGACGTCGACCATCCTGGTCCACTTGACATGCATGTAGAACTCCAAGGGGGAGTCACCCTGGTCATCGCGCCGTAGTAATTAATGACTAATGAGCCATCAAATCACAAGACCAACCTTTTCCACTATGAAGTTGCTCGGATGAAGGAACCATCATGACTTCGTTGAATTCCACTTCTTGAAGAAAACTATTGTACCAAAGAAGATCGCTAGCTACTGATGAGTATTGTACTCCAGCAAATGCCTCCTTTGGTTCATAGGATAGGAATTTTATAGGAATATGAAAATCATAGGAAGTGAGATGACATGCATCTCAATTCCTATAGAAAAAGAGATGCCATTTGATGCATATGATACGAATTTTTCCACTGAATCTAGGCTATTGTACTAGGAATTTTCTCTAAAAACTATAGTAGTAACTAGTACTGGTACATGCTTGTAATTAATTAAACAAACGTATGGCAGACGCAGACACACACACTAACTACTAGTACTACTACTTCTCACATTCTGGCCAGACGCCGTCGTTCTCCTTCCCTGCTTTGTCGGCGACACCCCACCGTGCTTGGATCTCCGTCGACCTCTCCGCAGCAGCGCGTGTGTACACTTCTTTCTTGCGTCGGTGGGCCGCTCTTTTCTTGTGTGCTTTATGACTTTTCCACTCCCTTTGTGCAGCTTTGGCCGCCTCTTGCTCTACCGCCCATTCGGCCTTGGCAGCTTCAAATTCCGCCCACGTAGGTGTGAGGTCGCGAGCGGCGATGAACTCGGCACGGCGGGATTCCATTGCTTCCCTACCATTTGGTGTGCGGTCGTGGGCGGCAAGAAACTCTGCACGACGGGATGCCATTGCTTCCTTACCGGTTAGTGTGCGGCATGGTGGCATGAACGACGCTTGGTTAGATCTCTGGGGTGGAGTGGCCGGACAACCGTATAGTGCATTGGTTTGTCGAGAGCTCAAGGAAAGAAGACGAAGGAAATTTGGATTCCCCTTCAATCCTGGTCATTTATTACAGAGTAAAATGCATTGTCGGTCATCGAACTTATCTTGATAGCTAACTTTGAGCATTGTATACGAGATATGGTGATTATACGGTCATTGGCTCAGCGTATAGCTCCGTATTTGTCTGGTGGACCAGTCAAACAGTTCGCATGCGCCTTATCAGCTCGTGTTCTGTATCTATCTATCTATCTATGCGGGCCTACCTGTTAGTGGAGAAAGAAATAAAAACCAAAATTATGCGTATGCGAGGAATCAAACCACGGACTCGTCGCTACAACGCACACTCGTCAGCCAAATGAAAATGAAATACTTTGCGTCAAATGCACAAACAATTTTTTTTATATTATACGTGATACACACATTATCGCACACAGTCCATAGAGGCAAGTAGCATGTACGCGTGCAGACACTCACGCTCACGCTGTTAAACCATGCTAATGCATGCACGTCGCCCTCTCAATCAAAGTCCTGCTCATGGTGCAACGCAAACGGCGAGCCCGTCACCTGCGCGCCCCGGCGGTGCCTGACATTACTGTTTAGACGTTTGCTGGCGGCCTCCGCGAACACCGAGCATGTATTCACCTGGCTCAACACCAACGGTCATACTCGTGCTTGGGCGCCGAGCTGCTCGACATTAGCCATGGCTCTGCACACGACGCGACGACGTGACTCGGTGCCTTTCTCATGTATATCATCCATCACAACGACAATCTATAAAACAACCTAGCTAGAGAGGGTACAATGACACCTATATATGTATCGTGAGCGACTGATCATAGTTCCACTGCACACGAGTGTGTGTTTGATCGATTCGTCCATTATTCGTAAGTTATGCATGGTTGTGTGGTGTCTAATGGTGGTCGTCGAAGGCTAGCAGGCGACAAGAGTGGTTGCATGGATGCCTTGTTGTCAATACATGTCGCATACGCTTCAAAGGCTCGTCATCCATGAGTTCACATTTTACCACCACGCCAGCGTCTGACCGCCCTGGCCTACCGAAACCCCTTCTATCGTTAGCGCGCGCTTCCCGCCTGAAACGGTCACTGTCTCTCCAGAAAATCGATGCCGCATTCATGGGACTTAACTGGAGGTGCAGTTGGTGTGTCACTGACATGCGGGCCAGATGCCTGTTGGGCCCACATGTCAGTGACCCAACTTCACCTGCAGTTAAGTCACTGAAGCAGCGCCCGCATTCACGCCTAACGCGGCCTCTCACTGGTGCCGGCATTGCAGCAGCGCGGCAACCGAGAGAGCGCCACCCGCGCGGCATCCCAGTGCAAGCTACTACTCCGCGTTAACGAAACCACGGCCATCCTTCCTTTCCCCGACCACATTAATGACACGCGGCTGCCGATGAGCCTACTCCGGCGCCAGCCGTCCATCCGTCTGCCGCGGCTCATTGCCATTCGCCCACTATACTAACTTGAGCCCCAGCTCCCAGCAATAGCGACCCACACTCATTCTCCTCCGGTCCATTCCATCTGTCGGCACCACTCCAACCATGGCCTCATGGAGCTCCAAAGCTCTCTTGGATGTACTATCGCAGGAAAATAAAAAGGACATCGGCGGTCTGGGCGCGCTCCAAAGCTCTCTTGGATGTACTGTCGCAGGAGCAGGCGAAGGAGATTGTCGGCTCCCCCTCGGCCGCCCTCCGCCGCCACGACCAAGAAGCCGGCTACGAGGAAGAGTAGTACATGGTAGGTCGCCGCCGCTCTGGTCCCAGGAAGGCCACCGCTCCTCCACTCAGTCGATGCCAAGCTTGGTGGGGTAAACATCGGCGGCTGATTAGCCGCTTGAGGTTGACATGGAGGAAGAAATCTTCAGAACCTTGTGCTCCGGAGGAGGAGTTATCGAGGTGGGGCTGGAAAAAGCCGAGGCGGATGAGGAGGAGGCAAAGGCAATGGCCGGCTTTCTGGGGGCTCATGGCCGGACATGGTGGTCGGGCTCCGGCGATCGTTTAGATTAGGTTTATAGTAGGTTTTAGTACAGTTTGTGTGAAATATGTAATGAACTTCGTCCAGTTTATAGGAAAAGTTTTCAAAATGTAATGAATTTCATCCCGTTAATTTATATAGTTTCCGAAAGGTATGCGGGCAGCATTGGATGGCATCCTCTCGCATCAATGTCCTTGGATAGATGCCGGTGTAAATTTGTGGGCCAGTGCTGGAGATGCCCTAACTATCATGCCATAATCACTAACAGTGCTTCATTATTTCGCAGGCAACCATTATCCCTCGATCAATATCAGATCCCGTGTTTCGCACTCCTCCTACGTAGGGCTTTTGCCTCACAATATATATTCAAAAAAACATAAGAGTGTAGACTCTTGCTTACATAAAAATGGAGCAAGTGGACGGCACTGTAGCATGTCATATCACTCAAACTAGCATGCCTAACGCACGGGAAAGCCCCGCCCTCATCATTTTATTCTGGATTTCAATCGATCGATCGCACGAAAATGTTACGCTTTGCAAGTTCAAAAGGAAAAGGCAGCACACTTACGACTTGTACGCATCGCGTTCGCGTTGCACCCCCGACAGTCCGGCTCACACGCCGCTCACCAGAGGGGACACACGTTGTCTTGCATTTTCACTGACATGTGGGACTGCAATTTAATAAACTGTCGATAGTCGAAATCTAATCGCTCGGCGGGCGTCGGCTAAGAATAGAGAGATGGGGAGGGAGAAGAGATCGCCCGGCCGCCGCGCACGGACTCCAAGAAATATATCGTGATAATGTGAGGTGGGCCATGCAGGAGTCCGGATCGCTTCCAAGCCCGCTTCTGACCGCCCTGGCCCACCAGAAAACCCCTCCCCTCGCCAGCGCGCGCTTCCCCCTTAGACGCCAGCTGCCCGCATTCATAGCAAGTAGTAATAGTAAAATACTAGGCTATAAGCCCGCTTATGTGGAGGAGAGAGAGGAATTGACAAAGTCAAGGAGTGGGATCTGCAAGAGCCCGTCTCTACATGTGCTCCTAGGTATAAAAAACTAATTCTAAAAAAAGAGGTATAAAAAAAGAATTGTGTCTAAAAAATAAAGGTAAAAAACATTTGAGAGGAAATAGATAGAGAGAAAGTGAGAAAAAGTTGTAACCTTATAGCCAACCTATATTCAACACTATGGTAGTATTACATGAGGAAGGAGGGAGTTGTGTACATGCCAAGTTCACTGGCTGCCGTGTTTCACACTCCTCCGTCGTAACAGTGGAGACAATAGCTTTCCTGAAAAATAAGCAATGAATACTCGTTGCTCGTCCTCTATATTGGAAGGAATACTTTCATTTGCCGACATGTGGGATGTCGACCATCCTGGTCTACCTCCCATGCACAAAAGTATCAAGGTCCACCCCGGTCGTAGCGCATGCCCAACCTTTCCCACTGTAAGTTGGTCGGACGAAGGAACCATCATGAATTCGTTGAATTCCGCTTCTTCGAGAAAACTTACTGTACCCGCAATACTGCTATCACATGCGAAGACTGGACGACACTGTAGCACGTCATATCACTGAAACCCACTAGACCAAACTAGCCCTCCTAGGATTTGTACTCCCTCCGTTTCAAAGTTAGTAGTACAAAGTTGAGTCATCTATTTTGGAACGGAGGGAGTACGTCTATGTACTGCTATGATTTTGTGTTCTCAAAAATCAACCTTTGTCAATCTAACAATTAGGAGTAGAAAGAGGGTCTTTCTCTCTCTCCATCCCACAACCCCTCTAGCACACGTACACACTCTGTGTAGCGACTCCGAAAGTACGACGTCACTACACATTCACGCTTCCAACAAAAAGATTACACATTCACGCATGTTACAAGTACGTGCCAATTTTGCTGGCTATTAATGTCAGGCCTCCTTTGGTTTAGAGGAATCTTGTAGGAATTTCATAGGATTGGATTTCTATAGGAAAATTTTCTATAGATCCCTTTCGTTTATAGGAATGTAATCATATTCCTATGGAGGAATTCTTCCTATCCTCCACATTTCATAGGAAAATAAACATTAGCCTAAACTCAATGGAAAAAACCCTATGATGTGAATCAAAGGGCATCTCCTTTCCTATTCCCACTCATAGGATTTAAGATACATGTCATCTCATTTCCTATGACTTTCCTATTGCATGATTTTCCTACCATATGAACAAAATGAGGCCTGAATGTATCCATGTCGACTATTGTCTGATCGATCGCTAAGCCTACAATTTTATGAGCTTGGGCTATTGACCGATCAACGATGGATCAGACCTATAAGCGTACCACGAGCTCATCAGCCCTAACGTTTCTCTTTGGTGAGTGTTTTGCAAGTACTATAACTCGCACAGTAGCTAGCCTACTAACACCAAGAATCATCAAATAAGCCCTGCTGATATGATAAACAATTCAAACTTACATCTAAGCATGCCATATATTACATCAAAAGCTGGTGAGGATACATCTGTTTCCAAAACTCGGAGAGGGTTCACATGATTCACTATCAAACAAAAGTATCAAGTACCGCCCACACAAGCAGTGCACTGGCCCTAAGATGGTTTGATAACACGCATCATTCTGGTAATTAAACACAATGCAAACTACCCTGAAGGATTAGCGCGGCCAACTATTGCTTGTCATCGATATCTCGGGCAATGACCACAACGCGGACAGCATCATGGGAATCGATCTCTGGGGCGAGGTCCATAGGACGGACCGCGGCATCGGAATCGGTCTCTGGTGCGATGTCCACGGGATGGAGAGCGGCATCAGAATCGATCTCCGGGACGATGTCCATAGGACGGACCGCGACGTCGAAAATGATCTCTAGGGCGTTGTCCACAAGACGGACCGCGACATTGGAATCATCAAGGACATCCACCGGCACCTGCACAACCCTAACATATTAGCAAGCACATTGCAAAATAATCAAAAACCACAACTAAGGGAAGCCATTATTTTTTACCTTGTGCAGCTCACTGGGATCCCATCCCTCCGGGGGCCATCTCCTTGTCCTCGATTGGGGCCATCGCCTTGCCAGGGGAATACTGCTTCTCAACGGCGACTATCTCCTAAACTTGGCCTTGAGCCTCTCATAGGTGGCCATTAGAGTTTTTGCGGTAGGCACGGTGGGGCCCTTGCTGTTCTTCCAACTTTATTTGAGGAGTTCGTCCGCCAACGTCGTCAACTCTTTGGCCAGTGCTTGTTTCTTGGAGTTCTTCGCCTCCATGGGTTGACCCGCCAACATGGTCAACTCGTTGGTCGGTGCTCGCTTCCTGGAGATCTCTGTCTCGAGTGGGTTGTCCGCCGGCAAATCTTTGCCTAGTGCTCCAGGATCAATCAATGAACTGACAAACAAAAAGAAATCAAAAGGAAACCACAATCGCAATGAAAACGGGAAAAGAATAGGCTATGAGAATCGCTCAGTGCTTCGCAAAAAGAAGATTCTTGGAATGAAAATATAGTAGCATCACTGATTCGCCCACCTTTCCTTCGTCGGTATAAAAGAAAAATGGCAGAAGTGAGTAGCCTGGAGTGAGGTTTTCTTCAAGAAAGGGGAGAAAGGGCATAAACGAGCGTTCCAGTGAAATGATGGTTGCTTCGTCCAGTCCAACTTTGAGGCCACTTTGAGGCCACTTTACCACTGCTGGTAAAGGTGTGGGTTTTGTGATATGACGGGTCAAGACGGCCACACCGAGTGACCGGTGAGTCTCGACTGTAGCACCTCGTTGTGATTTGGTGGATGGCACGCGGGCTCGGATGCTTTGTTGTCCCGCATGTAGATAGAGCGGCTAGTGATGTACTCAATATTGTGCACCGCGACCAAGGCGGAGAGGAAAACGAGAGAACTACGTATTTATTTACGATGTAGATTCACTCATTTTGATCCATATGTACTCATTTAGGGTGTAGTCACTTGTTGAAACCTCTAGAAAGGCAAATACTCCTTTTCGGTTTACAGGGCTATACTAGCAAGTACTACAATAGTGGGCTTATAGCTTGCTTACATAGCTATGTTGTCTCATGCAAGAGCCTGGCTATATGCGTGCTCCAAGGGTGCGTTTGGTTCCCGGGATAGCCCGACGAGGACAGCGATAGCCCATTTTTTTTACGGATACTAGGTGTTTGGTTCATGGGCGAGAAGGGATATGGACAGCCAGATTCCTGGAATATTTCTTGAAAATCCGTCTCCACACATACGTGAGATTCTTGCGGATATGGACGTCCACCCCGTGCGACCAAAATGTTTTCCACAGCCATCGCTAATTCACCATCTCCTTTCTCTTCTATCTCGTGGCGACGACGGCCACATCAGATGCAACAGCGACGGTGAAGGTGAGTGCGGTGTGGCATTGCTCTCTCCTTATCTACCTCTCTGCTATCACTAGTAGAAAAAGGGTCAAACGTGAAGCACATTAGTGCCGGTTTGTATTTGAGCCGGCACTAATGTATACATTAGTGCCGGTTCAAATAGCTAGCCAGGACGCTTTCATTAGTACCGGTTCGTGGCGAACCTTTAGCACCGGTTCGTGCCATGAACCGGTACTAATGAGAGTGGTGGCAGGATGTTGTCAGACTGGGGCCCCTCCAGGCCCTTTAGTACCGGTTCTTGGCACGAACCAGTACTAAAGGCCGTCCTACATAAACCCTTCGTCCACCCGAGCTCGCTCTGTTCTTCCCCTTTCCCCTCTCCTCTCTGTTCTTCCCCTCTTCCTCTCGAGCTCATCACACATTTTGCCCAAATTTTGTCAAGATTTGAAGGCCCCCATCCATTCAAATGATCACAAAGGTTAGCAACTTTGTCCTTTCATCTCTCATTGCTAGATTAGCTCTTGCAATGCTTTATATAGTGATTAATTTGTGAGTTTAGTAATTTGGGAGGAAATATATATATATATATGTGATAGTATTTGATTTATATGCAATTTGAGGTCAAAAATAACACTTAGTTTGCATATGTAGGTGTGTTTTACTTAGTGCCTTCTAAATCTCCGTCGTAACCACCGTCGATCGCCCGCACCGTCCCGTCGCCGGCACCACCTTGTGGTGAGCCTCTTGTTGATGAAATTTTATATAAAAAATTGATGTTTGTGTGATTTGGATATATAGTTACTCGTATAATTATCTTACCCGTACGTTGTTTCTTATACATAGTGCCATGGTTTAGATATCCGTCCCCGTCGGCCCTCGTCCTTGTTATGATTCGGATGTGGTACATTCTCTTTTAAAACTATTTGTTGCATTTCGTGTTTATGACAAATTATGCTCATCAAGTTGACATAGATATTTTTATCTAGGAGGTATGTGAACCGGAAATTCCAACCGACCCTATTGCCGAGAGGTTAAATTTAGTTGAAAGAGAAAACTAGTACTAGAAAGAAAATTGAAAAGAATTGAGGGGAGAAGATGGAATTGGAGTTGCATGCTGCCGATGTCGTCGATGATCACAAGATCGATGGAGAAAATGCGCTTGAAGATTAGAAAGATTAGAAACTATGCCATCGATAGTGAGGCTTGGTATCATTATGCTGTTGGATCAATTGTTACCTTAGTTGTGATCTTGATGGCATTTGTTGTTGCATTTAAATGCTTTAGCTAGAGAGTTATTTGTTTGTTGCATTTAAGTGTTGTATGAACTTTATGTATGAACTTGTAATAATTTGGTCTATTCGGTGTTGTGTAATGAAGATGAGCCGGCAATGGATGTATCGATGACCATGCTCTCCCGGTTCGTTGAGGGCGTGCATACTTTTACGCTTGCGGCTGAGGCAAACAAGCGGGCGGATGGTTTTATGCCTTGTCCATGTGCTGGCTGTAAGAATGGTCGCAATTACTCTACGTCAAGAACCATTCACGTCCACTGTTTGAGTCGGTTTCATGCCCCACTATAATGTTTGGACCAAGCACGGAGAAAGAGGGGTTATGATGGAAGACAATGAAGAAGAAGAGGACGACGACAGCTATCCCGCCATGGGTTCCCTGAATACGATGATACAACAATGGGGAAGAAGCTGAGCCGGTAATGCGGAAGAAGCTGAGCCGACAATGCGGGAAGAAGCTGAAGAAGAGGCATTAGATGAGCCCGTTGATGATCTAGGGTCGGGCCATTGCCGATGCAAAGAGAAAGCTAGCAAGTGATTTGGAGAAGAAGAAGTTGTAGCGCATGTTAGAGGATCACAAAAATTGTTGTACCAATTGCGTAGGTGACAAGAAAAAGCTGGGCACCACTGCTGGAACTGCTGCAATGGAAGGCAGAGAATGGTGTATCGACAAGAGATTTGGAAAGTTCTTTGGTAATGATAAAGGATATGCTTCAAAGGACAACGAATTGCCCGAGAAATGCGTCTGAAGCAAAGAAGGTTGTTCGCCCTCTAGGGTTAGAGGTGCAGAAGATACATGCATGCCCTAATGATTGCATCCTCTACCGCGGTGAGTACGAGGATTTGAACGCTTGCCGGTATGTGGTGCATTGCGCTATAAGATCAGCGCGATGACCTGGTGATGTCGAGGCGGCGCCCAGGAAGAAGATTCCTGCCAAGGTGATGTGGTATTCTCCTATAATACCACGGTTGAAACGTTTGTTCCAAAACAAAGAGCATGCCAAGGTGATGCGATGGCACAGAGAAGACCGTAAGAAAGACGGAAAGTTGAGAGTACCCGCTGACGGGTCGCAGTGGACAAAAATTGAAAGAAAGTATGGGAAGGAGTTTGCAGATGACACAAGGAGCGCATGGTTCGGTCTAAGCGCAGATGGCATTAATCCTTTTGGGGAGCAGAGCAGCAACCATAGCACCTGGCCTGTGACTCTATGTTTGTATAACCTTCCTCCTTGATTGTGCATGAAGGGGAAGTTCATTATGATGCCAGTGCTCATCCAAGGCCCTAAGCAACCCGGCAACGACATTGATGTGTACCTAAGGCCATTAGTTGAAGAACTCTTACAACTGTGGAATGGAACAGGTGTACGTGCGTGGGATGAGCACATGGGGGAAGAATTTGACCTAAAGGCGTTGCTGTTCGTGACCATCAATGATTGGCCTGCTCTCAATAACCTTTCAGGACAGAAAAACAAGGGATACCGCGGATGCACGCATTGTTTGGATGATACCGACAGTATATATTTGAATAGTTGTAAGAAGAATGTGTACCTGGGACATCGTCGATTTCTTCCGAGCAGGCATCCCGTAAGAAAGAAAGGCAAGCATTTCAAAGGTGAGGCAGATCACCGGACGAAGCCTCGCCACCGTCTTTGGTGCTGATGTACATGATATGGTCAAGGATTTGAAGGTGATATTTGGAAAGGGTCTGGCGGACAACCTGTTCGAAGGACGCTGACAGACGCGCACCCATGTGGAAGAAGAAATCTATATTTTGGGACCTGCGATATTGGAAAGACCTAGAGGTCCGCTCCGCAATCGACGTGATGCACGTGACGAAGAATCTTTGCGTGACCCTGCTTGGCTTCTTGGGCGTGTATGGGAAGACAAAAGATGCACCTGAGGCACGGAGGACCAGCAACGTATGCACGGAGAAGGCGGCATACATCGAGGGTCATGCAAGCTACGCTCTTACCAAAGAAGAGAAGGAAATCTTCTTTGAATGCCTGCTCGATATTAAGGTACCGTCGGCTTCTCGTCGAATATAAAAGGAATAATAAACATGGCAGAGAAAATGTTCCAGAACCTAAAGTCTCATGACTGCCACGTGATTATGACGCATAGCTGCTTCCGGTTGCATTGAGGGGGCTTCTCTTGGAAAAGCGTTCGATTAGCCATTGTGAAGCTGTGTGCATTTCTCAATGCAATCTCTCGAAGGTAATCCATCCAGAAATCATACCAAGGTTCTGAGAATGATTTGGTGCAATGTCTTGTCAATTTCGAGTTGGTGTTCCCACCATCCTTCTTCAACATCATGACGCACGCCCTAGTTCACCTATGCGAAGAGATTAACGCTTTTGGGTCTGTATTTCTACACAATATGTTCCCCTTTGAGAGGTTCATGGGAGTCTTAAAGAAATATGTTCATAACCGTGCTAGGCCAAAAGGAAGCATCTCCAAGGGCCATCAAAATGAGGAGGCCATTGAGTTTTGTATTGACTTTATTCGACCTTAAGCCGATTGGTGCTCTGAATCGCGACATAAGGGCATCTGGATGGAAAAGGCACGCTAGGAGGAACAAACAATATGTATGGATGGACATTCTCTCGAAGCACACTACAGAGTTCTACAGAGTTCCGCCTTGGTGGCTCCGTATATGGATGAACACAAGAATTTGCTACGCTCCAAACACCCGGAGCGGTCTGATGACTGGATTACACGTGAACAAACCAGGAGTTCTGCCAGCTGGTTGCAGACACATACCATGCATGACACCTCTATTGAAGATGATATGTACTTGCTGTCCCAGTTACCATCTTCGAATATAATGACTTTCAAAGGGTACGAGATAAATGGTAATACATTTTACACGATCGCCCAAGATAAGAAGAGCACCAACCAAAACAGTGGTGTCCTCTTTGATGCCGAAACCAAGACGGAAAGGAAACATATTATGGTTATATACAGGACATATGGGAACTTGACTATCGACGTGGTTTAAAGGTCCCTTTGTTTTAGTGCAAATGGGTCAATATGACACGAGGCGGGTAACGGAAGACCCGTGATGCGCAATGACAACAAAGAGATCTCAACAATCTTGTGTATGCAGGGCGAACCATTCGTCCTAGCCAATGATGTGGCACAGGTTTTCTATGTGAAGGACATGTCTACCAAGCCAAGAAAAAGAAAAGATAAGGAAGAGAATGCATCGTCACGATGAGCCAAAGCGGCACATAGTTCTTTACGGGAAGAGAAACATCGTGGGAGTGGATGACAAGAGCAGACAAGTCGAGAAGATTATGAGAAGTTTGATGAAATTGCTCCATTCACGGTGAATATTGACCCGAGCATCCCGTTAAATGATGAAGATTTTCCATGGTTACGCGCCAAAGGGACACACTGAAGAAAAAGTTTCACACCCAAAGATCTGGGATGTGATCGGCTTCACTATCATCACTTTCTTACATGTTTCACACCGGAGGGGAATCTCTGTAATAGTTAGGGTAGTTATGTGTTTTGGCATTTGAAACGCGAAGAAATTTTATGTGCAAACAAATTCTTTCATGCCTTTACTGATTTTTAAAGTTAAGTTATTCACAAACTAGTGATTCACACTAATTTCAAATAATTCAAAATTTAAACTATTCAAATTTGAAAACTACGGGCACTAACAGAAAGTTTGTAATTTTTTGTACCTAAAGAAAAACTATTCACAAAGAAACTCTAAATACACAAAAAAAAAACAACACAAAAATAAATAAAGCAAAAAAAAATAAAAAAAGCCCGCCTACTAGGCCAGAGCGGCCTGCATACGACTAGAAACCCAACCTGTAGTTGGGCCAGGATGCAGGCCCGCAAAGGCCAAGTGGGCCCACAGGGCAGCAAAGAACACGTAGGCCCAGTAAGCCTGCTTTGGAGAGGAGCTCGAGAGAGCGACCGCACGGGGGTTTATAAACCCGGTCAGTCGCCCCTCGGCTAGCGAGGTGGGACTAAACTTGTCAAGATCAAGACTGCTGCGCACCCCTTTAGTACCGGGTCGTGGCACAAACCCGGTACTAAAGGGGGCCTTTAGTACCGGTTTGTGCCACCACCCGGTACTAAAGGTGGTCGCTTCCGCCCGCTTGGGCTGGCAGGCTGGCCTTTAGTACCGGTTGGTGGCTCCAACCGGTACTAAAGGTGCCTTCTATATATACAACACTTTGAAAAATTTCATTCTCCTCTGTTTCCCCATTGAACCGCTTCGCCCGATCGATCGACGCGTCACCGACCCGTCGCCGTCACCGCCCGTCCGTCGCCACCCGTCGCCGTCGCCGCCCGTTGCCGTCGCCGCCCCGTCCCGTCGCCGCCCTCGTCTCCGTCGCCGCCCAGGCCCGTCCCGTCGCGCCGTCCTGCGTCCACGGCCCCACACGTCACTGACCCGTCGCTACCCCCGGCCGTCACCTCGCCGTCGCCGTCGCCCAGCTGTGAGCTCTCTCACTCTAACCCCTCTCCCTCGCCCCCGGCGGCCACCATGGGCGCTGCCCCTCCCCGAGCCCATACACACACACACAAGCATGATGAACACACACACACACACACACATGTATATATGTATGAATGCATGTATATATTAGTATATACGTATTTTGTATGTTTAATTAGTTTAGATTTTTTAGATTATTGTTTTTTCACTAGTATATATGTATGAATGCATGTTAGATGGATATAATTAGAGTTTAATTAGTCTAGAATTTTTTTATATAATGTTGTTTTTCTGTTTTTTAATGGATATATAGAAGTTGTTTTTTCTATTTTAGTGTTAGATGCTTAATTAGTATGAAATAGCATATAGAATTTTGACATATGCTATGATAAACATAATTAGTGTTATATACAAATGTTAGTTATCAAAATCCAATCATTAAAAAAATGTTACTTTTTGCGGGCATATAGCTAGTATTTGTTCTCGACGATGCCCGGCCTGCATCCTCGCCGTCGACCCTTCCGCGACGACGTCCGGCTGACCCATGTCCGGGACTGGGCTCCACCGGGCTGGCTCTGGGAGGTGCTGCCTGGAGGGGCGCGCCGCTTGATGAGGAACCCGGCCCCGGGTCCCGTCGTCGACCCTGATCTCGTTTGGTGGCGTTCGCGTGGACCAGTTTGGCCGGAGGAGCCGGCCCAGCGAAGGTGGTACGTCGCCCGTGTCGAGGAGGAGGACGACCACGTCCATCGCTACATGGTTGCGTTAGAGGCGGCGGCAGTTCTCCAATACCTAGCAGTTTCTTGAGGATCTCACTTCAGCTATGATCCTGTGAGGGTTCCTTCTCTTTGGGTGTCCACCGCCCGGCCGCAGAACCGCGAGTGTCCTAGATTCTTCTGTAGTATTCGATCTTTATTAGCTACCTAGCCAGTGATGTATTCAATATTATATCTATTATTCGAGACGATGTATTCGATATTATATCTATTATTCGAGACGATGTATTCTAGATTATATCTATTATTCGAGACGATGTTTTCAAGATTATATCTATTATTCGAGACGATGTATTTGAGATTATATCTATTATTCGAGACGATGTAATTTGAATACTAAATTGTTTATATTTCTTTTGGATTAGTTAAATAAAAGCTATGGCGGACAATACCGGCAGAGAGGGAGAACATGCCATGTTCGATATGATACTCCATCCTCACGGGCAGGATGATGATCGTAATGAAGAAGATTATGACGGCTCAATTTCTAAACAACACGGAGAGGGTGATATGATATTCGATCGCGATTTAATCGAATCGATGAAGTCATGAACTATGATTATTATGATGACGAAGAAAATGTTGATCTTGAAACAACAAAGACCGGCGAGGTATATATATTTATATAAGCAGGCATCTGGTGATCATCACATGTTTTAAATGACTTGAAGATATATTAACGAATCGATCTTTGTTCTTTCAGCCATCCGGATCGAGCAAATCTTCTGACAAAAGGACGAAATGAGGCCCGAAGAAAAAGTTGAAGGAGGGCGTAAAGTACAATATCGAGGCAATCAGACCTAATGGCGAACCATTAGCGCCTAAGAAGATTGCGGACAAGTTCATTCGTCAGTGCGGAGTTGTTGTGAAGGACCAACTCCTGATCTCCCTTCAAGAATGGAGAGAGCCAGCAAAAGACAAAAGACAAGAAGACAAAAAGGACGCTGCTCCACGTCCAGATGTTATACATCGACAAAAAACAAAAGATCTGCCTGGGATACTCTCATGGAATATTTCACCCTACCAGATCATTTAGCGAGAAGCGAGATGTGCGAGAAAGTCAAGGACGCTGCTCTTAGGAAGATGGCGGTTGCATTCAAGAACCACAAGAATCGTGAATGGGACAAGTACGTCAAGGGAGGAAGGAAGACTCCGATATTCGAGGGAACACTAGAGAACCAACGTGCTCATTGGGACGATTTCGTGAAATTCAAGGATTCAGAATTAGCTAAGGAACGGTCGAGAATAAACAAGAAGAATGCTGAAAAAAGGACAAGTTCCATAAGTCGGGGCCGGTGGCTATGCGGTGGCAATGCCTAAGTGGGATAAGTGCGAAAGAGATGGAGGATGCAGGTGTCACTCCGGTTACTAAGAGCTGGTCCCAGTGCGAGGACTTGGTTCTATGCGCATGGGGGAGTTGGACCAAGACAGGCAATGTTTCGACGAGGGCAAGTCTGAAGGGAGCCGACGATGCGATACTTGTTGCAATAGAAGAGGCACGATCGGGGTGCTCCAGCCCAACAGAGAGAACGACGAGCTTACGCGTGCCTGGGAAATCCTGAACACCGGAAGAACACGAGGCATGGGCGCTATTCCGTGGTATGAGGGTTTTGGTGGAACAACGACTACAGAAACCATGCGAGAAAGAAGATTGCAGAGGAGAAGAAGAGGAAGATGGAGGAGGAGTAGAGGAAGCGGGACTATGAACGCCTTCAAGGACTAGACGCAAGTCAAGCAGAATTGTCAGTCAAATTCCAGCGGCGGCGAGGTAGATCGACTCACTTAGCCAGCAAAGGGGGTCTCGAGCTGCAGCAGCTAGCGGCTGATCCAAAGATTGGATAGCACCGCCCCATCCATGCCGAGAAGCAGCGTGGGTTCCGCCCGGACGGCGCAATGCTGGATAGATACCCCGTGGATGACATCACGGATAACACTAACTGCGAGCTACACGTCAAAATGAAGAACATATCCATGAAGGTGGCGGACGCCGTTGCTTTCACAAATCCCCCCAAGGCAACCTTCCATTGCAACCCGATTCCAGCGGGATATGCTCGTGTCTTGGTTGATGAGGTGGTGGACCCTTATTCAGACCTAGAGCTTGACATTCACGGAGGTGACGACGGCGCTTTCTCGGAGAGGCCAAACATCGTGGTCATCCTATGGAAAAAGGATTGCATCATCTTTGAAGGCCACCGACACCGCATCGGCCGACTCCTCGTCGAAGTCCGCCACCGAGTCAGCAGACTCCGCTCTGCAAGTCCACCAAGTCCGGCAAAGTGTCGAGCCACTCCTCCTACAAGTCCAGCAAAGTGTCAGGCCACTCCTCCTCCTCCAAGTCCGCCACAGCGTCAGACGTCCACTCCTCCTCCAAGTCCGGCACAACCTCAGGCCACTCCTCCTCCAAGTCCGACAAAGTGTCAGGCCACTCCTCCTCCTCCAAGTCCGCCACAGCGTCAGACGTCCACTCCTCCTCCAAGTCCGTCACAACCTCAGGCCACTCCTCCTCCAAGTCCAGCACAACCTTAGGCCACTCCTCCTCCAAGTTCGGCACAGCTTCAGGCCACTCCTCCTCGTCCAACTCAGCCCCGTCAGCCGTCTCCGCCGCCTCATCAATCGCAGAAGAGACACCCTGCAGCTTTGGTGCATAGCGGTGCAATCGAGGTAGTAGAGGAAATACAGCGGAGGCAAGCGATATAAATATGGTCCAAGCTCGACGCCTCTTCCGCAGAGGCCTTATGACAGGTCCGAGGAGGAAAACGCAGCCATATCGAAGGCCAGGTGGAAGCCCATTTTGCACCGAAACCGCAACCGCCGCCAAGGGAGAAAGTGCCTAAGGAAGCGATTGACCACTTCATTCGTATGGCTCAACCACCAGCTCCCAAGCCTGTTGACACAGACTATGAGCGCCACATCAGGAAGTTAAATCGAGCACGTCTACGTAAGGAGGCGAGCTCAGGATCGAGCAAACAACAAGCAGCTGTCGAAAAATGCGGGAAAACCATTCCCCAGCTGGGAGAACAGGTGGCGGAATCGATTCCCTCGCTTGTTGTGCCAACAACACGTGACAGTACGCGCGCCCAATATTATTGTGGGCAAACAGTTTACGTTCCCGAGGTGGGCAATGTGGTAATAACCAAGGACCATATAATGCAGGCTGAAGTTCTCAACATCACATTGTTGGACAACTCCTCGAGATCGAGCCCATGCACTGCTTACAGAGGATGAAATAAAACAGAAATATGTCCGGGGCCAACCTTTGGTCAAGCCACACAAGGTCAAGAACCTCCCAACGAGAATGTATGAATTGCATCAATGGTACATGAACATTACCAAGATTTCCAATCGATTGTCCCTCATGGTGAATGTCAAGGAGGAGCATTACTTCCATGAGAAAGCTCATCCGTTGAGTATTACGAACTGTTTCAGTTATACAATCAAGACGCACTCGACAAATCTATAAATCAGTTGCTATTGTCTATAAGTGATTTCTTTCTGTAATTTAAGTCTCAAGCTAGCTGTAGTGATCCTTTTGATCAATCATTACCTGTAATTATCCTCACTATATTCTTTTCTGTGGTATTATGCAGGATGAAGATATATGAAATGAGAAAAGGTGGACACTTTGGCATTGGGTTCATTAACCCAAACACCGTTAATGAATACACATGGAAAATAAATGCACATCATCAAAAGGCCGTAGAGGACAACATGCTAGAGTTCTTGAAGCGCCTCAAATACAATGAAGATATGCTACTTCCTTACAACTTCCAGTGAGTCACCCGTCTTGTACTACAAATTCTCTTGTTTTTGCCTACTAGCTAGCTACATGTTTTTGCTTACATATGCCCGCTTAATTAAGACATGCAAACGTGTGTGCATGTAGATTTCACTGGATCTTATGTATCATTAAAGTTGGCCTTGAACAGTTGAAATACTGGACTCACTACTCAAAGCAAATACTGACTATAACAACTTGTTTGGGATAGTCAACAGGTAATTTCAATCATTATTAACTATATATCTCGGCCTATTTAGTTCATCATTTCATGATATGAACTATTTAATAACTCCTTTATTCATTTTCTTTGTCGGCGGGCAGGGCTTGGGCAAGGTTCATCAGCGTCACGGAAGGTGAATGGAAAAAAAGCTTAAATGGTTTCGACCCAAGGTAAGTAATTAAGTAGTACTAGCTAGCTAGCTAGCTGCCATCTCTTTAATTATCATGCTTGATTAATTATTATCTGATCAAATTCCATTCTCGTAAAGGCCTGAAGCAGGTGCGGGGGACTGATCTCTGTGCATTCTGCGTTTGCGAGAACATTCGCATGATGGCGTCCGAAAGGAAGCAGATCTCAAAAGGCAGTGAATGGGTACGCTTGTCGTAACACTATTCACAATTTTTACACCATTATCGATATCTAGTCACACAACTAATACACATGCATATTGATCTCTTTCTTAACAGTTCACGAGAGGTGCGGGACAAGCTCATAGAAACGGAGCGTAGAAGCACTTCAAGAGGAAATAAGCGGGATTTTTGCTCGACGGTCATAAATCCGAAGGAGAATACTATTACCCGCTACCGCCCCATGAAAACCACTTCCAATTGTCATCGTGCTCAAGGCACCAATTAGGCTAATGCCACTTGGCTCCGAAGGCAACATGCATATGTAGGAGAAATTGTATATAGCTATACATGTGTGTTTGTGTGAATTAATTAATATGGTGGTTTGTGAGACATTGATGATATATATATGCATGATTGTTTCTAATAGATATTATATTTACATATATATATATATATATATATATATATATATATGTATATACATATATATATGCATAACGTGTACAATGTGTAGTATCATAAAATACGAGCAAACGAAAAAGAATTAAAATGGAAACACAAAATTAAATGAAAAAGAAATCATAAAACTAAAACCCCCAAACCTTATAGTACGGTTGGTGTAACCAACCGTACTAAAACTCCTCGCCCCGGAGCTGAACCGGGTACTAAAGGGGGGCTTTAGTGACCACACTTTAGTGCGGTTGTGGACCCGACACTAAAGGCATTCTGAACAGTGCTATTGCCCGGTTCTACACTAGTGTATGGCCTCTCTCCTTCCTATCCTCCCTCCCTCGCTCGAGCCGCAAGACAGCAGAGGCCATGGTGGTGGTGGCGGAGACAGGTGAGATTCACGCATTGACGCCGGTGTCATGCGGATGGAGGCAGTTCTCTCCAGCCGGTTGGTCTGGCGGCGGGCGTGGGCATGTGCCTTTGGGAGAGAGGAGGCAAGGGCTGATCCCGTGCTCAGTGGTGGCTGCTCCTGCTGATGTGCTTGCTGATCTGGACTCCTCCTGTCTTGACGAATGCTCTGGATAATTTGTCCCCAACAAGAGACAATGTGATGGTAAATCGGTGCTTAGTAGGAACACCGCAATGCATACGTAGTTAATCAAAAGTCATCCCAATTTCTATCCATCACTCATCCCT
Organism: Aegilops bicornis; assembly: GCA_021605145.1. Classification (NCBI taxonomy): domain Eukaryota; kingdom Viridiplantae; phylum Streptophyta; class Magnoliopsida; order Poales; family Poaceae; genus Aegilops; species Aegilops bicornis. The sequence continues at coordinate 604,036,719 of CM038672.1, forward strand.
CAAACCAAACAAGAACTCGGCTAACCTCACCCACCCCAACCAAACAGCAAATAGAGCTATCCATGTCCAGCTGGTTGGGGATACCAGTAGCCAACCTAGTCTGTCCATTCAACCAAACACATCCCAAGGCTCCGCACCACGCCCCCACCCCTACGCAAAGACTGCCACGCGAGCATTACATAGCAGCCACGTTCGGGTTGCACTTGGCTCTTCGCCTCTTGAGAAGACAAACAATGATGTTACTACTTCTCTGATGTCGAATCAACTGCTGCATGTCCGTCCACCGCGTGGGGGAGGGATAGCTTGTTGTAGTAAGCAAAAGCATGTCCTCATCTACGAGCCACGACACGCATGGGCAAGGGAGAAGACGTGTAGTAGTAAAATCAAGCTTCTCCTCGTCGTACGAGTTGAGCGACACATCATAGCACTGGCCCCACATGCTTGCCTCTAAACTTGGCTAAAATACCCGTAGTGCACAATATATTTGCTGCAACCTCTAACATTTACCCCACCACAAATTAAAATGTATATTCCTGTCTTGACGGATGAGGCGTGCAAACTACAATCACCAGGGATGATGGTAGGGCGGAAGATTATTTTAATCAACAAATGCTTTAAGACAGCCTCATAGCGTGGAGCTGACCCCAACGATTTTAAGCTTAGAGGCATGTTACACGCTATCCTAGACTATTCTACACATGAAACTGCCACACGAGCGTCCGGGTTGCGCTTGGCTCTTCGCCTCTTCAGGAAGTTGAGCAATGATGGTACTACTGAAGTGGAGTACTACAGTATGCTTCTGGCCATCTGACACCGAATGAACTGCTACATGTCCACCGCGTGCGGGAGGGAAAGCATGTAACGAAAGCTTCTCCTAGTCCTACGAGCCACCACGCTCATGGGCGAGGGAGAGGGCGTTGTAATCAAACTTCTCGTTGTTGTACGAGTTGACGTGACACATCAAAGCAATGCAATCGATATATTTCAATAATTTGCATTTACCGATGCATTAATTACAATGCATGCATGCATGCCATGAGTTTCCTTTTGATACTTGCATGTGTTGATTTAATGCACCTTGAAGTAGTATGAATATGTGACGGTAAAGCTTTGTAATGCCCCGGCCCCAAAGCGAGAGATGGTTCTGCACAAGGAGGGATCACAGCGAGAGATGGTTGTGGTAACACTGTCTTTCTATCCTCACCGCTGGTTACAGATCCGGACGTATCCCCCTCATCTAATGAAGGGGATGAGGGGCAGCGTTTAGGCCGTCATCGATAGCGAGGGAGGAGACCCACTGCCGGCCGCACTGTTATCTCTGGCCGAGCGCGGGCGCGGGAGGTCCTCCGATCCCTTCGTCGTTGCCCTAGTGTGGGCGGATCCGGCCTCTCGCCGCCCACCTATCCACATCCCGACGACCTTCAAGTATCTCTTCCTTCGAAACCGACCTAGCTCTACTTCCCTAGCTCGCTACGTCGCTGCATGTGCATCATTTTCTACCTCTCAGCCCCTCTCGATCGGATGGTCCAGTGTCACCTATTTTTTTCTATTGTTAGAGGTAAAGCTACTACATGGACTCGAATCTTGTACTTGGTTCAAACAAGAAATAAAGGGGGGAAATTTAGTATGTACATCAGACTTGGTACAAACAGGAAGGAAAGGGGGTGAAAGTAGTACAGGCTGGCCATCCAACCGGTCTCTTGGTCGATAATGGAAATAAAGGTGAAACACTGTACTCAGTGGTATGACCAGGACTAGATTTGCTATCCACACATAGGAGTAGGTGGCTAGAGTGAACAAAAATGGGACAAACCCAGATATGTTTCTTGGATGTTTGTTTCTCGGGGCAACAAACTCTAAATCATCACTTTAAGCCCTGGTTTAGGTACATGGTGCTGGACTGCTGGTGCACACACTGTCCCATGCCCTTATACCAAATATTGAGTTGTTCTTAATCTAATGCCCCTGGTAAAATGAAGCCATGCACTATTATAAGCCATGACAAGTTTAGCCAAATGTTTTTGCCAGTAATTTTTTGAGACTCTGACTGTTTCCTCCGTAGCTTTTTGTGCAAACAGAGATATCCATTTCACCTGATTGCTATTGTGACCTTTTGGTGCACTGTGTAAAACACTTTTAAAAGAAGTGACTTTTGTGCTGCTTGGCAACAATGTCAGAATGGAACCGTTGGTTCATTTCGGTGGAACTGCACAAAGGGAGATATGTGTTCCAATCCTCATCATCTATATTGGCACCATAACCTTCCTTTAGGTAAGAATGATATTTAATGCATGTGTTCATCTCTATTTTGCGACTGCCATGCGAAAATAATGCTATTGTTTACTAGTACACTTTTACTCCCTCACTGACAAAACCAATTCTGAAATAGAAGGCCAATCATGTACTTGGTTACACCAACTGCTGAGGAGAAAGATGAAGAGAGCATGAAGAGGAAGAGGAAGAACAATAAAGAGGAAATGGAGATCACACGATGGTAACGTCCTATGTTATCCTCACATCTTGCTAGTGGTATTGCATTGTTGTGTTGCTACTAGTCTTAATTTACTTGGAAGACTAGCAAGATCTCGTGCGTTGCACGTAACATCAAGATGCATTTGTATGAGTAGTTTATCTTGTGAGGGAAAATGATTAACGAGGGAAGGCCTTATTTGCGAATGTGTAGAGGGGTGTGGGTACCTTTTGCTAAATTGCCATAGTTTCCTTCCTATCCGTCAGATATAAATCGGACGGCCTATATTCTGAGGATGGCAGGCACACCATCATGACCAACTCTGTTTTTATAAGAGTAGTGTAGAGATAGATAGAGAAATACAGCAGAGTAGTACTTGGGTTGACGACACATCATACTAATTAACTAGATTCTGGATGCATCTGTGACCCATCTCTACACGATCAACCATGCCAAGGTGATCTTGCTGAAGCCGAGGCCTCAGTCGAGGCCATTCAAGGGCTCCGGCAACGTCTACCTTACAGGTGAGACGATCCTCCAGGGATCCCTTCCACTTCTGCTATCTCTCCTTCAAGGTCACTTAATTAATTAGGAGTACTTAAGTAGCACTAATTTATTGCTGCCTAATTTTCCTATCGGAGTTATACAAATCTTTAGTAGAAGCCCATGTTGAATCATCTACGTGTGTATGTGTGTCTGTGGAGGTGAATCATGTGGTGGAGCAGGGAGGGAATCTTGGTAGTGTCATGACATAATAGTGCTATTGTTTTGCATGTCAATTTATTGCCATTGGTTCAATGAGGCAATGTTTTGCGTATTGTCCATCATGAATTTGATGCACTGTTAAAGTAATATGCTAATGTCTTTCTATCCTTTCTCACTAAGCTAATGAAGGTTTCACCTTGTTCCTACTTGTGCAAACAGGGATCATGTTGTGCCAATCATACATTTTAGTGGAACTACACAAGACAATACAATGAACTGTATCCCAGCCAGTGCTTTAACTCTTCTGGAAGTTCTTGATAATCTTTCGTTATAATCTCACCACTGTTAAACAATAGTGGTTTCATCCATACATTTGAAGTGCACAAAAATATATACTATTGAGTGATTCCAGTGAGTGCTTTATCATCTCTTCTGGGACTACATGAATAAGCTTTTTTGCTCGGGTTGGTATCGGCCTAAGGCCTTCATCCATATTAGTTTGTTGTCATCTCTATTTGTATCGTTACTCTTTGTCATGAGAAACTCCGTTATCTTTGCATGTTAAAGTTTTGCAACCTATGATACATGGCAATGCTTTGAGTGTTTAGCTAATTGGCACTAATTAAATAAGCTAATACCTCTCTTTAAGCAAGACTATTATGTTGCTAACTTTACCCATTAATATAATGAGGGTGCTTCTATTTGTTAGTGTAGGTTTCATTAACTAGTCCCACTATTACAGTAACCTCACTCTCTCAATATATGTGCCAACAGGGATGCTCGATTTTGGTAGAACTGCACAAAAACTTTTGGTGATTCATTGCCTCGACTACTTCCTTCCTTTCCTGTCAGTCGCTTATCTTGGCTTGCTTCCTTACTTTCCTGTCAGTCGCTTCGCTTATCTCGGATTCCAGTCAAAGGAAATAGTAATTGATATGCTACCTCACACAGGTTGGTACCGGTCTTTATCCTGATTATTGTGCTTGTCATATGTATTGGTAATTTGGTATTGTGCTACTGTCTGCCGATTTCAAAAAGGAATAACTTGGAGCCTGAACTCACAGGCAAATCATTACATAGGGTGATTTCAGTAGAACTACACAAAAAGATCAGATGGACAGATACTTATGCTGCTGCTATGTAAACCAAAGTTCGCTCAGACAAACATCGATGTTGACAAGAAGAAGTGCCTATATTCATTCGAGTATCAACCGGCATCAACCAGTTGTCAAAATCCAACTATTAGGAGAGTGAGCATAAAAATATTGCTTGGCGCATAGCCCAGAAAAACGCAGTCCAGTCTTTGGTCCCAACTTGTGCCTTTTGGTTATCAGCACATATGGTAGCGAACTATATGGAATGGAGTCTAAAGATTCTAGACAAGTTGGTTGACGCATATATTCATCTAGCACTTAATCCGTCTGCACGCCAGGGATGCTTCATTTCAGTTGAACTGCACAAAAAATTTGGGTGGTTCATTTTGTTAACCGCCTCCTTTCTTGTCTGCAATGTACAATTTTGGCAAGCTACAGGACCAAGATGAGCCAGTAAACTAGTTGGATGAAAGTAGTGGCCAAGTTTCTCAAACCTCCCTCGGCACGAGGCCACTATTTCGAGGATAAACCTACAAGAAAAGTTCAGATTGTCCGTGCTGCCTCTTATATACTTGAAAGTTTACTCGTACAAGCATCAATTTTAGCAAGAAGTACCTCCGACTGAACACCATTTACCAGTCTGAACCCTAGGTAATTAAAGTTTGTCCATGGATGATACTGGATGTGATCTCAATCATTTGGATGCATAAACATACTGAACATGTGTATATCTGAATCGTTTTGTGAATTATCTATGAATATTGTCTTGTGATCTATCAATCATTTGGATGCATAGACATGTTGAAATTGTGCATATATGAATATTTTGAGTTGTTGATTGTGAATGTTGGCTAAGAATATGAACGTGTCCTGTGAACCTGAGTTTGATACGAATGTTTACCTTTTACATTGTACACTGTGTGAACTTGTTAGTATGTTTACTGTGGGATTTGTGACGTATGGGTGTCAACGGCACACCTTCTTCCTGAGAAGAATTGCAACCTGCTTGTTAGGGTAGCAACGGCGCATCGGCTCTTTATAATCTTTTTTCTCTGTCTTCCCCCCTCCCCCGCTCAACCGCTGTCGTAATGTTTTCGGCCTCAGAACAAACATAGTACTGCGTTGTTTTTGGGGCTTGATAAAAATCGAGTGCTACATTCTATAGGTTGGCCCGTCCAGCAAATGGGATGTTGGTCCACCACGGACTTGGAGGCTAAAAATACAACTTGTATGGTGCAGAGGCAAGTACAAAAACGCCATCGAGAACCATCCACTGAAAAAAAATCGCGTCTGATGTGCTTCTTTAATCCAGATCCCTCCATTCCCCAACCGGCAGCACGGGACAGAGGTTTATTTCCCCCTCGCTTTCTTTGGGGATTGAAGAAGCGCGGCATCGAATCCAACACCGGTGACGGCTGCTTGTCCAAGTGATTTACAGAGAAGAAACTGCATGTTTCAGAGGCAGGGCATTTAAATCAACAGACACTTTTCAAACATGGATAACAGAATGTTGGAAATTGTATTCATGGTAAAATGGAACTAACAACAAGTTAACGCCATGCTGATCAACATTCATGTATAGCACATCTTCATATGATGCAAAGTCAAAAAGATATGCTATTTTCAAAACGGCAAGACAATGTTGAGTGTGTGAAAAAATTGGTAAACTAGGGACGAAACTTTGGCAAGTGTTAGATATTTTTCAACTGCACCAGTTGGAATCGAACCCGGGCAGTACAGTTTTTGGGTGAGAGGGCTGCAGCCACCGGGCTAGTGCAGTATGTTCGAAAGAATGAAGGCGTCTTCCCTGGCTCTGGTTGTTTCCCATCCGTGTGTGCTCCCCGTGGAGTTGTCAAATGGAGTTGTCTTCGAGGTGGAGGTAAAGAAGGACTTTCATCCTGGTAACTTTGAGAAAGGTTGGACCAAGATAAATCATAGTTGCTTTGCAACTGACCAAAATGGTCCAGAAACTTGATCAGGAAGGTGCACTCACATGGAGTGTCAAATTGAGCTCAAATTGGGCAAGGCAGAGTCATTTGATCCTATGAAGATGCTCTGGCCAAGCCAAACTGGTACTTGCTTCACAAACATCTCCCTTGGAGAGAAACATGCAAAAATTCTAGAAGAATAATGGCTTGATGAGCCATGCCCAAAATGGGTGGAGGTAGGTTATATGGATAAAAGAAGGCCTAGAAAAATTGGCAGGCATAATGGAGCAAGATAAAATATACTTGCTTCACAAACTAAAATTTTTGGCAGAATCAAAGAATTGAAGATGAGCTCATTTGGAGGCATGACATGAGCTATACTTTGGTGGAGGGCTATGATATGATGATATGAGGGATCATGCAAAGTGGCAACTCATTTGGATATGCCTATCTTGCACCTCCTTCACAAAGCTTCTTTCTAGATAGAAACTTTGGAAAATCATAATTAAATAATTACTAGGCAAATGAGGTTGCATTTTGGCATGTGGCAATGATATGGACAGGAAAAGATGTCCAGGGAGTTTTCGGTCAATTGGGAAAAGGAAAATAGCACTTGCTTCACAATGTGCCATTTAGGGTAGAATAGGAAGTGAATTATTTGAGCAACATGATAAACAAGACAAATGACATATTTTGCCATATTTGAGAATGATATTACCCAAAAAAATTATGAGAATTATTTGGGAATTTTAGGAGTGATGGAAATAAAGGTTGCTTCACAACCTAGGGAAAACAGGGTTATTCCTTTAATAGAAAAAAAGGAATATTCCTGAGAATGGTCAAGCAGTGGAGTGACATGATCTTGGCAAGGTTTTGAGAATGATGAGCCACTTGGGAGGGGAAATGAGGATGATTTCCCAGGTGACAAGGCCACAGAACCACTCCAAAAAGAAAAACATAGCAAAAACAAATAAATCAAAAAGAAAAAGGAAAGGGCAAAAATCCAGGCTGTTACAACTAAATGCTACATCTACCTAGCTAGCTAATTTGGGAGGAGACAACTTCAACTAGTGGAGGGGGAAGGAAAAAGAGAAAGGAGATGCATTAATGGAGGTGGTGGAGTTAGCTAGAAGTAATAAAGAGAGAAAGGTAGGTAGAAGAGGGAGAGTAATGGAGGGAGAAGTATTGAGGAAGAAGCAAAGTGACGGAGAAAGGAGGTGGGAGGTAGGGAAAGTGAGGAAGAGAGGAGATGGGGGAGGGGAGGAGGGAGAGGGGGAAAAGGTGGTACTATGTTGCGTCTTAGAAGTAGTGCGGGCTGCGAAGCGCGCTACTGCTAAGGGAATAGAAGCAGCGAGCTTTCTGCCCATGCACTACTGCTAAGCAGGGCCCGCCATGTAGCCAGTTTCAAAATTAGCAGCAGCGACAAGAGAAATAAGCGCGCTACTACTATTACATTAGCAGTAGCGCGGGTCTCGGCAGTGCGCTGCTGCTAAACCTAGGTTGGTTGGCACTGTCGGTCGATTTTACTAGCAGCGTGGTTCCACTAGGCAGCGCTACGGCTAACTTGGTAGTAGTAGCGCCTGTTTTGAACCCGCGCTACTGAAAATTAGCAGTAGCGCCTCTTTTTGTATCCCGCTGCTGCTAAGATTCTGTGGATAAGGTTTTCCCTTGTAGTGTCAATCTCTCGTCTCCTTCCTCCAGCGTCGCCGGGGCCGCCTGCTCCGGCCTCCGGCGGCTAGCGGCTCTACTTAGCACGCATCGCTGCGAAGCGCTACCCCACCGCCGGCCATGCTATCCCTCCACCCCTCCACACCTCATGTTATTCTCCACCGATTGCAGCCCCACGCCACACCAGAACCAGTTATAACCCTTGTACTCCTCTCAATCCGTGACTCCACGGTCGTGTCTTCCCATCTTCGGGTCATTCCCGTCTGAGGGGTCCACTGCCTCGCTGCGCTCGGCGCGGCGTGGTCAACAAACAAGAGTCATCAGAAGAGTACTGTACATGGAGAGCCTGATGGCTGGGACCCACAAGGTCCATGCACTGGTGCGCGTTGGTCCTAAACAAACGGTTTTTAACCCCTTTCCGCCATGGCATTTGGAACCGTCGCCAAGTGAGTTTGGGCGATAGGGGGGTCCTTCCCACATGACCCAGAAACCGTCGGTGATATGCCCTCCTGGTACACATGCTCGGCAAAATGAGGTCGTGTGCGACCGGCGTGCGCTCAAATACGTAAATACATATAGTAGAGCTAAAAATACAATTATACAAAGAAATTGTCTCGGCATAAGTACATCCCACGATGGTCCACGCTAAGCGTTTACATTAGTATGTACATCCCAGATAGTCACTCCAAGGAAAACGTTTCCGTTCACAGGTACATCACACACAATTTTTCCTATTAAATCGCTTGCTTTATTGAATGTATCACACACGGTCCATAGAAGAAACTATGTGGCAAAGGCTGTCCATGACACACAGTTTTTATGTGGTAAACGTTTGCGCAAGGTGGCCTAACGCAAACATTTTTCAAGCGAAAGTCGTGTGTGATAGTTCATTGATCCAACATGGTTTATTCCTAGAAACTGTGTGCGTTGCCTGAGGTCATCGCTCACGGTATTGTTTCAATAACCGTTTGCAATAGCAAAACCCAATTAGCATGTTAATTCGCCATTAGCAGGCTAATTGCCCTATTATTAATAATCAATTTATTAATCTAATTGACATTCATATTAAGCACACAATATATTTCATTTCCATATTAAGGAAGCATAATTTCATAATTGAAATACATCAGAGTACAACATGATATAGCTTCAGCACTCAGCTACCCCATTTCACAACTACACTAGCACCAAGTTCCACATGCAATATGTAGAACCTTTCGAAATTAGCATCATAGACGGTATATAGACAGATGCACCTCATCTGGAAAACTGCTGAAGCGGAAGGTGAATATTGAGCCTTCATTCATGTTGAAGGTCTTTGCAACTTTAGGCCAGTGCCTGTGGATGATTGACCGTCCGTCCTTCGTCCTCTTTCGGAACACTTCAATATTGAACCATTGGTGTTGTATGAAAACCTTCCTCGCCTCCTGACCATAGAGGTGGTTTGAGAGGTAATCATCAGTGAACTACTTTGGAAAGGCCTGAAAATAAGGATGTGCATAAATATCTTCTCTATATTGGAAATGGGGCAAAGGAATAAAAAAGGAAAGGTATAATAGTTAGTACCATCTTGTAGTGAACTGATGTCATCTTCATTGTGCAGACAAATATCTTGTTGTTTTTTGTCGCTAATTTCTTTATCCTAACAATCTTTCTGAGTTTCTTGATTTGATTGATATTCATGGACAACTCATTTCCCCATATGCAAAAAGGGTCGAACAGTGGGTCAAAACCTATGACACTAGGACCTACATGTGCAAGACCAAATTGTTAAAAACCAAAATATTAGAATGGTTCCTGCAATTGCACAATAATGTGCTATTGGAGAACAGACCATGCACGTGCTAACCTCGATTGTAAACCTCAGTGCTTCCCATTGTTTCCCTGCAACACATATAAGGTAGTTAGTCATCAGTTTAAGTAAGGGTTCGCATGCTATCAGTAAAATATGTTGATGAAAAATAAGCACATTGCAGATTCATCAGATTAATTCAAGTCACACGGAAAACCCATTTATCCAAACCAAGCATAATTAAGAACTAGGAAATATAGCACTTCTATATGTTTGTCATGTATTAAGTGCAGCCAAATTTGATGTATTCCTCACATGCACAACAATACAAAATTCACCCACGACAATTGGACATCGCATTGCAGAATTGAACCAAGCATTTAACTAAACACCACAGCAAATGAACCAAACACTAACTGAGCACCACATTGCACAATATAACATACTCCTAATAGAAATTCAGACAGTTAACCAAACAGTTAACTACAACCAATTGTAGCAATTGTATTTGTTTCTCATGTATTTCCTACAACCAAATTTATTCCTCACATGGTATACAATAACAGAATGCACCCACAAGTATTGAACATCTCATTGCAGAATTGAACCAAACAGTTAACTAAACACCACAATACAAATGAACCAAATGTTAACTGAGCACCACATTGCACAATGTATAACCAAACCAAGCATGCTTGACAACTTGGAAATGTAGCAATTGTATTCGTTTCTCATGCGTTTTGTAAAGATAAATTCGATTTATTTCTCACATGGAAGACAATACAAAATTACAGCCTGAAGAATCGAACATCACATTTGCAGAATTGAACCAAACAGTTAACTGAAGACGACAACTAATTAATAAAATAGTTAATAAGTTAGCACCACACTGCACGACATATAGAACATATACCTTTGGAGCAAAAGATTGCATGGTAAAATTAGATAGCACAATTCACTAGAATTTGTGAAGGAAAGGCAGGAGCAGCACACGCAACGGGTAAACCGAGTATGCTTAACTGGCGTAGCTAGCAAATGGCAAGGTGCTCCTCCAAGATCTGGGGGTCGGCATGAATGGCAGCCATCGCGTCCTCGTCCGCGCGTGCGGCCGCGATTTGCTTCTCCGCTACCAAATGCTCCTTGAGATCCTGGCTATACTGCGTGCACCATGGCTTAGGCCGATGCTTATTTGGTGGAGGGTTCAGTGATTTGGGTGGAAGGTGTCGCGCTCACGCCGGCAGTCGGGGCACGTGGGATGTGGAAGGAGGAGGAGGATGGGGGTCAGGTGTGGATTACCTGTCTGGATAGATAAGGCCGAGCAGTGTGAAGGAAGGTCGCCGACGAGGAGGCGGCACTACAAGCAAGGAGTGAAGGTTTCAACTTGGAAAGGAAGGCGGAAAGAGGGGGAAATGAGGCTTCTGGTTAGGGGGCGGGGAGGTAGATATTTCTGCGAAAGCCGAAAATTTGGAATCGCTTCAGCCAAAAAACTGGCGCGCAAAGTGTCATCAGACACAGTCCCTTATTGAGAACTGTGTACGATATGTGGAAATCACAAACGATTCAGATACCTTAACCCGTGTGTGATGAGTTTGAACTTCATAAGTTTTGGTTTGAATTTCCATGGTTACAGTGGTCATCCACGTCATTGCATAATTTGGGTACACAAAGGAGACAACAGCACACCCACACTTCTTAATCGAGCAAGTTCAGCAATTAAACAGAGCTAGCTGACCTAAACATTACTCTGAAAATTAAAGACCATCGCTCTTAATTAAACAAAACAAGGAGTACTACTACGGCTGGTGCTCGTCGATCTACGCCGCCGCCTCCATGTCTAGCTCGCGCCCGACGGTCTCCTGGGGAAGGGGCTCCATGGCATCCATCGCAGCATACTCGGCAAGCATCTCATCATCCGTGTCCGCCATCTCTTTGGAAAAGGCCGCCACGAGCTGGGCATGGGCAGACGTGATCTGGGCTTGGACGGGCTCTATCGTCGCAAGGTATGCGGTGGAGGAATGGATGGCTGCTCGAACGCTCTCGGCGAATGCCAGCTCTTCGGCCGTGGGTTGCCGATCGTTGTCGGAGAAGCTTTGTTTGATTTGTGCGGTGACCGCCAGGAGCTGGGCGTGGCGACCTTGACATGGTCGTTGGCGGTCTCCATCAGGGCTAAGGACGCCGATGCGAAACAGACAGCTGATGTGCAGCTCTCGCCAGTTGCTAACCCTGAGGCAGATGTTGCTGCCGGCACCTGAGAAGCAACAGCGGCCGGTTGGGTTGCCTTTGCCGCCCGGTCGCAGGTTGCGGCCGCGCTCATGCACCTTGTTAGCATGCACATGGTGGCTGCGGCCGCGCTCTTGCTGGAGTGGGCCACCGAAGTTGCCCTTGCGACGTGGGTCCACGTGCCCATCTTTCACCGGCGACGATTGAACACTGAAATGATATTTGGGGAGCGAGCTAGTGTGCTTGAGATGTCGGTTGTGGACTGTAGCCAACACACCTTCTCGCGTAAGCCATAGGCGTACTATACACCGACGGTGCTCCAGGATATTTTGTGCTGCATATCACATGGTTGATGATAATAAAGTGTGCGCGATCTACTTGATTTTTCATCTTGATTTGAATTACATAATGGGGTCATAGCGGCAATGGATGGTGTCTGAATTGCTAGACCTTTTATCTGGAGTGAACATGCAACTATATGTGTGTCATAAAATAAATGGAATTATTCACGGTTCGTTTGAACATTTTATACATTAAATTGGTTTTCTAGCCATTTCAGGTGCACAATTCAAAATTAAACTACATGCACATGCTCAAGTGCATATAAATTGGTTAAAAAATCAAATTTGTGTCCTTGGGTGCATGCTTAGGTCCCATGCAAGAAATGGGAATGAATTTCAAACGCCAGGGCACCGTTGATTGCCGGAAAAACATTGAGATGCCTGGTTTTTAAATTCTAGTAAAAAAACTCGTCTGAAATTCATGAAACTAGGCATGATATCATGGAGCGGCATCAACATGCCGAGGTAAAAAATTTGTCCCATTTGGGGCAGGTTTGGGTATATGCTTCTCACAAACTGGAGCTTCTCACAACAAGCATGATGGTTTTCGGTAGGGAACATCCCACCTTTGGGGACGAAACGATATCCATTGCCTCTTTTGCTTTCAATTTTTTCTCGTGTCAACATAGAACAAGAGGAGTGTTGTGTGAATTTTTGTGATTTTCGGGGTTCGTTTGGACATTTTTATGCATTAACTGAGTTTTCAATGCATTTATGTGCATAATTCAAATTTGAACTACATGCACATGCTCTATTGCATATAAATTGGTTGAAAAATCAAATCTATGTTCTTGGGTGCATGCTTAGGTCCCATGAAAGAAATGGGAATGAATTTCAAACACGACGGCACCGTTGATTGCCGACAAAACATTCACATGCCTAGTTTTTAAATTCTAGTAAATCCAAAACTCGTCTGAAATTCATGAAACTTGGCATGCTATCATGGAGAGGCATCAACATGTCGTGGTAAAAAAATTCCCATTTGGAGCAAGTTTGGGTATATGCTTCTCACAAACCGGAGCTTCTCACAACAAGCGTGATGGTTTTTGGTAGGGAACGTCCCACCTTTGGGGACGAAACGATATCCATTGCCTCTTATTGCTTTCAAAAATTTTCTCGTGTCAACATAGAACAACAGGAGTGTTGTGTGAATTTTTGTGATTTTTTGGGGTTTGTTTGGACATTTTTATGCATTAACTGAGTTTTCAATGCATTTATGTGCATAACTCAAATTTGAACTACATGCACATGCTCCAGTGCATATAAATTGGTTGAAAAATCAAATATGTGTCCTTGGGTGCATGCTAGGTCCCATGCAAGAAATGGGAATGAATCTCAAACACCAGGGCACCGTTGATTGCCGTCAAAACATTGAGATACCTGGTGTTTAAATTCTAGTAAATCCAAAACTCGTCTGAAATTCATTGAAAAGTACGATCAATGGCGGCACAGGTGGTGCCGGATTGTGGAGAAGGAGCCGCACCCATTTTTCACCCCACGGCAAGCGCAAGTGGTCCGTCGCGGCAACTGGGGCGACCTCGACCCTCAGGACAAGATGCTCACGGTTGCCACCACCAGAATCCACCGCCTCAAGACTACCAGGCTCACCCTGGAGATGATCGGGCCCAATTTCCTCCGCCGCCGTATCGCCCCCCTGCATAATAAAGGGAGGTCGGCTTGGGATTTCCGGAATGCGGCAGACATTATGAGGTTGCGCCCCGGCCTGAATCACAAGTTTACGGTGATGCAGCATGCGTCCCTCTGGTCAAAGTTGTTCCAACTTAAGGTCGACAAGACCGGCAAGGCCGGTAAGGCCGAAAAAGCCGGCAAGGCTGAGAAGGCCGACAAGCCGTTCAAGTTGCCGTTGGCCGTGGTCCCCCTGTGGAACAACTCCGCCCGGTCCTCCATCATCGCCATGATGCCGGAGTTCAACGCTCACGGCCTTGACCAGAGCTGGGTCGAGCCAGATGAGGTGCGGGTGCAAGAGTTCTTCGACAGCTTGTCGGAGCGGCCTGTCCGTGAGGAAACACAACTCGTCTGTGACACCACCGATGAAGAGGTGGCGTACATCGCCAGCAGGGCGGAAGAGGCAGCTCTTGCCGCGGCGGCCGGCAGCGTCGGCTTCCAGGAAAGCAAGGTCGGGGCCGAACAAGACTTTGTTGAGCAGGCGGAGACCACCGGTGAGCATAGCGGCGCCGCCATTGGGGGCCCTTCTGCCGAGGAGGCGGCCGACGACACGAACGAAGAGGAGCTGCCCGAGGCGCCCCCAGCCCAGGGGAGGAGGAAGCACGTCCTCCGGCGGTCTGGCTCCAGCGAGCCTCCTTGCCCGAAGAGGTCCCTGTCAAGAGGGCAGCCAGCAAGGCCGCACAGCGGCAAGAGGCTCGGGCGCAACCCATGCGCCATACGAGGCGCACGGCTGCGGTAGCAATGGAAGCAGTGGCCACCGCCTCCGCCATGGCCAAGCGGCCCAGGCCTCCATCTCCACCCGTCCGCACGGACACCATACCAGTGGCCGACTATGACCTCTCTTCCATGAGCCCGAACCGGAGGAGGCTAGAGGAAGAGGACGAAGAAGGGGACGAGTAAGTGCTCAACCACCTTCTTCATTTCCTGAATCTCTGTTTTGGTTATCTCGCATGACTTGATCTCGTCTGGGCTTGCCTCCGTAGCGAGACGGAGACATTGGCACATAGGATGGCGAAGAGGGCCAACACCTCGATGGGCGACGATCCCCCGGCAAGCACATCAAGCGCGCCGGAGGTGATCACGATCAGCCCGGGCCCCAGTCTGCGACGCAGCCCCTGACTCAGCCCCTAGTGTGAGTCCATTACCCACTTTCCGCTGGCGAGCACTGGGGTGCGTCTCATCACCGTTAATCTTGCCTGGTTTGCAGGGGAAGAGCGACAACAGGAGGGGCCGTCATGGGCCGCCACCAACACGCCTCCTCTGTTAACCACCACACCACCCAGGGAGGGGTCCCCGGCAATGGCTTCCACTGGCGAGCCCACGCCGCCAAGGGAGAGATCCTCGGCAAGGGCCTCCGTTGACGAGCCCATGTGTGCGGAGGGAGAGCCGGCAAGCGCAGGTGCTGGTGGCTCCATCCCGGCAACGAGTGTTGTCGGGGAGGGAACCACTCCTCCCCAACTCGTCGTAGGTAAACTGCCCTCCTCCTGGTCTTGACAAATTCTGTAGTGTAATTTCTTTTTGCTTCAAACTTTGATCCTGGTTTCATCTTTTTCTCCCCCTTGGTTTTCAGACCTCTCCTCAGTGGTCAGATGGATATCGATGCCACCATAGAGGAGACCGCCAAGGATGCCGAGACCGACAAGGTTGCCGCCGACGAGGCCGCCAAGGAAGCACATGAAGAGGTCGCCAAGGGGTCTGCCGGGGAGGCCAGCGAGGAGACCGGCGACCGTACTGATGGCATCCCTTCCTCAGGAGCGCCTGGCGCTACATCGGTCTCGGAGTCCTCGGCTGCCCGGGAGACGGTGGTTGATGACCAACCGTCCACCTCCGAAGTCCCCTACCTCGAGCAGATACCTGAAGATTGGCGAGGATTTGTTTGTCAGCATCCCGGGGACGTCAAGCACCAGAGCGCCTGCCAAGGGGGAAGTTTTTGACAAAGAGGTCATCGCCGTCGCTGGGCTTCAGGTTGTCGACGAGCCAAGCGCCAGCAGCGGCAGTTCCAAGGAGGACCAGCTCCTCCAAGCCATGAGGAGCAACTTCCAGAAGCTTCAAGCGCTTCATCGTGCCCGCAAGGAGAAGCTGGACTCCAGGACGGTGGTCGTTGATGCGGCGGAGGCAGGCTTCCAAGAACGCGTCGAGCAGATGCAGGCCTAGTTTACGGAGGCCCAACAGGATTTGAAGACCAGCCAGGAGCAGCTGAGTCAGTACTGGAATGAGCTCCTCCTGAAGCAATCAGACATTGAGAAGGCCCAGGAGGAGGCCGCTACGCAAACCGCCAAGGAAGATGGTGAGCTAAGGGAGCGCCGTGTCCTACTCGATGCCTAGGAAGAGGACCTTGCCGCTCGCGAGAAGGCACTTGGTGCCATGCTCCGCGGCAAGGATTCAGAAATTGAGAAGATGGTTGCGCAGCGGACCCAGGAACTAGAGCAGAAGCACAATGATGCACTCGATGCCCTGGTCCTGGATAATGCCGGCAAGCTGAAGGAGGCCGTCGATGCCTCTGAAGACGCGGAGGCCACCAAGAACGAGCTGGCCGACAAGGTGGAGAAGCTGGAGGCAGAGCTGTAGAAGCATAGCAAGGAGGTTGCAACGCTCAAGAGCGATAGGGACAAGACTATCGACACCTTGGCAGGCTTGCAGGTTACCATATCTGATAAGAACAAGCTGCTCTCCGAAGCCAACGACTCCATTGCCGATTTGAAGCTGAAGCTGACCACCCTGGAGGAGACCCTTGCGGGCAGTAGGGCTCGCGAGAAGGCCCTGACCAAGAACCTCCAGGATGAGAAGCTACTGCTCGAGAGTGCTGCGTTTGGGGAACGTAGCAGAAATTCAAAATTTTCCTACGTGTCACCAAGATCTATCTATGGAGAAACTAGCAACGAGGGAAGGAGAGTGCATCTACATACCCTTGTAGATCGCTAAGCGGAAGCGTTCAAGAGAACAGGGTTGAAGGAGTCGTACTCGTCGTGATCCAAATCACCGGAGATCCGAGTGCGAGCAGACGGCACCTCCGCGTTCAACACACGTACAGCCCGGTGGCGTCTCCCATGCCTTGATCCAGCAAGGAGAGAGGGAGAGGTTGAGGAAGACTCCATCCAACAGCAGCACAACTGGCAGGCGTGGTGGTGGTGGAGGCGTGGCAATCCTGCGAGGCTTCGCCAAGCACCTACGGGAGAGGAGGAGGTGTCACGGGAGGGAGGGAGGCGCCAGGCTCCTTTTGGATGCCCTCCTCCCCTCCACTATATATAGGGGCAAGGGAGAGGGGAGGCGCAGCCTTGCCCCTTCCTCCAAGGAGGGTGCGGCCAAGAGGGGAGGAGTCCATCCTCCCAAGGCACCTCGGAGGTGCCTTCCCCTTGAGGACTCTTCCTCCCCAAGTTTCCTTGGCGCATGGGCCTCTTGGGGCTGGTGCCCTTGGCCCATATAGGCCAAGGCGCACCCTACAGCCCATGTGGCCCCGGGCAGGTGGACCCCGGTGGACCCCGGACCCCTTCGGCACTCCCGATACAATACCGATAAAGTCTGAAACTTTTCCGGCGACCAAAATAGGACTTCCCATATATAAATCTTTACCTCCGGACCATTCCGGAACTCCTCGTGACGTCCGGGATCTCATCCGGGACTCCGAACAACTTTCGGTAACCACATACAAGCTTCCTTTATAACCCTAGCGTCACCGAACCTTAAGTGTGTATACACTACGGGTTCTGGAGACAAGCAGACATTACCGAGACTTTCTACGGTCAATAACCAACAGCGGGATATTGATACCCATGTTGGCTCCCACATGTTCCACGATGATCTCATCGGATGAACCACGATGTCAAGGACTCAATCGATCCCGTATACAATTCCCTTTGTCTAGCGGTATTGTACTTGCCCGAGATTCGATCGTCGGTATCCCGATACCTTGTTCAATCTCGTTACCGGCAAGTCTCTTTACTCGTTCCGTAACACATCATCCCGTGATCAACCCCTTGGTCACATTGTGCACATTATGATGATGTCCTACCGAGTGGGCCCAGAGATACCTCTCCGTCACACGGAGTGACAAATCCAGTCTCGATTCGTGCCAACCCAATGACACTTTCGGAGATACATAGTGCACCTTTATAGTCACCCGATTACGTTGTGACGTTTGGTACACCCAAAGCATTCCTACGGTATCCGGGAGTTGCACAATCTCATGGTCTAAGGAAAAGATACTTGACATTTAGAAAAGCTTTAGCATACGAACTACGACCTTTGTGCTAGGCTTAGGATTGGGTCTTGTCCATCACATCATTCTCCTAATGATGTGATCACGTTATCAACGACATCCAATGTCCATGGTCAGGAAACCGTAACCATCTATTGATCAACGAGCTAGTCAACTAGAGGCTTACTAGGGACATGGTGTTGTCTATGTACCCACACATGTATTGAGTTTCCTATCAATACAATTATAGCATGGATAATAAGCGATTATCATGAACACGGAAATATAATAATAACTAATTTATTATTGCCTCTAGGGCATATTTCCAACAGTCTCCCACTTGCACTAGAGTCAATAATCTAGTTCACATCGCCATGTGATTAACAGCGATAGGTCACATCGCCATGTGACCAACACCCAAAGAGTTTACTAGTGTACGTAAACTAGTTCACATCATCATGCGATTTAGACTCAATGAGTTCTGAGGTTTGATCATGTTTTGCTCGCGAGAGAGGTTTTAGTCAACGGGTTTTAGTCAACGGGTCTGAACCTTTCAGATCCGTGTGTACTTCGCAATTCTCTATGTCATATTGTAAATGTTGCTTCCACGCTCCACTTGGATCTATTCCAAATGGTTGCTCCACTATACGTATCCGGTTTGCTACTCAGAGTCACTCGGATAGGTGTTAAATCTTGCATCGACGTAACCCTTTACGCCGAACTGTTTATCACCTCCATAATCGAGAAACATGTCCTTATTTACTCCAAGGACAATTTTGACCGCTGTCCAATGATCCATTCTTGGATCAGTCTTGTACCCCTATAGTGACTCATGGCAAGGCACACTTCCGGTGCGGTACATAACATAGCATACTGTAGAGCCTACGTCTGAAGCATAGGGGACGACCTTCGTCCTTTCTCTCTGTTCTGTCATGGTCGAGCTTTAAGTCTTAACTTCATACCTTACAATTCAGCTAAGAACTCCTTCCTTGACTGATCCATCTTGAACACCTTCAAGATCATGTCAAGGTACATGCTCATTTGAAAGTATTATTAAACATTTTGATCTATCTTATAGATCTTGATGCTTATTGTTCAAGTAGCCTAATCCAGGTTTTCTATTGAAAAACATTTTTCAAATAACCCTATATGCTTTCCAGAAATTCTACATCATTTCTGATCATCAATATGTCAACAACATATTGTTATCAGAAATTCTATAGTGCTCCCACTCACTTCTTTGGAAATACAAGTTTCTCATAAACTTTGTATAAACCCAAAATCTTTGATCATCTCATCAAAGCGCACATTCCAACTCCGAGATGCTTACTCCGGTCCTTAGAAAGGATCGCTGGAGCCAAAGATACCTTCTAGCATCCTTAGGATCGACAAAACTTTCTGATTGTATCACATACAACCTTTCCTTACGAAAACTTCTAAGGAAACTCATTTTGACATCCATCTGCCAGATTTCATAAATGCAGCTTATGCTAACATGATTCCGACGGACTTAAGCATCGCTACGAATGAGAGAATCTCATCGTACTCAACTCCTTGAACTTGTGAAAAACTCTTCGCCACAAGTCGAGCTTCATAGACGGTGACATTACCGTCCATGTCCGTCTTCTTCTTAAAGATCCATTTATTTCAATGGCTTGCCGATCATCGGGCAAGTCCACCAAAGTCCATGCTTTGTTCTGATACATGGATCCTATCTCGGATTTCATGGCTTTTAACCATTTATCGGAATTTGGGCCCACCATTGCTTCTCCATAGCTCGTAGGTTCATTGTTGTCTAGCAACATGACCTTCAAGACAGGATCACTGTACCACTCTGAAGCCGTACGCATCCTTGTCACCCTACGAGGTACGGTAGTGACTTGATCCAAAACTTCATGATCACTATCATAAGCTTCGACTTCAATTGGTGTAGGTGCCACATGAACAACTTCCTGTGCCCTGCTACACACTTGTTGAAGTGACGGTTCAATAACCTCATCAAGTCTCCACCATCCTCCCACTCAACTTTTCGAGACGAACTTTTCCTCGAGAAAGGACCCGATTCAAGAAACAATCCCTATTGCTTCCGGATCTGAATTAGGAGGTATACCCAACTGTTTTGGGTGTCCTATGAAGATGCATTTGTCCGCTTTGGGTTCGAGCTTATCAACCTGAAACTTTTCCACATAAGCGTCGCAGCCCCAAACTTTTAAGAAATGACAGCTTAGGTTTCTCTAAACCATAGTTCATACGGTGTCATCTCAACGGAGTAACGTGGTGCCCTATTAAAGTGAGTGCGGTTGTCTCTAATGCCTAACCCATGAACGATAGTGGTAATTTGATAAGAGACATCATGGTACGCACCATATCCAATAAGGTGCAACCATGATGTTCGGACACACCATCACACTATGGTGTTCCAGGCGGTATTAATTTTGAAACAATTTGCACAATGTCTTAATTGTGTGCCAAAACTCGTAACTCAGATATTCATCTCTATGATCATATCATAGACATTCTATCCTCTTGTCACGAAGATCTTAAACTTCACTCTGAGATTACTTGAACCATTCAATAATTCAGACTTGTGTTTCATCAAGTAAATATACTCAACATCTACCCGAATCATCTGTGAAGTAAGAACATAACGATATTCATCAGATGCCTCAGCACTTATTGGACTGCACACATCAAAATGTGTTACTTCCAACAAGTTGCTATCTAGTTCCATCTTACTGAAACCGAGGCTTTTCAGTCATCTTGTCCATGCGGTATGATTTGCATATCTCAAGTGATTCAAAATCAAGTGAGTCTAAACGATCCATCTGCATGGAGTTTCTTCATGCGTATGCACCAATAGATATGGTTCACATGTCTCAAACTTTTCAAAACGAGTGAGTCCAAAGATCCATCAACATGGAGCTTCTTCATGCGTTTTACACCAATATGACTTATATGGCGATTGCCACAAGTAAGTGGTACTATCATTACTATCTTATACTTTTGGCATGAAAATGTGTATTACTACGATCGAGATTCAATAAACCATTTATTTAGGTGCAAGACCATTGAAGGTATTATTCAAATAAACAGAGTAACCATTATTCTCCTTAGATGAATAACCGTATTGCGATAGACATAACCCAATCATGTCTATGCTCAACGCAAAACACCAAATAACAATTTTAGGCTTAACTCCAATCTCGATGGTAGAGGGAGCGTGCGATGCTTGATCACATCAACCTTGGAAATACTTCCAACACATATCGTCGGCTCACCTTTAGCTAGTCTCCGTTTATTCCGTAGCTTTTATTTCGAGTTACTAACACTTAGCAACCGAACTGGTATCTAATACCCTGGTGCTACTAGGAGTACTAGTAAAATACACAATAACTTAATGTATATCAAATATACTTCTATCGACCTTGCCAGCCTTCTCATCTACCAAGTATCTAGGGTGGTTCCGCTCCAGTGGCTGTTCCCTTATTACGAAGCACTTAGTCTCGGGTTTGGGTTCAACCTTGGGTTTCTTCACTTTGGAGCGACAAGCTGATTTGCCGTTTCATGAAGTGTCCCTTCTTGTCCTTGCCCTTCTTGAAACTAGTGGTTTCACCAACCATCAACAATTGATGCTCCTTCTTGATTTCTACTTTGCGATTGTCAAACATCGTGAATACCTCAAGGATCATCATATCTATCCACGATATGTTACAGTTCATCACGAAGCTCTAGCAGCTTGGTGGCAATGACTTTGGAGAAACATCACTATCTCATCTGGAAGATTAACTCCCACTCAATTCAAGTGATTGTTGTACTCAGGCAATCTGAGCACAAGCTCAATGATTGAGCTTTTCTCCCTTAGTTTGCAGGCTAAGAAAATCGTCGGAGGTCTTATACCTCTTGACGTGGGCACGAGCTTGAAATCCCAATTTCAGCCCTCGAAACATCTCATATGTTCATGACGTTTCGAAAACGTTTTTGGTGCCTCAACTCTAAACCGTTTAACTGAACTATCATGTAGTTATCAAAAACGTGTATGTCCGATGTTCGCAACATCCACAAACGATGTTTGGGGTTCAGCTCACTGAGCGGTGCATTAAGGACATAAGCTTTCTCTTGATCGCATAATTGCTACTTTCAACTTTCAACTATATTTTCTCTAGGAACATATCTAAACAGTGGAACTAAAGCGCGAGCTTACGACATAATTTGCAAAAGGTCTTTTGACTATGTTCAAGATAATTAAGTTCATCTTATGAACTCCCACTCGAATAGACATCCCTCCGGTCATCTAAGTGATTACATGATCCGAGTCAACTAAGACGTGTCCGATCATCACGTGAGACGGACTAGTCGACTCGGTGAACATCTTCATGTTGATCGTATCTACCATACGACTCATGCTCGACCTTTCGGTCTCTGTGTTCCCGAGGCCATGTCTGTACATGCTAGGCTCGTCAAGTTAACCCCAAGTGTTTTTGCTGTGTAAATCTGTCTTACACCCGTTGTATGTGAACGTAAGAATCCATCACACCCGATCATCACGTGGTGCTTAGAAGCGACGAACTGTAGCAACGGTGCACAGTCAGGGGAGGACAATTCTTGAAATTTGTGTAAGGGATCATCTTATTTACTACCGTCATTCTAAGTAAACAAGATGCATAAACATAATAAACATCACATGCAATTATATAGTAGTGACATGATATGGCCAATATCATATTGCTCCTTTTGATCCCCATCTTCGGGGCTCCATGATCATAATTTTAACCGGCATTACACCATGATCTCCATCATCATGATCTCCATCATCGTGTCTCCATGAAGTTGTCTACTTGACTATTACTTCTACTACTATGGCTACCGGTTAGCAATAAAGTAAAGTAATTACATGGCGTTGTTCAATGACACGCAGGTCATACAATAAATAAAGACAACTCCTATGGCTCCTGCCGGTTGTCATACTCATCGACATGCAAGTCGTGAATCCTATTACAAGAACATGATCAATCTCATACACCACATATCATTCATCACATTCTTCTTGGCCATATCACATCACATAGCATACCCTGCAAAAACAAGTTAGACGTCCTCTAATTGTTGTTTGCATGTTTTACGTGGCTGCTTTGGGTTTCTAGCAAGAACGTTTCTTACCTCATAAAACCACAACGTTATATGCCAATTGCTATTTACCCTTCATAAGGACCGTTTTCATCGAATCCGTTCCGACTAAAGTGGGAGAGGCGGCACCCGCTAGCCACCTTATGCACCAAGTGCATGTCGATCGGTGGAACCTGTCTCACGTGGAAATGCGTGTAAGGTCGGTCCGGGCCGCTTCATCCCACAATACCGTCGAAACAAGATTGGACTAGTAACGGTAAGCATATTGAACAAAATCAACGCCCACAACTACTTTGTGTTCTACTCGTGCAAAGAATCAACGCAATAGACCTAGCTCATGATGCCCTTTGTTGGGGAGCGTGGCGAAATTCAAAATTTTCCTACGTGTCACCAAGATCTATCTATGGAGAAACTAGCAACGAGGGAAGGAGAGTGCATCTACATACGCTTGTAGATCGCTAAGCGGAAGCGTTCAAGAGAACGGGGTTGAAGGAGTCGTACTCGTCGTGATCCAAATCACCGGAGATCCGAAAGTGCGAACGGACGGCACCTCCGCAGTTCAACACACGTACAGCCCGGTGGCGTCTCCCATGCCTTGATCCAGCAAGGAGAGAGGGAGAGGTTGAGGAAGACTCCATCCAACAGCAGCACAACGGCGTGGTGGTGGTGGAGGAGCGTGGCAATCTGCAGGGCTTCGCCAAGCACCTCACGGGAGAGGAGGAGGTGTCACGGGAGGGAGGAGGCGCCAGGCTCCTTTTGGATGCCCTCCCTCCCTCCACTATATATAGGGGCAAGGGAGAGGGGAGGCGCAGCCTTGCCCCTTCCTCCAAGGAAGGGGTGCGGCCAGAGGGGAGGAGTCCATCCTCCCAAGGCACCTGAGGTGCCTTCCCCTTGAGGACTCTTCCCTCCCAAGTTTCCTTGGCGCATGGGCCTCTTGGGGCTGGTGCCCTTGGCCCATATAGGCCAAGGCGCACCCCTACAGCCCACGTGGCCCCCCGGGGCAGGTGGACCCCAGTGGACCCCCGGACCCCTTTCGGCACTGCCGGTACAATACCGATAAAGTGCGAAACTTTTCCGGCGACCAAAATAGGACTTCCCATATATAAATCTTTACCTCCGGACCATTCCGGAACTCCTCGTGACGTCCGGGATCTCATCCGGGACTCCGAACAACTTTCGGTAACCACATACAAGCTTCCTTTATAACCCTAGCGTCACCGAACCTTAAGTGTGTAGACCCTACGGGTTCGGAGACATCTGGAACATGACCGAGACGTTCTCCGGTCAATAACCAACAGCGGGATCTGGATACCCATGTTGGCTCCCACATGTTCCACGATGATCTCATCGGATGAACCACGATGTCAAGGACTCAATCGATCCCGTATACACTTCCCTTTGTCTAGCGGTATTGTACTTGCCCGAGATTCGATCGTCGGTATCCCGATACCTTGTTCAATCTCGTTACCGGCAAGTTTCTTTACTCGTTCCGTAACACATCATCCCGTGATCAACCCCTTGGTCACATTGTGCACATTATGATGATGTCCTACCGAGTGGGCCCAGAGATACCTCTCCGTCTGCGGAGTGACAAATCCAGTCTCGATTCGTGCCAACCCAACAGACACTTTCGGAGATACCGTAGTGCACCTTTATAGCCACCCAGTTACGTTGTGACGTTTGGTACACCCAAAGCATTCCTACGGTATCCGGGAGTTGCACAATCTCATGGTCTAAGGAAAAGATACTTGACATTTAGAAAAGCTTTATCATACGAACTACGACCTTTGTGCTAGGCTTAGGATTGGGTCTTGTCCATCACATCATTCTCCTAATGATGTGATCACGTTATCAACGACATCCAATGTCCATGGTCAGGAAACCATAACCATCTATTGATCAACGATCTAGTCAACTAGAGGCTTACTAGGGACATGGTGTTGTCTATGTACCCACACATGTATTGAGTTTCCTATCAATACAATTATAGCATGGATAATAAACGATTATCATGAACACGGAAATATAATAATAACTAATTTATTATTGCCTCTAGGGCATATTTCCAACAGCTAGCACCGAGCACAATGACTTTGTGAGGGATCTGGACCGCGCCTCGTCGACGTCTCGGAGAGGCTCACCACGCAACTATCCACCATGGGCCTGCCGAGCCTCAAGTTCTCTCACGATGATAGGATAACTGAGAGCGCCATGGTGACCATGTTCTTCGAGGCCGTCCTTGACGCCTTGAAGCTACTCCACGACGGCCGAGCAACCCACCTGGCCAACAAGTCCCGGAAGCTTTGCCGGGGCGCCCTCCTTAGGGGGCTCACCGAGGTGGCGTACAGGAACCCGGCATCGACCTCAGCCAAGATAGCTTGCCGGCAAATGCGGACTGCACGGCGCTTGAAGAGCTTCTCACGCCCGTCGTCAGCCTGGTTGACCAAGTCAAGAGGGTGGAAGGCCAGCACCGGGACTAGGCGCTCCGCTCCCTCTTACCACCATGGATCCGTACCCAAAACAATCCCACTTAAGTTAGAACTGCGAGAACTATTAATGTAATATAACTTGCTATCTTTCGGATTGAAAGCATGCTATCTTCCTTGTATGATTCCTTTTTTGTATAGCACACACCCTACACGTTGCTGGGAAAGGCTGCCGGTGCGCGCACCCTAGCCACGAGCGCTTTGAGGACGGATCCTTAGCAGCCTGCCACTGCCGGCAAGGCACCTTGCCATTTTTAGTGCAGCCACTTCAGCCATTGAGCGGACTCGAAACAGAGCAAGGGCGCAACCAATCCCGACAAGGTGCCTTCGTGTGCAGGTTTTCTTACACAAAACCGAGACCATTCGAGGGAAATAACCTGATATCAAAAGAAAATTTGCTCAAAGTTTCATGACTTAGCTTTTTGATGTTGTATTCTTTTTCGCAAGAGGCCACTTCCAGCATCGCCCGTTGGCGTCCACACTCTCTATCCCCCCTGGAAAACTTGTATGCGAGGGAACTGTCTGTCCTTTGTTAAAAAAGAAAGAAGAGAAAATAGGAACATGGAGCCTTGGCGGCTGCTTAGTGCTTGTCGGCCCTGCGCATCTCAAGAATGATGCTGAGGGCTCTTCCCACGACAGCGCCCGGGGTCAGCAACGTCGCGGCACTGCTCGTCACGCACGACCTGGGAGGACCATGGCACGGGCGCCGGCAGGGGCGTCTTGGAGGTCGCCGCGCCGCCCGTAGGCAGCACGGCTCCGCCCTTGGAGTGGCACGGGCGGATCGGCTTCACATGAACCGATCGCTGTGATCCCCTTCTTCTTGGGAGCCATGGTGATCGAGGAAACGATGTGATAACCACTAGATGAGGTTTGTAGAACTCTATGCCCCCTACCTGGCGCACCAAAGATGTCGGCAGAAGCGACACCTACGGGATCACGTGGATCCCTTCTATGGTTTGGCAGGAAAGAGGGGTGGTGCAAAGAGCAGATCTAATGATCAACACGATGGATTTTTACCTAGGTTCGGGCCGCTGAGAAGCGTAAAACCCTAGTCCTGCTTGAGTGTGTATTCCGTGTTCTCTACTACGCATGCAAGCTGGGCCGAGAGGTTCAAAAGTCGGAATCCTCCTCCAGTATGCCTTGGGCCTCCTTTTATATGTCCAAGGGGCTGCCACAATGTCACACAGGAGGTGTAAAGTAGCTACAGTGTCTATGTTTATCATCTGCGTCTTAGGACAAACACATTAAATGCGCTGCTTACATGCCCTTCAGCTTTATCGGGGACGGGAATATAACCAGTCCCGTCCGTCGCAGCCCCGCTCTGTCTCGACACGCGGCCATGCCGTCGAGGCATGCAGTGCCAAGTTGGCTGGCCAGCTGTTGTGCTGGAGAGGTGGCAGGATCTTCACGAAGATCTGCATGCCACCACGCAGGTGCTTGCCAGGCTGGCAGGCCGGCCATTGTGCTGGAGTGGTGACGGGGTGGCGGAGTCTTGCCGCAGTCTTGCCGATGTCCCCGGCAAGGATCTTGCCAGGGCCTCGCAGACGTCCTCGCCAAGGATCTTGCTAGGAACTTTGTCTTATGGCCTTCACAAAGATCTGCATGCCTCTATGCGCGCGTGATAACCCACAAGTATAGGGGATCGCAACAGTTTTCGAGGGTAGAGTATTCAACCCAAATTTATTGATTCGACACAAGGGGAGCCAAAGAATATTCTCAAGTATTAGCAGTTGAGTTGTCAATTCAACCACACTGGATAACTTAGTATCTGCAACAAAGTATTTAGTAGAAAAGTAGTATGGAAGTAACGGTAACGGTAGAAAAAGTAATATTTTTTGGTTTTGTAGTGATTGTAACAGTAGCAACAGAAAAGAAAATAAGCGAAGAACAATATAGGAAAAGCTCGTAGGCATTGGATCAGTGATGGAGAATTATGCCGGATGCGGTTCATCATGTAACAGTCATAACATAGGGTGACACAGAACTAGCTCCAATTCATCAATGTAATGTAGGCATGTATTCCGAATATAGTCATACGTGCTTATGGAAAAGAACTTGCATGACATCTTTTGTCCTACCCTCCCGTGGCAGT
Organism: Aegilops bicornis; assembly: GCA_021605145.1. Classification (NCBI taxonomy): domain Eukaryota; kingdom Viridiplantae; phylum Streptophyta; class Magnoliopsida; order Poales; family Poaceae; genus Aegilops; species Aegilops bicornis. The sequence continues at coordinate 604,064,520 of CM038672.1, forward strand.
GGGTCCTAATGGAAACTAAGGGATATTAACGCCTCCTTTTAATAGAGTACCGGACCAAAGCATTAACACATAGTGAATACATGAACTCCTCAAGTATGGTCATCACCGGGAGTGGTCCCGATTATTGTCACTTCGGGGTTGCCGGAACATAACACATAGTAGGTGACTATAGACTTGCAAGATAGGATCAAGAGGGGGATTCGTCTCCATCGTCATCATCAACCATCCTCCATCACCAATTTCATGATGCCGGTGATGGATTGGATTAGATCTATCATGTAATCGAGTTAGTTTTGTTAGGGTTTGATCCCTAGTATCCACTATGTTCTGAGATTGATGTTGCTATGACTTTGCTATGCTTAATGCATGTCACTAGGGCCCGAGTGCCATGATTTCAAATCTGAACCTATTATGTTTTCATGAATATATGTGAGTTCTTGATCCTATCTTGCAAGTCTATGGTCACCTACTATGTGTTATGATCCGGCAAACCCGAAGTGACAATAATCGGGACCACTCCCAGTGATGACCATAGTTTAAGGAGTTCATGTATTCACTATGTGCTAATGCTTTGTTCTGGTACTCTATTAAAAGGAGGCCTTAATATCCCTTAGTTTCCATTAGGACCCCGCTGCCACGGGAGGGTAGGACAAAAGATGTCATGCAAGTTCTTTTCCATAAGCACGTATGACTATATTCAGAATCCATGCCTACATTACATTAATGAATTGGAGCTAGTTCTGTGTCACCCTATGTTATGACTGTTACGTGATGAACCGCATCGTGCATAATTCTCCATCACCGATCCAATGCCTACGAGCTTTTCCTATATTGTTCTCCGCTTATTTACTTTTCCATTGCTACTGTTACAATCACTACAAAATACCAAAAATATTACTTTTGCTACTATTAACTTTTGTTACCGTTACCACTACTATCATATTACTTTGCTACTAAATACTTTGCTGCAGATATTAAGTTATCCAGGTGTAGCTGAATTGACAACTCAGTTGCTAATACTTGAGAATACCCTTTGGCTCCCCTTGTGTCGAATCAATAAATTTGGGTTGAATACTCTACCCTCGAAAACTGTTGCGATCCCCTATACTTGTGGGTTATCAAGACTATTTTCTGGCGCTGTTGCCGGGGAGCATATCTCTATTCTTTGAGTCACTTGGGATTTATATCTGCTGGTCATTATGAAGAACTTGAAAGACGCTAAGACAACAATTTATCCCTCAACTACGAGGGGAGGTAAGGCCCGACATCTAGCTACGCACTTGATTCACCTTACATTTTGAGTAAGCTTGCGACACCTAAACCTATACGCTATTAGATTACGATATGTCGCATGTTATTGATGATGCCACTTCTGCTATGCATGCTACTTATGATGAAACTACTTCTATGCTTGATACGACGGTGCCACTTAGTGAATTTCTTGATGAACAAATTGCTAGAGCTAGAGAGAAAGAAATTATTGAAACTGATCATGTTGATGAAATTGATGATGAATACATACCTGTTATTCCTAAGGGTTATATTTTTGATAAAGAAGCTTCTGCAGCTATTTTAGCTTGCAAAGATAGCTATGAACTTAAGAGATTATTAGCTAAATGGAATAAGCAATCTCTTAATGATAGAATGAGACCCGACCCTGCTTTTGCTACTTCACCTATCTGTGTTACCAATAAGGATTATGAATTCTCTGTTGATCCTGATATAATTACTTCGGTTGAATCTGATCCTTTTCAGGGCTATGAATCTGAAACTGTTGTGGCACATCTTACTAAATTAAATGATATAGCCACCCTGTTCACTAATGATGAGAGATCTCGCTACTTTTATATCCTTAAAATATTTCTGTTCTTATTAAAAGGTGATGCTAAGATATGGTTTAATTCTCTTGATCCTAGTTGTGTGCGTAGTCCCCAGGATATGATTTATTACTTCTCTACTAAATATTTCCCTTCTCATAAGAAACAAGCTGCTTTGAGGGAAATATACAACTTTGTGCAAATTGAAGAAGAGAGTCTCCCACAAGCTTGGGGGAGGCTTCTCAAGTTACTTAATGCTTTGCCTGATCATCCTCTTAAGAAAAAAATGAAATACTTGATATCTTTTATAATGGACTAACCGATGCTTCCAGAGGTTACCTGGATAGTTGTGCTGGTTTTGTTTTCGGGGAAAGAACACTGGATGAAGCTGAAATTCTATTGAATAATATGTTGACAAACGAAAATAATTGGACACTTCCTGAGCCAGCTCCAGAGCCAATTCTTGATCCTATTCCTAAACCAACTCCGAAGAAGAGATGTGTTCTATTTCTCAGTCCTGAAGATATCCAAGAGGCAAAGAAGTCTATGAAAGAAAAAGGTATTAAAGCTGAAGATGTTAAGAATTTACCTCCTATTGAAGAAATACATGGTCTTAATTTACTGCCTGTTGAAGAAACATATGATCTTAATCCTCCACCTATTGAAGAACCTCATAGTCCTGATAACCCGATCCAGGTAGTAAAGGTAAATTCTCTCTATAGATTTGATGAAGGTGATATTCCTCACTATAAGTCTGCTAGACAATGCTTAGAAGAGCTTGATAATTTTATTGTCAAACAAGAAAACTTCAATGCTTATTTTGGTAGACAATTGGAATATAATTCCGATATGATTAAACACTTGGGTGATTATATGTCTAGAGTTAAAGGTTAACTTAAACTCATTACTAAACATGCTTCTATGCTTACCACTCAAGTAGAACAAGTACTTAAAGCTCAAAATGATTTGCTCAATGAAATGAATAGCAAGAAAAATGATTATGTTGTTAGAGTGGCTACTATAACTGGTAGAATGACTCAGGAACCTTTGTAACCTGAAGGCCACCCTAAGAGAATTGAGCAAGATTCTCAGAGAAATAATATTGATGCACCTGGTTAATCTAAAAGGAAGAAATAGAAAAACGATAGGACTTTGCAAACTTCTAGTGAACTTATTGCTGAAACACCTGAGAATGCAAATGATATCTCTATTTCTGATGCTGAAACACAATCTGGAAATGAACATGAACCTAGTGAAAATATTAATGATGATGTTCATGATGATACTCAACCTAGAAACGATAATGATGTAGAAATTGAACCTGCAGTTGATCTTGATAACCCACAATCAAAGAATCAATGTTATGATAAGAGAGACTTTGTTGCTAGGAAACATGGTAAAGAAAGGGAACCAAGGGTTCAGAAACCCATGCCTTTTCCTCCCAAACCATCCAAGAAAAAAAAGATGATGAGGATTTTGAGCGCTTTGCTGAAATGATTAGACCTATCTTTTTACGTATGCGATTAACTGACATGCTCAAAATGAATCCTTATGCTAACTATATGAAAGATATTGTTACACATAAAAGAAAGATACCGGAAGCTGAAATTTCCACCATGCTTGCTAATTACACTTTTAAGGGTGGAATACCAAAGAAACTTGGAGGTCTGTGAGTACCCACTATACCATGCTCCATTAAAAGAAATTATGTTAAAACTGCTTTATGTGATCTTGGAGCCGGTGTTAGTGTTATGCCTCTCTCTTTATATCGTAGACTTGACTTGAATAAGTTGACACCTACTGAAATATCTCTGCAAATGGCTGATAAATCAACTGCTATACCTGTCGATATTTGTGAGGATGTGCCTGTTGTAGTTGCAAATGTTACTATTTTAACGGACTTTGTTATTCTTGATATTCCCGAGGACGATACTATGTCTATTATTCTTGGAAGACCCTTTTTGCATACTGCAGGGGCTGTTATTGATTGCAACAAAGGCAATGTCACTTTTCATGTTAATGGTAATGAGCATACGGTACACTTTCCGAGGAAACAACCTCAGGTCCACAGTATCAATTCTATTGGAAAATTTTCATCGATTATTTTGGAGGTTTTGAATTTCCTCTTCCTCTTGTCAAGAAGAAATATGATATTCTTGTTATTGGGGATGTGCATATCCCGTTGAGGTAACATAGTGTTATTCGAAATTTCTTCGGTTCCATGTTATTCGGAATGAGTTTGTTAACAAGACTTGATCAACCTTGTTAGTGGATTCCTTTTGATGAGCATGAGATGGGTGAAACTAGAAGGCACAACCTTCTGTACCCTCTTTCTACTTTCTGTTATTTAGTTGAAATAAAGTAAAATTAGTATTTTTCTATCTGTTTTCTGATTTATCCATGCAATATAAAAATACCCCGAAAATAAAAGTTCTCCAAATGCCCTGAAAATGAAATGTGTTTTTTTCTAGAATATTTGAGGATTTGGGCCGAGAACACAGCAGGGGGATCAACCACCTGGCCACGAGGGTGGAGGGTGCGCCCCCTGCCTCGTGGGCCCATGGTGGCCCGCCTCCACTTATTCCTGCACCCATACACTCCTTCTTCCTCCCACAAAAACCAATATCCAGCTCAAGCACGAGTTCTAGCTCATTTTGCTGCGATTTTCGATCTCCTTGCTCAAAGCACCTCTCACAAAACTGCTTGGGGAGATTGTTCCTTGGTATGTGACTCCTCCATTGGTCCAATTTGTTTTTTGTTCTAGTGCTCTATTCATTGCAAATTTGTGCTGCCTAGGTGACCATGTTCTTGAGCTTGCATGTCAAATTTATATGGTTCCAAGTAGTTTTAATGCTTGATATAGTCTCTAGGCACTTGTAGGAGTAGTTGCTATCAATATTATTGAGTTTGGTTCACTTTTGTTTGAAGTTACTAAAAATTTCAGAATATTTTAGAAAATAATGAAAAGATTTTTGAGGGGCTCATCGAGCCAAGGCTCGAAGGAAAAGCAAAATGAAGAAGCACAGAGGCCAAAATATAATTTGCCTCGCACCACGGAGGTCCGGCCGTGTGAATGGCCTTCCGATAATTTCTTGAGAAAAGCCGGGAATTATGAAGATTTCTATTCTTTGGCTGAGAATGCAGTCCTCACCGAGTACCTCCGCGACCAACGTCATCAATCCGTATCTCGTTCCGTGGGCGGTCATTCAAGCCTACCGGAACCATACACCAGCCCTAGAGCCGGAACCACAATTTGAGCCTCCACGACAGTCTGATTATTTTTGGGTTCCGGAGATGACTGCCAGCTAGTGGCAGTCAGAGTCCTCTGCATCTCAGTACGACCCTATCTACAACTACAGATATCCGCCAGGCCATCCTTGGCAATGAACCAACTTAGGCCAAAAGCCTAAGCTTGGGGAAATCACGATTTCCCACCGACATTACATTTATGTTTACACACTCATTGCTAGATGTCGGTGCTCATACTTTTTCAATGTAATATCCATGCTAGTTTATTTTCTTTTTCCTGCTTTCTTCTTGTGTGTTTAACAAACTTTAAGAAAAACAAAAAAAATAGTAGTAACTTTTAGTTAGTTTACTTTCTTGTTGTAGTAGTAATAATTAAAAAGAAAACCCAAAAATATTTCCTGTTCTTCTTTTAGTTTGTTGGGAGCTTTCCCGTGTAAATAGTTTTATTTCTTTTCTTTCCTTTGGGGGTCGATAGGAGAAGACCATGATTAAATTGTTGAAGTGGCTCTTATATGCATTATTGTTGATTTAGCCAAGAGCCCATATTGCCTTGTCTTCTCCTGTTTATTGAATGCTCGCAGATTCCAGCTTAGCCCAATGCACGTGCACTCTTATTATTATTCACTTTGTTTGGTCATGCAAGTGAAAGGCAATTATGACGATATATGATGGACTGACTGAGATGAGAAAAGCTGGTATGAACTCGACCTCTCTTGTTTTTGTAAATATGATGAGTTCATTGTTCCTGATTTAGCTTATTATGAATAAACATGTTTGCAATGACAATTAGAGATCATAGTTGCTCGTGCCATGCTTGCTTAGCTATGAGTTATAATGGTTTACCTTGCGTGCCAACATGCTATTAAAATGGTTGTGATGTGGTATGATGGGGTGGTATCCTCCTTTGAATGATTTAGGTGACTTGACTTGGCACATGTTCACACATGTAGATGAAACAAATCAACATAGCCTCCACGATATTTATGTTCATGGTGCATTATATCCTACTCATGCTTGCATCCAATGTTCATTAATTTTAATGCATGTTCATGGCTGTTGTCGCTCACTAGTTTGTCGCTTCCCAGTCTTTTGCTAGCCTTCACTTGTACTAAATCAGTCTTTTGCTAGCCAGCATATAGGAATACTGCTTGTGCATCCAATCCCTTAAACCCCAAAGTTATTCCATATGAGTCCACCATACCTTCCTGTATGCTGTATTTTCCTGCCATTCCAAGTAAATTTGTATGTGCCAAACTCTAAACCTTCAAATAAACATTCTGTTTTGTATGATCAAATAGCTCATGTATCAACTAGGGCTGCCCTTATCTTCCATGTTAGGCGGGTTATTCTCAAGAGGAGTGGACTCCGCTCCTCACTCACGAGAAAATGGCTGGTCACCGGGATGCCAAGTCCCATGCTTTATGCAAACTAAATCAAAATAATTGCAAACAAAACTCCCCTACATTTGTTGCTAGTTGGAGACACTCGTTGTTTCGAGCAAGTCATGGATTGATGCTTGTTGGTGGAGGGGGAGTATAAACTTTACCATTCTGTTTGGGAACCGCTTATAACGTGTGTAGCATGGAAGATATCGCCATCTCTTAGTTGTTATGTTGACAATGAAAGTATGCCGCTCAAAATATTATTTATCTCTATTTCAAAATCGAGCTCTGGCACCTCTACAAATCCCTTCTTCCCTCTGCGAAGGGCCTATATATTTACTTTTATGTTGAGTCATCACCCTCTTATTAAAAAGCACTAGCTGGAGAGCGCAGGTGTCATTTGCATCCATTACTATTAATTTATATTGGGTATGACTATGATTGGATCTCTTTTACCATGAATTACAATGTCTATTCAGTCCTTGATCTTTAAAGGTGCTTTGCATTTATGTTTTGCTGTCTCAGAAACGGCTAGCGAGATACCATCTTGTTATATCATATTATGATTGTTTTGAGAAAGTGTTGTCATCCGAGATTTATTATTATCGCTCGCTGGTTGATTATGCTATTGATATGAGTAAACATGAGACCTGAGAGTTATGGCAAATGAGGTTAGTCATAATCTTTGCTGAAAACTTGAATGCTGGCTTTACATATTTACAACAACAAGAGCAAACAGAGTTTCTAAAAGTTTTCTTTATCACTTTCAGTTTATCAACTGAATTGCTTGAGGACAAGCAAAGGTTTAAGCTTGGGGGAGTTGATACGTCTCCGTCATATCTACTTTTCCAAACACTTTTGCCCTTGTTTTGGACTCTAACTTGCATGATTTGAATGGAACTAACCCGGACTGAGGTTATTTTCAGAAGAATTGCCATGGTGTTATTTATGTGCAGAAACAAAAGTTCTCGGAATGACCTGAAACTCCACAGAACGTCTATTTGGAAATAATAAAAAATCGTTGCAAAAGATGAAGACCAGGGGGCCCACACCCTGTCCACGAGGGTGGGGGCGCGCCCTCCCCCCTAGGGCGCGCCCCCTACCTCGTGGGCCCCCTGGAGCTCCTCCGACGCCAACTCCAACTCTATATATTTGCTTTCGGGGAGAAAAAAATCAAAGAGAAGAAATCATCGCTTAGCACGCTCCCCTACCTCGTGTGCCCCCTGGAGCTCCTTCGATGCCAACTCCAACTCTATATATTTGCTTTCGGGGAGAGAAAAATCGAAGAGAAGAAATCATCGCGTTTTACGAGACGGAGCCGCCGCCGAGCCCTAAAACCTCTCGGGAGGGATGACCTGGAGTCCGTTCGGGGCTCCGAAGAGGGGGATTCATCGCCATTGTCATCATCAACCATCCTCCATCACCAATTTCATGATGCTCACCGCCGTGCGTGAGTAATTCCATCGTAGGCTTGTTGGATGGTGATGGGTTGGATGAGATCTATCATGTAATCGAGTTAGTTTTGTTAGGGTTTGATCCTAGTATCCACTATGTTACGAGATTGATGTTGCTATGACTTTGCTATGCTTAATGCTTGTCACTAGGGCCCGAGTGCCATGATTTCAGTTCTGAACCTATTATGTTTCCATGAATATATGTGAGTTCTTGATCCTATCTTGCAAGTCTATAGTCACCTACTATGTGTTATGATCCGGCAACCCCGAAGTGACAATAATCGGGACCACTCCCGGTGATGACCATAGTTTGAGGAGTTCATGTATTCACTATGTGCTAATGCTTTTTTTTCGGTACTCTATTAAAAGGAGACCTTAATATCCCTTAGTTTCCATTAGGACCCCGTTGCCACGGGAGGGTAGGACAAAAGATGTCATGCAAGTTCTTTTCCATAAGCACGTATGACTATATACTGAATACATGCCTACATTACATTGATGAATTGGAGCTAGTTACATGTCACCCTATGTTATGATTGTTACATGATGAACCGCATCCGGCATAATTCTCCATCACCGATCCAATGCCTACGAGCTTTTCCTATATTGTTCTCCGCTTATTTACGTTTCCGTCGCTACTGTTACAATCACTACAAAATACCAAAAATATTACTTTTGCTACTGTTACCCTTTGTTACCGTTACCACTACTATCATATTACTTTGCTACTAAATACTTTGCTGCAGATATTAAGTTATCCAGGTGTGGCTGAATTGACAACTCAGTTGCTAATACCTGAGAATATTCTTTGGCTCCCCTTGTGTCGAATCAATAAATTTGGGTTGAATACTCTACCCTCGAAAACTGTTGCGGTCCCCTATACTTGTCGGTTATCACTCACATATATTCATGAAAACATAATAGGTTCAGATCTGAAATCATGGCACTCGGGCCCTAGTGACAAGCATTAAGCATAGCAAAGTCATAGCAACATCAATCTCAGAACATAGTGGATACTAGGGATCAATCCCTAACAAAACTAACTCGATTACATGATAAATCTCATCCAACCCATCACCGTCCAGCTAGCCTACGATGGAATTACTCACGCGCGGCGGTGAGCATCATGAAATTGGTGATGGAGAATGGTTGATGATGACGATGGAGACGGATTCCCCTCTCAGGAGCCCCGAACGGACTCCATATGAGCCCTCCCGAGAGAGTTTAGGGCTTGGCGGCGGCTCCGTATCGTAAAAAGTGATAAATCCTTCTCTCTAATTTTTTTTCTCCCGAACGTGAATATATAGAGTTGGAGTTGAGGTCGGTGGAGCTCTAGGGGGGCCACGAGGCAGGGGGCGCCCAGGGGGGCAGGCATGCCTCCCACCCTCGTGGACAGGGTGTGAGCCCTCTGGCCTTGATTCTTTTGCCAGTATTTTTTATTATTTCCAAAAATAATCTCCGTGAAGTTTCAGGTCATTTCGAGAACTTTTGTTTCTGCACAAAAATAACACCATGGCAATTCTGCTGAAAACAGCGTCAGTCCGGGTTAGTTCCATTCAAATCATGCAAGTTAGAGTCCAAAACAAGGGCAAAAGTGTTTGGAAAAGTAGATACGTTGGAGCTGTATCAGCGCGCCCCTGGGTCTTGGCATTAACGTTCTCGATGGTGTCAGAGCTCTCAACCTTAAGACTGGTGCTCTTGTTAGTGCCCTCCAAGTCGTCCCGGCAAGGATCTTGCCGGGGTCTCACAAGCCGTCCTGGGAAGGATCTTGCCAGGGGTCCAGCTCGTCCTCTGTTCTTTGGTATCTGGCTCGGCCGCTTCTCTTCGCCTTGTATCTCGTTTTTATCCTTGACCGTCTCCTTCATGCCTCGCCGCGCGTGTGGCTACGACTGCACGTGCACAAGTATGGGGTGCTAAAGGGCCCAAACTTTAGTACACCGACACTTGGGGATGCCCCGAAAGGCATCCCCTCTTTAAATCTTCGCTTCATCGGTAACTTTACTTGAACGTCTTGTATGATTTGAGTCTTTGCTTTTTAGTTTGCCACAACCATCCTATCGGAGAAAAAAATAGGGGCATGTGATTTCCCATGACTCATGCACGGACAAACCAAGGCCGAGCCATGATGTACAAGAACCCAAGAGATTCGAGGGACCAACATGCAGATCAGAGAGGCCAAGAACGAACCAAGGAAGCAGGATATCGTCAAGGGAAAAGCCTCCCTTGCCGGGCAGGCGAGCTCGGCAAGGGGCAAGGCCACCTCCAGAAGCAGACAACCGAGGCACCCCGGTAGGGCTTACCTGGGCTCGCGGAGTCAGAACCACCGCACCAACCATTCCACCACGACCCACGTCGTTGATCAGTGCGGTGTCAAGACGCAAAGTGATTAAGTGGAAGTCGTTTGCCACGTGGCAGTCATTTCCTACAGCAGAAACCTACCAATGACACACGTCATGCGATGTGTCAAGAGAACAAGCACGGAGCTGGCAAGATAGCCTGGCAAGCCTTGCCTGGCAACCAACAATGTGACATTAAGTGGTGCATTTAATGCGCCCTGTCAGCCCGCAGAGTTAGGTATGATAGCACTGTTTGCTATCTTATCAGTGCGTAATGACTACTTTGCCATTTGGTTACCCCTTGATCTATAAAAGAAGGCCCATGGCAACCGTAGAAAAGGTTAGAAGATTGGATAACTCACACCCCCATACGCGCGTAGTCACTGCTGCCCCAAGGCAACCCCTGCCGGGAAAGTGTACTACACTTGCCACCACATTTTCCACCATCAATCCACCAAAGCAGGAGTAGGGTTTTACGCCTCACGGTGGCCCGAACATGGGTACATTTCCTGTGTGATCTCTGTCGTACTGTCCACACCCGTGTGCTCTTTGCGCAACACGCCGCCCCCCTGCTGAACCAGCAAGGGACCTCTTGGTCCCATAGGTGGCCATGGTTTCCTGTGACATCTTTGGCGCGCCAGGTAGGGGGCACGCTTGTGCGAACCTGAAGGTGTGCGTAGCGCGTCGACTTCATCACCATCTTCATCTTCGACGACATCACCGATCATGGCGCCCATGAAGACACAGAAGCAAAGCGGGGCCATCCCACATTGATGTTGTTTATCCCCATGCCCCGCCGTAGCCACGACTACGGCAAAAATCGCCGCTGATGGCGATAGATCCTTCCCCGCGGCCCATATGGTGTGCCCACCATCCGGGCACTGCTCGAAGAAAGGGCACAAGATGTGCGGGCGCGAGCTCCCTCCTTCCCCCCTCCCCCTCGTCAGTAGTCAAACTGCTCTAGCCTCGGCGTCGTCGATGTCGACGATTACCGCGCGACGCTTGTTCCAGTATTTCCCCCGTTTTGGGTAATCCTGAGCAAAGAGTTGGTATGAGTCCGTCGGTTGATGCCCCGGCAAGCATACTTCGTCAAGAATGCCTGCGTTGGCACGACCCTTGCAACGGCAGCCACTGCACTTAATCGAAGGAAGGGAGCAAAAGGGAAGAGGACCGTAGAGACCTGACACTACTCCCCGCTGCCCACCAGCCACAAGAAATGCATGTCGATCCTTGTTGGGAACGAAGAAACCACCTGATTGACTTCTGCTCCTCCAAGTGTCGCGGGTGCACTGGGCGCGCGCGGCTCGGCAGGAGAGAAAGAAGCTCAAAATGAAAGCTAAGTTCACGTTGTCACTTCTTGTTGATGCATGTTAGATTCTCATAGTCGTTTATCCCTTAACCCTAGTGAGTGTTCGTATCGTGAAAGCCCTCATACGACGAAACCTTGGCTAGTTTCTTTGATTGCACCATCGTCCTGTCCGGAGCCATGCTCACAGGTCGAGAGGCTGCATCGAGAGCTGCCTAGGAAAAACCTACCGAGACGCATCCACGCCAAGATGACTGTTAAGGGCCGGACCCTGACGACAATCGCGGCAATATGATATCGGCAAGCATCCGGACCATATATAGGAATTGATCATATGAACACGAATGTATAGGGCTCAAAGGGATAAACGCGCATCTAAAAGATCCAGCTAGAAATATCAGTTTCGCACAAACACTAGAGATAGAAGAACTAAACGCAAAATATATAGCATGTTCCATTACAGGGCCCAATGGAAACGACAGTGACCCGATACTTGGTCCGGTTGCCAGAAGGAACAGCTTAAGTGCGAAGAACCATGTCTATGCGGGGAGCGGCTTTCTTCTCGGCGGCTGCGACGTCGGCACCCGCTCGTGGCTTCTTGAATTCGTCGTCAAGATCGAGCTCTGGGTGGCGGCAGGCGATATTGCTCAAAACCTTGAAGAGGGCGTTGCGGGAAAGCTTCCGAGACTCGGTCGCAAAGCGCTCGGCCCTCCCCTCTTCATGCGCTTTCAGCTTCTCGAACAGCTCGTTGAAGAAGAGCCCTAGCTTGATGCTTGGGACCTCCTGCTTGCTGGCCGAGAAGACTGGGCCATCCATACCCATCGCCGCAGCTTGGACACCAAGACGCTCGACGATGTCAATCAGGCTCTTGATCCAGAGGTTTCTCATATCGACCTGGTTCTTCAACATGTCCTCTGCATCTTGCCGGAGACGCTTGGCATTTTCCAAATCCTTGGACAGCAAATGTTGTCGGGATTCAAGGGACTCCGCCGACTGCTCTAGCTAGCCGATCCTTGCCTTCATGTCTGTGATGCTGCCATTCGTGGTCTCAAGGCTCTGGGTCTTGGAGGAAACCTACGACTGCACATAAGCCAAGTGGATCTCTGCGTCTCGTGCTTCTTCTTTGAGCGCCTCCACCTTCTTGGTGCTCTCGACAAGATCCTCGTTTAGTTTAGCCACCTGCCGGTCGAGTTCTGTTTTAGTGGCAGACGCGGCAGCCAAGTCATCAGTAAGCTTCTTCAATTGAGCAGCAGAGTCAGCAGCAAGGGTGATCAGAGCAGCTTTATGCTTGTCTTCCAATTCCTTGATGCGTTGTTGCACCAGAGCCTCTAGACCTTCATCCTTGGCGCGAAGGTGGCTTTGAGTTTCTCCTCCCGGAGAGAGATCTCTCGCTCTCTGGCGTCCAGAGTTGCCTTGTGGTCCGCCAAGCGTGTCTCCTGGGCCATGACATCCTCCCTCGTCATCAGGAGGGTCTCTTGCTGCCTCATGAGCACCTTGAATTGCTTGTCGTTCCACTCGCGCAACTCCAAGCACTTGTCCTTCAATTTCTGGTCCACCTTATTGGCAGACTCACGCCACTCCTTGAGCGCCTGCCACTTCTGGTTGTGCCGGGCCTGCATCTCCTTCATGCCCACCGCCAGGGATTCCATAAAAGACAAGTCCATGGCGATGGCGGCTGAGTCATCGGCCTCTCCGGCTCCCTGGTAAAGCGGAGCCAGGAGGCGTTGAAGCTCTTCATCGAGCTCTGCATCCGTGATCAGGGACAGGCCAGGGGCTCCAGCCCCGGGTGGCGACATCACCTTTGCCAGCGCGCTTGAGGATGCTGGCGGAATCTCAGCAACGGTCCCGGGGGCGGAGAGTGCGCCCATGGTCTGGAGTGGGATTTTCATCTCAACGGCCACTTCCCCTACCGGGACGTCCTTTGAAAAATGCTCCGTCACTGCCAAGGAGCCCTAAACATCCCCGGCAGCGAGATCCTGCCCCTCAGCAGCTGCGAGCTCTGTGGCTTCATCCACGGCAGCCCTCCCTATGTCAGCCACCACCTCCAGCAGATCTGGTTCCTCGATTTGAGGGACTGCATATGAAAGGGCAGTGAATAACGAAGAAATGGAAGTCTTGAGCAAATGAAGAAATAGGTAGAAGCAATCTGAGCATGAAAGAAAAGAAGAATTAGGCAAGATACCCGAGGAGGCTTTCCGGGTAGGCGTCTCTGTTTCCCCTACAATAGTTGTTGCCGGGTCATGAGCTTCGTCCTCTACAGGGGTAGACTCGGCAGCCTTCTGCACGGTCTCAGCCGCGGACGGTTCCATGGTGGTCTCTTCAACTCGAGCAGCGGAGGAAGCATGCCCCTCGGGGAGGAGCTCGCCCTGCGTCGTCTCACCTCCCCCTCTGCTTGGGGGAATGGGGAGGTTGTCCCCATCTCCTCCGGCGGACGGGGCCAAGTCTCCGCTCCCGGGCCGAGGGCTGGGCTAGGGGCTCGGTACTGGGGCTTCTGCATCCTCCAACGCCGACGTCGAGCCCTCCACGCCCTTCAGTGACCCAAGAACTTCCTTGCCAGCAACAAGAATAACGAGAGGTTAGTCAGCAAAAGCATTCAAGCCTGCCTAAGAGATATCTACCACAGAGGGAAATCTTCCTTACTCTTTCGCGATGAGCATGGAGTTCAAGTTAAATTCCGTGGGAGGTAGGGACTCCCGTGCCCTCTTTAAAGATGGAAGGGCGGAACTCCCTGGCAACTTCGGTGCCTGTCGTGATATCGGGAGCTCCGGGGAAGATGAGCTCTGCGAGGAGCTCGAGCCGGAGCAGGGGATGGACTCCGCCTCCGCGGCCGCCGGCCATTTGGCAGAGGGGGCCTTGGCCTGAGCAACGCGGGGGGGTTGGCGACAAGCCACCTCTGCCTTGGTAGACTTGGTGGAGGTCTTCTTCACCCTCTTGGTGGCTGGCGCTGGGTTGGAGGTCGCTGCCCCTCGGGCTGCGGCACGCCTGCGGGTACGCTGATCTGGCTCCGGTGCGGGAGCTTGCGGTCCGACCGCAAGCCATTCACCATCAGGGGCCGCCACTACGTCCTCCTCCTGCTCCCCCTCCCCCTCCTGAAGCTCCCTTGCCACCATGGCTAGGGCATCTAGCCCGGCTAACCCCGGCAAGCTCTTACCCAGCACATCCTTCTGTGGCTTGCGCCTCACTACCGCTGTGGGAAGAACTTCCATCCCCAGCTTTCCCTTTGCCCTTCCCAGCCTTTATGGCCTTCTCCACCTCGGCGAGGGGGCAGGCTTGTCCTCCTCGACCCTCTTCAGAATATGCGCTACCTCCATAGCGGAGGTGCGTTTGTACATCCCATCTTCAGTCCTGGTGGCCCTCTCCACTAGGGTGCTCGACCACTGGAGCTCTTCATCCAGAGTGGGGAGCTGCCAACTGCTCGATACCCCTTCAGCATTTAGTTCGGCATCCATTTCAGTATCTGGTCCCGGGCGGAATTGATGTTCAGAGGGATGACAGCTGCCGGGAGCTTGAACAACTCAAAGCGACGAAACAGTTGGTCACACAACCAGCCATGGCCATAAACTGACAAGTTATTGGCCAACCCCGGGAGTAACCTCATCCTGTCTGTCGCGTCACCATACAGCTATGCAGGTCTGTCCCTTTCCTGCAGCAGTGAGATGCGGCGGAGTAGAAAATTTGCGCCCGCATGCTCAATGGTTAACCTGGCGGTCGCCAAGCTGGTAATCCTGTTGATTGCCGGACGCAACCTATCCTCAGTAAGGCCTTTGGCGCTCCAATCCTTGCCGCGCTCGACGCACTCCTTCCGTGCTTCGTAGAATTTGGGGGCTTCCTTGTACTCGATCCAGCACCAGTCCCCTCTCCATTCATCCCACCTTTCACGCTGGTTCCCAGGGAGGTAATCCCAGATCCTCCTTGCCACGCGCGGCATCCAAGTGATGACTCCGGGGCTGTTAACTTTTCTCTCAACCCGCAAAACAAAGTAATGTCGGAAAAGATCCACATTGGGCTTCACTCCAACGAAATTCTCGCACGAATGCGCGAAGATGGCCATAGTCGACATTGCATAAGGCGTGAAATCGAGGAGGTGGAATCCATAGATGTTCATAATTGCCTCGAAGAACTTAGAGAAGGGGGGGACAGAGGCCGCAGATGAAGTAAGCATTAAAGAACCAATAAGAATTCGGCGGATCGGGCCTCCCCCACTGAGGGAGTCATGGATTAGGGGGTGTCCGGATAGCCGAACTATCACCGGTTGCCGGACTCCTGGACTATGAAGATACAAGATTGAAGACTTCGTCCTGTGTTCCGATGGGACTTTGCTTGGCGTGGAAGGAAAGCTTGGCGATACGGATATGTAGATCTCCTACCATTGTAACCGACTACGTGTAACCCTAACCCTATCCGGTGTCTATATAAACCGGAGGGTTTTAGTCCGTGGGGACGAACAACAATCATACCATAGGCTAGCTTCTAGGGTTTAGCCTCTCGATCTCGTGGTAGATCCACTCTTGTACTACCCATATCATCAATATTAATCAAGCAGGAGTAGGGTTTTACCTCCATCGAGAGGGCCCGAACCTTGGTAAAAACGTCGTGTCCCTTGTCTCCTGTTACCATCCGCCTAGATGCACAGTTCGGGACCCCCTACCCGAGATCCGCCGGTTTTGACACCGACATTGGTGCTTTCTTTAAGAGTTCCTCTGTGTCGTCATCCTTAGGCCCGATGGCTCCTTCGATCATCAACAGCAGCGGTCGGTGGTGAGACTTTTCTCCCGGACAGATCTTCGTATTCGGTGGCTTTGCACTGCGGGCAATTCACTTGGCCATCCGGAAGCAGATCGAAAGCTACGCCCACAGCCATCGAGTCAGATTTGGGAGTTTGAACTACACGACCGACATCCATGGAGACTTGATCTTGACGGATTCGAGCCACAACCAAAGCGCGCCGCCTTTGTCTCAATGGAGCACGATCTAGCTCTGCCGCGAGCAGTGCCACGGAGGCCGCACCGGTGTCCGCTCCGACCCTTAGCTCGAGCCGACTCCGCCGATCGAGGGCGAGTGGTTGGACACCGCCTCGGGGCTACGATCTCTGGCGATTGAGCGAACTCCATCCCTGTCGCTGCGAAGGCCGTGACTCCAAGGTGCGGACTCCTCTCCGGACTCCAAACTCTCCGCGCCCGCCAATTGAATCCAATTGGGCGCCCGGTTATGGAGTTCACTTTGCCGCGGACATCTTTCGGCACTCGCCCTTTGGCAACATCTGAATTCACTAAAGTCTCTCTCTTTATCACGGAGGGCCTGGCGGACTACGGTCGAGGAAGGTTGGGATGCGGACGACGAAGAAATTCAACGCCCACCTACCACCCACTTTGTAGCCACTGTCGATGATTTAACCGACATGCTCGACTTCGACTCGAAGACATCGATGGTATGGGCGGCGATCTTGGAGGCGACCATGAACCAGCGCCTATAGGGCCTTTGGAAGGCCACCTCATCATACGACATATACATGGTGGACATCCCAAAAGATGGGAGCGGCGATGGAATAGCGGAGGATGACCCTCCAAGAAACAGCCCAACTGGCCAAGCGGCGTCGGCGCCGCTCTAAATCCCGCCACAGCAAAAGCGGTGATTACAGCACGGAGAAAATAAAACCCCGGACAGTGCCGAAGACAACCCCCTCCAGCAGGATTCAACACAGGAGGAGGGAGAAGCCAGCCCTCATGATAGAGCGGCATTCAGGGAGGTGGAGGACGATAACTATATGCCCCCCTCCGAAGATGAGGCAAGCCTCGACGACGACCTGCTTAGTGTTGACCAAGACCTGCTAGCTGACAGATGGACAGAAGTCCTTGCAGCCGAAGAGTATGAACTCGAACGCCCCTCCAAGAGATACCCAAAAAGCAGGCTGCTACCCCAATTAGAGGAAGCAGCACCCAAACCTACATCACCAGCGCATGATGCGGCCGACTGGCCAACCCGTGGTCGCGACAGAGAGGCCTCTAGACCCTCCATTCAAGCCGCACTCCGGCGTCGCTCGAAAAGTACCAAGGCATGGGGAAACGCGCCAGACCTGCGAGACATATTGGAGGACAAGGCAAGGCAAACAAGATTGATCTACGGATCGCGTGGGTGCCCCATGATACGTGATGATAACCGTCACGCCGGATACAGCAATTTCGGCCGGGCCGAACACAGTAGACAAAGCTCATTTGAGCTGCGTCGTGATATAGCTCAATATAGAGGCGCCGCACACCCACTATGCTTCATAGATGAAGTGATGGATCATCAAATCCCCGAGGGTTTCAAACCCGTAAACATCGAATCATACGATGGCACAACAGATCATGCAGTTTGGATCGAGGACTACCTCCTCCATATCCACATGGCCCACGGCGATGATCTACACGCCATCAAATACCTCCCACTCAAGCTTAAAGGACCAGCTCGGCATTGGCTTAACAGCTTGCCAGCAGAATCAATTGGTTGTTGGGAGGACCTAGAAGCCGCATTCCTTGATAACTTCCAGGGCACATACGATGCGACCACGAACGCCGATGACCTCAGCCACATAATTCAGCAACCGGAAGAATCGGCGGAACAATTCTGGACACGGTTCCTAACCAAGAAAAATCAAATCGTTGACTGTCCGGGATGCAGAGAGGCCCTTGCAGCCTTCAAACATAACATCATGACGAGTGGCTTGCCCGGCATCTAGGACAGGAAAAGCGAAATCCATGGCAGCCCTCTGGCGCTCATGACCCGCTTTTGCGCGGGACAGGACAGCTGGCTAGCTCGTAGTAACAACTTGACCAAAAACCCTGGTAATTCGGATACCAAGGACAACAATGGCAGGTCGCGTCGTAACAAGCACAAGCGCCACATTAACGGCGATAATCTTGAAGATACGGCGGTCAATGCTGGATTCGAGGCTCTAAACCCAGTCGTGGAAAAAGCCGTTCAAAAGAAATACTCAGGGCCCATCCAATCTGGACCCGAATACTTTCGATCGCTCGTGCCAAATACATGGCACCTCCAAAAACCAGCCAACCACACCAGCGAGGGACTGTTGGGTCTTGACAGGCAGGCAAGTTAAATGCCGAACTCAATGACAAGGGGCTGCATAGCGATGACGAGGAGGAGCCCCGGCCGCCGAACAATAGAGGACAGAAGGGCTTCCCCCCACAAGTGCGGACGATGAACATGATATACGCAACCCACATACCCAAAAGGGAGCAGAAGCATGCACTAAGGGACGTATATGCGATGGAGCCAGTCGCCCCAAAGTTCAACCCATAGTCCTCCTGCCCGATCACCTTTGATCGAAGGGACCACCCTACTAGCATCCGCCATGGCGGATTCGCCGCATTGGTTCTTGACCCAATCATCGATGGATTCCACCTCACTAGAGTCTTGATGGACGGCGGTAGCAGCTTTGAACCTGCTCTATCGAGGATACGGTCGCCAAAATGGGCATAGACCCTCAAGGATTAAACCTACAAATACGACCTTTAAAGGCATCATACCAGGTGTAGAGGCCAATTATGCAGGCTCGATTACACTCGAAGTGGTCTTCGGATCCCCGGATAACTTCCGAAGCGAAGAGTTAATCTTCGACATAGTCCCGTTCCACAGCGGCTATCACGCACTGCTTGGACGAGCCGCATCTGCAAAGTTCAATGTGGTGCCGCACTACGAGTACCTCAAGCTCAAGATGCCAGGACCTCGAGGAGTAATCACGGTCAATGGAAACACCGAATGCTCTCCCCGAACGGAGGAGCACACGGCGGCCCTCGTGGCGGAGGTGCAAAGCATCCTCTCACGGCAATTCTCGAGTCCGGCTATTAAACATCCGGACATCGTCAAGCGTGCCCGGAGTAACCTACAACAAGACCGTCTGGCATGATCTGAGCACGTGTAGAAATCCGGCCCCAACCCCAGCCCTCGTGAAATTGCGAAGCCAGTACTTCGCGTACATAACTACGCTCTGGAGATACCATGGGCATAAGGGGAGGGGCACGACCACGGCACGCCCAGAATGCGGCTCAACCGCACCAGGGGCTCCCGATTGTGTCATTATTTTTCTTTCTTCTTTTCTCTTACTTTCAGGACTCCGTTTTCCAGAAGCCCTGTCCGGCACTAGAATTGCCGAACTCACGATGCAACAGCCAGGGAAAGCTGACTCGCCGAGTGTCTAGGTGGTCTCTACTACGAGCATTATACCTGTTTTACATACCATCCCGCAGCTTACCCCTGGAGGGGGACATGTTAAATAGTCCTATCCCTTGCTTATCGCACTATTTGTATCGTTCTGCTTTCATTGCGGTACCTTTTTGAATAAACAATACATAGCTTTTGCCTATTATTGCACTCCTTTTTTTATCTATATATATGTTCATTCATGACATGTTGCACCCGTACACTTTGGTACGGCCAATACACCAGGGGCTTAACTTCCCCAAAAGTATGGTGTGATAAGTCCGAACACTTTCACAAGTGCGGCACCCCGAACTTATAGCATTATATGCATCGGCTCCGAATCATGTCTTGGGTCAATAGTTGGATTTGCCCGGCTCCCATGTTTTGGTACCCTAAGTTCCGTTATATCGGCTAAGGTAGCTGTCGGTGTCAAAACCGGCGGATCTCGGGTAGGGGGTCCCGGCGCATGCGTCTAGGCGGATGGTAACAGGAGACAAGGGACACGATGTTTACCCAGGTTGGGCCCTCTTGATGGAGGTAAAACCCTACGTCTGCTTGATTGATATTGATATTGTGGATGTTTACAAGAGTGGATCTACCCACGAGATCAAGGAGGCTAAACCCTAGAAGCTAGCCTACTGGTATGATTGTAAGGTTTGTTGTGATTGTAGTCCTCACGGACTAAAGCCATCCGGTTTATATAGACACCGGAGAGGGCTAGGGTTACATAGAGTCGGGTACAACGGGAGGAGATCTACATATCCGTATCGCCAAGCTTGCCTTCCACGCCAAGGAAAGTCCCATCCGACACGGGGAAAAGTCTTCAATCTTGTATCTTCATAGTCTCGGAGTCCGGTCGATGATGATAGTCCGGCAAATGATAGTTCGGCTGATGATGGTAGTCCGGCTATCCGGACACCCCCTCATCCAGGACTCCCTCGGTAGCCCCTGAACTAGGCTTCAATGACGATAAGTCCGGCGTGTATATTGCTTGGCATTGCAAGGCGGGTTCCTCCTCCGAATGATAGAAGATTGTGAACACCAGGAGAGTGTCGGCTCTGCAAAATAAATTCCACATTCCACCGTAGAGAGAATAATAATATATACACAAGTTCAATCTGCTGACGTTTTCCGTGGCAGGACGTCACACCACTACCGAGCCATTACTCGAATTGTTTTTTACTTTACCACCTCAGCGCATTTAGCGAAGCGGTTTCCTTGGCACGTCTTGTCGAAGCAGAGATCGTGTTTCCTCTTAATCCGGGATTCTCATCAATACGGACATGGGTAACCCAACCGCGCCCGTCCGCCACGCCCCCTCTATCGAAGACGAGTCCCAAACGGTCAGGGAGACGGCTCTTGGTATTCTCCCTCTTTATAACGGGACCAAGGCTCGTTTCTTTTTCTTCAATCTTCCATCGAATCCTCTCCATGCTCCAAGTTCCAGCACCTAGAGCTCCAGATTCGAGCGCTTTGGACCTTCAACGATGTCCGGTTCCGACCTCCAGGGCCGGTGGATGCCCTCCTCCATCACGGAGGAGGACGTGCTAAAGCTGCGGGAGGCCAAGTACCTGTTACGAGATTTCGGACAGGTTGCCTGCCGGAGGGCAGGCCATCCCCACCCCTGAGCCCGGCGAGTATGTCGTTTTCGTATCCCACCTCCGTCGAGGTTTAGGCTTCCCGATGGATCCTTTTGTGAGAGGGCTCATGTTTTACTATGGGTTGGAATTCCACGATTTGGCTCCGGAGTCCATCTCCATATCTCCGCATTTATTGTCATCTGCGAAGCCTTCCTCCGCGTCACCCCTCACTTCGGCCTGTGGCTGAAGACCTTCAATGTGGTGCCGAAGATGATCGGGGGGCGTCAAGCGGAGTGTGGCGGGGCGGCCATAAATCGGAGGGCCGATGCCCCGTGGCCCGCTGACTCCTTCCAAGAGGAGCTCGGCCTGTGGTAGTAAGAGTGGTTCTATATTACCGTTCCGAGGGGCCGCAGACAAAAGCCGCCGCCCTTATTCCGCCCGGGACCTCCATGATGGTTGATGTCGTGGGTCAACCAAGGGCTCAACTGGGGGCCGTCAAAGGACGTGCCCCTACTGCGAGGCAGTTCGAGATCTCCTAACGAGGGAGATCGATATGGTGGTGGTGATGCAGGTTATGCTAATTAGGCGTCTCACGCCTGCAAGCGCCGTCCTCTCCGGCTATGGGAGTTCAATCCGGAGGGCCACGGGTTCTTCAACACTTCATGGGTATGACACCCCTGGAGATGTATAACTTATTCTTCGGATCGCAAGAGGTGCGTCCGGAATTGACCGAGGATGCTGGACTAAGCTGCAATCGCCCGGATACTCAAGTAAGTAGTTCCATGTCCGGACATACCGTTTGTTTGCCTTTCGATGATCCGCCTTATGACCGATCTCCCTCTACACAGGAGTGGATAGCGGAAGCAAAATGTCTGATGTCGGCCCCCCTCCCCGAGACCGCGCCGGATCCCGTGCTGTTCCGGATGCTTGAGGTTGCGCCTTCGGAGGAAGGCGAAGGGGAAAGCAGGAAAGCTACTGCCTCGCCTAAGGTGGCTCTTGAACGAGGGGGGGTCGAGAATCCCTCCTACCAAGGGGAGAAGAGGACTGCCTCCGAGTACCCCGGGAAAAAAAGCCCTAAGCGGGGAAGAAATCTTCGCCCGGAGGTCCTGCGTCGGGGAGGCCCGGCCGCACAATCTCCCTTAATGAGTAGCCCTCCAACGAGCCATAAGTAGAAAGAAAGGAGTTTTATAATAAGGGACATCCCTATTTGTGCTTCTGAGGATAACTAAAGTTTTTACCTTGTAGTTCGGATCTCCGTCCTTCGCAGATGAGCTCGTCTTCAGGGGACCTTCGTCCAAGATGATAGAGAGCGATACGCCTCCGTCCGGGCGCCCGTCGGATAGGGCGGACGAGCCTGAAGTAATAAATCACGGAGGGAGCCCTCGGGTGTGGCAAAGCTGGATAGTTTGGCGCCAAGCGGTGTCTGGTGAAGGATTTGCTTGAGAAGGCGTCTATCTCGGAAGATCGACGCATTGATGAGCATGGTGATTGAAAGGATTTCGTCACCAAGGCGGGTTGTATGATGCCGTCGGGAGTTCTTGGCGGGGTTTGAGGTACGATAAAACTGACACACCTTATAACAGTTTTGCATATAGAATCGCCTGTATAGATAGTAGCCCCGAGACTCGGTAGGTTGTCGATATCGAGGCGTGCGAGGATCAAAATCGCAGGTTTAAATTCCCGTCGTGCCGATGCGGTGAGGGGTCGTCCGGGGCCAGCGGACTGATGGAGTTCTTGAACTAAAGCGGCAACTCGATGTTGCGGATGCGGACATCACGCTGATCAATAGGCGACTTGATGAGTCGCAAGGTAAGTTTTACTGCGCGGTCACTAGGTAAGGGAGCCGAAGCCAACTCCTTACAATATGTGCGTGAAATGCAGATAGTGCCGCTGCCGTGGAGAGTCTTCGAGCCGAATTTGCTCAAGCCAAGGAGCAGGCCAGGAGGAGTAATGCGACGGCCTCGAGGGCGGCCGAGGAGTTAACGGCCGAAAGGTCCGCACACTGCCGGAGCAGGGAAGAGATAGCCGAAATGGCCGTGAAGTTAAAAGAGGCTAGCGACCGCAATGAGGCTCTTGGGAAGGAGCGCCTAGCGGGGCAAGAAGACCCGCGGAAGGCCACCGCCGAAGCCAAGAATGCCCGTTCTGCAATACGGGCTATGAAGGAAGAGCTGCGCCAGGCCGGAGAGATTGTAGCTGGCAAGCCTTTTCTGCTGCGCCGAAGGTTCACGGATCCGAAATATGCTCAGCTGGTCCAACTGTGGTGTCCGGAGGACCCTTATATGGACTTAGCAGCGAGTGCGGCGGATGTCGTTGTGCATTTTCGAAGCCAGAAGGATCACAAGACGGAAGAGCTGTTTTGGTCTCAATTCCATAGTCCGGAGCGTTCACTTCCGCTGACCGATCGCTTGGCTGAGTGGGCTGAGCTAAATAGGTTGTCCGGGCTTGCTATGACGGATATAGTGACTCATATCCGGCCGGATAGGCCCCAGCCGAAGAGTTACTTTGGCTTATTGCAGCAATTTCTTGGGGCGGTGCCGCATATCAAAGCGATGAAGCGGTCGGCTGCATAGAGGGTGCACGGATGGCGCTTCGCCCATGTGAAGACACATTGGACGAGATGGATGCCACCGCTGTTGCGACCACAGGTTCGGATGATAGCCGGTTACCCGCCGAGCACTATTTTGGCGAAATCGCGTGGTGCTCGTGTAATAGAGTCTCGGTGCTCAAAAATGTTACGTTGAATGAACGCTTATATGATGTAAAAGCGATATTTATGATGTAAGCGCCTTTTATACTTGTGCGTTCAAGTAATAGAATATCTCCTATGCGGCCGTTCATGTATACGTGTGTATAAGCTGAAAGATGGCAGTCGTCGGCTTCAGCCCCCACGCACAAGGTGCGGGGGTGTTCGCAAAAAATAGCGCGTTTTCACACTTAATCCAACATCTCGGTCCTGTAAAGGAGGTGGTAGCATAGCGAACGAGGCAACCGTACTATAATGCTTTATCACTTTCACTTAGCCATGGAGTTCGAGGGTGGGGCTACGACATAGCCCCTAGGGGCACCGCGCTCTCCGAATTCGGGGCGCGTATGTGCCTGGCCGGGAAACGGCCCTTCGTCAAAGCGGAGGAATCCTAAACATTCCCAAGGTCAATTGAGTGGTTGACCGGTCTCTCATTGTATCATGACGGTCGGTTTTCGGCTTTCTCTCTTGAGGTGCTCGCCCGGCTGAGGCACAATCGCAGATAGTTCTCCACGGAGCCGCGTTAGCCGATGATCTGAGCGTAAAGGCAGCAAAACACAGGAGCCGGGAAAACCCAACATTTGACCAAAGACATGATTCGGAGCTGATGCATATAAGGCATAACTCGAGACGCCGAACACTCCCGAAGGTGTTCGGTCTTTATAATAGCGGGCAAAACAAAGCCCTAAGCCCCTTGTGTCCAGGTACGGGCAGGTTCTTCTGGCGCGTCCGATGCCAAAACGCCAGTCTCCACTCTTGTTGGGGATATAACTACTGAGTGTAAACCACCCTGAAGGGGTCGGGTTACCCTCATCCATGATCAGGGCCCACGGAGGAGGCCCAAAGCCCAGAGGCGGATTAGGATCCATTCATGTAAACCGCCTTAGTCTTGTAACTTGAGCTGTAAGATAAGAGAGAAGAGACCGAGCGGACACTTGTATGAGCCGGA
This sequence comes from Aegilops bicornis, assembly GCA_021605145.1. Taxonomy (NCBI): domain Eukaryota; kingdom Viridiplantae; phylum Streptophyta; class Magnoliopsida; order Poales; family Poaceae; genus Aegilops; species Aegilops bicornis. Next base: position 604,089,535 of record CM038672.1, read on the forward strand.
TCGGGACTCAGAGACCGGTCAAGGGCGTCAACCCGTGTATATAAGGGGACGACCAGTGGCGAAGTTAAAGAGAGAGAATTGAGGCCGAGGCGAAGCTATTGCTCCCTAGGCACCGAAATCACATCAATCCCATCTCAACTAGGCGTAGGCTTTACCTTCATCGAAGGGGCGAACTAGTATAACTCCGTGTCTTTGTGTCCGCTTTAACCCCTCTAGGTTAACCATTATGATGGCCTGCGACTAAGTCCTTTCATGAGGACATCTGCCGTGACAATTCCACGACGGTTAGGCGCCCACCGTGGGGCTATCGCCGCGATGGTTTGATGATCTTAGAGGGCAAGTTCGAAGGACTCGAAGGCTATGATGTGGGCGGATGACTAAGAGTCGTCGCGGCAAGCTCTACATCGACGATGCGGATTTGGGGCCCGAGGCCGGCTCGGTTGAGTACGGATACCGGGTCCCCTTTGGCGGCATACACGTGTTCATCGGCAAGATCGGCGAGCCAGGGCCTGGGCCGGACATCTGCACCGACCTCGTCGAGACGGCTCTGCGGGCGAAGAAGAGTCCTGCCCTGGCTAAACCGGCGGTCGGGCGTGCTTTCATGGGAGTCGTCCACACAGACTACGAGGACGGATCATCATCTAGCGGCGAAACCGTTGTCTACTCCGGCGACGAGTCGTCAGCCGGAGAAACTGAGTCTCTGTACCAGCTGCAAGATGGCCAGATCGGGGGCTGTTCCGACGGTGAGAGTATTCCGGACCCCTTTGATCTACCCAACCGGGTTGGAATCTTCATGGCGATGCATAGCGGCGCTTCACTCTTCGACCATGGCGCCCTGGTCGCCCGGTTCAACAGCGGTGATGGCAGCCGGGAAGGAGGCCTGTCGCCCGCCGCTCAAGTTTTATCGAGCTTTTGACGCATTGGCTGTGCTCATGGCGAGGCTAATCCGGCGGATCAGGACCTGCACAATGTCACGGAGATTGCAAAGGTGAGGAACAGATCACTAAAGCTAAAGCGGACTGGCAGCAGCGGGCGTGAGGATGGCGGCGGGCAGGCCCGCTTTGGATCTGTGCAGCTTATAGGCTCATCTTTGGATCGAGCGCGTCACATGAAGTCATGAAAAGGAAGTACAGATCCGTTTACCTTGGTTTTTGAGGAAGAGAGCTTTTCAATACCCCAGGCAGGGACCAGTAATCCGCCGCGGTGGTAAACCGGCGGAAACACAGAGACGGCGGCGCGGTTCAACCCGTGTGATAGATCTGCCTCGCCATCATACCGGCGCGCCTTGTTGTCACGAGACACCTCCGGGTCACTACTCCAACCCGATGGATAACCTTGTTGCGGCTGCGGCACGGTTGGAGGCGATTCAATTGAAGGTGATTCACCACGAGCGGTAGAGACACGCGGGTTAAGGAGCTCCTCGGGGCGGCCTGGCTCAACGAAGCGTATTCATACGATCGGGATCGGATCCACTCTACCCCCGCCTAAGCCGGAGCTATAGCCGTGGCGCCCGACGAACCGGCCGTGTCAAGCAATGCGCGGCGTGGTCCGCCAGCGGCAACAACCCGGGCGGGTGGCTTCAAGATGCTCAAGTGGTAGTGGACGCGCCAGGAACACGTGGGGAGGCCGAGTTAGCGGCACAATCTGAGGATCATCAGCTCGCGCCCGGTTCGTCCGACCATCTTGAACCAGGGTCACGTCGGCTCTTTGGGGTGCCTTGCCTCGTCCCGCTTTACATAGCGTCGTTTGCCCAAGGACTTCAAAGGGCCACGCAAGGTGCCCAATTATCTTGCCGATTTGGCTCCGGAAGCATGGATAGAAAGCTATGAGATGGCCATGGAGATCTTTGGATGTGGATGAAGCTGCGTGTGCGAAGTATTTCACAATGATGTTGGAAGGTACGGCCCGGACATGGTTGAAGAACTTGCCGCCTAACTCGATCAGTTCATGGACCCGATTGCGGACCGGTTCATTCAAAATTTCAAAGACACTGTAAGCAGCCCATATGCGTGGTGGATTTAGCGGCTTGTGTCCAGGCGGAGGGAGAATCCACAACCCATTGGGTGCGCCAAGCGTTTGGAAGTTTTACATTCTTGAGACGGATCAACCCTGATTCCGCGATCTTAACCTTGGAAGCCAATTGCCGGTTTGAACCGTTGAAATTAAAGCTGGGTCGCATGAAGCGTTTTTGCAATGACATGGGCACTCTAATGGGCGTTTTGGTAAAGTATGCTGACACGGCCATGGCAGGACGCGTTGGATCGACTGGATGAAGAGCGAGATATGGCGGCTGCTCGTTCGGCGGTTTACCAGCAGGATCTTCGTCGGTATCACAGTCGGCGGGTTAAAACCAGAACCTTTCAGGAAGGAGACTTGGTGCTTCGGCTCATTCAAGACCAGAAAGATATGCACAAGCTATCCCCACCTTGGGAAGGGCCTTTTGTGGTCAGCAAGAATCTGCACAATGGGTCATACTATCTGATTGATGTTCGAGAGCGAAAGGACTCACGCGCGTCGAGAGGAGGAGACCAACGAGCCGTGGAACATAGCTCATCTTGACCTTACTATACCTGAGCCATCGGCTCCACTTATGTACATATTAAAGACAATGTATATATTATGAATAAAAGCAATAAACCGGATCCTCGGCTAAAGCGGGGTATCTGTTCTGAAAAAAGTCCGGTTTGGGTACATGGAGATGTTGTCGTAAAGCAGCCTCCGGTTTAACCCTTGGTCTTGCTTTTCATAAGTTTTTGTCACTTGGGGGCTTGGTCGTGTCGAACCAATGCAACACCTTTTGACGAGGCGAAAAGCCACCAGATCACTTGGGGACATGGTCACGTCTGAACCGATCACGCCTCTTGGTCGGCCTAAGGCCATAGAATCGCAGGGGCTTGGTCGAACCCGAACCATTGCAATGCCACTTGATCGGCATAATGCCACGATTTGATTGGGGACTGGCTGACTTGAACCATCGCTACACCTTATAGGGAGCTTGGTCTGTCCGACCATGGTAACACCATCGATCGGGCTCAATAAAGCCTCTTCTTGCAAACGGTTTTTATCATTGCCTTTGCTTCCATATGGTTTGCATACCAGTTATTTGACTTTTGTTTGCCTTCTTAATCCGGCGATTTTTCGGTTTGATTTTTTTACGTTAACGTCCCATTATGGAATAACGGGGGCTTGTCATGACCCGACATGGTTTACACGGTAAACCGGTATTATACCTACGAGTTGTTCTCCTTTGACGGTAATGGTTTATACAACCTCCGCCCCAAGTTTGGCTAGGCCAATTTGCATGCCCGACTGGCGGTATTTTTGGTATCACAAAGTTTTGATCATATACCTCAATACTTATGTAAATATATAGGCGTCCCAAGCCGGCTAGAGATGCAAGCCGCCGTGGCGGTTTAAGAATTTGTGATTGCAGGCAAAATACATTGAAGGTTTCAATACTTCAAACCAAAGTATCAGCACCGCCGCGCAAAAGTTACAGACGGAGGGTATAAAGGCATGTTCAAAAACAAAGTGCTAGCTATTCTATTACAAAGCCTTCCAAGGCCAAGTGGTTCGCATGGCGTTATGACCAGCAGCTTCTGATGCATCACCCGGCTCGACGGATTAAGCTTCCTCGCCGGGTTGACGTGAGGAAGAGGGGGCGTTTGGCGTCGGTTCAACTTCTTCCTCTTCATCACCCAAGGCCGGAAGTCATTGGTAGACCAGTCAATCCGGGTTAAGGCACGAAGACAGCCTCTTCACTTATAAGCTCAGCGGATCAACGTCGGGGGCATAAGTGTGCTTACAGTTGGAGGAACAAGGCTACGCACTACGGAATGACAAACTCCACCCGCTTGTTGTTTGCGTCATAAAAAGCGGTAAACCGCCAGGTTGGCTTACGCTGCCGATTGACTTCGCCCGGTGACGCATCTCCTTTGTTACTCGTTTGAGCGTCATTATCAAAGGCTTCACCGTTCTCTTGAGCTGGGGAAACCCTTAGCTATGTCGGCGGATCAAGGTACGCTATCCACGCCTTGGCGCGAGTCGAAACGATGAGTGCCAGCCCGGGAGCGGACCGTTTCAACTCTTCAAGCTGGGCGGAATCATGGACAGCCGGTCGGTGTGTCTTTGATCAAGGGCGGAGCTGTGTTGTCGTGCGATGTGGCACATATGACTCGGCTGGGCGCGGTATCTGACTGCTCAATCAGGTGTAAGCGGCCTTGAGCTTCTTACGCACGCCGAGCCGGATGAGCAATACGCTTGCCCTGCACCAGGTTCAGACAGCTCAAGTTAAACCGGCGGCAATATTAAAACAGGTGTATTCAGTGCAAATTTTCTTACCAAAGATGGCAGAGGTCATGGCATGAACTTGGCGCTTCAGTCTGGTAAGCTCTTCGGTCACCGGTTTAAGAGCCGATTCAGCATCTTCTGCCCGTTTTGTCAAACCGGCTTTCTCGGTGTCCTATTTGGCCCGCTCGGACGTATATCCCTCCTTCAGCTGTTCCATAGTGGCCAAGGCAGTTCTCAATTCATCCTTGGCCTTTGTGGTCTCTGCTTGTTGAGTTTCCAAGTTGGCACGAAGGTCCTTGAGTTGCACGGTTTGCTGGTATATCTCATTACGATAACAAAGGGAGCACGTTAGTTGTGTTATTATAAAGTCCCAAGCTCAATACAAGTATTCAACTTGGCACTTGGGGGCTAATGGCTAATTGATCTCAGTTCGGTATGGGATACGAAATTAAGTCGGTTTAACTATGCTAAGTTGAACCGACCCTTGGGGAACTCTGATCTGCAGTTCAAGGTGTATGGTTTCTTTACGAAGTTCAGTGCCGATTTGAATATGACAGGTTAAACCGACCCTTGGGGGCTACTACGCAGCAAAGGCACAAGACAGGCATAAATCCTTACCTCATAGCGGTCCTTCATGCGATTTACCAGACCGGCTTCAAGGTCACGGCTTGTGTAGAGCCGGTTCAGAAAGCCGGAGTGAAGTTCTTGGGCAGAGAAATTGTCGTAAGCTGACATATCAGTTTTCACCTGATCTTTAATCATAGTGGCAGACTCTCCCTTGGCGCTGTGTTTTGCTAAAGCGACCGGTTGGCTAGGGGTGGTGTAGCGATGCCGTCCACAATAACATCATCATTTTTGGCCGGGCTGGCCGGATCGGCGGTCTTCTTTGGGCTTGGTGCCTTCATGCTCTAGCTCGGCGGTTCAATAATTACGACCCGCTCTGTGGTCGGACTCGGTGGAGCAGGATGCGAGGTTTCCACTTGGGCCTCGGTTCGGTTTACGGCAGATCGGCAATATCGTCTCGGTACAACTTCGCCAGAGCTATTCTTAGCGACTTCAGGATTTTCGCCGTGTTGCTCTGGGGTCTTCTCCGGATCAGCATCTGCAGTAGGCTCAAGAGTTTTTGCTTTTTTACTCAAGCGAGCCTTGGTGCTGCAGTGTTCAGAATTAGAGTAAGATAAATCGACCAACGCAACTATACACCGAATTGGCGGGACGTAGGTATGATACTTACCTGCGGCAACTTTAAGCGGAGGCGATTGCGTGGTTGATGAACCCCAGAGGAGTTGGAAGAGGCGATAATTCGGTCGACGGATTGAGAGGACATCGGAAGAAACCCTTTAAGGGATAACGTTTTTCGGAGAACAAGTCACCTCGGACGACGCTTCCGGGTTGGTGTATCTGGTAAACCGGAGGAGAGAATCTGTTGACCAACTGTGTGCGGGTTATGCGGCGCTCTTCAGCCTTCTGTGTCTTCAAATAAGCATAGGAATGAGATTTTTCACTTTCCGAGCAGTAGCGACGAATTCTTTTAACCGCACGAGGTGGAGTCGGAAGAAAAAGGATTACCTCAACATGGTCGGCATGGCTGGCTTCCGCATCATCACAGGAATTAAATTTGTCAAGAAAGGGAAGAATAAAAAGGGACAAACTATAAGTAAGAAGAAACACAAGGTGGAGAGCGGTTCTGGCGGCTCCCTCGTAAGGATATCAAGTTTTACCTCAGCTTGATTCTTCATCTTCCGGCGGATCGAGAAGACCCGGCGGTTTTCTTCCCAGCCTTTTTGGTAGCCTTGGACTTTATATGCGGAGCTCGGGCCGGTTTGGTCCGCCTCCAGAAGGAGCTGTTAGCCTGCGAGGTAAACAAGGATTAATGAATATCAACAAAGTATTAAAGGCCCGAAAAGCGGTGAGCAGAGCCTTACCGCAGGCGGTTGGTTGGCAACACAGAACGGAGCCAATCCGGTTAGGGCTATGAGACGGAGATTGGTTCATCAAGCATCCTCTTCTGATCTCTGTGACCTCCAGTTCAGTTATTGGTAATTCGTGACGTCTTTGAGGGTCTTTGAGGCTGCCAGTATATTCGTGCATCAATCCGGGCCGGCGGCTTAAGGGCAAGATGCCCCAAGAAACCCAACATCGCACAAGGTCCACACCAGTTAGTCCATTGGCCATTAGAGCCCGGAGTTTAATGATCTGAGGTGCAAAGTTCTTCCGTTCCGCGGCGGTTAAGCGTAAAAGGCAGCGGATGATTATTGCTGAGCGGTGAGGACGGTAACCGGCAAAAGGATTCTCGTTGGCGGAGCGGTGTTCGGCAAGAGAACCAGGTTTGGTTCCAATCTTTTGGATGGCTGTGGTGTTTGGCGTGGGGAAAGTCCGCTTCCTTCCTCTTCTGGATTGAAACGCCGCCCAGCTCTGTGTTGGGACCATCAGAAAATTCCGTACGATGGTTCAAGTGAAAGAAATCCCGGAACAGTTCCACGAGAGGTTCTTCTTGAAGGTAGACTTCACAGAACACTTGAAAATTGCATATGTTTGACACGGAGTTGGGACCAATATCCTGTGGATGGAGTTGAAAACTGGCAAGGACATCCGGAAGAATTTTGATCCGGGTGGGCAGAATCCCGGTCTAAGTGCTTTGCACCAATACAATTACTTCTCCTTCTTGCGGAGTGGGAGGGCATTCGCCATCCGGAACCCGCCGATGGAGGACATTTTTAGCAGCCAAAGCGCGGTGGTGGCGTATCCGATTGAGTTGCGTCTCGGTGGCCTTAGCCGGACCCAATTACGCAGCTGCAGTGCGGGGCCATTCCGGAAGATCAAAAGCTGCGAAAGGAAAAAGCGGTTCACCGTTAAGCGGTTCGAGCACATTATACGTTGTTAAACCGGCAATTCGGCGGCCAGTTTCCGATTCGGTTTAGCGAGGACTAATGGAGTGACGGGTTAGTTATCAAAAAGTTAAACCGCCAAAAGAGACAGGCCTGAAAAATTTACTAAGTATGGGCGAAACAGGTTTCACAGCGGATGGAAGTGATTTAGATCTACCGAAGGTTCGGTGAAGAAAATCTTTGCGACCTAGCAAGCCTCGTAGAGGCGAGGAATGTTCGTGCGTCCTAAACAAGAAGATCTGGGCAAAATAAAAGATGAACAAGGAGTAAAACCGATGGCGGGCGGTCGCCGCAGGATGTGGACTACGGCCGAATCATACGGCCATGGCGGGACAGTATAAGGACACTATGATGAACACCTATGAACTACAGGGAGGAACAGGGACCTTCGGATGCGGATCTAGGGTTGAAGAGGAGCCTTACTGGTACGCCGAGCGTGAGGGCGCTAAAGAGCTTCTTGTCGGTCGAGCGTATGCGGCGGACACAGGGCTGACGCAGCGATCGAAGGTCGGCAGCGGCGGCGTGAGCTTCAGAGCGAACGTCGCGAGGAAGAAGAAGAAGCGGAAGAAGAAGAGAAAGGGCCTGCGGTCTATTTATAAGGGACGGGGCGATTAACAAAGCGCGAGAATCGAGGAGTCAGCGGCGACGGCGCGATGGTCGCTTATGATTTCCGGGATAGCATTAAATGAAAGGGAATCTTCTTGTTTGGATTTCTTTATTAAAGGCGGCGTCAAGGCGCCTGTTGCGGTGGTCGGAGGATGACGTCCACGGCCAGTTCAAGCAAATGGCGGTTCTGGAGAATTTGAAGATTCACATGAACCGGTTCAAGTCAATCTGGGGCCTAATGTTGGGGATATAACTCTTGAGTGTAAACCGCATACAGAAGGGCGGGTTACCCTCATGCATGATCAGGGCCCACGGAGGAGGCCCAAAGCCCAGAGGCAGATTAGGATCCATTCATGTAAACCGCCTTAGTCTTGTAACTTGAGCTGTAAGAAAAGAGAGAAGAGACCGAGCCGGACACTTGTATGAGCCGGATCGGGACTCAGAGACCGGCCGCAAGGCCAACCCGTGTATATAAGGGGACGACCAGTGGCGAAGTTAAAGAGAGAGAATTCGAGGCTGAGGCGAAGCTATTGCTCACTAGGCGCCAAATCACATCAATCCCATCTCAACTAGGCGTAGGCTTTTACCTTCATCGAAGGGGCGAACTAGTATAACTCCCGTGTCTTTGTGTCCGCTTTAACCCCTCTAGGTTAACCCGTACGATGGCCCTGCGACTAAGTCCTTTCATGAGGACATCTGCCGTGACAATTCCACGACAACTCTGGTTATAATGATAAACCAGGGGATTATAGCAACAAGAGACAGTAAGAAAGGTTTACGTAGGGTCTTAGTCTGAAAAGAGTCCTTGCAACGGGTCCCTCTCTTGCGTCTGCGCTGTGTCTCCGTTGTGCCGTATATCGGGACGGGTGTGCACGCTGTTCATCTGTAAAAGAGAAGAACTTGGTTGGAAAAGAAATGCGATGCGAGAAAGTGCATAAAAATTGAAATATAGATTAAGAAAGCTGAGCCTATGCTAGCTCATTATGGCTTATATGTGCAAACCCTCGTGAAGGGGTGTGCGGCTAGGTAGGCCCTAGCTTATTTATTCCGGACTTCGTCCAGCCGTGTCCGGGGTCTTAGGCGACCTTATGATGAAATGATGCCACGTGGACCAGGCATCTTAATCGTAAGAGACGCGTAATGTGGTATTGCATTGAAGCGGACGAGAGCTTCCCGTCCCAGTGGTGCTTGATAGCTACTTTTAAATGGGGCGACATGAAAGGTTAGCTTTTCTCGTCGGAAGTTGTCAGGTGACCCGAACACAACTTCTAGTAACAATGAAACTGTGCACCAGGCGTAAGGGTCTGGCGCCACTCCTTTGAAGGAAGTGCGGCTATGCCGAATTGTAATGGGGTCTATCCCACCTTGTGGATTGTGTCCGGATATAGCAGGTTCAAGTCACTGCCGCCGTCCATCAGAACTTGCGTTAAATGCAGTCCGTCTATTATGGGATCCAATATCAGGGCAGTCTATCCTGCGTTAGGATACTTGGACTAATCCGGATGGTCGAAAGTGATTGGTTTGACATCCAATCTCGGTCCACTGGGGTGGATCGTCCGACACTTGTCTTGGCGAGTGTCGTGTTGGCTTCCGTGTTATCACGTGAAGCAAGTTTACTGTTTTGACTTCTCGAGGGAAAGTCTTTTGACTTAGGTGCTCTCTTGGTGGGGTTCGTCATCTTCCTCGCTTGGCGTGACGAGGCCCTTGTGTTCGGGCGTTAAGTCTGCCGGACTGTTTAAAAACCCAACAATTTCGGTTGGTATGGTTTGCAGGCCTTCCGGGGGTACTGTGGATTTGACATATCCGATCTAAAATTTTGTTTATATTTGATAGCTCGTCTCTGTTGTCCTTAAGAGGCCGTGTTTTATTAATGCGGCCACGAAGCTTTTGAATCCGGCGTTGACCGCCGTGCCTGTGGGCTTTTTCTTTATACCGCGCTGATCTTTCTGCGCCGTGACTTTCCGTTCCATCTACGATCTCGGATGTACTCGGGTTCTTGGTCTTTGCATCTTGCTAGCCAGTTGTCCTCTCTAGCATAAAAGCGGCGTCATGAGGCTTGTTAGCGCGGCCATTGTTCTTGGCTTCTCTTGGCCGAGGTGTCTGGAGAGCCATTCGTCACGGACGTTGTGTTTAAAAGCTGCTAACGCTTCCGCGTCCGGACAGTCGACTATTTGATTCTTTTTGGTAAGGAACCTGTTCCAGAATTTGCGCGCTGACTCTCCGGGCTGTTGGGTTATATGAATCAGATCGTCAGCATCCGGAGGGCGGACATAAGTCCCTTGAAAATTTGCTCTAAACGCATCTTCAAGCTCTTCCCAACTTCCAACAGTGTTTTCTGGGAGGCTTTTGAGCCAATGCCAAGCTGGCCCTTTGAGCTTGAGGGGTAGGTATTTTATGGCGTGGAGATCATCTCCTCTAGCCATGTGTATGTGTAGTATGTAGTCTTCTATCCGGACTCAAAGTGCATTGTGCCGTCGTATGCCTCTATGTTTATGGGTTTAAACCTGCTGGAAATTGATGATCCGGCACCTCATCGGTGAAACATAGCGGGTGTCTTGGCGCCCTGTATTTGGGTGTGCCGCTGTCTTCGAACACTTGTCGTGGTGAGTTACTTCCTGGGGTCCTCTTTTTTGGCCCGTAGATGGACCTAGTTGGGCCGTCCGTTTTCCCGGGATTATAATTCGGCTTGTGTGCAACCCCGCTTGTCGCTTTGGGCCTGTCATCTGGCGTCTATCCGCCAGCGGCCTCTTTATTTTTTGACCGTGAAGGCTCTATGGCTTCCTCGTCAAATTCTGGCAGCAACTTAACGCTTGGGTAGCCCTTAGTTTGATGGCCATTGCCATATTTGTCTGCGGTCTTGAATACTTTGCTCCACTTCATTCTGAGCGTGTCTTCTGTTGTTTTGAGCTTCCGTTTCGCCTTCTTCAAACTTTTTGCAGTGGCGACGAGTTTTTTGCATATGTTCTTATGCTCCGGTGTTGTGTCCGGACTGTTGATTGCTCCGTGAAGGGGTTGATTATCCGGCTCGTCCTGTTAAATGCGTCCGCTGGTTTGCCCTGCTCTATCGCTGGGTCTTTAGGAAGGCTGCTTTGATCGAGGCGGGACTTAGGGCGGCGCCTACGTCGCCGTTTTGATTCTTTATCGGCGAGATTATTCTCTGCCGTGTCCCGTTGTTCCTCGTTATCGCTTCCCTTCGGGGTGTCCACCATGTATATGTCGTATGACGAGGTGGTCTTCCAGTGTCCAGTAGGCGCTGGTTCTTGGTAGTCTCCGGCATCGTCGTCCATACCGTCGATGTCTTCGGAGTCGTAGTCGAGCACGTCGGTTAAATAAATCGGCGGTGGCTACGAAGTGGGTGGTGGGTGGGCTCCGAATTTCTTCGTCGTCCGCGTCCCAACCGTCCTGGCCATAGTTCGGCCAGGGCTCTCCGGATAGCGAGAGATGCTTCAGTGAATTTAAGATATCACCGAAGGGCGAGTGCTGAAAGATGTCCGCAGCGGTGAATTCCATGATCGGCGCCCAATCGGATTCGACTGGCAAGGGCGCAGGAGGTCCGGAGTCCGGCACCTCGGAGTCATGGGCTTTATGCGGGACAAGGTAAGTGTTCGGCTCCATCGCCGTAGGAGTTGCAGCTCTCGAGGCGGCGTCCAGCCATCCGTCCTCGATCCGAGCGATCGGCTCCGGACTATGAGTCAGAGCGGATTCGTGTGCGGCCTCCAAGGTGCTGTCCGTGGCAGAGTTAGAGTCATGCCCATCGTGACGGTAGCGGCACGCCGGTTGTGGCTCGAGATCCATCGAAGATCAAGTTCCCGCGGATATCAGCCGTGAAGTTTAGGCTTTAACCTGACACGGCGGCGGGGCGTAGCTTCGATCTGCTCTCGATGGCCAAGTGAGTTGGCCCACGGTCTGGCCGCCGAATCTGAAGATCTGTCCGGGGAGAAAAGTCTCACCCAGGACTGCGTCGTTGTTGATTGAAGGGTCCATCAAGCCTATCGGTGACGACACAGAGGAACTCTCAATGAAAGCACCAATGTCGGTGTCAAAACCGGTGGATCTCGGGTAGGGGGTCCCGAACTGTGCGTCTAGGCGGATGGTAACAGGAGACAAGGGACACGATGTTTACCTGAGTTCGGGCCCTCTTGATGGAGGTAAAACCCTACGTCTGCTTGATTGATATTGATATTGTGGATGTTTACAAGAGTGGATCTACCACGAGATCAAGGAGGCTAAACCCTAGAAGCTAGCCTGTGGTATGATTGTAAGGGTTGTTGTGATTGTAGTCCTACGGACTAAAGCCATCCGGTTTATATAGACATCGGAGAGGGCTAGGGTTACATAGAGTTGGTTACAACGGTAGGAGATCTACATATCCGTATCGCCAAGCTTGCCTTCCACGCCAAGGAAAGTCCCATCCGGACACGGGGAGAAGTCCTCAATCTTGTATCTTCATAGTCTTGGAGTCCGGTCGATGATGATAGTCCGGCAAATGATATTTCGGCTGATGATGGTAGTCCGGCTATCCGGACACCCGCTAATCCAGGACTCCCTCAGTAGCGCTGGGAGAACCACTGTGATTTTGCCCCGGTTGAGCAGGTTTGAGCACCTCAGTGGAGAAAGCTAAAACTGACCGTCATGATAGGGCGAGAGCCGGTCCCTGTTCGAGAGGTTTTTTCGGGTCCCTAAAGACTTATGCCGCTTAGAGCGAGGAGTCGGCATTGTCCGGCCAAAGGCGTGGATAGCGCCCGAACTCGGTCTTCGAATACTAGGGGCTTCGAAATTTAAAATTATAGAATTCTATGGCTAAGTGAGATTATCCAAGCACTCTAGTCCGGTTGCCTTGTTACGTTGCGTTGGCGCCTCCCTCGAAGGACCCAAGAATGGGAACAAGAGCGCTCAAGTTTATCCCGAACACCCCGGCACTCGTGGCATGGGGCTGAAGCCAACGACTTGCCATCTCTCAAATTTGATAAGCGGCCGCCTGAAGGTAATATTTTAAATTCACAAGCGTTGCTTAAGCGCATATGAACAAGTTTTCAGCGTCTGAGGATAACAAATGCGAGTCTATTCAAAATTACATCTTTGGAGCATTCACCGCTATAAGGCGGGCACCCTTGAGACGCCCTCATAGTACATTTCGGGCTTGCGATGCTCCTTGCCCTTCGGTGGCCCGTCCGTCACAAGCTTCTCAAAGCATCCAGCTTGCCCTAGTGCACTTTAGCACGGGCAAGGGCCAACAGGCACCTTCAATGCAGCGGAGCACTTGATGACTTCAATCCATGGACAGGCGTCCACTAGCCGCACTAGCCCGAAGTAGCTCGGGCATGGCTTCCAATGGCCACGAATTATGAGGCCCTTCATGGCCTGTTCGGCGACCTTGTGGAGCTCGACCAGGCTGCTTCACTGGTCGCTCAGTGGGCACCGGATGTCCGGCCTCGATATCCGAGACCGAACACCTTTTCCGTCGAGCTCCCCTCCTTGGCCCAGTAGAACGCGGCAGCATCAGACACACTACGGGGCAGATCTGCGAATGCTCCTGGAGAGCTCCGGATTCGGGTAAGTAATAGATAATCCACTTTCACATGCTCACTTTGCAAAAAGAATGCCTTATCCGCCGCTATCTTCTTTAATGATTCAATTTCCTGGAGGGCTTTTTGGGCTTCGGCCTTAGCGGCTTCGGCACTCTCAAGAGCCGAGGCGACCTCGGACTCTCGAGTCTTCGAGTCACGCTCCAAACTCTCGTGTTTTTCCACGAGAGCCTGGAGCTCTTGCCGCACCTCCGCCACCCGCGCCTCCTGCTTCTCTCGCTCGGTGTGCTCTGCGACCGCTTTGCTTTCGGCCGTGGACACCGCTTCCTTCAGGGTCGCCACCTCGTTCGTGGCCCCTACAATACCCACGTTAGTCCTGTCATTTTTGTAACCAAATCCTTTCTATAAGGTATTACTTACCTTCCTTGTCCTCGAGCTGCTTCTTGGCAAGGCCGAGCTCGTTCTCGGACCGCTCGAGGCCACCTTCAATGCTGCTTGACCTCCACGGTCAATGCGGCAGAGGTCGTGGCAGCCTGCATTCCCATATTGACATAATTATGTTAGACTCCTGCGTATATATTTTTAGATCCTCGGTCCAGTTTTTCTTTCCGAACACGAACTAAGCATCGAGGGCTCTTGTCTATGCGGTAATATTTTTACATATTCTAAACTTACATCAAAGCTTGTTAGAAGGCTGAGTACGAGGCTTGATCAGCCTAACTCTTGGCGGACTGAACTTTCTGGATCACCACACTCATAACAGTGCGGTGCTCCTCGTCGATGGATGCGCCGTTAAGCGCCTCTAGCAAGCTATCCGGTGCCTTCGGATGGACGGAGGTCACCGGCGTCGCAGTCTTGCCCTTCTTACGAAGGGGCCGCTTGCCGGACTTCGGAACCATTGAAGGTTCCGGTACGGAGTCCGGCACAGGGCCGGACTTAGAGCCCTCTGGGGCCTCGCCCCCTTTGCGGCGCCTCCAGGACCACCTCCTCCTGGCTGGGCCCCTTTTGGGACTCCACCGCGGTGTCGTCTGCATCACGAGGAGAGGAGGAGGTCGGAAGTGAAGTACTATTCACATCCGACGAATCCAAGGAGCCGCTCGACGAAGCGGCGAGCTCATCCTTGGGCGGGCTACATGGTTATATTCGGCGTTACAAGGCACTATGCGACAAATAAAAAGTCATGAGCTATTCGGAGTCCAGGACACTTACGATCTCGCCAGGCTTGGCCCTTGGTGGCCACTCCTCCTCCTCGTTGCGGCGTTGGTGGAGAAGTCCGGAGGAAGGGTCCTTCCTTTCTTGGACCCTCGGCCTCCCGGTCAGGCGGCCTTCCTTTTCTTCTCTCCCCCCGTTGGGGGAGAGGCTTCCTTTTCCTCCTCCCCTTCTTCCGGGGAGGATTCCGCCTCAGAGTCGTCGGACGATGAGTCCGACCACACCTGGCGTCAGGCGCTCCTTCGAGTCCCCGTGGCCTTCTTCTTCGGCACCACGTGAGGTGCCGGAGCCAGCAGCCCCGCCAAGCGGGCATCTGCTGGGTCTTCTGGCAAGGGAGCCGGACAGTTAACCTGCCCGGACGTGTTACGCCAGTCCTGTCAAAGGTAAGGGAGTTTAGATCCCACATAGAGTCAAACTATGAAAAACAAGAGTTTCGTAAAGGGCAAACTAGCTTACCTCGATAGCTTGGCGCTGCGAGCTGAATCCGCGATCTTGATGGCGGATGTAGAACCTCGGCGCTATGAACAGCACCTTCCAGGCGTCTTCGTACGTAGTGTCGAAGAGCCTTTTCAGAGTTTGGGGTTGTGCCGGATCGAACTCCCACAATTTGAAGGCCCGTTGTTGGCATGGGAGGATCCGGCGGATGAGCATAACCTGGACTACATTGACAAGCCTAAGATTCTTGTCCACCAGGGTTCGGACGCAGGTTTGGAGTCCGGACAGCTCTTCTGAATCACCCCACGTCAGGCCCGTCTCTTTCCATGATGTGAGCCATGTGGGGAAGCCGGATCGGAATTCGTGGGCCACCGCCCATTGAGGGTCGCGCGGCTCGGTGATGTAGAACCACCCCGATTGCCACCCCTTTATGGTCTCCACAAAGGAGCCCTCGAGCCATAGGACTTTGGCCATCTTGCCAACCATGGCACCTCCGCACTCCAGCTTGGCGGCCGCCCACTACCTTGGCTTGACATTCAAGGTCTTCAGCCATAAGCGAAGTGGGGCTGGATCTTGAAGGAAGGCCTCGCACCTGACGATGAATGCCGAGATGTTGAGGATGAAATTCGGGGCCAGATCGTGGAAGTCCAGGCCGTAGTAGAACATGAGCCCCCGGACAAATGGGAGAAATGGAAAACCTAGTCCGCGGAGGAAGTGGGTGAGGAACACCACCCTCTCATGGGGCCTGGGGTGGGAATGAGCTGCCCCTCGTTGGGGAGCCGGTCTTGCGATGTCATTTGGACAAGTATCCGGCCTTCCGCAGCTTTGACTTGTCCCTCCGTGACGGAGGAGACCATCCACTTGCCTCCCGCTCCGGACATGGCTGGAGGAGGTTGAGGAGGGATGTGCGGACTTGGCGGCTGGAGCTCGAGTCTTGTGAAATGGATGAGCAAAGGAGGAAGAAGGCGTGGGTGAAAAGGTGGATCCTTATCCCTTATATGGAATGACGAAGCTATCGTCCCCCGCCGACTGGTAAAACTCGCTTATCTCCCAAGCGCCATAATCAATGGCGCGGTTGGGTTCTACGCCCGTATTGATGGGAATCCAGGAATAAGGGGCACGATCTCCGCTTTGATAAGGCGTGCCAAGGAAACCGCCTCGCTAAGCGTCTTTGAGGTGGAGCAGTAAAAGCGATTCAGTATAAAGGCTGGCCGTGGTGTGATGTCACGTCGCGGAATACGTCGGCAGATCTGTGCAAAGGTTATTCTCATGACGGTGGTATGTGGAACTTGTTTTGCGAGCGGACACAATCCTTGTGTTCAAAATCTTCTATGAAGTATTCGGAGGAGGAACCCGCCTTGCAATGCCGAAGACAATATGCGTGCCGGACTCGTCGTCATTGAATCCTGGTTCAGGGGCTACTGAGGGAGTCCTGGATTAGGGGGTGTCCGGATAGCCGAACTATCACCGGTGGCCGGACGACTGGACTATGAAGATACAAGATTGAAGACTTCATCTCGTGTCCGGATGGGACTTTCCTTGGCGTGGAAGGCAAGCTTGGCGTCTGGATATGTAGATCTCCTACCATTGTAACCGACTCTGTGTAACCCTAACCCTATCCGATGTCTATATAAACCGGAGGGTTTTAGCCCGTGGGGATCGAACAACAATCATACCATAGGCTAGCTTCTAGGGTTTAGCCTCTACGATCTCGTGGTAGATCCACTCTTGTACTACCCATATCATCAATATTAATCAAGCAGGAGTAGGGTTTTACCTCCATCGAGAGGGCCCGAACCTGGGTAAAAACATCGTGTCCCATGTCTCCTGTTACCATCTGCCTAGACGCACAGTTCGGGACCCCCTACCCGAGATCCGCCAGTTTTGACACCGACACCCACAGATACCCATACTTCACCTGAAGAATGGGGCCGCTCAAGGTAGACGGGACGAAGATGACATCTTCGCTCTGTTTCTTGTTCAACTCTGTCGACCTCTTGCTTCCCTCGGCGGCGGCCTCCTTCGTCGCGGCTATAGGCTTTATCTTCTCCATGGGTTTCTTCCCCATTCTCGCGGCAACACGGAGGGGGGAGGGATTCGATGGGAAGGGCGGCGGCAGAAGGAGGAGCAAGGGGAGGAACTATCGATTGGCTTGCGGAGGAAGAAGGTGGGGAGCGGAGTTGGAGACAGGTGAATCGTGTCGTTCTGCTTTTTCCTGCTCTTAAGGAGGGAAAATGGAGCGGGGGCATTACGCTTCAGAAAGTTACCGTTTTACCTTAACTGCAATAGTCTCACGACCCCACGACGTGCAGTAAGTGCGCAAGGTGGACGTTGGATTGACTAGTCACCCTAGCAAACCGGCGTTCATAGCCATCTCCTGCCATGTGTCCGTGCACTTTTGGGGCCTAACCCAACGTGCCCCATGACTCGTGTGGCTCAGGCCCGGGGGCTTATGTCGGGGGGAAAAATAGGGGCATGCGTTTTCCCCTGACTCGTGCATGGATAAATCAAGGCCGAGCCAAGATGTACAAGAAACCAAGAGATTCGAGGGACCAATGTGCAGATCAGAGAGGCCAAGAACGAACCAAGGAAGCAGGATATCATCAAGGGAAAAGCCTCCCTTGCTGGGCAGGCGAGCCCAACAAGGGGCGAGGCCACCTACAGAAGCAGACAACTGAGGCACCCTGGTAGGGCTTGCCGGGGCTCATGGAGGCAAAACCACCTCACCAACCATTCCACCACGACCCGCGTCGTCGATCAGTGCAGTGTCAAGCCGCAAAGTGATTAAGTGGCAGTCACCACATGGCAACCATTTCCTATAGGAGAAACCCACCAATGACACCCGTCCCGCGACGTGTCAAGAGAATAGGCGTGGAGCTGGCAAGATAGCGCGGCAAGCCTTGCCGGGCAACCAACGATGTGACGCTAAGCGGTTCATTTAATGCGCCCTATCAGCCCACAAAGTTTGGTATGATAGCACTGCTTTCTATCATATCAGTGTGTAATGACTACTTTGCCACTTTGGTTACCCCTTAATCTATAAAAGGAGGCCCATGGCAACCGTAGATGAGGTTAGAAGATTGGATAACTCATACCCCCATACGGGTGTAGTCACTGCTGCCCCAAGGCAACCCCTGGCGGGCAAGTGTACTACGCTCGCCACCACCTTTTCCACCATCAATCCACCAAAGCAGGAGTAGGGTTTTACGCCTCACGGCGGTCCGAACCTGGGTAAATTGCCTGTGTGATCTCTTCCGTGATGTCCCACGCCCGTCTGCTCTATGCGCAACGCGCCGCCCTCCTGCCAAACCAGCAAGGGACCTCTTGGTCCCATAGGTGGCCGTGGTTTCGTGCGACACATCCTTGCTGTACACACCTTTTGAGAGGGACACGCATGAATATTGATTTATTGGAATACTCTATGTGCTTCACTTATATTTTTTGAGATAGGAAATTTTGCTCTAGTGCTTCACTTATATCTTTTTAGAGCACGGCGGTGGTTTTATTTTATAGAAATTGATGAACTCTCATGCTTCACTTATATTATTCTGAGAGTCTTTAAACAGCATGGTAATTGCTTTGGTTATAAATTTAGTCCTAATATGATAGGCATCCAAGAGGGATGTAATAAAAACTTTCCTATAAAGTGCATTGAATACTTTGAGAAGTTTGATTCCTTATGATTGTTTTGAGATATGAAGATGGTGATATTAGAGTCATCCTAGTGAGTAATTGTGAATTTGAGAAATACTTGTGTTAAAGTATGTGATTCCCGTAGCATGCACGTATGGTGAACCGTTATGTGATGAAGTCGGAGCATGATTTATTTATTGATTGCCTTCCTTATGTGTGGCGGTCGGGCACGAGCGATGGTCTTTTCCGACCAATCTATCCCCCTAGGAGCATGCACGTAGTACTTTATTTGGATAACAAATAGATTTTTGCAATAAGTATGTGAGTTCTTTATGACTAATGTTGAGTCCATGGATTATACGCACTCTCACCCTTCCACCATTGCTAGCCTCTCTAGTACCGCGAAACTGTCGCTGGTACCATACACCCACCATGTACCTTCCTTAAAACAGCCACCATACCTACCTATTATGCCATTTCCATAGCCATTCCGAGATATATTTCCATGCAACTTTCCACCGTTCCGTTTATTATGACACGCATCATCATTGTCATATTGCTTTGCATGATCTTGTAGTTGACATCGTATTTGTGGCAAAGCCACCATTCATACTCCTTTCATACATGTCACTCTTGATTCATTGCACATCCTGATACACCGCCGGAGGCATTCATATAGAGTCATATTTTGTTCTATGTATCGAGTTGTAATTCTTGAGTTGTAAGTCAATAAAAGTGTGATGATCTTCATTACTAGAACATTGTCCCATGTGAGGAAAGGATGATGGAGACTATGATTCCCCCACAAGTCGGAATGAGATTCCGGACAAAAAAAAGGAGGCCAAAAAAATGAGAAAGGCCCAAATAAAAAAATAAAAAATGAGAGAAAAGAGAGAAGGGGCAATGTTACTATCCTTTTACCACACTTGTGCTTCAAAGTAGCACAATGATCTTCATGATAGAGAGTCTCCTATATTGTCACTTTCATATACTAGTGGGAATTTTTCATTATAGAACTTGGCTTGTATATTACAATGACGGGCTTCCTCAAATTGCCCTAGGTCTTTGTGAGCAAGCGAGTTGGATGCACACCCACTTAGTTTTCTTTTGAGCTTTCATAAACTTATAGCTCTAGTGCATCCGTTGCATGGCAATCCCTACTCACTCACATTGATATATATTCATGGGCATCTCCATAGCCCGTTGATACGCCTAGTTGATGTGACCCTATCTCCCTCTTTTTGTCTCATCCACAACCACCATATTCAATTCCACCTATAGTGCTATGTCCATGGCTCACGCTCATGTATTGCGTGAAAGTTGAAAAAGTTTGAGAACATCAAAAGTATGAAATAATTGCTTGGCTTGTCATCGGGGTTGTGCATGATTTGAATATTTTGTGTGATGAAGATGGACCGTAGCCAGACTATATGATTTTTTAGGGATAAGCTTTCTTTGGCCATGTTATTTTGAGAAGACAAAATTTCCTTATTAGTATGCTTGAACTATTATTGTTTTTATGTCAATGTTAAACTTTTGTTTTGAATCTAATGGATCTAAACATTCATGCCACAATAAAGAAAATTTCACGGATAAATATGTTAGGTAGCATTCCACATAAAAAATTCTATTTTTATCATTTACCTACTCGAGGACGAGCGGGAATTAAGCTTGGGGATGCTTGATACACCTCCAACGTATCTATAATTTTTGATTGTTCCATGCTATTATATTATCTTTTTTGAATGTTTTCTATCCATTAATATGTTATTTTATATTATTTTAGGGACTAACCTATTGACCTAGAGCCTAGTTCCTATTTTTTCCTTGTTTTTGAGTTTCCCAGAAAAGGAATACCAAACGGAGTCCAAACGAAATGAAACCTTCGCGATGATTTTGCTTGGACCAGAAGACAACCAGGAGACTTGGAGATGAAGTCGGAGGAGCCCGAGGCGGCCACAAGGACGGAGGGCGCTCCCAGGGGGGTAGGGCGCACCCCCCACCCTTGTGCCCCCCCTCCCCGTGCCACTCCTGACCTAAGTCTTTCGCCTATATATTCCCATATATCCCCAAACCACCAGAGGCATCCACGAAAACACTTTTCCATCGCTGCAACCTATACATGCAGTGAGATCCCATCTAGGGACCTTTTCCGGCACCCTACCGGAGGGGGATTCGATCACGGAGGGCTTCTACATCAACTCTATTGCCCTTCCGATGAAGGGTCAGTAGTTTACCACAGACCTACGGGTCCATAGCTAGTAGCTAGATGACTTCTTCTCTCTCTTTGATTCTCAATACCATGTTCTCCTCGATGCTCTTGGAGATCTATTCGATGTAATACTTTTTTGCTGTGTGTTTGCCAAGATCCGATGAATTTTGGATTTATGATCAGCTTATCTATGAATATTATTTGAATCTTCTCTGAATTATTTTATGCATGATTTGATATCTTTGTAATTCTCTTCGAACTATCGGTTTGGTTTGGCCAACTAGATTGGTTTTTCTTGCAATGGGCGCAGAGAAGTGCTTAGCTTTGGGTTCAATCTTCTGGTGTCCTTTCCCAGTGATAGTAGGGGCATCAAGGCATGTATTTGTCGGTGTTCTAGGAACGGGGGTACCCAAACTTGCCTGCCTGCGGCCTGCAGCGTGGCTCAA
Organism: Aegilops bicornis; assembly: GCA_021605145.1. Lineage (NCBI taxonomy): Eukaryota > Viridiplantae > Streptophyta > Magnoliopsida > Poales > Poaceae > Aegilops > Aegilops bicornis. The sequence goes on from CM038672.1 coordinate 604,110,779, forward strand.
GGGGTGGCCCAGCACGGCCCATCTTCATCAGCGCAAGCTCAAGACCCTCGCGAGGGGCCAAGCCTCGTGGGGCGGACAACAGGAAGTTTCCTCAGGCACGGCCTCATCAGGCTGGGTCGCGAGGAGGCGGGGTACCTCACGATGTGCCCATGACGCAATCCATGACGACCAAGGGCGCCAGGCCGGCACCAGCCCGCGCAGTGTCCTCATTTCCTATTTGGTGCAAAGGGGGCAAGCGCAGGCGAGAGCATCAAGCAAAGGCACCCGTTTCGGTGCAAAAAGACCAAGACCATCGCAACGGCAGGAAGGAAGTCTTCGTGGAGCCCAAGCCGTCGTCACCACCAGAGCCTTTGACAGGCGAGGACCAACTTTAGTCAGGATAAGTGTACTAGATGTTCCCCTTCAAAATGGCCAGTTGTTGGCGCCCTTCCCGCTCAATATTTGGGAAGAGGCCCAGGGCCCTTGCCTATATATAGGACTAGCCACCCACAGGGTAGAGGGATCCGAAATCCAGATCAGAGCTAGAGCCATCTTGAATCAGCAGAGAGAGAGAGAGAGCGACTGAACTCCCCCTAGCAGTTCATCACACCGGCCAAGAACAGACCCTCGCGAGGCTGTTCTTCCTTGTATTGTTCTTCATCAGCCCCTGAGGCAATCCACCACACCGCACACTAGAGTAGGGTGTTACACCACAATGGTGGCCGAACGATATAAACCTTGTGTCTCTTGCGTCGTTCCTTTGGTAGTTTAGATCCTAGCGAGGCGACGAGGTGCAGGTAGGTAGGGGCGAGATCTCCGCGCGCACCCCAGAGTTTGAACCTAGAGGGTCTGCCGGAACCCGAAATCCGACATTTGGCGCGCCAGGTAGGGGTGCGCCGGAGCTTTCCCTTCCGCCGACCCGCTCTCCGTCGACACCACAACTCGCCCTACGATGAGCAGCGCGCCGCCCACTCCGGTCGCCAGCGCTAGCGCGGGGGCCAGGGGGCTCCGAGCCTTGGCCCCAGCCTTACGACAGGTGCGGTGGCCGAACAAGTTCAAGCCGGAGACGTCGCCGCGTTACAACGGCACAACTGATCCGCCGGCCTTCCTGCTGGCGTACGAGGAGGCCATCCTCAAAGCAGGAGGCGACAACAGGGTCATGGCTAACTGGCTTCCCATGGCCCTCACCGACGCCCCGCGCATGTGGCTCCTCCACCTACCAGCGGCTTCCGTGGCCTCTTGGGAAGAGCTGCGCGACCTCTTCCTCGCCCAGCACGCTGCGCCGGCGCCCCGGTCGTCACGGCTCTCCTGGGCGGCTCGCAGGCGCCACCCTCAGGCCGCCACGTCAAGCCATTCGTCCGCAAGGTCGGCGCTGCCACTGCGCGGCAGGGGGCTCCCCCAAGTCGGTCGGCGCCCGAGGCCGATCTGGTCTTCAGCTCGAAGGATCACCCCTCCAACTCATCCTGCTCGGGCGCTCTCCCAATGCTGTGCACCCCCACCATCTGCCAGGTGGCTATCACCAGGACTCTCATCGACGGCGGTGCGGGCCTCAGCGTGCTCTCGGTTGAAGCCTTCAGCCTCCTCCACATACCGCCGGAGCGGCTTCAGCCCAGCCGGCCCTTCTTGGGCGTCGGGGGCGTTTCATCCAGCTCCCTGGGGCAGGTCCGTCTCTTGGTAACCTTCGGCACCTACGACAACTTCCGCACGGAGCTGATTGACTTCAACATCGCTCCCATCAGCCTCCCATACAACGCCATCCTCGGCTATCCAGCACTAGCACGTTTCATGGCCGCGACTCACCCAGCGTACGACCTCATGAAGATACCCGGGAGCAACGGCGTCCTCACCGTGTCCGGAGACACCGGGGATGCGTTGCAGGTACTCAAGCACGTCTTCAAGGCTGCGGCGTCGGCACAGCCCGCCGACTCAGACACCCATGAGCCCAAGGAGGCTGCGTCGGCCAAGAAGAAGCAGTTGTTCACCCAAGACAAGGCAAAAACTAAGCAGATACTGGTCGACGAGGACGGATCCACTAACGCCACCTTCACCATAGGCGCCAACCTCGAGCCCGAGCAGGAGGAGGCCCTGGTCAAGTTCCTACAAGCGAATAAGAAGGTGTTCGCATGGGAACCAGGTCTGTTGGCAGGAATCCCGAGAGGTGTAATCGAGCATCACCTCAACGTGTGCCCCAACGTACGCCCCGTGAAGCAGAAGTCAAGGCGGCAGTCCACTGAAAAGCAGGCTTTCATTGTCCAAGAGACCCGCAAGTTCGAAGCTGCAGGGGTCATTCGCGAGGTCCGATACCCGGATTGGTTGGCCAACCCGGTTGTCGTGCCAAAGAAAGGGGGGAAGGAACGCATGTGTGTCGACTTCACCAACCTCAACAAAGCCTGCCCGCAAGATCCATTCCCGCTCCCTCGCATCGATCAGATCATCAATTCCACCGCCGACTGCGACCTGTTATGTTTCTTGGATGCCTTCTCTGGGTATCACCAAATCAAGATGGAGGTAGAAGACGTGGAAAAAAAACGACCTTCCTGACCCCGTGTGGGGTGTACTGCTACACATGCATGCCGTTCGGGCTGCGCATAGCGAGGGCAACCTTTCGTGGTGATGCACATCACCTTGGGCCCGCAGCTCGGGAAGAATGTTGAGGCTTATGTCGATGACATTGTGGTGAAGTCTCGGGAAGCCGAACCACGATATAAGACACGGAGGAAACCTTCGCGAGCCTCAACACAGTGAACCTGCAGCTCAACCCGGAGAAGTGTGTGTTTGGGGTCCCCTCGGGCAAGCTCTTGGGCTTCCTTGTGTCCCACCGAGGCATCGAGGCTAACCCAGAAAAGGTCAAGGCGGTCGAGGACATGAGCCCGCCAAAGACCCTCGAGAAATGCAGAAGCTCCTTTGGCGCGTGGACCGCACTAGGGCGCTTCATCTCCAAGTTGGGGAGCGGCTGCCTTTCTTCGGTGATGAAGAAAAAGGGGCCCTTTGAATGGACTGAAGAGGCCGACAAGGAGTTCCGGGATCTCAAGAGGTACCTAACCAGCCCTCCGGTAATGGTGGCCCCGCGCCCTCAAGAGACCCTGGTGCTCTACCTTGCAGCCACTCCCTACTCCGCCAGCGCAGCCTTGGTGGCGGTTAGGGAGGAGCGTTGGACCAAAGCCGCGGCAACTGCCTGGGTCAAGGCGAAGCAGGATCAAGGAGGACTCACAGAGACCACTACCACAGCCGAGAAGGATCAGCCGCCGCAGGGAGACGGACTCGGGACAAAAGAGACCCCTCCCCCTGGCGACCAACCGTTGGAGGCTCCACTGTCTCAGGAGGCGCCATGGCCTCTGGAGGGCGCCATCGACACCAGCACTCCCAACCTCGTTGAACACCCTGTGTACTTCGTCAGCACAGTGTTGCGGGACGCGAGGGCACGGTACCCCATGCCTCAGAAACTCCTCCTCGCGCTATTGGTGGCCTCACGCAAGCTGAAGCATTATTTTCAGGGCCACCCCATCAAGGTTGTCTCAGCATACCCCTTGGAAAGGGTGCTCAGGAGCCCCAACTCAACTGGAAGAGTCGTTGAGTGGAACATCGAACTGCAAGCGTTTCAGCTCGAGTTCAGCACAACCAGAGTCATCAAGGGGGCCGCATTGGCGGATTTCGTGGCAGAATGGACGGAGGCGCCGGGCCTCAAGGCTGATGAGGATCAATCCCTTTCCCCGGGAAGCGAGGCGCCGGACGGCTGGGTCATGTACTTCGACGGGGCGTTCTCCAGGCACGGCGCGGGGGCTGGTGCAGTGCTTATATCTCCTACTCAAGACAGGCTTTACTACGCCGTGTAGCTCTGTTTCCAGCACGGATAAAAGGTCTCCAACAACATAGCAGAATATGAAGGCCTGATAGCAGGCCTGAAGGCCGCAGCTGCCCTAGGAGTGAAGCGCCTTACCATCAAGGGTGATTCGCAACTCCTCGTCAACTTCTCCAACAAGGTATGCGAGCCGAGGGATGAGCACATGGAAGCCTACCTCGCGGAGGTCCGCAGGATGGAGAGGCAGTTCTGGGGGCTGGAGTTGCAGCATGTGCCCCGTGGCACCAATTAGGAGGCCGACGACATCGCCAAACGGGCATCCAGGCGGCTACCTTAGGAGCCTGGCGTCTTCGAGGAGCGACTCTTCAAGCCCTCGTCCATGCCATTGCTGTCAAGCACGGTGCAGCCTCGGGAGGAGCTCCCCCAGCCACCAGCCTCGGGAGCCCCAGTTTGCGGCCCGGCCTCAGGAGCGCGCCTGCTCTTGACGTTGGAGCCTCAGGAGGGGTGCTGGATCACAGAGCTCCGGAGCTACTTGACGCAAGGGACCTTGCCGGAGAAGGAAGAGGAAGCGGAGCGTGTGGCGCGGCAAGCTACGGCATCTTGCATCGGGGATGGAGAGCTCTACCGAAGCGACCAAATGATGTGTCCCTACGCTGCATCTCCGGGGAGCAAGGGAAGGAAGCTGGCGGCAGATATACATGGTGGAGACTGTGGGCATCATTCATCATCACGGACCCTCGTTGGCAAGGCGTTTCGCAACGGGTTCTATTGGCCCACTGCGCTCAATGATGCCGTCGAACTGGTGAAGGCTTGCGAGGCCTGCCAATTCCACGCCAAGCAGATCCATCAGCTGGCGGGAGGTCTGCAAACTATACCCATCTCGTGGCCATTCGCAGTCTGGGGGCTGGATATCCTGGGCCCATTTCCTCGGGCGCCAGAGGGCTATTGCTACCTCTACGTCGCCGTGGAGAAGTTCGCCAAGTGGGCAGAAGTGGAAGCCGTCCGCACCATCCCCGCAGGTTCTGCGGTTAAGTTCATCAGGGGCATAGTGAGCGGTTCGGGTGCCGAACCGCATCATCACCGACAACGGTTCGCGATTCACGATAACCTCTTCAAAACATACTGTGCTAACCTTGGGACGCAGGTATGCTACGCTTCAGTAGCGCACCCACGGAGCAATGGTCAGGCCGAGCGGGCCAACGCAGAGGTCCTGAGCGGCCTCAAGACCAGGACATTCAAGAAGAAGCTGGAGGCCTGCGGCAGAGGTTGGTACGACGATCTCCATTCTGTGTTGTGGTCCATCTGCACGACCGCGACCAAGCCAACTGGCGAGACCCCGTTCTTCCTGGTCTATGGAGCTGAAGCGGTCCTCCCTCACGAGGTCGAGCGTTGTTCCTTACGCAGGTCTGGCGTTCGGCCTATGATGGGGCGCCATGCGGGGGACGGACCTCGTGCTGGGGGAGGAGCATCGTCGAGAAGCCACGTTACGAGCGGCGAGGTACCAACAAGCACTGCGATGATACCACTGCCGCAACATCCGCCCTAGAACTCTTGAGGTAGGGGACCTCGTGCTCAGGCGGGTTCTCTCCAGGGAGGGACTGCATAAGTTCTCTCCCATGTGGGAGGGCCCGTTCAAGGTTCTTCATGTTTCTAGGCCCGGCTCCGCGCGCTTGGAGACTCGGGAGGGGGTGCCCACCCAGAACGCGTGGAACATCCAGCACGTAAGGAAGTTTTACCCCTAAAAAGGCCCAGAGCTTGTGAAGAAGGCGAATGCCTGTGAAGCGCTGCGTTTTGGGAGAAGGCCCTGAGCCTGTGAAGAAGGCGAATGCCTGTGAAGCGCTGCGTTTTGGGAGAAGGCCCAGAGCCTGTGAAGAAGGCGAATGCCTGTGAAGCGCTGCGTTTTGGGAGAAGTCCCAGAGCCTGTGAAGAAGGCGAATGCATGTGAAGCGCTGCATTTTGGAAAAAGGCCCTGTGCCTGTGAAGAAGGTGAATGCCTGTGAAGCTTATCTATCTATGAAAGGCCCGGTGCCTGTGAAGAAGGCAAACGCCTGTGAAGTTTATTTTTCTAAGAAAGGCCCAGAGCCTGTGAAGAAGGCCAATGCCTGTGAAGCTCGCCGCCCGTGACACTCTCACATAATAATGAGTTGGGGCTATACACGCCTCGGAGTCTCAGGAGCGCCGGCCTCAGGCCCTGGGTCTCCCTCCCACGCCCAGTGGCAGCACTTAGTTCCGCGCTGGTGAGAAGACGTCGAAGCCTAGATTAGGTGCCGGACGTGGCTTTTCTCATTTTCTTTCTGCAGTTGGCTTGTTCATTCCCATTAGAAGTTTTATTGAAGTTGTTGCCGTCTTTGGCTTGTGACTCTCTGCCTTTTCGCTCTCCTGTCTCGATTTCTCTCACGCGAGTCTTGCGAGGGAGCAGCACGGGCACCCTCGCGAGTGTTTTCTGCCCTTATCGTTTGAGGCTTCCCAACCCGGGTCCACTACAGGAGCACCCCTCCAGTCCGTGCCCCACGGACACCGCATTCTGAACACAGGACTGGGTGGTCGCCTCCACTTGGTGAGGCAGGAGCTACCTCTCCAGACTAACCTTTGCAGATGAAGCGTTCGACGAGGCCTCGGTGTCGGTGTCAAAACCGGCGGATTTCGGGTAGGGGGTCCCGAACTGTGCGTCTAGGCGGATGGTAACAGGAGATAAGGGACACGATGTTTACCCAGGTTCGGGCCCTCTTGATGGAGGTAAAACCCTACGTCCTGCTTGATTGATATTGATATTGTGGATGTTTGCAAGAGTGGATCTACCACGAGATCAAGGAGGCTAGACCCTAGAAGCTAGCCTATGGTATAATTGTAAGGGTTGTTGTGATTCTAGTCCTACGGACTAAAGCCATCCGGTTTATATAGACACCGGAGAGGGCTAGGGTTACATAGAGTCGGTTACAATGGTAGGAGATCTACATATCCGTATCGCCAAGCTTGCCTTCCACGCCAAGGAAAGTCCCATCCGGACACGGGGTGAAGTCTTCAATCTTGTATCTTCATAGTCTTGGAGTTCGGTTGATGATGATAATCCGGCCGATGATAGTCCGGCCGATGATGGTAGTCCGGCAATCCGGACACCCCCTAATCCGGAACTCCCTCAGTAGCCCCTCAGCCAGGCTTCAATGACGATAAGTCCGGCGTGTATATTGCTTGGCATTGCAAGGCGGGTTCCTCCTCCAAATGATAGAAGATTGTGAACACTAGGATAGTGTCCGGCTCTGCAAAATAAATTCCACATTCCACTGTAGAGAATAATAATATATACATGAGTTCGATCTGCTGACGTTTTTTGTGGCATGACATCACACCACTACCAAGCCATTACTTGAATTGTTTTTTACTTTACCACCTTAGCGCATTTAGCGAGGCGGTTTCCTTGGCACGTCTTTGTCGAAGCAGAGACCGTGTTTCCCCTTAATCCGGGATTCTCATTAATACGAACGTGGGTAACCCAACCGCGCCCGTTCGCCACGCCCCCTCTATCAAAGACGAGTCCCAAACGGTCACGGAGACGGCTCTTGGTATTCTCCCTCTTTATAACGGGACTAAGGCTCGTTTCTTTTTCTTCAATCTTCCATCGAATCCTCTCCACGCTCCAAGTTCCAGCACCTAGAGCTCCAGATTCGAGCGCTTTGGACCTTCAACGATGTCCGGTTCCGACCTCCAGGGCCGGTGGATGCCCTCCTCCGTCACGGAGGAGGACGTGCTAAAGCTGCGGGAGACCAAGTACATCTTTACGAGATTTCGCACAGGTTGCCTGCCGAAGGGCAGGCCATCCCCACCCCTGAGCCCCGCGAGTATGTCGTCTTCGTATCCCACCTCCGTCGGGGTTTAGGCTTCCCGATGGATCCTTTTGTGAGAGGGCTCATGTTTTACTATGGGTTGGAATTCCACGATTTGGCTCCGGAGTCCATCCTCCATATCTCCGCATTTATTGTCATCTGCGAAGCCTTCCTCCGCGTCACCCCTCACTTGACTGTGGTGAAGACCTTCGATGTGGCGCCAAGATGATCGGGGCGTCAAGCGGAGTGCGGCAGGGCGGCCATAAGTAGGAGAGCCGATGTCCCGTGGCCCGCGGGCTCCTGCCAAGAGGAGCTCGGCCTGTGGCAGCAAGAGTGGTTCTATATTACCGTTCCGAGGGGCCGCAGACAAAAGCCGCCGCCCCTATTCCGCCAGGGACCTCCACGACGGTTGATGTCGTGGGTCAACCAAGGGCTCAACTGGGGACCGTCAAAGGACGTGCCCCTACTGCAAGTCCGGATTCGAGATCTCCTAACGAGGGAGATCGATATGGTGGTGGTGGTGCAGGTTATGCTAATTAGGCGTCTCCTGCCCTGCAAACGCCGTCCTCTCTGGCTATGGGAGTTCAATCCGGAGGGCCCACGGATTCTTCAACACTTCATGGGTATGACACCCCTGGAGATGTATAACTTATTCTTCGGATCGCAAGAGGTGCATCCGGAATTGACCGAGGATGCTGGACTAAGCTGCAATCGCCCGGATACTCAAGTAAGTAGTTCCAAGTCCGGACATACCGTTTGTTCGCCTTTCGATGATCCGCCTTATGACCGATCTCCTTCTACACAGGAGTGGATAAGCGGAAGCAAAATTGTCTGATGTCCGGCCCCCTCCCGAGACCGTGCGGATCCCGTGCTGGTCCGGATGCTTGAGGTTGCGCCTTGGAGGAAGGCGAAGGGGAAGCAGGAAAGCTACTGCCTCGCCTAAGGAGGCTCTTGAGCGAGGGGGATCGAGAATCCCTCCTACCAAGGGGAGAAGAGGACTGCCTCCGAGGACCCGGGGAAAAAGCCCCTAAGCGGGGAAGAAATCTTCGTGAGAGGTCCTGCGTGCAGGGAGGCCCGGCCGCACAATCTCCCTTAATGAGTCGGCCCTCCAACGAGCCGTAAGTAGAAAGAAAGGAGTTTTATAATAAGGGACATCCCTATTTGTGCTTCTGAGGATAACTAAAGTTTTTACCTTGTAGTTCGGATGTCCGTCCTTCGCAGATGAGCTCGTCTTGAGGACCTTCGTCCAGGAGATGATAGAGAGCGAGGCGCCCCGTCCGGCGCCGTTGGATAGGCGGACGAGCCTGAAGTGTCGCCACGGAGGAGCCCCGGGTGTGGCAAAGCCGGATAGTTCGGCGCCAATCGGTGTCTGTTGAAGGATCTGCTTGAGAAGGCGTCTATCTCGGAAGATCAGCATGCATTGATGAGCATGGTGATTGAAAGGATTTAAATCCGCCCGAAGGCGGGTTGCATGATGCCGTCGGGAGTTCTTGGCGAGGTTTGAGTGCGTAAAAATGACACACCTTTTAACAGTTTTGCATATAGAATGCGCCTGTATAGATAGTAGCCCACGAGACTCGGTAGGTTGTCGAAATCGACTGACATGCCGAGGATCAAAATCGCAGTTTAAATTCTCGTCGTGCCGATGCATGTGGCGGGTCGTCCGGGGCCAGCGGACTGATGGAGTTGCTGAACTAGAGCGGCAACTTCGATGTTGCGGATGCGGACATCACGCTGATCAGCGAAGCGACTTGATGAGTCGCAAGGTAAGTGTTACTGCTTGGCGGTCACTTGGTAAGGGAGCGAAGTCAACTCCTTACAATATGTGCGTGAAATGCAGATAGTGCCGCTGCCGTGGAGAGTCTTGGGCGAACTTGCTCAAGCCAAGGAGCAGGCGAGAAGGAGTAATCTGGCTGACCTCGAGGGCGGCCGAGGAGTTAGCGGCCGATAGGGTCGCACACTGCCGGAGCAGGGAAGATATAGCCGAAATGGCCGTGAAGTGAAAAGAGGCTACCGACCGCAATGAGGCTCTTGGGAAGGAGCGCCTAGCAGGGCAGGAAGACCTGCGGAAGGCCACCGCCAAAGCCAAGAATGCCCGCTCTGCAATGCAGGCTATGAAAGAAGAGCTGCGCCAGGCCGGGGAGATTGTAGCTGGCAAGCCTTTTCTGCTGCGCCAAAGGTTCACGGATCCAAACTATGCTCAGCTAGGCCAACTGTGGTGTCCGGAGGACCCTTATATGGACTTAGCAGCGAGTGCGGCGGATGCCGTTGTGCATTTTCGAAGCCAGAAGGATCACAAGACGGAAGAGCTGTTTTGGTCTCAATTCCATAGTCCGGGCGTTCACTTCCGCTGACCGATCGCTTGGCTGAGTGGGCTGAGCTAAATAGGTTGTCGGGCTTGCTATAGCGGATATAGTGACTCATATCCGGCGGATAGGCCCCACCGAAGAGTTACTTTGGCTTATTGCAGCAATTTCTTGGGGCGGTGCCGCATATCAAGGCGATGAAGCGGTCGGCCTGCATAGAGGGTGCGCGGATGGCGCTCGCCCGTGTGAAGACACATTGGACAGAGATGGATGCCACCGCTGTTGCGACGCTGGGTTCGGATGATAGCCGGTTACCCGCCGAGCACTATTTTGGCGAAGTACTGCGTGGTGCTCGTGTAATAGAGTCACAGTGCTCAAAAAATGTTACGTTCGAATGAACGCTTATATGATGTAAAACGATATTTATGATGTAAGCACCTTTTATACTTGTGCGTTCAAGTAATAGAATATCTCATATGCGGCCGTTCATGTATACGTGTGTAAAAACTGAAATATGGCAGTCGTAGGATTCAGCCCCCACGCACAAGGTGCGAGGGTGTTCATAAAAATAAGCGTTTTCACACTTAATCCGACGTCTTGGTCCTGTAGAGGAGGTGGTAGCGTAGCAAACGAGGCAACCGGACTATAATGCTTTATCACTTTCACTTAGCCATGGAGTTCGAGGGTGGGGCTACGACATAGCCCCTGGGGGCACCGCGTTCTCCAAATTCGGGGCGCGTATGTTCCTGGCCGGGAAACGGCCCTTCGTCAAAGCGAAGGAATCCTAAACATTCCCAAGGTCGATCGAGTGGTTGACCAGTCTCTCGCTGTATCATGACAGTCAGTTTTCGGCTTTCTCTCGAGGTGCTCGCCCGGCCGAGCGGGGCACAATCACAAGAGTTCTCCACGGAGCTGCGTTAGCGATGATACGGAACGTAAGGCAGCCAAACACAGGCCGGGCAAAACCAACATTTGACCAAAGACATGATTGAAGCTGATGCATATAAGGCCTAACTCGAGACGCCCGAACACTCCGAAGGTGTTCGGTCTTTATAATAGCGGGCAAAAAAAGCCCTAAGCCCCTTGTGTCCGAATGCAGGCAGGTTCTTACAGCGTGACCGATGCCAAAACGCCGATCTCCACTCTGGTTATAATGATAAACCAGGGATTATAGCAACAAGAGACAGAAGAAAGGTTTACGAGGGTCTTAGTCACGAAAAGAGTCCTTACAGCGGGTCCCTACTGCGTCTGCGCTTTGTGTCTCCGTTGTGCCATATCCTGGACGGGTGTGCACGCTGTTCATCTGTAAAAAGAGAAGAACTTGGTTGGAAAAGAAATCGTGCGAGAAAGTGTATAAAAATTGAAATATAGATTAAGAAAGCTGAGCCTATGCTAGCTCATTATGGCTCATATGTGCAAACCCTTGTGAAGGGGTGTGCGGCTAGGTAGCCCCTAGCTTATTTATTCCGGACTCGTCCAGCCGTGTCCGGGGTCTCAGGCGACCTTATAATGAAATGATGCCACGTGGACCGGCCATTTTAAGCGTAAGAGACGCGTAATGTGGTATTGCATTGAAGCGGATTTAAAGCTTCCATGATGGTGCTTGATAGCTGCTTTTAAATGGGGCGACATGAAAGGTTAGCTTTTCTTGTCGGAAGTTGTCAGGTGACCCGAACACAACTTCTAGTAATAATGAAACTGTGCACCAGGCGTAAGTGCCTGGCGCCAATCCTTTGAAGGAAGTACGGCTATGCCGAATTGTAGTAGGGTCTATCCCAACTTGCGGATTGTGTCCGGATATAGCAGGTTCAAGTCACTGCCGCCGTCCATCAAAACCAGCGTTAAATGCAGTCCGTCTATTATGGGATCCAATATCAGGGCAGTCTATCCTGCGTTCCGGATACTTCTGGACTAATCCAGATGGTCGAAAGTGATTGGTTTTGACATCCAATCTCGGTCCACTGGGGTGGATCGTCCGACACTTGTCTTGGCGAGTGCCGTGTTTTGACTTCTTGTGGGAAAGTCTTTTGACTTCCGGTGCTCTGCTGGTGGGGTACGTCATCGTCCTCGCTTGGCACATCGAGCCCCTTGTGTCCGGCATTGAGTCTGCCGGACTGTTTAAAAACCCAACAATTTCGGTTGGTATGGTTTGCAGGCCTTCCGGGGGTACTGTGGATTTGACATATCCGATCTAAAATTTTGTTTAAATTTGATAGCTCGTCTCTGTTGTCCTTAAGAGGCCGTGTTTTATTGTCTGGCCGCGAGCTTTTGAATCCGGCGTTGACCGCCGTGCCCTCTGGGCTTTTTTCTTTATTTCGGCGCTGATCTTTCCTGCACCGTGACTTTCCGTTTCTATATCTGATCTCGGATGTACTCGGGTCGCTGGTGCTGCATCTTGCTAGCCAGCTGTCTTCTCCTGCGCAAAAGCGCGTCATGAGGCTTGTTAGCACGACCATTGTTCTTGGCTTCTCTTGGCCGAGGTGTCTGGCGAGCCATTCGTCTCGGACGTTGTGTTTAAAAGTTGCTAAGGCTTCCGCGTCCGGATAGTCGACTATTTGGTTCTTTTTGGTAAGGAACCTGTTCCAGAATTTGCGCGCTGACTCTCCGGGCTGTTGGGTTGTCTAAGTCAGATCGTCTGCATCCGGAGGGCGGACATAAGTCCCTTGAAAATTTGCTCTAAACGCGTCCTCAAGCTCTTCCCAACTTCCAACAGTGTTTTCTGGGAGGCTTTTGAGCCAATGCCGAGCTGGCCCTTTGAGCTTGAGGGGTAGGTATTTTATGGCATCGAGATCATCTCCTCTGGCCATGTGTATGTGTAGTATGTAGTCTTCTATCCAGACTCCGGGGTCTGTTGTGCCGTCGTATGCCTCTATGTTTATGGGTTTAAACCCTGCTGGAAATTCATGATCCAGCACCTCATCGGTGAAACATAGCGGGTGTGCGGCGCCCCTGTATTTGGGTGTGCCGCTGTCTTCGAACACTTGTCGTGGTGTGTTACTTCCTGGGGTCCTCTTTTTTGGCCCGTAGATGGACCTAGTTGGGCCGTCCGTTTTCCCGGGATTATAATTCGGCTTGTGTGCAGCCCCGCTTGTCGCTTTGGGCCTGTCATCTGGCCGTCTATCCGGCCAGGCGCCTCTTTATTTTTTGATTGTGAAGGCTCTATGGCTTCCTCGTCAAATTCTGGCAGCAACTTGCGCTTCGGGTAGCTCTTAGTTTGATGGCCATTGCCATATTTGTCTGCGGTCTGGAATACTTTGCTCCACTTCATTTTGAGCGTGTCTTCTGCTGTTTTGAGCTTCCGTTTCGCCTTCTTCAAACTTCTTCCAGTGGCGACGAGTTTTTTGCGTATGTTCTTATGCTCCGGTGTTGTGTCCGGACTGTTGATTGCTCTGTGAAGGGGTTGATTATCCGGCTCGTCCTGTTCGTCGTCCGCTGGTTTGCCCTGCTCTATCGCTGGGTCGTTAGGAAGGCTGCTTTGATCGAGGCGGGACTTAGGGCGGCGTCTACGTCGCCGTTTTGATTCTTTATCGGCGGGATTATCCTCTGCCGTGTCCCGTTGTTCCTCGTTATCGCTGCCCTTCGGGGTGTCCACCATGTATATGTCGTATGACGAGGTGGTCTTCCAGTGTCCTGTAGGCACTGGTTCTTGGTAGTCTCCGGCATCGTTGTCCATACCGTCGATGTCTTCGGAGTCGTAGTCAAGTACGTCGGTTAAATCGTCGACGGTGGCTACGAAGTGGGTGGTGGGTGGGGTATGAATTTCTTCGTCATCCGCATCCCAACCATCCTGGCCGTAATTGGGCCAAGGCTCTCCGGATAGCGAGAGATGCTTCAGTGAATTTATGATATCGCCGAAGGTCGAGTGCTGAAAGATGTCCGCAACGGTAAATTCCATGATCGGCGCCCAGTCGGATTTGACTGGCAGGGGCGCAGGAGGTTCGGAGTCCAGCAGGGAGTCCGGCACCTCGGAGTCATGAGATTTATGCGGGACAAGGTAAGTGTTCGGCTCCATCGTCGTAGGAGTTGCAGCTCTCGAGGCGGTGTCCAGCCATCCGTCCTCGATCCGAGCGATCGGCTCCGGACTATGAGTCGGAGCGGATTCGTGTGCGGCCTCCAAGGTGCTATCCGGCGGCAGAGTTAGGTCATGCCCATCGTGATAGCGCGGCACGCTCGGCTGTGGCTCAGATCCATCGAAGATCAAGTCCCCGCGGATATCGGCCGTGAAGTTTAGGCTTCCAAACCTGACCTGACGGCCAGGGGCGTAGCTTTCGATCTGCTCCAGATGGCCAAGTGAGTTGGCCCTTGATGCGAAGCCGCCCGAATCTGAAGATCTGTCCGGGAGAAAGGTCTCACCCAGGACTGCGTCGTTGTTGATTGAAGAGGCCATCAAGCCTATCGGTGGCGACATGCAGGAACTCTCAATGAAAGCACCAATGTCGGTGTCAAAACCGGCGGATCTCGGGTAGGGGGTCCCGAACTGTGCGTCTAGGCGGATGGTAACAGGAGACAAGGGACACGATGTTTACCTGTGTTCGGGCCCTCTTGATGGAGGTAAAACACTACGTCCTGCTTGATTGATATTGATATTGTGGATGTTTGCAAGAGTGGATCTACCACGAGATCAAGGAGGCTAAACCCTAGAAGCTAGCCTATGGTATGATTGTAAGGGTTGTTGTGATTCTAGTCCTACGGACTAAAGCCATCCGGTTTATATAGACACCGGAGAGGGCTAGGGTTACATAGATTCGGTTACAATGGTAGGAGATCTACATATCTGTATCGCCAAGCTTGCCTTCCACGCCAAGGAAAGTCCCATCCGGACACAGGGTGAAGTCTTAAATCTTGTATGTTCATAGTCTTGGAGTCCGGTTGATGATGATAGTCCGGCCGATGATGGTAGTCCGGCAATCCGGACACCCCCTAATCCGGGACTCCCTCACTCGGCCTCGGGAAGCGTAGGCCACGAGCCCCGAGCTAAGTAATTTCTCTGGCAGCAGGCGTGTGGCACAAAAGCATAATACCGAAATAGCGGAAACAATACGATAATTAACAGCAATAGTCCAAGCACGCCCCCGCGGGGCCCTACTCTACTGTCTCCTTGCGCAAGAAAAGGAAAAGAACAAAACAGGCACGACTCGCCCTACACCAACTCGCGGCGAGAGCCCGGACTGCCTCTGGAGCTCAGGCGGACTCCCTCTCGCGCTTCACCGAGGCGCGACGGCGGGTTGACCCGCTACCTCCCTCCAGGCGGGCGCGGCGGCGAGGGGGCTGGTCGTGGCCACCGCTGGAGGAGCCGATGTCCGAAGAAGAGACGCCAAAGCTCGACGAACCCCGAGCGCCGCCGATCACGCGCGCGCTGCCATCTTCATCGTCGCCGGGGCTAGGCTCACGTCCGCGGTCGTTGTCCTCGGGGCAGCACCCAGCGCGGCGATCATATTCCCCGAACACCCTCACGTAGAGGGTGCATCGCCGTCGAACTTGAAGTGCAGGGTGCACCGCCGGCTCAGACCACGCGCGCGGGCAAACATTTGCCAGCCGCGGGTCAGGGCCACACTCCCGGCTGCGGAGACCTCCAGCGAAGCCCAGGAGGCCCGGCTGCAGCAACCGTACGCCTGAAGCCAGAGGCCGCTCGGGGCGCCGGCCGGGAGTTCGCCTAAGAAGAAGCGAGGAAGCCGGAGCGGGGTTCTGGTCGGCTCCGCCGACCACACGACAAACTCCGGCAGCACCTCCGTTGACCGGAAGCGTGGCCTAGGGGGTCGCGCGGTCGTGGCGCGCCCCGCATCAATGGCCTGACGCCCGTCGCCGCGCAGGAGATCGCCTCCTTGGCCGCGGGGAGCCGCTATGGGAGCCACAGGGTGCTTGCGAGGACGGCCTCGACCGCGCTTGGCCGGAGGAGAGACAGGCTCTACCTGGCGGGGCTTTCCCTTCTCCGCGGCCGAGAACCTCTTAAGCGGAGCCATGGAGAAGAAGGAGAAGCAAGAAGAGATGGACTGGAAGGGCACGTGTCGTTCCGTACTTATAGCCGGGGAAGGCCAACCGGTGACCTCCACGATCACAGGTAATCATGACCCGCTTTGCATGCAGGGACTTGTTAATTCGTGCAGTTGCCGAGGCGTCGTGGGGAAGCAGGGGCGCCCACGTCCAACCAACCGCCACGTGGCGCTCGAGGCCGCTGGCTGTTAGGGCCCGCGGCACTTCGCACTTGCCCCTTCGCTTCCCTGCTCAGCCAAGTCCAGGCGTGCCTTGGGCCCGGGGGCTACTGTCGGCGTTCTGGGAACGAGGGTACCCAGACTAGCCTGCTCAAGGCCCCTGCGGCGTGGCTCGTGGGGTGGCCCAAAGACGGCCCATCTTCATCAACAAGAAGCTCAAGACCCTCGCGAGGGGCCAAGCCTCGCGGGGCGGACGACAGGAAGTTTCCTCAGGCACGGCCTCATCAGGCTGGCTCGCGAGGAAGCAGAGAGATCAAGGCGGGGTACCTCACGAGGTGCCCATGACGCAAGCCATGACGAACAAGGACGCCAGGCGGGCGCCAGCCCGCGCAGTGTCCTCATTTACTCTTTGGTGCAAAGGGGGCAAGCGCAGGCGAGAGCATCAAGCAAAGGCACCCGTTTCGGTGCAACAAGACCAAGACCGTCGCAACGGCAAGAAGGAAGTCATCGTGGAGCCCAAGCCGGCGTCACCACCAGAGCCTTTGACAGGCGAGGACCAACTTTAGTCAGGATAAGTGTACTAGATGTTCCCCTTAAAAATGGCCAATTGTTGGTGCCCTTCCCTCTCAATATTTGGGAAGAGGCCCAGGGCCCTTGCCTATATATAGGACTAGCCACCCACAGGGTAGAGGGATCCGAAATCCAGATCAGAGCTAGAGGCATCTTGAATCAGCAGAGAGAGAGGGCGACTGAACTCCCCCTAGCAGTTCATCGCACCGGCCAAGAACAGACCCTCGCGAGGCTGTTCTTCCTTGTATTGTTCTTTATCAGCCCCTGAGGCAATCAACCACACCGCTTTTGAGTAGGATGTTACACCACAATGGTGGCGCGAACCAGTATAAACCTTGTGTCTCTTGTGTTGTTCCTTTGGTAGTTTAGATCCTAGCGAGGCGACGAGGTGCAGGTAGGTAGGGGGCGAGATCTCCACGCGCACCCCAGAGTTCGAACCTAGAGGGTCTGCCGGAACCCGAAATCCGACAGTATTGCCATCGAGGATAAAAAGATGGGCTTTTGATCATATTGCTTGAGTTAATTCCTCTACATCATGTCATCTTACTTAATGTGTTCACTACAAAAAAATATACTTCCGTGATGATACGTGTTTGTCACAGTAGGTCGCGTTTTTTGTCATGCATGTACAGCCATTACAAATTTATGAGAGAATCAAGATAGCCATACCTGTGCTGTCGTAGAAGTGTTACATGAAATTACGAAAATTATCATCACGGAAGTGTCCACGTCCATGACGATAAATCGCGCGTCCACGAAGTGCTTTTCGTCAAGGGTGACCGACACGTGGGATCCACCGTAACGAACGCCGTTAAGCTATCAGGTCGGGTTTTGGATCCGATAACCCGTTAACGAGCCCGACCAATGGGGATTTTCCACGTGTAAAATCATCATTGGCTGGAGGAAACATGTGTCGGCTCACGGCTGGGGACAGATGTCATCCACTCATTGGACGAAGGCGCCTATGATACGTCGACACGCGTGGCACGGCCCAACATAGGCCCATTCTTTGTGAAAAGGCGGCCCGTTTGACTTGGTCAAAAGGTGGCGGGCGGCCCATGGAAAGCTTATTAACGGCATGTTCGCATATAGCCCATTTACAGACCCGCTAACCCAAGGCCCGTTACGCCTTATTCGAATTAGGCCCGATGGCGTCATCTGGTCCATCAATATGATTCCGGCCCGTTTTCGCCGGCCCATGTATGGCCCATGAGGTCTTCGGCGCATATGAGGCCCTATGTAGCTCTTGGCCTATTAACGGCCCATGGTGAAGCGGCCCGTAATGAGCGGTGTATCACTTTACACCCATTAACAGCCCGTGGTGAAAGCGGCCCGTATAGAAACGGTGTATCACTTTATACCCATTAACGGCCCGTTATTACATTGGGCGTTTCCAGCCCATGTTATCTTTCGGCCTTCTCAGAGCCCATTTATTCTTGGGCTCATTTCCAGCATTCGTTTACTTACGGCCCGTTACTGTCATTTTCTGGTTGTGGGCCAAATTCAGCCCGTGGTGACAGTCGGCCCATTTGTGGTCCATTAATATGTTGGGCCGTTTTCTGAGCGTCATAAAATACGACCAATTAACGATGGCCCGTTATGGTCGGCCCATGAACGGACGATTCCAACTCTAGCCCGTTTACGGCCAGAATGCGGTCTATTTGGCCCATGTTTGGCCAATCGATCATATGGCCTGTATAAGGCCCATTGATGATACGGCCCATAGAAGGCCCATTGTGTCTACGGCCCGTACAAGGCCCATTGTTTCTATGGCCCGTAGAAGGCCCATTGTTTCTATGTCCCGTAGAAGGCCCACTCTTTCTATGGCCCGTAGAAGGCCCACTGTTTCTATGGCCCGTAGAAGGCCCAATGTTTCTACGGCCCGTAGGCCCAGTGTCACTACTGTGGCGTTAACTGTGGCCTAGTTTTAAAAAATAGGTTATTGCAGCCACTAGCAAACCGCAGAAAAAGAACCGCACTGACTACAAGCAAACAAATAAACAAGACAACAAGGAAATAAATAAACAAGCAACTTACACTAGGCTATCATGGCTATTACATGTTGGGGAACGTTGCAGCAAATAAAAAATTTCCTACGGTTTCACCAAGATGCATCTATGAGTTGATCTAGCAATGAGTGATAGGAGTGCATCTACATACCTTTGTAGATCGCGAGCTGAAGCATTCAAGAGAACGGGGTTGAGGGAGTCGTACTCGTCGTGATCCAAATCACCAATGACCAAGTGCCGAACAGACAACACCTCCGCGTTCAACACACGTACGGAGCGGATGACGTCTCCCGCACCTTGATCCAGCAAGGAGGAGGGAGAGGTTTAGGAAGATCCAGCAGCACGACGGCGTCGTGGTGGATGCAGCAGGGTTCCTGCAGAGCTTCGCCGAGCTTCTGCGAGAGGGAGAGGTGTAGCAGGGGAAAGGGAGGCGCCAAGACTTCAGGGTGCGGCTGCCCTCCATCCCCCCCCCCTTTATATAGGCCCCCTGGGGGGTGCCGGCCCTGGAGATGGGATCTCCCAAGGGGGGTGGCGGCCAGGGGGGTGGAGTGCCCCCCAAGGCAAGTGGAGGCGCCCCCACCCTAGGGTTTCCAACCCTAGGCGCGGGGGGGCCCAAGGGGGGCGCTCCAGCCCACCAGGGGCTGGTCCCCTCCCCACTTCAGCCCACGGGGCCCTCCGGGATAGGCGGCCCCACCCGGTGGACCCCCGGGACCCTTCCGGTGGTCCCGGTACAATACTGGTGACCCCCGAAATTCTCCCGATGGCCGAAACTGCACTTCCTATATATAATTCTTTACCTTCGGACCATACCGGAATACCTCGTGACGTTCGGGATCTCATCCGGGACTCTGAACAACTTCTGGTTTGCTGCATACTAATATCTTTACAACCCTAGCGTCACCAAACCTTAAGTGTGTAGAACCTACGGGTTCGGGAGACATGCAGACATGACCGAGACGGCTCTCCGGTCAATAACCAACAGCGGGATCTGGATACCCATGTTGGCTCCCACATGTTCCACGATGATCTCATCGGATGAACCACGATGTCGAGGATTCAAGCAACCCCGTATACAATTCCCTTTGTCAATCGGTACGTTACTTGCCTGAGATTCGATCGTCGGTATCCCAATACCTCGTTCAATCTCGTTACCGGCAAGTCACTTTACTCGTACCGCAATGTATGATCCCGTGACCAAACACTCGGTCACTTTGAGCTCATTATGTTGATGCATTACCGAGTGGGCCCAGAGATACCCCTCCGTCATACGGAGTGACAAATCCTAGTCTCGATCCGTGTCAACCCAACAGACACTTTCGGAGATACCTGTAGTGCACCTTTATAGTCACCCATTTACATTGTGACGTTTGGGACACCCAAAGCACTCCTACGGTATCCGAGAGTTACACGATCTCATGGTCTAAGGAAAAGGTACTTGACATTGAAAAAGCTCTAGCAAAACGAACTACACGATCTTGTGCTATGCTTAGGATTGGGTCTTGTCCATCACATCATTCTCCTAATGATGTGATCCCGCTATCAATGACATCCAATGTCCATAGTCCGGAAACCATGACTATCTATTGATTAACGAGCTAGTCAACTAGAGGCTCACTAGGGACACGTTGTAGTCTATGTATTCACACGTGTATTACGATTTCCGGATAATACAATTATAGCATGAATAAAAGACAATTATCATGAACAAGAAATACAATAATAATCCTTTTATTATTGCCTCTAGGCATATTTCCAACAGTCTCCCACTTGCACTAGAGTCAATAATCTAGTTACATTGTGATGAATCGAACACCCATAGAGTTATGGTGTTGATCATGTTTTGCTCGCGGAAGAGGTTTAGTCAACGGATCTGCGACATTCAGATCCGTATGCACTTTGCAAATTTCTATGTCTCCATCTTGAACATTTTCATGAATGGAGTTGAAGCGACGCTTGATGTGCCTGGTCTTCTTGTGAAACCTGCGCTCCTTGGCAAGTGCAATAGCTCAAGTGTTGTCACAGAAGAGTTTGATCAGCCCCGACGCATTGGGTATGACTCCTAGGTCGGTGCCATTTAACATATACACGTATCCGGTTTGTGACTTAGAGTCATCCAGATCTGTTTCGAAGTTAGCGTCGACGTAACCCTTTACGACGAGCTCTTCGTCACCTCCATAAACGAGAAACATGTCATTTGTCCTTTTCAGGTACTTCAGGATATTCTTGACCGCTATACAGTGTTCCTTGCCGGGATTACTTTGGTACCTTCCTACCAAACTTACGGCAAGGTTTACATCAGGTCTGGTACACTGAGGGAGTCCTAGACTAGGGGTTGTCCGGATAGCCGAACTATCATCACGGCCGGACTCCAAGACTATGAAGATACAAGATTGAAGACTTCGTCCCGTGTCCGGATGGGACTTTCCTTGGCGTGGAAGGCAAGCTTGGCGATACAGATATGTAGATCTCCTACCATTGTAACCGACTCTGTGTAACCCTAACCTTACGTTCCATTCTATCGGCTAACGCGGCACCAGGAGAACTACTGTGATTGTGCCCCGGTTCGGCCGGGCGAGCACCTCAGTAGAGAAAGCCGAAAACTGACTGTCATGATATAGCGAGAGACTGGTCAACCACTCGATGACTCATCGGAATGTTTAGAATTCCTCCGCATTAACGAAGGACTGGTTTTCGGTCAGGCACATACGCACCCCGAATTTGGGAGAGTGCGGTGCCCCCAGGGGCTATATAGTAGCCCCACCCTCGAATTCCTATGGCTAAGTGAAAGTGATAAAGCATTATAGTCCAGTTGCCTAGTTTGCTACGCTACCACCTCCTTAATAGGACCAAGACGTTGGATTAAGTGTGAAAAAGCGCCTTCTTTGCAAACACCCCCGCACTATGTTCGTGGGGGCTGAAGCCAAGGACTGCCATCTTTCAGGTTATATATACATATACATAAACGGCCGCCTGAGGAGTAGTTTACTACTTGAACGCACAAGTATAAAAAGCTCTTATATCATATTGAAACATTGTTTTCACAAATCATACATGTCATTTAAACATAATATCCTTGAGCACTGTGTCTCTATTAAGCAGCGCGCCTGAGACTTCCTCAAAGTAGTGCTCGGCAGGTACTCGGCTTCTGTCCGAATCTTGGGATGCAACTTCGATGGCCTTCATATCTGCCCAGTATGTCTTGACACGTTCCAGAGCCGTCCGCTCTCCCTCAATACACGCCGACCGCTTTATTGCGTCGATACGCGATACCGCACCAAGGAACTGTTGCACTAAACCAAAATAACTCTTCGGCTGGGGTCCGCCCGGCCACAAGTGAGTCATGACATGCTTCATGGCAAGTCCGGATAGTCGATTCAGCTCGGCCCATTCGGCCAACCGATCGGTCAACGGAAGAAGACGCTCCGGACTATGGAATTGCGACCAATATAGCTCTTCCCTTCTGTGCCCTTTCTGGCCTCGGAAGTGCTCAACCGCGTCCATGGCGCTTCGCCCGCTAAGTCGAGATAAGCATCCTCCGAACTCCACAACTTGTCCAATTGAGCATACTTTGGATCCGTATATTTCCTCCGGGCGAAAGCGGTTTTCGAGCGCAATTGCCCCGGCTGACTCAGCTCCTCCTTGGCAGCTCTCAAAGCCGAACGGGCATCCTTGGATTCGCGGCGACCTTTTCGAGCCCTCTTGCTCCGGCAGACGTTCTTTTTCAAGAACCTCGTAGCGATCGGTAGTATTCTTCAACTTTCTGGCCATATCGGCCATTTCCTCTTTACTTCGGCAGTGAGCAGCCTGTTCGGCTTTTAGCTCTTCGGCCGCCCTTAACGCGGCCGCATTACTATTTCTGGCTTGCTCTTTCGCTCGGGCGAGTTTCGCCCGCAGCTCCTCCACAGCAGCGGCACCATCTGCATTAAGCATACAAATAGTAATACATGGGCATCAAGCTCCCTTACCAGGTGTCCGCGTTGAAGTCGCATACCTTGTGACTCGTTAAACCGTTTATTGACCAGCGCGATGTCCGCATCTGCCTCGTCAAGTTGCCGCTTTAGTTCGGCATATTCATCAGTCCGGCTGGCCACCGGACGCCCCGCCACCTGTTTAGGAGCGGCGATATGTTATAACTGAGATTTTGATCCTCGGCACGCTGTCAATTTTGACAACATACCGAGTCTCAGGGGCTACTATCTATACAAGGCGCATTCTATATGCATAACTGTCAGAAGGTACATCATTTTTGCGTACCTCAAACCCCGTCAGTAAGCTTCTGACGGCTTCATGCAATCCGCTCTCAGCGGATGCAATTCTTTCAATCACCGTACCCATTAGAGCACGGTGATCTTCTGAGATAGCCGCTCGCCCAAGCAGATCCTTCAGCTCCTCCGACCGCACACCACTTGGCGCCGGACCTTCCGGCCCCGCCGGACTTGGGGGAACCCTCCGTGACGACACCTCAGGGTCGTTTGCCGTGCATGAGGGTGCGACAGGTGGAGGCATTTCGCTCTCCATCATCTCCGGAAGAAGATCCCCTAAAGATGAGCTCTGCTGAGAAGGGCTGAGGTCCGAACTACAAGGTACAATTTCGGTTATCTTAATAAATAAATACAGGGATGTTCCTTATTTACAAGACCCCTTCTTTTTACTTACGGCTCATTTGGAGGGCTGATCCCCTTGGGGAAATAGTGCGGCTGGGTTACTTCCCAGCGCCGGACTCTCTGGCGAAGATTCCTTTCCCCTCTTTGAGGCCTTGACCTCCAGATCTTCCGAAGCGGTCCTCTTCTCCCCTCGAAAGATGGGACTTTTAATCCCTCCTTCCTTGATAGCCTCCTTCGTAGAGGCAGTTGCTTCCCCGCTCCCCCCTTCGCCTTCTTCAAAAGGCACGGCCTTCAACATCTTGGTCAGCACGGGATCCGGCGTGGTCTCTGGGAGGGGGGCCGGACACCTTATTAACTTTGCCTTGGCTATCCACTCCTGTTCAAGAAACGGCTCCTTTAAAGGGCATATATATATATATGATAAATGAATGAAGAGCTTGTCCGGTTATAGGACTACTTACTTGAGTATCTGGGCGATTGCAGCTTAGTCCTGCGTCCTCAGTCAGGTCCGGACACTTCTCTTGTGATCCGAAGAACAGTTTATACATCTCCACGGGCGTCATGACCATAAAATTTTGGAGAGCTCGTGGTCCCTCTTGATTGAATTCCCACAGGCGGAGGGGGCGACGTTTGCAGGGCAGAAGGCGCCGGATCAACATAACCTGCGCTACTGGAACCAGATTGATCTCTCTTTCTTGGAGGTCTCGAATACGGCCTGTGCAAGGGAACGTCCTTGGGCGGCCTTGATCGAGCCCCTTGTTGACCCATGACGCCCGGCCATTGTGGTGGACCTGAGTGGAAGGCGGGGAGCGCCACCCATTTGGAGCCCCTGGGAGCGGTGATGTAAAACCACTCCCGTTGCCACAAACCAAGCTCCTCTTGAAAAGAGCCCTCGGGCCACGGAGCATCAGCACATTTTCTTATGACCACCCCTCCGCACTCTGCTTGTTGCCCCTCGATCATCTTTGGCTCCACCTTGAAGGTCTTGAGCCACAATCCAAAGTGAGGGGTAATATGGAGGAAGGCCTCACATACGACAATGAATGACGAGATATGGAGGATGGACTCAGTTCAAGTCATGGAAATCCAGCCCATAATAAAACATGAGCCCCGCACAAAGGGATCCGTCGGGAAGACTAAACCCGAAGGAAGTGAGACCACGAACACCACGTTCTCGCCGGGCTCAGAGTGGGAATGACCTGCCACAGGCGAGGCAGCCTATGCGAGATCTCGCGGTTAGATACTGGCGTCTCGCAGCTTTAGCACATCTTCTTCGTGGACGGAGGAAGACATCCATCGGACGTCTTTGGTCGGAGCCGGACATTGTCGAAGGTCCGGCGCCTAAATCTGAAGCTTTGGGTGTTAGAACTTCAAGCGAGGCGAACTCGATGGAGGGTGTAAAAAGAAGAGGGCCTTGGTCTCATTATAAAGAGGTTGAATACCAATAGCCCACCCCGTGGTCGATTAGAACTCGCCTTTGATAGAGGAGGCGTGCCGACGGGCACGGTTGGGTTACCCACGCCCGTATTGATGGGACTCCAGGAATAAGGGGGCACGATCTATGCTTTGATAAGACGTGCCAAGGAAACCGCCTCGCTGAACGCGTTGAGGTGGAACAGTAAAAAACAATTCATATAAAGACCTGGCCGCGGTGTGTTGTCACACCGCGGAATACGTCAGCAGATCTGTGCAAAAGTTATTCTCTCTACGGTGGTATGTGGAACTTGTTTTGCAGAGCCGGACACTATCCTGGTGTTCAAAATCTTCTATGAAGTATTCGGAGGAGGAACCCGCCTTGCAATGCCGAAGACAATATGCGCGCCCGAGACTCGTCGTCATTGAAGCCTGGTTCAGGGCTCTTGAGGAGTCCTGGACTAGGGGTGTCCAGATAGCGAACTATCATCACGAGGACTCCAAGACTATGAAGATACAAGATTGAAGACTTCGTCCCATGTCCGGATAGGACTTTCCTTGGCGTGGAAGGCAAGCTTGGCGATACGGATATGTAGATCTCCTACCATTCTAACTGACTCTGTGTAACCCTAACCTGTCCGGTGTCTATATAAACCGAAGGGTTTTAGTCCGTAGGACGAACAACAATCATACCATAGGCTAGCTTCTAGGGTTTAGCCTCCTTGATCTCGTGGTAGATCTACTCTTCTACTACCCATATCATCAATATTAATCAAGCAGGAGTAGGGTATTACCTCCAACGAGAGGGCCCGAACCTGGGTAAAAACATCGTGTCCCTTGTCTCCTGTTACCATCCGCCTAGACGCACAATTCGGGACCCCTTACCCAAGATCCGCCGGTTTTGACACCGACATACACAGCAGGGCATACATAATAGATCCTATGGCTGAAGCATAGGGTATGACACTCATCTCTTCTTTATCTTCTGCCGTGGTCGGGCATTGAGCCGAGCTCAATCTCACACCTCGCAATACAGGCAAGAACCCTTTCTTGGACTGATCCATTTTGAACTTCTTCAATATCTTATCAAGGTATGTGCTTTGTGAAAGACCTATGAGGCATCTCGATCTATCCCTATAGATCTTGATGCCTAATATGTAAGCGGCTTCTCCAAGGTCCTTCGTTGAAAAACTCTTATTTAAGTAGGCCTTAATGCTGTCCAAAAGTTCTATATCATTTCCCATCAAAAGTATGTCATCTACATATAATATGAGAAATGCTCTGAGCTCCCACTCACTTTCTTGTAAATGCAGGCTTCTCCATAAGTCTGCATAAACCCAAACGCTTTGATCATCTCATCAAAGTGAATGTTCCAACTCCGAGATGCTTGCACCAGCCCATAAATGGATCACTGGAGCTTGCATACCTTGTTAGCATTCTTAGGGTCGGCAAAACCTTCCGGCTGTATCATATACAGTTCTTCCTTAAGATAGCCGTTAAGGAATGCCGTTTTGACGTCCATTTGCCATATCTCATAATCATAGTATGCGGCAATTGCTAACATGATTCAGACGGACATCAGCTTCGCTACGGGAGAGAAAGTCTCATCGTAGTCAACACCTTGAACTTGTCGATAACCCTTAGCGACAAGTCGAGCTTTATAGATGGTAACATTACCATCCGCGTCCGTCTTCTTCTTAAAGATCCATTTGTTTTCTATCGCTCGCCGATCATCGGGCAAGTCTGTCAAAGTCCATACTTTGTTTTCATACATGGATCCTATCTCGGATTGCATGGCTTCAAGCCATTTGTTGAAATCTGGGCCCACCTTCGCTTCTTCATAGTTCGAAGGTTCACCGTTGTCTAACAACATGATTTCCAGGACAGGGTTGCCATACCATTCTGGTGTGGAACGTGTCCTTGTGGACCTACGAAGTTTAGTAGCAACTTGATCCAAAGTACCTTGATCATCATCATTAATTTCCTCTCCAGTCGGTGTAGGCACCACAGGAACATTTTCCTGAGCTGCACTACTTTCCGGTTTAAGAGGTAGTACTTCATTGAGTTATACTTTCCTCCCACTTACTCCTTTCGAGAGAAACTCTTTTTCCAGAAAGGATCCGTTATTGGCAACAAAGATCTTGCCTTCGGATCTAAGGTAGAAGTTATACCCAATGGTTTCCTTAGGGTATCCTATGAAGACGCATTTTTCCGGCTTGGGTTCGAGCTTTTCAGGTTGAAGTTTCTTGACATAAGCATCGCATCGCCAAACTTTTAGAAACGACAGCTTAGGTTTCTTCCCAAACCATAATTCATACGGTGTCGTCTCAACGGATTTAGACGGTGCCCTATTTAAAGTGAATGTAGCTGTCTCTAGAGCGTATCCCCAAAATGATAGCGGTAAATCAGCAAGAGACATCATAGATCGCACCATATCCAATAGAGTGCGACACGACGTTCAGACACACCGTTATTACCGAGGTGTTCCAGCGGCGTGAGTTGTGAAACGATTCCACATTTCCTTAAGTGTGTACCAAATTCATGACTTAAATATTCTCCTCCACGATCTAATCGTAAGAACTTTATTTTTCGGTCACGTTGATTCTCTACCTCATTCTGAAATTCCTTGAACTTTTCAAAGGTCTCAGACTTGTGTTTCATCAAGTAGTAATACCCATATCTACTTAAGTAAATGCGTGAGAGTGAGAACATAACGATATCCTCCATGAGCCTCAACGCTCATTGGACCGCACACATCGGTATGTATGATTTCCAATAAGTTGGTTGCTCGCTCCGTTGTTCCGGAGAACGGAGTCTTGGTCATTTTGCCCATAAGGCATGGTTCGCATGTGTCAAATGATTCATAATCGAGAGACTCTAAAATTCCATCAGCATGGAGCTTCTTCATGCGCTTGACACCAATGTGACCAAAGGCGGCGGTGCCACAAGTATGTGGGACTATCGTTATCAACTTTACATCTTTTGGTATTCACACTATGAATATGTGTAACATCACATTCGAGATTGATTAAGAATAAACCATTGACCATCGGAGCATGACCATAAAACATATCTCTCATATAAATAGAACAACCATTATTCTCGGATTTAAATGAGTAGCCATCTCGTATTAAACAAGATCCTGATAGAATGTTCATGCTCAAACTTGGCACTAAATAACAATTATTGAGGTTTAAAACTAATCTCGTAGGTAAATGTAGAGGTAGCGTGCCGGCCAGCGATCACATCGACCTTGGAACCATTCCCGACGCGCATCGTCACCTCGCCCTTCGCCAGATCTCCTCTTATTCCGCAGCTCCTGCTGTGAGTTACAAATATGAGCAACGGCACGGTATCAAATACCCAAGAGTTACTACGAGTAATCGGTAAGGTACACATCAATTACATGTATATCAAATATACCTTTAGTGTTGCTGGCCTTCTTGTATGCTAAGTATTTGGGGCAGTTCCGCTTCCAGTGACCCTTCCCTTTGCAATAAAAGCACTCAGTCTCAGGCTTGGGTCCATTCTTTGACTTCTTCCCGGCAACTGGCTTACCGGGCGGGCAACATCCTTGTCGTCCTTCTTGAAGTTCTTCTTACCCTTGCCCTTCTTGAACTTAGTGGTTTTATTGACCATCAACACTTGATGTTCTTTCTTGATTTCTACCTCTGCTGACTTCAAAGCATTGAAAATACTTCAGGAATAGTTTTCACCATCCCCTCGCATATTGTAGTTCATCACAAAGCTCTTGTAGCTCGGTGGGAGCGTGAAGGATTCTGTCAATGACCGCCTCGTCCGGGAGGTTAATGTCCAGGGACAAAGGCGGTTGTGCAACCTGCATTTTGAGTATGTGCTCCTTGTGAACTATTTTCCTCCATCTTACAACTATAGAACTTGTCGGAGACTTCATATCTCGACCGGGCATGAGCACGGAAAACCATTTTCAGCTCCTCGAACATCTCATATGCTCCGTGTTGCTCAAAACGCTTTTGGAGCCCCGGTTCTAAGTTGTAAACCATGCCGCCTTGAACGAGGGAGTAATCATCAGCACGAGACTGCCAAGCGTTCATAACGTCTTGGTTCTCTGGGATGGTTGCTTCACCTAGCGGTGCTTCTAGGACATATTGTTTCTTGGCAGCTATGAGGATGATCCTCAGGTTCCGGACCCAGTCTGAATAGTTGCTGCCATCATCTTTCAGCTTGGTTTTCTCTAGGAACGCGTTGAAGTTCATGTTGACATGAGCGTTGGCCATTTGATCTACAAGAAATTTGTGCAAAGATTTTAGACTAAGTTCATGATAATTAAGTTCATCTAATTAAATTATTTAATGAACTCCCACTCAGATTTGACATCCCTCTAGTCATCTAAGTGTTACATGATCTGAGTCGACTAGGCCGTGTCCGATCATCACGTGAGACGGACTAGTCATCATCGGTGAACATCTCCATGTTGATCGTATCTTCCATACGACTCATGTTCGACCTTTTGGTCTCTTGTGTTCCGAGGCCATGTCTATACATGCTAGGCTCGTCAAGTTAACCTAAGTGTTTTGCATGTGTAAAACTGTCTTACACCCGTTGTATGTGAACGTAGGAATCTATCACACCCGGTCATCATGTGGTGCTTTGAAACGACGAACTTTAGCAACGGCGCACAGTTCGGGAGAACACTTTCTTGAAATTATTATAAGGGATCATCTTATTTACTACCGTCGTTCTAAGTAAACAAGATGCAAAAACATAATAAACATCACATGCAATTATATAGTAGTGACATGATATGGCCAATATCATATAGCTCCTTTGATCTCCATCTTCGGCTCCATGATCATCTTGTCACCGGCATGACACCATGATCTGCATCATCATGATCTCCATCATCGTGTCTCCATGAAGTTGCTCGCCAACTATTACTTCTACTACTATAGCTAACGGTTTAGCAATAAAGCAAAGCAATTACATGGCGTTGAATCAATGACACGTAGGTCATACAATAATTAAGACAACTCCTATGGCTCCTGCCGGTTGTCATACTCATCGACATGCAAGTCGTGATTCCTATTACAAGAACATGATCTCATACATCACAATATATCATTCATCATTCATCACAACTTTTGGCCATATCACATCACAAGGCAATTGCTGCAAAAACAAGTTAGACGTCCTCTAATTGTTGTTGCATCTTTTACGTGGCTGCAATAGGGTTCTAGCAAGAACGTTTTCTTACCTCTGAAAAAGCCACAACGTGATTTGTCAACTTCTATTTACCCTTCATAAGGACCCTTTTCATCGAATCCGCTCCAACTAAAGTGGGAGTGATGACACCCGCTAGCCACCTTATGCAACTAGTGCATGTCGATCGGTGGAACTTTGTCTCACGTAAGCGTACGTGTAAGGTCGGTCCGGGCCGCTTCATCCCACGATACTGCTGAAGCAAAATAAGACTAGTAGCGGCAAGAAAGTTGACAACATCTACGCCCACAACAAATTGTGTTCTACTCGTGCAAAGAGAACTACGCATAGACCTAGCTCATGATGCCACTTTGTTGGGGAACGTTGCGAGAAAATAAAAAAAATTACTACGGTTTCACCAAGATCCATCTATGAGTTCATCTAGCAACGAGTGATAGGAGTGCATCTACATACCTTTGTAGATCGCGAGCGGAAGCGTTCAAGAGAACAGGGTTGAGGGAGTCGTACTCGTCGTGATCCAAATCACCGATGACCAAGTGCCGAACGGACAGCACCTCCGCGTTTAACACACGTACGGAGCGGATGACGTCTCCCGCACCTTGATCTAGAAAGGACGAGGGAGAGGTTGAGGAAGATCCAGCAGCACGACGGCGTGGTGGTGGATGCAGCAGGGTTCCGGCACAGCTTCGCCGAGCTTCTGCGAGAGGGAGAGATGTAGCAGGGGAAAGGGAGGCGCCAAGACTTCAGGGTGCGGCTGCCCTCCCTCCCCCCTTTATATAGGCCCCCTGGGGGGCGCCGGCCCTGGAGATGGGATCTCCCAAGGGGGCGGCGGCCAGGGGGGTGGAGTGCCCCCCAAGGCAAGTGGAGGCGCCCCCCACCCTAGGGTTTCCAACCCTAGGCGCAGGGGGGCCAAGGGGGGGCGCACCAGCCCACCAGGGGCTGGTCCCCTCCCCACTTCAGCCCACGGGGACCTCCGGGATAGGTGGTCCCACCCGGTGGACCCTCGGGTCCCTTTTGATGGTCCCGGTGCAATATCGGTGACCCCCGAAATTCTCCCGATGGCCGAAACTGCACTTCCTATATATAATTCTTTACCTCCGGACCATTCCGGAACTCCTCGTAACGTACGGGATCTCATCCGGGACTCCGAACAACTTTCGGTTTGCTGCATACTAATATCTTTACAACCCTAGCGTCACCAAACCTTAAGTGTGTGGACCCTACGGGTTCGGGAGACATGCAGACATGATCGAGACGGCTCTTCGGTCAATAACCAACAGCAGGATCTGGATACCCATGTTGGCTCCCACATGTTCCATGATGATCTCATCGGATGAACCACGATGTCGAGGATTCAAGCAACCCCGTATACAATTCCCTTTGTCAATCGGTACGTTACTTGCCTGAGATTCGATCGTCGGTATCCCAATACCTCGTTCAATCTCGTTACCGGAAAGTCACTTTACTCGTACCGCAATGCATGATCACGTGAGCAAACACTTGAGCACTTTGAGCTCATTATGATGATGCATTACCGAGTGGGCCCAGAGATACCTCTCCGTCATACGGAGTGACAAATCCCAATCTCGATCCGTGTCAACCCAACAGACACTTTCGGAGATACCTGTAGTGCACCTTTATAGTCACCCAGTTACGTTGTGACGTTTGGTACACCCAAAGCACTCCTACGGTATCCGGGAGTTACACGATCTCATGGTCTAAGGAAAAGATACTTGACATTGAAAAAGCTCTAGCAAAACAAACTACACAATCTTGTGCTATGCTTAGGATTGGGTCTTGTCCATCACATCATTCTCCTAATGATGTGATCCCATTATCAATGGCATCCAATGTCCATAGTCAGGAAACCATGACTATCTATTGATTAACGAGCTAGTCAACTAGAGGCTCACTAGGGACATGTTGTAGTCTATGTATTCACACGTGTATTACGATTTCCGGATAATACAATTATAGCATGAATAAAAGACAATTATCATGAACAAGAAATACAATAATAATCCTTTTATTATTGCCTCTAGGGCATATTTCCAACATTACACATATTACATCCACTGGGCATCAAAGTTCACCACCAGTGCAAATATAGGGAACACAATGACATATAAACGCCAAGACAAAACAAGTCCAGAACTGAAACCACTTGAAGAGCTCAAGAAACAATATCATGGGTACCCATAATCTTTGGCAAGATGCTTAGCAAGCTTATTATGTTTCTCTTGTTTGGCGCTTAAGTCCTCCAAAGACTTCTTTGTTGCACCGAAAAGTATGCATGTGAATTCTGCAGGGGACTTCCTCGATCCTTGGCTTCTGTCGCATAACATCTGATCGATGTCTTTCAACTTGAAGTTGAGACTCAAGAAGCCGAACTAATTCAGGCAACAAGTTCGAAGAGCTGGTGCCAGCAGTGGTAGCCAGTAACTCAAACACTACATCAAGACAGGACTTTGGGGTTGTCTCAGTGTCTTCAATATAGTTTTTATCAGCTTTCTTGGAGACCAACAGGGATGTCTCACTATCTTGAACCTTATCTGCATTACTTCCTTTACCATTGCATAACAGGGTACTCTTCTCCAATATTTTATCCGCGTTCTAAAAGAGAAACAAACAAACACATCTCAGGTTTACAATGTAGTATATGAAACTCAGTTTGGTAAACCAGTTCAGTAGTAAGGTGGACAGGATAAAAGCATGAAACAAACATATATCTATGTAGTATGGTCACTGTATGGTCTATATCATTCTAGTTTATGTTGCCAAATCAAGATAGATGCTGTTCGAATCATATCTATTTAAGACAAAGCAGCATAGACAGAATATAAGTGTGGGAAAATACACAGCAATAACAACACTTGTAATGTGCATGGCATGAGAACATAATTGTTTATTCAATTGAAACTAAAATCAACATAGAGCAAGTTACAACAGCAAACAGCCAAACACGTTGAAGAAACAGGTTTAAAACATACCTATTGTGCCATTGGAGTTTCACTTGCATCCTTCAAACTTGAAATTGGTTGGTATCAATGAATATGATGATGCAAGAGCAAAGTAGTATGAACCATAGCTACGGAACCTAACACGAGAACAATTCTTCTTCCGCTTTAAGCGTTGACTTCGGGTTCGGAGTGGTGGTCCTCGTGATTTGCGCACTGCAGTTGCCTTACTAACTGCTCGTGTTTGGGTGCTCTGTGGTGGAGACGGTGTTGTGTCAACGGAACCGGGTTACTATCTGCTTTGGGGTTGGGGTTAGAAGGGGTG
Organism: Aegilops bicornis; assembly: GCA_021605145.1. NCBI lineage: Eukaryota > Viridiplantae > Streptophyta > Magnoliopsida > Poales > Poaceae > Aegilops > Aegilops bicornis. The sequence continues at coordinate 604,143,910 of CM038672.1, forward strand.
TAGCTGGTTCTCTGTCCAAGCTGGGTAGGGGTACAATCACGTGAGTCTGGGTTATGTGTGGTGGGGCTGGTTCTTGGGCAAGTACAACTGTGGTTCTATCTCCATCGGCTGTGTAGGACGATCTTTTACGAAGACCGTGTTTTTACTCCCACAGATACTGCCATCACCCCCTCCAATTGAAATGGCTGATAAACAAGAAAAGTAATTGAATGTATGGACATTGTAAGATAGACAGGTGCAATGGATAGTAGGGAAGAAAACAGGGCACGAAATAATTCACATTTATGTTGTCTAAGCAAACAGAATAGCAGGACATAATTTCACCTATATGATGGCTAATTAAACAGGATAGCATGACACAATTTCACATGTATGATGGCTAACTAAACGGGATAGAATGACATACTTCAAATTATGATGACTATGTAAACAGGATGACATGATATAACTATACGATGTGTCTATTAAAGTGGTTGGCATGCCATAAATCACAAACATGCCATCGATGGAAACATGATGGCATGATATAATTCATGGATAGAATGACATAATTTAAAATATGATGACTATGAAAATTGGATGAGATGATATAACTATATTATGCCTTTAGAAAATGGGATGGCATGCCATAATTCAGATACATGCTGTCTATGTAAACATCATGGCATGATATAATTCAAATATATGATTTATATACTAAGGAAGTGAGCAGAGGGCAATCGCATATATGATGTGTCAACTAAGGATATGGCATTCAATATCGTGTATATGATGTAAAAAATAAGCATTGAAATACAACATATGCATTATATGAGTAATATAACCCTGCCAAGTTTGAGCATACACCTCAGGGGGATAATAGGACTGGTCATCTGCCTCTGAATCCTCCTCTGAAGAGCTATCTCAGAACCAGCAAGATATACGCTTGAGAGGTAGCATTGTCTACTACGAAGACCTTGCTTTCACTCCATTTCTCCATCACCAATTCAAATGGCTGATGCATAGGAAGAGCGATTGAATATACAAACATTGTCTACAAAAGCAATGAGCAATACAAAAAAAGGACGGCATGATATAATTCACATATATGACGCTTGCCTAAACAGCATGGCATTGCATAATTCACATACATAATGCCTTGCAACAAGATAACATTGCATAATCCACATATATAATGTCTTGCAACAAGATGGCATTGCATAATTTACATATATGGTAATTAGACACTAAACAGGTGGCATTCACACAAAGCATGTCTAAACTAAGCAAATGACATAGCAATGCAAGATACCATACGCACGATATGAGCAACATAACCCTGCCAAGTTAGGGCATGCACCTCGGGGGACATATGACTGGTCATCATCTACGAATCCTCCTCTGAGGAGCTATCGGTAACCAGCAAGACATGCGCTTCGTCAGATAGCATTGTCTGCTCTGAAGACCTTGTTTCCACTCCAGATTTCTCCATGACTGTGCAGAATGGCTGATGCACGGGAAGAGTAATTGAATGTACTAAAATTGTTGACAAATTTAACACGTGATAAAAAATGATGGCATGATATAATTCACATATAAGATGACTGCCTAACCAGGGTGGCGTTGCAAAATTCACATATATGATGCTTGGCTAGACAAGATGGCATTGCATGATTCACATATACGATAAAGAAACTAAACAGATGGCATTGACACAAAGCATGTCTAAACTCAGCAGATGACATCTTTAATGTATACAGTAAGCAATGCAAGGCACCATATGCATGATATTACCAACATCAGCATGCCAAGTTAGAGCGAAGACCCATGGGGTAAATAGGAGTGGTCTTCTCCTTCTGAATCCCTCTCAGAACGGTTATCTTCCTCTTGATTACGATCCGAAATGGGTGGAGGGGGGCTGCCTTTGCGCCCACCATGGAACGACATCTGCATGAAATTTTATTGCCACGCAAGGCTCGTCTCTTTTGCTCTACATGATCAGTTCCATTGTGTACAATAACTGGCATGCATAGGAATAAAACATAGTAAGATTATGTAAGGAGTGCATGCACAAATCCAGAGTGATGGTAGAAAACTGTGGATAGACCCAAAACCAATGATAGCGAGATAATAGCTTTAGTTAAAAAATACAGATAATGGCTCCTTTAATGTTTGGTTGCACCCAACATGAAACTCATAGTAGACACCGGAGATTAACCAGATAGTAGACAGATAGTACTGATTGCTGCCCCAATATGTACCCCAAAACCATTTAAAAACTCGAGTTTCAGCATTAGTTTGGACCTGACTCAGAGTCTAATAGGTGAACACGACGATAATGTAGCATGTCATCATATTAAGTGACGCATAACGTAAGCAGACACGCAAGAGTGCGACCTCTCTTGCGGACTCATGTAGTCCTCAAGGTCATCTGCTCAGTTGATCATGGTAATGCAGTTGTCGTGTTGCGGTGGCGGGAAGAAGATCCGAGGCGGCGAAAGAGCGATCTGGAGAGCGGATCCTCGCTGTGGTGAACCCTTCCGTCGTTGGAGCAGCTGAGCTGGGGTGGAACCTGGCCTTGTGAGCAGGACAAACCACACAAGGTTTTGTTTGACACATATCTGTAACAGAAGTAATTGAGTAAGGACTTGTTTGAATTTGAGGATTCTAACAATGCAGGGATAGGAAATAGACAGGAATAGGATAGGAATGCACGTGCAAAACAGAGAATTTAAAAACACAGAATTTCTGCCAATCTGGGTGTTTGATTCACAATAATTGGAAGATCACAGGATGCACAAAAGCATGGTGAGATTAAGTCAAACCACAAGAAAATGTATGGTTATAATGCTATTATGCTACTATCTCTTAGTCTTGTGCTTGATGAATAGGAATATGAAAAGGAGGAGAAGTGGAAATTAGAATTCCTATGATTTTTCTTTCAAGGAGACACTAAAGGAACAAATCCTACAGCTTTCCTTTGCTCCATTCCTTTGCACCAAATTCATGAAAAGTAGTACCATAGGAAACTTTCCAATTCCTATGTTTTTCATTCACTTTTCCTTTCAAGCACTGGCGATTCTAGTAGGCAGGCTTGAGCAAGGAAAATCCTACACTAAAAAATGTTTTTGTGCTACTTCTATTAATTTGGACCTGTGCCACTGCCATACTAGCTCAACTCCCGTGCCCATCGACAAATGCACAGCTCAAACGCTGCAGAGATAAATAATGATGGCGTTCAAGAGAGTCCATCACGGATAGCTAAGTTGCTGGTACCTCACCGCTTGTCATATAGTAGGATAAAATAATCGTATTTCCCGTTACTACGTAGTGCTCAATGGACAATATATATAACATGTAGAGTAAAAAGAGATGCAACAAGTGTACAACCTCTTTGGCGAAGCCATGTCGATCTCAGCGTGATTGGGTTGGCCGGTGAGGATGCTCCGGCTGACTTTGTTGTCGGAGGAGGGGAAGAAGATCTTAGGCGTCTGGAGATGGAGCCCGAGGTACTACTCCGCTGTGATGGAGGGTTTCATCGTTGGAGCAGCTCCGGTGAATTGGACGCCGCCGAGGCTGAAGCAGGACAAGAGAGACAACGAACAACGTTAACCTGAGTGGAATTCTAATAGCATCTCCAATACATGACGTAAAATACATAACCACAAAGTGCTATATGTAAAATACATCAGCCGCTCATCTCTGAACTTAACTATCGAGACTAAACTTAACTGTCGAAACTGGACTTAACTGTCGAAACTGAATTTTGCTGTCGAAACTGAATTTTGCTGTCAAAACTGAACGCACTAGCAAGGTGAGGCTACACGTCAGTTGACTGACTTTTTCATCTCTGGTCAGTCGATTTTGCAGCCGTTGGATACGAAATCAAGGGCCTGCGGTTCATCTTCAACCTCCACCCCCCTGAGCCGCCAGCCACAACCGGCCAAACAGCTGCCCCCTTCCGCCCGCGGCCGGCGGTGTGCCGCCCCGCCAGCCCCAAAACACTCCCCACCGCCGGTCCGCCGCCGCCCCGGCCATCCCTCTAGGCCCCCACGTGCCGACCTTTTTCTCCGGCGATCCCCACGCCACCGCCCCGCCACCACCGGCGACCACCGCCCCCATCCTGAACCCTAAGATAGATAGTGGGGTACCTCTCCGGCGAGCCCCCCTCCCCGCTGCGGCTGGTTCTTCCTTCACCCCGGCGAGCCCCCCCCCCCACCCCCTGAAAATTGACTGACCCAAAAGTCGATTCAGTCGACTGAAGTGTAGCTAAATCGGAGCAGCATCGCAAGCAAGAGCAAGAGCGAGAGCAGCAGCGCGAGCAAGAGCAATAGCAAGAGCAGACCAGGCAGGGGACCGAGAGCAAGAGCAGAGAAGGAGCGCAAGCGAGAGCTAAAGCAGCAGCAGCTCCTATTGATGTGGATGTCGCCGCCGAGGGAGCGACGCCGTGGAGGAAGTGGCCGGCGACGCTGCCGTGGATGGAGCCGTGCCGTGTCGGCTCGGGACCGAGCGCCGGCAGCACCGTGAGATCGAATCAAAAAGAAAATGCGGCGATTAGTGTGCAACCTCTTTGGTGATGATGATGCTCTTCCGGTGGTGCACGTGAAGACGGCTATGTGGGAATGGAGGTGGCGCGAAAGACGAGGGGAACATCGCGGCAGCTCCTTGGAGGTGGAGGACGGGGTGGCTGAACCGGCGGGACGATGAGATCGACGACAGATCCTCATCCGGTATGGTGGATGAGGGACGTCGAGGTGTTGCTGTGGACGACGTTGTCGGGGAAGAGGCTCCGGCTGGGTGGCGGACGGAGCAGGGTGTGGGGTTTCGTCGCGGGTTTTCGCGGCCTCGGTGTACGAATGGGTGGGCAGATGGGATGGCAGTGGGGAACCATGGCTTGGAGACGCGCTTGTCCGAAATGTGGGGTAAGTTACGAAAGTACCCCCCCACCGATTTGAGGCGGTTCTTTCGGTTCAGGGGTACCACGGGCATTTCGCGTGTCGGGATTTCACAGGAGGTGAGAGTTTTCGCGCGCCTTGTAATTTTGGAATAGCAAGGCGCGGGTTGAGATGGAGGGAGTTGTCGTAGCACAAACGAGACAAAGATATATCTTAAATATTTCGGGCTAACAAGGCGCGGGTTGAAGAGGCGGGAGTTTCGAAGACGATAGATGAGACGCTTAGCTTGAATTTTTGGCGTAACAAGGCGCGGCTTGAAATTTCGGAAGAACAAGCTTAACATGTACCCAAAAAAAGACAATTTGCACCTCAACACGCATAACACACACACAAACACCATTTAGACTAGAGTAAGGTAAACGTGCATTGCACGCATGAGATTTGGCAACCAAATTATGAATAAATACCACATTATAGCATGCAAGCTTTGAGTCATATATGCATGATGTAGATGTTCGTTTAATTCTCATAGTTCATTTCATTCAAAATCATCTAGTTTTTATAAGAAAGCTAATCTATTTTAAGATTCATGGAATTGTGCGTTGTAAGACACAAAGTAAAAACAAATAATGGCAAATCATGTAGAAAAATATTTGGGCAATTCTGATACGGAAGATTCTAGAACAAATAAGAAGTGCTTGTGTTTTGATGTTTGTACATTATGCTTAAGTTCAACCATGGAGTCTTCTAGATTATACATGTGGTGAAATCTGGTGGAATCTAGATGATATCCAACGGCCAATAGTGCTCAAATTTGCCATCTTTGGACCATCGGATTCGCCTCATCCAACGACCATCTTTCAAAGTTAAAGTTACCCACACACAATATAAAAAAATATAAAAGATAATATATATAGGGGTATAGATATAGATATGTGATGCGAAGCCGCCCATCATCTCCAATTAGGATAGTGTATCCATGCACGGATGCGACGTGGCCAAATGATGTCTGCCATCGGTATCTCAAATTCAAATCAGTCTGACCTTGTTCAATGTGTATACATTACAACATGCTCGTTTCCAAACCACACCGCGCAAATCTCCGTTATATTCACGCATGCATGGGTTTCAAACATCAGGATCTTATTTGAATTCAACTTTACATTGATTATGACCTCGCCTATTCTTTTACACCCACACAATAGTCTTCTCTTTATAATTGTACCACTAAATTTCTCTCGTGCATGCATGCACACACAGTACCAGTCGGCATTATCCATCATGACGCATGCAATCTTTTTCTTCAGGTCGGTCTCCCATGAAGGCACACACCCACGCACATCCCCCTCTCCATCATATCGGGCATTCTTTATCTCTCACGCGTGCATGCGCAACGATTGATGTTCCTCTATGTATGTGTGTATATAGCTAGGTATTTCATAGTTCTCCACACAAACCGATCAATCGATATATCCAGTGAGGTCTCACCCTCTTTATCACGTCCACATCGATCAATCTATACCTCTCTATATAGGATTAACATATATATCTAATACACCCACATTAATTATATATCCAACGTCCCCCTCTCATCATCCATGCCTTCCGCTTCATCTCTCGAGGCCTTTGCATAATGGCGAAGACGAGGCGATAAGGGCCCTGCCCCCTAACATCACTATATATTGAGGCTAATATGAATGTGATCATTAGACAATTGCTGCTAAAAAAGTTTTAATTTCATGAATTGACCCTCCTCGTAAAGGATTAGCAGCTTGGCCCCTAGCTCATTTAATTTTCATGGCTCCACAACTGCGTGCAACAGCACACGTGTTCGCCACCTCTCTCTAAATATCGATCTCGCACTTGTGCATTCCTTCATAGTCTCCCTCCACTTGGCCCCTCGCACCATCTTCTAGCCCCCCACCGGATTTTGCCACATGTACAATCTAGCAGACTCCATGGTTGAACTTAAGAATAATGCACAAACCTCAAAACAACAGTGGTTCTCTTTTGTTCTAGAATCTTCCATATCATAACTGCCCAAACTTTTTTTCTAGTTGAATTGCCATTATTTGTTTTTACTTTATGCTTTACAATGCACAATTCCATGAATTATAAAATAGATTAAGGGCTTCTTTGATTCAAAGGATTCTCAAAGGAATTTTGGAGGATTCTAATCATTAGGAATTTTTCCTATCTTGGTTTTTTGATTCGTAGGATTGTAAACCATAGGAATTTTTTCATATGATTTATTTGCACTATATTTCATAGGAAACATCCCATCCACTCAAACCTCTTTGAAAGAATTCTGCGTTTTTTCCATGCACAATCAAACACTCGTACAATCATGTAGGATTCAAGATGACATTCCACTATAATCCCATGTTTTTCCTATTCCTGCGTTCTTAGCTTTTTTATAAAAACAAAGAGGGTGCTTGGATCCAAGGGACTTATTTTAGTCTGACTAAAAATAGTCTCTTTAAGAGACTAAAGTTCCAAGCACCCCTTACTAAAGAGGGGCTAAAACTAGTCTTGAGACTAAAAAATTTTAGTCAGGGGTACCCCTACTAAAATGTGGATTAGTCCTCTCTCTCCTCATTTAACTCCTCTCCTTTAACACGGGCGAGTTTCGGATTGGAGGGTTTGGAGGATAATAAATGCTCATTAACTTGATTTTAGTCTCCTTAGTATTTGGATCCAAGCATGGATGAGGCTAGCATGTTTTAGTCTCACTACTTTTAGTCATGGGACTAAAACGTATCCAAGCACCCTCTAATTGATTTTCAATGAGATGAACTATAAGAATTAAGCGAAGGGCTACATCAGGCATATATGACTCAGAGCTTACATGCTATAGTGTGGTATTTATTCATAATTTGGTTGCAAAATCTGATGCGTGCAATGCACGTGTACCTTATTAGTACTTCGAGTATGTGCAAAGCACGTAAATTAGAATACCAATGGCACGCTACACAGTGTCTCTCTTACAGTTCATGAAGCCACGTGGCACATGTGGAGGCGTTGTCACGACCTCCTTGCGTGGATTGATCACAGTGACGTGCTGCTGGTTCCAGAAGAATGTACTCTTCCTCCCTGAGCCATACTGGTGGTACATGCACGAAGCGAAGATGTGCACGCACGCCACGCACGCACTCATTCCCTCGCACGCACACGCGGGTACACGGGCAGACGCAATTTCGTACCAAGATCCACCCCATGTGATAATTTGACGTGTGTAAAGTCATTCACTTCATTGATGGTCAATTAATACAGCGCATGCAAATTGAGTGGACGTGACGGCGGAAGAAAGACATTATTACTCCACTGCACGCATGCGAGTAGTTAAATCATGGGTTGCTAAGTAGTACTTCCATTGGTCTCCTTCGTATTTGTGCCAATTTTTGAGAGTAACATAATATTTACACATCTGAGCAGTGTAGTACTTGAAATTTATGTTCCGTAAACTCATCGGGAGCCGTTACGGGCCTCGAAACCAAAACCATCAATTAATCTTTACCTTGTTCCCATCACATTCGAAAGCCTGCTCACACCTACTAGTACGTGTACCAAACATGAACGTGTTCCCACTATGTAGGTATTAGTACTAGTGCTAGTACTTAGGTTATAAAAAGGGGAACTACCTAACCGAAAATTACTCTACCTTTCCTCCTCATAAGTGCTTCTTCTTCATCTGTCGTTGCCATGGCCGGTGAGCAGAGCTCTAGCTCGAGAACTACTCGTAACAAGGGAGCGTCAACCAAGGCAGCGGAAAAAAAGAGAGGGCTCGCCGCCACGAAGAGACCTTGAAAGATCTCTCACGGGCAGGCGATGGCTCCCAAGAGCGCCCTAGCCGCGGAGGCGAACATGCCGAGCCGGCGGAGCTGGAGTCGTTATCCCTCGATGGCATGCCCGATCAGCTCAATAAGCACCTCAATAAGTGGAAGGAGTTCATCCAAGGCTTGATGGAGTTGCTGAAGGAGAGCCTCGGTGATCAGCAGGGGGAGTTGACCGCCGGGTTGGTGATGCTGCTGAAGAAGAGCATTGCCTCGGAGAAGAAGGCGACCGGCGAAATCCTGCGACTTCAGGAGGACAATGCGAAGCTCTGCCACGAGATCGACCTATTGAAGGAGAAGAACACCGGCTGAAAGAAGCTGCATGAGAATAGTAGTTCCTCAATGAAGATGCTGCGGGCCCTCGTCATGGAACAGAAGGAGGAGTTGGCGAAGCTCCGCATCGAGCACCCGGCTGCTGTCAAGGTACGTGTCACGACCGTGGAACAGATGATGAAGGCTCGCGTCGAGAAATCCCGTGTCATGGACAGAATGAAGAAGATGGCGGAGGAGACACGCAAGGAGATGGAGGTCGTGGAGGCGATGAAGAAGCAGTTACGACTCCGCAGCGAATTAGATCATTTGGGGTGATAATATTCCTTCTTCTTTTGCTGCTGTGTTTCATCTTTTGCTTTGGGTGTTTCGCCGCACATGTCATGTTCTCTGCGAGGCATGAATAGTAAAATGGTTTTTTTGAGGGAATGAATAGAACAATGCTAACAATGAGATGACTAGCAAATTAGATCATTTTTTATCGCCATATGGCACTGGGCTGCCGTGGTTCGTGCTCCTTCGTCGCAGTACTACTCCAGTGGAAAACTTGAGTATACCGCACGGTTCTTTGCTCCTCCTCGATCAGGTCGTCGGCGCATTTATAGGAGCAGTCAAATCACAAGGCCCCGCCTTCCAGTAGTAATGAGCCGTCAAATCACAAAGGCCCTCGCCTCTCGTGAAACCGACCAAGCTAGACTGCCCCGCCCTCTAGCCTTTTAAAAAATGTATACTTTTGTACAGCAGTAGTATCGATGGATTGGGCCACGGAGCAAATCTTGAAATTAAAAAAGGTGGTACATATAGAGAGCGCTGGTCGCCAAATTATGCATATAGTACTATTAAAAAGGCTAGTCACAATAATGGTGTCCAGCACAACCCACCCCTCAAATAAAACTAAGCACCTTGGAATTCTTTGACAAAACTAAGCACCCTGAAATTCTTTGACAACTAAATTGACGGCTATATGATGTTGGCCATATATATTGTACGTATATAATGTGAAGAAACGAGTGGTAGTACTATACCAACTAAAAGATGAAATGTAAGAAATACTAGTATGTACGTCAAGAGTTGAAGTAACAAGAAAAACATAACATAGTTCTCATTGGGGGCTCAAAGACAACACACCCTCAAATTAAATTAAGCACACCTGAAATTAAACTTTGCAACTATCCCGTAGACACTACATTAGAACCACCAGAGCAACGACATCGCCACCTTACTCGGAGTCCTCGTCCACGCCCTCGACTTCGCCCTTGTCCCTCTTCCTCTTGGCCGATACTTCTTTGCTTGAACCGCCAACTTGGCTAATGCTCTTCATCCAACCCTTGTAGATCACCGGGGAAACAAAGGTAGCCATCCATTGCAGCGTAGTGGATGTGGTCTATATCTAGTACATTCCGCTGCCATGCATGACGATGAAACGTGTATGGAGGTTTCTCCAGTTTACCGTACGAAGGATGAACCATGTCTCCTGCCAAGGTCAGCATTGAAGGATGACGAGAGGACACCAGCCGATTGTTTTGGAGGTCAAAGGTGTTGTGTACAACTCCGACGCAGGACTTCTTTGTCGTTACCAAAGTCTACAGTAACGAATTTGACTAGGTTGCTCTTGAGGAAGTCCTTAAAATCCTGGCACACAACGTCCGCATGGCATATGTGGTAGACCAAGAATAAGTCATGCACGCAAACCTGGATCACGGCAGGCTTCTTCCTCTCTTCGTCCTTTAGATCCTTCTCTCGTCCCAGGACTGTGGTGTACTCAACATCTAGCCCAGCGACCCACTCATCATCTGAGTCTTCGAACATGCTTCTGAAGCTAGAAAGGCATCCTTTCACCGTCGCGGAAGAATGGATGTAGATGACGTCGAACTCATCGCCGGTGATGGTTCTGACCTTGTACTCACCGCCGATCGGGGAGATTTGGGACGCCATGGATTTGGGAGGAGGGTTAGGATTAGTGGAACTGCCGTAATGTGAATGGATGGGACGACTAGGAGCGAACCGCCGTAGTATTAAAGGACGTGCGGGGACGAGTAGGAGCGAACTGCCAGCGTGCGAACAGCAGGGTAGTGGCTTTCCATTCTCCCGTGATACGGGCTTCCGAGAGCCCTTGGATCTGAGATCGAACGGTTGCATGGCGTGATTCTAGACCTATGGGTGAATATCCTATACTAGAGGGTTATTCTGCAAATTTTCAGCAACTTAGCATGCGACCGTTTGATCTCAGATCCAAGGGCTGCCAAAGAGTTCGTATCATGGTCGCGCCTACCACGACCGTCAGCGTCGCTATGCCGATCGCGCCCTTGGAGATTTAACACGGTGCGTTAGGCTATCTGATGTTGACATGTCATACATAGTCATCACTTAGTCACTCATACTACAAAAAGGTTGGCTATAAGGTTGGCTATAAGTGTATTTTTTAACTCCTCTCTATCTCTTTCTTCGTACTCCCTCCGTCCCATAATATAAGAATGTTTTTGACACTAGTGTAGTGCCAAAAACACTCTTATATTATGGGACACAGGAGCAAGTAAGTACAATAGTGCGCTTTACATGGCATTTTTGCATATGTGGAGGAAAGAGAGGCAAGGAAAAAGTGGAGAAGTGGGCTCTCATGCAAGAGCCAGCCTCTACTACATGGTGGAGCATTGGGAGAGGCACCTGTATGGAGGTGGTCAGGAATCGGAGACTCACGCCGGTCGTAGCGCCGCAGTTAAAATGATAATGGCAAGTCAAATCACGGGGCCCCACCTGTCCAGCATAACTTCATTTGTCAAATCACACAGCCCTACGTTTCTGACAGCCTACTCCCTCGTCTTCTCGCGTCTCTGCCGAACCGACTAGGCGGAACTGCCCGCCACCTACCGCACAGAAAAGCGCCGCCCTCGACTTTTAAATAGTATACAGTATACTAATTTTGTATCCATGGATTGCGCCCGCGCCATGGAGCAAAGCGTCTAGAAAACGGCGGTACACATGTATGGAGTATACAGCACGCCCGTCGCGTTCGCGTCGCACCCTAAACGGTCGGTCGGTCTGGCACGCTGCTCTTCGAATGGAACGCGCGTCATATTGCGTTCGCACACACATGTGGGACGGAAATTGAGAACCGAACGTAGGCACACTCCCCGGCCCCGCAAGTCGGGTGACTTAATAGAAGAGGGAGACGAGCGATAGTACTAGAGAAGTGTTGTGGTACTATGTTGGTTCCTGGACGATCCCTGCAAGACACGGAAGATCTGTTCGTCCATGCATGTGACCAGACTCCAGCAGACACGCCTAGATTGGCTATCGTCTACATATCGTGCAGGCTGTGTTGTACATGGCTGTAGTTGTGGTGAGAAATCTAAAAAAAGGTTTCTTGTCATCTCGCAAAATTAGGTGTCATGTGCTTCGGATCACTGTGAGGGTTAAACAGCGATAACTGAGTTGGGATAGTCATTGGGGGCACATGCACGAACATTGACTACTCGGCTGCCATCTAGGTCAAGCCGGCTATGTTAATTAGGACATCTATCGACGGACCCCTTTTCTACGAGTTTATCTTTAATTTGAGCTTTGTTCCTCGTCTAGTTTGTCCGTCGGGATTCATGTTGTCTCCTTTGACGGTGAGGTTATGATTTTTTGTCATGTGGCATTTTTTTGTGTTATATGTTATAATTCGGCGCTTCAGATCAAAATGACGACAACTGCGCCTCTGGGCCACATGCATGAAGACTACTTGACAGTCATTGACGAGGTCAAGCCGGCTCCGGTAAACAAAAGAAAACCAGTACTCCCTCCGTCCAGGTGCATAGGGCGTCTAAGAAGTGGCACTGTGATTTAGGTGCGTAGAGATTGGGTGAGATGAAAACTAAATCATCTATTTTATAGGCAGCTAGCGCGCCATCCAAACATGGCAGCCAACCAACTTGCTTGTTAATAGGTGGATTGCATGCAAACACAATTAGTGCTCTTTGCATGCATGGGAATGTATAGGCTATATGCATGCACTGGATGTGCCGATTCATGTGCTATCTAGGATTGGTCATGTAATTAATTATCACCTCTTGCGAATTGACAATAGCGACTTATACTCTTAGAAATCCTGAATTCTCTAAGATGCCCTATGCACCTGGACGGAGGAAGTACTACTCCACTATATAGGCAGGAGCCTCCGCGCTTGCTTCCTAGTGTTGCTCTCTTCACACTGTCTCGGCCTCTCCAGATCTAAACACGACAGCGGTGGCCACTCTCTCTCTCTCTCTCTCTCTCTCTCTCTCTCTCTCTCTCTCTCTCTCTCTCTCTCTCTCTGCTCACCGCTGGTCACAGATCCAGCCGGATCCTCTCCGCCGGGGAAGGTGAGAAGGTGCAACGTTCATGCGGTCGTCCTCGGCGACGGCTCTTACCCACTACTGGGCGCATCGCGATCAGCCTGCCTTGTCGTTCTCTCCCAAGCACCACTGGCAAGGGAGAGCCTCCGACCCCTTCTTCCTCGCTGCCGTAGTGTGGGCAGATCCGGCCTCCCGCCGCCCACCTAGCGACATCCCAGCGACCATTCAAAAACCACCGCCGGTGAGTGAAGGTGCTGTGGAGAAGTAGATCGATGGAGCAGTTCAACCGATACGTGAGCATCGCAGACGGCGACCCTGTGAAGCTAGCTAGGATGTTGGAGATACAATGTTGGTTTGACAACAAGGAGCAACTAGCGGCGACGGCGACATCCATGGCCATATATCTGCAACAGAGTGAAAAGGCGGCGATACTCCCGGAGGGAGTCGCGTCGGAGTACATAGAGCTGCTCCTCTAGGCCATGGAGCAAACAGATTCACCGAATCCGATCGTGAGGGAGCGGTGGTGGGAGTATCGATCCCAGATGGAGCATCCACTAGAGATTGAAGGATCGAGCATCTACAGGGTGTCGTTTGTGAGGGTGTCCTGCCAGAGCGAGCGGTGGAGTCTTCGTCGACCGAACCCAACTACAAGAGGAGAAAAGCAGTTGGTCTGACGACGCTTCCCTGCCATCGTATCCCTCGCCATTCACATCGTCTCACGGGCGGCTATGCACGCCGAGGAATAGGAGGGCTTGCCCCCAGCCCAATAGTCGGGCAGGTTGTGAATTGTCAGGAGGAGCTTAGGGTTGTCAGTATTTGCAGGTTGTGAATTGTGTTTTGTGTTGTGTATTTTGAGAGTACTTTCAGATATGAATGTATTTTGAATTTCAGATTTGCAGTATTGAGCATATGAAGTATTTTATGAATTCTAGAGATCTATTTTTAGCACTTAAAAAATGCAGTTTCATAGGAGTATAAAAGTGCAGACAATGTGATTCTCAGAGAAGAAGCGCAAGTTTCAGTTTCCAGATAAGAAATCGCAACTTCGGGCCAGATAAGAAACTGCAACTTTCAGAGGCGAGCATTTATATTAACACGGCCTTTTCAAACAGGGTTAACATCATGTTGGAAGTTTTATTCATGGTCAAAAATGGAACTACCAGCCAGTTAACATCATGCTGATCAACATTCATGCATAGCACATCTTCATATGATGCACAGTCAAAATGCCCACACAATGTCGAGTGTTGGACGTGGTTTTGGGCTGCCCCGTCTAGGCTTTCATTTTTAACATGCGCAGCCCACGACCTCGGATGGGAGGTCCATAGGCCTGTTTGTATTTTCTTAGGGCCGTCATGTATCGACCGGCCTATGGACCTCCCTTCCGAGGTTTTATTTTTGGCAGCCCAATTTATGTATTTTTTGAAGAAAATGCAGAGGTCTGTTCTATTTTTCTATATAATAAGAATAGGAACGCCAGGTCCAACTTATGTTTCCCTTCTAACTATATTATATATTTAAATTATTTTATATGTTGACTATTTAGTTCACATAATTGGCAAATAGATGACCGCTCTCGCGATCCCCTTCGCCCCCGCCGCCCCCGCCACTACCTCCACCCTCGCTGCCGCCATAGATCTCGCCGCCACCCCCCGCCTCCTGACTCCGGGCGCGCCTGCCCCCCTCAGCAAGTCCGCTCGCGCGCCCCATGGAGTCGCCGGCCATATCCACGGGGAATGGCTGGAAGACAGCAAATGTACAAGATGCATCTCCCACATGTCTACAAAGCCTTCCGCGGATGCTCCGGCCGCCGACTCAAGCCTTGGCGGTGCTGTGGGAGACTCGAGGGAGGAGATGGAGGGAGCAGGCGATGCAGATCCGCGACGACGCTCTCTCCTGGACCCAGTGCACGCGCGAGTGGAGTGAAGCAGAGGAGGAAGCTGCGAGGGAGGAAGCCGAGGAGGGATCAAATCCGTTCTCTCACTCGCGCAGGTATGCTCGGATGTGCAAGGATCATGTGGATTGGGGGCTGCTGAATCTAGCCTCATGGATCTACTTCGAAGGAGATTTCTCAGAGAAGCACAGGATGCCCCACCCCAGTGAGCCGCCGATTGCGTTCGTTCGATGGGCGAAAGGAGAAGTGAATTCAGGAGATCCACGCCGTCCTGCAAGATGGGAATGCTTGACTAGACTCCTGCCCACCAGCACGCCACCGGAGCCGGAGCAGGTGGATCACCTACCTTACCTCTCCCCCAAACCTGCAAAAGATTGAAATTAGGCTTGCAATCTACTTCAATTGAGTTGTCTGGTGGTTATTTCTGCTTCCTGAGAGACAACATCTGGCTGGAGGATGAGAAGGAACCAGGAACTCCGATGAGTTTCCCCTATCACAATGGGGGGACCGCTGGTTGGGCAGTGGTACGGCCCACCTCCACCCCAAAAGGGGGCACAATCTGGGCAGGCTCATGTAATTGCCCAAGATCAATCTGCTGGTGGTTCTGACTCTTAGATCAGTGGGAAATCTCAAGGCAAGAATCATCAAAAGAAGAGATAGGACATCCAGAAAACTGCTCCTGCCCCTGCTTCGGGCCTTATGGTATACTCTGAGGTGATCTACTACAACTGTGGGGAACAAGGCATCATTTGGATAAATGTGTCAAGCCCAAGAGTTGTTTTATCTGCAAAATGGTTACCCATAAAGTTGAGAATTGCCCTGTCGGAAGGAAAACCCACAGTTCTGCTAGATATGTTGGAAGTGTTGCTCCAGGATTATGTCCATCATTGACAGAATTTTCTGTGACACAGAATTAGATAGTTTCTTTCCCCTTTCTAGTTGTAGAGCTCTGCCCAGATGTGGTAGTGACCACACTCCTTTGCTCTGGGACTCTGGTCTTAACCAAACTCCAAAGAGCAATAGTTTTCAATTTGAAAAGTGGTGGTTGCTTAGAGAAGATTTTCTTGAGCTAGTCAGAAAATCTGGAATGAGCCCATCGAGCAATGACCCCCTAGAAAATTGGCAGATCAAAATCAGGAGATTTAGAAGAACTACCAAAGGGTGGAACTCCAATGAGGAAGCTAATCTTAGAAGATACAAAAGGCTTCTCCTCATTGAGTTTGATTCTCTAGATATTAAGGCAGAAACCACTGACCTCTGTGAGGCTAAGACTAATAGATTAAATTTTGTCCATGGAGAGCTCAAGAAAATTTGGCTTCAAGAAGAAATCAAAGCCAAACAAAGGTCTAGAGATAGGAACATTAAGGAGGATGATAGAAATACTGCTTACTTCCATGCAGTAGCTAATCAGAGGAGGAGGAAAACCCTCATTCACTCCCTTGATGGCCCTAATGGCCCTGTTACTGAGGTGGATGAGATGCTGAAAGTGGCTAGTGACTTCTACAAAGACACATTTAAGAAAGAAAACCCTTCCGGGTTCTCTTTACAAAACATTTTTTCTCTCGCTTCGAAAAGTCTCTCCTGCTGAAAATGAGCTGCTAGAAGCCCCTTTTCGAGAGGCAGTGAAGGAAGCCATTTTTAGATCTTATCCTGATGGGGCTCCTGGTCCTGATGGGATTCCCTTCTTGTTTTACCAGCATTTTTGGGATTGGTGAAAAATGATCCCTTAGATCTTTTCCAAGCCTTTCATAGAGGAGAATTGGATCCAGCAACTTACTCATGGGGGGTCTGTTGGGGTCAAGTTAAATAACTGTGAAAGTGATTTTTTCCTTCTTTGGTAAAGGCCTTAGGCAAGGTGACCACATCTCCCGCTTTTGTTTAATTTAGTAGTGGACGTTCTTACTAAAATGTTGAGCAAAGCTGCTGATCATAGTCCGATTGCAGGGCTGGCCCCGAGGTTCGCTCGGTGGCATCATCTGCCTTGAATATGCAGATGATACCATCCTTTCTTAGACAATGACTCCACACATGCTAGCAATCTGAAAACTGTTCTAACCTATTTTGAACAAGTCTCAGGCATGAGAATCAACTACTCTAAAAGTGAACTCATCCCTATCAACATGGATGATCAGGAGTTAGCTAACTTCCTCTCTATTCTAGTCTGTAATAAAGGTAACTTCCCCATTAAGTACCTAGGTATCCCTCTCCACTATGATAAACTGAGGAGAGAGATATCCAACCCTTACGGATAAAATCATTAAAAGGATTGCTGGGTGGAGGGCAAACTTCTCTCTTACAGAGGTAGATTGTTCCTCATACAAGCTTGTTTGGCTAGCATTCCAGTGTATCTCCTCTCCTTCTTCAAGTTCCCTAAATGGGCAGTGAACCTCATCAATTCTCAGATGTCTCATTGCTTGTGGAATGATTTTTAGGGAAATAGGAAGCTACACCTTGCTAATTGGGCCCTACTCTCTATGAAAGATTTTGGAGGCCTAGGCATACCTAACCTCCAAGAAAATAACATTTGTCTTCTAGGGTCTTGGATTAAAAGATTCTATGAGGAAGACCTGAAACCCTGGAAGCTTCTTATTGCCCATAAATACCTAGGAAATAAACCTAATATTTTTGTCCCTTCCTCCAACCCTAAGACCTCTAGATTCTGGAAAGGATTAAATCTATTATGCATGCTGTGAAATTTGGCTACAGATGGAACATAGGGGATGGGAGCAGAACCAGGTTCTGGGAAGATACTTGGTTTGGCACATCCCCCCTAGCAGTCCAATTTTGGCCTATTTACTCTATCTGCAATGAGCTTAACAAAAGTGTCAATGAAGTTTGGGACGGTCAATGCCTAAAACTATCTTTTAGAAGGAACTTTAGTGATAGTCTCATGGAACAATGGTTTCGATTGGAGGAAATTGCCAAAAGCATTACCTTCTTTGTCGAGCGGATGCCTGATTTGGCGGTGGTCAATAAGGGAAGTATTCCTCCAGCTCCCTCTATCATGTTATCAACTTTAGAGGGTTCAACCCGTGTTTATCCCTGTTGTCCGAAATTGAGAGTTCCCCTAAAATTCATGTATTTCTCTAGCTTCTCTCCAAAAACAAATTGATGACTAGGCATAACCTTAGGAAGAGACACATCATCAAACCCCTTGATTGTGTTTATCGCTTGGAACAAGAGTCTTGTTCTCACCTATTTTTGAATGTATAGTTGCTAAACATCTCCGGGCTCACATTGAGGAATATTTCTCTAGTCGATTGGTTTCATCCTTGAATGTCGCCAGATTCTGGATTGCTACCAAAATGTGCTCAGTTTTAAACACTGTTAGCTCAGCTATCCTTTGGTGCCTCTGGAAATATAGAAATGCTATGATTTTCAGTAACACCTCCTGGATTTACATTCCGCAGGTCTTGAGGTTGATCAGGAACATGGTGAGGAACTGGGCGATTCTCTCCTCCGGATCGGACAAGGACAAGTTAATGAGCTCCATGGAAACCCTAACAAGATCCCTCCAGAAACCGTTGGCGATCACTTGTGGCTGAACAAGGCTCGACCTGCTCTGGGGCTGGACCCGTGGGCTTGTCTCAAGATCTCTGATGAAGATGATGCGCACCTGGCGCCAAAAAAGAGGGACATCCACCATGCTACGCCTTCCAGCCCGGTGTCTCTACTTGCTTAATGGTCGCCGCAGGCTGACACGGCCCCTCGACTGAAGACCATGAAGGCTTCGTTGGACCCTCCTTGTGTCATTTGAGTGCTCTATCCGCTCTGCCTTTGGCATCGCTCGGGTGATTTGTGTTATTCAGAGAACTTGTTCATCCACCCCCCTAGTTTGTAGCTTTTCTACCTTTGCTTTCGAACTGCTCTTTGAGCTGCTGTATCAGAATATGTTGTGGTTTCGTTCTCAGCAATGGAACCGGGGAGATGCTCCCTGTTTTTCTAAAAAATATTTTATATGTTATTATATATTATTTTATTGTCATCATATATTTAACAGATACTTACATATGTAATAAAACAATATCCCACATCTTATTAACTTATAAAAATAATTTCTTAACCAATAAAATCCTGGATTATTTTGGCACGAAAATCCTAGTGATTGTGTACAAAAGCTTGGTAAGATTTAAGGACGAATGTAATAATATCACTTACTATTTAAATATATTTAAAACAAAATGCTCAGCCCTTTTTTATTTTTTGATAACTTTGCTGGCCCAACCCAACATTATAATTAGAATCAGCCCAAAGAAAATCGTGTATTTCGAGAAAGTGCAAATGGCCTGTAATTTTTTAGGAAATAAAATAAACGGGCCGCATGGACGCTACATTATTTGTTCACCCAGCCCAGCTAATGGTTGTAATTCAAAAAAAAGATCAAATTGACTGTAAATTCTACCGCGCAAAAAAAAGACTGTAAATTCTGAAAAAAAATGGGTTGAATACGTTCCACATTTTTTAGGGCTGAAATGTGGGCCAATAGGTCGAAGCCAACGTAAGTCGTTGTCAATTTAGTCAACAAATGATTCTGACATGTTAGCCGTTGGATTTACATCCAACAACCGGCATCCATCTTCAATCTCTCATCTTCTTCCTCCAGCCGGGACCACTCTCCCGCCTCCTGCCGCTAGCAGATCTGCTTAGCACGCTTTGCTATGAAGCGCTACTCCACCGCTGGCCGTGCCATCCCTCCACCCCTCCACACCTCCTGTTCTTCTCCATCGACTGCCGAACCACACCGCACCAGAACCAGTTAACCCTCGTATACCTCTCCGTCTACGACTCTACTCCCGCGTCTACCCATGTCCGGCTCGTTGCTATCCGGGGACTCGCCGTTGTCCACCACCTTGGATGTGCTCGGCACGAAGTCGTCAACATGGTCAACGAACGACACCATCAGAAGTAGATCAGGCGTGGAGAGGCCGATACCGGGTCCACGGCCACACACAAGGAAATGCCTCCTTATTACGCCGCAAAATAATGTTTCCTCCACCAGACATCTGGGACCCACCGGAAGGGCCTCTCAGATTTCACTTAAAAACGTGCCCTCACGACATGTCGGACCCACCAGCTATCTTCGCACGCAAGGAAGTGCCTCCTTATTACGCACAAAAAATGAATACTCCCCACCCGGCTAGAACCCAAAGATAGTGGTAGGCTGACTTGTGGCCCTACCAAGTTGACGGGGACGGAGGGCTTTGTCAACTTAGTCAATATGAACGATTCTAGCTCTTGTTACCGTACGATGTTCATCCAACGGCCGTAGTGCTTCTTTAACCTCTGGTCTTCTTGCTCCACCGCCCAAACCAAATACCGGTCGTGCCGCCTGCTCCTGCCTCTCGTGGCCGCCTGTGCTGCCACGGAGGACTCACCACCCCCATACTACTCCCACCGCTGGCCAGGCCATCTCTCTACTCACCCACACGCCCTGTTATTCTGCGGCGACAGCAGCCTCACACCGTAGCCGAACCAGTGAACCCTCGTACTCCTCTTCGCGTGGGCATCCACTGCTGCGTCTTCCTCGGCTCTGAGTCGTCCCCTTCCTAGGCCTCGCCATCATCCGCCGCTGTGGTGCTCTCGGCGCGGCGTGGTAAATGTGGTCAATGACCGACTTCCATCGGAAGAGTACTGTGCGTGGAGACGCTGACAGCTGGGTCCACGGCCGCAGCAAGGAAGTGCCTCCTTATTACACGCAAAATAATTATTCCTCCACCTGACAGCGGGGACCCACCGGATGGGGCCACCGTATTTCGTGAAAATAAAGTTTCCCCCCTGACTGCTGGGACCCACCAGCTACACCTTCGCACGCAATGAAGTGCATCCGGGCAAAAAAAACAAAACGATTCGCCCCCCTGACTGCTGGTACCCACTAGCTACATCTTCACACGCAAGAAAGTGCATCCGGGCAAAAAAACGATTCGCCCCCTGACTGCTGGGACCCATCAGCTACATCTTTGCATGCAAGGAAGTGCCTGACAGTCGGGACCCACCTGGTCGAAGCGTACGTAGCGTTGTCATTCTGGTCGCGAATGTGTACGTACATACTGGTCATTGTAGAGGCGCGCACGTGTCGAAGTAGAGGCGCGCACGTAGCATGTACACGTACATACAGCGGCCAGGGTGCAAGAAAGAAATATGGCCACGTATGTGTACATACGGGCGGGGTCTCGAACGCCTACTCGCGGATACGTACGGCCAGGGCTCGTGTACATGGCTGGGTCGGAACGGAGAAACAGTGGCATCATCGTGTTCATGGGGAGGCAACGGAGTGCGTCGTGTTCATGGGGAGGCAACGGAATGTGTCGTGTTCATCGGGAGGCAACGGAACGCGTGGGAGCCAACCAGCTTGGACGGAACAGGCGATGGAAACGAGGCCTAGCGTACCGTACAATGGAGGAAACGGACCTCCTACATTCGGAACGGGGTCCTGTTGATCGGGAGGGGTGTGGCGTACCGCAAAACGGACGAAACGGACCTCCTACGATCGAAACAGGGGTCCTGTTGATCGGGAGGGGTGTGGCGTACCGCATAAAGCGAATCTAAACGGACCTCCTACGGCCGAAACGGGGTCATGTTGATCGGGAGGGTGTGGCGATCGCAAAACGGATGAAACGGACTTGTGTTAGAGCGCCACGGTCGAAACAGGGGACTGTTCATCGGGAGGTGTGGCATCGCAAAAGCAGGACTCCACGGGATACCGTTCATCTCCACCGTCGACCTCATCCAGCCTCCATGGGCTACCGTCGACCTCCTCCGGCCTCCACGAGCTCCTGCTCATCCAGCCTCCACCGCACGCTACTCCACGGCCATCGCTCAACCACCCCTCCACGGGCACCCCTCCACCGCTCATCGCTCATCCAGCCCTCCACACCACGGGGTCCTATTCAACCACCCTCCACGGCCACCCCTCCACCATCTATCGCTCATCCAGCCCTCCACACCACGGGTCCTGTTCATCCAGAGGCAACGCCACCGCCAATGTTCATCCAACCCCCATAACGCCACTCGCTCATCCAATCGATCGGCTTGATTAAGCGGCGATGGCGAAAATTGCTTGATCGGGTTAATTTAACAGCCATCGATCGATCGCCGGGTTCAAGAACGCGTAGCTCGCAGCAGCAATCGCCGGGTTCGAGATAGAGCCCAACGCCTCGCCGGGTTCGATTAGAGCTAACGCCGCACACAGCGCCACGTGTACAAGAGAAACGCATCGCTTTCGGCCCCGACCACCCACCGTAACTGGGAACTCCCAAAATTTTCCTCCCCTCGCTTCTACCACGGTTTTTCCGTCATGGACGGCCCAAAGAATGTCATGCAAGCTGCGTCTCCGACCGCCTGTGATGAAAAGCCCATTTTCTGTCATGATTTTTTGTCATAGAAGTAGGAGCCCACCACATCTATGATGATACCGGGTTTTGTCACAATTATCGTCACAGAAGTGTCATATGTATGACAGGAAAAAAATTCGTTCGGCCCAAAATGTCACGGATGTGTCTTTTTTTTGTAGTGACACTCTGTTCTTCATGAACTTAATACTCTAGATGCAGGCAGGAGTCGGTTAATGTGTGGAGTAATAGTAGTAGATGCAGAATCATTTTGGTCTACTTGACATGGACGTGATGCCTATATTCATGATCATTGCCTTAGATATCGTCATAACTTTGCGCTTTTCTATCAATTGCTCGGCAGTAATTTGTTCACCCACCGTATTATTTGCTATCTTGAGAGAAGCCTCTAGTGAAACCTATGGCCCCTGGGTCTATTTTCCATCATATAAGTTTCCGATCTACAATATTTGTTTCCAATCTACTATTTCTGCAATCTTTTACTTTCCGATCTATAAACCAAAAATACCAAAAATATTTACTTTATCATTTATCTATCTCTATAAAATCTCACTTTTGCAAGTAACTGTGAAGGGATTGACAACCCCTTTATCGCATTGGGTGCAAGTTGTTTGATTGTTTGTGCAGGTATTTGGTGATTTGTGCATTGTCTCCTACTGGATTGAAACCTTGGTTCTCAAACTGAGGGAAATACTTATCTCTACTTCGCTGCATCACCCTTTCCTCTTCAAGAGAAAAACCAACGCAAGCTCAAGAAGTAGCAAGGCCCAACACGAGTCTACGAGAACAAGTTGTGTAGTAGACATCAGTGGGTACTTGGTAGGCTTGATGTAGAACCTCCTCGACAACGGCGCCAGAAATTCTTACTGCTACTTCTTGAGCTTGCGTTGGTTTTTCCCTTGAAGAGGAAAGGGTGATGTAGCAAAGTAGAGATAAGTATTTTCCTCAGTTTGAGAACCAAGGTATCAATCTAGTAGGAGGTACAAGAAAGTGTCCAATCTATGCACCTGCACAAATAATCAAACACTTGCACCCAACGTGATAAAGGGGTTGTCAATCCCTTCACTGTCACTTGCAAGGATGATATCTGATAGAGATAGATATAAAAGATTACTAAAACATAAAATAAAGTAAAAGTAAATAAATTGCTGCAAGGTATTTTTGGGTTTCTTGGTTTATAGATATGAAAGTATATGGTGGAAAATAGACCCGGGGGACATAGGTTTCACTAGAGGCTTCTCTCTTGAAAGAAAACATACGGTGGGTGAACAAATTATTGTCGAGCAATTGATAGAAAAGCGCAAAGTTATGACGATATCCAAGTCAATGATTATGAATATAGGCATCACGTCCGTGTGAAGTAGACCGATTCCCGCCTACATCTACTACTATTACTCCACACATCGACCGCTATCCAGCATGCATCTAGAGTATTAAGTTCATAAGAATGGAGTAACGCCTTAAGTAAGATGACATGATGTAGAGGGATAAAATCAAGCAATATGATGAAAACCCCATCTTTTATCCTTAATGGCAACAATACAATATGTGCCTCGCTACCCCTACTTTGTCACCGGGTGAGGACATCGCAAGATTGAACCTAGAACAAAGCACCTCTCCCATTGCAAGAAGAACCAATCTAGTTGGCCAAACCAAATCGATAATTCGAAGAGAAATACAGAGATATCAAATCATGCATATAAGAATTCAGAAAAGACTCAAATAATATTCATAGATAATCTGATCATAAACCCACAAT
The DNA here is from genome assembly GCA_021605145.1 of Aegilops bicornis. Taxonomy (NCBI): domain Eukaryota; kingdom Viridiplantae; phylum Streptophyta; class Magnoliopsida; order Poales; family Poaceae; genus Aegilops; species Aegilops bicornis. The sequence continues at coordinate 604,168,205 of CM038672.1, forward strand.
TCATCGAATCTCGACAAACACACCGCAAAAGAATATTACGCTGGATGGATCTCCAAGAACATCAAGGAGAACATTGTATTGAAGATCAAAGAGAGAGAAGAAACCATCTAGCTACTAGCTATGGACCCGTAGGTCTGTGGTAAACTACTCACGCTTCATCAAAACAGCAATAGGGTTGATGTAAAAGCCCTCCATGATACAACCCCCCTCGGACAAGGTGTCGGAAAAGGCCCCAAGATGGGATCTCACAGCTACAGAAGGTTATGGCGGCGGAAAAGTATTTTGGTGGATGTCGGCGTCAAAACCGGCGGATCTCGGGTAGGGGGTCCCGATCTATGCATCTTAGGCTAATGGTAACAGGAAGCAAGGGACAAAATGTTTACCCAGGTTCGGGCCCTCTCGATGGAGGTAAAACCCTACTTCATGCTTGATTAATATTGAAGATATGGGTAGTACAAGAGTAGATCTACCACGAGATCATAGAGGCTAAACCCTAGAAGCTAGCCTATGATGGTATGATTGTAATTGTGATCGGCCTTCTAAGGACCAACCTCTCCGGTTTATATAGACACCGGAGAGGGCTAGGATTTACATGGAGTCGGTTATAAGGAAGGAAATACAATATCCGGATTGCCAAGCTTGCCTTTCACACCAAGTAGAGTCTCATTCGGACACGGGTCGAAGTCTTGAGTCTTGTATCTTCACGCTTCAATAGTCCGGACGTTGTACATAGTCCGGCTGTCCGGATACCCCCCAATCCAGGACTCCCTCAGTAGCCCCTAAGCCAGGCTTCAATGACGATGAGTCCAGCGCGCAGTCTTGTCTTCGGCATTGCAGGGCAGGTTCCTTCTCCGAATGCTCCAAATTAATTATCGAACACTTGAACCGTGTCCAGATCCACAAAATGATCTTCACATGTCGCCGTAGAGAGAATGATATTTCACAAATGCAATCTGCTGGTAAATTTTTAGACAAGGCGGTGTGTCATTACGGTCGGGTCACTATCCGCACTGTTTTCCCACAACCAGCCACAGCGCATATTGCGAGGCGGTTTCCTTGACACGTCTTGTCAAAGCAGAGATCGTGTCCCCTTATTACGGGATCTTCATCAATGCGGGTATTATGGCGAGCGGGGAACGAGCGGGTTCCACCAGGCAAGCGGGGAGGCGCAAAAAGCTTTTGCCGTCTCTATAAAGAGACAAGGTCTCTTACTCCTTACCCACGCCTTCTCCTTTCGTTAACCCATTCCCTCTGTCCGAGCCCTAACGCCCAGGCATTCTCCTTTTCCATCAAAGAGAGATTTTCCAAAGATGTCCGGATCTGGAGCAGGAGGCAAATGGATGGCCTCTACCGTCCAGGAGAAGGATATCAAGAAGCTCCGGGAAGCCGGGTATCTGGCCAAGAAGATCGGCCATCATCTCCCACCGGCGGGATGGGTCGTCCCTACTTTGGAGTCCCACGAGAGAGTCGTGTTCCTTCCCCACTTCGTCCGCGGGCTCAGGTTTCCCCTTCACCCATTTGTTCGCGGAGTCATGTATTACTATGGGATTGATTTTCATGATCGTTCCCCTAATTCTTTCCTTAATATCTCGAGGTTTGCCATCGTGTGTGAGGCCTTTCTCCGGATTTCGCGTCACTTCGGCCTGTGGCTGAAGATTTTCAATGTGAAGCCCAAGGTGGTGAGCGGCAAACACGCCGAATGCGGCGGCGCCATGGTGAGCAAGATGCCCAAGGCCGTTTGGCCGAAGGGTGCCTTCAACGACTCCGTCAAGGAGTGGTAGCAGCAGTAATTCTATATCACTGAACCACGCGGCAAAGAGTGGGCCGCCGCTCCGGAGTTCAGATCCGGAGCCCCATTGCGGCTCACGTCCTGGCCCAAGAAGGGCCCGAATTGGTCCTCGTCCGATGAGCTATCGCTGCTCCAGACGCGCGTCCAGAGCGTGGTCGACAAGGACGTCAAGCTTGTCGACCTAGTCCAGGTGATGCTAGTTCGCCTGGTTCTCCCTTGCCAGCGCCGAGCCTGCAACTTGTGGGAGTATGACCCAACCGAGCACCAAACCATCCGGGAGCTCTATGATTCCTCCCACGAGGATATCTGGAAGGTGCTCTTCAAGTCCGGCAAATCATGGCCGGGCTCCTCCGAGGACCGTGGGTATTAATTGTCTCATTCTGCAAGCCCGGTAAGTTATTGCTGTGCTCTGTACATTCATGCTTCGGTTGGCATGTCCTGGGGGAGCCATTCTAATCATGCTTTGTCCCGACCCCAGGGATGGATAAAAAGGGTGGAGCGGATATATTGTCCGGCTCCGCTACCAGAGGAACCGGCCGGACCTCTTCTGACGAAGATACTGGTCCCCGCGCCTTACGAGGCGCCAAAGAAAGAGGCCTCCAAGAAGGCTGAAAAGACTCGGAGTGGCCTCCGTCGTCGCGAGGCTTCGGATGCCAAATCCGAAGACTCCAGCGACGATCTTTCTTCTGGAGACGAAGAGAAGGAAGCAGAGGAGGAAGAGCCTCACTCTGGAGGTGGGAAGAAAAGGATGGCCTCCTCATCCCTGGAGGCCGGACCGCCCAAGAGGGGAAAAAGTTCCCTCCCAGATGCGTCCACCACGGCTGCCGATAGCAGCCCGGAGTGGGATCCCAGGGACCAGCCCCTGGAAAAGTCGTAAGTATACGAAATCCGAACACGCATATGCATCCAGGTTTGTTTGGGTACAGCAGTTTTAACTATTGCCATGTTTTGCACAGCCCGGGGAGGTCTCGCGCCGGCCAGCCCTCATCGAAGGATTCGCTGGGCCCAGACGCCTTGGCGAGCGAGACGCCTCCAAAGGCCCCTTCCCAAAGTCCATGCGCGACACCGAGGTGTCGTCTCAACGGGACTCGGACCAAGGGGGGCATATCTCTGGAGCCGGACACACGGGAGCGATGGCCCTCAAGCGTGTCGACGGCGGGGGCGATCTCGGGTTCGGACCACAGCCGGACACGACTCTGGAGGCTTTTAAGGATCCAAGATCGGGCGAGTGGCCACCTTCGACGGTAGGAGGCTTGCCCACTCCACCAGCAACCTCTGATCAGGTAGGGCTGCTGAGCGGTCTATCGACAGTGTTAAAGAACGCGTCTGTTGTCGGTGAACATCGGACCCTCATGGGTGCGGTGGTTGAAAAGATTCAGTCCACCGAGTGCGGGCTGAATGAGTCCTGCCTTGGCCTTACAAAGGCTTTTGAGGTATGTTTCCTAAGAAACTTCAAGGAATCATCATAATATAAGTAGCAGCCCCTGATACACTGTCCGGCGAAAGAGAGAGCAGGGCAGGGGATCAAAACTCTCTGTGTATGTAGGAGCCTGTGTCAATGACGTATACCCCTTTATGTGAAAACAGGCTTTTACAGAGAGGACGGCCGCTCATAATACAGAAGTGTCCGGACTGAATCAGAGCCTTGCACGGGCCGAGGAGGAACTTGGCTGTGTGAAGAAGCAATTGGAAGACAAGCAAGGTATGTTGAAAACATTTGTCTTTAAGTTGGCACAAATGAGTAGTTATGCCTAGTGAAAAGTATTTGTATTGTATGCTCTAGGAGCGAGTGCCGAATATGAGGCACTAAAGAAGGCTGTGGCTGATGCCAACGAGAAGGCTGCCGCCAACAAAGCGCGTGAGAAACACGAGGCCAGGGTCATCGTAGCTGAGCGAAAGCTCCAGGAGGCTGTGAAGAAAAGCGAGGGCTTGGAGCAGAGTCTAGTAGGGAAAGAATCCGAACTCGCCCAAGCTCTCAGGGCTGCGGAAGATGCTTGGGAAGAAACCCGAGGTGCTGTGCGGGACATTCAAGAGGCCCAGAAAGTTGCGGCTGGTAAGGTCTTCTATATTCTTAGCCATTTGTACATGGTAATGGGAAGAATTCTAAGAGGCAAGCTGAATTCTTCTTTTTCTAGGGGCGTTTGCGGATCTTCCTCGCAGCATATCAGATGTCGCCCAATTCTACCGTACCGAGGAGAAGAAGTCTACGGGTAGGGATTTCTGGTCGCAGTATTTGGTGCCGAACTATCCGGTGCCCTTTATCGATCAGCTGAAGCAGCTGGTCGAATCGCACCAATGACGAACTAGCCATGAAGGACTTGGTTGTCATTTGTGGCCCATGGAGCCCATTCCAAGCAGTTACTTTGGACTCGTGAAGCGAATTGTGGGCGCTTGTCCTCGGCTTGATGCTATTAAGCAATCAGTCTGTATAGAGGGTGCGCGTATGGTGTTTGCCCGTGCAAAAGTGCATTGGGGGAAGCTTGACACGGAGAAGCTGATGACCGAGGGGCCGCCAGAGGGTAAGAAGCACCGCAAGCCTGAACTGTACTATCAAGGTGTACTGAAGGGAGCCCGCCTTGCGGCGGATAAGTGTACGAAAGACATTATATTTCCCTGAGGGCATTCGTGCTGTTCTTTGTAATATGGGATACGGGCACTATTATTAGTAATTGCATGTTTAGTTTGAACACATGTTCTTCGTGTGCGGATGTTTTAATGTGTATAAATACTGAGAGTTGGCCAGTCGTCGGCTTCTGCCCCCACGAAAGAAATTCGGGGGTGTTCAGATCATACCTAGACACTCTTTATCCCATGGCTAGGTCCTTTTAAGGAGGTGTTCCTCACCACGAACCAGGCAATCGGACTATAGGGCTTTACCACTCTCACTTAGCCATAGGAATTCAAGTATGGTCGGCGCAGCCCCTAGTGTTCGGAAAGCCGGACTAGGGGCTCTATTGGCGCCTGATCGGAAGACCGATCCGTCACACTCTGCATTTATAATGGCATTATGCGGAATAAATCTTTAAGGATTTTACAACCTCTGAATAGCTGACCAGCTCTCGCTGTATCATGATAGTCAGTTTTCGGCTTTCTCTACTGAGGTGCTCGTCCGGCAGATCTGGGACACAATCGCAGTAGTTCTCCCTGCGCTACCTTAGCCAATATAACGGAACGTAAGGTACCAAAACAAGAGAGCCGGGCAAACCCAACCAATGACCCAAGACATCATTCGGAGCTGATGCATATAGTGCTATAAGTTCGGGGTGCCGAGCGACCGAAAAGGTGGTCGGACTTTACTGCCGTGCTGTGAAGCCCCTGGCAGAATCGGGCGTAACACAAGGTGTCGAAAAAACGACGGTCGGCAAGTGTTTATTTAAGTCTACGCATTGTAGTAAGATGATACGTCTATGCATATTGGTACGGTTTATGATTATGAAAAGAGGTGTTTTTGGAAGAAAATGTGATGGCCGGACTGGAGGTGGCTGTGGGTGAACTGGAAATTAATCTGGACTGCCTTCTGTAGGGAGGTTCCTTGTGTGTCCTGGCTGATTCCACGTCGCCAATCCTGTTCTACGTCAAAGTTAGTTTGTAAAGGCAAATACTTGAAGGTAGCTGAACATCCTCTTGCGGTTGGTCCGAGGGTTCGTGATCGGACCCTAGTTAATCCAGCCTTAGACCGTGAAGTAACGCGGACTTGTTAGTTGGTGTCCGAATAGTCGGCTGTCATGGCAGAATTTTGACGGGCATGCACGACTCGCTACTCCGGTAGTTATATCATTTCTGCTCTAGAGGCGGGGTTCGGCCTTGCCCATAGGTGTGGTTGTATCGCCAGGTGTTGGCCTGAGTGATTTTACCACGTGAGATCTAGTCAACGTGGATAACCCTGTTAGCATATGGTAAATTACCATATGAGGGGAAGGTGCCGAAGAATTATTCTTTGGCGTGGTATTTTTTGGTGATCCTAGGACAACCGTTAGAGTGGTGGGCCAATAAAACTTGGCCTTTGCCCCTAGCATCTTTTAGAACATGTTATTTGTGGTTTCACACCTGCGGGGGCTTTATGTGTTATGGAGCCTCCGGTTTGCTATGTATAGAGGTACTGCAATTGAATTGTTGTGGTTAATGCGGTCAGGGGCGATCGGCCGTACTTTTATGCTATGGGAGGTCTCATGACCAGACGCCTCCCTTCATTGTTTCCGGCACACGACTAGCCGCTTTGTTTTGAGGATCCGGCATTCTCTATTGGTATGATTTGCCGTCCTTCTAGGGGTACCATGAATTTCACATGGTTGATCGAGTCGTGGCTCGGGCCGGATAGGTCTGAGCTGTTCTTTGTCCGCTGACCGGACTGGGAGTTGCTGGAATTAGCACCAGCTTTCCTGACTTGACGCTTATGGCCATTGCGCTGAGGCTTGAGGATGCTTCTTCGTGTGTCCTTCGTATTGTTTTGGACCATAGTGATGTGTTGACGTCGGGGCATGTGCCTTGGATTCTCCTGCTTAGGTTGGGGTGGCCGGTTGTGCCGTGTGTGCCCTTTGTCGGGGCGGTCGGGTCCGTATCTTTTGGTGGCAAGGACCTTGGTCCATCTGTCCACCAGCAAATCTTGGTCAGCTTTAAGCTGATGTTGCTTCCTTTGTAGGCTCCTTGCCGTGTCCATGAGCCGTCGCTCGAAGCGAGCTTGTTCCACTGGATCTTCAGGCACGCCGAATTCGTCATTGCCGAGGCTTTCCTCGTCCTCGGAGGGGGGCGTATAGTTGTCCCTCTCCAAGTATCCCACAGTTGCCAGTCCGACCTTCTTAAAGGCAGGCCGACTAGGGTTATATTCATCTTCGGCGCCATCCGGATTGTTTTCGTCTTCTGGGCCGGTATTGCTGTGGCGGGGCTTGGAGCGGCGCCGATGACGCCCATGCTTTGCTTTTCTCCCTGAGGGATTATCCTCCGTTGCCTCATCGCCATTGGTTTCCTTCGGAGTGTCCGCCATATATATATCATAGGGAGAGGCGGTTGTCCACCGCCCAGTGAGCGGTGGTTCATGTTCTTCTCCTGCATCGTCGTCCAGACCGTCGATATCTTCGGAGTCAAAGTCTGGTACCTCGGTTAAATCATCGACCGTGGCAATGAAGTGGGTGGTGGGTGGGCAACGAATTCCTTCATCGCATGCCTCCCACTCGAGCCGAACATAGTTCGGCCAAGAACCTCCTGACAAAGAGAGAGACTTTAATGAGTCCAGCATGTCGTCGAAGGGCGAGTGCTGGAAGATATCCGCAGCGGTGAACTCCATTACCGGAGCCCAACCTGGCTCGACTAGCTCGGGAGTGCGCGGACTGGAACCAACGTCCGGATACGAATCCGGGGGTCCAGAGTCACAGGCCACCACAGAGATAAGACCCGTGTTCGGCTCCACCGCCGATGAGTGTGCGACCTGCGGGGCGGGGTCCATCCCTCCGTCCTTAGGCAGCGTAGCCTGCTCCGGATTTAGGTCCGGGGCTACTGCGGGGGTGACACCCCGATCTTTGTCCTACAACAAGTCTAAGCCGTGCTCGTCGTGACTGTCCGGTGCTCCTGGCATAGGCCCGAATCCGTCGAAGATCAAATCTCTGCAAATGTCCGCCGTGTAGTTCAGGTTTCCGAACCTGATCTGGTGGCCAGGGGCATAGATGTCGATCTGCTCCAGATGGCCAAGCGAATTGGCCCGCAGGGCGAAGCCGCTGAACACGAAGATCTGTCGGGGGAGAAAGGTCTCACCCGGGACCGTGTTGTTGACGATGGTTGGAGGAGCCATCGAGCCCTGTAGCGACGACACAGAGGAACTCTCAATGAAAGCACCAATTTCGGTGTCAAAACAGGCGGATCTCGGGTAGGGGGTCCCGATCTGTGCGTCTTAGGCTGATGGTAATAGGAAGCAAGGGACACAATGTTTGCCCAGGTTCGGGCCCTCTCGATGGAGGTAAAACCCTACTTCCTCCTTGATTAATATTGAAGATATGGGTAGTACAAGAGTAGATCTACCACGAGATCGTAGAGGCTAAACCCTAGAAGCTAGCCTATGATGGTATGATTGTAATTGTGATCGGCCTTCTAAGGACCAACCTCTCCGGTTTATATAGACACCGGAGAGGGCTAGGGTTTACATGGAGTCGGTTACAAGGAAGGAAATACAATATCCGGATCGCCAAGCTTGCCTTTCACACCAAGTAGAGTCTCATCCGGACACGGGTCGAAGTCTTGAGTCTTGTATCTTCACGCTTCAATAGTCCGGACGTTGTACATAGTCCGGCTGTCCGGATACCCCCCAATCCAGGACTCCCTCAGTGGACGCTTGTGGTCGTTTGGGAATAGTTGGGAATTTATAGTGCTAGATTTACGGTTAGGGGACTCCCGAGGGTCCCACAAGCCCTCAAGGCGCGCCCCCCTAGGCCACGCCCCTGAGGCTTGTGGCCTCCTCGGGGATCTTCTGGCCCTCTCTCCAAGTTACGTGGGTGTGTCTTGATGTCTACTACACAACCTTCTTCTTGTAGACGTTGTTGGGCCTCCAAGTGCAGAGGTTTGTAGGACAGTAGCAAATTTCCCTCAAGTAGATGACCTAAGGTTTATCAATGCTGGGAGGCGTGGGATGAAGATGGTCTCTCTCAAACAACCCTGCAACCAAATAACAAAGAGTCTCTTGTGTCCCCAACACACCCAATACAATGGTAAATTGTATAGGTGCACTAGTTCGGCGAAGAGATGGTGATACAAGTACAATATGGATGATAGATATAGGTTTTTGTAATCTGAAAATATAAAAACAGCAAGGTAGTAAGTGGTAAAAGTGAGCGTAAATGGTATTGCAATGCTAGGAAACAAGGCCTAGGGTTCATACTTTCACTAGTGCAAGTTCTCTCAACAATAATAACATAATTGGATCATATAACTATCCCTCAACATGCAACAACGAGTCACTCCAAAGTCACTAATAGCGGAGAACAAACGAAGAGATTATTGTAGGGTACGAAACCACCTCAAAGTTATCCTTTCTGATCGATCTATTCAAGATTCCATAGTAAAATAACACGGAGCTATTCTTTCCGTTTGATCTATCCTAGAGTTCGTACTAGAATAACACCTTAAGACACAAATCAACCAAAACCCTACTGTCACCTAGATACTCCACATGATTATACGATATGCATCACACAATCTCAGATTCATCTATTCAAACCAACACAAAGTACTTCAAAGAGTGCCCCAAAGTTTCTACCGGAGACTCAAGACGAAAACGTGTGACAACCCCTATGCATAAGTTCACAAGGTCACTGAACCTACAAGTTGATCACCAAAACATACATCAAGTAGATCACGTGAATATCCCATTGTCACCACAGATAAGCACATGCAAGATAGACATCAAGTGTTCTCAAATCCTTAAAGACTCAATCCGATAAGATAACTTCAAAGGGAAAACTCAATCCATTACAAGAGAGTACAGGGGGAGAAACATCATCAGATCCAACTATAATAGCAAAGCTTGCGATACATCAAGATCGTGCCATATCAAGAACACGAGAGAGAGAGAGAGAGAGAGAGAGAGAGAGATCAAACACATAGCTAGTGGTACATACCCTCAGCCTCGAGGGCGAACTACTCCCTCCTCGTCATGGAGAGCGCCGGGATGATAAAGATGGCCACCGGTGAGGGATTCCCCCTTTGGCAGGGTGCCGGAACAGGGTCCCGATTGGTTTTTGGTGGCTACAGAGGCTTGCGGCGGCGGAACTCCCCATCTAGGTTATGTTCTGGGGGTTTCTGTATTTATAGGAATTTTTGGCGTCGGTCTCACATCAGGGGGGTCTCCGTGTCGTCCACGTGATAGGGGGACGCGCCTAGGGGGTAGGGCGCGCCCTCCACCCTCATCGACGGCTCAGGACTCTTCTGGCCCAACTCTTTTACTCCGGGGGCTTCTTTTGGTCCATAAAAATCATCAAAAATTGGCACGTCAATTGGACTCCGTTTGGTATTCCTTTTCTGTAAAACTCAAAAACAAGGAAAAAAACAGAAACTGGCACTGGGCTCTAGGTTAATAGGTTAGTCCCAAAAATCATATAAAATAGCATATAAATGCATATAAAACATCCTAGATGGATAATATAATAGAATTGAACAATCAAAAATTATATATACGTTGGAGATGTATCAAGCATCCCCAAGCTTAATTCCTGCTCGTCCTCGAATAGGTAAATGATAAAAACAGAATTTTTGACGTGGAATGCTACCTAACATATTTATCAATGTAATCTTATTTATTGTGGCAAGAACATTCAGATCCATATGATTCAAAACAAAAGTTTAATATTGACATGAAAACGATAATACTTCAAGCATACTAACAAAGCAATCATGTCTTCTGAAAATAACATGGCCAAAGAAAGTTCATCCCTCCAAAATCATATAGTTTGGCTATGCTCCATCTTCGTCACACAAAATGTTCAAATCATGCACAACCCCTATGACAAGCCAAGCAATTGTTTCATACTTTAGTATTCTCAAACTTTTTCAACTTTCACGCAATACATGAGCGTGAGCCATGGACATAGCATTATAGGTGGAATTGAATATGGTGGTTGTGGAGGAGACAATAAGAGGGAGATAGGCTCACATCAACTAGGCGTATCAACGGGCTATGGAGATGCCCATGAATATATATCAATGTGAGTGAGTAGGGATTGCCATGCAACGGATGCACTAGAGCTATAAATGTATGAAAGCTCAACAAAAGAAACTAAGTGGGTGTGCATCCAACTTGCTTGCTCACGAAGACCTAGGGCATTTTCAGGAAGCCCATCGTTGGAATATGCAAGCCAAGTTCTATAATGAAAATTCCCACTAGTATATGAAAGTGACAAAATAAGAGACTCTCTATCAGAAGATCATGGTGCTACTTTGAAGCACAAGTGTGGTAAAAGGATAGTAGGATTGTCCCTTCTCTCTTTTTCTCTCATTTTTTTGTTTGGCTTCTTTGGCCTCCTTTTTTTTCATTGGCTTCTTTGACCTCTCTTTTTTTCTCACACGGGACAATGCTCTAATAATGATGATCATCACACTTCTATTTATTTACAACTCAAGGATTACAACTCGATACTTAGAACAAAATATGACTCTATATGAGTGCCTCCGGCAGTGTACCGGGATGTGCAATGGATCAAGAGTGACATGTATGAAAAATTATGAATGGTGGCTTTGCCACAAATACGATGTCAACTACATGATCATTCAAGGCAATATGACAATGATGAAGCGTGTCATAATAAACAAAACGGTGGAAAGTTGCATGGCAATATATCTCGGAATGGCTATGGAAATGCCATAATAGGTAGGTATGGTGGCTGTTTTTAGGAAGGTAAATGGTGTATTTATGGTACCGGCAAAAGTTGCGCGGTACTAGAGAGGCTAGCAATGGTGGAAGCATGAGAGTGCGTATAATCCATGGACTCAACATTAGTCATAAAGAACTCACATACTTATTGCATAAATCTACAAATCATCAAAACGAAGCACTACGCGCATGCTCCTAGGGGGATAGATTGGTAGGAAAAGACCATCGCTCGTCCCTGACCGCCACTCATAACGAGGACAATTAAAGAAACACCTCATGCTTCAAATTTGTTACACAATGGTTACCATACGTGCATGCTACGGGACTTGCAAACCTCAACACATATTTTTCTCAAATTCACAATTACTCAACTAGCATGACTCTAATATCACCATCTTCATATCTCAAAACAATCATCAAGCATCAAACTTCTCATAGTATTCAATGCACTTATATGAAAGTTTTTATTATACCCATCTTGGATGCCCATCATATTAGGACTAATTTTATAGCCAAAGAAAATTACCATGTTGTTCTAAAAGACTCTCAAAATAATATAAGTGAAGCATGAGAGATCATCTATTTCTTCAAAATAAAACCACCATCGTGCTCTAAAAAGATATAAGTGAAGCATTGGAGCAAATGACAAACTACTCCAAAAGAGATAAGTGAGGATCAATGAGTAGTCGAATAATTATGTAACTATGCGAAGACTCTCTAACATTTTTGAATTTCAGATCTTGGGATATTATTCAAATAGCAAGCAAAACTAAATAAAATAAAATGACGCTCCAAGCAAAACACATATCATGTGGTGAATAAAAATACAGCTCCAAGTAAAATTACCGATGAATGAAGACGAAAGAGGGGATGCCATCCGGGGCATCCCCAAGATTAGGCTCTTGGTTGTCCTTGAATATTACCTTGGGGTGCCTTGGGAATCCCCAAGCTTAGTCTCTTTCCACTCCTTATTCCATAGTCCATCGAATCTTTACCCAAAACTTGAAAACTTCACAACAAAAAACTCGTAAGCTCCGTTAGTATAAGAAAATAAATCACCACTTAGGTACTGTTTTGAACTCATTATAAATTCATATTGGTGTGATGTCTACTTTATTCCAACTTCTCTATGGTTCATACCCTCCGATACTACTCATAGATTCATCAAAATAAGCAAACAACACATAGAACAGAATCTGTCAAAAACAGAACAGTCTGTAGTAATCTGTAACTCTCGGATACTTATGTAACTCCAAAAATCCTACCAAATTAGGAAAACCTGAGAAATTTGTGTAACAATCCGGAGCAAAAAGAATCAGATCAAAAGCACGTTTCTGTGAATTATCAAAACTAATTTACTGGGCGCAAAAGTTTCTGATTTTCAGCAGGATCAACACAACTATCACCGTAAGCTATCCTAAAGGTCTTACTTGGCACTTTATTGAAACAAAAGCTATAAAACATGATTACTACAGTAGCTTAATCATGTGAACACACAAAAACAGTAAGTGTAAATATTGGGTTGTCTCCCAACAAGCGCTTTTCTTTAATGCCTTTTTAGCTAGGCATGATGATTTCAATGATGCTCACATAAAAGATAAGATTTGAAACATAAAGAGAGCATCATGAAGAATATGACTATCACATTTAAGTCTAACCCACTCCCTATGCATAGGGATTCTGTGAGCAAACAATTTATGAGAACAAGGATCAACTAGCATAGGAAAGCAAAACAAGCATAACTTCAAGATTTTAAGCACATAGAGAAGAAACTTGATATTATTGCAATTCCTACAAGCATATATTCCTCCCTCATAATAATTTTCAGTAGAATCATGAATGAATTCAACAATATAACAATCACATAAAGCATTATTTTCATGATCCCCAAGCATATAAATTTTATTACTCTCCACATAAGCGAATTTCTTCTCATGAATAATAGTGGGAGCAAACTCAACAAAATAATTATCATTTGAGACATAATCCAATTGAAAACTAAAATCATGATGACAAGTTTTATGGTTATCATTATTCTTAATAGCATACAATTCATCACAATAATCATCATAGATAGCAACTTTGTTCTCATAATCAATTGGAACCTCTTCTGAAATAGTGGGTTCACCACTAAATAAAGTCATGACCTCTCCAAATCCACTTTCATAATTATCACAATAAGATTCAACACCCTCCAAAATAGTGGGATCATTACTTCCTAAAGTTAAAACTCTTCCAAACCCACTTTCATCAATATAATCATCATAAATAGGAGGCATGCTATCAACATAATTGTTGGGTAACGTAGCAGAAATTCAAAATTTTCTACGCATCACCAAGATCAATCTATGGAGATTGTAGCAACAAGAGAGGGAGAGGATGAGCATCTTCATACCCTTGAAGATCGCTAAGCGGAAGCGTTACAAGAACGCGGATGAAGGAGTCGTACTCGCAGCGATTCAGATCGCGGTTGATTCCGATCTAAGCATCGAACAACGGTGCCTCCGCGTTCAACACACGTACAGCCCGGGGACGTCTCCTCCTTATTGATCCAGCAAGGGGAGAGGAGAAGTTGAGGGAGAACTCCGACAACACGATGGCATGGTGGTGATGGAGCTCGTGGTTCTCCGGCAGGGCTTCGCCAAGCACTACGGAGGAGGAGGATGTGTTGGAGGAGGGAGAGGGCTGCGCCAGGGGAAGGGTGCGGCTGCCCTCTCTCTCTCTCACTATATATAGGGGGAAGGGAGGAGGGGGAGGCGCCCTAGGGTTCACTAGGGGAGGGGCGGCGGCCATAGGGGAAACCCTAGATGGGTTTTGGCGCCCCCACCCACTAGGAAACTCCCCCCCCCCCCCAAGCCGGGAGGGGTGGCTGCCCTAGGGGTGGCGCCCCCACCTCTCCAGGTTACGTGAGATGGGGTGGGAGGGGAACTCAGCCCCTTAGTGGGCTGATGTGCCCTCTCCCCTTGGCACATAAGGCCCCCCAAAGCTTGCCGGGGCCTCCGCAACCCCTTTCGGACACGCTGGTCATCACCTGGTAACCCCGAAACAATTCCGGACACCAATACCCTTCGTCCAATATACCAATCTTCACCTCCGGACCATTCCGGAGCTCCTCATCATGTCCGGGATCTCATCCAGGACTCCAAACAACCTTCGGTAACCACATACTATTTCCCATAACAACTCTAGCGTCACCGAACCTTAAGTGTGTAGACCCTACGGGTTCGGGAACCATGCAGACATGACCGAGATGGTCTCCGGTCAATAACCAACAGCGGGATCTGGATACCCATGTTGGCTCCCACATGTTCCACGATGATCTCATCGGATGAACCACGATGTCAAGGATTCAAGCAATCCCGTATGCAATTCTCTTTGTCTAGCGGTATTGTACTTGCCCGAGATTCGATCGTCGGTATGCCGATACCTTGTTCAATCTCATTATCGGCAAGTCTCTTTACTCGTTCCGTAACACATCATCCCGTGATCAACCCCTTGGTCACATTGTGCACATTATGATGATGTCCTACCGAGTGGGCCTAGAGATATCTCTCCGTCACACGGAGTGACAAATCCCAGTCTCAATTCGTGCCAACCCAACAGAAACTTTTGGAGATACCCGTAGTGAACCTTTATAGCCACACAGTTACGTTGTGACGTTTGGTACACCCAAATCATTCCTACGGTATCCGGGAGTTGCACAATCTCATGGTCTAAGGAAATGATACTTAACATTAGAAAAGCTTTAGCATACGAACTACACGATCTTTGTGCTAGGCTTAGGAATAGGTCTTGTCCATCACATCATTCTCCTAATGATGTGTTCCCGTTATCAACGACATCCAATGTCCATGGTCAGGAAACCATAACCATCTATTGATCAACGAACTAGTCAACTAGAGGCTTACTAGGGACATGGTGTTGTCTATGTACCCACACATGTATCTGAGTTTCCTATCAATACAATTATAGCATGGATAATAAACGATTATCATGAACAAGGAAATATAATAATAATAACTAATTTATTATTGCCTCTAGGGCATATTTCCAACAGTCTCCCACTTGCACTAGAGTCAATAATGTAGTTCACATCGCCATGTGATTAACACTCACAGGTCACATTGCCATGTGACCAACATCCAAAGAGTTTACTAGTGTCGATAAACTAGTTCACATCATCATGTGATTAAGACTCAATGAGTTACGGGATTTGATCATGTTTTGCTTGTGAGAGAGGTTTTAGTCAATGGGTCTGCAACATTCAGATCCGTATGCACTTCGCAAATCTCTAGGTCATATTGTAAATGTTGCTTCCACGCTCCACTTGAAGCTATTTCAAATGGTTGCTCCACGATACATATCCGGTTTGCTACTCAGAGTCACTCGGATAGGTGTTAAAGCTTGCATCGACGTAACCCTTTACGCCGAACTCTTTATCACTTCCATAATCGAGAAACATGTGCTTATTTACTCCAAGGACAATTTTGACCGTTGTCCAATGATCCATTCCTGGATCATTCTTGTACCCCTTGACTGACGCATGGCAAGGCACACTTACGGTGTGTTACACAGCATAGCATACTATAGAGCCTACGTCTGAAGCATAGGGGACGACCTTCGTCCTTTCTCTCTCTTATGCCGTGGTCGAGCTTTAACTCTTAACTTCATACCTTACAACTCAGGCAAGAACTCCTTATTTGACTGATCCATCTTGAACACCTTCAAGATCATGTCAAGGTATGTGCTCATTTGAAAGTACCATTTAGCGGTTTTTGATCTATCCTCATAGATCTTGATGCTCAATGTTCAAGTAGCTTAATCCAAGTTTTCTATTGAAAAACACTTTTCAAATAACCCTATATGCTTTCCGAAATTCTACATCATTTCGATCAACAATATGTCAACAACATATACTCATCGAAAATTCTATAGTGCTCCCACTCACTTCTTTGGAAATACAAGTTTCTCATAAACTTTGTATAAACCCAAAATCTTTGATCATCTCATCAAAGCGTACGTTCCAACTCCGAGATGCTTACTCCAGTCCTTAGAAGGATTGCTGGAGCTTTGCATACTTGTTAGCGTCTTTCAGGATTGTCAAAACCTTTACGGTTGTATCACATACAACCTTTCCTCAAGAAAATTGCCGAGGAAACAATGTTTTGACATCCTATCTGCAAGATTTCATAAATAATGCAGTAACTGCTAATCCAATTCCAACAGACTCTTAGCATCACTATGAGTGAGAAAGCCTCATCGTAGTCAACTCCTTGAATCTTGTCAGAAAACATCTTAACAACAAGTTGAGCTTTCTTAATGGTGATACTTACCATCATTGTTTGTCTTCCTTTTAAAATCCATCTATACCCAATAGTCTTACGACCATCAAGCGGTTCTTCCAAAGTCTACACTTTGTTTTCATACATGGATCCTCTCTCAGATTTTATGGCCTCGAGCCATTTGTCGGAATTCGGGCCCACCATCGCTTCTCCATAGCTCGTAGGTTCATTGTTATCTAGCAACATGACCTTCAAGACATGATTACTGTACCACTCTGAAGTAGTACGCATCCTTGTCACCCTACGAGGTTCGGTAGTGACTTGATCCGAAGTTTCATGATCACCATCATCAACTTCCACTTCAATTGATGTAGGTGCCACAAGAACAACTTCCTGTGCCCTGCTACATATTGGTTGAAGTGATGGTTCAATAACCTCATCAAGTCTCCACCATCCTCCCACTCAATTCTTTCGAGAGAAACTTTTTCTCGAGAAAGGACCCGTTTCTAGAAACAATCACTTTTGCTTCCGGGTCTGAAATAGGAGGTATACCCAACTGTTTTTGGGTGTCCTATGAAGATGCATTTATCCGCTTTGGGTTCGAGCCTATCAGCCTGAAATTTTTTCACATAAGCGTCGCAGCCCCAAACTTTTAAGAAACGACAACTTAGGTTTCTCCAAACCATAGTTCATACGGTGTCGTCTCAACGGAGTTGCGTGGTGCCCTATTAAAGTGAGTGATGTTGTCTCTAATGCCTAACCCATGAACAATAGTGGTAATTCGATAAGAGACATCATGTGTACGCACCATATCCGATAGGGTGCAACTATGATGTTCGGACACACCATCACACTATGGTGTTCCAGGCGGTATTAATTGTGAAACAATTTCCACAATGTCTTAATTGCGTGCCAAAACTCGTAACTCAGATATTCATCTCTATGATCATATCATAGACATTTTATCCTCTTGTCACGAAGATCTTCAACTTCACTCTGAAATTACTTGAACCTTTCAATAGTTCAGACTTGTGTTTCATCAAGTAAATATAATCAACATCTACTCAAATCATCTGTGAAGTAAGAACATAACGATATTCCTTTGCATGCCTCAGCACTCATTGGACTGCACACATCAAAATGTGTTACTTCCAACAAGTTGTTATCTTGTTCCATCTTCTTTGAAAATGAGGCTTTTCAGTCATCTTGCCCATGTGGTATGATTTGCATATCTCACGTGATTCAAAATCAAGTGAGTCCAAACGATCCATCTGCCTGGAGTTTCTTCATGCGTATACACCAATAGACATGGTTCGCATGTCTCAAACTTTTCAAAAACGAGTGAGTCCAAAGATCTATCAACATGGAGCTTCTTCATGCGTTTTACACCAATATGACTTACATGGCAGTGTCACAAGTAAGTGGTACTATCATTACTATCTTATATCTTTTGGCATGAAAATGTGTATCACTACGATCGAGATTCAATAAGTCATTCCTTTTAGGTGCAAGACCATTGAAGGTATTATTCAAATAAACAGAGTAACCATTATTCTCCTTAAATGAATAACCGTATTGCAATAGACATAATCCAATCATGTCTATGCTCAGCATAAACACCAAATAACAATTATTTAGGTTTCACACCAATCTCGATGGTAGAGGGAGCGTGCGATGCTTGATCACATCAACCTTGGAAACACTTCCAACACATATCGTCGGCTCACCTTTAGCTAGTCTCCGTTTATTCCGTAGCTTTTATTTCGAGTTACTAACACTTAGCAACCGAACCGGTATCTAATACCCTGGTGCTACTAGGAGTACTAGTAAAGTACACATTAACATAATGTATATCCAATATACTTCTATCGACCTTGCCAGCCTTCTCATCTACCAAGTATCTAGGGTTGTTTTGCTTCAGTGTCCGTTCCCTCATTACAGAAGCACTTAGTCTCGGGTTTGGGTTCAACCTTGGGTTTCTTCACTGGAGCAGCAACTGATTTGCCGTTTCATGAAGTACCCCTTCTTGCCCTTGCCCTTCTTGAAACTAGTGGTTTCATTAATCATCAACAATTGATGCTCCTTCTTGATTTCTACATTCGCGGTGTCGAACATTGCGAATAGCTCAAGGATCATCATATCTATCCCTGTTATGTTATAGTTCATCATGAAGCTCTAGTAGCTTAGTGGCAATGTCTTTGGAGAAACATCACTATCTCATCTGGAAGATTAACTCCCACTCGATTCAAGTGATTGTTGTACCCAGACAATCTGAGTATAAGCTCAAGGATTGAGATCTTCTCCCTTAGTTTATAGGCCAAGAAGCTCGTCGGAGGTCTTATACCTCTTGACGTGGGCACGAGCCTGAAATCCCAATTTCAGCCCTCGAAACATCTCAGATGATTCGCGACGTTTCGAAATCGTCTTGATTGCCTTAACTCTAAACCATTTAACATTCTTGAACTATCACGTAGTTATCAAAACGTGTATGTCAGATGTTCGCAACATCCACAGACGACGTTCGAGGTTCAGCACACTGAGCGGTGCATTAAGGACATAAGCCTTCTTCCAAGCAACGAGGACAATCCTCAGTTTACGGACTTAGTCCGCATAATTGCTACTATCATCTTTCAACTGAATTTTCTCTAGGAACATATCTAAACAGTAGGACTAAAGCGCGAGCCATTGACATAATTAGCAAAGACCTTTTGACTATGTTCAGGATAATTAAGTTCATCTTATGAACTCCCACTCAGATAGACATCCCTCTTAGTCATCTAAGTGATTACATGATCCGAGTCAACTAGGCCATGTCTGATCATCACGTGAGATGGACTAGTCATCATCGGTGAACATCTTCATGTTGATCGTATCTACCATACGACTCATGCTCGACCTTTTGGTCTCTTGTGTTCCGAGGCCATATGCGTACATGCTAGGCTCGTCAAGTCAACCTAAGTGTTTTGCGTGTGTAAATCTGTCTTACACCCGTTGTATGTGAACGTTAGAATCTATCACACCCGATCATCACGTGGTGCTTGAAACAATGAACTTTCATAGCGGTGCACAGTTAGGGGGGACACTTTCTTGAAATTTTAATGAGGGATCATCTTATTTACTACCATCGTTCTAAGCAAATAAGATGCATAAACATGATAAACATCACATGCAATCAAAAAGTGACATGATATGGCCAATATCATTTTGCTCCTTTTGATCTCCATCTTCAGGGCTCCATGATCATCATCGTCACCGGCATGACACCATGATCTCCATCATCATGATCTCCATCATCGTGTCTCCATGAAGTTGTCTCGCCAACTATTACTTCTACTACTATGGCTAACGGTTTAGCAATGAAGTAAAGTAATTACATGGTGTTATTCAGTGACACGCAGGTCATACAATAAATAAAGACAACTCCTATGGCTCTTGCCGGTTGTCATACTCATCGACATGCAAGTCGTGATTCCTATTACAAGAACATGATCAATCTCATACATCACATATCATTCATCACATTCTTTTGGCCATATCACATCACATAGCATACCCTGCAAAAACAAGTTAGATGTCCTCTAATTGTTGTTTGCATGTTTTTCGTGGCTGCTATGGGTTTCTAGCAAGAACGTTTCTTACCTACGCAAAACCACAACGTGATATGTCAATTTCTATTTACCCTTCATAAGGAACCTTTTCATCGAATCCGATCCGACTAAAGTGGGAGAGACTGGCACCCGCTAGCCACCTTATGCAACAAGTGCATGTCAGTCGGTGGAACCTGTCTCACGTAAGTGTACGTGTAAGGTCGGTCCGAGCCGCTTCATTCCACAATACCGTCGAAACAAGATTGGACTAGTAATGGTAAGCATATTGAACAAAATCAACGCCCACAACAACTTGTGTTCTACTCGTGCATAGAATCTACGCAATAGACCTAGCTCATGATGCCACTGTTGGGTAACGTAGCAGAAATTCAAAATTTTCTACGCATCACCAAGATCAATCTATGGAGATTCTAGCAACAAGAGAGGGAGAGGATGAGAATCTTCATACCCTTGAAGATCGCTAAGCGGAAGCGTTACAAGAACGTGGATGAAGGAGTCGTACTCGCAGCGATTCAGATCACGATTGATTCCGATCTAAGCACCGAAAAACAGTGCCTCCGCGCTCAACACACGTACAGCCCGGGGACGTCTCCTCCTTCTTGATCCAGCAAGGGGAGAGGAGAAGTTGAGGGAGAACTCCGACAGCACGACGGCATGGTGGTGATGGAGCTCGTGGTTCTCGGCAGGCTTGCCAAGCACTCTGGAGGAGGAGGAGGTGTTGGAGGAGGGAGAGGGCTGCGCCAGGGGAAGGTGCGGCTGCCTCTCTCTCACACTATATATAGGGGAAGGGAGGAGGAGGCGCCTAGGGTTCCCTAGGGGAGGCGGCGGCCATAGGGGAAACCCTAGATGGGTTTTGGCGCCCTGCCCTTAGGAAACTTGCCCCCAAGCCGGGAGGGGTGGCTGCCCTAGGGGTGGCGCCCCACCTCTCCGTGTTACGTGAGATGGGGTGGGAGGGCGCTCAACCCCTTAGTGGGCTGATGTGCCCTCTCCCCTTGGCCCATAAGGCCCCCCAAAGCTTGCCGGGGCCTCCGAAACCCCTTTCGGACACGCTAGTCATCACCTCGTACCCCCGGAACAATTCCGGACTCCAATACCCTTCGTCCAATATACCGATCTTCACCTCCGGGCCATTCCGGAGCTCCTCATCATGTCTGGGATCTCATCCGGGACTCCAAACAACCTTCGGTAACCACATACTATTTCCCATAACAACTCTAGCGTCACCGAACCTTAAGTGTGTAGACCCTACGGGTTCGGGAACCATGCAGACATGACCGAGATGTTCTCCGGTCAATAACCAACAGCGGGATCTGGATACCCATGTTGGCTCCCACATGTTCCACGATGATCTCATCGGATGAACCACGATGTCAAGGATTCAAGCAATCCCGTATGCAATTCTCTTTGTCTAGCGGTATTGTACTTGCCCGAGATTCGATCGTCGGTATGCCGATACCTTGTTCAATCTCGTTACCGGCAAGTCTCTTTACTCGTTCCGTAACACATCATCCCGTGATCAACCCCTTGGTCACATTGTGCACATTATGATGATGTCCTACCGAGTGGGCCCAGAGATACCTCTCCGTCACACGGAGTGACAAATCCTAGTCTCGATTCGTGCCAACCCCTCAGACCCTTTCAGAGAGACCAGTAGTGCACCTTTATAGCCACCCAGTTACGTTGTGACGTTTGGTACACCCAAAGCATTCCTACGGTATCCAGGAGTCGCACAATCTCATGGTCTAAGGAAATGATACTTAACATTAGAAAAGCTTTAGCATATGAACTACACGATCTTTGTGCTAGGCTTAGGATTGGGTCTTGTCCATCACATCATTCTCCTAATGATGTGATCCCGTTATCAACGACATCCAATGTCCATGGTCAGAAATCGTAACCATCTATTGATCAACGAGCTAGTCAACTAGAGGCTTACTAGGGACATGGTGTTGTCTATGTACCCACGCATGTATCTGAGTTTCCTATCAATACAATTATAGCATGGATAATAAAGGATTATCATGAACAAGGAAATATAATAATAATAACTAGTTTATTATTGCCTCTAGGGCATATTTCCAACAATAATAAATTTGCTCATCATAACTTGGGGGACAAAAAATATCATCTTCGTCAAACATAGCATCCCCAAGCTTGTGGCTTCGCATACCATTAGCATCATGGATATTCAAGGAATTCATACTAATAACATTGCAATCATGCTCATCATTCAATTACTTGCCAAACATTTTAATGCATTCTTCTTCTAACACTTTGGCACAATTATCGGAACACTTATTTTCACGGAAGACACTAAAAAGATGAAGCATATGAGGCAACCTCAATTCAATTGCAAGATCTAAAGATATACCTTCAAGCACTCACCTCCCCGGCAAAGGCGCTGGAAAAGAGCTTAGTTGACGGGGAGTTAGTGCCGCTTACCTAGCCTCCCCAGCAACGGCGCCAGAAAAGAGCTTGATGTCTACTACACAACCTTCTTCTTGTAGACGTTGTTGGGCCTCCAAGTGTAGAGGTTTGTAGGACAGTAGCAAATTTCCCTCAAGTGGATGACCTAAGGTTTATCAATCCGTGTGAGGCGTAGGATGAAGATGGTCTCTCTCAAACAACCCTGCAACCAAATAACAAAGAGTCTCTTGTGTCCCCAACACAACCAATACAATGCTAAATTGTATAGGTGCACTAGTTCAGCGAAGAGATGGTGATACAAGTACAATATGGATGATAGATATAGGTTTTTGTAATCTGAAAATATAAAAGCAGCAAGGTAGTAAGTGGAAAAAGTGAGCATAAACGGTATTGCAATGCTAGGAAACAAGGCCTAGGGTTCATACTTTCACTAGTGCAAGTTCTCTCAACAATAATAACATAATTGGATCATATAACTATCCCTCAACATGCAACAAAGAGTCACTCCAAAGTCACTAATAGCGGAGAACAAACGAAGAGATTATTGTAGGGTACAAAACCACCTCAAAGTTATCCTTTCTAATCGATCTGTTCAAGAGTCAGTAGTAAAATAACACAAAGCTATTCTTTCCGTTCGATCTATCCTAGAGTTAGGACTAGAATAAAACCTTAAGACACAGATCAACCAAAACCCTAATGTCACCTAGATACTCCAATGTCACCTCAAGTATCCGTGGGTATGATTATACGATATGCATCACACAATCTCAGATTCATCTATTCAACACAAAGTACTTCAAAGAGTGCCCCAAAGTTTCTACCGGAGAGTCAAGACGAAAATGTGTGTCAACCCCTATGCATAAGTTCACAAGGTCCTTTGAACACAAGTTGATCACCAAAATATACATCAAGTAGATCACGTGAATATCACATTGTCACCATAGATAAGCACATGCAAGACATACATCAAGTGTTCTCAAATCATTAAAGACTTAATCCGATAAGATAACTTCAAAGGGAAAACTCAATTCATTACAAGAGAGTAGAGATGGAGAAACATCATAATATCCAACTATAATAGCAAAGCTCGCAATACATCAAGATCGTGCCATATCAAGAACAAGAGAGAGAGAGAGAGAGAGAGAGAGAGAGAGAGAGATCAAACACATAGCTACTGGTACATACCCTCAGCCCGAGGGTGATCTACTCCCTCCTCTCGTCATGGAGAGCGTCGGGATGATGAAGATGGCCACCAGAGATTCCCCCTCGGCAGTCTTGAACAGGGTCCCGATTGGTTTTTCGTGGCTACAGAGGCTTGCAGCGGCGGAACTCCCCATCTAGGTTATGTTCTGAGGGTTTCTGTATTTATAGGAATTTTTGGCGTCGGTCTCACGTCAAGGGGGTCTCTGAGTCGTCCACGAGATAGGGGGATGCGCCCAGGGGGGTAGGGCGCGCCCTCCACCCTCGTGGACGGCTCGGGACTCTTCTGGCCCAACTCTTTTACTCCGGGGGCTTCTTTTGGTCCATAAAAAGTCATCAAAAATTGGCATGTCAATTGGACTCCGTTTGGTATTCCTTTTCTGTAAAACTCAAAACAAGGAAAAAAAACAGAAACTGGCACTGGGCTCTAGGTTAATAGGTTAGTCCCAAAAAATCATATAAAATAGCATATAAATGCATATAAAAGATCCTAGATGGATAATATAATAGCATGGAACAATCAAAATTTATAGATACGTTGGAGACGTATCATGTCTTCTGGTCTAAGAAAAATTATCATGAATGTTTTATTCTGTTTGGACTCCGTTTGATATTCCTTTTCTATAAAACTTAAAACAAGGAAAAAAACAGAAACTAGCACTGGGCTCTAGGTTAATAAGTTAGTCCCAAAAGTAATATAAAATAGCATATTAATGCATATAAAACATCCAAAACAGATAATATAATAGCATGGAACAATAAAAATTATAGATACGTTGGAGACGTATCAGCCCCCCTTGTGTCGAATCAATAAATTTGGTTTCAACACTCTACCCTAGTAAACTGTTGCGATCCCCTATACTTGTGGGTTATCAAGAACTTTTTCTGGCGCCGTTGCCGGGGAGCATAGCTCTATTTGCTGAGTCACTTGGGGTTTATATCTGTTGATCACTATGAAGAATCTGAAGGATGATACAACCAAGATCGTTCCCTCTAAGACGAGGGGAGGTAAGGAACTACCATCTAGCTCTGCACTTGATTCACCTTCTGTTTTGAGTAATGCTACTTCTTGGGCTTGCGTTGATTTTTCCCTTGAAGAGGAAAGGGTGATGCAGCAAAGTAGAGATATGTATTTCCCTCAGTTAAGAATCAAGGTATCAATCCAGTAGGAGGCACAAGCAAGTCTCCAATCTATGCGCCTGCACAAACTAACAAACACTTGCACTCAACGCGAAAAAGGGGTTGTCAATCCCTTCACGGTCTTGAACAAGAGTGAGATCTAATAGAGATATATAGGTATAAAAGATAAATAAAAAGGCAAACTAAAATAAATCTAAATAAATTGCAGCAAGGTATTTTTGGGTTTTTTTATTTATAGATCTGAAATTATAAGATGGAAAATAGACCCGGGGGCCATAGGTTTCACTAGAGGCTTCTCTCTTGAAGATAGCATACCGTGGGTGAACAAATTACTGTCGAGCAATTGATAGAAAAGCGCAAAGTTATGATGATATCTAAGGCAATGAT
Organism: Aegilops bicornis; assembly: GCA_021605145.1. Taxonomy (NCBI): domain Eukaryota; kingdom Viridiplantae; phylum Streptophyta; class Magnoliopsida; order Poales; family Poaceae; genus Aegilops; species Aegilops bicornis. The sequence continues at coordinate 604,193,387 of CM038672.1, forward strand.
CATGAATATAGGCATCACGTCCGTGACAAGTAGACCGAAACGATTCTGCATCTACTACTATTACTCTACACATCGACTGACTCCTGCCTGCATCTAGAGTATTAAGTTCATAAGAACAGGGCAATGCTTTAAGCAAGATGACATGATGTAGAGGGATAAACTCAAGCAATATGATATAAACCCCATCTTTTTATCCCTGATGGCACCAATACAATACATGCCTCACTACCCCTTCTGTCACTGGGTGAGGACATTGCAAGATTGAACCCAAAACTAAGCACCTCTCCCATTGCAAGAAAAACCAATCTAGTTGGCCAAACCAAACCGATAGTTCGAAGAGAAATACAAAGATATCTTAATCATGCATAAAAGAGTTCAGAGAAGACTCAAATAATATTCATAGATAATTTGATCATAAATCCACAATTCATGGGATCTCAACAAACACACCGTAAAAAAGTATTACATCAAATAGATCTCCAAGAACATCGAGGAGAACATTGTATTGAAGATCAAAGAGAGAGAAGAAGCCATCTAGCTACTAGCTATGGACCCGTAGGTCTGTGCTAAACTACTCACGCATCATCGGAAGGGCAGCAAGGTTGATGTAGAGGCCCTCCATGATCGAATCCCCCTCCGGCAGATCGCCGGAAAAGGCCCCAAGACAGGATCTCATGGGAACAGAGGCTTGCGGCGGCGGAAAAGTATTTTTGGTGGATGCTTCTGGTGGTTTGGGAATATTTGTGAATTTACAGTGCAAAGATTAGGGTTGGAGGACTCCCGAGGGGCCGACAAGCCCTCAGGGCGCCACCCCCAGGGGCGCCTGGCAGGCTTGTGGCCTCCTCATGCATCTTCTGACCCCTCTCCAAGCTCCATAGATGTCTACTGGTCCAAGAAAAATCATCATAAAGTTTTATTCCGTTTGGACTCCGTTTGATATTCCTTTTCTGTAAAACTCAAAAACAGGGAAAAACATAAACTGGCACTGGGCTCTAGGTTAATAGGTTAGGCCCAAAAATAATATAAAATAACATATTAATGCATATAAAACATCCAAAACAGATAATGTAATAGAATGGAACAATCAAAAATTATAGATACGTTGGAGACGTACCAAGCATCTCCAAGCTTAATTCCTGCTCGTCCTCGAGTAGGTAATGATAAAAACAGAATTTTTGATGTGGAATGCTACCTAACATATTTACCAATGTAATCTTCTTTATTGTGGGATGAATATTCAGATCCATAATATTCAAAACAAAAGTTTAATATTAACATAAAAACAATAATACTTCAAGCATACTAATAAAGCAATCATGTCTTCTCAAAAATAACATGGCCAAAGAAAGTTATCGCTACAAAATCATATAGTCTGGCTCTTCTCCATCTTCATCACACAAAGTATTTCATCATGCACAACCCCGATGACAAGCCAAGCAAATGTTTCATACTTTTGGTGTTCTCAAACTTTTTCAACTTTCACACAATACATGAGCGTGAGCCATGGATATAGCACTATGGGTGGAATAGAATATGGTGGTTGTGGAGAAGACAAAAAGAAGGAGAAAGTCTCACATCAACTAGGCAAATTAATGGGCTATGGAGATGCCCATCAATCGATATCGATGCAAGTGAGTAGGGATTGCCATGTAACGGATGCACTAGAGCTATAAGTGTATGAAAGCTCAAAAAGAAACTAAGTGGGTGTGCATCCAACTTGCTTGCTCAAGAAGACCTAGGGCAATTTGAGGAAGCCCATCATTGGAATATACAAGCCAAGTTCTTAATGAAAAATTCCCACTAGTATATGAAAGTGACAAAATAGGAGACTCTCTATCATGAAGACCATTGTGCTACTTTGAAGCACAAGTGTGGAAAAAGGATAGTAACATTGTCCCTTCTCTCTTTTCTCTCATTTTTTTGTTTGGGCTTCTTTGCCTCTTTTATTTTTTGTGAAGTTCGGAGACTCATCCCAACCTGTGAGGGAATCATAGCTTCCATCATCCTTTCTCACATGGGACAATGCTCTAATAATGATGATCATCACACTTTTATTTACTTTCAACTCAAAAATTACAACTAGATACTAGAACAAGGTATGACTCTATATGAATGCCTCTGACGGTGTACCAGGATGTGCTATGATCAAGAGTGACATGTATAAAAAATATGAACGGTGACCTTGCACCAATACTATGCCAACTACATGATCATGCAAAGCAATTTGACAATGATGGTGCGTGTCATAATAAACGAAACGGTGGAAGTTGCATGGCAATATATCTCGGAATGGCTATGGAAATGCCATAATAGGTATGGTGGCTGTTTTGAGGAAAGGTATATGGTGGGTTTAATGCACCAGCGAAAGTTGCGCGGTACTAGAGAGGCTAGCAATGGTGGAAGGGTGAGAGTGCATATAATCCATGGACTCAACATCAGTCATAAAGAACTCACATACTTATTGCAAAAATTTATTAGCTATCAAAACTAACTACTACACGCATGATCCTAAGGGGATAGATTGGTAGGAAAAGACCATCGCTTGTCCCCGACCGCCACTCGTAAGGAAGACAATCAAAAAATAAATCATGCTCCGACTTCATCACATAACGGTTCACCATACGTGCATGCTATGGGAATCACAAACTTTAACACAAGTATTTCTACCAATCCAGAATTACTCATTAGCATGACTCTAATATCACCATCTTTATATCTCAAAACAAATGCAAGGAATCAAACTTCTCAACTATTTAATGCTCTTTATATGAAAGTTTTTATTATATCCCTATTGGATGCCCATCATATTAGGACTAAATTCATAACCTAAGCAAATTACCATGTTGTTTAAGACTCTCAAAATAATATAAGTGAAGCATGATAGTTCATAAATTTCTATAAAATAAAGCCATCGTTGTGCTCTAAAAAGATATAATTGAAGCACTAGAGCAAAACTGCTTAGCTCAAAAGACATAAGTGAAGCACATAGAGTATTCCAATAAATTCACGATTAATGTGTGTCACTCTCAAAAGGTGTGTACAGCAAGGATGATTGTGGCAAACTAAAAAGCAAAGACTCATATCATACAAGACGCTCCAAGCAAAACACATATCATGTGGTAAATAAAAATATAGCCTCAAGTAAATTTACCGATGGATTGAATACAAAAGAGGGGATGCCATTCGAGGCATCCCCAAGCTTAGATGCTTGGTTGTCCTTGAATATTACCTTGGGGTGCCTTGGGCATCCCCAAGCTTAGGCTCTTGTCACTCCTTATTCCGTTGTCCATCAAATCTTTACCCAAAACTTGAAAACTTCACAACACAAAACTCAACAGAAAACTCATAAGATCCGTTAGTATAATGAAATAAATCATCACTTTAGGTGCTATTGTGAACTCATTCTTAATTTATATTGGTGTTATATCTACTGTATTCCAACTTCTCCATGGTTCATACCCCTCGATACTACCCATAGATTCATCAAAATAAGAAACAACGCATAGAAAACAGAATCTGTAAAAAACAGAACAGTCTGTAGTAATCTGAAAAATTCGTATACTTCTTTGACGAGGAATTTGGTTCGTGGGGCCTGCCCTGGCTTCAAAGGCTTCATCAGCACTTGCATATAGTGATTTGTCAGTTCAGGTTCACTGTAGATGCAACGTGCACCGTCAAGGGGAGGACTGAGAGGAAGGACACGAAGCAATTCAGTTGCTGGTGCCTTGTAGTGAGTATTTTCTGTCATCCAGTCCAACACCCATGAGTTCACATCTTCAACGTCTCTAGTGATATGCAGCGTCGCATAGAATTGAACAATAAGTTCTTCATTCCAATCACAGATGTCAGTGCAAAAATTTAGGAGTCCTGCATCGTGAAGAACACCGAGGATTGGCTCAAAGCCTGGCAGAGATTCCATGTCCACATGAGGAATATGTGCATGATCGAAGACTTTGTCTTTGTTGAATAACACAGAGGAATAAAAGTTGGCTTGACTAGCAGTCCAGAAACGCCTCTTCCTTATGCGAGCAGAGTCATATGGGTTGTAGTCAGTGAAGAATACATGCTCGCCGAAGAAATCTTCAGCCTTGAACTTTTGCTTCGTTGAGAATGGATTCTTTGTTTTTGGCAGTGGAGTGTCGATGAGTTGCATCACTACCTCGTGAATTGCAATCTCGGGTTCTTGGTGAGGATTTTCTGGTTCCTCTTCATATGCGGTCTGCGTGTTCATAGGGTCAAGAAGAGCGGGTTCTTCAAAGACTATTGGCTGGAATTTCTTCATGCACGGATGAGTTGGGATTAGTTTCTTGAGCCCATTTGAACCGTTGGTGCGGGGACTGAGGAATTTGTTGGATTGGGGTGAAGAGTGGAGAATTGGGATTGACTTTCCCAAAAGTCATCGTTCATCACAGGCGTGGTGCATCCAATATCCACGTCTTCGTCTTCAATTTCCTCAACACCAGCCTCTTCACCGTGAACCGAGGCATAGGCGAGGAAATGATTGGTGTTGAAGGGATTGCATCCACTTCAATTTCTTCATCAATCTGCTCTGACGAAGCAGCAGAATGATTTTCTTCATCAGATCCGCTTGGGATCTCATACTCTTCACCAAAAGGAACAAGGTCCTTTGATGGCATGGAGGAAATTGGAACAGCATCAATAGGATTTTCAAATGAGCTGGTCATTGGCTTCATTTTCTTCGCAGCTGATGCTTTCCTTTTCTTCACTGCAGCTTGCTCTGCAGCCTTGGTCTTCTTCACATCAGATACAGATGGAAGGATTGGAGTTGGTGTAGGCACGGGAGGAGCTGAGGAATCTGGTTGAATTTCCTCGGTATGGCGATGCGATTGCCTGACTTGTTCAGTTTCTTCAGGCACACCACTAGTGGATGCCCTGGCAATTTCTTCAGCGGCTGGAATGGAGTCATCAGCCCGGAACTAGCATTTTCTTTAGCAGCCTGAACTTCATCAGCGGTGTTGCCATGTTCTTCAGCAGGCTGAGCAGAGGCTCCCGCCTGAGGAATTTCTTGTTGCGTTGGGGCTGTAACATTTGTGAACTTCTCCGTCAGTTTCACAAACCTGACCTTGGCTCCTTTCGGTCGGCATAGTATGAGTCAAATTTGTCATTGAGGGCTTTGATGTCACCTGCATCTTGACAAGTTCTTGATTGTCATCTTGACAACATTTTTCTTCAGCAGTTTCTCTTTTCTGTACTGCGATTTCTTGATCTCTCTGGCCTTCTCAAATTTCCATTTCTCCTCTTGGATGAAATGAGTCAGCATGTGACTTTGGCCAGGTGTCAGATGAAAATCAGGCATAGGGGTGTACGGATCCTTGTGCGGAGATCAATGTAATCGAGGATTTTCTTGGGATCCAAAAGCGCTGGCAGGTGTGCCTTTGGCTCTAGCGGCCTTAACTTGTCGGTCTCGATGATTTACGCAAGTTCATCATCATCAGCTTCATCATCGGATGGCACGTGAAAAACAACCTGTTTCTTCTTGGACTCGGCCGAGGACCTCGTCCCAATGATTGCCTTAGTCTTGAGTGGGGCACGATGAAGAATTTGGTGCAGGTGAGGAACTTCTTGAGACACCAAGAGGCAATGGAGATGCCCTCAGTCCTTTGGCACGTGGCGGATGCACAGTCTTGAGGACTTTGGAGGAGCTGCTGAGGACTTTGTAGGAGCTGAGGATTTGGGAGGAGCGGGAGCAGCATGAGGAACTGGTCGTGAGGGCATTGAAGATTCTGGCCGTGAGGGCATTGCTGAGGCTTTTGGCCGTGAGGGCACTGTTGGTGAAGCACTTGGCTTGTGCGCTGGCTTCTTTACCATTGATCTTCTGGGCTGAACAGGGGCTTCAATGGCAGCAGCAGTAGCAGAGTCTTCATTGAATTTCCTCACTGCTTCTTTGGCTTGTCTCGCCAACTTGGCTTGCCGCTTGGCCCATTCTTCAGGAAAGTCCTCACCACGCTTGATCTTTGGTGGGGTGACTTCTTGGCCAGGTGCCAATGGAGCTCTTGGGCATGGATGATTCAGTGCGAATTTCTTCATGTACTTTGGAGTAACATATATGTACTCCCTCCATTCCCTTGCCCATCTCCTTTCAATCCTCTAAATGTGCACCTTGCGCTGATTTTTGTTTTCCTTGCCAAACTTGGCTTCATCAGGTGTGCAATAGTCAGCGTATATGTCCTCGGGTATCTCGAAAGCAGTCATGACCTCAGGCCTCTTTCCTCCTTTACGTGGCTTCTTTCATACGCCATATTCTTCCGTTGAGGAATTTGAACGATCGAATTCTCTGAAGAAGTATGCAACTAATCTTCGAGGAAGGCTGCAAATGAGTTAAGTTGATGAGAACCTAGTGATTCAGCAGCGGACATGAGTACCTGTGAACAGAGTATAGTTGCGAGGAATTGGAGAGGTCATATGCATTCTCAGAAGGTTTTTCAAAAAGAACTAGTTTGAGGAAATTGACCAGATGAGCCTTGAAGAATTTCACTAAGCGATCTTTGTCTTAGGTTCCAGAGTTGTATAGATTGAGGATCCACACAATTGAGGAATCTTGAAGGAAAAATCATTGCTTAGAGAAAGCGAATCAAGAGCATATTTCGTTTGAGGTGTTCATATGTGTGAAGATTTGAAGAATAAACACCTTTGAAGAATTTCAGGAAGGTTTGAGAATCAAAGCGAGTAATAAAAGTAACTTTTAATTACCCGAACTGAAGAACACGACGAACTGAGAAGTGTAGATTAGAAGTTCGTCAGTTCAGATCTCCCACGCCCTAACTCGGCGGAGGAAGACAGCTACGGCGGCGGCGGAGTGAAGATTTCCGCGGTCGGTGCGAGTACGACGGCGACGAGGTCGAGGCAGTGAAGCTCTTCCTCGCCGGCGATAATGGAGTAGCGGCGGCGCTAGGGTTTGAGAAGCTCGAGCCAGAGAGAGAGCGGTTGAGCGGAGTAAAGGAAGTGAGGAAGGGGAGAGGGGTATTTATAGCCACGGTGAAAAATCGTTCGCCCGAAGATTTTGGACGAACGTGCCCCTGACCCTTCTCATTCGCTTGACATGTGTCACCCACGTACTGAAAAGTGGAGATTGTGTTAGATCGTGGGTGAATAGATAAGTTTATCGTGGGATGCGGGACAGTTTGAGCGGCAAAGCTGAAAATTTGGATGAGATAAGTACAAAGTTCCGTTCGCAATTTCTTCAACTGACAAGGACACAGTGAAGATTTTGAACGAGTTTCAAATAGAACGCACATGAAGAATTTGTGAATAGATTGGGTTGAGTATAGCATAGAGGGGGAAGGGTCCGATCACATTCACTTAGCGTAAAAAGCAACTTGAAGAAATAGCCATAAGTGAATGTTGTAGAGGACATAAACCCATATATATATATATATATATATATATATATATATATATATATATATATATATATATATATATATATATATAGTCAATGAAGAAAGACAACGGATATAGTGAATATTTTGCAAAGTTGAAGAATTTCAAAACTGAGGAAAAACTCAAATTGAAGATTTTCTATTTTGGTGGTGGCGTGACCCACCGTATAAGAATGATGATTTCAGACACCGCGTACAATTGTCGTAGGGTTCTGAGAATCAAATTCTTCATTAATTTCTTCACACTTAGAGTGTTATTCTTCATTGATTGAAGAAAACGTTTCTTCATGTGTTGCACGTCTAAGTCATCAATTTTGCATAAGTGTCGGATGTGTGTCCTTTTCAAAGAACATTCAAGATTCTAAGATATTTAGCTCACACCGCAACTTGCTAAATCTCTTCTCATCCAAGGGCTTTGTGAAGATATCGGCTAGCTGTTCTTGGTCTTCACATGCTCGATGGAGATGTCGCCCTTCAACACATGATCACGAAGAAAATGATGACGAATCTGAATGTGCTTTGTCTTCGAGTGCCGAACTGGGTTGTGAGCAATCTTGATGGCACTCTCATTTTCACGATGAGAGGCACATTCTTCACGTTGATGCTGTAGTCCTTGAGAGTTTGCTTCGTCCACAGCAATTGAGCACAACAAGAGCCAAGCAATGTACTCAGCTTCCGCGATGAAGCGGTGATATGCAGTTATGTTTCTTCGAGGACCAACAGACCAAAGATCGTCCGAGGAAATGACAAGTACCAGATGTTGACTTGTGGTCCACACGATCACCAGCATAGTCAGAGTCAGAATATCCAATGCGATCAAAAGTTGAGCCCTTGTGGTACCATAATCCTAGTGTTGGTGTGTGAGCTAGATATCGAAGAATATGCTTCACAACCTTATGGTGTGATTCCTTCGGTGTAGCTTGAAATTGGGCACACATGCAAACACTAAGCATTATATCTGGCCTAGATGCACATAAGTACAATAGAGAACCAATCATGGAGCGGTATACCTTGTGATCGAAGTCAATACCATTTTCATCAGTGCATAGATGGCCATTTGTGGGCATTGGAATTTTGACGCCTTTTCAATCTTGCACGCCGAATTTCTTCGGAACATCTTTGAGGTATTTCTCCGGAGATATGAATATGCCATTGTGTTGTTGACGAATTTGAAGACCTAAGAAGAATTTCAATTCTCCCATCATAGACATTTGATATTGTTCACTCATCATATAGGCAAATTCATCACTATAATGTTGGTCAGTACAGCCAAAGATAATATCATCAACATATATTTGGCACACAAACAGTTCACCATCATATGATTTAGTAAAGAGAGTAGGGTCGAGTGAACCGGGTGTGAAGCCATTCTTCACGAAGAAGTCCTTCAATGTATCATACCACGCCCGTGGGGCCTATTTGAGGCCATAGAGGGCCTTCTTGAGTCTGAAGACTTTGTCGGGATTCTTTGGATCTTCAAAACACGGGGTTGAGCAACATATACTTCTTCCTCAAGCTTACCATTGAGGAATGCACTTTTCACATCCATTTGATATAAAGTGATTATGATGGTTAGCATAAGCAAGTAATATGCGAATAGCCTCAAGTCTAGCAACAGGTGCAAAAGTTACATCGAAATCAATTCCTTCAACCTGTGTGTAGCCTTGAGCTACAAGTCGTGCCTTATTCCTCACCACAAGGCCATTTTCATCTTGCTTGTTGCGGTAGATCCACTTCGTGCCAATGATATTATGCTAGCGAGGATCTGGACGTTTGACCAGTTCCCAGACATTGTTGAGCTCGAACTGATGTAATTCTTCTTGCATTGCCTGAATCCACTCAGGCTCCAGAAATGCTTCATCTCTCTGTGATAGAGACAAAAGCATAGTGCCCACAAAAGTTAGATAAATGTGAAGCTTTTGAGCGTGTGAGAGGACCTGGCGCTTCAATGTCATTGATGATCTTGTCAACTTGCACTTCTTTTGCAACACGAGGATGAGCTGGTTGTCGTCGAGGAATTTGATCAGTATTTTCTTCAGCATTATCTTCAGGTGCATCAGCTCGACGTTCTTCTCGTTCAGGAATGAATTCTTCTGTAGATTCTTCAGTAGGAATTACATCCTCAGTCGCCTTGAACTTGATAGATTCCTCAGGTGATGGTTCATCTATCACAGAAGGTAGGTGCTCTCTTTGCGAGCCATTAGTTTCATCGAACCGCACATCTACAGTTTCAACAATCTTGTAAAGAACATTGTTGAAGACTCTGTAGGTGTCTTGAGTCCTTCCATAACCAAGCATAAAACCTTCATGTGCTTTCGGTGCAAATTTAGCATTGTGATGAGGGTCTCTAATCCAGCATTTAGCAAGAAGACTTTGAAATAACTCACATTGGGTTTCTTGTCAGTGAGGAGTTCATAGGCAGTCTTCTTGAAGAATTTGTGAAGATATACTCTGTTGATGATGTGGCACGCATTATCAATTGCATCAATCCAAAAACGACGAGGCGTTTTGTATTCATCAAGCATAGTGCGAGCCATCTCAACAAGAGTTCTGTTCTTGCGCTCCACGACGCCATTTTGCTGAGGAGTATAGGGAGCAGATAACTCATGAGTAATACCAAGTTCATCAAGATAGTCATCAAGATCGGAATTCTTGAACTCAGTTCCATTGTCACTCTGATGTGCACGATCTTCACACCAAAGTTGGTTGAAGCCCTCGAGGAAAATCGTTTGAAGACTTCCTGCACTTCATGTTTGTAAGTAACAATGTGTACCCATGTGTAACGAGAGTAATCATCAACAATAACAAAGCCATATAGAGATGCATCATTAGTGACTGCTGAGTAATGATTAGGACCAAAGAGGTCCATGTGAAGCAATTGAATGGACGAGTAGTGGTCATGATAGTCTTCGTTGGATGCTTGGCCTTGGTCATTTTTCCAGCTTCACAGGCTCCACACAAGTGATCCTTGAGGAATTTGACATTTTCAATGCCAATGACATGCTTCTTCTTCGCAAGCGTGTGCAAATTCCTCATGCCTGCGTGACCAAGTCGTCGATGCCATAGCCAGCCTTATACGAAGCTTTTGCAAGTAGACACACGGCTGGTTGTGGTCCTCAGAGAGAAATCAACAATATAAAAGTCTCCTCTCCTAAAGCCTTGAAGACTTTGGAATTGTCGACTTCCATGATCACAACACAACGATACTTGCCAAAGACAACAACCATATCTAGATCACAAAGCATTGAGACTGACATGAGGTTCTATCCTAAGGACTCAACAAGCATGACTTTGTCCATGTGTATGTCCTTAGAGATCGCAACCTTACCAAGACCCAATACCGACTTTTGCCTTTGTCAAGCAAAGATGATATGCTTCAGATGTGACGGTGATAAGGGAGCATCCATCAATAGATTCTTGTCACCGGTCATGTGATTTGTACATCCACTATCGAGGACCCACTCATTGGCTTTGGGTTGATCATCCTGCAGATGAATTAGTGCAACTTACGATCTCATATACTTCATCGGTGAAGAATATGATATCAATTTCATCGAGATGAATTTCATCAGGCGTTATAACGAGATAAGCGGTATGAGGGCGTGTGAAATGAAAGTTCATTTCTTCATAATTAGCCTCAAGCGCCCTTTCGTGCATTTTTGTCGGGCCCCCAAAGAAATTCTTCAGACGTTAAAGCACGTCTGGAGACCTGACCCTCCAGAAGAGATTAGTTCCTTTTCTTCACCACCCACATCTGAAGGGGTGGCAAAGAGTTCATCACTCTGCGAGCTCCATATGAGAATTGTGGCATAGATGCCAATCCATTTCGTTTCACATAAGAGAGGTTAGGGTAAGCATATGAATAAGCAGAGAAATTCTTCGAGGACTTATGAACATATTGGTTTGAAGAATAATGCACATATTCATAGCCCTTAGCTCTACCCTGCGAAACAGAGTTGTTAGCACGATGATAATCATATGAGGACTTTGATCCACGTGAGGAATTTGTTCTGTATGAGGACTTGGATCCATATGAAGAGTTTGATCTGGGGTTCCTATTCTTCACAGGTGGTGTCATGAGGACATTCACCTGAAGACTTTCAAGGCACTTCTTGGGAACCCAGATTTTCTTCATAGGGGAACTGTTCCTGCAGTTAGTGCCAACATATCTAGCAAATAATTCACCATTCTGATTTTTGAGCAGTTTATAGTTGGAGTCAAATGACTCATCAGAAGAATGAGGAGATTCACATGTAAAGCGGATAAGTTAGATGGATCAATCGGAGGTCCCTTTGCAGCAACCCATGAGGTTTTGGGATCTTGCTCGGGCTTCCAATATGTTCCATCAGCATTGAGTTTCCTCTCAAATGCAATACCCTCTTTCCTAGGATTCTGTTGAGGATCTGCTTTTAAGCACATCACAAAGAGTCTGATGCCCTTTGAGGCTTTTGTACATGCCTGTCATGTACAATTCCTTCAGCCCTGCATCGTCAGTGATACTAGCAATGTCCTCAGATGAGGAATTAGTGATAGCAGAGGCAGGTGAATAATTATTAACAGTTGAAGCATTTGAACATTCAGGTGAAGAATTAGCAGATTCACGTTCAATGCACTTTAAGCATGGAGGAACAAATTCTTCCTGAGAAGCGCTGATTTGTTGAGCAAGTAATGAATCACGCTCCTTAGAAGATCTTCATAACTCACTCTTAGCTTCTCAAGATCTTGCTTTCTTTGAAGAAATTCATAAGAAAGTTTCTCATGATCGAGACAAGAGAGTGTTATGATGGCCTTGAAGGCTGTCAAACCTAGGCCAAGTCTCTGAAGATTTTCGATCGGGGCTTTAGTGCGATCCATTTCTTCACCCAACATATCATCACTTGTGTCTAGCATGTTTTGAACCTTTTCAAAAGCCCTTTGTTGTTTTACAGCAATCTTAGCAAGGTTTGAGTTGCTGGGCTTGAGATCTTCATCAGATTCATTTCCACTAGATTCAGAGGAGGTATATTTGAGTACCTTGGCACCCTTTGCCATGAAGCAATAGGTGGGAGCGTAGTCATCACTATCTTCATCAGCATTGTTGGTGAGGTCATTTTCTTCAGAGTAGAAGATGGACATGCTGACGAAAGAAGTAGCGAGAGCCAGACTCGCCACACCAAACTCGGATTCTTTTGATGCCTCCTCTTCCTCATGTTCCTCAGATTCAGCTTCAGAGTCCATTTCCTTGCCAATGAATGCCCGAGCCTTCTTGGAGCTGCTCTTCTTGTGAGAAGAAGACTTTGAGGATTTTGATGATGAAGATTTTGACGATTTCTTATTCTTCTTAGCGTCATCAGAATTGTAATCCTTGTATTTCTTCTTCTTTAATTCCTTTTCCCATCGAGGACAATCTTGAATGTAGTGACCAGGTTTCTTGCATTTGTGGCATAGTCTTCTCTTATAGTCCTTTGGATGAGGAATCACTGCTCCTTGAGGATTTTCCAAAGCGACCACGTCTTGAGAACTTCGGAATTTCTTCACGAGCGGTGCTAGCTCCTCGCTCAATTCTTCAGGATCTCCAAGGCTACTACCGAGTCTTCACAATCAGATTCGAGACCTGACCTTGGCCTTGAGGCACGCGATTTTCCATAGCTAGAACCATAGAGATCTCTCTTTCAAAGAAGATGGAACTCATGAGTATTTAGCCTCTCGAGGATATCAATTTGGATCAAGTGACTTGTAGTCGACGCTCTTGTATCATCGGTGCGAGTATCAAATGAGGAATCAAGCAATCTCAACAATTTCTTCACCACCTCATGGTCGGTGATGTCAGTGGCACCAAGCGCTTGAAGCTCATTTGAGATGTCAGTGAGGCGATCGAAGGTTTGTTGAACATTTTCATTGTCGAGTCTTTTAAAGTGGTTGAAGAGATTTCGAAGAACATCAACTCGAGAGTCACGCTGAGTTGAGACTCCTTCATTTACTATGGACAGCCTGTCCCAGATGAGCTTAGCAGTTTCCAAAGCACTCACTCTTCCATATTGTCCTTTGCTCAGATGGCCACATATGATATTCTTCGCTTGAGAATCGAGTTGCTTGAATCTCTTCACATCGGCAGCGTTCAGTGAGGGTGAGACAGAGGGAACACCATTTTCCACAACATACCAGAGATCATTGTCAATTGCCTCAAGATGCATTTGCGTCTTGTTTTTCCAGTAGGGGTAGTCTGTCCCATCAAAGGTAGGACACCCAGCTGAGACCTTGATCATACCTGCGGTCGACATAACTAAAACTCCAGGTGGTTAAACCAAAATCACACAGAACAAGGGAGTACCTTGCTCTGATACCAATTGAAAGTGCGTTATATCGACTAGAGGGGGGGTGAATAGGCGATTTTTATGAATTCTTCAATGAGGAATTATCCGGTGAGGAAATTCCTAAGTGAAGAACTACTTACAGCGGAATAAGTACTCAGAAGTAAGCATAAGAGAATGCGGGCATGGTCATCATGATGAAATGAAGACAAACAAAGAGTACAGAAAGCGTAAACACAGGATAGCACAAGATGAAGACAAAGCGGTGAAGAATTGAACTGAGGAAATTGAGAATGTCTTGATCAAAGTCTTCAAACACAGATATGAACGAACACTCAACACGATAATGAGGAAATGAAAGAGTTGAGGAAATAGAACCCGATTAGGTTGGTGAAGACAATGATTTGGTAGACCAGTTCAAGCTGCTGTCTCGGTTATGCGTCTGGTTGGAGCGGCTGAGTATTTAAACTCGAGGACACACGATCCTGGACACCCGATCGAAAGCACGCAGCTCAGGACACCAAGTCCTCACCGTATTCTCCTTGAACTAAGGTCACACAGACCTCGTCCAATCACTCGTGGTAAGTCTTAAGGCGACTTCCAAACCTTCACAGACTTGGTCACTCGGCGATCCACAATTCCTCTTGGATGCTCTAGACCATGACGCCTAACCATCTGGAAGAAGCACAGTCTTCAAAGGTAACAAGCGTCGGATCCATGCAGGATCAATCTCTTGATGATGCTCAATCACTTTGGGTTTGTAGGGGTTTGGTTTTGGGTTTTTCCTCACTCGATGATTTTCGGTCAAAGTCCTCGGAGGATGGGTTGCTCTCAAATGACAAGTGTCAAGTTCTCTCGGAGCAGCCAACCAGCTAGTGGTTATAGGGGGTGGCTATTTATAGCCTAGGGAGCAGCCCGACATGATAAGACATAAATGCCCTTCAATGATATGACCGTTAGGTGGATAAGATATTTTGGGACAGGTGGCCAAGAAGACAAAGAACGGTCGGAAATTTGACTCTCAAATTCCTCGGGGCTATCATGTTCCTCACTTTGTGTAGGCAATCCGCCTTTGGCGAATTCCTAACTCCTCGGTCGAGAAAAAAATTCCTCGTGACGGAAGAACTTCGTCTCACATCGAAGAAATTGACTGAACTGTATGAGATTTCCAAAGGCTTCACTCGAAGGGATTGGTAGGTGTAGGATTTTGAGTTGAGCATCACATGGAAATTTTTCCTTAGTATTTCCTCGACCCCTTTAACAAAGAGACGGTGTTTCCTATGACTCAAGAAAGAGAAAAGCGAAACTACGAAAACAAAAGTCTTCAAGCTTCATGTTCCTCAAATGAATACCAAGTCTTCAAGGTCACACCAATTTCTTCACTTTCAAAGTCTTGAAAGTCTTGAGAATATCAAAGTCTTGATCGAAGAACTTCATTTTTAGGGTCGACTATCTCTCAGAATATCAAACTCCTCATAGACTTATAGACCTGTGTACACTCATAAACACATTAGTCCCTTAACCTATAAGTCTTCAATACACCAAAATCACTAAGGGGCACTAGATGCACTTACAAGGTTCAAGTGGAGGCAATATGTGGTGCATGTCAAAAGTATACTACTAATCCAAACTTGATCTAGTTTGGACTAGTAGTACTTTCGATGTGCACCACATGTTGCCTCCACTTGAATCTAATCGCCAAAGACAAGATATTTAATCATCATCATGGTCATTACCACCAACAGTATTTATTTAATCACCAGTAACACTAGCTGATAATAATCATCATAGTCATTACCACCAACACTAGCTATTTTATCATCATAGTAATAGTGTAGCACATCATCATCCTGAAACTCATTTCTAACTAGCTAATCACTCATGCTGCTCTCTCTTAGGCAAAACAACATAAAACATGTGTAGCTCTCCTCCTTGATCAACTTGGAGCATGCAGATGAACCTGTCTCCTGATCGTGGGTAGCGCCTCTGTTTGCTCCCTAGTACTTCCCTGCGCTCCCCCATCACATATTTGGTCCAGTCTTGCACTATTAAGCATCCGTCGCTAATCTTGAATGCACTAAAGTAATCTGTAGGATATCTTGGCCGTGGTGATAATACTCATGGTACCTTTAGTCTCGATCCCATAAGGCACAACATTCATCTGGAGTCCCTGTTGAAGAACATCGTATGGTAACATACTTAGCAATGAAGTTTAGCTTCAAAAATAATGTATGGAAAAAGATGCACTGAGGACAAATAGTAAAAATCTTACCATCCTTCCTAAATAGATGTGACCGTAGTTCATTACGAACACTATTGGTCGCACGTTTAGTACTAACATTTCTAAATCCAGGAAGAAAATTTGTCTTGACAGTATCAAGATCCTCAAGCCATGAAACATAATAACTTAGCTCCTCGCAGTTTAGTTCAGCCTCGGGACAGTAGTAGGTCCTGTCTACCAAGCGCTGGACATGTTTGCTTCTGCCGAAATAAGTGACAATACAAATTAGTTGTCAACTATTTTTGAATAAACAATATCAAAGACATAAATATGGTTGAGAAACTTACATAATGGTATAACTGGAGGCGTCCGCACATCGACCCAGATGTCGGTATTACCTTCAATATCATCTTCCGGACGAATATCAAAGGTGATAACCATATCAGGCTCAAATTCATAAGTCTTGCATAGTGCTCGCCATGTTTTGCATCCAAAATAGGTGTAGTCGTCTGAATTGTATAATTTTGCATGGAAAATATAACCATGCTCGGTCTTCAAATAAACTTTCTTTACCTCCGTAGTATGACTGAAACCTATCTTATCCAATACAAAAACTCTTGCATGGCAGGGATACGCTAGTAGAATAGTAAAAAAAATAAGTTGAAGCAAATGAAGCAGATGCCATGCTTAATTACGAAAAAAGACTTGTCGTTATGACTTACTGTATCCACTTCGAAGTTCTCGTCCAGCTTGATGTTGAAGCGCCTATCATCATCTAGGAAGATTCCGTCAGACAAAGGCCGCTTTCGTCTTCAGATGTTGCAAATACCGAAATCCTTTTAGGTAAATGGACATTTCCTATGTTCATACTTAAAACATTAATTGAAAATCCATCGAAGACAACTACCAGGATACTCAACACACAAATCCGGGGCACTCGATATTTCCTACATAGAATCGGCACAAGTCATGCCAAAATTCACGGAAAAATCCGGCATGACCTTTGCTAAAATAGGACATATCGGCGCTGAAATTTGCCGGAACGGAAATGAATCAACACTCCGGCAAAACATAGGCCACTCGGAGGTGTAACCTACAAACATGACCGGCCACTTGGATATTGAGCAACACAAGATATACATTTCAAACTATCTTATAGGACTCAAATTAGCATGCATTCAATAAGCAAAAGTAAATCATCTCATGCGTCCGTACATCGTCGAATATTATCACTAATACATCATGAATAGTGTCATACATATAACATCACTAATACAACTAAAACCCTAGCACACAACGGGTATCGGCGCGGGCGGTGGACACCCACAGAGAAGGAACCATCACGGGATCATAGCTCCAGTGAGATCCCTGGAGAACCCGCCGGTATTGGAGAACCTGTGCTCCAACGCAAACAAGTAGCGACGGACGTGCGCGTCCTCCTCACTGACACGGTGACGCACCACCTCCGCAGAGTCCTCGAGCCTCTGGACCATCACTGGCCCACGCGACCGCCACCAAAGAAGGTTCGGGTCAACGACAGGCTAGCTCCTCACCAACCTGCGCCCCCCGATAGGTAGCGCCTCCCGGTACCACCCGACGGAGCCCAGTCCTGGACATGGCCCATCTGGTCAAGCAGGTGTCGTCCTCCGCCGGCTCGACGACGAGGATGCGGGATAGGCATCGTCCACTTCGATGCGAGAAAAATTGCTTTAACTAAAAAATTAGCAACAAGTTCTTACTAACTAGTTCTATTAATTCAACTAGTTCTTGCTAAAAATAAACTTACTATAAATAAAAATATTCTAATACCTAATTAGTACCTAGTTCTTACTAACTAATTAGTACCGAGGAACTACTGCCCTAATTACCATCTAATTTGATGAACCTATAGGGGTGGAAAGTGGTAGCGGATATTCCAATTATCCAACTATAAAGTGAAATAAGTGGTCAAATTTTACTCGTTTTATGATTCATCTTAGAAATTTGATTCGTTTCCACCCTTACATGAACCCTAACTCATTTGCCGCATCCGCATCCGATTTGTTTCCACTCTTACATGAACCCTAACTAATTTGATGCAACTAATATATATAAAAAACCTAGGCAGAGGTAGGGGAGAGGGAGGAGCAGGCGTGCTCACCTCGGGTGCCTGCGATGAGGGAGGGGCAGGCGGCGTCAAGGTCGGGGTCGGGGGCTCGGGCGCGCGGCGGATGGCGACGTCGAGGTCGGGTCGGGCGGCGTCCGGGCGGCGTTGAGGTCGGGCGGCGTCCGGGCGGCGTTGAGGTCGGGGCGGCGTCGGGCGGAGGTCGGGGCGGCGTTGAATCTGGGGTCGGGGCGGCGTAGAGGTGTGGGAGGCGGTGACGGCGGCGTAGGAGTGTGGACAGTTGGATTTGGGGAAGTGGTCGTGGGAAGGACGAACCCGTGGTTAAGTCGAGAGGTAGCGATGGCGCGTTCGGTGAAGAGCGCTTCTTTGCTAAGTTAGCTACAGCGCTTTTACGGGATACACGCCATCGCTACTCCTTTCTCTTTTTCACTTTTCCATTTAGTTTTTTTCACATTTTATTTTTTTTCCTTTCACATTATTCTACTTCTTTCATTTTCAATTACCTTTCTATTTGCTTTTCATTTAATTTTATATCCTTTAGCAGTAGCGAGTTTAATATAAAACGCTCTGCTACAAAGAATGTAGCGGTAGCGCGGTTCGTTATAGGTCGCTACTACTATGTGAAGCCTATTGGCTAAGCCGTGGGAATTTTAGTAGTAACGTGTTTAGGGCAGCACGCGCCATCTTGCTAGAACTTTATCTGCGCAGCAGTTTGGCCAAAGCGCTATCGCTAGTTAGCACCAGCGTGCTTTTTTGACCCTCGCTGCTGCTAAAGTTCTGTGTATAAGGTTTTCCCTAGTAGTGCTAATCCCTGCCCTCACAATGATTTGTGTTTTAGGTCGTCCAATTTCACGATCTAATCATTTTTGGCCGTCGGATCTTCTTTATAGAGGCACTGTGTTAAATCTGGCCCAGCTGTCCTATGAGCTGCTGCTCCAGAGACCAAAACAAAGGCCTACGGTTCAGGCTGCAAGTGGACACGGGCCGTCCACGGCGCCCACTTAAAAGCCTATATAATTCATGTTCGTGGACGCCTACGTAACCTGGGCTATGAGAAGTGAGATAAGTGGGATAACCCACGGACGATAGAAAGCCCACATCGTTTGGTCGTTCCCCTCTTCCTTCCTCGTTCCTCCAATCCTGCAGCGCCGCCGCGGTATGCTTGGGTAGGCCACCGCCTAGCGCCGCCGTCCACCTTCCCATGGCCGGCCTAGCGCAGCCGTCCACCTACCCCATGGACGCCACAGCGTCGCCGTCCATTATCTCCATGGACGCCGCAGCACTGCCTTCCACCTCCATCGTAGCCGCACCAACGCCGCCGTCCACCTCTCCCCCAGCTGCACCAACGCCGCGGTCCACCTCCCCCACGGCTGCACCAGTGCCGCCTTCCAACTCCCCCACTGCCGGACCAGAAGCAACCATTCATCTCCTCCATGTCCGCCCCAGCGGTGCCGCTGTATCCTGACATGTACTTTTTGTATTTTCAACTCTTACATTCAGATTATGTGGGTATGTGGCAACCCGCATAGTCCCAATTATTTTATGTGGACATCCTACTTAATGCCACATAATTATGTGGGTTGATGCGACATTATGCGGGACTCCCGCGTCTCGTCCCACTTGCAGCCTGACCTACAATGAACTGGGCCGTCCGGCAGCCCATACTATCCCCTGGGCTTCGAGGGATCCATCGAAGGGACCGTGTCCATCTACCGATGCGAGGAGGGAACCGGATCCTCTAACATCATAAGGGATGTCACCTAAGCTACAGTAAACGTGACATTCCTCCTTCACATTCATATGATTAAGCCTAAAATGATTATAATTAATTTGCAAATTACAAATCTAGTGTATACATTTACAAAAATTATATACTTATGATGCAATAAAATTATTTATTTATTTATGTTTGTACATGCTACAGTAAATCCGCACAGTGATACTACAGTGACCCTGACATTCCTTCTTTGTTTTACACATACTTTTTACTGTAGCTTCGTGACATCACTTGAGGATGTTAGAGGATCCACTTCCTGCGAGGAGTCGCTAAAAAACTGCCGACGCGATGTGAGGAGCCGCCGGCTTCATCGACTCCCGACGCAGGCGCACAGAGGAGCGACCGCATCCATCGACGCCCGATGTGACGCGCGTAGAGGAGCAACCGAGTCCCGATGCAGGCTCATAGAGGAGCGACCGCGTCCCGATGCAGGCTCACAGAGGAGCGACCGCGTCCATCGACTCCCGATGCAAGGCGCGCACAGGAGTAGTCGGTGTGTGTCGGTCAGTTCGATCTACCGGAAGTGCGGGATCCAGTGCGGGATCGAGTCAAGTCGATGGGTGCGCTCGGATCGACCGGACGAGCGGCATCCTGCTCAGGCCGTAGCACTCCAGCGCGCGCCATTGGATGAGAGGTGTGCAGCGGGATCAGCGGAGGCGCGCGGGTGAAAGGTGGGGGCGACGGCAATAATGGCAGACCCCTCGTCTGCTAGAAACTGCTTCGTTCACTCTTGAAGCTCGCAATCATGGCATTCATGGCTGGTAATGTCACGATCCTTTCCTATGCCCGGTGATACTATATAATGTTTCCTCCCCTGCCAGTGTTTGCCCATCCTCTACACTCCGGCATCCACATCTTTCAGCATCATGCTAGCGTATGTTTTTCCTGTTAATTGCATCAAACATTTACATTGTCCTCATATCCTCTCACAGAAAATATCCTCATATCCTCTCATACCAAGAAATTTATGTACAGGTGATGTTCATGGTGCGTCTGGTCGATTGATTTGGGCAGATTCTGGAGCTTTGTGGGATTTTTTTGCTCACTAGTTCATAATCTGGGATAGCTTTTGGACAGGTAAGTACACTACACCTTATCCTTCCATGTTTTTGGTTGCAATTTTTTTCCTGGACACAAGCACTATTGTTATTCTTAGTTTGGACGATTGACATTCTGATTTGATTATTTTTAAGGTGGATTCTGGATAACTGATTTGATGTCTGCCTCTTCGGCCAGTTTAATTTTCTCTACTGCACAAATGTTTGGTAGCCTACTGCCACTGACAGTCTTGATTTCTCAAAAAAAAAACTGTCTGCTATAATAACACATGAACTGGTCCTGATGCGTATAACATGTTAACATGTCTTGCCTTGTTGTTGACTCGGATGCTACGACAACGCCTACTTCGCCAAGGTGGGCGAGATCAGCCTGCCAGAGATAAACTACCTCGAGGTGGACCAACTCTTCGGCGTCGGCTTCGAGTTGATCGTGCTGCCGGAGACATTAGACCACCACTGCGCCATCCTTCAGTGTGAGATAATCTGCTTGGCTATTTCCTCCCTGCTCATTATTGTTTATACTCAATTCTTGTGCCTAACCAAGATCCTACACTAAAGACACTAGGAATAGATAAGCAAGCTCATAGTTAGTCTACAAATCTCATATTTTTAGTGAAGGTGAACACTGCACATACAGTCATATCTTTGAATTACAGCTAACCGAGGGAATAAAAACACAAAAATGCTATCTGATGCTCAATATATTGTGTGCGACTGACATATGCTGATTTTTAGTATATTATGATTGGATTATTAAAACATGTTCATTCAGATTGATCCATTGCGTGTGGTGTACTGAAATGTTCAGGATGCCTAGAATCTCTTCTGAAAATCATGTTTCATACTTAGAAAAAAGTATTGTTGCGTGCCAGTACTATTGTGCTTGCTGTTATTTACGTTCTCTTTACTGTATTATTTTTCATCGAAAGAAAATTACTCCAGTAAACTCCCAGGACCTATTCTATGGTTGTTTGCTATGTTCCTGTATTTTGTCTCCTCTCCTCTGCAGACTAACTTTAAGCAACTAAAACCAAATCCATGGCTACTTTTTCTGACAGTAGAAGTTTACTTTTGCTCATCATGTGCTCCAGTTTTCAGGTATGAGTACCGATGGAAATGAACCACAAGCTGAAAAAAATAACCTTCCACGTCCCATTCCTTTTGCAAAACTGCCTGCAAGTTCATCACTTGGAACGAGAGAGAATCACTTCCAACAAATCTGCTGCATATATCGCCACAAATCAATATACGTACATTTTGTAGTTGACAATTCTAAATTGAATGCCTACTAACTACTGCAATCTCGCTCATGTACCCATATGTTTAGTCATCCTTTTCTGACACCATACAGCTTTTGATTCCATAATTTGGTAGCAGCAAAAGCCTATGTTTCTAGAAATTTGTTGTCAACACAAATCACATGAACACTTTGATTGACTTTCTACTCTACTGGTGCTATCCATGTGTCAGACTCAGATATAAGATGTTGTGTTGATATAGAAGTACTAACAAGTAAGGGTAATCTATACGCAGAAAATAGAGGTTCTATGGAGAGACTGCTTGTAACCCAAATCATGCATCGGAAAGTGTATGCCAAGATGCTATCACACAGCTGATGACACAATGTAATGTTGAGGTTGATGACAGAATACAGTCAAGTTACTGCTCCCCATAGAAAATTACATGGAGCGACAACCTTTGAGAACATATTCAAAGAAAATGATGGAGATGGCATGATGTATATAGCTTCGAAAAAACAATCACGCAATATTAAAATGCAGTAAAGTGGACTTGTTCTAGCTACAGAACAACAAGGAGAGCTTGTTGTCGCACTTGCAGATTTAGCATCGATGGAACTTATTGCTGGTATTTTGTCGACCAAACCAGAACATGCAAGTGC
Organism: Aegilops bicornis; assembly: GCA_021605145.1. Lineage (NCBI taxonomy): Eukaryota > Viridiplantae > Streptophyta > Magnoliopsida > Poales > Poaceae > Aegilops > Aegilops bicornis. The sequence continues at coordinate 604,216,137 of CM038672.1, forward strand.
ACAGCATCATACTAAATAGCTTTAGGAATCTGTTTTCACACTACAAACTGCTTCAGTTGGAAACTTTTCCAGGAACAATATTGAATGTGGCCATTTGGAGCGCTCTTAACTGATATTCAAGATATCTTCTCCAATATATGACTAATAAAATCCTTCAATATTTTCGTGCATGAAAGGTTACACATTGTTTTATTTCTCCAAGTAGTATGCATATTATTTAGCTCAATAAAAGTGTAATGTTTCAGGCCATATGTTTGTGTGTTAAGAGTAATGCACATGAATGTCAATGTTAGAGTACGTAATGGGCCTAATGGCCTGGGCTGACGGTATAGCCCGTTAGTCTTAGGGTTAATTAGAGATAAGGGTCGCTTGCTTAGGGGTCAAGTAAGCCTTGCTTGAGAGTCAAGTAAACCTCTCTATATAAAGAGAGGTGATGTATCAATCTAATCAAGCAAGAATTAAGAAGGAAATCACTTCCATCTTGCCCGGCCGTGGGCTAAAGGCCCCTGGCCGACCCTCTCGCATCCTCCTTCTAGCAGCGCCATGACAATTTGGTATCAGCTAGCTTCGGTTCGATCATGTCTTCCTCCGTCGCGCCCGCCCCCGCCGTCCTCACCCCGGAGGAGGTGTCCGCGGTGCTGCGGGACCTAACCCAGGCGGTCCAAGAGAACCGCCTGTTCTTGGCCGGGTCCTAGGCCGCACCCGGCTGCGCCGCCCATCGCCGCCATCGCGCCGCCGTGGCTGCCGTGGCGGCCGCCCGCCTAAGCTGACCTCCGTCGCCTTCCGGTCACACCAGCTGCGCCGCCCGTGGCTGCCGTGGCGGCCGCCGCAGCGACCTCCGCCCTTCGCAAGACTCTGCGGTGCCATCCACCGCCCGCCACAGGCTGCGATGGCGGCCGCCGCCGGCGGCGCTCGCCGTGCGGCTCCGCCCGCGGCGGCAGCTGCGGCTGACCACCGCCCGGTCGGCTCGGCCCGCATCGACCACGCCGGCGGGAGTCCCGATCCACCAGATCAAGTTCCCGCTGTCGCCATCACCGTTTCCCTAGGGCGTCCCTATCCAGCAGATCAAGTTCCCGCCGTCGCCGTCATCGCTTATGGCTTGGATCACTACCTGCCACGTGTCGGCGGCGGTGAGGCTGCAGGCTGCTGCGCGCGGCCTCCTAGCTCGTCGGCGTGTGCGGGAGATGCGTGGTTTGCAGCTGCCGCTCCTCCCAGTTGCGCTTCACTGCGCAAGGACCTCGATCTCGTCCGCTGCGTTGGGGATCTTGGGCATGCTGTTTTCCCCACGGACAGCGACCTCAAAGTCTGCGGCATCGGTGGTTGGGGGGCGCACCCCTCCTCGCCCTTCTTCATCGACAACCCTCCACTCTTCTCTGTGCGGTGCAGACCAATAGCCGTCCGGCGGGGACAAGGCATGGTGTCACCGACAGGAGGGCACCACGTAGCACCACTGCATTCCGCCACCGGCCGCCGCGAGGGCGCCTCTACTGGTCGCTCTTGCGACCACTTCCAGGTGGCCATACACATGCACTCCTTTTGTCCAGATGGTGTCCATGGGATCCAGATGGCTGTGCACGTGCACGTCCGACATGCGGATGGTGTCCACTTTATGTTCAGGGATCCAAAATAAAGCATCCCAATCCATTTCGGGTTGAGAGTAATAAAACAAGCCGAGATGTAAAAGGCTTATTTTTAGGTGTTAGGTTTGTGTCGCGTCGAGTCATGGTTATAAGTTGGTTAGGCTGCAGCTCGAGGACAAGCTGCATGTCCAGGTGGGGTGTAGTGTTGGAGTACGTAATGGGCCTAATGGCCTGGGCTGACGGTATAGCCCGTTAGTCTTAGGGTTAATTAGAGGCAAGGGTCGCTTGCTTAGGGGTCAAGTAAGCCTTGCTTGGGAGTCAAGTAAACCTCTCTATATAAAAAGAGGTGATGTATCAATCTAATCAAGCAAGAATTAAGAAGGAAATCCCTTCCATCTTGCCCGGCCGTGGGCAAAAGGCCCCCGGCCGGCCCTCTCGCATCCTCCTTCTAGCAGCGCCATAACAGTCAAACTGACCTAGATGGAAGAGACCGCAAAAATTATAAATCCTTCTATTCCTAAATTCCACACTTAGTAACAAATTTACGCACAGGAAAATGTGCCAGCAGAAGAATGTAATACTAAATCAATACTTAAGGTATGACATCATAGATAATTATATACAATAAAGTGAAATGATGTATTGTTTATTTCATGATGTCTCTTCTTTACCTACAAAGTACACATGAGAAAACATATTCCATCATTCAGCCCTGGTGTTTATCTCTATTAGGTCAGACTTATCTCGTATTTTTTTCATTCTATGATCTATCCAATCTTCAGGCAACGCACAGTCATCATAAAAAATATTTGATGCCTCCACCTATTTGTACTAAGCACTAACATAACATTACAACAGACGGGCGCAGCAACGCGCGCCATCGATGATCTAGTATGATATAAACCCCATCTTTTTATCCTTGATGGCAACAATACAATATGTGTCTCGCTACCCTTTCTGTCACTGGGTGAGGGCACCGCAAGATTGAACCCAAAACTAAGCACCTCTCCCATTGCAAGAAGAACCAGATTAATCATGCATAAAAGAGTTCAGAGAAGACTCAAATAATATTCATAGATAATCTGATCATAAATCCACAATTCATCGAATCTCAACAAACACACCACAAAAAATTACTACATCGAATAGATCTCCAAGAATATCGAGGAGAACATTTTATTGAAGATCAAAGAGATAGAAGAAGCCATCTAGCTATAGCTATGGACCCGTAGGTCCGTGGTAAACTACTCACGCATCATCGGAAGGGCAGCAAGGTTGATGTAGAGGCCCTCCGTGATCGAACCCCCCTTCGGCAGATCGCCAGAAAAGGCCCCAAGATGGGATCTCACGGGAATAGAGGCTTGCGGCGGTGGAAAAGTATTTTTTGTGGACGCTTCTGGTGGTTTGGGAATATTTGTGAATTTATAGTGCAAAGATTAGGGTTGGAGGACTCCTGAGGGGCCCACAAGCCCTCAGTGCGCGCCCTCCCAGGGGCTCGCCTGGCAGGCTTGTGGCCTCCTCAGGAATCTTCTGACCCCCTCTCCAAGCTCCATGGATGTCTTCTGGTCCAAGAAAAATCATCGTAAAGTTTTATTTCGTTTGGACTTCGTTTGATTTTCCTTTTCTGTAAAACTCAAAAACAAGGAAAAACAAAAACTGGCATTGGGCTCTAGGTTAATAGGTTAGTCCCAAAAATAATATAAAATAGCATATTAATGCATATAAAACATCTAAAACAGATAATATAATAGCATGGAACAATAAAAAATTATAGATACGTTGGAGACGTATCAAGTAAGCTTGGGACACCACCACCTGCTATTAATTCTGATATGTCGCAAGTAATTGATGATGCTACTTTTGTTATGAATGATGCTATTTATGATGCTAGTACTTTGCTTGATGAAACTGTGCCACTAGGTGGATTTCTTGATGAACAACTTGCTAAAGCTAAAGAATTTGAAAATGCTGAAACTGAAAATTATGAAACACCTATTAGGCCTAGGTATCCTAGAATTGAAATGCCTAAGATACCTGAGGGATTTGTTGTTGGTGAAGAGATAACTAGAGAACTTCTTGCTTGTAGTGATAGAGATGATCTTAAAAAATTACTATGTAAGCTGAAAGAAAAATCTCTTAATGCTAGAATGAAATATGATCCTAGTTTGCTACTTCACCTATCTTTGTTACTGATAAGGATTATGAATTCTCTGTCGATCCTAAGTTAATTACTTTGGTTGAATCTAATCCTTTTCATGGTTATGAATCTGATAACGATAGAACTTTTAGTTTGGGTGCTACGATTGCTCGACGGTTACACACTAACCGCTCAAAGGGAGCTATTTATGGTGGTATTTATGCTTCTCGCCTCGCTAGACATTACGAGATTCCTATTAGGCACGATGAGGCAGAGGAGAGGCTTTTGCCTGTTAGGCACCTTGATTATGTTAGCATGGTTGGACATGATTAATAGTGGCAAGCCGCGGTTTCGGTATAACTTGGGATTTAGTCAGGGAACTCGTGAGACTATTACCCTACCTCAACCTTCTTTGTTTGATCTTTCTTTAGGTAGGTACACTATTATGCCCGCGGACATTTACGCTTACTGGGCCTTGGTGCCACCCCAAGTGGTCGAGCCTGAGCTAGCACCTGAGCCTGAGGCGGCCGCAGAGCATGTTTACCAGCAGGATCCCGTTTTATCGGTGGAACCTCGATGAGCCTCAGCATTATCCTGGAGAGGGATACTTCGACCCTTGGCCGTAGACCAACTTAGACCAAAAACCTAAGCTTGGGGGAGTACGTATTTCTCACCGACATTGAATTCATTACCACACATTTCATTCCAGTTGTCGGTGTTCATCCATTTTCATTGTATATCAATGTTAGTTTTATTTTTACTTTCTTCTTGTGTGTTTAAAAAACTTTGAGAATCCAAAAATATTTTTCGCATCTTTTTGTTTTTTCTTTCTTGATTAGTAGTATGTAGTACCAAAAAGAAACCCCAAAAAAATTCTCGTTCTTCTTTTACATGTTGAGAGCTTTCCCGTGTAAATAGTTTTTCTCGTTTTTTGTTTTTCTCCTTTGTTAAATTTGCTTTCTTTAGAAAAATCAAAAAATCCAAAAATATTTCAGTGTGTTTCTCTGAAATTCTTTTCTTTTTTTTGAGTTGTCGTAAGGAGAAGACCACGATGAACATGTTGAGTGGCTCTCATATGCATTATTGTTGATCTAACAAAGAGCCCATATTACCTTGTCTTCTCCTTTGAATAAAATGTCTGCAGATTCCAGCAGAGTCCACGACACACTTGCATTATTATTATTTTCATACCATTCGATCGTACGAGTGAAAGGCAATAATGACGATGATTTGATGAAGTGATAGTTGGGGAACGTAGTAATTTTAAAAAAAATTCTTACGCACACACAGGAACATGGTGATGCATAGCAACGAGAGGGGAGAGTGTGTCCACGTACCCTCGTAGACCGAAAGCGAAAGCGTTATGACAACGCGGTTAGTCATACGTCTTCACGATCTGACCGATCCAAGTACCAAACGCACGGCACCTCCGAGTTCAGCACACGTTCAGCTCGATGATGTCCCACGAACTCCGATCCAGCAGAGCTTTGCGGGAGAGTTCCGTCAGCACGACGGCGTGATGACGGTGTTGATGATGCTACCGACGTAGGGCTTCGCCTAAGCACCGCTACGATATTACTGAGGTGGAATATGGTGGAGGGGGCACCGCACACGGCTAAGAGATCAATGATCAATTGTTGTGTCTAGAGGTGCCCCCGCCTCATATATAAAGGAGGGAGGAGAGGCCGGCCCTAGAGGGGGCACGCCAAGTGTGGGGAGTCCTACTAGGACTCCCAAGTCCTAGTAGGATTCCCCTTTCCTTTCTGGAGTAGGAGAGAAGGAAAGAGGGGGAGAGGGAGAAGGAAAAGGGGGCTACACCCCTTGTACAATTTTGACCGTTGTTCAGTGATCTACTCCTTGATCACTATTGTACTCCCTTGCTAAAATCAGTATAGGGTATACAATAGATCTGGTACACAGCATGGCATACTTTATGGAACCTATGGCTGAGGCATAGGGAATGACTTTCATTCTCTTTCTATCTTCTGTAGTAGTCGGGCTTTGAGTCTTACTCAATTTCACACCTTGTAACACAGGCAAGAACTCTTTCTTTGACTGTTCTATTTTGAACTACTTCAAAATCTTCTCAAGGTATGTACTCATTGAAAAAACTTATCAAGCGTCTTGATCTATCTCTATAGATCTTGATGCTCAATATGTAAGCAGCTTCACCGAGGTCTTTCTTTGAAAAAACTCCTTTCAAACACTCATTTATGCTTTGCAGAATAATTCTACATTGTTTCCAATCAACAATATGTCATTCACATATACTTATCAGAAATGTTGTAGTGCTCCCACTCACTTTCTTGTAAATACAGGCTTCACCTCAAGTCTGTATAAAACTATATGCTTTGATCAATTTATCAAAGCGTATATTCCAACTCCGAGATGCTTGCCCTAGTCCATAGATGGATCATTTGGAGCTTGCATATTTTGTTAGCACCATTAGGATTGGCAAAACCTTCTTGTTGCATCATATACAACTCTTCTTTAATAAATCCATTAAGGAATGCAGTTTTGTTTATCCATTTGCCAGATTTCATAAAATGCGGCAATTGCTAACATGATTCGGACAGACTTAAGCATAGATACGAATGAGAAACTCTCATCGTAGTCAATGATACGTCTCCAACGTATCCATAATTTTATATTGTTCCATGCTATATTATATTCTGTTTTGGACGTTAATGGGCTTTATTATACACTTTTATATTATTTTTGGGACTAACCTATTAACCGGAGGCCCAACCCAGAATTGCTGTTTTTTTGCCTATTTCAGAGTTTCGCAGAAAAAGTATATCAAACGGAGTCCAAACGGAATGAAACCTTCGGGAACGTGATTTTCGAAACAAACGTGATCCAAAGGACTTGGACCCTACGTCAAGACATCAACCAGGAGGGCACGAGGTAGGGGGCGCGCCCTCCACCCTCGTGGGCCCCATGTTGCTCCACCGACGTACTTCTTCCTCCTATATATACCTACGTACCCCCAAACTACCAAATACGGAGCCAAAAACCTAATTCCACCGCCGCAACCTTCTGTACCCGTGAGATCCCATCTTGGGGCCTTTTTGAGCTCACGAGGGGGGGCATCAATCATCGAGGACTTCTCGTCAACACCGTAGCCTCTCCGATGATGTGTGAGTAGTTTACCTCAGACCTTCGGGTCCATAGTTATTAGCTAGATGGCTTCTTCTCTCTTTTGGATCTCAATACAATGTTATCCCCTCTCTTGTGGAGATCTATTCGATGTAATCTTCTTTTTGTGGTGTGTTTGTTGAGACCGATGAATTGTGGGTTTATGATCAAGTTTATCTATGAACAATATTTGAATCTCCTCTGAATTCTTTTATGTATGATTGGTTATCTTTGCAAGTCTCTTCAAATTATCAGTTTGGTTTGGCCTACTAGATTGATCTTTCTTGCAATGGGAGAAGTGCTTAGCTTTGGGTTCAATCTTGTGGTGTCCTTTCCAGTGTGATGAGGGGCAGCAAGACACGTATTGTATTGTTGCCATCGAGGATAACAAGATGGGGTTTATATCATATTGCATGAGTTTATCCCTCTACATCATGTCATCTTTCTTAAAGTGTTACTCTTCTTATGAACTTAATACTCTAGATGCATGCTGGATAGCAGTCGATGTGTGGAGTAATAGTAGTAGATGCGAGTGAGTCGGTCTACTTGTCTCGGATGTGATGCCTATATACATGATCATACCTAGATATTCTCATAACTATGCTCAATTCTATCAATTGCTCAACAGTAATTTGTTCACCCACCATAATACTTATGCTCTCGACAGAAGCCTCTAGTGAAACCTATGGCCCCCGGGTCTATTTTCCATCATATTAATCTTCCAACACTTAGCTATTTTTATTACTTTTTATTTTACTTTGCATCTTTATCATAAAAATACCAAAAATATTATTTTATCATATCTATCAAATCTCACTCTCGTAAGTGACCGTGAAGGGATTGACAACCCCTTTATTGCGTTGGTTGCGAGGATTTATTTGTTTGTGTAGGTGCGAGGGACTCATGCGTGGTCTCCTAATGGATTGATATCTTGGTTCTAAAAAACTGAGGGAAATACTTACGCTACTTTGCTGCATCGCTCTTTCCTCTTCAAGGGAAAACCAACGCAGTGCTCAAGAGGTAGCAGTTAACACCTTGAACTTGTCGAAAACCTTTTTGCGACAATTCTAGCTTTGTAGATAGTAACACTACTATCAGCGTTCGTCTTCCTCTTGAGGAACCATTTAAGCTCAATGGCTCACCAATCATCGGGCAAGTCAATCAAAGTCCTTGATTTCATGGCCTCAAGCCATTTTGCGGAATCTGGGCTCATCATCGCTTCCTCATAGTTTGTAGGTCGTCATGGTCAAGTAACATGACCTCCAGAACAGGATTACCGTACCACTCTGGTGTGGATCTGACTCTTGTTGTCCTACGAGGTTCGGTATTAACTTGATCTGAAGTTTCATGATCATTATCATTAGCTTCCTCACTAATTGGTGTAGGTGTCACAGGAACCGGTTTCTGTGATGAACTACTTTCCAATAAGGGAGTGTCGGTGTGCAAAAGTAGGGGCTCTCCTTTTGACCCCTTTACTTGTGCACGGGCAGTCAGAGCCGCTCGCCACGTCCACGCATCACACGACAGGGAAGGGAGGCCGGAGAGAGGCCGAAGGCACAAGACAAATAAAGCGACGACAAGGACCAAGGCCACAAGGATCGGATAGGCGAAGCGGGTTTTCCCGGCAAGGACCCTTGCCGGGGCAGCCTCAGCGGCCCCGGCAAGACCCTTGCCGGGGCAGCCCGCCCACGCCAGCCGAGCGAGCCACCCTTGAGCCCACCAATGCTCAAACAGACGCATTGGGATAGGGCTCGGGAGGCACCTCCATGGTGGCATGCAGATCTTTGTGAAGACAAAGAATAATCAAGATCAAGTGAGGATAGGAAGGCAATCATCCTCACCGAAGAAACCCACAAGACCCCCGGCAAGATCCTTTCCGGGGACGCCTACGCGCCGCGGCAAGACCCTTGCCGGGCCACCCGGCAAGGCCCTCGCCAAGCGCACCAGCAGGGCCGCTGTCAGGCCCGCACCAACCAAGTCTCCACCGCCGTTTGCATGCAGCTGCCGACCCAACCAGCTGGGCAGGCACCTGCGTGGCAACATGCAACCCTTCTGGAGGCTCCACCACTGCGCCACCTCAGCTGCCTGCCTGCCTACATGGCACCGCATGCATCGCTGGCCAGGGCGCGTGTTGAAGCAAGGAGGAGCGGCGACGGATGGGACGGGCCTCGCTCCCATCCCCGATACAGCAAGAGGACACCGAAGCGATGCATTAAATACATCGTGTCCTGTAATCTGAGGGATAACCTCGCAGCACTGGACCCTGTCCACCTCCTGCTTGCCACTGTGGCGACCCCTTTCCCTATCAAAGGAGGCTCGAGGCGACCGGGAAAAGGATTCGGCTTTTTGGAGCTCGTTACATCCCGTAGCTAGCTCAAGAACTCAGAATACATCCACCAAAGCAGGACTAGGGTTTTATGCATCCTCGCGGCCCGAACCTGGATAAACGAACCGCGTACTCGCTATCAGATCCGCTCTTCTCTCAACCCCGCGCCCCGCAACCGCAGTAGGGATCCTTGTGATCCCATAGGTGTCGTTTCCCACCGACAGGGAGCAGGTACAGTTACCTCATCAAGTTCTACTTTTCTCCCACTCACTTCTATTAAGAGAAACTCCTTCTCCAAAAAGGATCCATTCTTAGCAACGAATTTGCCTTTGGATCTGTGATAGAAGATATACCCAATAGTCTCCTTTGGGTATCCTATGAAGACGCATTTCTCCGATTTGGGTTCAAGCTTATCATGTTGAAACTTTTCACATAAGCATCGCAACCCCAAACTTTAAGAAACAACAACTTTGGTTTCTTGCCAAACCACAGTTCATAAGGTGTCATCTCATCGGATTTAGATGGTGCCCTTTTTAACGTGAATGCAGCTGTCTCTAATGCATAACCCCAAAACGATAGTGGTAGATTGGTAAGAAACATCATAGATTGCACCATATCTAATAAAGTACGGTTATGACGTCCGGACACACCATTACGCTGTGGTGTTTCCGGTGGCGTGAGTTGCGAAACTATTCCGCATTGTTTCAAATGAAGACCAAACTCGTAACTCAAATATTCTCCTCCACGATCAGATCGTAGAAACTTTATTTTCTTGTTACGATGATTTTCCACTTCACACCGAAATTATATGAACTTTTCAAATATTTCAGACTTTATGTTTCATCAAGTAGATATACCTATATCTACTCAAATCATCTGTGAAGGTCAAAAAATAACGATACCTACCGCGAGCCTCAATATTCATCGGACCACATACATCAGTATGTATGATTTCCAACAAATCTGTTGCTCGCTCCATTGTTCCGGAGAACGGCGTTTTAGTCATCTTGCCCAAGAGGCATGGTTCTCAAGCATCAAGTGATTCGTAATCAAGTGATTCCAAAATCCCATTAGCATGGAGTTTCTTCATGCGCTTTACATAATATGACCTAAACGGTAGTGCCACAAATAAGTTGCACTATCATTATTAACTTTGCATCTTTTGGCTTCAATATTATGAATATGTGTATCACTACGATCGAGATCCAACGAACCATTTTCATTGGGTGTGTAACCATATAAGGTTCTATTCATGTAAACAGAACAAAAATTATTCTCTAACTTAAATGAATAACCGTATTGCAATAAACATGATCAAATCATATTCATGCTCAACGCAAACACCAAATAACACTTATTTAGGTTCAACACTAATCCCGAAAGTATAGGGAGTGTGCGATGATGATCATATCAATCTTGGAACCACTTCCAATACACATCGTCACTTCATCCTTAACTAGTTTTTGTTCATTATGCAACTCCCTTTTCGAGTTACTACTCTTTAGCAACTGAACCAAAGATTGGCACCGAGGGGTTGCTATAAACACTAGTAAAGTACACATCAATAACAAGTATATCAAATATACTTTTGTTCACTTTGCCATCCTTGTTATCCGCCAATTATTTGGGGTAGTTCCATTTCCAGTGACTAGTCCTTTTTGCAGTAGAAGCACTCAGTATCAGGATTAGGTCCAAACTTGGGCTTCTTCACTTGAGCAGCAACTTGCTTGCCGTTCTTCTTGAAGTTCCCCTTATTTCCCTTTGCCCTTTTCTTGAAACTAGTGATCTTGTTAACCATCAACACTTGATGCTCTTTTCTTGATTTCTACCTTCGCCGGTCTCAGCATCGCGAAGAGCTCGGGAATTACTTTCGTCATCCCTTGCATATTATAGTTCATCACGAAGTTCTATTAACTTGGTGATAGTGACTCGAGAACTTTGTCGGTTACTATCTTATCCGGAAGATTAACTCCCACTTGATTCAAGTAATTGTAGTACTCGGACAATCTAAGCACATGCTCACTTTGGTTGAGCTATTCTCCTCCATCTTATTGGCAAAATCTTGTCAGAGGTCTCATACCTCTCGACATGGGCACGAGTATGAAATACCAATTTCAACTCTTGGAACATCTTATATGCTCCATGGCATTCAAAACATTTTTGAAGTCCCAGTTCTAAGCCGTAAAGCATGGTGCGCTAAACTATCAAGTAGTCATCATACCGAGCTTTTGTCAAAACGTTCATAACGTCTGCATCTGCTCCTACAATAGTTCTGTCACCTAGCGGTGCATCAAGGACATAATACTTCTGTGCAGCAATGAGGTTAATCCTCGGATCACGGACCAAGTCCGCATCATTGCTACTAACATCTTTCAACTTAGTTTTCTCTAGGAACATATCAAAATAAAGCAGGGAGCTAAACGCGAGCTATTGATCTACAACATAGATATGCTAATACTACCAGGACTAAGTTCATGATAAATTTAAGTTCAATTAATCATATTACTTAAGAACTCCCACTTAGATAGACATCTCTCTAATAATCTAAGTGATCACGTGATCCAAATCAACTAAACCATGTCCGATCATCACGTGAGATGGAGTAGTTTCAATGGTGAAAATCACTATGTTGATCATATCTACTATATGATTCACGCTTTCGACCTTCGGTCTTCAGTGTTCCGAGGCCATACCTGCATATGCTAGGCTCATCAAGTTTAACCTGAGTATTCCGCGTGTGCAACTGTTTTACACCTGTTGTATTTGAACGTAGAGCCTATCACACCCGATCATCACGTGGTGTCTCAGCACGAAGAACTTTCACAATGGTGTCTACTCAGGGAGAACACTTATACTTTGAAATTTAGTGAGAGATCATCTTATAATGCTACCGTCAATCTAAGCAAAATAAGATGCATAAAAGATAAACATCACATGCAATCAATATAAGTGATATGATATGGCCATCATCATCTTGTGCTTGTGATCTCCATCTTTGAAGCACCGTCATGATCAATATCGTCACCGGCGCGACACCTTGATCTCCATCGTAGCATCGTTGTCGTATCGCAACTATGGATTCTACGACTATCGCTATCGCTTAGTGATAAAGTAAAGCAATTACAGGGCGATTGCATTGCATACAATAAAGCGACAACCATATGGCTCCTGCCAGTTGCCGATAACTCGGTTACAAAACAGGATCATCTCATACAATAAAATTTAGCATCATGTCTTGACCATATCACATCACAACATGCCCTGCAAAAACAAGTTAGACGTCCTCTACTTTGTTGTTGCAAGTTTTACGTGGCTGCTACGGGCTGAGCAAGAACCGTTCTTACCTACGCATCAAAAGCGACAACGATAGTTCGTCAAGTTAGTGTTGTTTTAACCTTCACAAGGACCGGGCGTAGCACACTTTTCAGTTCAACTAAAGTTGGAGAAAGCAGACACCCACCAGCCACCGTGTGCGAGCACATCAAGAGAACCGATCTCGCGTAAGCGTCTGGCGTAATGTCGGTCCGGGCCGCTTCATCCAACAATACAGCCGAACCAAAGTATGACATGCTGGTAAGCTGTATGACTTGTATCACCCACAACTCACTTGTGTTCTACTCGTGCATATAACATCTACGCATAAACCTGGCTCGGATGCCACTGTTAGGGGACATAGTAATTTTAAAAAATTTCCTACGCACACACAGGATCATGGTGATGCAAAGCAACAAGAGGGGAGAGTGTGTCCACGTACCCTCGTAGACCGAAAGCGGAAGCGTTATGACAATGCGGTTGATGTAGTCGTACGTCTTCACGATCCGACCGATCCAAGTACCGAACATACGGCACCTCCGAGTTCAGCACACGTACAGCTCGATGACGTCCCACGAACTCCGATCCAGCAGAGCTTTGCGGGAGAGTTCCGTCAGCACGACGGCGTGATGACGGTGTTGATGATGATACCGACGCAGGGCTTCGCCTAAGCACCACTACGATATTACCGAGGTGGAATATGGTGGAGGGGGGCACCGCACACGGCTAAGAGATCAATGGTCAATTGTTGTGTCTAGAGGTGCCCACCTGCCCCCGTATATAAAGGAGGGAGGGAGAGGCCGGCCCTAGAGGGGGCGCACCAAGTGTGGGGAGTCCTACTAGGACTCCCAAGTCCTAGTAGGATTCCCCTTTCCTTTCCGGCGTAGGAGAGAAGGAAAGAGGGGGCGAGGGAGAAGGAAAAGGGGGCTACTGTTGGGGAACGTAGTAATTTCAAAAAAAATCCTACGCACACGCAAGATCATGGTGATGCATAGCAACGAGAAGGGTAAGTGTTGTCCACGTGCAGCCGTGAACCCGAAGCGGAAGCGTTAGCACAACGCGGTCGATGTAGTCAGACGTCTTCACGATCCGACCGATCAAGTACCGAGCATACGACACCTCTGAGTTCAGCACACGTTCAGCCCAATGGCGTCCCTCGATCTCCGATCCAAATGAGTGTTGAGGGAGAGTTTTGTCAAGACGACGGCGTGGTGGCGATGATGATGTTCAATCGACGCAGGCTTCGCCTAAGCACCGCTTCTGATATTATCGAGGTGGACTATGGTGGAGGGGCACCGCTGCACGCTAAAAGATCAAACGATCAATTGTTGTGTCTCTAGGGTGCCCCCATGCCCCGTATATAAAGGAGCACGGGGAGGTGCGGCCGCCCGGAGGGCGCGCCGGGAGGAGTCCTACTCCACCGGGAGTAGGACTCCCTCCCTTTTCCTTGTTGGATTAGGAGTGGAGGGGGAAAGAGGAGGGAGAGAGGAAGGAAAGGGGGGCGCCGCCCCCCTCTCCCTGTCCTATTCGGACTAGGGGGGAGGGGCGCGCGGCCCTGCCCTGGCCCCCTCTCCTCTTCTCCACAATGGCCCACTATGGCCCATTAAGCCCCTGGGGGGTTCCGGTAACCCCTCGGTATTCCGGTAAAATCTCGATTTCACCCGGAACACTTCCGATATCCAAATATAGGCTTCCAATATATCAATCTTCATGTCTCGGCCATTTCGAGACTCCTCGTCATGTCTGTTGATCACATCCGGGACTCCGAACAACCTTCGGTACATCAAAACTCATAAACTCATAATATAACCGTCATCGAAACTTTAAGCGTGCGGACCCTACGGGTTCGAGAACTATGTAGACATGACCGAGACACGTCTCCGGTCAATAACCAATAGCGGAACATGGATGCTCATATTGGCTCCCACATATTCTACGAAGATCTTTATCGGTCAGACCGCACAACAACATACATTGTTCCCTTTGTCATCCGTATGTTACTTGCCCGAGATTCGATCGTCGGTATCTCAATACCTAGTTCAATCTCGTTACCGGCAAGTCTCTTTACTCGTTCCGTAATACATCATCCCGCAACTAACTCATTAGTTGCAATGCTTGCAAGTCTTAAGAGATGTGCATTACCAAGAGGGCCCAGAGATACCTCACCGACAATCGGAGTGACAAATCCTAATCTCGAAATACGCCAACCCAACAAGAACCTTCGGAGACACCTGTAGAGCACCTTTATAATCACCCGATTCACGTTACGGCGTTTGGTAGCACACAAAGTGTTCCTCCGATGGCAGGAGTTGCACAATCTCATAGTCATAGGAACATGTATAAGTCATGAAGAAAGCAACAACAACATACTAAACGATCGGGTGCTAAGCTAACGAAATGGGTCAAGTCAATCACATTATTCTCCTAATGATGTGATCCCGTTAATCAAATGACAACTCATGTCAATGGCTAGGAAACATAACTATCTTTGATCAACGATGTCAGGGAGGCTGATCGTACCCACGAACACCTATGGGGCCGGCGGAGCAGGCCCCTTGTGGTTCGGAGGGGGGCGGAGATCGCACGAAGAGCGGATCGAGGCGAGGCGCACGAGCGGATTTACCCAGCTCCGGAGCTCTCCGGAGAGATAAAACTCCTACTGCTGCTTGTTTGATCTATTGTGTTCTTGCTAGGAGCAATGTGAGCTACAAAACCTAGCTTGAGTGTGTCTAGTCTATGGCGGTCGAATGAACGAGCAGGCGAGCAACGAACCGAACCCCTTCACGTTGCACTCGGGCCTCCTTTTATATGCTTAAGGGGTCTCCGACAGGTGGCAACATAGGCGGGGTACAAATGTAAAACAGGAGTTGGTACACCTACTTGAGCGATTATGCAGTGCAAAATACCTAACTCTGACGGCAAGGGACAAAAGCAATAAATGCCTGTCGTTGTCGCCCAAACAGTGTAACAGAGGCCGTCAGGTGCGCCTCCGCTCGCCACGATGGCGAGCCTGTCAGCGCCGCTTATCGCTGCTCTCCGCTGGCTGCACAGCCTCTCGACACGCGCCCATGGAACGGTCCCATGGCGACACGTCGCTGGATGAGCTGGAGCGGAGAGGGAGAGAGTTTGCATGCCGCGGCAAGCGCCTTGCCGCGGTCGAATCCTTGTCGCGTCCGGAGGCTTGTCGTGCTCCGAGCCTTCCCGGCAAGCTTCTCTTGCCGGGGCCTTGTCTTCCGTATGCCTGGAGTGGCCTTCCCGACAAGCTCCTCTTGTCGGGGCCTTGTCTTCTCAATCAAATACTTTGTTCTTGAATGGCTCCCAGGGAGCCATGGAGGATATTGGCTGTGACGAGGCAAGCCTTGCCGCGGGGTGCTGCAACTGTCCGTGCACGAGTACGGGATACTACGGTACCCCTACTCTAGTACACCGACAGGAGCCCCGGGCTGGGCATTCTGCGGTGCGGCGCTTGTCGGGCTAGGCCCAGGCTGTGCCGCGGACACGCGGCCTCGACCATGTCGCAACTTCGCCCCGGACCCACCACGATCCCCACTAACGGCACGCACGGACGTGGCGTCGTGCGAAGATCGTGGCGGCGGTCGTGGGGGTTCTTTATTAATATAAGCGGGCGTCCGCCCCTCCTCCCCTTTATAAACGGAGGAAACAGAGGCAGGCCGACCACCCCTGCCATTGCTGTCTTGTCAAGAAACCACCGCCGCTCCCCTCTTCTTCTCTGGTGCAAAGAGAGCAGCGCCCTGCCCCCCTCTCGCCGCAAGCACACTCACCGCCGTCGACCTCCGCCGCCCTCCTCGCCATGGCTCCGAAGGCCGATAAGGAGAAGGGCGTCAAGTCGGCGGCAGCGGCTCACGGCGCTGCGCAAGGCGAGCCATCTTCCCCGCAGCTCGGCGCCGCAGGAGCTGCGGACGTCTTCTACCTTTTACGGTCGGCGGAGACCCGTGCGCATCCAGCGCGACGAGGGTGCTCCCGCCTCCGCCGCTGATTTGGCCCCAACAGGGTACCCTTTCTTCGCCCTTTTCTTCTATTGCGGTCTTTGCCCGCCGTTTTCCGAGTTCTTTTGCGACATAATGAACACCTTTAGCCTCCGCCTCCTTGATTTCACCCCCAACACCATCTTGACCATGGCCGTTTTCGCACATTTGTGCGAAAACTGTCGGAGTCCACCCGAGCGTGGCACTCTTCCGCCAATTCTTTGTTCCCCGCGTCGAGAGGAGAGCCACTTGCCGGAGGGATAGCCTGGGTCTCTAGGATCGGCAAGAAAGAGGCCTACCTAGAGGGGGAGTTCCGGAACAAGTGGGAGGAGTGGAGAGCCAACTGGTGCTGGGTCGTAGAGGAGAACCCACAGCCTTTCACCGCCGTGCGCCAAACCCCAATAGTGCGCGGCAAGGATTGGAATAACTTGGCGGGAGGACACAGGTGAAGATAGCTGTGACCCGATTCTGCGCCTCGGGCTTCTGGGTTATTGTTAAGCGCGATTGGCGCAGACTTCATTCGCCGCCGCCGCCATCGCTCCCTTGCAGGAAAGGAGAAGGCCTGCTTGGGAGTTCGAGAATCTGGCGGACATCATGAGGCTGCGCCGGGCCTGAATTGGAACTTCACTTGTCATGGAGCTGGACTCGGTGCTGCTCGAGCTGTTCAAGAACGACCCGAACATCGAGTGGTTCAGGTTGCGCGAGGGGTCGTCCCACTGTGCAACAACTTCGGCGCTCGACCGCATCCGCGCCATGATGCCATTGTGCGACTCCCACGGAATCGTCCCAACATGGTAGGAGCCCCCCGACGAGATCGTGCAGCAATTCTTTGATGACTTAGAAGAAGTGCCGATCCGCGCCGACGAGCAGAAGAGGCTCACCCGCGACACCACCGACCAGGAGATGGCGAGGATCGCCACCAGGTGGAGGAGGCGGCAGCCGCTGCCGGCTGGAGCCTTCGGGTTCCTGTGGAGGAGGCGGACGTGGCGGCGAAAGCTCTGCCGGCGAGGGAGGTCGCCCGGCGAGGACGAGCCTGTCGGGCCCGAGGCCGGGACGAGTGGACCCGCTGAGGGCGCTTCTTCCCACCGCCAGCGACTTGCCGCCAGTGAGCCCCGGATCCGCCGAGGAGGCGTCTCCATGAGAGTTGGAGACGAGCCGGGCGACAGACCGGCCCACGCAGCACCGCTCGTCGCTCCACCGCATGACAAGCGAGGTTGCTGCGAGGCGCCACACTGCAGCGGCAACCGGGCGGAATCTTCTCGAGCCGCCGACGCCCGCTTAAGCGGCCGAGAGAGCCCACTCCCCGCCTCATCGCGCCGGGAGGCGGGCCGGAGTTTGACTTCTCCGCTCAGCTCGAGGAGGAGGGCGAAGAGTAAGCTTCTCGAGATTGTGCTTGTGTTTCTTCAATTTTATTGCTTCATCTTGAATCTGATTTGCTTCGTTCTGGACTCTTTCCTTTTCGGGACGCTGGCCCGAAGAGCGGCGAAGAGGCCAAGATCCCGACGGTCGTCGTTGAGGACGACTCTCCGTGGCGACAGGGGACGCGTCGAGACCGCCTTTGCCGGACCCGCAACCCTTTCCTCAGAGCAGCCCCAGACAGCCCCCGAGTAAGTGTGCAGTTTTCTTCTTACTATTAGGTGTGCAGGGGTGCTCCTTCTTTGTTGATATCTGACTCTGTTTGTGTAGGAGCAGAGCAGCCTCATCGGGAGGGCTCGGAAGCCGTCTCCGAGATCCTGCCCGCTGCCACTACGCCGCCAAGGGAGAACTCCCCGGCAAGGGAGCTCCCTCCGACAAGGGAGGCCACCCCGGCGAGGGAGGCCACTCCGGCAAGGGAGGCTACCCCGGCAAGGGACGGCGCCAGCGACCCTCCAGTGGTCGAGGTCATAGCCGCGGATCCCGTTGCAGGTAACTCCCTTACACGAGATTTTCCCTTGGGCTTGCTTCCTTTTGTTTCTCTTTTTTGAATCTCTGCTTGACTGCTCTTTCTTCGTCTGACGCAGACCCGATGGAGGTCAAGGCCGCCGGCGAGGAGGAAACGCGCGGCAACACCAACGAGGCCGTCGTCGAAGAAGAAGAGGTCGTCGTCGTGGAGGAAGAGGCCGTCGCCGACGAGCCTGTTGGCGAGAGGCCACCGGGCTGCCGACGCAGAGGCCGGGCGAGGGCGAGGCGATCGTCTTGACGGCCCCGAGGCGCAGGAGGCTGCAAGCGCCACACCGACAGCCGACTCCCCGCTGCCAAGGCCAGTTCGAGGAGCCCGGCCAGTGCCTACCTAAAGGCGGGCGAAGGCGTCTTCATCAAGCTCCCCTGGGAGCCGAGCTCCAGGGTGCCGGTCGAGGGCAAGACCTTCGACGACGGCGGGGGCAACTCGCAGAAGACCGCACGGCCTTCATCCTTGAGAAGGCCGCGGCTGATGAGGAGCAGTGGCTGGCTGCCGAGAAGCTCGCCGCGCAGGAAAGCGAGCTGGCGCAGCGGAAGGTCAACCTGGACAGCCATGAGGAAGACCTTACCGCGCGCGAGGAGTCGCTTGTCGGGGCACTTCAGGAAGCGAAGGACGCTGCTGCAGCCGCCGAGGCCGCCAAGGAAGAGCTGAAGGCGAAGGTGGCACAGCTGGAGGCCACCCTCAAGAAGAGCGGCGAAGAGCTTGCCGTGCTCAAGCGTGAGCGCGAGAAGGACGCCTACACCTGGGCGAGCTGCAGAGCCGTCTCGGCCGACAGTGGCTAAGGAGCTCGACGCCGCCAAGGATTCCAAGGCGGATCTCGAGTCAAATCCGACCACTCTGACGCAGACGTTGGATGGCGCCAGGGAGCGGGAGGTGGGCTTGTTGGAGGCGATCAAGGCCAAGGAGGAGCTGCTGGCGAATGCTGTCTCCGTCCAGAACACCTTGAGGGAGAGCGTGGAGCACTGGACCGAAGGTCTTGTGGACACCGCCGCCAACATCCACAACGAGCTGATGGAGCTGGGGATGGCGGACCTTGCGTACTCCTCCGACGAGCATCTCCAACCCAGCGCCAAGCTTAGCCTATTCTTCAAAGGCGTGGCGACGGGCCTCCGGCGACTCCGAGAAGAGGTCCTGAAGCAGCTGGCCGAGGAATGACGCCAGGTTTGTGCAGGGGCCCTCGAGAAGGTGTTGATGAAGGTGGCCTTCCGCAACCCGGGCCTCAACCTTAACGGCGTCCTCAGATCCTTGCCGTCCGAAGCCAACGTGGAGGAGCTCAAAGCCCTTGTCGCACCCATTGTGGATAAGGTGAACAAGATCAAGCGGATTGAGGGCGACCGCGTGGACTAGGCCGCCAACCTTATCTTTCCCTTGTCGCTGTTTTCTGTATCTTGCTTCCTGATGAGGTGAAACTTCCTCGAGCGGTGCCTGGTCCATAGTATTATCTCCTCCTCCCCCCATTGTTAACTTGTGCGCGAGGGAGCCTTCCTTTCTTTGAGAAAAGAAAAAGAAGAAGAAATAACGTTATGGAGCCTAGCGGCTCGATTACGCTTACGGGTGTGGTTGCTGCACAAAGTGTTAGCCAAAGCATGCAATAAATTGATGAAAGCATGAACTTGACAAGTTGTGTGCAACACATGAGCTTTACTGATGCACGGGGTCTGCGCCCGGCTTTGTACAAAGGATTACATGCAACAGCGGCAACACTTGTACAAAAGGTGGTTGCCGGAACGGATTCCGACAACCGCGCCCTATGGGTAAAACTTACGAAGATGCTCAATGTTCCGTGAGTTGCTCACGGAATGCCATCTTCGGTCTCAAAGCGGAACAGCGCTTGAGCCTAGTGACTTCGTTTCACCCGATAAGGGCCTTCCCACTTGGCGTCAACTTGTTTGAATTCTTGGCGGACTGAACGCAGCGAAGAACAAGGTCGCCTTCCTCGAGACTTCGGCACTAACCCTGCGGCTATGGTAGCGACGCAGAGCTTCTCGGTAGCGGCGTTCGCCGGCGGCAATGACTGAAGGCGATCCTCCTCGAGGAGCAGCGCGTCATCTTGTCGCAGCTGCTCTTGCTCGAGCTCATCATAAGCGAGCACTCGAGGCGATCCGTATACGAGTTCCGTGGGGAGAACTGCCTCTGCTCCATAGACTAGAGCAAAGGGTGTCTGGCCAGTGGCTCGATTTGGCGTCGTCCTGATTGACCAAAGAACCACCGGCAGCTCCTTGATCCAGTTTCTGCCGCACTTGTGCAGCCTGTCGAAAGTTCTGGTCTTGAGCCCGCACAACACTTCAGCATTTGCCCTCTCTGCTTGACCGTTGCTTCTCGGGTGAGCAACAGAAGCAAAGCAGACCTTGGCGCCAAGGTCTTGGACGATCTTGCATGAAGGTGCGACTTCGTGAATTGTGTGCGGTTGTCGGTGATGATCCGTTAGGGATTCTCAAACGACAAACAATTGACACGAAAGAACTTGGATCACGACCGTGTCACCTTCCTCATCGCTTCCACTTCGGCCACTTTGTGAACTTGTCGATGGCGACGCATAAGTACTCAAAGCCCCGACAGCTTCGGGAAGGGGACGAGATGTCGAGCCCCTGCACCGAAAATGGCCGTGATAAAGGGATCGCCCGAGAGCTTGAGCTGGCTGGTGTATCTGTTGGAATGGAACTCGCACGCTTCACACTTGGTTACTTGTGCGATTTGCATCCTGGAGGGCTTTGTCGGCCAGAAGAAACCTTGTCGGAAAGCTTTGCTTGCAAGTGCTCTTGGCGCCAATGTGGTGACCACATATGCCTCCATGTATCTTCGCCAACAGCTTACATCCCATCTTCCACAGGAATACACTTCAATTTCACATCGTTGAGTCTTCTTACATGCAGGTATCTTTGTCGACAAACTGGTACATACTTGATCGCCGGGCTACTCTTTCCGCTTCTTCTTGCTCTTCGGGAAGTTCTCCCGCTCAAGGAAATGGACAATCTGCTGCGCCCATCTTTGGAGCTATGCGGCTCGACAACAAGGACTAAAGGCACATCTGCTGCTGCGGGAACATCAGCTTCCACGGCAAGAGCTCGCGGCCTCGCCGAGCTAGATGCTCCCGACAAGCTGCTTGCCGGAGCAAGACTTGTCGGGAGCGTCTCGCTTCAACGAAACAAACCACAGGGTGTGCTTGAGCAGCATCGCTCCTCAAAGATCATTGGTGTTGATCTTGGGGACCTTTGCAACGACGGCCGGAAGCTCTATCGGAAAGTAGTCACCAGAGGCCAACTTCCTCTTCTTGCTTTGTCCGGTTGATGGTGTTACGGTTGGTTGAGTCAGCTTGAGCACGAAAATCCCTGGTTCCATTGTAACTTAAGGCGCGCACTTTGACAGCCGTCAAGAATATCATTTTGAGCTCTTGGAACATGTTCCATTTGCAGGCCGTCAAAGTGCTCTTCCAGCTTCCTCACTTCATCAACGTAGGCTTCCATCAACGGACTACGGTAATCTTTGTTGACTTGGTGGGCGACGAGTTGCGAGTCACCCCCGACAATAAGCTTCTTGATCCCAAGGTCCATCATGATCCCGAGACCGGCAAGCAAACCTTCATACTCTGCAGTATTGTTTGTCGCTTGCTCCTCGGGAAAGTGCATCCGACGACGACGACTTGAGGTGCTCTCCGTGGGTGCGATAAGCAAGACGCCGCACCGGGCGCTTTGCAGAGAAGGCACCATCAAAGTACATCAGTCACTCTTTGCTGGCTTCTTTGACGGGGATGCTCGTCTCCGGAATCTCTTCATCTGGCGTTGGCGTCCATTCTGCTATGAATTCGGCCAAGGCTCTGCTTTTGGATGGTTGATGTGCTTTCAAACTTGAGACCGAAGCTTGACAGCTCCAGTGCCCACTCGACAATCCTGCCTGTCGCTTCTGGATTCTGCAGTATCCTCTTTAGCGGAAAGCGAGTGACCACTGTGATTTCGTGTGCTTGGAAGTAATGGCGCAGCTTTCTCGAGGCCATGAGGAGGCCGAAAAGCAATTTTTGCACACCAGAGTACCTTGACCTAGCCCCCTGCAGGAGGGAACTGACAAAGTAGACTGGGCGCTGCACCATCCTTTTCTCAGATTCGCTCATGCGTCTTCGCGGACTCGTCCTTGTCGGGACCAGAGCTTGTCGTGAAGCCCCCTGCTTGTCGCTGGATGTGCTTGCCGCGGTTGATGGCTCGTCATCCGCCTCCCTCTCCGCTACTAACGCAGCACTAACCACTTGATTGGTTGCCGCTATATATAGCAGCAACTTCTCTTGTGGCTTAGGTGCGACAAGTGTTGGAGTGGAGGATGTATCTCTTTAAGTCCTGCAGCGCAGCCTCCGCTTCGAGTCCATTTCATTGGACCCGCCTTTTTCAAAATCTTGAAAATGGCAGGCGCCAGCAGAACCTAGAAATAAACCCGCCGAGAGCAGCCACGCAACCGCAAGCCTTCAGACGCCCTTGACGCGCCTTGGTGCTTCAATCTGCTCGATGGCCTTGATCTTGTCGGGATTAGCTTCAATCCCTCACTGAGACATGAAGAACCCGAGAAGCTTGCCGGAAGGGACTCCAAACACGCACTTCTCGGGGTTGAGCTTGAGGTTGATCTTGTGCAGATTTGCAAAGGTCTCGTCCAAATCTTGAACCAAAGTTGCTTTGTCCTTGCTTTTGACCACTATGTCATCCATGTAGGCTTCTACATTTTTGTGCATTTGCGGCTCAAAAGCGTCATGGACTACCCTTGCAAATGTTGAACAAACATTCTTCAAACCGAAAGGCATCCGTATGAAACAGTATGTGCCACATGGTGTGATGAATGCGGTCTTCTCTTCATCTTCTTCAGCCATGAAGATCCGATGGTATCCTGAGTATGCATCAAGAAAGCGAAAGCAAATCACATCCACCGTGGAGTCAACAATCCGGTCAATGCGCGGCAAGGAAATGGATCCTTGGGACAAGCTTTATTAACATCCGTGAAGTCAATACAAAGTCTCCATTTCCCATTTGCTTTGCGCACGACTACAGGATTGGCCAACCACGTGGGATGGAGCACTCCTCTGACAAGGCCTGCTGCTTCCAGTTTCTTGATTTCTTCGGCTATGAATTCTTGGCGCTCCACCGCTTGCTTCCTAACTTTTTGTTTGACGGGCCGCGCGTGAGGACAAACGGCTAGGCGGTGCTCAATCACTTTCTGGAACACCGGGATATCAGACGGTTGCCATGCAAATACGTCGACATTCGCCCGCAGGAAAGCAACGAGCACGCCTTCCTATTTAGGGTCGAGGGAGGCACTGATGGTGAAGGTACCACCAGTGCCGTCCTCCTTGGCGGGCACCTTCTTGGTCTTCGGCGGAGCCACCATCTTCTTGCACTTGCCGGTGGAGCTCGATGGTGCGTCCTCGACGGTAGCGCAGCACTCAAGAGGTGCGCTTGCGGAGTGAGCATCGAGCCCTTGCCGGACTTGGACTTGGTCTTCTTCCCCGGAGCTTCAGCCGCAAGTGTTTTGCGCCTGTCGCTGCTGCATCCCGGTAGATCTTGTCGGCACAGGTAAGGGCATCCTTCTTGTCGCCATGGACAGAGATGACGCTTATCGGACTGGCATCTTGAGTAGGTTGTAGGCGTAGTGAGAGGCTGCCATGAACTTGGCGAGTGCTTGACGGCCAAGTATCCCATTGTAAGGCAATGGGAAATCGGCAACGTCGAATGTAACCCTCTCGATCCTGAAGTTCAGCTTCACGCCAAATGTGACCGCAACGTAATCTTCCCTTCGCTTGCTCCTTCCCGGATTGATTCCTTGGAAGGTACCGTCTCTTCGAGCTTCTTGTCAGGATTTGAAGCTTCGGAGCACCGCTGGAGGAGATCAGATTCAAGCCGGCCCCGCCGTCAACTAACATTTTTGTGACCTTGAGGTTGCGGATGGTTGGTGAGACCAACATCGGCAAGTACCTGACCGCAGTCACGCGGTCAGGGTGGTCCTCAATATCAAAAATGATAGGCGTGCTGGACCACTTCAAAGGCTTGCGTGACTCTACGGATGGCTCCGCTGCATTGACCTCCCGCATCCATTGCTTGAGTTGGCGGTGGGAGGTATGCAGGGAAGCACCTCCACAACGCATAAAGGACCTCCGTGGCTTTCCCGAAACTCCTTTCGCCGGGCGCTGCGTCTTCCATGTCTTCGCCCTCGTCCTCATCTTCATCCTTGTCGCGGCGGGGAGGTCGATCTCCTTGTCGCTGCTTGGCCTTGCCGCAGCGTCCTCCTCGCCGGACGCTTTCTTGCTTGCTCCCCAGCACCTTCTGGGCCTTCTCCTTGTCGCGCGCTCGTACTCAGCTCTCTGGCATTCGACGAGCTGCTCGACCTTCTTGCAGCTACGAGGTCGTGGCCCTTAGTGCGGTGGATCTTGCAGTATTGCTTGCCGGAGCTGTCCTGCTTGTCGGCGGCCGCCACCGACTGGTGGTTGGCGTCAGCGGCAACCTCCTTGCCGGAGCCACCAGCCTTGGCGTTCTTGTCGCCACCTCCATTTCCGGACTGCTCGACAGCTAGCACTTCTCTGCTTTTCTTCTTCCTGTTGCCTCGCCGCCGGCCCTTCTTTGCCGGGGCGGTGTCATCACTGTCAGATCCTGCTTCTGCATTCTCTCTGGGAGTCTCCTCCCTTCCTCACAAGCGATGCAAACTTGTCGGCCAAGGCGTACAGCTCGCTGACGTCCTTGACTTTGCACATCGCCATCTCCTCCCTCATCCTGCGGTTCCGCACATTCTGATGAAATGCGCTTATCACCGCGGCGGGACGACAAGGCACGAGCCGGTGGCGACGAGACTGTCGGAGGTGCAACCACCGTGCACTCTCCGCCAAGAAGGCCAAGATCGCCGACTCACCGGATCCACCTCGACAGCGACTCCCGCTGCGTTGCCGAATCCATGAGCTTCGCCGCGATCAGCGCCAAGTTCTTCATGAGCGACAACAAAAGGACGCTCGAACTCGCATTTGAGCGCCGAAGAGAAGCGCGACGTCAGTCCGACAAGCGCGCTGGGCCTTCTGTTGACATGCGCGCGCCGGAGGGGCCAGGCGACTTACCGTACGCGGTATGTTGCCCGGCGTTCACTCGTGAGCTGCGGCAAGTCCAGTGGCCCAGCCAGAAAAACTTCAAGCCCGACGTGCCGGAGAAGTATGATGGCCGGACGCATCCGTCGGAGCAGGCCCCTTGTGGTTCGGAGGGGGGCGGAGATCGCACGAAGAGCGGATCGAGGCGAGGCACACGAGCGGATTTACCCAGCTTCGGAGCTCTCCGGAGAGATAAAACTCCTACTGCTGCTTGTTTGATCTATTGTGTTCTTGCTAGGGAGCAATGCGAGCTACAAAACCTAGCTTGAGTGTGTCTAGTCTATGGCCAGTCGAATGAACCGAACGAGCCGAACGAACCGAACGAACCGAACCCCCTCTACGTTGCACTCGGGCCTCCTTTTATATGCTTAAGGGGTCTCCGACAGGTGGCAACATAGGCGGGGGTACAAATGTAAAAACAGGAGTTGGTACACCTACTTGAACGATTATGCAGTGCAAAATACCTAACTCTGACGGCAAGGGACAAAAGCAATAAATGTCCATCGTTGTCGCGCAAACAGTGTAACAGAGGCCGTCAGGTGCGCCTCCGCTCGCCACGATGGCGAGCCTGTCAGCACCGCTTATCGCTGCTCTTTGCTGGCTGCACAGCCTCTCGACACGCGCCCATGGAACGGTCCCATGGCGACACGTCGCTGGATGAGCTGGAGCGGAGAGGGAGAGAGTTTGCATGCCGCGGCAAGCGCCTTGCCACGGTCGAATCCTTGTCGCGTCTGGAGGCTTGTCGCGCTCCGAGCCTTCCCGGCAAGCTTCTCTTGCCGGGGCCTTGTCTTCCGTATGCCTGGAGTGGCCTTCCCGACAAGCTCCTCTTGTCGGGGCCTTGTCTTCTCAATCAAATACTTTGTTCTTGAATGGCTCCCAGGGAGCCACAGAGGATATTGGCGGTGACGAGGCAAGCCTTGCCGCGGGGTGCTGCAACTATCCGTGCACGGGATACTAGGGTACCCCTACTCTAGTACACCGACAGAGCCCTGGCTCGGCCAGACACGGTGCCGAGCGCTTGTCGGGCTAGGCCCAGAATCGTGCACGGACACGCGGCCTCGACCACGCCGCAATCTCGCCCGGACCCACCACGATCCCCACTAACGGCACGCACCGGACGTGGCGTCGTGCGAGAGATCGTGGGCGCGGTCGTGGGGGGTTCTTTATTAATATAAGCGGAACGTCCGCCCCCTCCTCCCCTTTATAAGCGGAGGAAACAGAGGCAGGCCGACCACCCCTGCCATTGTTGTCTTGTCAAGAAACCACCGCCGCTCCCTCTTCTTCTCCGGTGCGAAGAGTGCAGCGCCCGCCTTTCACCGCAAGCACACTCACCGCCGTCCGACCTCCTCCGCCTCCTCGCCATGGCTCACGAAGGCCGATAAGGAGAAGGGTCAAGTCGGGTCGAGGCGCAGCGGCTCATGGCGTTGCACAAGGAGCGAGCCATCTTCCCCGCAGCTCGGCGCACGGGAGCTGCGGACGTCTTCTACCTTTTTCGTCGACGGAGACTCAGGCGCATCCGCGCACGAGGGTGCTCCCACCTCCGCCGCTGATTTGGCCCCAACAGGTACCCTTTCTTCGCCCTTTTCTTCTATTGCGGTCTTTGCCGCCCGTTTTCCGAAGTTCTTTGTGACATAATGAACACCTTTAGCCTCCGCCTCCTTGATTTCACCCCCAACGCCATCTTGACCATTATTGCCGCACATTTGTGCGAAAACTTTGTTGGAGTCCACCGAACGTGGCACTCTTCCGCCATTTCTTTGTTCCCAGCGTCGAGAGAGGAGAGCCACTTCTTGGGAGGGATAGGCACTGGGTCTCTAGGATCGGCAAGAAAGAGGCCTACCTAGAGGGGGAGTTCCGGTACAAGTGGGAGGAGTGGAGAGCCAACTGGTGCTGGGTTGTAGAGGAGAACCCACAGCCTTTCACCGCCGTGCGCCAAACCCCAATAGTGCGCGGCAAGGATTGGAATAACTTGGCGCCGGAGGACGCGGGAGCGCCTCACACTGCAGCGGCAACCGGGGCGGAATCTTCTCAGGCCACCGCCGACGCCTCCGCCAAGCGGCCGAGAGAGCCCCCTCCCCCGCCTCATCGCGCCGGAGGCGGGCCGGAGTTTGACTTCTCCAAGGCCAGCCCGAGGAGGAGGAGGGCGAGAGTAAGCTTCTCGAGATTGTGCTTGTGTTTCTTCAATTTTATTGCTTCATCTTGAATCTGATTTGCTTCGCTCGACTCTTTCCTTTTCAGACGCTGGCCCAGAGAGCGCGAAGAGGGCCAAGATCCCGACGGTCGTCGTTGAGGACGACTCTCCTGGGCGACGGGGACGCGTCTGAGACCGCCTTTGCCGGACCAGCAACCCTTCCCCAGAGCAGCCCCCAGCACAGCCCCCAGAGTAAGTGTGCAGTTTTCTTTTTACTATTAGGTGTGCAGGGGTGCTCCTTCTTTGTTGATATCTGACTGTGTGTTTGTGTAGGAGCAGAGCAGCCTCATCGGGAGGGCTCTAAGCCGCCTCCCGAGATCCTGCCACGCCACCACGCCGCCAAGGGAGAACTCCCGGCAAGGGAGCTCCCTCCGACAAGGGAGGCCACCCCGAGGGAGGCCACTCCGGCAAGGGAGGCTACCCGGCAAGGACGGGCGCCAAATGACCCTCCAAAGGTGGTCGAGGTCATAGCCATGATCCTGCTGGTGTAACTCCCTTACACGAGATTTTCCCTTGGGCTTGCTTCCTTTTGTTTCTCTTTTTTGAATCTCTGCTTGACTGCTCTTTCTTCGTCTGACGCAGACCTGATGGAGGTCGAGGCCGCCGGCGAGGAGGAAACGCGCGGCAACACCGACGAGGCCGTCATCGAAGAAGAAGAGGTCGTCGTCGTGGAGGAAGAGGCCGTCGCCGACGAGCCTGTTGGCGAGGAGGCCACCGGGGCTGCCGACGCAGAGGCCGGCGAGGGGTCGGGCGATCGTACTGACGGCCCTGAGGCCGCAGGAGCGGCAAGCGCTACACCGACAGCCAACTCCCCGCTGGCCGCCACAAGGCCAGCTCCGAGGAGCCCCAGCCCGGGTGCCTACCAAGGCCGGGCGGCGTCTTCATCAAGCTCCCCTGGGAGCCGAGCTCCAGGGTGCCGGTCGAGGGCAAGACCTTCGACGGCGAGCTACTCGCCTCCCCTGGGCTGACGCTGGTGGATGCGCCAAGCAGCAGCAGCGGCGAGTCTGAGGAGGAGCAGCTGCTGAAAAAGCTGCTGTCGCTCTACCGCGCACGGCAGGCCAAGTTGGAGACCCGGGAGGCCCTTGTCGCGAGGGCGGGAGCGGACATGGAGAAACGCGCCGAGGAGCTCCGGAGCGCCAACAAGGAAGCCCTCCGCGACGTGGCGGAAGCGCGGGGGCAACTCGCAGAAGAGCGCACGGCCTTCATCCTTGAGAAGGCCGCGACTGATGAGGAGCAGCGGCTGGCTGCCGAGAAGCTCGCCGCGCAGGAAAGCGAGCTGGCGCAGCGGAAGGTCAACCTGGACAGCCACGAGGAAGACCTTACCACGCGCGAGGAATCGCTTGTCGGGGCACTTCAGGAAGCGAAGGACGCTGCTGCAGCCGCCGAGGCCGCCAAGGAAGAGCTGAAGGCGAAGGTGGCACAGCTGGAGGCCACCCTCAAGAAGAGCGGCGAAGAGCTTGCCGTGCTCAAGCGTGAGAGCGAGAAGGACGCTTACACCCTGGGCGAGCTGCAGAGCTGCCTCGGCCGACAGGCCAAGGAGCTCGACGCCGCCAAGGATTCCAAGGCGGATCTCGAGCTGAAATCGGACCACTCTGACGCAGACGTTGGATGGCGCTTAGGGAGCGGGAGGTGGGCTTGTTGGAGGCGATCAAGGCCAAGGAGGAGCTGCTGGCGAATGCTGTCTCCGCCCGTAACACCTTGAGGGAGAGCGTGGAGCATCGGACCGAAGGTCTTGTGGACACCGCCGCCAACATCCACAACGAGCTGATGGAGCTGGGGATGGCGGACCTTGCATTTCCTCCGACGAGCATCTCCAACCCAGCGCCAAGCTTAGCCTATTCTTCAAAGGCGTATGACGGGCCTCCGGCGACTCCGAGAAGAGGTCTCAAGCAGCTGGCCGAGGAATGGCCTTGAGGTTTGTGCGAGGGCCCTCGAGAAGGTGTTGATGAAGGTGGCCTTCCGCAACCCGGCCTCAACCTTAACGGGCGTCCTCAGATCCTTGCCGTCCGAAGCCAACGTGGAGGAGCTCAAAGCCCTTGTCGCACCCATTGTGGATAAGGTGAACAAGATCAAGCGGATTGAGGGCGACCGCGTGGACTAGGCCGCCAACCTTATCTTTCCCTTGTCGCTGTTTTCTGTATCTTGCTTCCTGATGAGGTGAAACTTCCTCGAGCGGTGCCTGGTCCATAGTATTATCTCCTCCTCCCCCATTGTTAACTTGTGCGCGAGGGAGCCTTCCTTTCTTTGAGAAAAGAAAAGAAGAAGAAATAACGTTATGGAGCCTAGCGGCTCGATTCTGCTTACCGGGTGTGGTTGCTGCACAAAGTGTTAGCCAAAGCATGCAATAAATTGATGAAAGCATGAACTTGACAAGTTGTGTGCAACACATGAGCTTTACTGATGCACGGGGTCTGCGCCCGGCTTTGTACAAAGGATTACATGCAACAGCCGCAAGACTTGTACAAAGGTGGTTGCGAACGGATTCCGACAACCGCGCCTCTATGGGTAAAACTTACGAAGATGCTCAATGTTCCAGGAGTTGCTCACCGGAATGCCATCTTCGGTCTCAAAGCATGACAGCGCCAGCCTAGTGACTCGTTTCACCCGATAAGGGCCTTCCCACTTCAAGGCCAACTTGTTTGAATTCTTGGCGGACTGAACGCGCCCGAAGAACAAGGTCGCCTTCCTCGAGACTTCGGCACTAACCCTGCGGGTTATGGTAGCGACGCAGAGCTTGTCAGAAGCGAGCGGCTCGTGACAATGCCTGAAGGCGATCCTCCTCGAGGAAGCAGCGTCATCTTGTCGCAGCTGCTCTTGCTCGAGCTCATCATAAGCGAGCACTCGAGGCGATCCGTATCACGAGTTCCGTGGGGAGAATCGCCTGCGCTCCATAGACTAGGAGCAAAGGGTGTCCGGCGATGGCTCGATTTGGCGTCGTCTGATTGACCAAAGAACCACCGCAGCTCCTTGATCCAGTTTGCCGCCGCACTTGTGCAGCCCGTCGAAAGTTCTGGTCTTGAGCCCGCACAACACTTCAGCATTTGCCCTCTCGCTTGACCGTTGCTTCTCGGGTGAGCAGCGAAGCAAGCAGAACCTTGGCGCCAAGGTCTTGGACGATCGCATGAAGGTGCGACTCGTGAATTGTGTGCGGTTGTCGGTGATGATCCGGTTAGGGATTACGAAACGACAAACAATTGACTGAAGAACTTGATCGCCGACCGTCTTGTCACCTTCCTCACCGCTTCCACTTCCGGCCACTTTGTGAACTTGTCGATTGCAACGTACAAGTACTCAAAGCCCCCGACAGCTCGGGGGAAGGGGCCGAGGATGTTGAGCCCCCAGACCGAAAATGGCCAGGATAAAGGGATCGTCTGGAGAGCTTGAGCTGGCTGGTGTATCTGCTTGGAATTGAACTGCACGCTTCACACTTGGTTACTTGTGCGATTGCATCTGGAGGGCTGTCGGCCGAAGAAACCTTGTCGGAAAGCTTTGCCGCAAGTGCTCTTGCGCCAATGTGGTGACCACATATGCCTCCATGTATCTCGCCAACAGCTTCGGTCCATCTTCCACAGGAATACACTTCAATTTCACATCGTTGAGTCTTCTTACATGCAGGTATCTTGTCGACAAACTGGTACATACTTGATCGCCGGGCTACTCTTTCCGCTTCTTCTTGCTCTTCGGAAGTTCTCTCAAGAAGGAAATGGACAATCTGCTGCGCCCATCTTTGGAGCTTGCGGCTCGACAACAAGGACTAAAGGCACATCTGCTGCTGCGGGAACATCAGCTTCCACGGCAAGAAGAGCTGCGCCCTGCCGAGCTAGATGCTCCCCGACAAGCTTGCCGGAGCAAGACTTGTCGGAGCGTCTGCTTCAACGAAACAAACCACGGGTCTGGCCGGAGCAGCATCGCTCCTCAACCTTGTTGGTGTTGATCTTGGGGACCTTTGCAACGACGGCTTCGGAAGCTCTATCGGAAAGTAGTCACGAGGCCAACTTCCTCTTCTTGCTTTGTCCGGTTGATGGTGTTACGGTTGGTTGAGTCAGCTTGAGCACGAAAATCCCTGGTTCCATTGTAACTTAAGCGCGGCAAGACTTTGACAGGCCGTCAGCAATATCATTTTGAGCTCTTGGAACATGTTCCATTTGCAGGCTGTCAAAGTGCTCTTCCAGCTTCCTCACTTCATCAACGTAGGC
This sequence comes from Aegilops bicornis, assembly GCA_021605145.1. Lineage (NCBI taxonomy): Eukaryota > Viridiplantae > Streptophyta > Magnoliopsida > Poales > Poaceae > Aegilops > Aegilops bicornis. The sequence continues at coordinate 604,248,041 of CM038672.1, forward strand.
TTCCATCAACGGACTCTGGTAATCTTTGTTGACTTGGCTGGCGACGAGTTGCGAGTCACCCCTGACAATAAGCTTCTTGATCCCAAGGTCCACGGCGATCCTGAGACCGGCAAGCAAACCTTCATACTCTGCAGTATTGTTTGTCGCTTGCTCCCTGGGAAAGTGCATCTGGACGACGACTTGAGGTGCTCTCCGGTGGGTGCGATAAGCAAAGACGCCGCACCGGGCGCTTTAAATGAGAAGGCACCATCAAAGTACATCAGCCACTCTTTGCTTGCTTCTTTGACGGGGATGCTCGTCTCCGGAATCTCTTCATCTGGCGTTGGCGTCCATTCTGCTATGAATTCTGCCAACGCTCTGCTTTGGATGGTTGATGTGCTTTCAAACTTGAGACCAAAGCTTGACAGCTCCAGTGCCCACTCGACAATCCTGCCGCCGCTCGGATTCTGCAGTATCCTCTTTAGCGGAAAGCGAGTGACCACTTTGTGATTTCGTGTGCTTGGAAGTAATGGCGCAGCTTTCTCGAGGCCATGAGGAGGCCGAAAAGCAATTTTGCACACCAGAGTACCTTGACCTAGCCCCTCGCAGAGGGAACCGACAAAGTAGACCGGGCGCCGCACCATCCTTTTCTCAGACCGCTCATGCGTCTTCGCGGACTCGTCCTTGTCGGGACCAGAGCTTGTCGGCGAAGCCCCCTGCTTGTCGCTGGATGTGCTTGCCGCGGTTGATGGCTCGTCATCCGCCTCCCTCTCCGCTACTAACGCAGCACTAACCACTTGATTGGTTGCCGCTATATATAGCAGCAACTTCTCTTGTGGCTTAGGTGCGACAAGTGTTGGAGTGGAGGACAGGTATCTCTTTAAGTCTGCAGCGCAGCCTCCGCTTCGAGTCCATTTCATTGGACTGCCTTTTTCAAAATCTTGAAAAATGGCGGTAGGCGCTCAGCAGAACCTAGAAATAAACCTGCCGAGAGCAGCCACGCAACCGCAAGCCTTCAGACGTCCTTGAGGCGCCTTGGTGCTTCAATCTGCTCGATGGCCTTGATCTTGTCGGGATTAGCTTCAATCCCTCACTGAGACACGAAGAACCCGAGAAGCTTGCCGGAAGGGACTCCAAACACGCACTTCTCGGGGTTGAGCTTGAGGTTGATCTTGCGCAGATTGACCTCCCGCATGCATTGCTTGAGTTGGCGGTGGGAGGTATGCAGGGAAGCACCTCCGTCAACGCAAAGGACCTCCGTGGCTTTCTGAAACTCCTGCTCGTCGGCGTCGTCGTCTTCCATGTCTTCGCTGCCGTCCTCATCTTCATCCTTGTCGCGGCAGCTGGGAGGTCGATCTCCTTGTCGCTGCTTGGCCTTGCCGCAGCGTCCTCCTCAGCCGGACGCTTGCTTGCTTCCCCAAAGACCTTCCTGGGCCTTCTCCTTGTCGCTACCGCCAGATTTCAGCTCTCTGCTCGACGAGCTGCTCGACCTTCTTGCAGCTCTGGAGGTCGTGGCCCTTGGTGCGGTGGATCTTGCAGTATTGCTTGTCGGAGCTGTCACCGCTTGTCGGCCGCCGCCACCGACCGGGTGGTTGGCGTCAGCGGCAACCTCCTTGCCGGAGCCACCAGCCTTGGTGTTCTTGTCGCCACCTCCATTGCCGGACTGCTCGACAGCTAGCACTTCTCTGCCTTTCTTCTTCCTGTTGCCTCGCCGCCGGCCCTTCTTTGCCGGGGCGGTGTCATCACTGTCAGATCCTGCTTCTGCATTCTCTCACAGAGTCTTCTCCCTTCCTCAGTAGCGTGCACACTTGTCGGCCAAGGCGCACCGGCCGACGTCCTTGACTTTGCACATCGCCATCTCCTCCCTCATCCCGCGGTTCCGCACATTCTCGATGAAATGCGCTTATCACCGCGGGTGGTGGACGCCTGGGATGTTGTAGTGCACACGGCTGAATCTCTGGATGAACTTGGCGCAGGGACTCTCCTTCCTTACAGGCGAGCAAGTGAAGGTCACTCTCTTGGCCATGAGGTTTGTGGCCACCTGTGAAGGCGCCAACAAATTGATGGCACAGATCTGCCCAAGAGGATATGGAGCTGTCCGGCAAGTGCATGAGCCAAGATCTGACGTTGGGCTTGAGCACGAGCGGGAAGTAGTTGGCGAGGATCTTGTCATCCCTTCCCCCCGCAGCCTGCACCGCGATGGTGTAGATGCTGAGGAACTCCGACGGATGCGTACGGCCATCATACTTCTCCGGCGCGTCGGGCTTGAAGTTTTTCTGGCTGGGCCACTGGACTTGCCGCAGCTCACGAGTGAACGCAGGGCAACCTACCGCGTACGGTAAGTCGCCTGGCCCCTCCAGCGCGCGCATGTCAACAGAAGGCCCAGCGCTTGTCGACCGACGTCGCACTTCTCTTCGGGCGCTCGATGCGAGTTCGAAAGGCCCTCTTGTTGTCGCTCATGAAGAACTTGGCGCTGATCGCGGCGAGCTCGCGGATTCGACGATGCAGTGGAGTCGCTGTCGAGGTGGATCCGGTGAGTCGGCGATCTTGGCCTTCTTGGTGGAGAGTGCACGGTGGTTGCACCTCCGACAGTCTCGTCGCCACCGGCTCGTGCCTTGTCGTCCCGCTTGGCAACGATGGCGTTGGTTGCCGCTTGAAGCGTCCGCTGTTAGCAAAGCCGATGAGGCTCGATAGTGGCCCTCCACTCGTCGACCTTGTCGGCCGTCGGAGGGTAGTCGAGGAGCAGCTGAGCTCGCGAGCTTCTGCTGGAGTAGTGGGTGGCATTGGAGAACGGTGCGAGGAGCGGGACACGCTCGGACTTCTAACTACGTTAGAAGGAGCAGCGCCCCGTCCGGGCGACCGTATCTCACTTGTGCCAGCATGTTGGTGCGCATGCTGGTCTTGAGGGTCTCGATCCAACGAACGTATGGCGTTGTGAACGCCATGACGTTGTTGGTCCCGTGTCTCCTGAGATGGGTGCGGGGGATGCGCGGACGCCGAGGTTTGCGGTGCCTTGTCCTTGGACTTGGCAACGTCGCGAGCACCTTCGTCGGTGCCCGTTCCTCCGCCAGCGTCTGCCCCACCACCCGTTTGCTGCGGTGAGGGTGGGTACGACGCGGACGGCTCTGCTTCCGCCGAAGCCTTCTTCTTCGGGGGCATGTTGAGGAAGATGTTGATGACGCTGCTCGTGTGAACGCCGGATCAGGTTCACACAGCCTCGACGCAAATCTGCGCAAGATCAACCTCAAGCTCAACCCCGAGAAGTGCGTGTTTGGAGTCCCTTCCGGCAAGCTTCTCGGGTTCTTTGTGTCTCAGCGAGGGATCGAAGCTAATCCCGACAAGATTAAGGCCATCGAGCAGATTGAAGCACCAAGGCGCGTCAAGGACGTACGAAGGCTTGCCGGTTGCGTGGCTGCTCTCAAAGAGGTTTATTTCTAGGTCTGCTGAGCGCCCTGCCATTTTTCAAGATTTTGAAAAAGGCAGGTCCAATGAAATGGACTCGAAGCGGAGGCTGCTACCGCAGGACTTAAAGAGATACCTGTCCTCCACTCCAACACTTGTCGCACCTAAGCCACAAGAGAAGTTGCTGCTATATATAGCGGCAACCAATCAAGTGGTTAGTGCTGCGTTAGTAGCGGAGAGGGAGGCGGATGACGAAGGTGTTCTTTATTAATATAAGCGGAACGTCCGCCCCCTCCTCCCCTTTATAAGCATAGGAAACAGAGGCAGGCCGACCACCCCTGCCATTGCTGTCTTGTCAAGAAACCGCCGCCGCTCCCCTCTTCTTCTCCGGTGCGAAGAGAGCAGCGCCCACTTCTTTCGCCGCAAGCACACTCACCGCCCGTCGACCTCCTCCGCCTCCTCGCCATGGCTCAAGGCCGATAAGGAGAAGGGCGTCAAGTCGCCGAGGCGCAGCTGGCCAGCGCGCTGCGCAAGGAGCGAGCCATCTTCCCCGCAGCTCGGGCGCACGGAGCTGCGGACGTCTTCTACCTTTTCGGTCGACGGAGACCCGTGCGCATCCGCTGCACGAGGGTGCTCCCGCCTCGCCGCTGATTTGGCCCCAACAGGTACCCTTTCTTCGCCCTTTTTTTCTATTGCGGTCTTTGACCGCCGTTTCAGTTCTTTGCGACATAATGAACACCTTTAGCCTCCGCCTCCTTGATTCCACCCCCAACGCCATCTTGATTATGGCCGTTTCGCACATTTGTGCGAAAACTTTGTCGGAGTCCACCCGAACGTGGCACTCTTCCGCCATTTCTTTGTTCCCCGCCGAGAGAGAGAGGAGAGCCACTTGCCGGAGGGATAGCTGGGTCTCTAGGATCGGCAAGAAAGAGGCCTACCTAGAGGGGAGTTCCGGAACAAGTGGGAGGAGTGGAGAGCCAACTTCGTCTTTGGGTTGTAGAGGAGAACCCACAGCCTTTCACCGCCAGGCGCCAAACCCCAATAGTGCGCGGCAAGGATTGGAGTAACTTGGCGCGGAGGACGAAGTCGAAGATAGCTGTGACCCAATTCTGCGCCTCGGGCTTGCGGGTTGATTTGTAAAGGCGCGGTTGGCGCAGACTTCATTCGCCGCCGCATCGCTTCCCTTGCAGGAAAGGAGAATGCCTGCTTGGGAGTTCCAGTCTGGCGGACATCATGAGGCTGCGCTCGGCCTGAATTGGAACTTCAACATCATGGAGCTGGACTCGGTGCTGCTCGAGCTGTTCAATAACGACCCCGAACATCCAGAGTGGTTCAGGTTGCCGCGAGGGTCGCCCCACTCGCAACAACTTCGGCGCCGACCGCATCCGCGCCAAAGATGTCGGGAGGCTGATCGCACCACGGACACCTATGGGGCCGGGCGTGAGCAGGCCCTTGTGGTTCGGAGGGGGCGGAGATCGCACGAAGAGCGGATCGAGGCGAGGCACACGAGCGGATTTACCTAGCTTCGAGCTCTCCTGAGAGATAAAACTCCACCGCTGCTTGTTTGATCTATTGTGTTCTTGCTAGGGAGCAATGCGAGCTACAAAACCTAGCTTGAGTGTGTCTAGTCTATGGCCAGTCGAATGAACCGAACGAACCGAACCCCCTCTACGTTGCACTCGGGCCTCCTTTTATATGCTTAAGGGGTCTCCGACAGGTGGCAACATAGGCGGGGGTACAAATGTAAAAACAGGAGTTGGTACACCTACTTGAACAGTGTACAAGCAAAATACCTAACTCGACGGCAAGGGACAAAAGCAATAAATGCCCGTCTTTGTCGCCCAAACAAAGGTAACAGAGGCCGTCAGTGCGCCCGCCGCCACGATGGCGAGCCTGTCGCCGCTTATCGCTGCTCTCCGCTGGCTGCACAGCCTCTCGACACGCCCATGGAACGGTCCCATGGCGACACGTCGCCGGATGAGCTGGAGCGGAGAGGGAGAGAGTTTGCATGCAGCGGCAAGCGCCTTTGCCGCGGTCGAATCTTGTCGCGTCCGGAGGCTTGTCGCGCTCGAGCCTTCCCGCAAGCTTCTCTTGCCGGGCCTTGTCTTCCGTATGCCTGGAGTGGCCTTCCCGACAAGCTCCTCTTGTCGGGGCCTTGTCTTCTCAATCAAATACTTTGTTCTTGAATGGCTCCCAGGGAGCCACAGAGGATATTGGCGGTGATGAGGCAAGCCTTGCCGCGGGGTGCTGCAACTGTCCGTGCACGAGTACGGGATACTAGGGTACCCCTACTCTAGTACACCGACAAACGAGCTAGTAAAGTAGATGCATACTAGTGACACTCTGTTTGTCTATGTATTCACACAAGTATTATGTTTCCGGTTAATACAATTCTAGCATGAATAATAAACATTTATCATGATATAAGGAAATAAATAATAACTTTATTATTGCCTCTAGGGCAAATTTCCTTCAGTCTCCCACTTGCACTAGAGTCAATAATCTAGATTACATAGTAATGATTCTAATACCCATGGAGTCTTGGTGCTGATCATGTTTTGCTCGTGGAAGAGGCTTAGTCAACGGGACTGCTACATTCAGATCCGTATGTATCTTGAAAATTTCTATGCATGTCTCCCACCTTGACTAGATCCCGGATGGAATTGAAGTGTCTCTTGATGTGCTTGGTTCTTTTGTGAAATCTGGATTCCTTTGCCAAGGCAATTGCAACAGTATTGTCACAAAAGATTTTCATTGGACCCGATGCACTAGGTATGACACCTAGATCGGATATGAACTCCTTCATCCAGACTCCTTCATTTGCTGCTTCCTAAGCAGCTATGTACTCCGTTTCACACGTAGATCCCGCCACGACGCTTTGTTTAGAACTGCACCAACTGACAGCTCCACCGTTCAATGTAAACACGTATCTGGTTTGCGATTTAGAATTGTCCGGATCAGTGTCAAAGCTTGCATCAATGTAACCATTTACGATGAGCTCTTTGTGACCTCCATAAACGAGAAACATATCCTTAGTCCTTTTCAGGTATTTCAGGATGTTCTTGACCGCTGTCCAAAGGATCCACTCTGGATTACTTTGGTACCTCCTGCTAAACTTATAGCAAAGGCACACATCAGGTCCGGTACACAACATTGCATACATGATAGAGCCTATGGCTGAAGCATAGGGAACATCTTTCATCTTCTCTCTATCTTCTGCAGTGGTCGGGCATTGAGTCTTACTCAACTTCACACCTTGTAACACAGGCAAGAACCCTTTCTTTGCTTGATCCATTTTGAACTTCTTCAAAACTTTGTCAAGTTATGTACTTTGTGAAACTCCAATTAAGCGTCATGATCTATCTCTATAGATCTTAATGCCCAATATATAAGCAGCTTCACCGAGGTCTTTCATTGAAAAACTCTTATTCAAGTATCCCTTTATGCTATCCAGAAATTCTATATCATTTCCAATCAACAATATGTCATCCACATATAATATCGAAATGCTATGAGCTCCCACTCACTTTCTTGTAAATACAAAGCTTCTCAAAAGTCTCAGATAAAACCAAATGCTTTGATCACACTCTCAAAGCGTTTATTCCAACTCCGAGAGGCTTGCACCAGTCCATAAATGGATCATTTGGAGCTTGCACACTTTGTTAGCTCCCTTTGGATCGACAAAACCTTCTGGTTGCATCATATACAACTCTTCTTCCAGAAATCCATTCAGGAATGCAATTTTTACATCCATTTGCCAAATTTCATAATCATAAAATGCGGCAATTGCTAACATGATCCGGACAGACTTAAGCATTGCTACGGGTGAGAAGGTCTCATCATAGTCAATCCCTTGAACTTGTCGAAAACCTTTCACAACAAGTCGAGCTTTATAGACAGTAACATTACTGTTAGCGTCAGTCTTCTTCTTGAAGACCCATTTATTCTCAATGGCTTGCCGATCATTGGGCAAGTCAACCAAAGTCCACACTTTGTTCTCATACATGGATCCCATCTCAGATTTCATGGCTTCAAGCCATTTTGCGGAATCTGAGCTCACCATCGCTTCTTCATAGTTCGTAGGTTCATCATGGTCTAGTAACATGACTTCCAGAACAGGATTACCGCATTCACTGGTGCGGATCTTACTCTGGTTGATCTATGAGGTTCAGTAACAACTTGATCTGAAGTTTCATGATCATCATCATTAACTTCCTCACTAATTGGTATAGATGTCACAGGAACCGGTTTCTGTGATGAACTATTTTCCAATAAGGGAGCAGGTACGGTTACCTCATCAAGTTCTACTTTCCTCCCACTCACTTCTTTCGAGAGAAACTCCTTCTCTAGAAAGGATCCATTCTTAGCAACGAATGTCTTGCCTTCGGATCTGTGATAGAAGGTGTCACCAACAGTTTCCTTTGGGTATCCTATGATGACACATTTTTCCGATTTGGATTCGAGCTTATCAGGTTGTAGTTTTTTCACATAAGCATCACAGCCCCAAACTTTAAGAAACGACAACTTTGGTTTCTTGCCAAACCACAGTTCATAAGGCGTCGTCTCAACGGATTTTGATGGTGCCCTATTTAACGTGAATGCAGCCGTCTCTAAAGCATAATGTCACGCCCAATATGCGACCCTATCCAAAAGGAACTCGACGGTCCCACCAAGGATAGACCCGCATATTGGAACGCTTTTGCAAGGTGGATATCATTACATCAACATTACATAATAGATGGGGATACATACACAAGGCACGAATGCCACAAGAATACATCAACATCATATACAAGAGATCAACATCCGACTACGGATGAAACATAAACAGAAGCTCAAACGACATCCACCAAGATAGCCCAGGCTGCCGACCTGGAACCTATCCCCTGATCGAAGAAGAAGCAGAAGAACTCCAACACAAACAAACATCGCTCTCGCGTCATGATCATCGCAAACCTGTACCTGCAACATGTGGTGTAGTAATCTGTGAGCCACGAGGACTCAGCAATCCCATTACCATGGGTATCAAGACTAGCAAAGCTTAAAGGGAATGGAAGGGGTAAAGTGGTGAGGTTGCAGCAGCGACTAAGCATATATGGTGGCTAACATACGCAAAAGAGAGCGAGAAGAGAAACAAAGGAACGGTCGTCGACTAGCAATGATCAAGAAGTGATCCTGAACTCCTACTTACGTCGACATAACCCGTAAACCGTGTTCTCCTCTCGATCAACCCGAAAAGAGACACTCACGCAGTTACGCACACGGTTGGTGTATTTTAGAAGAGTTTGCTTCAAGTTTACTACAACCGGATATTAACAAATTCCCATACGCCACATAACCGCGGGCACGGCTCTCGAAAGTTTATACCTGCAGGGGTGTCCCAACTTAGCCCATGATAAGCTCTCGCGATCAACGAAGGATATTCCTTCTCCCGGAAGACCCGATCAGTCTCGTAATCCGGCTACAAGACATTTCGACAAAGAATAAAACAAGACCAGCAAAGCCGCCGGATGTGCCGACAAATCTGATAGGAGCTGCACATATCTCGGTCTCGGGCACACCGGATAGGTCACCACGAGTAAAACCAGCCCTCGAGTTGCCCGTGGTGGCCCCTGCAGTCTGCCTGCTTCGACCAACACTCGAAGGAGCACCGCCCGGGGGCTAAAATAAAGATGACCCTCGGCTCCTAAAACCCAAGGGAAAAAGGGCATAGGTGAGGCAAATGGTAAAACCAATGTTGGGCCTTGCTGGAGGAGTCTTATTCAAAGCGAACTGTCAAAGGGGTCCCATAAATCACCCGACCGCGTTAGGGACGCAAAATCCGGGAACATAATACCGATATGACGGAAACTAGGGCGGCAAGAGTGGAACAAAACACCGTGCATAAGGCCGAGCCTTCCACCCTTTACCAAGTATATAGATGCATTAATAATATAAGATATATTGTGATATCCCAACAAGTAAACATGTTCCAACAAGGAACAACATCTCCATGTTCCAACAAGGAACAAACTTCATCTTCACCTGCAACTAACAATGCTATAAGAGAGGCTGAGCAAAGCGGGTAACATAGCCAAACAATGGTTTGCATAGGAAAGGTGTCAAAGGTTAGAGGCTGACATGGCAATTTGGGATGGCTTGATAAACAGGTAATAGGTAGCGCAGCATAGCGATAGAACGAAGCAACTAGCATAGCAATGATAGTAGTGAGATCCAGGGTAACGGTCATCTTGCCTGAAATCCCTCAAGGAAGAAGAACGAGTCCATGAAGAAGACGAACGGATGAAGCCGAACCAAGCGAGATTTAACGAATCCTCACGATCGCAACGAAACGGGAACTATCGAGAAGATGCACACAACATGGTAAACACACCACACATGAACAAGGCATGATGCATGACAAGACTACATGAGGCTACTCAGGGCAAGAGATGATGCGATACAAGAGCAACACATCAAAGCAAGTTTAAATGAGGCCGAGAACAACATATAACACTTCCTAGAAGTCCTCATATGCATATTTCGAAATTGGTCCAGATCTGAATAAACCTTATGTTGAAGTTGTTAAACAGCAGGTTAAGATGCACCACGATGATCTACACGAAATTCTAGTCAAGTTACATATAAAGTTCATTAGATTCGAGACTACGGCCTAGAAGATATGAGCAAAACAAGTTAAACATGGCATTGATGCAAAATGCATACAAACATCAAGCAAACACCTCAAAACAAGGATGCAACATGATAATATGAAGCTACATGCAAAATCAAGCAAGTTTCATATAGAGCACACTCAAAACGGAGCAACGGATCAACACATACACCCTATACAAGTCATAGCAACAATCTGTCCAGAACAGCAAGTAGGCATATTGCAAGCATCAAAACAGCAAGCTACAACATCTTAACATAATAACAAAAGGCATCAGCATGATGTACAGGTAAAGAATGACAAAACATGAACACTGAGCTACCTCCAGAAATCACTAGAACATGCTCAAAATGACATGGCAAGATTGCAATAATAACAGTTTCAGACTTTAGCAGAAATAACATCAGGTTACAATGTTTAGAGCTATGAAACAACATGCTACAGGAACTTATCATGGCAAACAAAGGCATGAAATGAATCTACTAATTGCATGGAACAAAAGTCCTTTAGTGACATGAGCCAAAAAGGATCAGAAAATATGATGGCACCCACGTAAACATGGCAAGTTATATTACAGATTTAAACATGGCAGGAACAATGATAAGTAGGCATGTTGGTGAGCTTGAACCACTCACCACAGAGCAATACATGGCATGGCAAGGCCCCCAACAGTAAGAATACATGGCATAGAAGCTATACATGGCAATAACAACATCATAGCACGCAAGGATCAACTACAACAACCTTGGCAAAATTGAATAACATATAAACAACCTGCCAGGAAACATTTTATAGCAAAAGTAGAGCTTGATTGACTCAAGCTATGACACTCCATAATTCCAAACAAGGGCATCGATGGATAGATCATAACCATATGTTCAAAACATCCTTACTGAAGTATCTCAAAATAAGCATGGATCTCTCGATAGCATCAAGTTAACATGGCATAAAAATATCAGCAGAACAGGGCTGAAATCAGCAACATCATGAAGCCTAGTTTGCATGCTTGTGCTAGTCACCACAGAGACCACAAAAATACATGGCATACACCCCTGTAAAGATGGCATGGCATATTACAAAACACATGTAGGACTCAAGTTCATAGGGTGCACACATCAATCATGGCAAAAATGACAAAAGTGCATGTTCTGATAAGAATCAGAAACTAACATAACATAGCCCTCTTCTAACAGCATTTCGGGCAATAAGATGAGCTCAAATGAAAATGATGCAATGAGATGAAATGATCTAATATTCGAGACGAACACTTTGACATATTACACGCACGAAACGGAGCTATATGCAGAGAGTTATGACATGATGAATATGCAACAAAATAACTGCAGATTCGGGACTTAGCAGATTTTACCCTCTCGAAAAGTCAACCCGGGACAAGGACGACCCGGGACGGAGGGATCCGGGAGGGACACGGCCGTTTGGTTGGTCGCACCGGTGGATCTCATCCACCAGGCCGGACTCGCCGAGTATGGCCGGAGAACGCCGAGGGGGTCGGAGGAGGCGGCCGAGCGGGCGCGACGTCGAGGAGGGCAGCCGAGCGACGGCTGGCGGCCTGACGGGCGGCTTAGGGGCCGAGGCCGGTGGCGGGCGAGCTGCGGTGGTTGGGCGGCGCCGCAAGGGCGGCGCGGCGCTCGCCCGGGCGACGGGACGGAGGCGACGGGTCGCTGGCCGGCGGGCGATCGGGCGGCCATGAGGCGGCCGACGCCGGTGAGAGGCGGCGGGTCGGGCATGGCGGCGGCGGTCGGCGCTGGCGCGGAAGGCGCTGGAGGCGGCGGGAGCTGGGCCAGGCGGAGGCGAGGCGTTCACGGCGGCGGCAAGACGCTGGCCGAAGGGCCCGGATGGGCTGGCGGGCGGCGCTGGTGGCCGGGTGGCCACGTGGTGGCGCTGAGGTTGGGGAAGAGCGCGGCGGCGGGTGATGTGTCACGCGCCGATTGGCTGCAGCGACGTGGAGGCGGACATGTCCGTGGCCGGGCGTGACGCGTCCGTGCGGAGGAAGAAGGGCTAGAGTTCATCCATGAATTTTCGAGGGAGGGCATATATATAGGTAGAGGGAGCTAGGAGAGTCCAAATGAGGTGCGTTTTTCGGCCACGCGACCGTGATCGAACGACCGAGAGCATGGAGGGGAGTTTGGTGGGTTTTGGGCCACTTTGGAAGGGGTGTTGGGCTGCAAAGAGAAGGAGGCTACGGTTACCCGGTTAACCGTTGGAGTACCAAACGACCTCCAAATGGCACGAAACTTGACAAAGCGGTTCACCGGTGCTATACCAAGGCCGCTTGACAAACCTCGGTCCATTCCGAGACCGTTTAACACCCGCATTACCTAAAAGAGGTAAAAGGGGGCGCCGGAGACATAGGAGTGCGGATTGCAAAAGCGGACAACGGGGAAAAAGCTCGGATACATGAGACGAACACGTATGCAATGCAATGCACATGATGACATGATATGAAATGAAGATGATGACATGGCAAAATGCAACACGCAAGCAAATGACATGGCAAGGACGGCGAATAACTGGCAAACACCTGGCGCATCGAATCCGGGGCGTTACAACACTCCTCCACTAACAAGAGATCTCGTCCCAAGATCTTAGAACCGAGACGGAAGGGAAAAAGGGATGAGGTGAAACAAGAACTCAAGAGAAGAAGCAAAGAATCGAGAGCACTCGAGAAAAAGAGAGGAACGACGAGAATGACGAGAATTGAAAGCTCACGGAATCAGATAGACTATGAAAGCACTCGTTCTAACCGGAGTGGTTAGAATGAGAAAAGAAACAAATAAGACTGAAAGGATTTAGGCAGCACACCGGTTGAACAAGGAAAGAATAGAACATGAGCTTCAGAAGATGGAATGACACTTGACGAGATAAACAACGCAATGCCTCCGGAAGAATTGAAAGAATTTGAATGAAAAGAACTTAGAAGGAAGGATTGAGTGGAGTTGTTGAGAAAATCAACAACGAAAGAATAAGCTTGTCGTGGACTTATGGATAACATCTCAAAATCATAAAGTGATAACCGGCCACAAATGGAAATGATTGGATAGGTTAGGAGAACGAAGAAATGCCAAACTCCACTTCAGAAGAATATGGAGAATTAATTGCACTTCGAGATGCAGGAAGAAAAAATACTTGAATTCCAGCAACAAAATCTTGATGAATTCTTGAAGAAAAGATTAAATCATGAAGAACCACCGTGAAGAACTCCGGTAACAAAAGGATGATGAGATCGACTGAAGGAAGAAAGAATAAGATGAGCGTTGCAATGATTTAGATGGAGGTTCCGACGAAAAAGGACGAGGAAATTGAAATCCGAAAAAGAAAAGATGGAAACACTTGGATCTAGAATTTATTCAACAAGAACAAACTCCGAAGGAAAGGATTAATCACTTGGATGAAATAAGAATAAGATTTATTGTATGCTTATCCTTCATCAATTAAATTGATGACAAACAATGGATTTTGCAAACTACTTATTCTTCTTGAAAAGAATTGAGAAGTGACATATCGCAAACTTGAGAAGGTCTTCTTGAACCACCGGTAGGATTGAAAAGAACGAAAGGATTAAAATGATAACCAAGGAAAAGAATCTTGAACGAACCACCGTAATAATTCAAAAATGACTGATGAAAGAGAATGAATCACCGGGAAGAATTAGAGAACAAATATGCTCGAGGGGATTTAGATGTGAAAGAACAAAGAGATCATGAGCTGATTAAAGAACACTTGAACGAGGCACCGGGATAAATAGAGAACGATAACTGGAATGATGGCCTCCGGTGAAAAGAAACAGAAACCAACTCCTGAAATACTCCGGATGGGTAAGAAAAGAATCTCTAACAAGCTGAATAAGTCGAGAGGATAGCATGAAGCTAGAACCACGAATCTTCGGGAGAACGGACAAGATTTAGAAGAAAAACTCTTCTTCGGTCCTCAAATGCCGACGAGAAACAACACCAAAATTATTGAGGTACTCCGGTGAAACGAAAGCGGAGAGGTTGAGCCAACAATGAAATGGTTTGAAATCGATCTTGGAAAAGGCATGTGGTGATGAAATTCATTCTTACATCACACTTGAAAAGAATTGAGAATAACTCGGGGAAATTAGAAGAGTCGGGTAAGATCACAGGAAAAGACACGTGGGTTAGGGCCCACTAAAGAAAACACCGTTGAAAAAGGATTGTTCAACAGATGGATGCTGCACCGGAACGGTTGAAATATTAGAATGAGGTGATAACCTCGAATTAATTAGAACACAGACGAATCTCCTGAGATGTCTTCCGAACTCCGAAATGATAAACTGGCGAGAGGCAAACGAGCAAGGAGAACACTTGATCCAAGGAAAGAATATGATCAACACCGAAAAACTTGAATTGAGTCCACCGGAAAAAGAAAAGGGATGAAGAATGATGAACTAGACGAGAATTCACCGGTAGAAATAATTGAGGGAAGACTGAAGAGGCTCCACACGAATGAAATTGATGGTCGAAACAGACTCAAACTCCGGGAAGAAAAGGGTGGGAGGGCGGGAAAACAAAGACAACTTGAAGGGGAAACCGAATAATATCTTGAAGATAAAACACGGTTGAGAACAATGAGGATAGAAAGCAAAGACTTCGCACGAGTAGGATGGATACTCGATTATGGACTCCGGTTCGGAAAAGAAGAAGGGAGGGCGGGCGGGAAAAACAAGGACAACTTCGGACAAGGAAAAACAACAACGTCAGAGGAAGAACTAAGGATTGATCTTGGCAAAGATGAAGATGGTCAAGTCGACTTGACGAGAAATGCACCGGATGAAAAGAGCTGAGGAACAACTACCGGAAAACCAACTGCGTGAACCTAAAGAAAAATTTGAAGGGAAGAGAAGTAATTCAAAACACCTACGCCAAGATTCCTCACCGTGAGCGATGAAGGGGCTGAGGAGTACAAAGAATTCCTACTCTCCGATATAACTAGACCCCGAAAACAGTTTTCTAGACTCGACATCGGCCAAACTACACGATCAATCAAGGGGGCTCCTAAGGTCGGTCGAGGCTCTGATACCAACTTGTCACGCCCAATATGCGACCCTATCCAAAAGGAACTCGACGGTCCCACCAAGGATAGACCCGCATATTGGCAACGCTTTTGCAAGGTGGATATCATTACATCAACATTACATAATAGATGGGGATACATACACAAGGCACGAATGCCACAAGAATACATCAACATCATATACAAGAGATCAACATCCGACTACGGATGAAACATAAACAGTAAGCTCAAACGACATCCACCACCTAGCCAGTGCTGCCGACCTGGAACCTATCCCCTGATCGAAGAAGAAGCAGAAGAACTCCAACACAAACAAACATCGCTCTCG
This sequence comes from Aegilops bicornis, assembly GCA_021605145.1. Classification (NCBI taxonomy): domain Eukaryota; kingdom Viridiplantae; phylum Streptophyta; class Magnoliopsida; order Poales; family Poaceae; genus Aegilops; species Aegilops bicornis. Next base: position 604,263,457 of record CM038672.1, read on the forward strand.
CGTCATGATCATCGCAAACCTGTACCTGCAACTGGTGGTGTAGTAATCTGTGAGCCACGAGGACTCAGCAATCCCATTACCATGGGTATCAAGACTAGCAAATCTTAAAGGGAATGGAAGGGGTAAAGTGGTGAGGTTGCAGCAGCAACTAAGCATATATGGTGGCTAACATACGCAAAAGAGAGCGAGAAGAGAAACAAAGGAACGGTGCGTCACGCTAGCAATGATCAAGAAGTGATCCCGAACTCCTACTTACGCCGAGACATAACCCGAAACCGTGTTCTCCTCTCGATCAACCCGAAAAGAGACACTCACGGTTACGCACACGGTTGGTGTATTTTAGAAGAGTTTGCTTCAAGTTTACTACAACCGGATATTAACAAATTCCCATCTCGCCACATAACCGCTGGCACGGCTCTCGAAAGTTTATACCCTGCAGGGGTGTCCCAACTTAGCCCATGATAAGCTCTCGCCATCAACGAAGGATATTCCTTCTCCCGGGAAGACCCGATCAGTCTCGTAATCCCGGCTACAAGACATTTCGACAAAGAATAAAACAAGACCAGCAAAGCCGCCGGATGTGCCGACAAATCCCGATAGGAGCTGCACATATCTCGGTCTCGGGGCACACCGGATAGGTCAGCCTCTGAGTAAAACCAGCCCTCGAGTTGCCCGTGGTGGCCCATGAGTCTGCCTGCTTTCGGACCAACACTCGAAGGAGCACTGGCACGGGGGGGCTAAAATAAAGATGACCCTCGGGCTCCGGAAACCCAAGGGAAAAAGGGCATAGGTGAGGAAAATGGTAAAACCAATGTTGGGCCTTCTTTGGAGGAATCTTATTCAAAGCGAATCTGTCAAGGGGTCCCATAAATCACCCGACCGCGTTAGGGACGCAAAATCCGGGAACATAACACCGATATGACGGAAACTAGAGGCGGCAAGAGTGGAACAAAACACTGTGCATAAGGCCGAGCCTTCCACCCTTTACCAAGTATATAGATGCATTAATAATATAAGATATATTGTGATATCCCAACAAGTAAACATGTTCCAACAAGGAACAACATCTCCATGTTCCAACAAGGAACAAACTTCATCTTCACCTGCAACTAACAATGCTATAAGAGAGGCTGAGCAAAGCGGGTAACATAGCCAAACAATGGTTTGCATAGGAAAGGTGTCAAAGGTTAGAGGCTGACATGGCAATTTGGGATGGCTTGATAAACAGGTAATAGGTAGCGCAGCATAGCGATAGAACGAAGCAACTAGCATAGCAATGATAGTAGTGAGATCCAGGGTAACGGTCATCTTGCCTGAAATCCCTCAAGGAAGAAGAACGAGTCCATGAAGAAGACGAACGGATGAAGCCGAACCAAGCGTAGACGAACGAATCCTCACGATCGCAACGAAACGGGAACTATCGAGAAGATGCACACAACATGGTAAACACACCACACATGAACAAGGCATGATGCATGACAAGACTACATGAGGCTACTCAGGGCAAGAGATGATGCGTACAAGAGCAACACATCAAAGCAAGTTTAAATGAGGCCGAGAACAACATATAACACTTCCGGTAAGTCCTCATATGCATATTTCGAAATTGGTCCAGATCTGAATAAACCTTATGTTGAAGTTGTTAAACAGCAGGTTAAGATGCACCACGATGATCTACACGAAATTCTAGTCAAGTTACATATAAAGTTCATTAGATTCGAGACTACGGCCTAGAAGATATGAGCAAAACAAGTTAAACATGGCATTGATGCAAAATGCATACAAACATCAAGCAAACACCTCAAAACAAGGATGCAGCATGATAATATGAAGCTACATGCAAAATCATGCAAGTTTCTTATAGAGCTCACTCAAAACGGAGCAACGGATCAACACATACACCCTATACAAGTCATAGCAACAATCTGTCCAGAACAGCAAGTAGGCATATTGCAAGCATCAAAACAGCAAGCTACAACATCTCAGCATGATGTACAGGTAAAGAATGACAAAACATGAACACTGAGCTACCTCCAGAAATCACTAGAACATGCTCAAAATGACATGGCAAGATTGCAATAATAACAGTTTCAGACTTTAGCAGAAATAACATCAGGTTACAATGTTTAGAGCTATGAAACAACATGCTACAGGAACTTATCATGGCAAACAAAGGCATGAAATGAATCTACTAATTGCATGGAACAAAAGTCCTTTAGTGACATGAGCCAAAAAGGATCAGAAAATATGATGGCACCCACGTAAACATGGCAAGTTATATTACAGATTTAAACATGGCAGGAACAACGATAAGTAGGCATGTTGGTGAGCTTGAACCACTCACCACAGAGCAATACATGGCATGGCAAGGCCCCCAACAGTAAGAATACATGGCATAGAAGCTATACATGGCAATAACAACATCATAGCACGCAAGGATCAACTACAACAACCTTGGCAAAATTGAATAACATATAAACAACCTGCCAGGAAACATTTTATAGCAAAAGTAGAGCTTGATTGACTCAAGCTATGACACTCCATAATTCCAAACAAGGGCATCGATGGATAGATCATAACCATATGTTCAAAACATCCTTACTGAAGTATCTCAAAATAAGCATGGATCTCTCGATAGCATCAAGTTAACATGGCATAAAAATATCAGCAGAACAGGGCTGAAATCAGCAACATCATGAAGCCTAGTTTGCATGCTTGTGCTAGTCACCACAGAGACCACAAAAATACATGGCATACACCCCTGTAAAGATGGCATGGCATATTACAAAACACATGTAGGACTCAAGTTCATAGGGTGCACACATCAATCATGGCAAAAATGACAAAAGTGCATGTTCTGATAAGAATCAGAAACTAACATAACATAGCCCTCTTCTAACAGCATTTCGGGCAATAAGATGAGCTCAAATGAAAATGATGCAATGAGATGAAATGATCTAATATTCGAGACGAACACTTTGACATATTACACGCACGAAACGGAGCTATATGCAGAGAGTTATGACATGATGAATATGCAACAAAATAACTGCAGATTCGGGACTTAGCAGATTTTACCCTCTCGAAAAGTCAACCCGGGACAAGGACGACCCGGGACGGAGGGATCCGGGAGGGACACGGCCGTTTGGTTGGTCGCACTGGTGGATCTCATCCACCAGGCCGGACCTCGCCGGAGTATGGCCGGAGAACGGCCGGAGGGGGTCGGAGGAGGCGGCCGGAGCGGGCGCGGACGTCGAGGAGGGCGGCGCCGGAGCGACGGAGCGGGCGGGCAGCGACGGGCGGCTTTGGGGCCGAGGCCGGTCGGGCGGCGAGGTTCTGCGGTGGCCGGGCGGCGCCTCGGCAAGGGCGGCGCGGCGCTCGCCCGGCGACGGGGACGGAGGCGACGGGTCGCTTTACGGGGCCGGGCCGGGCGATCAAGGCCGGCGTGAGGGGCCGACGCCGTGAGAGGCGGCGGGTTTGGGCGGCGAGGGCGGGCGGCGGTCGGCGCCAGCGGAAGGCGCGTGAGGCGGCGCGGAGCTGGCGGGCGGGCGCGGAGGCGGCTCATGCTCGGGCGCGGCAAGACGTCGGGCCGAAGGGCCCCGGATGGGCTCATGATGGGCGGCGCTGGTGGTCGGGTGGCTACGTGGCGCTGAGGTTGGGGAAGAGCGGCGGCGGGGTGATGTGTCACGCGCCGATTGGCTGCAGCGACGTGGAGGGCGGACATGTCCGGCGCCGGGCGGACGCGTCCGGCGCGCGGAGGAAGAAGGGGCTAGAGTTCATCCGCGAATTTTCGAGGGGAGGGCATATATATAGGTAGAGGGAGCTAGGAGAGTCCAAATGAGGTGCGTTTTTCGGCCACGCGACCGTGATCGAACGACCGAGAGCATGGAGGGAGTTTGGTGGGTTTTGGGCCACTTTGGAAGGTGTTGGGCTGCAAAGAGAAGGAGGCTACGGTTGCAGTTAACCGTTGGAGTACCAAACGACCTCCAAATGGCACGAAACTTGACAGGCGGTCTACCGGTGCTATACCAAGGCCGCTTGACAAACCTCGGTCCATTCCGAGACCGTTTAACACCCGCACACGAAAAGAGGTAAAAGGGGGGCGCCGGGAGACATAGGAGTGCCGGATTGCAAAACGGACAACGGGGAAAAAGCTCGGATACATGAGACGAACACGTATGCAATGCAATGCACATGATGACATGATATGAAATGCAGATGATGACATGGCAAAATGCAACACGCAAGCAAATGACATGGCAAGGACGGCGAATAACTGGCAAACACCTGGCGCATCGAATCCGGGGCGTTACAACACTCCTCCACTAACAAGAGATCTCGTCCCGAGATCTTAGGACCGAGACGGAAGGGAAAAAGGGATGAGGTGAAACAAGAACTCAAGAGAAGAAGCAAAGAATCGAGAGCACTCGAGAAAAAGAGAGGAACGACGAGAATGACGAGAATTGAAAGCTCACGGAATCAGATAGACTATGAAAGCACTCGTTCTAACCGGAGTGGTTAGAATGAGAAAAGAAACAAATAAGACTGAAAGGATTTAGGCAGCACACCGGTTGAACAAGGAAAGAATAGAACATGAGCTTCAGAAGATGGAATGACACTTGACGAGATAAACAACGCAATGCCTCCTAAGAATTGAAAGAATTTGAATGAAAAGAACTTAGAAGGAAGGATTGAGTGGAGTTGTTGAGAAAATCAACAACGAAAGAATAAGCTTGTCGTGGACTTATGGATAACATCTCAAAATCATAAAGTGATAACCGGCCACAAATGGAAATGATTGGATAGGTTAGGAGAACGAAGAAATGCCAAACTCCACTTCAGAAGAATATGGAGAATTAATTGCACTCGAGATGCAGGAAGAAAAATACTTGAATTCCGGCAACAAAATCTTGATGAATTCTTGAAGAAAAGATTAAATCATGAAGAACCACCGTGAAGAACTCCGGTAACAAAAGGATGATGAGATCGACTGAAGGAAGAAAGAATAAGATGAGCGTTGCAATGATTTAGATGGAGGTTCCGACGAAAAAGGACGAGGAAATTGAAATCCGAAAAAGAAAAGATGGATACACTTGTATCTTTAATTTATTCAACAAGAAATAACTACGAAGGAAAGTATTAATCACTTGGATGAAATAAGAATAAGATTTATTGTATGCTTATCCTTCATCAATTAAATTGATGACAAACAATGGATTTTGCAAACTACTTATTCTTCTTGAAAAAGAATTGAGAAGTGACATATCGCAAACTTGAGAAGGTCTTACTGAACCACCGGTAGGATTGAAAAGAACGAACGGATTAAAATGATAACCAAGGAAAAGAATCTTGAACGAACCACCGTAATAATTCAAAAATGACTGATGAAAGAGAATGAATCACCGGGAAGAATTAGAGAACAAATATGCTCGAGGGGATTTAGATGTGAAAGAACAAAGAGATCATGAGCTGATTAAAGAACACTTGAACGAGGCACCGGGATAAATAGAGAACGATAATCGGAATGATGGCCTCCGTGAAAAGAAAGCGAAACCAACTCCTGAAATACTCGGATGGGTAAGAAAAGAATCTCTAACAAGCTGAATAAGTCGAGAGGATAGCATGAAGCTAGAACCACGAATCTTCGGGAGAACGGACAAGATTTAGAAGAAAAACTCTTCTTCGGTCCTCAAATGCCGACGAGAAACAACACCAAAATTATTGAGGTACTCCGGTGAAACGAAAGGCGGAGAGGTTGAGCCAACAATGAAATGGTTTGAAATCGATCTTGGAAAAGGCATGTGACTGATGAAATTCATTCTTACATCACACTTGAAAAGAATTGAGAATAACTCCGGGGAAATTAGAAGAGTCGGGTAAGATCCTCGAAAAGACACGTGGGTTAGGGCCCACTAAAGAAAACACCGTTGAAAAAGGATTGTTCAACAGATGGATGCTGCAAGAACGGTTGAAATATTAGAATGAGGTGATAACCTCGAATTAATTAGAGCACAGACGAATCTCCTGAGATGTCTTCCGAACTCTGAAATGATAAACTGGCGAGAGGCAAACGAGCAAGGAGAACACTTGAACCAAGGAAATAATATGATCAACACCGAAAAACTTGAATTGAGTCCACCGGAAAAAGAAAAGGGATGAAGAATGATGAACTAGACGAGAATTCACCGGTAGAAATAATTGAGGGAAGATCAAGAGGCTCCACACGAATGAAATTGATGGTCGAAACAGACTCAAACTCCGGGAAGAAAAGGGTTGGAGGGCGGGAAAACAAATACAACTTGGAAGGGGAAACCGACGAATATCTTGAAGATAAAACACCGGTTGAGAACAATGAGGATAGAAAGCAAAGACTTCGCATGCAGTAGGATGGATACTCGATTATGGACTCGGTTCGGAAAAAGAAGAAGGAGGCGGGCGGAAAAACAAGGACAACTTCGGACAAGGAAAAACAACAACGTCAGAGGAAGAACTAAGGATTGATCTTGGCAAAGATGAAGATGGTCAAGTCGACTTGACGAGAAATGCACCGGATGAAAAGAGCTGAGGAACAACTACCGGAAAACCAACTGCGTGAACCTAAAGAAAAATTTGAAGGGGAAGAGAAGTAATTCAAAACACCTACGTCAAGATTCCTCACCAGAGCGATGAAGGGGCTGAGGAGTAAAAGAATTCCTACTCCCCGATATAACTAGACTCCGAAAACAGTTTTCTAGACTCGACATCGCCAAACTACACGATCAATCAAGGGGCTCCTAAGGTCGGTCGAGGCTCGATACCAACTTGTCACGCCCAATATGCGACCCTATCCAAAAGGAACTCGACGGTCCCACCAAGGATAGACCCGCATATTGGAACGCTTTTGCAAGGTGGATATCATTACATCAACATTACATAATAGATGGGGATACATACACAAGGCACGTAATGCCACAAGAATACATCAACATCATATACAAGAGATCAACATCCGACTACGGATGAAACATAAATAAGCTCAAACGACATCCACCTCGCTAGCCCAGTCAGCCGACCGAACCTATCCCCGATCGAAGAAGAAGCGTAAGAACTCCAACACAAACAAACATCGCTCTCGGCCATGATCATCGCAAACCTGTACCTGCAATCGGTGGTGTAGTAATCTGTGAGCCACGAGGACTCAGCAATCCCATTACCATGGGTATCAAGACTAGCAAATCTTAAAGGGAATGGAAGGGGTAAAGTGGTGAGGTTGCAGCAGCAACTAAGCATATATGGTGGCTAACATACGCAAAAGAGAGCGAGAAGAGAAACAAAGGAACGGTCGTCAGCTAGCAATGATCAAGAAGTGATCCTGAACTCCTACTTACGTCAGACATAACCCGTAAAACCGTGTTCTCCTCTCGATCAACCCGAACAGAGACACTCACGGTTACGCATACGGTTGGTGTATTTTAGAAGAGTTTGCTTCAAGTTTACTACAACCGGATATTAACAAATTCCCATCTGCCACATAACCGCGGGCACGGCTCTCGAAAGTTTATACCCTGCAGGGGTGTCCCAACTTAGCCCATGATAAGCTCTCGCCATCAACGAAGGATATTCCTTCTCCCCGGGAAGACCCGATCAGTCTCGGAATCCCGGCTACAAGACATTTCGACAAAGAATAAAACAAGACCAAAGAAAGCCGCCCGGATGTGCCGACAAATCTGATAGGAGCTACACATATCTCGGTCTCGTGGCACACCGGATAGGTCAGCCTACGAGTAAAACCAGCCCTCGAGTTGCCCGTGGTGGCCCCGCAGTCTGCCTGCTTCGGACCAACACTCGAAGGAGCACCGCCCGGGGGCTAAAATAAAGATGACCCTCGGCCCGGAAACCCAAGGGAAAAAGGGCATAGGTGAGGCAAATGGTAAAACCAATGTTGGGCCTTGCTGGAGGAGTCTTATTCAAAGCGAACTGTCAAGGGGGTCCCATAAATCACCCGACCGCGTTAGGGACGCAAAATCCGGGAACATAACACCGACAAGAGTGGAACAAAACACCAGGCATAAGGCCGAGCCTTCCACCCTTTACCAAGTATATAGATGCATTAATAATATAAGATATATTGTGATATCCCAACAAGTAAACATGTTCCAACAAGGAACAACATCTCCATGTTCCAACAAGGAACAAACTTCATCTTCACCTGCAACTAACAATGCTATAAGAGAGGCTGAGCAAAGCGGGTAAATATAGCCAAACAATGGTTTGCATAGGAAAGGTGTCAAAGGTTAGAGGTCGACATGGCAATTTGGGATGGCTTGATAAACAGGTAATAGGTAGCGCAAAGATAGCGATAGAACGAAGCAACTAGCATAGCAATGATAGTAGTGAGATCCAGGGTAACGGTCATCTTGCCTGAAATCCCTCAAGGAAGAAGAACGAGTCCATGAAGAAGACGAACGGATGAAGCCGAACCAAGCGTAGACGAACGAATCCTCACGATCGCAACGAAACGGGAACTATCGAGAAGATGCACACAACATGGTAAACACACCACACATGAACAAGGCATGATGCATGACAAGACTACATGAGGCTACTCAGGGCAAGAGATGATGCGTGCAAGAGCAACACATCAAAGCAAGTTTAAATGAGGCCGAGAACAACATATAACACTTCCCAGAAGTCCTCATATGCATATTTCGAAATTGGTCCAGATCTGAATAAACCTTATGTTGAAGTTGTTAAACAGCAGGTTAAGATGCACCACGATGATCTACACGAAATTCTAGTCAAGTTACATATAAAGTTCATTAGATTGAGACTACGGCCTAGAAGATATGAGCAAAACAAGTTAAACATGGCATTGATGCAAAATGCATACAAACATCAAGCAAACACCTCAAAACAAGGATGCAACATGATAATATGAAGCTACATGCAAAATCAAGCAAGTTTCATATAGAGCACACTCAAAACGTAGCAACGGATCAACACATACACCTTATACAAGTCATAGCAACAATCTGTCCAGAACAGCAAGTAGGCATATTGCAAGCATCAAAACAGCAAGCTAGAGCATCTTAACATAATAACAAAAGGCATGGGCATGATGTACAGGTAAAGCATGACAAAACATGAACACTGAGCTACCTCCAGAAATCACTAGAACATGCTCAAAATGACATGGCAAGATTGCAATAATAACAGTTTCAGACTTTAGCAGAAATAACATCAGGTTGCAATGTTTGTACAGGAACTTATCATGGCAAACAAAGGCATGGAATGAATCTACTAATTGCATGGAACAAAAGTATTTTAGTGACCATGAGCCAAAAAGGATCAGAAAATATGATGGCACCCACGTAAACATGGCAAGTTATATTACAGATTTAAACATGGCAGGAACAACGATAAGTAGGCATGTTGGTGAGCTTGAACCACTCATCACAGAGCAATACATGGCATAGAAAGGCACCCAACAGTAAGAAGACATGGCATAGAAGCTATACATGGCAAGAACAACATCATAGCATGCAAGGATAAACTACAACAACCTTGGCAAAATTGAATAACATGTAAACAACCTGCCAGGAAACATTTTATAGAAAAAGTAGAGCTCGATTGACTCAAGCTATGGCACTCCATAATTGCAAACAAGGGCATGGATGGATAGATCATAACCATATGTTAAAAACATCCTTACTGAAGTATCTCAAAATAAGCATGGATCTCTCGGTAGCATCAAGTTAACATGGCATAAAAATATCAGCAGAACAGGGCTGAAATCAGCAACATCATGAAGCCTAGTTTGCATGCTTGTGCTAGTCACCACAAAGATCACAAAAATACATGGCATACTCCCCTGTAAAGATGGCATGGCATATTTCAAAACACATGTAGGACTGAAGTTCATAGGGTGCACACATCAATCATGGCAAAAATGACAAAAGTGCATGTTCTGATAAGAATCAGAAACTAACATCACATAGCCCTCTTCTAACAGCATTTCGGGAAACAAGATGAGCACAAATGAAAATAATGGAATGAGATGGAATGATCTACTCTTCGAGGCGAACACTTTGACATATTACACGCACGAAACGGAGCTATATGCAGAGAGTTATGACATGATGAATATGCAACAAAATAACTGCAGATTCGGGACTTAGCAGATTTTACCCTCTCGAAAGTCAACCCGGACAAGGACGACCCGGACGGAGGGATCCGGAGGGACACAGCCGCTTGGTTGGTCGCACTGGTGGATCTCATCCACCAGGCCGGACTCGCCGGAGTATGGCCGGAGAACGGCCGGAGGGGGTCGAGGAGGCGGCCGAGCGCGCGACGTCGGCGAGGGCGGCCGGAGCGACGGGCAGCGGAGGCGACGAGGCGGCAAGGGGCCGAGGCCGTGGCCGGGCGGCGAGGTTCTGCGGTGGCCGGGCGGCGCCGCAAGGGCGGCGGCGGGCGCTCGCCCGGCGACGGGACGGAGGCGACGGTCGCCGGGCGGGGCCGGGCGTGATCGGCGCGCCGGGCTGAGGGCCGACGCCAGAGGCGGCGGGTTTGGGCGGCGAGGCGGCGGCGGCGGTCGGCGCCGGCGGAAGGCGCGCTGGAGGCGGCGGGAGCCAGCGGCGCGGCGGCGGAGGCGGCATGAGCTGGCGGGCGGCGTTGCCGGGCCGAAAGCGGCCCGGATGCTCATGCTGCGCGCTGCTGGTTGCCGGGTGGCTACGTGGTGGCGCTGAGGTTGGGGAAGAGCGGCGGCGGGTGATGTGTCACGCTACCGATTGGCTGCAGCGACGTGGAGGCGGACATGTCCGTGGCCGGGCGACGTGACGCGTCCAATGGAGGAAGAAGGGGCTAGAGTTCATCCGCGAATTTTCGAGGGGAGGGCATATATATAGGTAGAGGGAGCTAGGAGAGTCCAAATGAGGTGCGTTTTTCGGCCACGCGATCGTGATCGAACGACCGAGAGCATGGAGGGGAGTTTGGTGGGTTTTGGGGCCACTTTGGAAGGGGTGTTGGGCTGCAAAGAGAAGGAGGCTACGGTTACATCTTGCTAACCGTTGGAGTACCAAACGACCTCCAAATGGCACGAAACTTGACAAAGCGGTTCACCGGTGCTATACCAAGGCCGCTTGACAAACCTCGGTCCATTCCGAGACCGTTTAACACCCGCATACACGAAAAGAGGTAAAAGGGGGCGCCGGAGACATAGGAGTGCGGATTGCAAAACGGACAACGGGAAAAAGCTCGGATACATGAGATTTAACACGTATGCAATGCAATGCACATGATGACATGATATGAAATGCAGATGATGACATGGCAAAATGCAACACGCAAGCAAATGACATGGCAAGGACGGCGAATAACTGGCAAACACCTGGCGCATCGAATCCAGGGCGTTACACATAACCCCAAAACGATAGCGGCAAATCAGTAAGAGACATCATAGATTGCACCATATCTAGTAAAGTACGATTACGACGTTCGGACACACCATTATGCTCTGGTGTTCCGGGTGGCGTGAGTTGCGAAACTATTCCGCATTGTTTCAAATGTAGACCAAACTCGTAACTCAAATATTCTCCTCCACAATCAGATCGTAGAAACTTTATTTTCTTGTTACGATGATTTTCAACTTCACTCTGAAATTTTTTGAACTTTTCAAATGTTTCAGACTTATGCTTCATTAAGTAGATATACCCATATCTGCTTAAATCATCTGTGAAGGTGAGAAAATAATGATACCCGCCGCGAGCCTCAACATTCATTGGACCACATACATCAGTATGTATGATCTCCAACAAATCGGTTGCTCGCTCCATAGTTCCGGAGAACGGCGTTTTAGTCATCTTGCCCATGAGGCATGGTTCGCAAGTACCAAGTGATTCATAATCAAGCGATTCCAAAAGTCCATCAGTATGGAGTTTCTTCATGCGTTTTACACCAATATGACCCAAACGGCAAAGTACAAAAATAAGTTGCACTATCATTATCAACTCGTGCATCTTTTGGCTTCAACATTATGAATATGTGTATTACTACTATCGAGATTCATCAAAAATAGACCACTCTTCAAGGGTGCATGACCATAAAAGATATTACTCATATAAATAGAACAACCATTATTCTTTTATTTAAATGAATAACCGTCTCGCATCAAACAAGATCCAGATATAATGTTCATGCTCAACGCCGGCACCAAATAACAATTATTTAGGTCTAATACTAATCTCGAAGGTAGATGTAGAGGTAGCGTGCCGATGGCGATCACATCAACTTTGGAACCATTTCCCACGCATCGTCACCTCGGCCCTTAGCCTGTTCGCTAATCAGTAGTCCCTGTTTCGAGTTGCAAATATTAGCAATGTAACCAGATCAAATACCTGTGTGCTATCATGCGAGCTCGTAAGGTACACATCAATAACATGTATATCACATATACCTTTGTTTACCTTGCCATCCTTCTTATCCTCCAAATACTTGGGGTGGTTCCGCTTCCAGTGACCAGTCTGCTTATGCGTAGAAGTACTTTCGGCCAGGCTTAGGTCCAGACTTGGGTTTCTTCTCTTGAGAGCAACTTGTTTGTCGTTCTTCTTGAAGTTCCTTCTTCTTCCCTTTGCCCTTTTCTTGAAATCGGTGGTCTTATTGACCATCAACACTTGATGCTCCTTCTTGATTTCTACCTCCGCAGCCTTTAGCATTGCGAAGAGCTCGGGAATAGTCTTATCCATCCCTTGCATATTATAGTTCATCATGAAGCTCTTGTAGCTTGGTGGCAGTGATTGAAGAATTTCATCAATGACGCTATCATCCGGAAGATTAACTCCCGCTTGAATCATGTGATTGTTATACCTGCACATTACGAGTATATGCTCACCGACATAACTATTCTCCTCCATCCCGCAAATTGTAGAACTTATTGGAGACTTCATATCTCTCAATCCGGCATTTGCTTGAAATATTAACTTCAACTCTGGAACATCTCATATGCTCCATGACGCTCAAAACGCCGTTGAAGTCCCGGTTCTAAGCCGTAGCATGGCACACTAAACTATTGAGTAGCCGATCGCTGTGCATTCACAATGTCTGCGATTGCGGTGCAGTGGTATACCTAGCGGTGCTTCGTGACGTAATTCTTCTGTGCAGCAATGAGGATAATCCTCAAGTTACGGACCCAGTCCGTGTAATTGCTACCATCATCTTTCAACTTTGCTTTCTCAAGGAACGCATTAAAATTCAGCGGAACAACAACACGGGCCATCTATCTACAATCAACATAGACAAGCAAAATACTATCAGGTACTAAGTTCATGATAAATTTAAGTTCAATTAATCATATTACTTAAGAACTCCCACTTAGATAGACATCCTCTAATCATCTAAGTGATCACGTGATCCAAATCAACTAAACCATAACCGATCATCACGTGAAATGGAGTAGTTTTCAATGGTGAACATCACTATGTTGATCATATCTACTATATGATTCATGCTCGACCTTTCGGTCTCAGTGTTCCGAGGCCATATCAGCATATGCTAGGCTCGTCAAGTTTAACCCGAGTATGCATGTGCAAAACTGGCTTGCACCCATTGTAGATGGACGAGAGCTTATCACACCCGATCATCACGTGGTGTCCGGGCACGACGAACTTTGGCAACGGTGCATACTCAGGGAGAACAATTTTTTCTTGAAATTTAGTGAGAGATCATCTTATAATGCTACCGTCAATCAAAGCAAGATAAGATGCATAAAAGATAAACATCACATGCAATCAGTATAAGTGATATGATATGGCCATCATCAGCTTGTGCTTGTGATCTCCATCTCCGAAGCACCGTCATGATCACCATCATCACCGGCGCGACACCTTGTAGCATCGTTGTCGTCTCGCCAATCTTATGCTTCTACGACTATCGCTACCGCTTAGTGATAAAGTAAATCATTACAGGGCGATTGCATTGCGTACAATAAAGCGACAACCATATGGCTCCTGTCAGTTGCTTATAACTCGGTTACAAAACATGATCATCTCATACAATAAAATTTAGCATCATGTCTTGACCATATCACATCACAACATGCCCTGCAAAAACAAGTTAGACGTCCTCTACTTTGTTGTTGCAAGTTTTACGTGGCTGCTACGGGCTTAGCAAGAACCGTTCTTACCTACGCATCAAAACCACAATGATAGTTTGTCAAGTTGGTGCTGTTTTAACCTTCGCAAGGACCGGTTGTAGCCACACTCGGTTCAACTAAAGTTGGAGAAACTGACACCCGCCAGCCACCTATGTGCAAAGCACGTCGGTAGAACCAGTCTCGCGTAAGCGTCTGGCGTAATGTCGGTCCGGCCGCTTCATCCAACAATACCGTGAACCAAAGTATGACATCTTTGGTAAGCGGTATGACTTATATCGCCCACAACTCACTTGTGTTCTACTCGTGCATATAACATCAACGCATAAAACCTGGCTCGGATGCCACTGTTGGGGAACGTAGTAATTTCAAAAAAATCCTACGCACACGCAAGATCATGGTGATGCATAGCAACGAGAAGGTAAAGTGTTGTCCATGTACCCTCGTAGACCGAAAGCGGAAGCATTAGCACAACGCGGTTGATGTAGTCGTACGTCTTCACGATCCGACCGATCAAGTACCGAATGCACGGCACCTCCGAGTTCAGCACACGTTCAGCCCGATGACGTCCCCTCGAACTCGGATCCAGCCGAGTGTTGAGGGAGAGTTTTGTCACACGATGGCGTGGGACGATGATGATGTTCTATCGACGCAGGCTTCGCCTAAGCACCGCTACAGTATTATCGAGGTGGACTATGGTGGAGGGGGGGCACCGCACACGGCTAAAAGATCAAACGATCAATTGTTGGGTCTCTAGGGTTCCCCCAGCCCCCGTATATAAAGGAGCAAGGGGGGAGGTGCGGCCGGCCAGGAGGGGGCGCGCCAGGAGGAGTCCTACTCCCACCGGGAGTAGGACTCCCTCCCTTTTCCTAGTTGTATTAGGAGTGGAGGGGAAAGAGGAGGGAGATAGGAAGGAAAGGGGGCGCCTCTCCTTGTCCTATTCGGACTAGGGGAGGGGGCGCCCCGCCCTCGCCCCCTCCTCTTCTCCACAAAGGCCCACTATGGCCCATTAAGCCCTGTGGGGTTCCGTAACCCCTGCATACTCCAGAAAATCCCGATTTCACCCGGAACACTTCCGATATCCAAATATAGGCTTCCAATATATCAATCTTCATGTCTCGGCCATTTCGAGACTCCGCGTCATGTCCGTGATCACATCCGAGACTCCGAACAACCTTCGATACATCAAAACTCATAAACTCATAATATAACCGTCATCGAAACTTTAAGCGTGCGGACCCTACGGGTTCAAGAACTATGTAGACATGATCGAGACACGTCTCCGGTCAATAACCAATAGCGGAACCTGGATGCTCATATTGGCTCCCACATATTCTTCGAAGATCTTTATCGCCGCACCGCACAACAACATACATTGTTCCCTTTGTCATCGGTATGTTACTTGCCCGAGATTCGATCGTCGGTATCTCAATACCTAGTTCAATCTCGTTACCGGAAAGTCTCTTTAATCGTTCCGTAATACATCATCCTGTAACTAACTCATTAGTTGCAATGCTTGCAAGGCTTAAGTGATGTGTATTACTGAGAGGGCCCAGAGATACCTCTCCGACAATCGGAGGGACAAATCCTAATCTCGAAATACGCCAACCCAACAAGTACCTTCGAGACAATCAGAGAGCACCTTTATAATTACCCCACGCTCGACGCTTGGTAGCACACAAAGCGTTCCTCCGTAAACGGAGTTGCATAATCTCATAGTCATAGGAACTTGTATAAGTCATGAAGAAAGCAATAGCAACATACTAAACGATCGAGTGCTAAGCTAACGGAATGGGTCAAGTCAATCACATCATTCTCCTAATGATGTGATCCCGTTAATCAAATGACAACTCATGTCAATGGCTAGGAAACATAACCATCTTTGATCAACGAGCTAGTCAAGTAGAGGCATACTAGTGACACTCTGTTTGTCTATGTATTGACACAAGTATTATGTTTCCGGTTAATACAGCTACACCCCTTGTCCAATTCGGACCAGAGGGGGCGCGCGCGCCTCCTTCCTTTTGGCCTCTCTCCTCTATTCCCGTATGGCCCATTAAGGCCCAATACTTCTCCCGGTGAATTCCCGTAACTCCCCGGTACTCCGAAAATACCCGAATCACTCGGAACCTTTCCGATGTCCAAATATAGTCGTACAATATATCGATCTTTATGTATCGACCATTTTGAGACTCCTCGTCATGTCCCCGATCTCATCTGGGACTCCGAACTACCTTCGGTACATCAAAACACATAAACTCATAATACAAATCGTCACAGAACTTTAAGCGTGCAGATCCTACGGGTTCGAGAACTATGTAGACATGACCAAGACACGTCTCCGATCAATAACCAATAGCGGAACCTGGATGCTCATATTGGCTCCTACATATTCTATGAAGATCTTTATCGGTCAAACCGCATAATAACATACGTTGTTCCCTTTGTCATCGGTATGTTACTTGCCCGAGATTTGATCGTCGGTATCTCAATACCTAGTTCAATCTCGTTACCGGCAAGTCTCTTTACTCATTCCGTAATACATCATCTCGCAACTAACTCATTAGTCACAATGCTTGCAAGGCTTATAGTGATGTGCATTACAGAGAGGGCCTAGAGATACCTCTCCGACAATCGGAGTGACAAATCCTAATCTCGAAATACGCCAACCCAACAAGTACCTTCGAGACACCAGAGAGCACCTTTATAATCACCCAGTTACGTTGTGATGTTTGGTAGCACACAGAGTGTTCCTCCGGTAAACGAGAGTTGCATAATCTCATAGTCATAGGAACATGTATAAGTCATGAAGAAAGCAACAGCAGCATACTAAACGATCAAGTGCTAAGCTAACGGAATAGGTCAAGTCAATCACATCATTCTCCTAATGATGTGACCCCGTTAATCAAATGATAACTCATGTCTATGGCTAGGAAACATAACCATCTTTGATCAACGAGCTAGTCAAGTAGATGCATACTAGTGACACTCTGTTTGTCTATGTACTCACACATGTATTATGTTTCCAATTAATACAATTCTAGCATGAATAATAAACATTTATCATGAAATAAGGAAATAAATAATAACTTTATTATTGCCTCTAGGGCATATTTCTTTCAGTGATTGAGGTGAAGAAAAACTGGCATGAACTCCTCTTGTTTTTTTGGTAAATATGTTTAGCTCATCATTCTTGATTCATTATCCTTATGAGTAAACATGTTTGTGATGACAATTAGAGATTATAGTTGCTCATGGCATGCTTAAATAGTTAGGAGTGGATAATGATTTATCTTGAGTGTCAGCATGCATTAAAATGGTTATGATGTAGTATGATAGTATGGTATCTTCCTCTGGATGATTCAAGTGGCTTGACTTGGCACATGTTCATGCATGTAGTTGATTCAAAACCAACATAGCCTCCTCGATATTTATGTTCATGGTGTTTGATATCCTGCTCATGCTCGTATTCAATGTTAATTATTCTCAATGCATGTTTATGACCGTTTTCGCTCTCTAGCTGGTCGCTTCTCAATATATTTGCTAGCCTTCGCCCGTACTAAGCGGGAATACTGCTTGTGCATCCAAATCCTTAAACCCAAAGTTGTTCCTGATGAGTTCACTATATCTACCTATATGCGGTATTACTTTGCCGTTCCAAGTAAATTTGTATGTGCCACCTCTAAACATTCAAATAAGCATCTTGTGCTTGTATCGCTCATGGAGTGACAGGGGATGGTCAGTATCTTCCATGCTAAGCGGGTTATTCTCATGATGAGTATTTATCCACTTGTCCTTACACGAGAGGCGCTGGTATTCGGGATGCCCAGTCGCATGATCAAATCACAAAATAATGAAACAAACTCCCCCGGAAAGTTGTTGGTATGGAGGGCACCCGAGGATTCGGCTAGCCATGGCTTGTGTTTATCGGCTGAGGGGGAGTAAACTTTACCTTTCCATTTGGGAACCACCGCTAATTTGTTTAGCATGGAAAATATTGAAAACTCTATGTCGTGACGTTGACAGGAAATGCATATACCTCCCAAAATTATATTCATATATCTGTTTTAAGCTTTGAGCTCTGGCACCTCTGCAATTCCCTGCTTCCCTCTACGAAGGGTCTATCTATTTAATTTTATGTTATTTTTATTTTATTATTAAGTCATCACCCTCTCATTTAAGCACTAGTTGGAGAGCACTATTGTCATTCTTATGCATTGAGTATACTTAATGTTGAGTGTGACATGACTAGATTGTTGGTACCATGAATTACAATGTTTAGCCGCTGCTTGAATTTTAGAGGTGCTCTGCATTTATGTTTTGCGGTCTCAGAAAGGGCTAGCGAGATACCATGTTATCATATCATATCATGATTGTTTTGACAAAATGTTGGTATCCGAGATATCTTATTATTGCTTGCTAGTTGGTTATATCATTAGTATGAGTAAATGTGAGACCTAAATGTTATAATGAATATGGTTAGTTCATAATCCTTGCTGAAACTTGAGCATTAGTTAAGCATATATACAATAACAAGAACAAAAAGAGTTTGTCAAAGTTTGTATTTATCACTTTCAGTTTGTTAATTGAATTGCTTGAGGACAAACAATGAGTTAAGCTTGGGGGAGTTGATACGTCCCAAACGTATCTACTTTTCCAAACACTTTTGGTCTTGTTTTGGACTCTAATTTGCATGATTTGAATGTAACTAACCCGAACTGACGCTGTTTTTAGTAGAATTGCCATGATGTTGTTTTTATGCAGAAATAGAAGTTCTCTGATTGAGCTAAAAATTTACTGAGAATTATTTCAGAATAAAAAGTATCGGTGAAGGAAATTACCAGAGGGGGGCCAATAGGGCGCCACAAGCTTAGGGGGCGTGCCACCCCCCAGGGCACACCTACCAGGCTTGTGGGCCCCTGGCAGCTCCTGCAACCCCAACTTCAACTCCATAAGTACCTATTTATCAAGAAAAAAATCAGAGAGAAGGAATCATCATGTTTTACGATACGGAGCCGCCGCCACCTTCTGTTCTTCATCGGGAGGGCTGATCTAGAGTTCGTTCTGGGCTCCGGAGAGGGGGATTCGACGCCGTCGTCATCATCAACTATCCTCCATCACCAACTTCATGATGCTCACCACCGGGAGTGAGTAATTTCTTCGTAGGCTTGTTGGACGGTGATGGGTTGGATGAGATTTATCATTTAATCGAGTTAGTTTTGTTAGGGCTTGATCCCTAGTATCCACTATGTTCTGAGATTGATGTTATTGTGACTTTGCTATGCTTAATGCTTGTCACTAGGGCCGGAGTATCATGATTTCAGATCCGAACCTTTATATTTTCACGAATATATTTATGTTCTTGATCCTATCTTGCAAGTTGTATACATCTATTACGTGTTATGATCCGCATACCCCATGGTGAAAATAATTGGGATTCTTTTCGGTGACTACCGTAGTTTGTGGAGTTCATGGATTCACTATGTGTTAATGCTTTGTTCCGGTTCCCTATTAAAAGATGCCTTAATATCCCTTAGTTTTCTTATGGACCCCGCTGCCATGGGAGGGTAGGACAAAAGATGTCATGCAAGTTCTTATCATAAGCATCTATGACTATTTATGAAATACATGCCTACATTACATTGATGAATTGGAGTTAGTTCTGTGTCACCCTAGGTTATGACTGTTACATGGTGAATGTCATCCAACATAATTATCCATCACTGGTCCAAAGCCTACGAGCTTTTCGCATATTGATATTTGCTAATTTATTACTATTGCTGCTGCTGTCACAATTGCTACAAAACTGCTACTATTACTGTTGCTATTGCTATACCGCTATCAAACTATCATATTACTGTGCTACTGATCACTCTGCTGCAGATATTTAGTTCTTCAGGTGTGGTTGAATTGACAACTCAACTGCTAATACTTGCAAATATTTTTTGGCTCCTCTTGTGCTGAATCAATAAATTTGGGTTGAATACTCTACCCTCGAAAACAGTTGCGATCCCTTATACTTGCGGGTTATCAATCCAAGGGACGCTCAAGCTCACCTCCATCCAAGCTCGCAACGAGGCATGAATCAGATTTGAGTACGACCCACACACCGACGAGGAGGAGGCATGACAGCTCGCGACAACCGCTCGTGAGTCCGATCCCTACGCCTAGATGGAGGATATCTCCTCAGCGGCGGAGAAGGAAGACGGTGGTGATGATGTCAAGGAGAGACCGACGACGAAGAGAAGGATGAGGGCGACAACTAGACGACATCGGGCACTTGGTAATGTAGATAGTATAGGTTGAAAATGTCGCTAAATGACATTTGTAGTCGTTAGTTATAGTAATAGGATGTATTTTGGACCTTGTTATAGTCATACAGGTTTTGGCCTCTTTTATAGTTTTTTTTGTAGTTTATAGTAATTTATCATGTTGAAACATGCGTCTGGTAGAGCTTAATTTGCCTTTGCATGTTTGAAGAAAATGCCAAAAAAATCAAATCAAATAAAAGATATGGAGGCTACGGTAGGGTGACTCTGTATTTGTGCACAACTGTCACAACTTGCATCTCGATATGAGGCACGCTCCATAAACCATATTACGAATATACTGGAGTTGCCCTAAGATGTGAAGATGGACATATATGACTCTTTTCTAAAAATTCAACACAAAATGAACTGGATTCGAAAATATTTCATAAAATGGCCTTTTTCCTGACGCCGGATCTGGGATGTGATGCTAGATAGCACTAGCGGAGCTTAGTGCAAGCAAAATGGGTTGTGGCCCACCCAATTTTGCTGCAAACCAATGGGCCTTCAGAAAGAAATGGGCCATGAAGGAAAAAAACGTTGGGCTTTCTTCAAGATGGTCCACCCAATCATTTTATTGTAGCTCCGCCATTGCTAGATAGCATGACACCTTGGCCTTAGGCGTCATGCTAGATAGAATGACGTCTTTGATAGAGGTATTTATCGCACCATCAAGCATGGCGCCCCAGTCCATGGTGTCATGCAGAAGGGTCATTTTGTGAAAAAAAATCAGATCCCTTTTTTTTTTGCCTTTTTATAGGCAAAGTTCCAAATATTTTTTTCTTTTTTATATTGCTGAAGTTTCAGAAATGGGTCGTATCTGTCCGTTTTCACCTCTCTCATGGGCTTTTGTTATTTTGCTGGCCCATTTCCGTGCTAGCGCCGCAACAAGTGCTGTGCACGTGACGTGACAGTGAGAGGAGCCGGTTCCTTCCCCACCATTCCCGTACCTTTGTTTCCTCTTCCCCTAGCTAGTCCTCAGTCCTGACCTACCAATCTCGACCTACATCCCTACAGCGTGCGTCTTCCACCGCGTGGGTGCGTGGCCTAGAAGCCGCCGCCGTGCCCATAGCACGCGGCCGCCGGCTGGCGCCCTCCCCAAACCCCTCGGCCTTTGCCGGCTTCGCCGTTCCTGTTCATGCTCATCGCCTCCCTGCTGTCCCGGCCCCGTCCGCAACCTTTGGCCATCGGATTTTGAGGTATGAGCTCGTTTTCACCCACTGATTAGTCCCCACTGTTCTCCACAATTTCTAGGTGTGCCGGTGCATACCCGGTACACCATCCAGATCTAGATCCGCTGTAGATCCAGCACCTTACTGATCGCCATTTCTATTTATAAATAAAGTAATAAAATATGCAGCAACCTTTAATTTGATGTTCTGATACCAAACATTCTGAAAAATGTTTTAAGTTGCTAATGGCTTCATACTGAAGGTGAAGACGACATGATAAACTGTTCTTTTGCATTCACTTTATGATAAAATAAGCATAGCTAGAATGGTACTATTTGGCCTATGACTGTAAGATTATTGCAGTTGCTGCCACATTTTTTCGCTGAATTAAAAAATCCCCTATATTTTTTCAGTAGTAACTGGACACATTTCAACTTTTCCATAAAGGATAAAAGTGAAAGTTGTTACAACACTAAATTTGTTGCGTGCTGCTTGGAATTTGGGTGGTCCTGTGCGATTGAAAGTGAGTGATTAACGAAGCACGTTATTTCTCGAAATTGAAGGAAATGCATTCTTTCTTTTGGGGAAATATGTGGCATGAACTTCGCTTTTACGTTGTTGCACGTGATACCACCACACAATCTGACCACTTAATCCATCAGATGTGCATCTCTCCGCTTCCAGTCACGATGACATTGGAGCTGACGTGGGAGTGATTACCGGCGTAGGGCGCTAGTCGCACGCCAGTGCAGCCCTTCTTGTTTTGCTTTCTCCTTTTTATGTGTGGCTATTTTGTTCATGTGGCCTGACTCCTACCACTTTGAACAGGTAGTGTACTGATGAAGACAGAGATTGAGGAGGAAGGCACCAGAGGGTCCTGGACTGAGGAGGACAAATCCCTTTGTGCTTCTGTGCTGGGCTTAGATGCCTTTACATATCTGACAAAAGGTGGAGGTGCCATATCTGAAAATCTCGTAGCAGCGTCTGGGTTGGTGGGCTTGCAAAATAAACTCCAGGACCTGGTTGAAGCTGATGGTAAAAGCCTTTGTTGGAACTACGCCATCTTCTGGCAACTCTCCCACACCAAATCTGGTGAACTTGTCCTTGGCTGGGGTGACGGATCTTGCCGTGAACCCCATGATAATGAGATGAACTCGACTACTCGTGGTGATATTCATGATGCATCTTCACTGAGCCAACAAAGGATGCGTAAGCGAGTGTTAGAGCGACTGCATACAGCATTTGCTGGGGCTGATGAGGAGGATGATGCTCTCAGAATTGACCAGGTGACTGACACTGAGTTATTCTTCCTAGCATCCATGTACTTTGCATTTCCACGTCATGTAGGTGGCCCTGG
Source organism: Aegilops bicornis (assembly GCA_021605145.1). Lineage (NCBI taxonomy): Eukaryota > Viridiplantae > Streptophyta > Magnoliopsida > Poales > Poaceae > Aegilops > Aegilops bicornis. The sequence continues at coordinate 604,286,416 of CM038672.1, forward strand.
GCAAGTGTTTGCAACAGGTGCACCCCTTTGGATTCCTAACAATCCGCACAAGGTTTCCCCCTCAAATTATTGCTATCGTGGATTCCTTGCAAGTGCAGCAGGATTTAGGACTATTGTGCTACTGCCATTTGAAGCTGGTGTACTTGAGTTAGGCTCAATGCAGAATGTGCTTGAGAGTGCTGAAGCTCTGGAAACCATAAGGTCTGTGTTTCTAGGGGCAAGCAGTAAGAAGGCAGCATCTGGGAAGCATGATGAGAATGGTTCTGCTCAAATATCACCCGGTTTGGCTAAGATTTTCGGGAAGGATTTGAATCTGAGCCGACCTTTAGTCAACACGGGAGCACTTCCATTAAAAATGAACGAAAGGTCATGGGATATGCAGAAGAATTGTGCTGGTGAGAGCCTGTTGCTCCCCAATGTCCGGAAAGGTTTGCAGAACTTCACATGGAGTCAGGCTCGAGGCCTGAATTCTCATCACCAGAAATTTGGCAATGGTATTCTAGTTGTGAAAAGTGAGACTTCACAACGTAGCAATGGAGCTGCACATAGCCCTGGATTGAGCCCATTTCAGCTCCAGAATTCACAGCAGATACTGACACAACCACCACCTCAGTCACAGACACCGAGGCATATAGATTTTAGCGTAGGGTCTAGCTCAAAATCTGGTGTTTTGACTTCACAAGCAGCTCTGTTGGGTGGGGAAAATGGCAGTGTCGATGGCTTGTGTAAGGAGCAAGTGGCCCCTACAATGGAGGGCCAGCAACCAAGAAAGAGGGGAAGAAAACCAGCAAACGGGAGGGTAGAGGCACTTAACCATGTTGAGGCTGAGCGCCAAAGGAGGGAAAAACTCAACCAGAGGTTCTATGCACTGAGAGCTGTTGTTCCCAATATCTCAAAAATGGACAAAGCATCGCTCCTGGGAGATGCCATAACTCACATCACTGATCTCCAGAAGAAGCTCAAAGAGATGGAGTCGGAAAGAGACATGTTCTTGGAGTCTGGTATGGTAGACCGCAGGGTCCAAACACCTAGGCCAGAAGTAGATATCCAGGTGGTGCAAGATGAGGTTCTTGTTCGTGTAATGTCACCTATGGACAACTATCCAATAAATAATGTGTTCCAAGCTTTTGAAGAGGCAGAAGTCAAAGTTGGTGAATCAAAGATCGCATCCAACAATGGGAAAGTTATGCATTCCTTTGTTATCAAGTCCCCTGGCTCTGAACAGCAAACAAGAGAGAAATTGATTGCCGCTATGTCTCGTGCAATGAACTCCATGTAGAATTATAACTTGATGCATTAGAGGGCAGATCGTTTTTCTAGTTGTGAACAGGTAGCAGTGGTAGGACTCCCAGTGTCCATGTAATTGCTACATGACCACAGAAAGCTCAGGTTCTGACTTCGCAAAATAATCTGTATGTGCAAATTACTGCCGTAAATCTTTAACAGTCTGTCCTGTGGTCAGTTACCCAGTTCAGTTTTGATGTTTCTTAGATGGAGATTATAGTTACAATGTATTTTAGCTATTTATTATGAATCAATATAAACGATGCTTTAGCTCCATGGAGGAAGAGGGAAAAAAACATCAATTTAGTTTGAGAGATTCCAGCCCAGTATGCTGAAGGTGATCGGAGTGGTGCATTTTCCCAAGCAAAGCCACACAATTGTGCATTTTCCTTGTCTTGTTAAACCACCAGGTATGGAGGTGAGTGGCAAGCAAGACCCCTATAGGTTTGGCTGACTTTCATCTTCTGAATTTTCTTTTCAGCAAGTCCTAACCATATCTGGTTATAATGAAAGCTGAAGAACATCAAATCATGTCGCTTGCCTTGTCCAATTTTTACTCAGCTTATGTTCATGCTTTCTTCCACCGAGGCTTCAGTAACACTACTAATGTAGTCATTTTGCTTGGTGAGCTGAGTCCTGCCATTACTTGGAGTCAAGCAAAGATATTTATATTTTCTACGCTTGAATGTTATATGTATCTTAAATGCCATGCTGCAGGCTTCATGGTTAGCCAAAGCCATATTGGTGAGTGGCTGATAAGACAAAAGGCAATAAATGCTTATGCAATTTCTTGCTTTTATGTAGGTGGGCAGAACTGAATCTGTGGATTGATCAGGTGCTAGAGGTGAGGTCTCATCACTTTGTTTGTTCTATTTCGATTAAAGAACCGTGAATAGATATGTGGATTATCAGCAACCAAGCATCTCATTCTTCAGGACTGGTGAAAAGTATTTATGCATGGTTTGCTTTATTCTATTAGTATTAGTATATTGGAAGCCAGTATGCCTATAACTTACACTCACATATTGGATCGGCATCTATCGTCATAGTCGATCCTGTATCCCTGCATTAGATGAAACCAACTCAACACAAGATACGAATTAGGTTTTTGTATATGGTGAACTCCGATATGCCTTTCGAGACCAAGATCAAGCAATTGGATCCTTCCCTTTAATTACCAGTGTACGTACATGGTGCTGTCGTGCTCTGTTCTTAGATTACAAGCAACTTAGTTTGTATTTTAACCTTCATTTCATGTCACCATATATCTATATGCGCATCAAATTCCTATTATTTGATTACAAAAATGAGGTTTGGCAGCAGCCCAATGGAAATGATGTAACTTTCATTCTGCACTGATAGCTTCCATAGTGCCATGAAGTAGTGTTCCACGTCATTCACAAAAATCATAGTTTTCCATCATTGCTATCGATGTTTCTCCACTTTAACTTATAATTCTTGTAGTTACCTGCAAATTCTTTCTTAAGGCATCTTGCTGTTACTCATATGGACAACTATATACACGAAACTATAATGAGAATAATCCGTCCCAACTCCAAAGTTAGTACAATATTACTAGAAGCGGTCTGCGCGCTTTAGCACGCCGCTTTTCATTGTGGGCCACTATTTCTGGTTTTGGTTGAAATAGTTTCCTGTTAGATTTAGCCATGACAGTGGGAGCGGTTGGAGGCAACTCTCACGTGTCATCATGTGAAGCAAAAAGCAATACTCCTACTTATGGCTATGGTACACATGTATAAGGCACTGACTGACAAAACTCTGAGAGCATGATATACTCCTTTATTGAAATAGAGTTCCTTTTTGAAAGGTTCAAATAGAATATCAAACATGAGTTCTGTTTCTTGAATATTGCACTGTAGTGTGCTTGATGGAATTTTTTTTTATTACAGTAGACCAAGGAAGAAACCCTTAGCTGATCATCACCAATGTCCAACAACAAATTAACTGTAGAAACAGAAGACATGATACAAATAAAGCATAAGTAAACCGACCAAGTTGGTATAGGGTGAGGTACGTGCAAAAATCATTCTTTATCTGCCACAGCCCACAACAAACAAATTTATACGAATAGGTAAAACCAACCTGGAGGGCTGGACTTCCAGAATACATTTATCTTCGATGAAGCTATAACAGGGATGAAAATCTTCTGGGCACAATTGGAACATGATTCCTGCCTGATTACCACAATACTTCCAGTATACTTGAGGGCTATATGAACAAAATTTTCAATGCTTACCACACTATGATAAAAACTACTTGCAAAGTTCACCACCTATTGGAAGTGGAGGTTATTCACATTTTGCCTATGGCGCAAGGAAAAAATGGAAGGAAATGCTAGTCATAGAGTGGTATGAACCTACAGCCAAGTCATCATTGACTGCAAGTAAATCTCAAAAAAAGCAATCACGGTCAGTTCACCATTTCCACCTTCCCATGAAGAATGGAAGTATGTTTTAGTGTTAGATTAGAAACCACTCCAAATGCCATGAGCCATCAAAACTTCACTTTCACTCTAGCTCTAGGTTCGAGATCAAAGTGTTTTTAAAATTTAGCGCTTATTTTGTAATACTATGAAGGGACAAATGCATTTTTGCCCCTAGTTGGAACCTACCCGCGGGGTTTGCCCTTACTTTTCGACTCTGCTCAGTTTTGCCCTTAGATTTGCCTCCGAGGTCGCCCGAATGCCCTTTGACGGTTTGACCAATACTTTGAAAATTCGCAACAAATTCATATGAACTCAGAAAAATGCAAATAAGATACCAAAATGTTCAGATAAGCATTACCTTTATGTGCATGTCATTTGCATTCAGGAAAAAAGTACCGTTTAAACTACCCAAGGTTATTAATGTTATTACCATTATTAAAAATAAGAAGGTATAAACAATGCTTTTTCATGAATAAAAATTACTGCATGCAGGTGATATTTTCTGAACATCCTGATATCTTATTTTCATCTTTCTGAGTTCATATCAACTTGTTATGAAGTTTTAAAATAATGGTCAAAGTTGTTTCAAAATAATGGCACGAAGAGGAATTGTATTTTCGAAACAGTTTTCAGTCTTCTGCATTGCAGGTGGCTTTAACCATTACCTCTCCCGCGGCGAGATTTCTGATTTTTTTATGGATTTGTATTTTGAAACAGTGTTCAAACATGTTTGAAACTTCGCTAATCATATGTAGAAACATGTATTGTGTTTCGAAGATTATATTGCATAGCATAATAATTTATAAAGATTGCTCTGATTAGAAACAATGGGAACTGCTTGTATGCTTTGTCAAAGTAAAACCCACTACTTTATAGCCAAATATTGCTCATGTTCAATTGATTATCCAAGAATGTCAGCACGTTTCTACGTGCTCCTTTTCTGCAAGGAAATGTTTCTACTTGTTGATGCACATTCTAACATTGCTGAAACTGGATGTAATTGTTCTTTTCATTTCTCCAACAGCACCAAGAGCAAAAAGGACGGTGTTCAAGTATGATACTAGCAACGATGACTGCTAAAATTTGCACACAACGGTTAACATCAAACTTGCTACTGCAGCTCCATCCATCGGTATGTGAATCCCATCAAAGTAATACAGATGCTATGGTGTGCATCCCCGAAGTTATGGACACCCTTAGGTTCCTGGGTTTGCTAGGCACTAACTGGTCATTGAGCCGGTGAGGGGCTGTGACTTAACTCCATAGGTGCACAGTAGATGGTAAACCATTGATCACGCCTGCTTTCTAGAAGTAGAGTAGTGAAGAACCGTTCCTTTCCTCCACGAGGTTTGCTGGAGGAGCTTAGGGTTTCTGTCCTCCCGTCGGCGCCGGTCCAACTCACCTCTCGTGCGTAACAAATTGATCGAACTGTCACTTTCATTGATGATCTAGAGGATTAAATACAGAGGGAACGGAGAGGGAACGGACGCCAATGCCACGAAGGGATGCATCTGCTTGCGGGGGCGTGGGCATGTTTTGAACGGTTGCCAGAGGCAAACCGCACGCTAGTTACAAGGAAGGATTATCCCTAAATGATATTATTTGTTTAAATCGTAACACTCCCCCTAATCCTCGCTTGTCCTTGAGACTGTTTATCTTTGAAACATTCTTCTCCAAAACCTTGTGGGAAAAATTGAGAAGAAAATATACAATATGCCATGAAAAACTCCTAAAATCTAGTGGGAAAATAAGGAGAAAACGACATATATCGTCCATGCTTGCATTGATATTGCCTCATTAAAAACCATATACGAGAAACCATTCGGAAAAACTCACAAAGGAAAAGAGCAATACTAAAGATCACATGATCTTGACAGGTTATATCCTAGGAGATTTCTCCCCGTGAATTTTGTCTTGAAGTCTGTCTCATATGAACAGAGAACTTGGTAAAGATTTTGTAAACAGATCGGCGAGATTGTTGCATGACTTCGTTTGCAAAATACTTATCTCCCCTTTTTCTTGCAGATCATGGGGATAAAATAATTTAGAAGAAATATGCTTTGTAATATTGCTCTTAATATAACCCGTTTGTATTTGTGCAATACAAGCAGCATTATCTTCATAGATAATGATGGGTGATTTCAACGAACCAATCCCACTTGAACTTTGGACAAAGTTCATCATTCTGCGAAGCCATACACATTCACGTGATGCTTCGAACAAAGCAATTATCTCAGAATGATTGGTGGGCGTTGCCACTAAGGTTTGCTTTGTTGACTTCCAAGAGAAGGCCGTACCTCCATGTAAGAAGACAAAACCACTCTGTGATCTGACATCATGGGGATCTGATAAATATCCAGCATTGCAATACCCCACCATGGTTCTCTCTTGATTTTTCTGATAGAATAAACCAAGATCTTTGGTGCCCTGAAGATATCTGAAATATTCTTCACACCAACCCAATGCCTTTTCATTGGTGATGCGTTGTATCTAGCCAGTAAATAACTGCAAATGCTATGTCAGACCCGATGCAATTCGCTAGAGACATTAGTGCTTCAATAGCACTGAGATATGGAAACTCTGGTCCCAATATCTCTTCATCATCACCTTTAGGCCTAAATGGGTCTTTATCTCTATAAAGAGATCTGACGACCATAGGTGTTTTTGAATGTCCATATTGAACTTTTTCAATATCTTTTGGATACAAGCAGACTGATGAACAAGTATTCCCGAAGAAAAATGTTCAAGTTGCAAACCGAGACAAAATTTGGTTTTACCCAAATCTTTCATCTTGAATTCCGTCTTCAAATGATTACATGCATCATGTATTTCTCGTGTAGTCCCAATGATGTTCAAGTCATCAACATACACGGAAATTATACAAAATCCATCAGTGGACTTCTTGATAAACACACATGGGCAATCATTGTTGTTTGAGTAACCCTTCACTTAGTCGGTTATACCACATTCTACCCGACTGTCTCAAGCCGTATAACGACTTTAGTAGCTTCACACAATACATGTTGCGATTAGCTTTCGGATCTGGAATCTTCAGTCCCTCAGGAACTTTCATATAGATATCCGTCTTAAGTGACCCATATAAATATGCTGTCACCACATCCATCAATTGGATATACAAATTCATTTGGCACTGCCAGTGATATCAAGTTTCGGTATGCGATTCCACTCATCACAGGAGAATATGTTTCATCATAATCGATGTCAGGCCTCTAGGAAAACCCTTGAGCTACAACCCGAATACAATAAAGCCTCCTGGATTTCAAGTTTTGTACCATTCGGTAGTATAAATGTGGCTTGACCAGAACCAACAATTATCGTGTCATGACCACCAATTTTCGTAACACTTCCCTTGCTCTTTTTGAGACTTCAGAAGTATTTAACCTCCCGTAGAATAGTGTTAGAGGCACCACTGTCCACTAAACAAATTTCCTCCTCCATTGGATTGTTTCTCGAAGTTTTCTATAGAGTAAAAGAATAAAATTCATTATTTATCCAATCTCATATAGAATTAAGACATACACTACATAATATGTATGTCTGCTACATATTATAAATACATTATGTTTAAGGACATAATTATTACAATACCATATGTCCGAGGACATAATTATTTTACAACACACAATATAACTAAGGACATATCACAATACTTATGACATTATTGGAAGATCAAAGCATATCTCCATATATGTCATTAGTAGAAGTGAAATTCACCAACATGTCATCAACAGTAAGTGGTGGTCCTTTCTTTTGCTGAGCCCGATCTTGGTTCTCCATGTTGTTATGAACATCGTTCTGGTGTCTTGAGAACTTTCAATCATTGGACCAGTGAAGTGAGCTTCGTACTGGTTCCCTTGAGCCTTCTTGCCCTTGCCAATTGATTGCTGATACAGCGTCACCAAATGCTTAGAAGTTGTACACTTCCTTGCATGATGAGTAGTACAACCACAATCTGTAGCAAGCTTGAGAGCTACTACCCTTATCATTCTTCTTAAAATGATTCTTGCCCTTTTGTACTTCGTTTCTATTCTGATTCTCATTACGTCTCCACTTTCCTTTAAACTTCCTATGGTTCCTTTTGGGACCATGGGACTTCTGAGTATTCTGAGAATTGAAATGTGTTCCAGGCAGCGGCAGTATTCCCGTTGGACGGGACATATTATTCTTATCGAGAATTTCACTGTGCTTTTCTGCCTGAAGAAGTGCATATATCAACTCAGAATGCTTCTTGTATTTATGCTGACGATGTTGTTCAGCAAGAATCCTCATATTAGGATGGAAAGTAGAGAGTGTCTTGTCAATGAGATCTGCATCCGAGACTGTACTATTGCAGAATCTCAACTTAGAGTTGATTTGATGCACAACAGAATTGTATGCTGTAATGGACTTAAAATCATGGAAACGGATAAGTGCCAAGGCAACATCACTGATCTTTGTTGATCATAACGCTCCTTTAAGGAGTTCCACAGTGATAGAGGACTTTCCTCCATCATATACTCTTTTTCCAGAGTAGGATCAAGGTGGTGTCGAATGAAGTGCAAAGAAGCATACTTTGCCGTATCCGCAATAACAGGAGCACCTTGAGTAGGTGTGGAGTAGGTGTGGTTATAGTGCAGATCAGATTCCTGGCTGCAAGTTAATCTTGACATCCATGGCCCAGGTGAGATAGTTTCTGCCCTCAATGGCAAGCTCAACAAATTCCTTCTTGGATATGTCAGCCATACCCTGCATGAAAATATCATGTGCATTAATTTACTGTCACATAAATTAATTGTGTGTAAAGTAAAATGCTTGATTGAAATATAAAGGTCTAAGAAAAGCCTAAATGACCCAAAAACATGACTTTCTTCTAAAGATAATCACCATAAAATGGCGTAGAACTTTGTTTTGTAGAGCACATAGAGGTAGTCACCACGAAGTGGCGTAGACACTCGTATGGCAATTTTCATGCCATAATATGTCTGCTTTCATTTTTGCTTTGAGGTAATCACTACTAAGTAGCGTAGACCTTATTCTGATGGTACTTTGTACAACCTTGTGTTAATTAAAACACTTTGAAGGTAATCACCAGATGGTGTAGACCTCACAGTTGTGAACAAAGCTATATATTGCCATAAGTGCAATCCATAAGATATGTGCAAAAACTGAAAGTAATCATATAATTTTCAAGCATAATCGACATGTAGCAATTAAAATTGCATCCATAAAACATGTTGACATTCATAAGCAAACATTACATAGTACTATGTTAGAAAATACTAACAAACACTTATGTACAAAAACTGAAAAAGCTAATCAGAAAAGAAAACGAAAAATAATGGCAATAGGCCAAAAACAGGATAGCCTACTACGGTGGCCAAGCCACCTTTTCCTTTTCGTTTTTGATTCTTTTTTTCTTTGCTGCTCGTACAGCATGGGCTAGTGCCCACTAGCCAACTAGGCCTAGCGTGATGGCTGTCCACCAGCCCATATGCACGCCCGAGTGGATAAGGAGGCGACGAGATGTTGCTGGTTCCCATCGACTAGTCGTCCTCACTCCATCTCAAGCGGTGGCTGTCAGCACCACCACCACCACCAACCTCCGCCACCAGCGTCTGCCTCACCGGCGCGAGGTCGAAGGCCTCGGCGCAGCATCCTCCTCCTCTGAAGAAGATCCTTTAGGAAGGTGTGTCCCGGGCGTGACTCCATTGGAGTGCCCATTGGCCAGCCCGAGATTCACCGGGCTCCATTCTCCCGGCCGATGACCGGCGTGCTGCAGCACGGCACGCGACACTATGTGCCAGCGGCGAGGCGCCGATGGGCGGTGGAGCTGCTCTTCCCGTTGTCGAAGACGTCCCCGAGCACAACAGTCCGCACGGGGAGGTGCAGCACAAGGCCAGCGCTCGATGAAGAAGCCCCAGCGGCTACCGTCTCATGCGCCGGCGTCGGAGACTAAAGACGCGGGGAGTCCTCCTGCTGGACCTTTTAGTCCTGGACATCGTAGTCCTGCGGTGGAAACGATGGCTCATGCATGGCCCCCATCCATGCACCGGGCATGGACGTAGTGGTGGAGGAGCCGCAAGTTCCGGCTCAACGCCGACGGCGTCGACATCCATTGCTTCATCCTTGGGCTCCATTCGCCCGTCGCACTCTGAGTTTGGAGCGCCCGGTCCGGCAAGAATCCAGGCCGGGAGCGGCGCCATCGCCGGCATGGCCAGTTCAGGCGAAGCACCAGAAGGTCCAGCACCATCGCGAGCACCAGATCCTCGGGCACCATGTCCAAGATGTGGTCCACGACGACGGAAACCGTTCCGGCAGCCTCTGAACCACCGAAGATCACGGGCATTGCAGTCGTGGCGGCGAAGTCCGCCAAGACCATGGCGGCGGCGGCTCTGTCGACACCACGAAGAAGGCGCAGGAAGAAGGACAGGAGACCGCGAGGCATCCTCTTACCTTCTCCTTTCTTCCCCTCTAGTTTGCTTTTTTCGGCGACTGTCGTCAGCGTGATTTGCTCTCTCGGCAGAGTCGAAGTGCTGACAACGTGTAAAAGAACAAATTGATCAAACTGTCACTTTCATTGATGATCCAGAGGATTAAATATAGAGGGAATCGACGCCAACGCCACGAAGGGATGTATCCACTCGCGGGGGCGTGGGCATGTTTTGAACGGTTGCCAGAGGCAAACCGCACGCTAGTTACAAGGGAGGATTATCCCTAAATAATATAATTAGCACCTCGCTACCCGAACCAAGACTTTAAAAGTGTTGGAATTGAAACTAGTTATATTATTTAAGTATAATCCTCCCTTGTAACTAGCGTGCGGTTTGCCTCTGACAACCGTTCAAAACATGCCCACGCTCCCGCGAGCGGATGCGTCCCTTCGTGGCGTTGGCGTCGATTCCCTCTGTATTTAATTCTCTGGATCATCAATGAAAGTGACAGTTCGATCAAATCGTTCCTTTAAACGTTACTAGCATTTCGACTCTGCTGAGAGAGCAAATCACGCCGATGACTGTCGCTGGAAAAAGCTAACTAGAGGGGAAGAAAGGAGAAGGTAAGAGGATGCCTCATGGTCTCCTGTCCTTCTTCCTGCGCCTTCTTCGTGGCGTCGGTCGACGTCGACAGAGCCGCTGCCGCCATGGTGTTGGCGGACTTCGCCGCCACAACCGCAATGCTCGTGATCTTCGGCAGTTTAGAGGCCTCCGGAACGGTTTCCATCATCGTGGACCACGTCTTGGACATGGTCCTCGCGGATCTGGTGCTCGCGATGGTGCTGACCTTCCGGTAAGCTACCGAACCGCCATGCCGGGCGATGGCGCCGCCTCGCTCGGATTCTGCCGACCGGGCGCCCAAACCTCGTATGCGACGGGCGTAATGGAGCCCGCGGATGAAGTAATGGATGTCGACGCCGCCGGGCGCTGAGTCGGAACTCTGCGGCTCCACCACCGCTGGCCCATGCTCGCCTGCGCACGGATGGGGCCATGCGTGACTCGCCGCCGCTTCCACCGCAGACTACGATGTCCGGACTACGAGGTCTGTGAGGGGCCGAGCTCATGGAGCTCGCGACAACCGAATCCCCGCGTCTTCCGTCTCCGACGCCATCTCACGAGGCGGTAGCCGCTGGGGCTTCTTCGTGGAGCGCTAGCCTTGGGCTGCACTCTCTCGCGATCGTCAAGGCCGGGGACGTCTTCGACAACGGGGCGAGCAGATCCACCTTCCCATCGGCGCCTCGCCGCTGGCACATGGTGCCACGAGCCGTGCTGCAGCACGCCGGTCGTCGTCCGGGAGAATGGAGCCCAGTGAATCTCGGGGTGGCCAATGGGCACTCCAATGGAGTCGCGTCGGGGCACACCTTCCTGGAGGATCGTCTTCAGAGGAGGAGGATGTTGCGCCGGGGCCTTCGACCTCGCACCGGTGAGGCAGTCGCTAGTGGCGGAGGTTGTTGTTGTTGGTGGTGGTGGTGGTGCTGACAACCTCCGCTTGAGATGGACTGAGGACGCTAGTCGATGGGAACTAGAAACATCCCGTCTGCCTCGCTTATCCACTAGGGCGTGCGTATGGGCTGGTGGACAACCATCATGCTAGGCCTAGTTGGCTAGTGGGCACTAGCCCATGCTGTACGAGCAGCAAAGAAAAAAAAGAATCAAAAACGAAAAGGAAAAGGTGGCTTGGCCACGGTAGTAGGCTATCCTGTTTTTCGCCTATTGTCATTATTTTTCGTTTTCTTTTCTGATTAGTTTCTGGCTTTTCAATTTTTGTACACAAGTGTTTGTTAGTATTTTCTAACATAGTACTATGTAATGTCTCGCTATGAATGTCAACATGTTTTATGGATGCAATTTTTAATTGCTACATGTTGATTATGCTTGAAAAATTATATGACTACTTTCGCTTTTTGCACATATCCTATGGATTGCACTTATGGCAATATATAGCTTTGTTCACAACTGTGAGGTCTACACCATCTGGTGATTACCTTCAAAGTGTTTTAATTAACACAAGGTTGTAAAAAGTACCTTAAGAATAAGGTCTACGCTACTTAGTAGTGATTACCTCAAAGCAAAAATGAAAGCACACATATTATGGCATGAAAATTGCCATACGAGTGTGTACGCCACTTCGTGGTGCTACGTCTATGTGTTCTACAAAACAAAATTCTATGCCATTTTATGGTGATTATCTTTTGTAGAAAGTCATATTTTGGGTCGTTTTGGCTTTTCTTAGACCTTTATATTTCAATCAATCATTTCATTTTACACACAATCACTATAAAAAAAGACACATCCGTGACATTTTGGGTCGAACAAAATTTTTTTCCTCATTATACTTATGACACTTCTATGACGATAATTGTGACATAACCCGTTATCATCATTGTTGGTGTGTTCTCCTTCTTCTATGAAAAAAATCATGACGGAAAATGGGCTTTTCGTCTCCGGCGGGCCGGAGCCGCAAATGCATGACATTCTTTGGGCCGCCCATGACGCAAAAACCGTGGTAGAAGCGAGGGCGAGGAAAATATCGGGTGTTCCGGTTACGGTGGGTGGTCGGGGCCAAGCGACGCGCGATTCTTCGTGACACGCACGCTGCTGCGGTGCGAGGCGTTGAGCTCTAATCGAACCCGAGCGATTATACCGCAGTTACGCACATCGAACTCGAGGGATCGATCGATGGTCGTTAATCGAACCCGATCGAGCGATTCCTTCCATCGCCACCGATCAAGCCGATCGATGCTTCCACCGGATGAACAGTGAGTGTTCGTGGGGGTTTGGATGAACAGCTTCCTGGGGGGTGGATGAACAGGACCCCGTGGTGTTGCTCTCCGGATGAATAGGACCCCGATCGATCGAGCCGCTTGGGGCCGGATGAATAGGGACCCGTTGAGGGTCGGATGAATGGACCACCCGTGGAGGGCTGGATGAACATGAGACGGTGGAGGGCTGGATGAACAAGAGTCCGTGGAGGGGTGGTTGAACAGAGCCCGTGTGGAGAGGGCTGGAACAATAGCCAGTGGAGTAGCGCGCGGTGGAGGCTGGATGAACAGGAGCCCGTGGATGAACAGTCGCATGTGGAGGCTGGAGGAGGTCGAGGTGGATGAATAGTAGCCCGTGGAGGTTGGAGGGGGTCGACGGTGGAGATGAACAATATCCCGTGGAGTCCCGTTTTGCGGTACGCCACACCCCTCCCGATGAACAGGACCCCCATTTCGACCGTAGCGCTCCAACACAAGTCCGTTTCTCCGCTTTTGCGGTACGACACACCCTCCCGGCGAACAGGACCCCTGCTTTCGACCGTAGGGAGGTCCGCTTTCTCCGCTTTTGCGGCACGCTGCACTTCTCTCGTTGAACAGGATCATGTTTTGACCGTGGTCGATCGAACACAAGGCTATTTCCTCCGTTGTGCGGTACACCAAGCCTCGTTTCCATCGGCTGTTCCATCCAAGCCCTCCCGATGAACACGACGACACATTCCGTTCCGACCCAGCCGGTTGGCTCCCCATGAACACGACGACGATGCCGTTTCTCCATTCCGACCCAGCCATGTACACGAGCCCTCGGTCAGACGACGCGACGCAGTAGGGCGTTCGAGACCCCGCCCAGATGTAATGACGCGGGTCAGATTTACTTTCTTGCACCGCCGTCAGACGACGCAGTACATGCTACGAAGCGCCTTACTACTACGACATCGCGGCGCGCTTCTATATCGACCAAGATGTACATACACGTTCGCGACCAGAATGACAACGCTACATACGCTTCGACTGTGGGTCGACCGCCGTGCACTTCCTTGCGCAGTAAAGATGTAGCTGGTGGGTCCCAGCAGTCAGGGGGGCGAATCATTTTTTTTGCTCGGACACACTGCCTTCGTGCGAAGATGTAGCTGGTAGGTCCCAACAGTCAGGGGGAAACGTTTTTTTCGTGAAATATAGTTGCCCGTCCGGTGGGTCCCCGCCGCCGTGGAGGAATCATTATTTTCCATGCAATAAGGAGTCACTTCCTTGTCTGCGGCCGTGGACACACCGCCGCCTCTCCACGCATACCCACGTTCAATGGAAGCCGTTCCTTGACCACATTGACCACGCCGCGCCGAGAGCACCAGGGCGGTGTACGACGGCGAGGCCTAGGAAGGGGACGACGCGGAGCCGAGGAAGACGCGAGAGTGGATGCCCACGCGTAGAGGACTATGAGGGTTCACTGGTTCGGCTGCGGTGTGAGGCTGTCGTCGCCGCAGAATAACAGGGGGTGTAGGTGATTAGAGGGATGGCATGGCCAGTGGTGGGAGTAGTAGGGAGTGAGGCCTCCGCGGCATCACAACCGGCCACGGAGGCAGGAGCGCGCGACACGACCGGCGCTGGTTTGGGCGGATGGACCAACAAGACCAGAGGTTGAAGAAGCACTACGGCCGTTGGGTGGACATCGTACGGTCACTGGAGCTAGAATCGTTCATATTGACTAAGTTGATAAAGCCTTCCGTCCCCGTCAACTTAGTAGGCCCACAAGTCAGCCTCCCACCAAGGTGGTTCCTAGCTAGCAGGGGGAGTATTCATTTTTTCCTGCATAATAAGGAGGCAATTCCGGTGGGTCCGAGCTGACAGCGGGGGGAATGTTTTTTTTTTGCAAAATACGGTGGCCCGTCCGATGGGTCCCAGCGATCAGGGGGGAAACGTTTTTTTCGCAAAATACGGTGGCCCGTCTGGTGGGTCCCTGCTGTCAGGTGGAGGAATCATTATTTCCGCATAATAAGGAGGCACTTCCTTGTCGCGGCCGTGGACCCAAATTGTCACCTCTTCACGCAAAGACACTTTCGATGGAAGTCGTTCCTTGACCATGTTGACCACGCCGCGTTCCGTTGCATGCATGCGTCCATGGGCGTGGTGCGTCCCCACTGCCAGCCTCTCACGTACAGTCATCTTTTGATGACTCTCAGTTGTTCACCACATTGACCACACCGTGCCGAGCGCACCAAGGACGATGGACGACGGTGAGGCCCCAGACTGGAACGACCTGGAGATGGGGAAGACGGGGCAGCGGAGTGGCAGATGGAGAGGAGTGGGAAACTTGATCTGGTGCGCAAAGACAGACAGCCTGCGGTGCCTTACACGGAGACAGGAGTAAGAACAGAGGTTGAAGAAGGCACTACTGTTGGATTAACATCCAATGGTCCAGCTGCTAGAATCATTTGTTGATTAAGTTGACAAAGCCCTGCGTACACGTCCGCTTAGTAGGCCCACAAGTCAGCCACCAAATCTGATGGGTCCCAGCCGTCAACGGGAGGAATAATTTTTTTTGCATAACAAGGAGGCACTTCCTTCCGTGCAAAGATACATCCGGTGGGTCCCAGCTGTCAGGTGGAGGAAACATTTTTTAAGCTTAATAAGGAGGAACTATCCATGCGTGCAACCATAGACGTCGTGGGTCCCAGCCGCCAGGCTCTCCACGTACAGTCCTCTTCCGATGATTCCCGTTTGTTGACCACGCCGCACGAGCGCAGCGAGGCAGTGGACGACAACGAGGCCCTGGACGGGAACGACTCCGAGATGGGAAGATGCGGCAGTGGAATCGCAGATTGAGAGGAGGAGAAGTGTTATAACCGGTTCTGGTGCGGCGTGGGGCTGCAGTCGGTGGAGAATAACAGGAGGTGTGGAGGAGTGGACGGATAGCCTGGCCGGCGGTGGGGTAGCGCTTCGCAGCGATGCGTGCTAAGCAGAGCCACTACCCGCCGGAGGCCGGACCAGGCGGTCCCGGCAACGCTGGAGGAAGAAGACGAGGGATTGAAGGTGCAAGCCGCCCGTTGGATATAAATCCAATGGTTGTGGATGTCATAATCATTTGTTGACCAAGTTGACTATGCCCTGCGTAGGCTTCGACCTATTGACCCACATGTCAGCCTGCAAAAATGTGCCATATATTTAACCCATGATTTCTAAAATGTACACCCATTTCATTTGCTGGGTGAACAAATAATTTCGCGTCAATGCGGCCAATTTATATTTTCTAAGGAATCCCAGCCCATTTGCACTTCCTTCGAATACACGAATTAGCTGGGCTCGTTATATATATAATGTTATGTTAGAAGGAGCAACTAATATAAAAAAATAAACCGGAGAGGCATATTTTTTATATACATAATTAACAAATTAGCGAATTATTGCTCAAAATAACAATGAGCGCGTTATTATTACATTGGTCCTTAAAATCTTCGTAAGCTTTTGTATGCAATCACCAGGATTTTCCTTGCCTGTGAGTCAAAAACAACCAGGATTTTCCTTGCCAACTTGTGTTAAACATTTACTTTTATAAGTTAATAACACGTGGGATGTTTTTATAATGTATATATAAGTCTCTATAAAATATACAATAATAGTAATTATATAAATATATATAATGTGGTTAAAAAAATACATTGGGCTGCCGATCTTTAAGAAAAAGCCCATAGGCCGGTATGGACCTCAAAAAGTAAGTTGAAACCACTGTCATCAGATGTCGTGAAGTTACGCATGTTAAAATACAAAACCTAGGCCTAGCTGATACTTGTTCGCCCTCCGGAAAAAATGATACCAGATCCCCGAGTTTAACCGGATTAAAGAGGGGTCAAGACGACGATCAAGAAGCACATCAGAGTGATTTTTTTCTTCAAAGGATGGCTCTCGATGGCTTTTTTACTTGCCTCTCGCACCATACAACTTGTATTTTAGCCTCCCATTTTGTGGTGGACCAGCAGCCCATTTGTCGGGCGGCCAACCTACGTAAACCAAAGACTCGATTTTCATCAAGCCCCAAAAACAACGCATTACTATGTTTGTTTTGAGGCCGAAAACATTACGGCTGTGGGTTGAGCGGGGAGGGGCAAGACAGAGCAAAAAGATTAAAAAGAGGCGATGCACCGTTGCTACCCTAATAAAGGTGTGCAATTCTTCTCGGAAGAAGGTGTGCCATTGACACCCACACGTCACATACCCCACAAAGAGGCATATTGCCTACTAACAAGTTCACACACAAGTACAATGTAAAAAGGTAAACATTCAGATCAAACTCAGATTCACAGGACACGCTCATATTCATAGCCAACGCTCACTATCAACAACTCAAAAGATTCATATATACACAAGTTCAAAGATGTCTATGTATCCAAATTATTTATAGATCACACAACAATATTCATATATAATTCACAAAAATATTCATATATACACATGTTCAGTATGTTTTTGCATCCAAATGATTGAGATCACAGCCAATATGTTCCATGGACGAACTTTAATTACCTAGGGTATGACCGGTAAATGGTGTTTAGTCGAGGTACTTCTTGCTAAAATTAATGCTTGTATGAGTAAACTTTCGAGTACATAAGAGGCAGATAGACAATCTGAACTTTGCTTGTAGGTTTATCCTCAAATAGTGGCCTCGTGTCGAGGGAGGTTTGAGCAACTTGGCCACTACTTTCATTCAACTAGTTTACTGGCTCATCTTGGTCCTGTAGCTTGCCAAAATTCTACATTGCAGACTGGTAAATGGTGTTCAGTCGGAGGTACTTCTTGCTAAAAATTAATGCTTGTACGAGTAAACTTTCGAGTACATAAGAGGCATCACAGACAATTTGAACTTTTCTTGTAGGTTTATCCTCAAATAGTGGCCTCGTGCCGAGGGAGGTTTGAGCAACTTGGCCACTACTTTCATCCAACTAGTTTACCGGCTCATCTTGGTCCTGTAGCTCGCCAAAATTCTACATTGCGCATTTAGAAAGGAGGCGGTTGAGAAAATGAACCACCCAAATTTTTTTTGCAGTTCAACTGAAATGGAGCATCCTCGGCGTGCAAGGTGATTAAGTGCCGAGATGAATATACGCCACAACCAACTTTTCTCGAATCTTTAGACTCCATGCCATACAATTTGCTACCATATCTCGCCGATAACCAAAAGGCACAAGTTGGGACCAAAGATCGGATCATGTTTTTACGGGCTATGCGCCAAGCAATATTTTTGGCGTTCACTCTCCTAATACTTGGAGTTTGACAACTGGTTGACGCCGATTGATACCCGAATGAATATAGGCACTTCTTCTTGTCAACATCGATGCTTGTCTGAGTGAACTTTGGAGTACATAGCATCAGCATAAGTACCTGTCCATCTGATCTTTTTGTGGAGTTCTAATAAAATCACCCAATGTAATGATTTGCCTGCGAGTCCAGGCTCCAAGTTAATCCTTTATGAAATCGGAAAACAGTAGCACAATACCAAATTACCAATACATATGACAAGCACAATAATCAGGATAAAGACCAGTACCA
Organism: Aegilops bicornis; assembly: GCA_021605145.1. Lineage (NCBI taxonomy): Eukaryota > Viridiplantae > Streptophyta > Magnoliopsida > Poales > Poaceae > Aegilops > Aegilops bicornis. The sequence continues at coordinate 604,304,934 of CM038672.1, forward strand.
ACCTGTGTGAGGTAGCATATCAATTACTATTTCCTTTGACTAGAAACCGAGATAAGCCAAGCGATTGACAGCAAAGGAAGAATGCAAGCCCAGATTAGCGACTGACAGGAAAGGAAGGAAGCTGTCGAGGCAATGAAACACCCAAAGTTTTTGTGCAGTTCCACCAAAATTGAGCATCCCTGTTGGCACATATATTGAGAGAGTGAGATTACTGTAATAGTGGGACTAGTTGATGAAACATACACTAACAAATAGAAGCATCCTCATTATCTTAATGGGTAAAGTTAGCAACATAGTAGTCTTGCTTAAAGAGAGGTATTTGTTTATTTAATCAGTGCCAATTAGCTCAACACTCAAAGCATTGCCACGTATCATAGGTTGCAAAACTTTAACGTGCAAAGATAATGGAGTTCCTCATGATAGTAGCACGATACAAATAGAGATGACAACAAACTAATATGGATGAAGGCCTTAGGCCGGTACAAACCTGAGGAAAAAAAGCTTATTCATGTAGTCCCATAAGAGATGATAAAACACTCACTAGAATCACTCAATAGTGTATATTTGTGTGCACTTCAAATGTATGGTTGAAATCACTCTTGTTTACCAGTGCTGAGATTATATCGAAATATTACCAAGAACTTCGAGCAGTTAAAGCAATCGGCCGGGATACGATTCATTGTATTGTCTTGTGTAGTTCCACTAAAATGTATGATTGGCACAACATGATCCCTGTTTGCACAAGTAGGAACAAGGTGAAACCTTCATTAGCTTGGTGAGAAAGGATAGCAAGACATTAGCATATTACTCTAACTGTAGCATCAAATTCATGATGGACAATACGCAAAACATTGCCTCATTAAACCAATGGCAATAAATTGACATGCAAAACAATAGCACTATCATGTCATGACACTAATAATATTCCCTCCCTGCTCCACCACATGATTCACCTCCATAGACAAACATACACACGTACATGATTCAACATAAGGTGCTACTAAAGATTTGTTTAACTCCGACAGGAAAATTAGGCAACAATAAATTAGTGGTACTTAAGTACTCCTAATTAATTAAGTGACCTTGCAGGAGAGACAGCAGAAGTGGAAGGGCTCCTTGGAGGATCGTCTCATATGTAAGGTAGACGTTGCCAGAGCCCTTGAATGGCCTCGACTGAGGTCTCTGGCTTCAAAGAAGATCACCTTGGCAATCGCTTATTCTTCTTCTTCTTCCTCTTCATCCTCTGTTTCTCTTTCTCCTCACCAGTTGGTGAAACCAAGTACATGATTGGCCTTCTATTTTTGAATTGGTTTTGTCAGTGAGGGAGTACAAGTGTACTAGTAAACAATAGCATTATTTTCTCATGGGAGTCGCAAAATAGAGATGAGCACATGCATTAAATATCATTCTTACCTAAAGGAAGGTTATGGCGCCAATATGGATGATGAGGATTGGAACACATATCTCCCTTTGTGCAGTTCCACGGTGGTGAATCAACTATTCCATTCTGACATTCCAGTTAAACAGCACAAAAGTCACTTCTTTTAAGAAGTGTCTTGTGCAGTGCACCAAAAGGTGACAACAGCAACCTGGTGAAATGGATATCCCCTGTTTGCACAAAAAGCTACAATGGAAACAAATAAAGTCTCAAACAATTACAAGCAAAATATTTGGCTAACCTTGTCATGGCTTATAACAAGTGGCATGGCTTCATTTTACCAGGGCATTAGATTAAGAACAACTAAATATTTGGTATAAGGGCATGAGATAGTGGGTGCACTAAAGATCCAAAGACCATGTACCTAAACATGGGCATAAAGTGGTGATTCAGAGTTTGTTGCCCGAGAAACAAACATCCAAGAAACATATCCGGTTGGTCCCATTTTTGTTCTAGCCACCTACTCCTATGTGTGGATAGAAAATCTAGTCCTGGTCATTCCAATCGTGTATGCTGCTACTCCGAGATTTCCCTTTTCAATTAAGAGACCAGTTGGATGACCAGTCTATACTACTTTCACCCCTTTCCTTCCTGTTTGTACCAAGTCCGATGTACATACTAAATTCCCCCACCCCCACTTTATTTCTTGTTTGAACCAAGTACAAGATTCGACTCCATGAAGTAGCTTTACCTCTTAACAATAGAAGAAAAAAATAGGTGACGTTGGACCATCCGATCGAGAGGGGCTAAGAGGTAGAAAATGATGCACATGCAGCGACATAGCGAGCTGGGAAGTAGAGCTAAGGCGGTTTCGAAGGAAGATATACCTGACGGTCATTGGGATGTGGATAGGTGGGCGGCGGGAGGCCGGATCTGCCCACACTAGGGCAACGACGAAGGGATCGGAGGACCTCCCGCGCCGGCGCTCGGCTAAAGATAACGGTGCGGCCGGCAGTGGGTCTCCTCCCTCGCTATCGACGACGGCCTAAACGCTGCCCCTCCTCCCCTTCACCGGCGGAGGGGGATATGTCCGGATCTGTAACCAACGGTGAGGATAGAAAGACAGTGTTTTTTGAAGGGAGAAAGACAGTGTTACCACCCCTATCTTGTTTAGATCTGGAGAGGATGAAAGTGTGTGAATAGAGCAACCCTAGCAAGCAAGCGCGGAGGCTCCGACCTATACGTAGTGGGGTAGATTTCCTTTTTCACTCCATCAAAACAATCGTTTAAAATTGTGTACTACGTGCCAGGTCGCCGTTTTTTTAGTTGTTGATTGTTTTTTGAGATAGCTACCCACTTGTTCCAAGTGGTGTTACCGTGCTGTGTCGCACTTTGTATCGCTCAAGTCCGGTATAAGTCCCTCCATTAAATGAACAACCACCCCTCGTAAAAATTGTGAACAAGCCCACGACTAAAATTATCGGAAACGTGGGTTGCCCCAACATGCATTATTATTTATATTTTCTACTCCTCCATTCCTAAATATAAGTCTTTTTATTAGCCACACCTAAGACAAGAATTTTTTATTAGCAAAGTGAACCCCACATGTCATAGACACAAAAAGTGTGGCAAGATTCCCTTAGGCAAGCCAAAGTGTGTCTAACAATTTGAGCAACTCAAGTTAGGCAAGTGTGGCAAGTGTGGGAAAAATAATGTGGCAACATAAGACAAACATAGTCACAATCCAAACAGCCCCGTAATTTTTGTGACATGCATGAAAATTTGGTTAGTTAAATTTATAGTCAAAATTTGGCAAGGTGCATCAAATCAACACATGCAAGTATCAAAATCGAAGTCGCGGCATGCAAGCATGCGTTGTAATCCCTCCGTTTCCAAATATAAGTCTTTTTAGAGATTGCAACAAGTGACTCCATATGAAGCAAGATATGTCTACATACATCCGTATGTTGTAGTCCATTTGAAATGTGTAAAAAGACTTATATCGAAAAGTGATGCTTTGATGTGTCGTGTCAACTTATACAAGACCGAGATGTTTGATTATGACAATGCCCTCTCCCTCATGGGATCGAGCTCGGTGCCTTAGCGCACATGCCTTTGGCTGCATGACATGTGGGCCAACCACTGTTGGGCACCTGTCATAGACGCAAAGGCGGAGCAAGAAGTCAATGAATCTGCATCCCTTCGTCGCGCATGAGCATGGTGGTCGGGCAGGGCTAGCAGGAGATTTCGCTACATGCTATCCCTCCCGCACGAGGTGGACGGACATGCAGCGATGGATTCGAGCATCGTAGAAGTAGGAGTAACATCATTGTTCGTCTTCCCGAAGAGGCAAAGAGCCAAGCGCAACCCGAACGTGGCAGTTGCGGACGCTCGTGTGGTGCGGTGCCTTGGAGCACGCATATAGCCAGGCTCTTGCATGAGACAAAATTGCTATTTGAGCCCACTATTATAGTACTAGCACTTGCTAGTATAGCCCTGTAAACTGGAAAGGAGTATTTGCCTTTCTAGAGATTTCAACAAGTGACTAGACTACACCGCGTGCAGTACTCCCTCCCTTCCGGTTTATAGGGCTCAAATCTCAAATCTCATCAACCAAGACATTTTGCGATTGGAGGAATGTATATCGCACTTTACAAAACTACCCTAATTAAACTCATGCATTAATTACACAGTTCTCTCGTTTTCCTCTCCGCCTTGGTCGCGGTGCACAATATTGAGCAGTCCTATATGACTAGCCACTCTATCTACATGCGGGACATCAAAGCATCCGGGCCCGCGTGCCATTGACCAAATCACAGCGAGGTGCTACAGTCGAAACTCACTGGTCACCCAGGTGTGGCCGTCATGACCCGTCATATCACAAAACCCACACCTTTACCAGCAGTGGTAAAGTGGCGTTGAAGTTGGACTGGACGAAGCAACCATCATTTCACTCGAACACTCGTTGAAGCCCTTTCTCCCCTTTCTTGAACAAAACCTCACTCCAGGCTACTCACTTCTTCCATTTTTCTTCTGTACCGACGAAGGAAAGGTGGGCGAATCAGTGATGCTGCTATATTTTCATTCCAAGAATCTTCTTTTTGCGAAGCACCGACCGATTCTCACAGCCTATTCTTTTCCCGTTTTCATTGCGATTGTGGTTTCCTTTCAATTGCTTTTTGTTTGTCACTTCATTGATGGATCCTGGAGCACTAGGCAAAGAGTTGCATGGACAACCCAATCGGAGACAAATGATATCTAGAAAGCGAGCACCGACCAACGAGTTGACCATGTTGGCGGGCCAACCCATGGAGATGAAGAACTCCAAGAAACATGCACTGTCCAAAGAGTTGACGACGTTGGCGGACGAACTCCTCAAAGAAAGTTGGAAGAACAGCAAGGGCCCCACCGTGCCTACCCCAGAAACTCTGATGGCCACCTATGCGAGGCTCAAGGCCGAGTTTTAGAAGATAGTCGCCGTTGAGAAGCAGTATTCCCCTGGCAAGGTGATGGCCCCATCGAGGACGAGGAGATGGCCCCCGGAGGGATGGGATCCCCCGGTGAGCTGCACAAGGTAAAAAATAATGGCTTATTACCATAGTTGTGGTTTTTGATTATTTGCAATATGCTTGCTAATATGTTAAGGTTGTGCAGGTGCCGGTGGACGTCCTTGATGATTCCGATGTCGCGTCTGGCCCCGTGGACAACGCCCGAAGATCGCTTTCGATGTCGCGGTCCGTCCTGTTGGCATCGCCCCGGAGATCGATTCCGATGCCGCTGTCCATCCTGTGGACATCGCCCAAGAGATCGATTCCGATGTCGCGGTCAGTCCTGTGGACATCCCCCCGGAGATTGATTTCCATGCCGCTGTCCGTGCTGTGGTCATTGCCAGAGAGATCGATGACAAGAAATAGTTGGTCGCGCTAATCAATCAGGGTAGGTTGCAATGGATGACAAGAAATAGTAATGGAGCCCACGGATGAAGCAATGGATGTCGACGCCGTCAGCGTTGAGTCGAAACTTGCGGCTCCACCACCGCGTCCATGCCTGCCCCGTGCACGGATGGGGGCCATGCGTGACTCCGTCGCCGTCTCCACTGCAGGACTACGATGTCCGGGACTACGAGGTCCAGGAGGGGGCCGAGCCCGCGGAGCCCGCACAACCGGAATCCCCGCGTCTTCCGTCTCCGACGCCAGCTCACGAGGCGGTAGCCGCTGGGGCTTCTTCGTGGAGCGCTAGCCTTGGGCTGCACCTCCCCGCGCGGACTGCTGCGCTCGGGGACGTCTTCGACAACGGGGCGAGCAGATCCACCTTCCCATCGGCGCCTTGCCGCTGGCACATGGTGCCGCGAGCCGTGCTGCAGCACGTCGGTCGTCGGCCGGGAGAATGGAGCCCAGTGAATCTCGGGGTGGCCAATGGGCACTTCAATGGAGTCACGCCGGGGCACACCTTCCTGGAGGATTGTCTTTAGAGGAGGAGGATGTTGTGCCGGGGCCTTCGACCTCGCACCGGTGAGGCAGTCGCTAGTGGCGGAGGTTGTTGTTGTTGTTGGTGGTGGTGGTGGTGCTGACAACCTCCGCTTGAGATGGACTGAGGACGCTAGTCGATGGGAACTAGAAACATCCCGTCGTCTGCTTATCCACTAGGGCGTGCGTATGGGCTGGTGGACAACCATCATGCTAGGCCTAGTTGGCTAGTGGGCAATAGCCCATGCTGTACGAGCAGCAAAGAAAAAAAGAATCAAAAACGAAAAGGAAAAGGTGGCTTGGCCACGGTAGTAGGCTATCTTGTTTTTCGCCTATTGTCATTATTTTTCGTTTTCTTTTCTGATTAGTTTCTGGCTTTTCAATTTTTGTACACAAGTGTTTGTTAGTATTTTCTAACATAGTACTATGTAATGTCTGCTTATGAATGTCAACATGTTTTATGGATGCAATTTTTAATTGCTACATGTTGATTATGCTTGAAAATTATATGACTACTTTCAGTTTTTGCACATATCCTATGGATTGCACTTATGGCAATATATAGCTTTGTTCACAACTGTGAGGTCTACACCATCTGGTGATTACCTTCAAAGTGTTTTAATTAACACAAGGTTGTACAAAGTACCTTAAGAATAAGGTCTACGCTACTTAGTAGTGATTACCTCAAAGCAAAAATGATTATGGCATGAAAATTGCCATACGAGTGTCTACGCCACTTCGTGGTGCTACGTCTATGTGTTCTACAAAACAAAATTCTATGCCATTTTATGGTGATTATCTTTTGTAGAAAGTCATATTTTGGGTCGTTTTGGCTTTTCTTAGACCTTTATATTTCAATCAATCATTTCATTTTACACACAATCACTATAAAAAAAGACACATCCGTGACATTTTGGGCCGAACAAAATTTTTTCCTGTCATACTTATGACACTTCTATGACGATAATTGTGACAAAACCTGGTATCATCATAGATGTGGTGGGCTCCTACTTCTATGACAAAAAATCATGACGGAAAATGGGCTTTTCGTCCTGGGCGGGCCGGAGCCGCAGCTGCATGACATTCTTTGGGCCGTCCATGACGGAAAAAACCGTGGTAGAAGCGAGGGCGAGGAAAATATCGGGGTGTTCCCGGTTACGGTGGGTGGTCGGGGCCGAGCGATGCGCGATTCTCGTGACACGCACGCTGCGGTGCGAGGCGTTGGGCTCTCTAATCGAACCCGGCGATTATACCGCAGCTACGCGTTCATCGAACTCGAGCGATCGATCGATGGTCATAATGTAACCCGATCGAGCGATTCCTTGCATTGTTGCTAATCAGTAGCCGATCGATGCTTCCACCGGATGAACAGTGAGCATTCTTTGGGGGGGGTTTGGATGAGCAGTTCCGGTGGGGGTGGATGAACAGACCCCGTGGTGTTGCCTCCGGATGAACAGGACCCGATCGATCGAGCCAGTTGGGGCTGGATGAACAGGACCCCGTGGAGCGCTGGATGAACAGGACCACCCCGTGGAGGGCTGGATGAACAGTAGATGGTGGAGGGCTGGATGAACAGTAGCCCGTGGAGGGGTGGTTGAACAGGAGCCCGTGTGGAGAGGGCTGGTTGAACAATAGCCAGTGGAGTAGCGCGCGGTGGAGGCTGGATGAACAGGAGCCCGTGGATGAACAGTCGCATGTGGAGGCTGGAGGAGGTCGAGGTGGATGAATAGTAGCCCGTGGAGGTTGGAGGGGGTCGACGGTGGAGATGAACAGATCCCGTGGAGTCCTGCTTTATGCGTACGCCACACCCCTCCCGGCGAACAGGACCCCATTTCGACCAGAAGCGCTCCAACACAAGTCCGCTTCCTCCGCTTTCGGTAATGCGACACACCTCCCGGTGAACAGGACCCCTGCTTGACCGTAGGAGGTCCGCTTCCTCCGCTTTGGCAGACGCCGCACCTCTCGATGAACATGATCCTGTTTCGACCGTGGTCGGTCGAACACAAGGCTATTTCCTCCGTTGTGCGGTACACCAAGCCTCGTTTCCATCGGTTGTTCCATCCAAGCCCTCCCAATGAACACGACGACACATTCCGTTCCGACCCAGCCGGTTGGCTCCCCATGAACACGACGACGATGCCGTTTCTCCATTCCGACCCAGCCATGTACACGAGCCCTGGTCGTACGTACGCACGAGTAGGCGTTCGAGACCCCGCCCGTATGTACGTACGTGGCCGTATTTACTTTCTTGCACCCTGGCCGCTGTACGTACGTGTACATGCTACGAGCGCGCCTCTACTACGACACGTGCGCGCTTCTATATCGACCAGTATGTACATACACGTTCGCGACCAGAATGACAACGCTACATACGCTTCGACCAGGTGGGTTGAGTGTCAGGCACTTCCTTGCGTGCAAAGATGTAGCTGGTGGGTCCCAGCAGTCAGGGGGGCGAATCATTTTTTTTTGCTCGGACACACTGCCTTCGTGCGAAGATGTAGCTGGTAGGTCCCAACAGTCAGGGGGGAAACGTTTTTTTCGTGAAATATAGTTGCCCGTCCGGTGGGTCCCTGCTGTCAGGTGGAGGAATCATTATTTTCCATGCAATAAGGAGTCACTTCCTTGCTGCGGCCGTGGACACACCTGTCAGCCTCTCCACGTACAGTCCACGTTCGATGGAAGCCGTTCCTTGACCACATTGACCACGCCGCGCCGAGAGCACCAGGGCGGTGGACGACGGCGAGGCCTAGGAAGGGGACGACGCAGAGCCGAGGAAGACGCGAGAGTGGATGCCCACGCGTAGAGGAGTATGAGGGTTCACTGGTTCGGCTGCGGTGTGAGGCTGCCGTCGCCGCAGAATAACAGGGGGTGTAGGTGATTAGAGGGATGGCATGGCCAGTGGTGGGAGTAGTAGGGGGCGGTGAGGCCTCCGCGGCATCACAACCGGCCACGGAGGCAGGAGCACGCGACACGACCGGCGCTGGTTTGGGCGGATGGAGCAACAAGACCAGAGGTTGAAGAAGCACTACGGCTGTTGGGTGGACATCGTACGGTCACTGGAGCTAGAATCGTTCATATTGACTAAGTTGACAAAGCCTTCCGTCCCCGTCAACTTAGTAGGCCCACAAGTCAGCCTCCCACCAAGGTGGGTCCTAGCTAGCAGAGGGAGTATTCATTCTTTCCTGCATAATAAGGAGGCACTTCCGGTGGGTCCGAGCTGACAGCGGGGGGAATGTTTTTTTTGCGAAATACGGTGGCCCGTCCGATGGGTCCCAGCGATCAGGGGGGAAACGTTTTTTTCGCAAAATACGGTGGCCCGTCCGGTGGGTCCCTGCTGTCAGGTGGAGGAATCATTATTTCCGCATAATAAGGAGGCACTTCCTTGCTGCGGCCGTGGACCCAGCTGTCAGCCTCTTCACGTGCAGTACACTTTCGATGGAAGTCGTTCCTTGACCATGTTGACCACGCCGCGTTCCGTTGCATGCATGCGTCCATGGGCGTGGTGCGTCCCCACTGCCAAATTTCTCACGACAAATCATCTTTTGATGACTCTCAGTTGTTCACCACCTTGACCACACTGTGACGAGCGCACCAAGGCCGATGGACGACAGTGAGGCCCCAGACTGGAACGACCTGGAGATGGGGAAGACGGGGCAACGGAGTGGCAGATGGAGAGGAGTGGGAAACTTGATCGGTTCTGCGCTGGCAAAGACAGCCGCGGTGCCGCCCACGGGAGACAGGAGTAAGAACAGAGGTTGAAGAAGGCACGGCTGTTGGATTAACATCCAATGGTCCAGCTGCTAGAATCATTTGTTGATTAAGTTGACAAAGCCCTGCGTACACGTCCGCTTAGTAGGCCCACAAGTCAACCACCAAATCTGATGGGTCCCAGCCGTCAACGGGAGGAAATTTTTTTTTGCATAACAAGGAGGCACTTCCTTCCGTGCAAAGATACAGCCGGTGGGTCCCAGCTGTCAGGTGGAGGAAACATTTTTTCAGCTTAATAAGGAGGAACTTTCCATGCGTGCAACCATATACGTCGTGGGTCCCAGCCGCCAGGCTCTCCACGTACAGTCCTCTTCCGATGACTCCCGTTTGTTGACCACGCCGCACGAGCGCAGCGAGGCAGTGGATGACAACGAGGCCCCGGACGGGAACGACTCCGAGATGGGAAGACGCGGCAGTGGAATCGCAGATTGAGAGGAGGAGAAGGGTTATAACTGGTTCTGGTGCGGCGTGGGGCTGTAGTCGGTGGAGAATAACAGGAGGTGTGGAGGAGTGGAGGGATAGCCTGGCCGGCGGTGGGGTAGCGCTTCGCAGTGATGCGTGCTAAGCAGAGCCGCTACCCGCCGGAGGCCGGACCAGGCGGTCCCGGCAACGCTGGAGGAAGAAGACGAGGGATTGAAGGTGCAAGCCGCCCGTTGGATATAAATCCAATGGCTGTGGATGTCATAATCATTTGTTGACCAAGTTGACAACGCCCCGCGTAGGCTTCGACCTATTGACCCACATGTCAGCCTGCAAAAATGTGGCATATATTTAACCCATGTTTTCTAAAATGTACAGTCCATTTGCTGGGCTAGGTGAACAAATAATTTCGCGTCAATGCGGCCCATTTATATTTTCTAAGGAATCCCAAACCATTTGCACTTCCTTCGAATACACGAATTAGCTGGGCTCGTTATATATATAATGTTATGTTAGAAGGAGCAACTAATATAAAAAAAACCGGAGAGGCATATTTTTTATATACATAATTAACAAATTAGCGAATTATTGCTCAAAATAAAAATGAGCGCGTTATTATTACATTGGTCCTTAAAATCTTCGTAAGCTTTTGTATGCAATCACCAGGATTTTCCTTGCCTGTGAGTCAAAAACAACCAGGATTTTCCTTGCCAACTTCTGTTAAACATTTACTTTTATAAGTTAATAACACGTGGGATGTTTTTATAATGTATATATCAGCCTCTATAAAATATACGATAATAGTAATTATATAAATATATATAATGTGGTTAAAAAATACATTGGGCTGCCGATCTTTAAGAAAAAGCCCATAGGCCGGTATGGACCTCAAAAAGTAAGTTGAAACCACTGCCACCGTATGTCGTGTGCTACACATGTTAAAATACAAAACCTAGGCCTAGCTGATACTTGTTCGCCCTCTGGAAAAAAATGATACCAGATCCCCGAGCTTAACCGGATTAAAGAGGGGGTCAAAAGACGATCAAGAAGCACATCAGGAGTGATTTTTTTCTTCAGTGGATGGCTCTCGATGGCGTTTTTTTACTTGCCTCTGCACCATACAACTTGTATTTTTAGCCTCCCATTTTGTGGTGGACCAGCAGCCCATTTGCTGGGCGGGCCAACCTACAGAAACCAGCACTCGATTTTTCATCAAGCCCCAAAAACAACGCATTACTATGTTTGTTTTGAGGCCGAAAACATTACGACAGGGGTTGAGCGGGGGAGGGGGCAAGACAGAGCAAAAAGATTAAAAAGAGCTGATGCACCGTTGCTACCCTAATAAAGCAGGTGCAATTCTTCTCGGGAAGAAGGTGTGCCATTGACACCCACACGTCACATACCCCACAGTAGGCATATTGCCTACTAACAAGTTCACACACAAGTACAACAGAAAAGGTAAACATTCGTATCAAACTCAGATTCACAGGACACGTTCATATTCATAGCCAACGTTCACTATCAACAACTCAAAAGATTCATATATACACAAGTTCAGCATGTCTATGGATCCAAATGATTTATAGATCACACAACAATATTCATAGATAATTCACAAAAAGATTCATATATACACATGTTCAGTATGTTTATGCATCCAAATGATTGAGATCACAGCCAATATGATCCATGGACGAACTTTAATTACCTAGGGTACAGACTGGTAAATGGTGTTTAGTCAGAGGTACTTCTTGCTAAAATTAATGCTTGTATGAGTAAACTTTCGAGTACATAAGAGGCAGCATAGACAATCTGAACTTTGCTTGTAGGTTTATCCTCAAATAGTGGCCTCGTGCCGAGGGAGGTTTGAGCAACTTGGCCACTACTTTCATTCAACTAGTTTACTGGCTCATCTTGGTCCTGTAGCTTGCCAAAATTCTACATTGCAGACTGGTAAATGGTGTTCAGTCGGAGGTACTTCTTGCTAAAAATTAATGCTTGTACGAGTAAACTTTCGGAGTACATAAGAGGCAAAGACATAATTTGAACTTTTCTTGTAGGTTTATCCTCAAATAGTGGCCTCGTGCCGAGGGAGGTTTGAGCAACTTGGCCACTACTTTCATCCAACTAGTTTACCGGCTCATCTTGGTCCTGTAGCTCGCCAAAATTCTACATTGCAGACGAGAAAGGAGGCGGTTGAGAAAATGAACCACCCAAATTTTTTGTGCAGTTCAAGCTGAAATGGAGCATCCACGGCGTGCGGTCGATTAAGTGCCAGATGAATATACGCGTCAACCAACTTTTCTGGAATCTTTAGACTCCATGCCATACAATTTGCTACCATATCTGCTGATAACCAAAAGGCACAAGTTGGGACCAAAGACTGGACTGCGTTTTTCTGGGCTATGCGCCAAGCAATATTTTTGGCGTTCACTCTCCTAATACTTGGAGTTTGACAACTGGTTGACGCTGATTGATACCCGAATGATTATAGGCACTTCTTCTTGTCAACATCGATGCTTGTCTGAGTGAACTTTGGAGTACATAGCATCAGCATAAGTACCTGTCCATCTGATCTTTTTGTGCAGTTCTAATGAAATCACCCAATGTAATGATTTGCCTGCGAGTTCAGGCTCCAAGTTAATCCTTTATGAAATCGGAAAACAGTAGCACAATACCAAATTACCAACACATATGACAAGCACAATAATCATGATAAAGACCAGTACCAACCTGTGTGAGGTAGCATATCAATTACTATTTCCTTTGACTGGAAGCCGAGATAAGCCAAGCGGCCGACAAAGAAAGGAAGAATGCAAGCCCAGTTAGCGATCGACAGGGAAAGGAAGGAAGCTGTCGAGGCAATGAAACACCCAAAGTTTTGTGCAGTTCCACCAAAATCGAGCATCCTGTTGGCACATATATTGAGAGAGTGAGATTACTGTAATAGTGGGACTAGTTGATGAAACATACACTAACAAATAGAAGCATCCTCATTATCTTAATGGGTAAAGTTAGCAACATAGTAGTCTTGCTTAAAGAGAGGTATTTGTTTATTTAATCAGTGCCAATTAGCTCAACACTCAAAGCATTGCCACGTATCATAGGTTGCAAAACTTTAACGTGCAAAGATAATGGAGTTCCTCATGATAGTAGCACGATACAAATAGAGATGACAGCAAACTAATATGGATGAAGGCCTTAGGCCGGTACAAACCTGAGGAAAAAAAGCTTATTCATGTAGTCCCATAAGAGATGATAAAGCACTCACTGGAATCACTCAATAGTGTATATTTGTGTGCACTTCAAATGTATGGTTGAAATCACTCTTGTTTACCAAAGGTCTTTGAGATTATATTGAAAGATTACCAAGAACTTGAGCGAAAGTTAAAGCACTGGCTGGGATACAGTTCATTGTATTGTCTTGTGTAGTTCCACTAAAATGTATGATTGGCACAACATGATCCCTGTTTGCACAAGTAGGAACAAGGTGAAACCTTCATTAGCTTGGTGAGAAAGGATAGCAAGACATTAGCATATTACTCTAACTGTAGCATCAAATTCATGATGGACAATACGCAAAACATTGCCTCATTAAACCAATGGCAATAAATTGACATGCAAAACAATAGCACTATCATGTCATGACACTAATAATATTCCCTCCCTGCTCCACCACATGATTCACCTCCATAGACAAACATACACACGTACATGATTCAACATAAGGTGCTACTAAAGATTTGTTTAACTCCGACAGGAAAATTAGGCAACAATAAATTAGTGGTACTTAAGTACTCCTAATTAATTAAGTGACCTTGCAGGAGAGACAGCAGAAGTGGAAGGGCTCCTTGGAGGATCGTCTCATATGTAAGGTAGACGTTGCCAGAGCCCTTGAATGGCCTCGACTGAGGTCTCTGGCTTCAGCAAGATCACCTTGGCACTGTTTATTCTTCTTCTTCTTCTTCCTCTTCATCCTCTGTTTCTCTTTCTCCTCACCAGTTGGTGAAACCAAGTACATGATTGGCCTTCTATTTTTGAATTGGTTTTGTCAGTGAGGGAGTACAAGTGTACTAGTAAACAATAGCATTATTTTCTCATGGGAGTCGCAAAATAGAGATGAGCACATGCATTAAATAGCATTCTTACCTAAAGGAAGGTTATGGCGCCAATATGGATGATGAGGATTGGAACACATATCTCCCTTTGTGCAGTTCCACGGTGGTGAATCAACTATTCCATTCTGACATTCCAGTTAAACAGCACAAAAGTCACTTCTTTTAAGAAGTGTCTTGTGCAGTGCACCAAAAGGTCACAACAGCAACCTGGTGAAATGGATATCCCTGTTTGCACAAAAAGCTACAATGGAAACAGTCAAAGTCTCAAACAATTACAAGCAAAATATTTGGCTAACCTTGTCATGGCTTATAACAGTGGCATGGCTTCATTTTACCAGGGGCATTAGATTAAGAACAACTAAATATTTGGTATAAGGGCATGAGATAGTGGGTGCACTAAAGATCAAAGACCATGAACCTAAACATGGGCATAAAGTGGTGATTCAGAGTTTGTTGCCCCGAGAAACAAACATCCAAGAAACATATCTGGGTTGGTCCCATTTTTGTTCTAGCCACCTACTCCTATGTGTGGATAGAAAATCTAGTCCTGGTCATTCCACTGTGTACAGCGTTACCCCGAGATTTCCCTTTTCGACCAAGAGACCAGTTGGATGACCAGTCTATACTACTTTCACCCCCTTTCCTTCCCGTTTGTACCAAGTCCGATGTACATACTAAATTCCCCCACCCCCACTTTATTTCTTGTTTGAACCAAGTACAAGATTCGACTCCATGAAGTAGCTTTACCTCTTAACAATAGAAGAAAAAAATAGGTGACGTTGGACCATCCGATCGAGAGGGGCTAAGAGGTAGAAAATGATGCACATGCAGCGACATAGCGAGCTGGGAAGTAGAGCTAAGGCGGTTTCGAAGGAAGATATACCTGAAGGTCATTGGGATGTGGATAGGTGGGCGGCGGGAGGCCGGATCTGCCCACACTAGGGCAACGATTTAAGGGATCGGAGGACCTCCAGCCGGGCGCTCGGCTAAAGATAACGCAGTGCGGCGGTGGGTCTCCTCCCTCGCTATCGACGACGGCCTAAACGCTGCCCCTCCTCCCCTTCACCGGCGGAGGGGGATATGTCCGGATCTGTAACCAACGGTGAGGATAGAAAGACAGTGTTTTTTGAAGGGAGAAAGACAGTGTTACCACCCCTATCTTGTTTAGATCTGGAGAGGATGAAAGTGTGTGAATAGAGCAACCCTAGCAAGCAAGCGCGGAGGCTCCGACCTATATATACGTAGTGGGGTAGATTTCCTTTTTCACTCCATCAAAACAATCGTTTAAAATTGTGTACTACGTGCCAGGTCGCCGTTTTTTTAGTTGTTGATTGTTTTTTGAGATAGCTACCCACTTGTTCCAAGTGGTGTTACCGTGTGCCAGGTCGCACTTTGTATCGTTCAAGTCTGGTATAAGTCCCTCCATTAAATGAACAACCACCCCCTCGTAAAAATTGTGAACAAGCCCACGACTAAAATTATCGGAAACGTGGGTTGCCCCAACATGCATTATTATTTATATTTTCTACACCCTCCATTCCTAAATATAAGTCTTTTTTTATTCGCCACACCTAAGACAAGAATTTTTTTTATTAGCAGTGAACCCCACATGTCATAGACAGAAAAAGTGTGGCAAGATTCCCTTAGGCAAGCCAAAGTGTGTCTAACAATTTGAGCAACTCAAGTTAGGCAAGTGTGGAAAGTGTGGGAAAAATAATGTGGCAACATAAGACAAACATAGTCACAATCCAAACAGCCCCGTAATTTTTTGTGACATGCATGAAAATTTGGTTAGTTAAATTTATAGTCAAAATTTGGCAAGGTGCATCAAATCAACACATGCAAGTATCAAAATCGAAGTCGCGGCATGCAAGCATGCGTTGTAATCCCTCCGTTTCCAAATATAAGTCTTTTTAGAGATTGCAACAAGTGACTCCATATGAAGCAAGATATGTCTACATACATCCGTATGTTGTAGTCCATTTGAAATGTGTAAAAAGACTTATATCGAGTGCAGTGCTTTGATGTGTCGTGTCAACTTATACAAGACCGAGATGTTTGATTATGACAATGCCCTCTCCCTCGCGGACTGAGCTCCGGTGCCTTAACTGCACATGCCTTTGGCTGCATGACATGTGGGCCAACCACCTGTTGGGCACATGTCATAGACGCAAAGGCAGGAGCAGTAAGTCAATGAATCTGCATCCCTTCGTCGCGCATGAGCATGGTGGCTGGCAGGGCTAGCAGGAGATTTCGCTACATGCTATCCCTCCCGCACGAGGTGGACGGACATGCAGCAGTGGATTCGATACTGTAGAAGTAGGAGTAACATCATTGTTCGTCTTCCCGAAGAGGCAAAGAGCCAAGCGCAACCCGAACGTGGCAGTTGCGGACGCTCGCGTGGTGCGGTGCCTTGGAGCACGCATATAGCCAGGCTCTTGCATGAGACAAAATTGCTATTTGAGCCCACTATTATAGTACTAGCACTTGCTAGTATAGCCCTGTAAACTGGAAAGGAGTATTTGCCTTTCTAGAGATTTCAACAAGTGACTAGACTACACCGCGTGCAGTACTCCCTCCCTTCCGGTTTATAGGGCTCAAATCTCAAATCTCATCAACCAAGAAATTTTGCGATTGGAGGAATGTATATCGCACTTTACAAAACTACCCTAATTAAACTCATGCATTAATTACACAGTTCTCTCGTTTTCCTCTCCGCCTTGGTCGCGGTGCACAATATTGAGCAGTCCTATATGACTAGCCACTCTATCTACATGCGGGACATCAAAGCATCCGGGCCCGCGTGCCATTGACCAAATCACAGCGAGGTGCTACAGTCGAAACTCACTGGTCACCCAGGTGTGGCCGTCATGACCCGTCATATCATTAAAACCCACACCTTTACCAAAAGGTGGTAAAGTGGCGTTGAAGTTGGACCGACGAAGCAACCATCATTTCACTCAACACTCGTTGAATCCCTTTCTCCCTTTCTTGAACAAAACCTCACCTGTGCTACTCACTTCTTCCATTTTTCTTCCGCATCGACGAAGGAAAGGTGGGCGAATCGCTGATGCTGCTATATTTTCATTCCAAGAATCTTCTTTTGCGAAGCACCGAATCGATTCTCACAGCCTATTCTTTTCCCGTTTTCATTGCGATTGTGGTTTCCTTTCAATTGCTTTTTGTTTGTCAGTTCATTGATGGATCCTGGAGCACTAGGCAAAGAGTTGCCGGCGGACAACCCACTGGAGACAGCGATATCCAGAAAGCGAGCACCGACCAACGAGTTGACCATGTTGGCGGGCCAACCCATGGAGATGAAGAACTCCAAGAAACATGCACTGTCCAAAGAGTTGACGACGTTGGCGGACGAACTCCTCAAAGAAAGTTGGAAGAACAGCAAGGGCCCCACCGCGTTTACCCCGAAACTCGATGGCCACCTATGCGAGGCTCAAGGCCGAGTTTTAGAAGATAGTCGCCGTTGAGAAGCGGTATTCCCCGGCAAGGTGATGGCCCCATCGAGATTTAGGAGATGCCCTGAGGGATGGGATCCCGGTGAGCTGCACAAGGTAAAAAATAATGGATTATTACCATAGTTGTGGTTTTTGATTATTGGCAATGTGCTTGCTAATATGTTAGGGTTGTGCAGGTGCCGGTGGACGTCCTTGATGATTCCGATGTCGCGGCCCGTCCTATGGACAACGCCCCACAGATCGTTTTCGATGTCGCGGTCCGTCCTGTTGGCATCGCCCCGGAGATCGATTCCGATGCCGCTGTCCATCCTGTGGACATCGCCCAAGAGATCGATTCCGATGTCGCGGTCAGTCCTGTGGACATCGCCCCGGAGATTGATTTCCATGCCGCTGTCCGTGCTGTGGTCATTGCCCGAGAGATCGATGACAAGAAATAGTTGGTCGCGCTAATCCATCAGGGTAGTTTGCATTGCCCTGTGTTTAATTACCAGAACGATGTGTGTTATCAAACCATCTTAGGGCTAGTGCAATCGCCTTGTGTGGGCGGTACTTGCTACTTTTGTTTGATAGTGAATCATGCGAACCCTCTCCGAGTTATGGAAATGATGTATCCTCACCAGCTTTTGATGTAATATATGGCATGCTTAGATGTAAGTTTGAACTGTTTATCATATCAACAGTGGCTTGTTTGATGATTCTTGGTGTTAGTAGGCTAGCCATCGTATGAAGCTATAGTACTTGCAGAACACTCACCGAAGAGAAATGTTGGGGCTGATGAGCTCGTGGTATGCTTATACTTATCCGTCGTCGATCGGCCAATAGCCCAAGCTCCTAAAATTGTAGGCTTAGTCGACAGGATACATTCAGGCCTCAGGTTCATAGGGTAGGAAAATCGTAGCAAAAGTATAGAGATGTACAATAGAAAATCATAGCAGTACAGAGACATACTCCCTCCGTTCCAAAATAGATGACCTATAGGCGGGCTAGTTTGGCCTAGTGGTTTATTCGAAGATGGCCTAGTGGGTTTCAGTGATATGACGTGGTACAGTGCCGTCCAGTCTTCACGTGTGGTAGCAGTATTGTGGGTACAGTAAGTTTTCTTGAAGAAGCGGAATTCAACAAAGTCATGATGGTTCCTTCGTCCGACCAACTTACAGTGGGAAAGGTTGGGCCTGCGATTCGACCGGGGTAGACCAGGATAATTTTTTCAAAAAAAATTTAGTATCACTGCTGATTCATATTGATTTTTTATTTCTGATGAATGCTAGCGTTTCAACTCTTACGATGAAGAGTGCCAAACATGGCACGTGCTGGATGTCCCACACGTCAGCGAAAGGAGTGGGACATGAACAACGTGGTAGAGCCCAGCGCAAAAAAAACAGCGTGGTAGAGCGTCTCCACTTCTTCCACTTCTGGGTCGGAGACCACACGTAGTAGTACTAGTGGTATGAACGATACAAAGTGCGACCTGGACAGAAAGACACGTCTAGTTGGAAGGTATCGGGGCATACACGTAAACAAATATAAAAGCTAATATGTGCCTCCAACTAATATAGTAGTAGTAGAGTACTTAGGCACGTACTCCATAACATCACCGTGCATTGCACGTACAACATTTAGTGATACTTAGGGCATCTCCAGCGCTGGCCCTCAAATTTACACCGGCATCTGTCCGAGGACACTGATGGATGCCATCCAATGCTGCCCGCATACCTTTCGACAACTATATGAACTAACCGGACGAAATTCATGCAAACAAAGCAAATTTCAAATTAACCGGATGAAATTCATTACATTTCGAAAACTTTTTCTATAAACTAGACGAAATTCATTACATATTTCGCACAAACCATACTAAAACCTACTGTAAACCTAATCTAAACGATTACCGGCGCCCGACCACCATGTCCGGCCAAGAACGTGAGAAAGCCGGCTATTGCCTTTGCCTCCTCCTCATCTGCCTCGATAACCTCCTCCTTCGGAGCACAAGGTTATGAAGATTTCCGCCTCCACATCACCGTCAAGCGGCTAATCAGCCGCTAATTTTTATCCTAGCAAGCTTGGCATCGACTGAGTGGAGGAGCGGGAACAGGCTTCATGGTCGTGGCGGCAGAGGGCTGCCGGGGGGGGGGGGGGAGCCGGCGACCTCCTTCGTCTGCTCCTGCGACAGTACGTCCAAGAGAGCTTTCTAGCGTGCCCGGAGCGGGGCCGCCGATGTCCTTCGTCTGCTCCTGTGACAGTACGTCCAAGAGAGCTTCGGAGCGCCAGGAGGCCATGGTTGGAGTGGTGCCGATAGAAGGAAGGGACCGGAGGAGAATGAGTGTGGGTCTTTGGCTATGGCTGGGAGCTGGGGCTCAAGTTAATATAGCGGGCGAATGGCAATGAGCCGCGGCAGACGGATGGACGGCTGGCGCCGGAGTAGGTTCATCGGCAGCCGCGTGTCATTAATGTGGGCGGCGGACGGAAGGATAGCCGTGGTGTCGTTAACGCGGAACAGTCGCTTGCACCGGGATGCCGCGCGGGTGGCGCTCTCTCGACCGTCGTGCTGCTGCAATGCCGGCGCCAGTGAGAGGTCGCGTCGGGCGTGAATGCGGACGCTGCTTCAGTGACTTAACCGCAGGTGCGTTGTATCACTGACATGTGGGCCCAACGGGCATCTGGCCCGCATGTCAGTGACACACCAACTGCACCTGCAGTTAAGGCCGGTGAATGCGGCATTGACGTTCTGGAGAGACGGTGATCGTTTCAGGCGGGAAGCGCACGCTAGCGATGGAAGGCGTTTCGGTAGGCCAGGGCGGTCAGACGCTGGCGTGGTGGTAAAATGTGAACTCATGGACGACGAGCCTTTGAAGCGTATGCGGCACGTATTGACAACCAGGCGTCCATGCAACCGCTCTTGTTGCCAGCTAGCCTTCGACGACCACCAGAGCTGTCACCAAGCGTCGTTCATGCCACCGCGCCGCACACTAACTAGTAAGGAAGCGATGGCATCCTGCCACGCCGAGTTCCTCGCCGCCCACGACCGCACACAAAATGGTAGGGAAGCGGTGGCATCCCGCCGTGCCGAGTTCATCGCCGCTCGCAACCTCACACCTATGTGGGCGGAATTTGAAGCTGCCAAGGCCGAATGGGCGGTAGAGCAAGAGGTGGACAAAGCCGCACAGAGGGAGCGGAAAAGTCAGAAAGCACACAAGAAAAGAGAGGCCCACCGCCGCAAGAAAGAAGAGGATGCACGTGCTGCTGCGGAGAGGTCGGCGGAGATCCAAGCATGGTGGGGTGTCGCCGACAAAGCCGGGAAGGAGAATGACGGCGTCTGGCCAGCATGTGAGAAGTAGTAGTACTAGTAGTTAGTGTGTGTGTGTGTGTGTCTGTGTCGCCCGTACGTTTGTTTAATTAATTACGAGCATGTACCAGTACTACTAGTTACTACTGTAGTTTTTAGAGAAAATTACCAATACATTAGCCTAGACTCAATGGAAAATTACTATCCTATGCATCAAATGGCATCTCTTTCTCTATAGGAATTGAGATGCATGTCATCTCACTTCCTATGATTTTCATATTCCTATAAAATTCCTATCCTATGAACCAAAGGAGGCCTCTGCTGGAGTAACTACTGTAGCTAGCAGTACTGCTGGTACAATAATTTTCTTCAAGAAGCGGAATTCAACAAAGTCATGATGGTTCCTTCGTCCGAGCAACTTCACAGTGGGTAAGGTTGGGCCTGTGATTTGATGGCTCATTAGTAATTACTGCGGCGCGACAACCGGGGTGACTCTCTCTTGGAGTTCTGCGGGCATGGCAAGTGGACCAGGATGGTCGACGTCCCACATGTCGGCGAGCGGAAGTATTCTTTCCGATATCGAGGAGCAAGGAAACCGCGTGGTATATAGTATCGCTGGTGATTTATATTTATTTTTTATTTCTGATGAATGCTAGCGTTTCAACTCTTACGACGAAGGAGTGCCAAACACACGGCACGTGCTGGATGTCCCACACGTCAGCGAAAGGAGTTGGACATGAACAACGTGGTAGAGCGTCTCCACTTCTAGGTTGGAGACCACATGTAGTAGTACTACTATACTAGTGGTATGAACGATACAAAGTGCGACCTGGAGAGAAAGACACGTCTAGTTGGAAGGTCTCGGGGCATACACGTAAACAAATATAAAACCCAATATGTGCCTCCAATTAATATAGTAGTAGTAGAGTACTTAGTCATGTACTCCATAACATCACCGTGCATTGCACGTACAACATTTAGTGGTAGTAAGAGACAAATGCCTATATGCCACACATGTTCATACTATTTGTGCATTTCTACTTCACTTACTGCGCTACATTACACAGGTTCGCACATCCACTCCTGGGTACATGTCCGTCTTGTAGTTCCAGTCCAACGTGTTCTTCATATAGATGGAACGATCCTTGCATGACACATGCACCTTGATTCTAGATGTCTCGCGTGTTGGCAAAAGGATGAACAAAGCTCACGTAAAAAAATAGAGTGGAAGGACATAGATTCCCGACGACCGAGAAGGAGCAAGGAACCTTGTGGTGGAGCGTCTAGACTCATAATATTTTATATTATTCAGCGATATAAAATCAACCAATCAACTCCACAGTGGACTGGAAGAGTACGAAACACGGCAGCCCAAAGGCGCTTACATCATACTAGTACATGGCTAACCCACGCTATCACCATATTTTTGGCTTCATGCGACACCTATCTCTAGTAATCCAAAGAACTCAGACGCTTCTCCCTCCTCGTCTCTCTCAAAGTGCGGCGGGCTGGCATTTTTGCCGTCTATTAAGGTCGGTTAACTCATCACATGTTAGCGACAAGCCAAGAGCATTCTAAAAAAATTCCTTTCACGTTCCGTTTTTAAAAAGAAAAAAAATCCTTTCACGTATGGATTTGACTGTATGCTTTGAGCAACTTGCATGTCCTATACTACTCCTGTTTGGATACTCTAACTTAGCTAGAGGTTAGACTAACTCATGACTAACCCTGAACTAACTGTAGCCAAAGAGGTGTTTGGGTGACAGGGTTAGATTGACAATAAATGCACTTGATGAAGAGAGAAAAGTGATTTTTTAGTGGTCCCAATGAGAACTATCTCTAGTTAGCACCTCTTGGGTGGGATAGTTTTTTTTGGTGGGTTCGGTGCAACTAGCTCCAATTTAAACCCTCATGCTTGGATACTTTAGGGCTATTTGAGCACCAACTAGCTCAAACTAACTCTAACCCATGGATCCAAACAGGGCCTATGGACAGCCTCGACGCGGAGCAGTCGCGTGAACCGGGAAGCAGCGCTCTCTCGGCCGTCGTGCCGCTTCGAAGCCAGCGCCAATGAGAGGTTGCCTCTGCTCTGGCCGGGCATTAATGCGGCACTGACGCTCCAGGGCGACGCTGACCGTTTCACGCGGGAAGCGCGCGCTGGCAAGGGAGTATAGGTTTTGAACCGTTTGTGTAGTAATCTTGGTAGTTTGCAAAACTACTCAATTATTGCACTCGCTTCCTAAGAAATTATGGTAAAAACGTTACTCCACAGCCCGCTTCCCTTCTCCTTCCTCTTCCACCGCCACAAGACGTCCATGGAAGCGACCCGTCAACCCTTATATAGGAGTGCTAGCACAAAAAGATGCATGCATGACCACTAAAATTTCCAGATTAAAGTGCCGCTCCGGCGGGAGTATGGCGTATGTTGTTACCTTCGGCCGGGCCATGGCTACCGGGCGACGGCGACCAGAGAAGAGGCGGCAGGAGGGGAATGAATGCATCTACTGTTTGGGTTCGCCGTCCGGCTTAAATAAATGCGCAGCATCACGTGTACTGCGGTGCACAAATTGTAACATACGTGTCTGCTTAAGTGGGCGTCACGTAACTGGTGTGTGTGTGAGAGAGATATTTTGAGAGACAGAGTGCGTGTGTGCGACTCTGCTCTTTGGACATGTACTCAACCTTTTGCATCGGGATATAAGTATAATGGTATTTACTTTAGCTAGGGATTTACGTGGCCATGTTAACACGGTTGTGTAAAAAAATGTCACTTCCTGCTCGTGATTTGCGTTATATAATTACAAGCAAGATGCTCGTGCATTGCACGGAACATTAATATGCAATTTTTTACAAAACACCTGTTGTGATTTACCCATGCAGGAGTAATCCCATGTGTAAAAACTAATGATATTTCGAGAATTTTATCGGAAAACAGGTATCTCGAGAATGTCATCGAAAAAATGAAAGATGAGAGATAAGGTGAGGAGGAGTGGAGCGTGGTGGTGACTGGTGGTCGGAATGGGCGGAGGCATGGGGATGGATGGCCGGTGCTGGCCACCATGCTAGATTGTTCCAGAGACTTTCTTTTTTAATTGCTTAGCAATGAGGTTGTGGGAGATAAGGATGTGGAGATAGGTGCGGGTATCTTTTGTAAAATTGTCATAGTTTGCTTTCTATCGATTAAATATAGATCAGACGGTCTATATTACGAGATGGCAGGCACACCATCATCGCCAACTCGGTTTTTTATAAGGGTACAGATGATAAGTTTGCTAACTACTAAAGCAAAGTGGAATTTGTCCATGTTATACAAGTAAATTAAGGTGATTGTTTATCATACGGGTAAGGTTGGATGAAGGGTGGTAGGAACAAATGCTCCGCCTAGAGCATGTGTGTGTGAGATGGAGTCTTAGTGTGTGTGTGTGTGTGTGTGTGAGAGAGAGAGAGAGAGAGAGAGAGAGAGAGATAGGGAGAGATGGAGTCTTAGTGTGTGTGTGTGTGTGTGAGAGAGAGAGAGAGAGAGAGATAGGGAGAGATGGAGTCTTAGTGTGAGTGTGTGTGCATGTGTGTGTGATGGAGTCCTAGTGTGTGTGTGTGTTTGTGTGTGGGGGGGGGAAGGGTGGGTGGGTGGGTGGGTGCGTGTGTGTGTGTGTCGCGGGGTCCTCGGTGGCGGATGTAATTTAAGTGTGCATGGCTTCATCATAGAGAGGTGATGTGTATGGTAGAGGCCACCAACGATGGGTGTGAGAGAGAAAATGCCCAGAGAGAGGGAAGAGAAGGTGTGTCTTGGCGTGAGAGGAGTCGACATCGAGAGAATGTGTTTGTTCGAGAGACACCAAGGAAGACTACTATATATCGATGGTGCATGTAGGCGGGAATTAAACGAAGGGATGGTCTTATTGGTTTCAGGGATATAGGGGAAGAGTGAGAGGGGGGGGGGGGGGGTGGTAGCTAGAAGGAGATTGTTTAGTGTGAGTGTGTGTTTTACCCATCCAGGCGGAACTTATGTGCACACAAAAGGAGAACGATTCGATGTGGCATTAGGATTGATGGTAATTAACTACGTATGGAGACATAGAGACCTTGAACGTGCATGTGTGAGAGGTATACATGTATACGTGGGATGTGTGTGTGTGTGTGTGTGTGTGTGTGTTTGCGTGCATGACCGAGATAAAAGAAAGAAGACATAAGTCATAAGCTAAGATCAACGACATGGGAGAGACGGGTCGGTATGACAATATGCATGCATGCGAGAATGCAGGGAAGAAGGCCCGACAATTGAGCATGTGTTTTTGTCTTTAAGAGATAGTGGCGTAATGGAGCATGCATCTATGGTGAGCAGAAGGAGTGAGGCACAACGATTGTGCAAAAGAGATCAACCTATAAATGAAAGAAGGTTGATGGAGAAACAGATAAATAGAAAGATAAAGATGCTAGGTAGTGTGCGTTAGAGATAGGAGTCGAGTGGATCAGAAGGCTGAGTTATGTGTGTGGGTGTGAGAGAGATGAAGACAGGGTGCATGTGACTCACATACAAACAAATATCGGAGAGAAATGAGATCCCGAGAGATGGAGTTTTGTGTCTGCGAGAGAGAAAGATATTTCACAACGAGAGTGACAGCTAGAGAGACATATGAGGGAACGCAAGATATCTCTAGGGAGAGAGAGTGTGTGTGAGCGACATACAAGAGAACAGTGGAGAAATATGAGACCCTGGGAGACAGAGTTTGTGTTTGTGTGTGAGAAAGAGATATTTAAGAGGAAGAGTCGTAGGTTCTCATACCTAAGGAGCGAAAGACATCTCTGTATGAGGGGTGTGCGAGTGGCACACAGGGGAATAGTAGAGAGAAATGAGACCCCGGGAGACAAAGTTTTGTGTTTGTGTGAGAGAAAGAGATTCCACATGGAGAATCATAGTTAGAGACACATAGCAGGGAGTGAGATATACTTAGAGAGAGATAGAGTGATGAAGGTCGAGGGAGAGAGTACCGTCAGTGTGTTACAAAGATAAAATATCATTGTTGACATACAGGTAGCACGAGAGATACCCGAGAGACGATGAACGCGTATAGGTCTAGAGGGGTAGTCCTATATAAGCATGAGTGATAGTTATATGAGACAAATATCTGGATTAAACGGGATTCAAATATTTAAACTGGAGATCACAACATCGATAATATCATAACGCAAATTGGTGTATCAAACATGCATATTCATTTGAATTTGGGGACACGTGTAATGTTATATAGTTTATCAATATTGGTGATCCATAGATTCTTTAATTAGAAACAATGCATGGTTTATATGCAATTAATGTCTAAACGGGATTACACTATATGTTGCGTGTGTGAAACACATTATACATGTTTGAGAAGTAAAAAACCCGCATGAAACACACATTAATTGGAGACAGTTAGCGAGGAATGCATACATTGGATTTCAACATAAAGTGGTTTCAAATATTTGAAAATCCAAATTGATGGATACAACCTTATGAATCTAAGATCATGCCATTTGTAAACCATATTTATGTATAAAGGGTGTTGTGCTTTTGAAAGTATATATAAAAATGATGTATATATAATTTTATTCCAATCGAAAATGGATCCCGCCCGAAAAAATAGAATACAAACGGGATTCAAATTGAGTTGGCACGGTAAACGTGCACTCTGCAAAATTTGAACGAAGCGGGGAAAGTCGCAGTAACCACCCGAACCCAAAATCTGCGAGATGGAAATTAGTACTGCCTATCCCTGCCACGCAAAGCCTATCTGCTCGATTTCTATAGGTTTCGATATGGGTAGGTTTGTAATTTCACTCAAACGTGACATAACCGCTTCTCACCCAGATTCATACACAGTGGGCACCAAAACACAGTGTGTCCTTGGACAAAATCGACTCCCTCCCCGATTCATACACAGTGGGCGCCAAAAACAAACTCTCGTCGGCAAATATTTGGTGTATGCAAGATTACCGTCCTATCCCCAACGACTAATATTGCTGTGATGTAGGAAATTTGAAATGGGGGCTAAGTTTGTAAATTTCCTCGCATTTGAGACAAGCGCGCCCTGAAGACATGGTTCCCCCTTCCTCTCTACCTCCATTTCCCCATTCGTACTCCGTGGGCTCCAAAACATCCTCTCCACCCCAGCCTCCTCCGTCCGCCACCCCATCCACCACCGTCCTCCTCCACCATGCCGGAGCTCATACCTCGACGCGTCCGTCCATTACAAGAGATCGAACTCTCTCATCCATGGCTTCGGACCGGGATCCTTGCATCCCGTCCTCTCGCTTCATCCCCGCCGTCGTCCACCTTGTCGGCGCCGCTCCTATGACCGTCTCGTCCACCGCGCCCTGCCGCCATCGTCTACCCTCCTAGATCTGCTTCCACGCCGCCGACATCCATCGCTACCGCAACACCGTCAAATTCTTAGCAGATGCATACACGGCGCCGCACTAGAGGCGGTATTCTTTCGTATATGCTCAACTTATTTATCACAGCATAGATCGCCACTTCTTTACTCTGATTTCTTGTCCATCACTTACTTGCTAGTTGAAATCAAACATTGGTTGCGAAGTTGCCTTTGTCCGGTTTGCACCTTCAGATCCGCCATGGCATGCTCAACACTATACTCCCAATGCTTATGGTTTTCCCCTTTTATATTCCACACTAGTTAAATCATAGTAGATTAAATTTCAAAATTGGGTCAGTCGATTTTTCAGAGCTCGCCGGAGTTCGCCGGTGCAAATGAAGGGGCTCGGGAAGGGACGGTGGTTGTGGGGGGGGGGGGGGCAGTGGTGGGGCCTTGCCGAACGAAGAAAACTCGGCACGGGTGGGGGCGGGGTGGGGGTGGCGGAGGAACACAGGCGGTGGGGGCCGGTGGTCCGGCCGGTCGCCCGTGCGGTGTTCTGTATGGGAAGAATCAGAGACGAGGAAGAAGAAGGGTTAGGAAACGTAGGATCTTCATCTAACCTCCTGAAATGGTCGACTGACCCAAATGAAAAAAGTCACGCGACTTGCATGCAGACATGCCTTTATATTCAGTACCATCATCGTACTCGCTTAGCAATCGCTCCACGAATCCATCAAGCCAAACAACGTGCCACTCATAATTCCAAACTTGTTGCTCAAGTATGAATCTGATATGATGCTAATATTACTAAAACAGATAACATTTAATTGGTTAGCTAATGTTCCTACTTTACTTTCAAAAAAGCATGTGCATCACATATAGAGAGACAGCAGGGAGTTGCTTTCTTAATGCGCTCTGGTTCATCATGTGTAGGCACTGCGCAACGAACATTTATTATCCAAAATCTGCTTGCTCTTCTTTAGCATGTTCCTCTTCCATTCTTCTTTAATAAGTACTCTCTCCGTTCCTAAATACAAGTCTTTGTATAGATTCCACCATGGACTACATATGGAGCAAAATTAGTGAATCTACACTCTAAAATGTATCTGGATACATCTGTATGTGATCCATAGTGGAAATCTCTACCAAGACTTATATTTTGGAATGGAGGGAGTATGATAGTAGTACAGTATGTTCCTTATAGTGAAGATGAGCAGGGACATTTGTAGTGTAGAGGTCTATACGGTCGGTTGTGATGGACACTTTGAACTCTTCGGGCCTCTTTGATTGGTAGGATTTTGTAAACATGGGAATAGGATTTGTAGTGGCCTGCCCACTTGAATCCTATAAGAATAGCAAGGAAATGCTGGGAGCTGTGTCGCCTTTGAGAGTTACACTAATATTAACAGTACCGCACCTTCAGTTGAAGAGAGCTGGTATCCGAAGCCTTTCTAGCTGTACCGGCAATACTAGCATATATATTCCAGCAAGTTCCACTTTGCTGATTTTACTCTGATGCTTACGGTTTTCCCGTTATATCTACACTATGATCTGTGTAGCTGCTTTGTGTCGCACTAGCAGCAGTCCATTTTTGAAGCTAAACACTGCAATGACTTACAAAATTGGCACCAAGGCATTGAGTGCCATTCTGGATGCACTGAAACTCACACGCTCCCCAATTGTTGATTCTTGTTAGAATATGATCCTAATGACTATTCTAACCTCGAGGAGTCAAAGGCAGGTGGCCTGTCATGTTCACCCATCAAGGTGCCTGTTCTAATTTGGCAAGGTTTTATTGATTGCATATCTTGCATATGTTTTCTTGCATTTCTTCTACTTTGTTGCACCGCCATCTGCTTAGTTTACTCATCATATATGTCGAGATGCCATGCCCATCCATTATCAATACATATTCCATCTGTCATCATACCATGTTTTTCCACTCAAATGCTGTTCTTATGCATCAGACATCAAAAAGGAAGAGGGTGATTGCCGAACCTGAAGGAGCACCAGCAAAGTCCTTGAAAAACATGGTTGTGCCAGAGAAATCAGACAACACCCCACTCATACCGGCTGTACAACCAGTGACACAAAACATAGGACCGACTCCCGCAGACTGTACCCATACTTCACTGGCCACACCACTAGCCCCACCACACATGACATGCACTCCAGCAAAAGGTATGCCGATTTCAGTTGCCATAACACCAGCCATACCACAGAAAAATCCCACTCCAGCAAAAAGTACAGCAAGTCCACAGGCCGAAGACCTATCCCAACTGCAGAGACGACCAAATCCTGCAGATTGGAACCCCATTCCAGTTATTCCCAGTTTAAAAGACAATGCTTTCAATGTTATTAGGGACTACATGCATATATTCCCATCATGGGAAGATTATAGTGAAGACAAACACCATTTTCACATCTTCCTGTCCCACTTACGTGTAAGTGCTATTATTCATGGTGATTATTTTCCTGTTTTCTGCGGATTGAACACATCAATGATTTACATTACACTGTTGTAAGTAGGCGAGGGTCAATCTGGATAGTTATGACGAGCAAAGCTTGCTTGCACTTTTCAAGGAAGCATTGCAGCAGTATCGGTGTTACCTGAGGAAATCACACTTTGATGGCAAGTCTATAAACGAATTTCTGGTGAAGTCTCCTGTGCTAAATTTAGAAGACATTGAATGGAAAAACCTTGTTATGCACTGGTCTCGTTCCAAGGATGAGGTACTGTCTATGATATCGCATGACAATTTGAACTTCTACTTTTCCGCATGTGCCTTACGGATCTTTTTTGCAGGAAATCTGCTCGAAAAAGAATTCCGGTTTGAAAAGAACGACATGATATCGCAAATATGTTGCCCGCTGCTTTGCTCTTGTTAGTACCTGTTGTCCTGTATCACTGTACTTGCATACATACCTGGTTCATTATGTGACAGCAGTATGCATGATAGCTTGCTTATCAATTGTTCGCTCCAAATTATCTGATCTGTATGAATGGTTACATTAGTGTAGAATATATCCAATGCCAATGAAATTTTTTAGCTCTGCGTTGTTCTTGTAAGTACGTGTTGTCCTTTATCAGTGTACTTATATTGACAGGTAGTTGTTCATGTACCATCACTCTGTAGCTTATTTTCCTTTGCCCTCCACTTTCTACACATAAGATCTATATTTACTCTTACCATAAGGTTGGATAACACCGATGGTACTGAAGAAGTTTAGCTCTGCATTGCTCTGGGCTGTACCTTTTGCCTGTATCGCTGTACTTACATTTATATCTACTTGGTTATGTAGCATGACTCTTCATCTTATCTTAAATATTCTCCATTTTTTCTTAAATTTTCACATCTATATGTACTTTAACAAAATGTAGAATAAAGGCAATGCTTATGAAGAAGATTCCATTGTAAACTTCTTGAATTGCCCCCACCCCCCCATCAGCATGGACAAGGGCTTATAGAGCCTGCCTTCACCAATAATGTAAGTTTGTCCTTCTCAAGCCTTCAAACTTTGTTGTATATATTTGGTTAGGCATGATTGCAACAACTGTTTATTTTTGGTGTTTGCATCAAATTGCATGTTTAAAGTCTATTATGTACTTCATAAACAAAAGTTTGTCCTTCTCAATTTAAGTTTTCAGTTGTACAACCAAGTTCCTTCTTCGTACCATGTAAATTAAACTATACAGAGCAAGTGATCTTATTTTGCCAATCTGAAATGGGATAAATTGATAGCACGCTAACCATTGATACTTATGAGTTCTTGATGTAATCCAGTGGTGTCGTGAAGCTGCCAACTCCTTCACAATGTCATTTCCTGCCATGTCTTGACCTGAACAATACCATATTGTGTTAATGCTATTTTAAACTGTGTCACTTTATTCATCAGTAAGAAATGTGATGAATTGTCAGCACTGATACTTATATGTGCAAAACCTGTCATCTGTCCACTTGTTTATCTCTCAGTGAGGAGGATATAAGTCTCAACCAAGTGCAGTCTCATCAGCTTGCTCAGCTGCTTGCGCTGCAGCTCCCGAGCAGGGCTAACCTTTCTTGAACTCTATTAAAGTGCTGTCGGTTTTGTATATTATTTTGTCGGCGTGTTTAATTGCACTGGTGGCATTCTTTGATGCCCAGTGTATGTAATCTGCTGTCTGCTTGTGCTTTACTATCATAGTGGTGAACTTTGATGCCCAGTGGATGTAATATGCCGTAATTTCTTTATTGTATAGTCTAGGTTTTTTTTCTTATTCACGATGCTGCAGTTATTTTACTGTATTTATATCCTGTCTTCGCAGTAAACCGGCCAAACCGTAAAATTACGGTACATAAGCGGGTCGTCATGCAAATCACTATGTAGGATCCGCATCATGGGCCCCGTCATCTTATTCCGTTAATAGGCCTAAATGTAAACTGGCCCACAAGTAGATTTGGGCCTTTAATAGGCCGAGTAAACCGCCGGCCCTATTTTCCCAAGAAAACTCAATGGGCTTTTAGGAAGCTGAAATGTAGGTTGGGCCTGGAAAGTGCCGAATAGCTCACGGGCTGGCAGCAGGCCGAAATAGACCCCGACCCATGATTGTGCCAATCAAATCATGGGCTTATAACAGGGCAAAATTGTCTCGGTCCTTGTTTGGCCCAATCAGATTATCGTCTGTGAGCAGGCCGAATGCAAACGGGGCCGTAGTTAGGCCCAACTATATGACATGCTTTTAACAGGCCGAAATATTTATAGGCCAAAATGTTAAATAGGCCTTTAAGAGGCTGAAACTAATATCATGCCGAATTACTAAATGGGCCTTTATCAAGTGGGCCCAAAAGCATAGTGTCCAGTTGACGGGCCGAATCTGATATGGGCCATAATTTAGCCCAAAGCCTCTCAAAGGGTCGGACCTGATCTGGGCCGTAATTTGGCCCAGAACGTGGTAGGCTTTTAATGGGCCAGATCTCATATGGGCCTTTATTAGGCCCGGAACATGACAGACTGTTAATGGACCGGATCAAATATGGGCTGACAATTGGCCCAAAACATGGCAACCTGTTAATGGGCCGGCCTAGTAGTGTCATCAAAATCTTTTGGGCCTTCAGCTTGGCCAACCCATTATGGTCGGCGAAATCTCATGGGCCTTTAGCTGGGCCGGCCCATTATGGTCTGCAAAATCCTGGGGGCCTTTAGTTGGGCTGGCCCATTATGGTCCGCAAAATCTCGCGGGCCTTTAGCTGGGCCGGCCCATTATGGCCCACAAAATCTTGTGGGCCTTTAGCTGGGCCGACCCATTATGGTCCGCAAAATCTCGTGGGCCTTTCGCTGGGCCGACCCGTTATGGACCGCAAAATCTTGTGGGCCTTTAGTTGGGCCAGCCCATTTAAACTTTATGGGCCACTTTTGGGCCGGTCCATGTGTCAACATTTCATAAGCGCATTTTGCCCATTGGATGAGTGACACCTGTGCCAACGGGGAGCTGACACGTGTTTACTCCAGCCAATGATGATTTTACATGTGGAAAATCGCCATTGGTCCGGGCTGTTAATGGGTTATCGAATCCAAAACCGGACCCGATAGCTTAACCGCGTTCCGTTATGGTGGATGCCATGTGTCGATCACCCTTGATGAAAGCACTTCTGTGACGCACGATTTATCATCATGGAAGTGGACACTTCCGTGATGATAATTTTGGTAATGTCATGGAACACTTCTACAATAGCACAGGTATGACTATCTTGATTCTGTCATAAAATCGTCATGGATGTACATGCATGACAAAAACGCGACCTACTATGACAAACACGTATCATCACGGAAGTGTATTTTTTTGTAGTGAATTAATTTACGTGATAGTAAATTAATGCACATGATATTTTCATGCAGGGTATGGCTGACATATCCAAGAAGGAATTTGCTGAGCTTGCCATTGATGGCAGACACTATCTCACCGTGGCCATGGATGTCAAGATTAACTCGGCGGCCAGGAATCTGATCAGCACTATAACCGCACCTACTCAAGGTGCTCCTGCTATCACAGATACGACAAAGTATGCTTCTTTGCACTTCATTCGACACCACCTTGATTCTACTCTGAAAAAAGAGTACATGATGGAGGAAAGTCCTCTATCACTGCGGAACTCCTTAAAGGAGTGTTATGATCAACAAAGATTAGTGATGTTGCCTGAAGCACAAAGAGAATGGGCACTTATCCGTTTCCAGGATTTTAAGTCCGTTGCAGCATACAATTCTGCTGTGCATAAAATCAACTCTAAGTTGATATTCTGCAACAGTGCAGTCTCGGATGCAGATCTCATTGAAAAGATACTCTTTACTTTCCATCATAATATGAGGATTCTTGCTGAACAACAACATCATCAGAAATACAAGAAGCATTCTGAGTTGATATTTGCACTTCTTCAGGTAGAAAAGCACAGTGAAATTCTCGATAAGAATAATATGCCCTATCCAACGGGAACACTGCCGCTACCTGAAGCACATTCCAATTCTCAGAATACTCAGAAGTCCTGTGGTCCCAAAAGGAACCATAGTAAGTTTAAAGAAAAGTTGAGACGCAAAGAGAATCAGAATAGCAATGGAGTACAAAAGGGAAAGAATCATTTTAAGAAAAATGATAAGGGTAGCATCTCTCAAGATTGCTACAGATGTGGTTGTACTACGCATCATGCAAGGAAGTGTAGAACTTCTAAGAAGTTGGTGACACTGTATCAGCAATCAATTGGCAAGGGCAAGAAGGCTCAAGGGAAACAGTGCGAAGCTCACTTCACTGGTCCAATGATTGAAAGTACTCAAGACATTCATGAGAACGATGTTCATAACAACATGGGGAACCAAGATCAAGCTCAACAAAAGGAAGGACAACCACTTACTGTTGATGACATGTTGGTGGATTTCACTTCTACTAATGACATATCTGGAGATATGCTTTGATCTTCTAGTAATGCCATAAGTATTGTGATATGTCCTTAGATATTGTTATGTAAAATAATTATGTCCTCGGACATATGGTATTGTAATAATTATGTCCTTAAACATAATGTATCATAATATGTAGCAGACATACATATTATGTAATGTATGTGTTAATTCTATATGAGATTGGATAAATAATGAATTTTATTCTTTTACTCTATAGAAAACTTCGAGAAACAATCCAATCGAGGAGGAAACTTGTTATTCTTTTATTTGGATTTTCCAAAGTCTACGGGAGGTTACATACTTCCAAAGTCTCAAAAAGAGTAAGGGAAGTGTTATGACAATTGGTGGCCATGACACGGCAATTGTTGGTTCTGGTCAAGCCACATTCACACTCCTGAATGGTACAAAACTTGAAATCCAGGAGGCTTTATGTGACATCCCAAATTTTCAATTTGGAATGTTATACATAGGTCATTCAAGCATAGCATATTTTATTGGCATTTCGTTTCGCGATCCTTGAAATTCTAAGCAACTCAAGGACCCTCGGAGAGAGTTGGGGATTTCACGGTTTTCATATTTGAATTTTATCAAATATCAAAACTAGGATCATTTGTTTTATTATTTTTCTCTCCGAAAATATTTCATATAAAAATATAAGAGCAGAGATAATATGACTTCTCAAAAATAAATGAAATATTGGAGGAAAAATATTAAAATCAATTAAATAATTTTATTGGGATTTTATTTGAATTAGAAAAAAATATGCATTTTTTTTCAAAATTGCGTTTTTAGGCCAAGAAAATGTTTACCCTGTTCTAAATATTTCAATTAGATGGTGAAAATTTGTTTTGGTATTTTTAGATTTTTATTTATTTTTCTATGATTTCTTTTCGACGGAATATGTTAAAAAAGAGAGAAAGCCCTGCTTAGGACCGAATCTGGCGAGGCCGCTGCCGAGGCTGTCGCCGCCTCCTCCGCCACGCTACCGCACCCTACCATCGCCGCCACTTCGTCACGGAAGCCGAGCCGCTACGCTGGAGTTCGCATCTTGCCGTTCGGTTTTTCTAAGGTTTAGGTAAAAACCGTTGTTTTTTTAAAAACCCTAGTTTGGTTTCTTTGGTTCACCAGTTTTTCTTGGTTTAGTTTATTTAGCGGACGTTCGTCCGTACGTTTGTTTTAACGAACAGTTTTCGCCCGTTAGTCACAGACAACGAACGTTCGTTTCTTAGCCTGTTCGTTAGTTTTCTTTTTCTCGGGTTTTTCGCGATTATTCTCGATCGCGATTTCTGATCCGATTTTCGTTTTAGTTTATTTTTTCGCTCGTTTATCGGAATCAGGCGATTCAAGTGCCTAGATCTTCGTCTCGAAACCCTCTTTCTGTTTAACCAACTTGAACAAGATTTTGGTACTGTAAAATTTGACTTTAGTTCCGATTAGTAATCGGATCTTGTTTCTTTCGCAGTTTGAGTTTCTTTGCTCCGTTTGTTTTGATTCCTTTTGCAAACCGGAGTTCTTAAGTTGAACTTTCTGGTTAGATCCTCTTATTTGAGTTTTACCCGTGCTTCTATGATTTATTGCTTATGTGTGCTATTGTTTGTTGCGATAGAATTCCCGGAGTGCGAAGCATGCTACTACGAGTCCCTAGGTTTTGCGGATCGTCAACAAGGCAAGTAACACATTGATCATATCCCTTTATTACCCAGTTTTTGTGCATTAGTTCCAATCCTCAAACACTGCATGATTAGGATGTGATTAACTTGTGGGTTGAGAAGTAGTTGATGAGGTAGAACCTATTACCTGTATCCATATCAAACCCTTGGGAGTTACTTCTACGTTATGCTTATATTGCCATGCTATGCTCTTAGATGTGGATTGGGTTTGAGTGTATCCATGACATATGCGAGATTGTTAATTAATGGTTCGACTTAAGGTGGAAACTTTAATACACATCTGGGTGGATTGCTTGTTTGGGGCACCTGGAGAATCCAGTGTTGTCCTAGGATATCCCGGAGTACCCGTGTGATCATCCTACGGTCCGCCACCCAGGCTCAAAGGGATCTTAAGATTATTCATGCTAGAAACTTCCGTGTGCAGCCACAAGCCATTATGGGCTCTGGCATAGTTGAGTATGTTGCAGGACCTCTTTCAATGGTGGGCTAGCAGATGTAGGGGAAAGTAGGTGTTACTGTCCACCCAGAGTAAAGAGTTAGTGTTTCTGAAAGACTGTGTCTCGGTCATCCATTTCTCAAACACCTTGTAGTGCGAGAAATCCAACGGAGGAGATCTAGTCTTGTGGGGAAAAGTGCGCAAACCTCTGCAGAGTGTACAATCTAATCATGGTTAGCCGTGTCCCCGGTTATGGACATCTTCAGTATCTAGTACATGGATTTTCCTATTGTATCTCATCACTCTAATTTAATTTGCTGGGTTGATAATTACTCTTAATTGGGATTAAGTTGGAGGAACCTTCTCAATGATGTTTCAACTGCCATGATAGTTAAATAAAATTTTATTCCTTTGATGTAGGGATAATTTGGCTTTTCGCAAAAACAATATAACCATAGAGCCTCCACCAGCCATATATGCACATAGTGATAGAATTATCTGTTCATTGCTCTACTGTGTTATTTTGCCAGCATATTCCATGTGCTGACCCGTTTTCGGGCTGCAACATATCACGTTGCAGACTTTTCAGACGAAGAGTAAGGTTCGATAGGTCGTTGCTGTGCAGCTCAGCTATGCCGTTGGAGTTGATGGATTCACTTTATCTGCCAAGCCTTCCGCTGTTATCGTATTAGATGGCCTTAAGCCATATTTATTGTAATAAGTTCTCTTTGGAGACATTCGATGTAATAAGTGTGTGATTGCTACTCTGTTATAAATCCTTGAGTCTTGTGTGTCAAAGATTACCAATCCAGGGATGACACTGAAGCACAGAGACTTGATCGTTTGAGGTCGGGTCGCTACAAGATGGTATCAGAGCACACGCTGAGTGTAGGACACGACCACTAAGTTAAGCCATATGTCATTCTTCTCTACTCATTTCTGACTCCTCTCCATTTTCTACTCTTTAGGGTGGCGGATTCGAGGAACAAGTTTGCACAACCGGATGAAGACACCCCCTTTGGACGACACTTGAAGGAAGTCATGAGATACCTGAGCATAGGAATACCAAGCTTCACCGGGACATTCAACGCCACCTTACCAGAAGAGGAGCACTGGATGATTCAAGTTCAAATTCTAGGAAGGACTTTCATGCCAGTCACTGAGCCCATAGAGTTTTCCTTTGATGCCCCAACCTGGATTCTAGGCAAGAGCATGGCAGCCCACATCGCCATGGGACGCATCAGCGAAGTTTACCACAAGGATCTCAAGGACGCTATCTACCAGATATGTGGGCGCCGAGATGAGCAGTGGGAGATGGTCAGCACCAGGAGGGACAGATCCATTGCAGCTTTCATCCAGGAGTTAAATCAGCACATTCGACGCCAGGAGAACCAGATGTGCGTTGGCATGGTGGAATTGAAGAAGGCGATGACAAGGATCACCGAGCTGGAAGAAGAACTCAAGTCTACACGCGATGGATATGAGGAGAAAATCACGACACTATTGGAGAAGAACGATGACCTGATAAAGAAGATCGGAGTATTCATGGGAGACCCCACACCAGGAGGAGAAGACGATGATTCCACTTGCCCGGAGAACTACATCATCATCGACGACACCGACTCTGACCCAGCCGATAGTGATGATGATTTTGAAGACGAAGCTGGAGCGGACATCATGGAGTCTTCCATCGATCAAAATTTCTAGAAGACCACCAAATGATTAGTAGTATTCCCCATGTATATAGTAGTAGTCTGAGCACTTTTAACGATAGTTCTAGACCATTTGTATGCCCTTGCTTGATTGATTGAGTGATATGATTGTGTTTGTCTCATGTGCATATGGGTAGTGTTTCCTCACTAGACCTCTTTTCTATTCTAATCTCTCCCCTCTAAACCCAACAGATGCCCCGAGACATGACACCAGATTTTTTTCCCACCGGAGATCACCCAGTTGATCCAGCAGCAGAATGCCTTGATGCAGATATTAGTCCAGAACCAAGGCAACAACAACGACAACAACCCTCCTCCAGTTGACAACTTAGCCCGCTTTCTGAGGCTACAGCCGCCGGTGTTTTCCAGTAGCACCGAGCCAATAGTTGCGGATGATTGGCTATGCAGGATTGGAAGGGAGTTGACCACTGCAGGTTGCACAGATGCAGAGAAGGTGCATTTTGCCGCACATCAGTTGGATGGACCAGCAGCCTCATCGTGGGAGAATTACACAACCACTTTTCCCATAGCCAATGTTACTTGGGATCAGTTTCAGCAAGCATTCCGCACAACCCATGTCTCAACTGGATCTATGAGCATGAAGAAGCGTGAGTTCCGCAACTTACGCCAAGGGAACCGTACTATGGGGTAATACGTGGATGAGTTTAGCAAGTTATCTCGTTATGCCCCTGATAATGTGGCCACAGATGCCGCAAAACAGGAGAGGTTTATGGAAGGGCTGAATGATGAGATGAGCATGCAGTTGATGGTGGCAACATTCAATAACTACCAGGAGTTGGTAGACATGGCTCTTATGATTGAAGGGAAGCAGCAACAGATTGAGAGCCGCAAAAGGAAGTATGGACAAGGAAGGTACAACTCAGGAGCTCAGCAGAAGCCTCGTTTAAACCCGAACTCAGGAGGACTTGTCCATAACCATGGAGGCCACACCCACAATGGAGGGAGTTCCCACAACCACAATGGCTCCAAGAATGGAAACGGGAACGGAGCAGGTAGTAATCAGAACCGCTCCAACCCAGCCACACCCGCCAAGAAGGACCTAAGTCAGATTACTTGTTTCAAGTGCGGGAAGACTTGACACTATCCACTGAGTGCCCTGAAGCGAAGAATGGGAATGGCAATGGAGGCACTAGGAAGAAGCCCAACCCTTTCAATAGGGGACAAGTGAACCACGTGAACGTGGAGGAGGTTGAGGAGCAGCCTGATGTAGTTATTGGTAAGTTTTTGGTTAAGTCTTTTACTGCAATCGCTCTTTTTGATACTGGTGCATCGCATTCATACATATCAAGGGGATTCATGGATAAGTATAAACTGCCCACTAAGGTACTTAGGACACCCATGTTAGTAAGTTCGCCAGGAGCGGAGTATATGGCAAGCCAAGGATGTTTTCAGATGCCATTGACTATTGGAAGCCATGTTTTCCCCTCAGACATGATAATTTTGGAGTCACAAGGATTGGATGTGATACTAGGAATGGATTGGCTATCGATGTATGGAGGAAACATCGATTGTGCAAGTAAGTCAATTTTGCTCACCACCCTAGAGGGAAAAAGGATCAAGTATGTATCTAGGCATGCGCCTAGGAGGAGCCAAGTAAATTCCCTCACGGGAGTTGTTCAGGAGGAAGTGCTTGTAGTGAAGGATTTTCCAGATGTCTTTCCAAAGGAGTTACCAGGCATGCCACCAGACCGAGATATCGAGTTTTTTATAGTGCCATGCACCGGGCCCATATCAAAGAGACCCTACCGGATGCTTGCAAACGATCTGGAGGAAATTAAGAAGCAGATTAAGGAGTTATTGGAGAAAGGTTATATTCGAAGGAGTTCATCACCATGGGGAGCCCCAGTGCTATTGGTTTAGAAGAAGGATTGATCGTTAAGAATGGTTGTTGATTATCGGGCGTTGAATGAAGTGACAATCAAGAACAAGTACCCACTGCCAATGATCAATGATTTATTTGACCAGTTGACAGGAGCTAAAGTGTTTTCGAAGATCGATCTGCGATCAGGATATCACCAGCTGAAGATTCGAGAGAAGGATATACCTAAGACATCATTCACCACAAGGTACGGGTTATATGAGTATACATTCATGTCTTTTGGACTGACTAACGCCCCTGCCTATTTCATGAGTATGATGAACAAGGTGTTAATGGAGTTCCTGGATAAGTTCGTTGTGGTGTTCATTGATGATATCCTGGTATACTTGAAGAATGAAGAGGAACACAAGGAGCATTTGCGTTTAGTTCTCGAGAAGCTCAAGAAACACCAACTATATGCAAAGTTCAGTAAATGTGAGTTTTGGTTGAAGGAAGTTGGATTTCTTGGACATGTTATATCAGGAGAAGGTATAGCAGTGGATCCCAGCAAGATTCAGTCAGTCACTGAGTGGTTGGCACCAACCTCAATTGGAGAGATCCGCAGTTTTCTTGGACTCGCGGGATATTATCGGAGATTTATTGAGAATTTCTCTAAGATTGCAAAGCCTATGACGACATTGTTGAAGAAGGACACTAAGTTCCATTGGACTGATGAATGTGAACCAAGTTTTCAGGAGTTGAAGAAACGTTTGACTACATCCCCAATGCTAATTCTGCCGGATATACGCAAGCACTTCCAAGTGTATTGCGATGCTTCACGCTTAGGACTTGGAGGAGTACTGATGCAAGACGGAAGAGTGGTTTCGTATGCCTCACGACAACTGAAACCGCATGAGTTAAATTATGCCACACATGATTTGGAGTTAGCAGCTGTGGCGCACACGCTCAAGACTTGGAGACATTTTCTCATTGGAGACCGTTGCGATGTATACACGGACCACAAGAGTTTGAAGTACATATTCACACAGAAGGAGCTTAACCTCAGGTAGAGGAGATGGTTAGAGCTTATAAAGGATTATGACATGAAGCTGCATTATCATCCAGGAAAGGCCAATGTCGTAGCAGACGCTTTGAGCCGCAAGAGTTATGTTAACACCCTCGTAAGCGGAGGGATGCCAAAGGAGTTAGCCGAGGATCTTAGGGAACTTTGATTGGAGATAGTTCCTAAAGGGTTTTTGGCAACATTGGAGGTTCAGTCAACACTATTGGAAAAGATTCGAGAAGCTCAGAAGGATGACAAAGAGAACACTAAGATAAAGGAGAATATGAGTGAAGGGAAAGCCAAAGGGTTTCGTGAGGATGAGCACGACACCTTGTGGTTTGAGGACCGCATATATGTGCCCAATAATGCAGAGATCAGGAAGTTAATACTACAGGAAGCTCATGACTCGCCATACTCGATACACCCCAGAAACACTAAGATGTATTTGGATTTGAAGGAGCGTTTCTGGTGGACTGGTATGAAGAAGGATATTGCCGAGTATGTAGCCGTGTGTGATGTATGTCAGAGAGTGAAGGCAGAACATCAAAAGCCAGCAGGATTGCTACAGCCTATGCCGATACCCAAATGGAAGTGGGATAAGCTTGGCATGGATTTTATCACCAGATTGCCTAGGACCAAATCGGGATATGATTCTATATGGTAGTAGTTGACCGCGTGACCAAAGTGGCTCACTTTATTCCAGTGAAGACCACGTATACAAGTGCGAAGTTGGCCAAGATATACATGACCAGGATCGTATGTCTGCATGGAGTTCCGAGGACCATCGTATCAGATAGAGGAACACACTTTACCTCAAAGTTTTGGCAGCAGCTGCACCAGACCTTGGGTACCAGGCTGGAGTTCAGTACAACTTTTCACCCGCAGACAGATGGACAGACCGAGAGAGTCAATCACATTCTGGAGGACATGTTGAGAGCTTGTGCGTTGGATTATGGATCTAGTTGGGACGACAATTTACCCTACACGGAGTTCTCATACAACAATAGCTACCATGTCAGTTTGAAGATGGCACCATTTGAAGCCCTGTATGGAAGGAGATGTCGAACACCGTTGATGTGGGATGAAGTTGGAGACCGCTAGTTGTTTGGACCGAATTTGCTTAAGGAATCCGAAGAGAAGGTTAAGCTAATTCGAGATAGACTGAAGGTAGCTCAGTCCCGACAGAAGAGTTATGTAGATTCAAAATGCAAGGAGGTAGTCTATAAAATCGGAGACAGAGCGTATCTGCGAGTATCACCTCTTCGAGGAGTTAAACGTTTTGGTGTTAAGGGAAAGTTAGCCCCGAGATTTGTGGGACCGTACCGTGTTTTGGAACGCGTGGGAGAAGTTGCCTACAAGTTGGAGTTACCCGAAGGACTGTCGGGAGTACATGATGTGTTTCATGGTTCCCAGTTGAATAAGTGTCATGCGGAGATGGCCGAGATTCCTCTGAGAGATACAATGCCCCTGGAAGCAATTCAGTTGGACAGTGATTTGACATATGAGGAGAAGCCTGTCAAGATTCTAGAGTTTGCTAGTCGAGTTACCCGCAGTAAGGTTATCAAATTTTGCAAAGTTCAGTGGAGCCACCATACCGAGGATGAAGCCACCTGGGAACGACAGGATGATCTACGGAAAGACCACCCACACCTATTTTCTAGCCAACCCGAATCTCGAGGGCGAGATTCATCTTAAGGGGGGTAGGTTTGTAACATCCCAAATTTTCAATTTGGAATGTTATACAGAGGCCATTCATGCATAGCATATTTTATTTGCATTTTGTTTCGCGTTCCTCGAAATTCTAAGCAACTCAAGGACCTTCGGAGAGAGTTGGGGATTTCACGGTTTTCATATTTGAATTTTATCAAATATCGAAACTAGGATCATTTGTTTTATTATTTTTCTCTCTGAAAATATTTCATATAAAAATATAAGAGAGGAGATAATATGAATTCTCCAAAATAAATGAAATATTGGAGGAAAAATATTAAAGTCAAATAAATAATTTTATTGGTATTTTATTTGAATGAGAAAAAAATGCATTTTTTCAAAATTGAAATTTTTTAGGCCAAGAAAATGTTCACCCTGTTCTAAATATTTTATTTAGACGGTGAAAATTTGTTTTGCTATTTTTAGATTTTTATTTATTTTTCTAGAATTTCTTTTCGGTGGAATATGTTTTTTTTAAAGAGAAAGCCCACGGACCGAATCGGGCAG
Organism: Aegilops bicornis; assembly: GCA_021605145.1. Lineage (NCBI taxonomy): Eukaryota > Viridiplantae > Streptophyta > Magnoliopsida > Poales > Poaceae > Aegilops > Aegilops bicornis. Next base: position 604,348,040 of record CM038672.1, read on the forward strand.
GCCCAGGCCTGGGCCAGTCATTGCCGCCGTCGTCTCCGAGCCGGACTCCTCGAGGGAGTCCGAGCCGCCGCCGCCGCCATGGCCTTGCCCCTCCCGCAAGCCGCCTCCCCTCCCCCTTTAAAAGCCGAACCCGGGGCCCCGTTGGTGCCCCAAGTCACCGCCGCCCTTGACCGCCAACCCGCCGCCTCGCGCCGCTACCGCTGCGCCCGTCGCGAGCACTTTCTTCTTGCGCGCCGTAAACCGCTGTCCAGCGCCACCCTCCGCCACCCCGCGCCGCACTCCGACGTCGCCCGCGCCGCAGCCTTGTTCGCCAGAGTTCGCATCTCGCCGTTTGGTTTTTTTAGGTTTAGGTGAAAACCGTCGGTTTTTTTAAAACCCTAGTTCGGTTTCTTCGGTTTGCCGGTTTTTCTCAGTTTATTTAGCGGACATTCATCCGTACATTCATTTTAATGAACGGTTTTCGCCCTTTAGTCATAGACAGCGAACGTTCGTTCGTTAGCCTGTTTGTCAGTTTTCTTTTTCTTGGGTTTTTCGCAATTATTCTCGATCGCCATTTCTGTTCCGATTTTTAGTTTATCTTTTTGCTCGTTTATCGGAATCAGGTGACTCAAGCGCCTAGATCTTCTTCTCGAAATCCTCTTTCTGTTTAACCAACTTGAACAAGATTTTGGTATTGTAAAATTTGACTTTAGTTCAGATTAGTAATTGGATCTTGTTTCTTTCGCAGTTTGAGTTTCGTTGCTTCGTTTGTTTTGATTCTTTTTGCAAATCGGAGTTCTTAAGTTGAAATTTCTGGTTAGATCCTCTTATTTGAGTTTTACCCGTGCTTCTATGATTGATTGCTTATGTATGCTATTGTTTGTTGCGATAGAATTCCCAGAGTGCGAAGCGTGCTACTACGAGTCCCTAGGTTTTGCGGATCGTCAGCAAGGCAAGTAACACATTGATCATATCCCTTTATTATCTAGTTTTTGTGCAATAGTTCCAATCCTCAAACACTGCATGATTAGGATGTGATTAACTTGTGGGTTGGGAAGTAGTTGATGAGGTAGAACCTATTACATGTATCCATATCAAACCCTTGGGAGTTACTTCTACGTTATGCTTATATTGCCATGCTATGCTCGTAGACGTGGATTGGGTTTGAGTGTATCCATGACAGATGTGAGATTGTTAATTAATGGTTCAACTTAAGGTGGAAAGTTTAATACACATTTGGGTGGATTGCTTGTTTGGGGCACCTGGAGAATCCAGTGTTGTCCTAGGATATCCCGGAGTACCCGTGTGATCATCCTATGGTCCGTCACCCAGGCTCAAAGGGATCTTAAGATTAGTCATGCTAGAAACTTCCGTGTGCAGCCACAAGCCATTATGGGCTCTGGCATAGTTGAGTATGTTATAGGACCTATTTCAGTGGTGGGCTAGCAGATGTAGGGGAAAGTAGGTGTAACTGTCCAGCCAGAGTAAAGAGTTAGAGTTTCTGAAAGACTGTGTCTCGGTCATCCGTTTCTCAAACACCATGTAGTGCGAGAAATCCAACGGAGGAGATCGAGTCTTGTGGGGAAAAGTGCGCAAACCCCTGCAGAGTGTACAATCTAATCATGGTTAGCCGTGTCCCCAGTTATGGACATCTTGAGTATCTAGTACTTGGATTTTCCTATTGTATCTCATCACTCTAATTTAATTTGCTAGGTTGATAATTACTCTTAATTGGGATTGAGTTGGAGGAACCTTCTCAATGATGTTTCAACTGCCATGATAGTTAAATAAAATTTTATTCCTTTGATGTAGGAAAAAATTGGCTTTTCACAAAAACAATATAACAATAGAGCCTCCACAAGCCATATATGCATATGGTGATAGCATTATCTGTTCATTGCTCTACTATGTTATTTCGCCAGCATATTTCATGTGCTGACCTGTTTTCGGGCTGCAACATATCACGTTGCAGACTTTTCAGACAAAGAGTAAGGTTCGCTAGGTCATTGTCGTGCAGCTCAGCTATGCCGTTGGAGTTGATGGACTCACTTTATCTTCCAAGCCTTCCGCTGTTAACGTATTAGATGGCCTTAAGCCATATTTATTGTAATAAGTTCTCTTTGGAGACATTCAATGTAATAAGTGTGTGATTGCTACTCTGTTATAAATCCTTCGGGTACTGTGTGTGTCAGCATTACCGATCCAGGGATGACACTGAAGCACAGAGACTTGATCGTTTGAGGTTGGGTCGCTACACTTTATTGTATCCGGATTCAACTCGTACCCTTTTGAGTTTTAAGGATATCCATGTGAATGGCTACCACATTGAAACTCATGAAGACAATGCGGTTGGAAGCCTACTCATAACTCAATAGAAGGGATCCGACAAGGAAACCCTTGAGAGACTGCCTGCTCTATCTTCTGGACTGTATTACACATACATCAAGCCGGAGCAACATTTGGCTTACAAAATAAATTTTTAGAATCTTGTCAAGTTCAAGATATGGCATGATCGCCTGGGTCATCTTGGTGTGGGGATGATGAGAAAAATGATTGAAGGTTCAACTAGACACAACATAACGGTTGCTAATTTCCCCAAATCCCCGGATTTCGTATGCACTGCATGTGCAACTAGGAAATTAATCACAAGACCTTCATATCTGAAGATCAAGAATGAACCACTTAATTTTCTTGAACGCATTCAAGTTGATATATGTGGCCAAATTAAACCATTATCGGGAACATTTAGATATTTTATGGTACTCATTGATGCATCAACAAGATGATCGAATGTGTTTATTATCAACAAGAAACCATGCTTTTGCAAAGCTGATCACTCAAACCATTAAACTGAGGGTAAATAATCCTGAACACAGGATAAAATCCATCAGAATGGATAATGCTATTGCATTTAGTTCACGAGCATTCAATGATTACTGCCTAGCTTTGGGCATAACTGTGGAGCATCCTGTACCATATGTACACACACAAAATGGTCTTGCGGAATCACTTATCAAGAGGATCAAGTTGATAGCAAGATCACTCCTACAGAACTGCAATCTTCCAACATCTTGTCGGGGACATGCGGTATTGCATGCCGTAGATTTGATACAAATTCGACCAATTGCATATCATACGACCTCCGCATTGTAGTTAGTACATGGAAACCAACCAAGTATTTCCCATCTTCGAAGATTAGTTGCGTTGTGTACATACCGATATCACCACTATCAGTGTAAAAACCGGTGGATCTCAGGTAGGGGGCCCCGAACTGTGGAGCTTGGATCGATGGGAACAAGGGACGTTGGACACAATGTTTACCCAGGTTCGGGTCCTCTCTAAGAGGTAAAACCCTACGTCCTGCTTGATTATATTTCTTGTGTATATGAGGATTACATAGTCGATCTACCACGAGATCAGATGAACTAAACCCTAGGCTAATAGGATTGTGGATGTTCTCTTGCCCTATATGGACTAAATCCTCTGGCTTATATAGACACCATGGGTCCTAGGGTTTACACATAATAGGTTACATGGAAAGGACACACGGATGCCGGATCTTCCATCTTGACTTGGGGTGCACACCAAGGCACAAAAAGGTCTTTGGTCTGGATACTGCATGGGCCAACTGTCCAGCCCACAAGAGATAGGCCGGCCACCCGAGGACCCCCTAGTCCAGGACTCCCTCAGTAGCCCTTGAACTAGCCTCCAACGCCTTCGTCCTGTAACTCCCGTATCCATAGACCGGCTTGTAGGCAAGTTCCCTTCCTTTCGAGTATTCGGAACAACTTTATTTGGTCAAGTCTTCGGGCAGCACTCGGTCTAAACCAGCCACGTGCTGAACCACACCGTATCCGGATTCCGGACTAGTGACTCTTACTTAGCCTTGGAGGCCAACGGTTCGAATATACGCAGTGCTGGCAACTGACAATCTTTCAGCAAAAGGTCACGGCCAGTCATAAACATGAGGACTCGATGCACGGCTCGAGGCGGTCCGGCTAATGGCACGTCCCATCGTGGCATGGATTGTGTTCGGCTTTTCAAGGGATTTGATCAATGATTCCCAGTATCCCACTCACGCATAATGTCACGAGTATATCGGGAAGTGGGAGGTGTCGAGACCGGTTTTCCAGGATATATTTCCCAGAAAATGGTCCTTGTGCTCACCAGCCCCAGGATTACTATTAGCTGATGAGGCACCAACTTGATACAGAAATTTCAAGCAAAGTACATAATATGTAGTACAAGTCCATTCTGGCCTATGAGTACAACAAATGGTTTCTAGTGGCTGATGGCGGAAGCGGTTTGTGGTTCATCAGTGTCTATGGGACTCCATTTCCCACAGGAACAGCTAACCAGGGTAACTCCTATCTTCGCGAGGCTGCTATTACCATTGTGTGGGTTCCGGGGCTGTCATCGCAACGCTCCTCTCCATGCAAGAAATCTGGCTAAGACAATAGCCAGTGACAAGCCAGTGAGTACTTTTGAATGTACTCGCAAGCATTATGAACACGGGTATAATATAACAAATGACAATCATGCTTTGAAATATTCTATGATCACAACGTCAGTCAAGAAATAAAGTAAAAAAAAAACCATGATGCACGCAGGCAGGTTACTCATATGAATATGCAATAAGGGAGTAGAAATAGATCGGGTGTCTGAAGCGACGCCTCGAAAGTATAATAATATAAAGCATGCCTCAGTCGGGCGTCTGAGCGACACCACATAAAGGGCTTATAAATAAAAGAAATAACAAGCATGCCACAGTCGGGCGTCTGTGCGACACCACATAAAGGGCTTATAAGTAACCTAAATAACAAGCATGCCATAGTCGGGCGTCTGTGCGACACCACAAAAAGGGCTTATAAGTAACTTAAATAACAAGCATGCCATAGTCGGGCGTCTGTGCGACACCACATAAAGGGCTTATAAGTAAATAATCACAGTGAATATCCAGGAGGTAGAACCGTCCCAGGGATACTCGATAATTCAAATAATATGAATGGTTAGTCCATGATAATAATAATCCTGATCATCATAAGTCACAAGTCATGTTCCATGTTCTGGTTTAGTAGTTTTTCCTTCGAAGACCGACACTAAGACCGACACTTGACCCATCCCAGACTGTAGTCCTTACCCATGGACACGGCTATTCAAATAGATATAACCTCTGCAGAGGGTGTACTCTTTACCCATGAGTAACGGATTCCTTTAGTCCTTCGGGACTAATTCCATCTACGGTCTTTTAATTGAAAACACACCTAACCGCACACACCAGCCTAACTTACCGGTGTCTGGAATCACCCTCGACACCCGTTAAGCGAAACTCTAAGTGGGGAGGCTACAACCTCGATTAGCATGGGATCACAAAATTTATAACGCGCACAAACTAGGGGAGCTACCCCCTCGGCTCCAACCGGAAACACCCATGCCCCCGGACCAGGTGGCATGTCTACCGGATGCAGTCGGTATCTTCCACCATGGCCTCTCTGTACGGTGTGTGCTAGGAAGGGGTTGACAACTTACTGAACCGTACCCTACCTATGGCAGGGACAAGTGGTAGTACGAAGTAAATATGGGGGTTACTAGAATAAGACTCGATCTATGGTTGACTCAGGAGGTTAAAGCGTTTCCTGCATGATTAGCACAAGAAATATATTTCACACCGATTAGACATAATCACCACTCGTCATACCTCACCATGACTTATCGGACATATCCGTCTAGAGACAAGCTCGTGTCTACCCAAGACAGAGACTTTCCCAGATTCCCTTCCGGTGGGCATGAAAGGCATGTGAGGGTGATTACTATCACAAACATATCAAGGAGTCTTCATTATGCACTCATGAGTATGATCATATCATCGCATAAAATAACGAATACTTCGTGTCAAGATGGTGTTGTAACCGTATCAAACAACACACAACAATATTATGCTAGGGTTCAGAATGCTTGCCTTCAAGTTGTGGAGACACAGGGTGCATTTTTGAAAGTTGCCTTCTTCTTCAAAATCCTATTTTACGAAAATTTGAATTAACACATAGTTTTAAAAGCGGTACAAAAAAGTTGTTTGGAAAATTTTCAAATAAATATGAAAATAAACTAGACAAAATTTGAGACACAACAGAAAAAGGATCAAATCAATTGGACTTATATTTAAAGAGTTATAGCCAGTCAAAGTTTATTCAAGAATCTGTTTTTAATAAAATTCAGAAAAAGAAAACGGTTCGGCAGCACTTACGTTTTCCTCTAGAAAAGGCGTATTTGGTGGAATACGCTTCCACTTAAACCAGTCTTGGTCGTCATTTGGGTCCTTGTGATGGGTCCCTTGGGCCCACTAGTCAGGTTTGACTAGTCGCCCGCGCCTCCTTCTCCTCTGGCCGAGCGGTGGCGGGGCTCCGGCGATCGCCGTCGATGTACGATGGCTCCCCATGGGATTCTGAGAGCAGGGATGGATCCGCTAGTCCAGGGTGGTCCTCCTAGTGGTCGATAGGTTGGCGGGGGTGGAGGGGGTCGCTGGCGGCGAGCTCCGCGGCGGATGGTTGTTTCGGGAGGATTGGGGGCTCAAGCTATGGTGGTTCTCGATCAAAGCTCAGAGGTTGGGCGGCTCCGTATGGTCGAGGGGAGTCGGACGGTGGCACTGGATGGGCTGGGGAGGCCCTGCTCATGACAAATGGGACCGGAGTGTGGCGGCGGCCGCACGGGCCGGAGACGAGGAAGACGGCCTCCCTCCGTCGATTGCTGGCTGTGGGGGCTCTAGAGGGTTGGTCTGAGGTTGCCTGAGGGTCTGGATGAGCTCGGGGTCTCCTATTTATAGGCGGTCGAGGTCGGTCCGACGGCGACAGTGGATAGGAACGGCGAACTGCCGTTCTGTAGCCAAGGGGGCGCGTGGCGATGGCTGGCGGGGTCTGGCAGGGCGAGAGGATGAGCTCGGGCTGTTCAGGTGTGAGCTGGCGCGCGGCTGTGGCTCGGGCGGCGCCGTCCATGGCAGGAGCCTGCTGCGGCCGTCCGCTAGCTGCCATGGCCGACCTGAGGGTGGCGCTGCGGGGCTCCAGGGGTAGCTTGGATTTCTCTGATGAGCGGATGAGGACGGGGCGCGGCCCTGCGGGCGAGCAAGGGCCAGGCCGACAGCGGCTCGGCGCACACAGTGCAAAGCAGCGCTTTGGCCGCGCCCAGAGCACGCACGCTATGTGTTCAGAAAAATGCCAAGGCATGCCAGGAGGCTTGGATGAGGCTGGGGATTAACAGGTCTAGGTTAGTGATGGTTAGGAGATTAGTGGACATGCCGGTTTGTCCAGAGGGGCAAGATGATAGTGGAAATATAAAACTATGCCAAATCTGTCCATGAACAGAAGGTGCTCGACAGAATGCTGTGGGCATCCAGGCATCTCTTCTGGTGGCCAAAAACTCCAGATCACAGTCTCTTTAGATGATAAAGAGGGTGGCAAGGTTAGTTTGGCAAGACCAGAAATTTGTTAGTGCAAGTTTTCAAGAAAACCAATTCTGGACAGAAAACAAAGGGCATTATTGTATGGACCAACAATACTCCAATGGGTCCAATCTCCTGGACTTAAGGGTTTGGTAGAATGGTCAATAAGCAGGAAAAAGAATCATGGGCAATAGAGCAAAACAAAATGGGGTTGCAGTAGAAAATACCAAACTGGACCAGAGAGCAAAAGAGGATGATTTGCTCATTTTTTTTTCAAAGAACACCAGTGGGTTTTTGCATAAAGTTGAAATATACAAGTCCACCGATATTAAAAGAATTGAAGTTCAAGAAAAATAATTATAGAAATAAATCCACCGATAAAAGAAATGTTTCTTGAGAGGGTATACAAGTCCAACAACAATTTTGAAAACATTTCTATTTGGAGGGAAACTCCACAACTCAGAAGAAAAGGGTGGTTCTGAAAAAGAAAATCCAGAATAAAAATTTAATTTTCCAAGGCAAAATTTTTAATTAATAAATCATGGTTAAATTTTTGGGATGTTACAACACTACCCCCCTTAAGAAAAATCTCGTCCTCGAGATTTGCTAAAGGCTATTTTTAAAATATTACTCCTACCATCACAAAGTAATATCACAAAAATAACCATCCTATTCATGCAATAAACTATGGCTACAGTGAGTGGGCAATTAAGTGGTGTAAAACTACAGTGTGGCATACTGGCCCTGCGTGGAAAAATCTATGGTTGGGGAAAACGAGATACTTCCACTTTAGGTTACAGTGAATTTAGAATATATTTCTAAATTACTAAAATACACTGGTCGCACCCGAGAGCACATTGCTCTCTCTGGCTGACAGGTGGACCCGGGGCCCACTGTCAGTCGCTTCTTCTACCTCTGGCTCTCTCTTCTTCTTCTCTCTCACGCGCTTTCCCGTGTTTTCTCCACCGGCGACGGCTAGCGCGTAGAGCATCTAGGCCGTACTGCGGTAGTGCGCGGTGTGCTAGCTGCCGGTGCAGCGTGCACTCACCTCAAGGGCCTGCTGTCGACATCGCTTTCATGGATTCGCCTCCGAACACCGGCGATCGAGCGACGAGCGGCGCTGGTGGACCTCGCCCACCATACACCGATCTCGAGCTATAAAATGACCGTGGTGCTCCTTTCTTCTTCCTCACACCTGGTCTCGCTTCTCCTTCTCCTCCCTTCTCCTCCATTTCTGTTTGCAGGAGCTCGAGACGAGGTTCTAATGGCGGAGGTGATGCCGGACTGGTGCATGATCCTGGTGTGCGGAGGGTTGGCGGCATTGCTGGGGTTCTCCGTGCTCCTGTGCGCGATGATCCTCGATGATCGTCGTGATGCTGCCGCTTGAGTGTTAGCTCTTCACGGCAGCGGCGATCATGCGGATTAGGTGCTGGTGTCGGGTGCTAACTGCTGTCAGTTTGCTGGGGGCAACTTGTACCTAGATAATTACCCACAACTCTCTCCTTTAGAGACTGTGGTGTGCTAGGGAGGTGATCAGTTAGGCGCAAAATGTGCACGAGGATTTGCAATTAGCGCACGTGGCCGAGTGGTTGTGGTTGTGAGTCTGCTGTCGTGGTGCTGTGTGAATAAGAATCTATGTCGAGGAGAGATACACGTTGTAACAACTCAGGGAAAAATTTCACTTCAGGATTTATCGAGAGCGAAATTGGTTAATCGCAATTAACAGTAGTAAAAACTACTAACATTAATTGAGACCAAATATTTAATGCATCGCACAAATTTAGGCTTCCACGCATAAGTTGTAACACATAACTAGATGTTGGGACAATAAACATAGCAGTGATGTCTACAAAGAAAACGGTAAATAGACAGGGTCCTGAGAAAACGTCTCTGGTACTGGGGCACACTCCTCTTCTATCAGGGGAAGCGGATTGACTAGTCGATTGATGCGCCTCTCCTGGTTGGGCCTCAGTGGTCTACCAATGGCGATATGAGGATTTAAATCAGCGAGGCTCTGGAGATAGCCCATTACTCGCTGGGTCAAACGCTCTTGAGCGATAACATACTGGGCAAGGTTGGCCAGTACTGGGTCTCTCTCAATCCGTCCACCGGGAAAAGATGCTACTTCTCCGGTGTCGCGCGACTCGTAAAGTAATAATACCCTCGTTATTTGGCATAGGGTACGCATTTAATCGAAGGCGAGAAAGTGCTTCGTACGCAGCAGCTTCTATGGCCATATGCGGAGTCGGCATAGATTTCCCCACGAAGGAGACTTCCGTTGGGTCTTGGTCTGGGTTTGCGGGGGGATGTGCACCACTGCCCGATATTTCGAGGTGGATGGGGTGATCCTCGATTTGAGCAACTCGTACTGGGGAGGATGGATAGCACTCATGGTACTGCAGGTAAAGTCCCATAATATTTTAACAAAACTACCTGGGGTGGCATCCGGGGTTCTCAGATAAATACTAGGGCTTGGCATGGCAAACAAATGGCTGTGAGTGTTGTGCACAAGGTGAGGGGTACCTGGTAAGGTCACGGGGTGGCCTTTTATATAGCATTGGGGCTGGGTTATCGGTTACGTTGTGGGGCAACTAGTTTGTCGAATCTGCTCTATGTGGTCAGGGTCAATGGCACAGATACACATATCTCACAAAAGTGATGTGTTACTGTGGGTGTCGTCGGGGTGGTTTTTGGTAGCTACGCCCGGAATTAAAACAGCAACCGTACACCAACATACATAAGCATGGTTACTATTTAAAACAGAGGCACACAAGCAGACTGCATTAATTATGGCGATACAGGATCACACAATTACAGGGCATAGAAATACTAAGGCTCGGTACTACTCGAGTGACTTAGTCTACCTCGTTAATATCTGGGCGTGCCTTGCGGATGTCGAGGCTTCTCCACGGGTTTCACCGTCGGGGTTAGCTGGATGGAGTTGAGGGGCTGCAGGGTCGGGGTAGCGATGATGACCATCGCGGGGGTTGTTGGCCACAATCCTGTTGGAGCGTGTTCCCAAAAGGCGACTGAGGGAGTCCCGGATTAGGGGGTATCCGGACAGCCGGACTATATCTTTTGGCCTGACTGTTGGACTATGAAGATACAAGATTGAAGACTTCGTCCTGTGTCCGGATGGGACTTTCCTTGGCGTGGAAGAGCAAGCTTGGTGATACGGATATGTAGATCTCCTACCATTGTAACCGACTCTGTGTAACCCTAACCTATCCGGTGTCTATATAAACCGGAGGTTTTTAGTCCGTGGGGACTAACAACAATCATACCATAGGCTAGCTTCTAGGGTTTAGCCTCCTTGATCTCGTGGTAGATCTACTCTTGTACTACCCATATCATCAATATTAATCAAGCAGGAGTAGGGTATTACCTCCTTCGAGAGGGCCTGAACCTGGGTAAAAACATCGTGTCCCTTGTCTCCTGTTACCATCCGCCTAGACGCACAGTTTGGGACCCACTACCCGAGATCTGCCGGTTTTGACACCGACATTGGTGCTTTCGTTGAGAGTTCCTCTGTGTCGTCACCTATAGGCCCGATGGCTCCTTCGATCACCAACAACGACGCAGTCCAGGGTGAGACTTTTCTCCCCGGACAGATCTTCGTATTCGGCAGCTTTGCACTGCGGGCCAATTCGCAGCCATCCGGAACAGATCGAAAGCTATGCCCCGCCATCAGGTCAGATTTGGAAGTTTGAACTATACGACCGATATCCGCGGAGACTTGATCTTCGACGGATTCGAGCCGCAGCCAAGCGTGCCGCCTTGTCTCGATGGGCATGATCTAGCTCAAGAGCGGTGCCTCGAGGCCACACCAAAGATCCGCCCGACCCTTAATCCGGAGCTGGATTCCCCGATCGAGGATGAGTGGTTGGACACCGCTTCGGGGGCTACAATCTCTACGGCGATTGAGCCGAACTCCATCCATGTCCTTTAAGAAGCCCTCGACTCCAGGGTGCCGGACTCCGAACCCTCCGCGCCCCTGCAAATCGAATCCGATTGGGCACCGGTCATGGAGTGCACTGCCGCGGACATCTTTCAGCACTCGCCCTTTGGCGACATCCTGAATTCACTAAAGTCTTTCTCTTTATCCGGAGAGCCCTGGCCGGACTACGGACAGGAAGGTTGGGATACGGACGACGAAGAAATTCAACGCCCACCCACCACCTACTTTATAGCCACTGTCAATGATTTAACCGACATGCTCGACTTCGACTCCGAAGACATCGACGGTATGGACGACGATGCCGGAGACGACCAAGACCCAGCGCATACAGGGCACTGGAAATCCGGTCCTGGCCGCGCCCAATGTGGGTGAACCAATGCTATTATATATTGCCGCAACACATCAAGTTGTCAGCGCGGTGCTCGTTGTCGAACGAGAAACGGATGGACACCGGTTCCCTCTTCAAAAACCGGTTTACTATGTGTCCACTGTCCTAACTCCATGCAAGTCCCGTACCCACACTATCAAAAGATAGCATACGCGGTGTTCATGGCATCCCGGAAGCTGCGACACTACTTTCAAGAGTGTTCGATAACGGTAGCCTCGAAGTACTTCTTAACGACATTATAAACAACCGCTGACGCCGACGGGCGGATTGCTAAATGGGCCATAGAGCTCCTTCCATTCGACTAACTTATAAGCCACGACAAGCTATTAAGTCGCAGGTTTTGGCCGACTTCGTCGCCGAATGGACAGAAGCTGAACTCCCTAAAGAGTACGTCGCATACTCCAATTGGATCATGCACTTTGACGGCTCCAAAATGTTGGCCGGCCTGGGGGCTGGCGTCGTCCCGACGTCCCCAACCGGGGACACAGTCCAATACGTCCTTCAGATAATGTATACGGACTCCAACAACGCAGCCGAATACGAGGCCCTTCTGCACGGCCTCCGGATGGCAGTCTCCATGGGCATTAAACGCCTAGAGGTGCGTGGGGATTCGAACCTCGCGATATCTCAAATAAACGGAGACTTTGATGCCAAAGATCCAAAAATGGCAGCATACCGCAATGCGGTCCTAAAAATGTCGGACGGTTGAAGGGCTCGAATTTCATCATATAGCCCGGGACAACAACCAGCGGCGGATATATTGGCACGCTTCGTTGCAAAACGCGATGCCGTCCCGCCTAACATCTTCTGGAATGGCTGTTCAAGCCATCCGCATTACTATGGGAAGGGAGTCCGGCAATAACAATCCGGACTCCAACCGCATCGCCTCGACGCATTTAACACTCGACACAATCGGAGGCTCCGCCACCGAGATAACACCCTCCGCCCATGAAATAATGGCGGTTATCGCCCCGTGGACGGAACCATTCCTAGCCTACCTAACTAGGCAGGAACTCCCCGAAGACCAAAATGAGGCTCGCTGCATAGTACGGCGATCTAAAGCCTACAAAGTCCATGAGGGAGAGTTTTATAAGAAAAGCACTACAGGAGTCCTTCAAAGGTGTATCTCCGAAGAGGAAGGGCGAAACCTCCTGGCTGAAATTCATGCCGGACTGGGTGGGCACCACGCCGCAGCCCGGGCCCTTGTAGGCAAGGCCTTCCAGACAGGATTTTATTGGCCGACGGCCGGGCAGAATCGCGAGATTTAGTCCAACGATGCGTCGGTTGCTAGCTTTGCTAACCAACGCCACATGCCACCCACCGCCCTCGTAACTATACCCATCACCTGGCCGTCATGATGCAGGGGCTTGACATGGTTGGACCCCTTAAGGGAGGAACCCACAAGCAAAAATACCTATTGGTCATCTTGGATAAATTCACCAAATGGATAGAGGCCAAGCCTGTTAAAACGGCGAATCCGGACCGGTGATAGACTTCATATCGGGGTAGTGCACCGCTACGGTGTCCCCACGATCATCACCGATAACGGCACCAACTTCACGGCCGATGAGGTCAAATTATGGTGCAAAAACATGGGCATCAAGCTCGATTACGCCTCGCCTATCACCCTCAAACCAACGGCCAAGTCGAACGAGCGAATGGTCTAATCATGAGTGGCATTAAACCCAGACTAGTGCGGTCCCTCAAGGAATCTAACACGCACTGGGTTGAGGAGCTCGACTCCGTACTCTGGGGGCTGCGGACCATGCCGAATCAGATTACCGGATTCACACCATTATTTATGGTGTACGGCGCCTGAAGCGATCTTGCCTGCGACATAATACATGACTCACCTTGCGTGCGCATGTATGAAGAAAGAGAAGCCGAGCTCGATCGGCAGGATAGTTTGGACGCATTGGAGGAGGAGCGCGACGTGGCAAAAACTCGTTCCGCATTCTATCAACAGCAGGCTCGAAGATATCAAAGCGAGGGAATGCACGGGCCAAAGCTTATAACATTGGCGAACTAGTTCTACGCTGCCGGACAAGAAAAAGGACAAACTCAAGCCCAAATGGTAAGGTCCCTTCATCATCGACCAGGTCCTGACCGGCGGAGCATACCGTCTGTGAAACGCATCGGATAACCGACTCGAGCCGAACCCATGGAACGCAACCCGTCTATGAAGATTCTACGCCTAAGCGCCGGACTTCAAGTTCGTCTCCTTCCTCCGTCCACATTTTCTATTTTTGCTGTCTTTTATTTCTCTCCTTCCTCCTCATTCTTCTTGAAGCCTCTAGAGGCTCGTTTGCGCTTTTTTCGCACATACTTGACGCGCTGTCCGCGCTCATTATACCCGGGGGCTTCTTTAACAGAAGCTTATTTATACGGGCTTCATGCCCAACACACGCGTTAAACTTCCGCATGTACCTTTTATTCACCATTATATGCATCGATATGACTTAAGTTTTGGCCAAGCTGGGTTGCCTGGCTCCTCTGCTTACCCCTACGTTCTCGATTGTTCGGCTAGGTGGTAAAGGGAGCACCTCTGCGATTGTTCTTGCCGGGTCAGCGGATGTGTACCTCGACCGGGTGAAGCCGAAAGCTAGCGTTCTTAAGGGAATATTCGGTCGGTGACCTGAAAGATGATTTTTAACTATTTACCCATCTACCCCCAGATGATTTTCTGCTTTCATAGCAGCTTTGACATGCACTTTACGGCATGCATCCCAGCGAAAGGAACCCTTAACAGAACTATTCTCCCTGGAAGATGTTTCTTACTACCCATGAAATATAACATAACTAGTTGGGCACTTGTCTGATACAACAATATGACCCCTACGCCTTGTCTCCATGCATACCCCGGTTCTTATATAACCACGAAGGTATTCGGACACACTCCGGACTATTGGGTCCTGAGGTCGAAGCGAAAAGGTCCGCTATGACAAACGATTACAATCCGGCTAGAAGACATTTTTCATGTCATATTTTTACATAGTCAACTCGACTCATTGTATTCCTCCTCAATGCCATCTAATAGGCTATCTAATTTACAATCTTCTTGGGAATACTTGGCGGCCAATTCTACTTGGCCGTACACTAAGCTTTCTGAGGATCTCCATCCCATCCGCCCCACAGTCCGACCTCGCCATGTGGTTTGGGTCACAACCGTTTACCGCGTCTTTACCATGGCCCAGGCCTCCTGGCGCCTTTGACGGCAGGCCGATATCTTCCATAGTTGGAAGCGCCGCGTGCTCCTTGAAGCCGCTTCGCCAGCTCCCCAATGCCTTCGGGCGGGGAGATAGATGGCCACAAGGCCTGGCCGACGCCTTTCATCACTGCCGGACTCGTTCGTGGTAGCTGACGAATCGGGAAGAAGATCACCCAAGAACTGGGCATCTCCTCCTCGGGGCGACCTGTGAGCAAACCTACATACATATTTATGTTAGTCGCCTTCCTCGCCGAACTCTTTCAAAGTTCGCTCAAGCACTTACTGAAAATGCCGCGACGAAGCTGCCGATTCTCCTTTACGGAGTCAGACAATTGGGCACGAACATCCTTTAGTTCCTAACCCAGCTTGGTGTTGGCATCTTGGAGGTTATTTTTCTCCTGCCGCACCCTCGTAAGCACTCTCCCGCCGGCCTTTAGCTGGCGCAAGAGCTGTTGCTTGTCCGGATCTAGTCCGGTGCCATCTGCAATGTTTTTGTCAGATTTACACACCCGCCGCACTTCATAAACTATTCATCTTTTGAAGCGTATATTACTAGAGGGGGTCTCTGTGGCTCCCCCTGTAGCGGCTAGTGCGGCCTCAAGTTGGGCCTTGCACTCTTCAAGCTCCTGGGACAGTCAGGTACTCTTTTTGTAAGATCCTCAGATAACAAATGATCCTTAAATCAGTTATTCTAACTATTTTAAGTCTCGGGGCTCTTGGCATATATAATCGTAAAATTTCCTTACCCGTATGTCCTTTACATCTTGCTCCGTGGCTCTGGCTAGACCATCTTGAGCGGCACGGAGGTGCGCATCTCCTGAATTGAAGGCATTCAAGGCCTCTTGGGAGAAATATGCGTCACGAAGAACTGTCCGGCGGCGCCTGTGATTCAAGGCGCTCTCCACCTCGGAGTTGGTGGCGGACAATCTGTCGGCATCCTCTGTCGAAGGAGCATCTGACGTACGCCTCGTGTTCACCTCCGCTTCTGGACCCGGCTTTGGAGCCTGGCCGGCGGAGGTTCGGTTGGCAACCTCTCCGGACTCAGTCCGGCGAGCGCTCTTTTTCTTGAAAGGAGCGTCAGCATTAGTACGCCTTCCAGGAATCAATCCTAGGAACATGGTGACACGCCATACCATTGCGGCGGAGTTTCGATCCGGACCGCACTCCTTTTAACTGCTTGAGGCCGTACTACCCCTTGTTGGCTAGCCGCCGCGGGCTCGGCTTCCTGCCTCGAAGGTACCCCCTGCGAAACACCATTGGTATACGGTGATCGAGAAATAAGCACGGATGGGTCATTATCAGAATACTGGGACCTTGGTCTCAGTTACATGCGAGGCTGGAAGTATTCCAGGGTAATCGACCGTAATGGCAACCAAATCATTGTCAATGCTAAGTTGGTGGAATACCCCGTCGATCAACTCCACCTTTATATCCGGATCCTCTTCGGAGGTCGGATCGAGGGACCGTTCCAGATCCTCGGGTTGTGGGGGCGGGCTGTGTATCTTCTCCATACCCAGCGCAGTTCCTCGAAAACCATGAAATGAGATATTTAACCACGGGAACATGGATCGGACAGGTCACAAAGATGTTTGCTTACCCAGCCGAGGATTATTCAAGAAAACTCCTTCGATGGATTGACGCGGAGGAAATCCTCCTCCTCCCCTTTATACATGGCAGACAAGATCTTCACCAGTTCGGTGACCGATCCCGGCCCTTTGCGGCCATGGCGGGTGCCATCGTCCTCCCAGTTGAAGTCCCACATGGGGTGGCCCCTATATTGGAGCGGCTGCACTCCCCTCATAATGCAGATTGCCATGACTCCAATCATGGTCAATTCGGCATGAGCCAGTAACCTTATTCGGCTCATCAAATAGAGGACATCCCGGTCATTTTCCCTCCGGGGGCTCCGAGGGCGCCAGCTTAAGCGCTTCTTCAGAGGAGCATTGATGAACTCCGGAAGGACGATCCGAACAGGATCCGGCAGCGGGACGTCCTCCATGTAAAACCATTCCGAAGGCCAGTCTTCGGACGCCTTCTTCGGGGTTCCGGATAGGTATCCGGTCCCGGCGATGCGCCATAGCTCGGCTCCGCCCACTTGATATATTGACCCCTCATAAGAACGGGGTACTAGGCAGAATAATCTTTTCCACAGCCTGAAATGAGGCTCGATGCCCAGGAACAGTTCGCAAAGGGCCACGAAGCCCGCGATGTGCAAAATGGAGGCATGCGTAAGGTGGTGCAACTGGAGGCCGTAGAAATCCAAGAGCCCCCGGAGAAACGGATGGATTGGAAATCCGAGTCCTCTTACTAGATAAGAGACGAAGCATACCCGCTCTCCTTTAGAGGGATCGGGGACACTCTCCGCTTGCTTTCCGCCCTTGTAGGTGGCAAGTCCGGCTCGAACGGAACCAAGAAGGCCGGGGGAAGGAATCCCTTGGCTTGGAGTATAACTAGCTCGCTATGAGGGACTGAGCATCTCTCCCAATTTCCGTGGCCGAGGTGGGAGCGCGAGAGGAGGAGCCGCGACCGTCCATGATGGAATGGGCTTTGGTCGAGGCGCTCCGATAAAGCTCATGAAGGGGGATGATGTGACTCAGATCTAGATCCTCGCCTTTTATAGGCAGCTCATTCAGGCTAGGGGGTAAGTGTAAAAATACCCTGGCTTTTCGCATTCATTCAAACACGTGGAAGATGGACATTATTGGGCGTAGAAGCCAAGGAGCGCAACATTTATCAGAAGCCGGACACTATTCTACAAGTATATGGAATTTGGAGAAGGACCCGCCTCGCAATGCCGAAGACAATCAACGCGCCGGACGCATCGTCATTGAAGCCTGGTTCGGGGGCTACTGAGGGAATCCCGGATTAGGGGGAATCCGGACAGCCAGACTATATCTTTTGGCCTGACTGTTGGACTATGAAGATACAAGATTGAAGACTTCGTCCCGTGTCCGGATGGGACTTTCCTTGGTGTGGAAGGCAAGCTTGGCGATACGGATATGTAGATCTCCTACCATTGTAACCGACTTTGTGTAACCCTAACCTATCCGGTGTCTATATAAACCGGAGGGTTTTAGTCTCAGAGACGAACAACAATCATACCATAGGCTAGCTTCTAGGGTTTAGCTTCCTTGATCTCATGGTAGATCTACTCTTGTACTACCCATATCATCAATATTAATCAAGCAGGAGTAGGGTATTACCTCCATCGAGAGGGCCCGAACTTGGGTAAAAACATCGTGTCCCTTTTCTCCTGTTACCATCCGCCTAGACGCACAGTTAGGGACCCCCTACCAGAGATCTGCCGGTTTTGACACCGACAGCGACGAAGCACTTCTGGGGACACCAAATCATTTTGATCGATGGCTGGGGCAGACCTCAAGGACTCAATCGGTTGTCCGAACAGCATGACTGGGTTATCGGCGTCGGGCTCATCTTCTCCTCTTGCCGGGGCTCGGCGAACCAGTTCTCCACGAGCTGCGATCAGACCCAGGGTGATTTGATCGAACAGTTCCTCTAGTGCACTTACATAGCGCACCAGATGCAACAATGCAGGATCCGTCTCGTGATTTCCGTTGGCAACCTGGAATGGCCTACCATACCCGTCACGGCTGGGGTAGTAGTAGAACGAGGGACAGTTAAATCTGGGCGACAAGTGCGGAGTTGAACTATAGCCTCTCGAGCAGCTAGTTGGATGGCTTGTGGCTCAAAGGAAGTTGTCCTTCCGGTGAACCTGTAGGCGTTACAGCGATAGACCCCTACCATAGATGTGCACTGATGGCCTGTAATTGACGGCTCTCACCGCTCATGGGCCCTTGGTACACAACATATTCTGGGGGCTCTTCTAATGCAAAGGCACGGCGGGTGAGGTTTGCGAGCACGGTCACAAAACCTCCAAGGTTGGTTGTTGTGGTCACATTGTGCACAATGGGTCCAGGCATTATGGCTCGGTTCGGGGAAGTGGCTGTGATGTGTTGAGTTGAGGCTAGCGTGCACTTTTTATAGAAAAAGGGGATGCAGTCTTCCTTCGCACGCTTGCGAAAGAGACTATTTAGGCATCGGTCACTGTCACGTGATCGACAGGCTAGGTTGATAGGTTGGGCACCGACTGCCAAAAGGTGTCGGGATCACTGTGTTGCTATCTTACACGAGAAGCTTGGCCGGGGTTAGGTTAAGGTCTGGTGGGTTGGTTAACCTAGGTTTATCGACCTGGCTAAGATAGGATTAGCCAATGGTCAGCTTGGCTCTGATACCAAGGTTGTCGAGACAGGTTTTCCAGGATATATTTCCCAGAAAATGGTCCTTGTGCTCACCAGCCCCAGGATTACTATTAGCTGATGAGGCACCAACTTGATACAGAAATTCCAAGCAAAGTACATAATATGTAGTACAAGGCCATTCTGGCCTATGAGTACAACAAATGGTTTCTAGAGGCTGATGGCAGAATCAGTTTGTGGTTCATCAGTGTCTATGGGACTCCATTTTCCACAGGAACAGCAGACTAGGGTAACTCCTATCTTCGCGAGGCTGCTATTACCATTGCATGGGTTCCAGGGCTGTCATCGCAACGCTCCTCTCCATGCAAGAAATCTGGCCAAGACAATCGCCAGGGACAAGCCAGTGAGTACTTTTGAATGTTCTCGCAAACATTATGAACACAGGTATAATATAACAAATGACAATCATGCTCTGAAATATTCTATGATCACAACATCAGTCATGAAATAAAGTAAAAAAAATCCATGATGCACGCAGGCAGGTTACTCATATGAATATGCAATAAGGGAGTAGAAATAGATCGAATTATGCAGGCGGCGCCTCGAAAGTATAATAATATAAAGCATGCCTCGGTCAAGGCGTCGAGCGACACCACATAAAGGGCTTATAAATAAAAGAAATAACAAGCATGCCACGCGAAGGCTCATGCGACACCACATAAAGGGCTTATAAGTAACTTAAATAACAAGCATGCCACGATCGGGCGTGCATGCGACACCACAAAAGGGCTTATAAGTAACTTAAATAACAAGCATGCCACGATCGGGCATGCATGCGACACCACATAAAGGGCTTATAAGTAAATAATCACGGTGAATATCCAGGGAGGTAGAACCATCCTGTGGATACTCGATAATTCAAATAATATAAATGGTTAGTCCATGATAATAATAATCTCGATCATCATAAGTCACAAGTCATGTTCCATGTTACGGTTTAGTAGTTTTTCCTCCAAGAACGACACTAAGACCGACACTTGACCCATCCTGCATCGTAGTCCTTACCCATGGACACGGCTATTCGAATAGATATAACCTCTGCAGAGGGTGTACTCTTTACCATGAGTAACGGATTCCTTTAGTCCATCGGGACTAATTCCATTTACGATCTTTTAATTGAAAACACACCGATCACACACCGGCCTAACTTACGATTATGCGGAATCACCCTCGACACCCGTTAAGCGAAACTCTAAGTGGGGAGGCTACAACCTCGATTAGCATGGGATCACAAAATTTATAAACACACACAAACTAGGGGAGCTACCCCCTCGGCTCCAACCGGAAACACCCATGCCCCCGGACCAGGTGGCATGTCTACCGGATGCAGCCGGTATCTTCCACCATGGCCTCTCTGTACGGTGTGTGCTAGGAAGGGGTTGACAACTTACTGAACCGTACCCTACCTATTGCAGGGACAACTGGTAGTACGAAGCAAGTATGGGGGTTACTGGAACAAGACTCGATCTATGGTCGACTCAGGAGGTTAAAGCGTTTCCTGCATGATTCGCACAAGAAATATATTTCACACCGATTAGACAGAATCACCACTCGTCATACCTCACCATGACTTATCGGACATATCTGTCTAGAGACAAGCTCGTGTCTACCCAAGACAGAGACTTTCCCAGATTCCCTTCCGGTGGGCATGAAAGGCACGCGGGGGTGATTACTATCACAAACATATCAAATTCCAACAGGAAGGAATCTTCATTATGCACTCATGAGTATGATCATATCATCACATAAAATAACGAATACCTCGTGTCAAGATGGTGTTGTAACCGTATCAAACAACACACAACAATATTATGCCAGGGTTTAGAATGCTTGCCTTCAAGTTGTGGAGAGACAGGGTGCATTTTTGAAAGTTGCGTTCTTCTTCAAAATCCTATTTTACGAAAATTTGAATTAAAACATAGTTTTAAAAGCGGTACAAAAAAGTTGTTTGGAAAATTTTCAAATAAATATGACAATAAACTAGACAAAATTTGAGAAACAAAAGAAAAATAATCAAATCAATTGGACTTATATTTAAAAAGTTATAGCCAGTCAAAGTTTTGTCAAAAATCTGTTTTTAATAAAATTCAGAAAAAGAAAACGGTTCGGCAGCACTTACGTTTTCCTCTAGCGAAGGCGTATTTGGTGGAATACGCTTCCACTTAAACCAACGCGGGTCGTCGCTAATAGTGGGTCCCTTGGGCTCACTGGTCAGGTTTGACCAGTCGCCCGCGCCTCCTTCTCCTCTGGCCGAGCGATGGCGGGGCTCCGACGATCGCTGTCGACGAACGGCGGCTCCCCATGGGATTCCGAGGGCAGGGATGGATCCGCCAGTCCAGGGCGGTCCTCCCAGTGGTCGATAGGTTGGCGGGGGTGGAGGGGGTCACCGGCGGCGAGCTCCGCGGTGGACGGTGGTTTCGGGAGGATTGGGGGCTCAAGCTATGGTGGTTCCCGATCGAAGCTGAGAGGTTGGGCGGCTCCGTATGGTCGAGGGAGCCTGGACGGTGGCCTTCGGATGGATCGGGAGGCCTCGCTCACGGTTTAACGGGACCGGAGTGTGGCGGCGGCCGAACTGGCCGGAGACGAGGAAGACGGCCTCCCTCCATCGATTGCTGGCTGTGTGGGCTCTAGAGGGTTGGTCTGAGGTCGCCTGAGGGTCTGGACGAGCTCGGGGTCTCCCATTTATAGGCGGTCGAGGTCGGTCCGACGGCGGCAGTGGATAGGAATGGCGAACCGCCGTTCTGTAGCCAAGGGGGCGTGTGGCGATGGCTGGCGGGGTCTGGCAGGGCGAGAGGATGAACTCGGGCTGTTCAGGGGCGAGCTAGCGCGCGGCTGTGGCTCGGGTGGCGCCGTCCATGGCAGGAGCCTGCTGCGGCCATCCGCTAGCTGCCATGGCCGACCTGACGGTGGCGCTGCAGGGCTCCAGGGGTAGCTTGGATGGCTCTGATGAGCGGATGAGGATGGGGCGCGGCCCTGCGGGCGAGCAAGGGCCAGGGGCCAGACGCGGCGGCTCGGGTGCATACACGTGCAAAACGCGTGCTCTGGCCGCGCTGAGAGCACGCACGCTATGTGTTCGGCAAAATGCCAAGGCATGCCAGGAGGCTTGGATGAGGCTGGGGATTAACAGGTCTAGGTTAGTGATGGTTAGGAGATTAGTGGACATGCTGGTTTGTCCAGAGGGGCAAGATCATAGTGTAAATATAAACTATGCCAAATCTGTCCATGAATACAAGGTGCTCGACAGAATGGCGTGGGCATCTAGGCATCTCTTCTGGTGGCCAAAAACTCCAGATCACAGTCTCTTTAGATGATAAAGAGGGTGGCAAGGTTAGTTTGGCAAGACCAGAAACTTGTTAGTGCAAGTTTTGACAAAACCAATTCTGGACAGAAAACAAAGGGCATTATTGCATGGACCAACAATACTCCAATGGGTCCAATCTCCTGGACTTAAGGGTTTGGTAGAGTGGTCAATAAGCAGGAAAAAGAATCATGGGCAACAGAGCAAAACAAAATGGGGTTGCAGTAGAAAATACCAAACTGGACCAGAGGGCAAAAGAGGATGATTTGCTAATTTTCTTTCAAAGAACACCAGTGGGTTTTTGCATAAAGTTGAAATATACACTACTACTAACATCCCCTAATTTTGGTGGAAATATTAAAGAAGTATCAAAAAGGGTTGTAGTGCAAAAGAGGCTCTAAGGCTTATGAGAAACCATTTTAAAAAAAATTAAAGTTCAGGAAAAATAATTATAGAAATAAATCCACTGATAAAAGAAATGTTTCTTGAGAGGATATACAAGTCCAACAACAATTTTGAAAAGTTTTCTATTCGGAGGGAAACTCCACAACTCAGAAGAAAAGGGTGGTTCTGAAAAATAAAATCCAGAATAAAAATTTAATTTGCCAAGGCAAAAATTTTAATTAATAAATCAAGGTTAAATTTTAGGATGTTACACGAGGCCAGTGGCGCACTTGAAGGACTCTTGGTATTTCGAATGCTTATAAAAAGAGACCCACCAGAGTTATCCCCTCACGCCCTCTTCTCGCTCTCGCCACAACCCTTCACAGAGCTCCAGCGCCCTAGCTCAACCTTTCCCCAAAAGATCCCCTCTTTCCGGTACTCGGCCATGGCTGGATCCGGTGCGGGGGTCAAGTGAGAGGCCTCGAGCATCTCCAACAATGACATCGAGGAGCTGAAGCGGGCGGGCTACCTGTCGCCCAACATTGCTCATCGGTCCACTGAGGAGGGCCAGGTCGTGCGGACACCCCGCGCTGGTGAGTGGGTGGTGTTCATTCCCCATTTTATCCAGGGATTAGGCTTCCCGCTCCACCCATTCGTCCGGGGATTCATGTTCTACTATGGGCTCGACTTCCATGACCTGGCTCCGAACTCCTTCCTCTGCATCTCGGCTTTCATCATCGTCTGTGAAGCTTTTCTTCGGGTCCCACCACACTTCGGCTTATGGCTGAAGGTCTTAAATGTCAAGCCAAAGATCATTGATGGCTAGCAGACGGACTATGGGGGCGCCATGGTTAGCAGGCTCACTCGAATCAGATGGCCAGAGGGCGTGTCTATAGACACGGTCAATATCTGGCAGAAAGAATGGCTCTATATTACCAAACCCCGGGACGCGGCCTGGGTGGCTGCTCCAGAATTCAGATCCAGACCCCATGCGAGGGTAACCTCCTGGACGGGGTACACTACCGAGGTGCAGGCGTTGCAGAAGCGCGTCTCCAACATGATGAAGGCGGGGGCGAAGCTAACCAATGTGGTCCAGATCATGCTCCACCGCCGTCTCCTACCTTGCCAGCATCGGGACGCCCCAATGTGGTCTTGGAAGCCTGAAGACCCCCGCACCGTGTGACACTTTTATGGCACCACCCACGAGAAGTTGTGGAAGGTGTTGTTCAAGCCGCAGAAAGTATGGCCAAAAGAAGGAGAAGATATCGACCTCAAGGCCAAAAAATTTCCAGGGAGGTAATGTAGTGCGATTTGCTTTATATCTGGATATTCATGTTCCGTCCATGATCCGTAACCCCTTGTCCTTGTTTCCACAGGGTTGGCTCAAGAGGGCCGTGCTGATCAACAGCCCGGCCCCGCTGCCCGAAGACCCCCGGTCGGCTCAGCTGGACGAGATGCTGACCTTGGCGCCTTACAAGGCGCCAGAGAAGGATAAGAAGAACCTGCGAGGAGACTCGGGAGGGCCTCTGCTCGTGTGCCCCTCCGGACACCAAGTCCGGCGATACACACGCTCCCTCCGCACAGCAGGGGAAGTAGGATGAAGACTAGGAGGAGGAGAGCCACTCCTCCTGTACCAGAAAGAGGGAGGCCTCCACTGAGGCCGAAGAAGGGCACCCTTCCCCGGCTCCGAAGAAGAGGAGCAATGGGAAATTGGTCATGGCCGATGAAAGTTCAGACTCCGACGTGTAGTCCGTTGCCTCTAAGGAGATCCCGTAGAAGGCGCCCAGGGTCAAGCCCCTCGTAGAAAGGTCAAAATCCGCAGACTATCCAGGAGCCACTCTTATTAGCCTGTTTAACTAAGGTGTGTGTGTGCCCTTGCGTTGCAGCCCACTGCGTGACCTTCCTACCGACCAAATGTCGGAGGGCACTTCTCCGCCAACCGATGTAGCGGAAAGTGGAGGCGCATCACACTCAGGGCCTCCCCCGGTCATCGGGGAGACCGAGCAGGTGTTGTCCCAAAGGACCCCACCCGAGCCGAGCACGGGGGGTGATGGGACATCGACATGGCCAAGGCCAACGCTTCGACTGCTGAAGACCAAGAGAAGCCGAGCCCTTGCAGAAGACAGTCCCGAGGCCCTCACGGCCCTTCGAAGAGTCACATCCACCCCCACCAAGGGGGGAGCCGGGGCCCCATCACCGGTGCCGAACACCGGGGACCGGGCCGCGACAGAGTGACCTGACATGATGGAGGTGGCCATGAACGACTCCTCCATAGTAGCAGAACACCGCGCCCTGATGGGTGAGGTTTTACAAAGCGTTCGATCCATCAACAGCGGAATGAAACAGGCTTTTGACGGCCTCCTAGCAGGCTTTGAGGTAAGCAATGTAATGCTCTTTTCTTTATAAGATTGTATGTTGTAGTACTTATATACATAGCAGCCCCCGAGACTCTAGCAGTTTAAAGAATCCTGGCTAAGGATCAAGACTGTCCGAACAGAAAACTAACCGAGGTTCTTGTTGTTGGGGAACGTAGCAGAAATTCAAAATTTTCCTACGTGTCACCAAGATCTATCTATGGAGAAACCAGCAACGAGGGGAAGGATAGTGCATCTACATACCCTAGTAGATCACTAAGCGGAAGCGTTCAAGTGAACGGGGTTGGAGGAGTCGTACTCGTTGTGATCCAAATCACCGGAGATCCTAGTGCCGAACGGACGGCACCTCCGCGTTCAACACACGTGCGGTAGCAGTGGCGTCTCCCATGCCTTGATCCAGCAAGGAGAGAGGAGAGTGTAACACCCGGTGTAATGATGCTCTGATAACCCACAGGGTTAAGTTATTCATTTTGCTAAACAAGTGTTCGATCATAATTGTCTCCTTTCTCTTTTAAATTCCAATTGAATTCAAATTCAAATTCTGTGTGAAATTCAAAATGCTCGAGACATGAACACAAAATGTTCATCATGTGCCAAATAATCCACATGTTATATTGGTGGTGAACCAACATTTTGCAAAAGGTATAAGTGGCCTAAGCATCTTAAAGCAGTGACATAAGCAATAAATTAAATGCCCTTTTTAATTTATAAAATTGGCAACTATTCCAAAATGCCTCCCAACCTTTTTGAGGCAGTGCACTTTAATTCTTTGAGTTTGTTTTGGCCAATGGCATAATTTTGCAAAGTCATTGGTGGCTAAAAGAAAATGCAAAAGCTGCTGGAAAAAGAAAAAGGGAAAGCAACAAAAAAAAGGGAAAGGGGCCAGAGCTGGCCTCCCAAAGGCTTCGGCCCACCTGAGCCAACCAGCCCAGGCTAGGCCGCCTCCCCCATCGTCTTCCCCCTTCTCCCACTGTTCGACCCACCGGACGCCTCGGCGCCACCCGACCACCTCGCCGGCCACCCCACTACAGGCGCCGCGGAGAGGATAAGGGCGACGCCTCGAGCCCTCCCCCCCCTCGGCCTCGTCAGCACCCAAGATCTTTTCCATTCTCCCCTCGCTTGTTCCCCCTCCCTCACGCTGCCGCCTCCCGGCGCCACCATCGCCGGCGCTGGTCGATCCCATGACCACCGGGCCTCTCCGACCTCACCGGCCTGTCCTAGAGCTCCGTCGCTGTCGTCCTCTTCGTCTGGTGCCACTGGACCGTGCTGGGGGCCACCAGAGCGCCCGCTCGACTCCTTCTTCCTCCTCTGTTCCGCCGTCACCGTGCTGCATCGCCACCGCGGCCACCGTCACCGTCTTGCCTCGCCGACAGGCCCTTCTGCTCCGTCATCGACCGTTGCTCCTTCTCCAACCACGAGCTCGAGCTCGGCGCCACCTCACCGACCGGATCGACGCCGTCTTCTCTGTTCGGTCGCCGCGTCTTCTCCAACGAACGTCGCCGTCGCCGTCAACTCCGGCCTTCCCCTGCGCTCCTAACCTGTCGAGGGCCTTTCTTGCGCCGCGCGGTGAGCCCCTCATCCTCTCCCCTCGCTCCCCTGGCCTCTTGCACTCCCGTAGCTACCGCGTACGCCATGGCCGAACTCGGCTCCGCCAAGCAGCTGGCCGCCGTCGTTGCCTTGCTCGCCCGAGCACGTGGACGTGCTCTGTGCAGCCTGTCGAGGCTGCCCGTGCCGCTTGCCCACCTCGAGGACCCCCGTAGCGCGATCCCGACGAGGTCCCGAATCCCACCGCTGCCTCCACTCGTTGCCGGCGCTGTTTCCGGCAGCTCCAGCTCCGGTCGGCCTCACCACGCGACGCGACACCTTCTCCCCGTTCGAACGCAGCCGCCCGCGGCCATTTTGGCCGCTGGACGGCGAATCCCGACGAGGCCGGGTGCCCTCCGCCGCGTTTCGTGCTCACCGGCGTTCGGCCCGCCCGGCCGGTGGCACACTGGGCTGCCTGCAGGTCACTACTGTGGCCCCGGGGCGGCTAGCCTGTTGACCTAGTCAATGGCTGGCTGGGCATCGCCCGATCGCCATGGTCCCCACAGGCCTGTTGACTAGTCAACTAGTCTGTTGACTTGCTGATGTCAGCATGGCGTCATGCTGACGTCATTTTCCTTTTCTATTAATTTTAAATAATTCCAGAATATGTTTAAAACTTAGAAAATTCATATAAAATAATCTGTAACTCGGATGAAAATGTTTTCTATATGAAAGTTGCTCAGAAAAATCCAACGAATCCGAATACGTGGTCCGTTCATCTGTCACATGCCCCTAACATGCTGAACATGGAACTTTCCCCCTCTTTTCCTTGTCCGGAATCCACCTAACGTCGGGAATTCACCCTCGGATGTTTCCCCCCTTCGTCTGCAACGTGTAGTACCGCGTTAGAGCATGCCTAGCGCTACGTATCGTCATGTCATGCTTAGTGTTACCTCTGTTTGCTATGTATTTACTGTTTCTTCCCCCTCTTCTCTCCGGTAGACCCCGAGGCCGCTGATGCCCCAGTGATCGACTACGTCACCGACGACTCCTCCTTGCCAGAGCAACCACGCAAGCCCCCCCCCCCCTTTTGAGCATCCCGATATCGCCCATTCCATTCTCTCATGCTTGCACTAGATTTTGCTACTGTTATTGTTTGCTCCTATTGTGCTGCATAGCCTGTTTATTGTAACTCGCTATTGTTACCTACACCGCTTCTCCTAACCTCGCTTAGTATAGGTTGGTTAGAGACCCATCGATGACCCCCCACCTTGTCCTTGTTGCCCGCTTCATCATTGAAGACCCGATCAACGGGATCGAAGACCAGGCCCGACACCGCACATCACTTCCCTTAGTTGCTCGACACTCTTTGGGTTACTATCAAGTACCGAGGGTGAAACCTCTCTGACACCTCGATATTAACCTGTAGTATAGCTATCGATCGTGGTCATCGAGGGTGATTTCCTCCTTAACCACTTCCGACACGACTCGTTGCAACCCCTCAAGTGTGGACCTCTAGGGTGAATCCTCTTACGTTCACCTTGATGACTACATTGAGTGGAATTCTTCGGGGGTGATTCCTCGGGTTTTTCCCCTGATGTTTGGACACACGGTTACTTGGACTTTTACCGCTGTTACTTGGAAAGATGGGTCGACCCTGAGGGGTACCCGTGCGTGCTTAATTGCGAGTGATGTGGAGACGGGTTGACCTGGAGGGTGCCCGCGAGATAATTACGAGGCGTGGCCGGGCATTCCTAGCCCTTGCCGCAAGTCCTCGAGACGGGGCAACGGGGTCACATCTTTCGTGAGTCTCTGCTTGTTACCGCGCGTTCCTAATCCACTACGATTTGGATATTTGATCCGAGGGGCCTGATAGCACTAACCATCACGTGGGCATAGTATGGGCGTTACTGCGTCGTATACATCAACCGAAGCTTAATAGACGCGATCGAGCTGGCGCCAAGGCCGGGTTGGACTGCGTAAGCGCCGCCTTTGTTGAAGGAGGTAGCTAGGTGCGCTCACCGCCACCCACGCAACATGCAGGAGTTAGGGAGATGGCCCATGACCCTCGGGGCATAGGTTTAGTCGGCGTCTTGGCCTGTATTAAGCCTAGGTCGGGTTGCGGCGTATTGTTTGGCCGAGGCCGGGCATGACCACTGGAAAGTGTGTCCGGCGGAGTTAAGCGGCGTGGTGGGTAAGTTGGTGCACCCTGCAGGAAGAAAACATCTATCGATAGCCTGTCCTACGGTAACGGACACTTG
Source organism: Aegilops bicornis (assembly GCA_021605145.1). Taxonomy (NCBI): domain Eukaryota; kingdom Viridiplantae; phylum Streptophyta; class Magnoliopsida; order Poales; family Poaceae; genus Aegilops; species Aegilops bicornis. The sequence continues at coordinate 604,377,124 of CM038672.1, forward strand.
GAGTTGTATCCCGATCGATACAACTAGAACTGGATGGTGATGAGGATTTGATTGTGATGATAACTGGATAGTATGGCTCTGGGATTTCTTTCTCGCAGGGAGTCGAGAAAGGATCTCCGGCCGAGGTTGATAACACTACTACTTTACTTTATGCTACTCTACTCCTTCCGGTTGCTGCAAGATGGTGGTTTCCAGAAGATGCTAGTCTACGATAGGACTAGGCCTTCTCTCTATTCTGGCATTTCTGCAGCCCAGTCCACATATATGACCTTCCTTTGATAATGTTGCATATGTAGTGTAGATCCTTGCTTGCAGTACTTTGGATGAGTACTCACGGTTGCTTTGCTCCCCTTTTCCCCTTTCTTCTTCTATCCGATTGATGCAACCAGATGACGGAGCCCAGAGCAGATACCACCGCCGATGCTTACTACTACGTGGAGGCCGCCCGATGACCAGGAGTAGTTAGGAGGCTCCCAGGCAGGAGGCCTTGCCTTTTCGATCGTTGTTGCTTTTGTGCTAGCCTTCTTAAGGCAAACTTGTCTAACTTATGTCTGTACTCAGATATTGTTGCTTCCGCTGACCCTTGTGTTTTCGAGCCTATGTATTCGAGCCCTCGAGGCCCCTGGCTTGTAATATGAAGCTTGTATTATTTTAATTTGTGTCTAGAGTTGTGTTGTGATATCTTCCCGTGAGTCCTTGATCTTGATCGTACACATTTGCGTGTATGATTAGTGTACGATTGAATCAAGGGCGTCACAAGTTGGTATCAGAGCCGACTGCCTGTAGGTAGCCCCCTTTCCAACTCCTTGGCCGAAGTTGTGTCTAGTCACCGAAAAACTTTTACTAACATGGCTGTGTGGCTTTCGGGCCCACGTCGCCATCGGGTGGTATTAGCATCTTTTACTCCTCGTCTATACTCTGGGACTCTGATCTCTCTTCTACTCGGGTTAAACGAATTTACTAACATTAGGATCCCGTGACCACATTCACCCCGAAGTTGGATAAAGCCATAGTTATTCCTTAGATTAGCCTCTTGAATAGTACACACACCTGTCGTGTTGACTACGAAGTGGAATCCATCGTACATCTTTCCTTATGCATGTTTCATCATGAATGATCCTTGTCTTTGCAAATGCTCAATGCTGAACTACCCCCTGTTACATGTTAGCAGGATGGTTAGACCAGCTGGTCGTGGCCGTGGTGCCAATGATCCACCACCGCGAATTCTTTGGTCGGAATGATGCAACAATTTGAGCTGAACCGGCAGTTCATGGAAGGAATGATGGCTGTGTTTCCTCGTCCGAACATGAATCATGAACCAACCGCATTTACTCTGCAGGACTTCATCCGCCTCAACCCAACTTTTTACCTCAGCTCAACTCAGCCCCTTGATGTTGATGAATGGCTCCGCGACATCACATATGAAATGGAGTCTGCTAGTGTTGCCCCTGCCAGCTATGTCACCTTCGCATCCTTCTTCCTCAAGGGTCCTGCTGCTCAATGGTGGGACAACCACAGGCGTACCCTACCTGCTGGACCGGTCATTACTTGGCCGGATTTCCAAGCTGCCTTCCGTGCCCGTTTCATTCCTCAGGGAACCATGGACAGGAAGAAGCGAGAGTTCCGCAACCTCACCCAAGGCAACAAGTCTGTAGATGCTTATCAACGAGAATTTCTGGACTTGTCACGTTATGCTGAAGAAGACATTGCAACTGACGCTCGTAAGCAAGAGAAGTTTCGTGATGGACTTCACCCTGATATGAAGCTAGCATTGCTCGTTCATGACTTTACCGACTTTGCCACCTTGGTGAACAAGGCTATTCAGGTTGAGACTGGTCTTCAGGAACACCAGGGATCCCTTAGGCGTAGTCGCGACGTTGGCTCATCTTCGGGCCCCGTCGGTTGCGAGCGTCGGATATGGATTCCCCACAGCATGTATCGTCCAACTGCACCTGCACCAAGACAATCCTATGTTGCACCTCGTCTGCCTCCTCCACCGCAGAGGCAGCCCCTTCGGGCTGTACCACCCCAAGCTTCCGCTCCCAATCCCAATGATGGTCTATGCTTCAAGTGTGGCCTTCCAGGTCACCGCTCCAGGAAATGCCCTCAGAATCAGAATCAGATGGCTCTGTCTTCAACTGACCGTAACAATCAGCCCCATAACTACAATGCCAGACCTTATGGTCGTGGTCAGGCTAATCATGTCGATCTGAATAAAGCTCAAGATCAACCTGCCACTGTGATGGGTACTCTTCTCGTTAATTCAGTACCGGCTTCTATTTTACTCGATTCAGGAGCCTCGCATTCGTTCATGTCAGAAAATTTTGCATACGCACACGACATTCGATGCGAGCCCATGAACACTCCGGTAGTGGTACGCACCCCTGCGGGTCAGTGTCGAACTACCATGATTGGTCGCGACGTCCCGTTGAAATTGAAGGGCTGGAATTTCATGTTTCTCCCATTATTACGTAGTCTTCCAACATTGACCTCATGCAGGGAATGGAATGGTTGAAAGCACATACCGCTTCTATCGTTTGTGCCACCAAAGTCGTTCATCTCCTACATCCTTCCGATGAGATAGTAACCTACCATGCTCAGCTTGTTCAAAATCTTTGAAACCGCGACTTTATGCTTTGAATGCGTTGAACGCAACACCTCTTGAGGGAATTGAAAAGATTCCAGTTGTTCGCGACTTCCAAGACGTATTTCCAGAAGAACTTCCAGGAATACCCCCTGCCCGGGCCGTCGAATTCATCATAGACTTGAAGCCAGGCACCGTTCCTATTGCTAAACGACCCTACAAGATGCCGCCTCATGAACTCCTAGAACTTAAGGAGGAAATCGACAAATCTCTTCGCAGTGGTTTCATTCGTCCAAGTTCCTCTGCTTGGGGAGCACCTTCTCTCTTCGTCAAGAAGAAGGACGGTACGAACCGTTTGGTCCAAGACAATCGTCCTATCAACCAAGCTACAATTCGAACAAATATCCCTTCCTCGGATCAATGATCTGTATGATCAATCGGGCTGGATCATCGATATTCTCTAAACTCGACTTGAGGTTGGGTTACCACCAGATCCGTGTTCGTGAAGAGGATATTCCAAAGACCGCATTCGTCACTAGTTATGGTTCTTACGAGTACACCGTCAAGTCATTCGGTTTAACCAATGCTCCAGCTACATTCTCTCGTCCGATGAACTACATATTCATGGATTACCTCGACAAGTTCGTTGTAGTCTATCTGGATGATATCCTGGTATATTCAAAGAATAAAGAAGAACATGTTGAACATCTTCGTCTTGTTCTGGGAAAGCTTCGAGAGCATCAACGTTATGCCAAGTATTCCAAGTGTGAATTCTGGTTACCCGAAGTCACCTACCTTGGTCATGTCATCTCCAAGGATGGTATTGCCGTCAACCCAGAGCGCGTTCAGGCTATTCTTGACTGGACCCCTCCTAAGACTCCAAGCAAGTCGAAGCTTTCTCGGCCTAGCCAGCCATCGTCGCCGCTTTGTCGAGAATTTCTCCAAGATCGCCAAGCCAGCGACTAATCTGCTTCACAAAGGCGTTAAGTTCGACTGGACAGACAAATGTCAGGAAAGTTTCCAGGCACTCACGGACAAGCTGACTTCTGCCCCAGTGCTTGCTCCTCCTGATTCTCGCAAGGACTTTGTCATCTATTGTGACGCTTCACGTCAAGGATTAGGCTGTGTTCTAATGCAAGAGCGCAGGGTGATTGCTTATGCTTCCCGTCAAGTGCGTCCTCACGAGGAAAACTACCCGGTTCATGACCTTGAGCTTGCAGCGGTTATCTTTGCACTGAAGCTATGGCGATTACCTTCTCGGTAATCGCTATGAGATCTTCACCGATCATCGAGTCTGAAGTACCTGTTTACTCAACCAGATCTGAACCTCGGTCAGCAGCGGTGGATGGAAGCTATTGCGGACTACAACTACGGTATATCTTATACCCCTGGTAAGGCTAATGTAATGGCCGATGCCCTGAGCCGCAAGTCATATTGAAGCAATCACATGGTCTACGAAGCTCAACCCCGCCTTTATGAAGAGCTATGCAAGCTGAATGTTCAACTAGTTCCACGGGGTTCTCTGAATAATCTTGTCCTGGAACCAACTCTGCTGAAAGCAATTAAGTCTGCTCAAGCCAAAGATGCTCACGTTGATTTGATGAAAAAGGATCTTGCCTTAGAGAAATCCAGAGATTTCTCACTTGGTGAAGATGGAACCTTATACTTCAGAGATCGCATTGTAGTACCCTGGTTCGAGCTTATGACAGAGAAGGTGATGAAAGAAGCGCATGACACCCCTCTCTCTATTCATCCAGGAAGTACCAAGATGTACCTAGACATCCGTCAAGTAATCTTGGTGGTCTAAAATGAAGCAAGACATTGCTCGATATATCGAAGAATGTGGCGTTTGCCGTCGCGTTAAAGCGAACATCACGAAACCAATTTGGACTTCTACAACCGCTTCCGATTCCTGAATGGAAGTGGGATAAGGTCCAAATGGATTTCGTCCACGTGCCTTTCCAAGTCTCGTAAAGGTAACGATGCTATCTTTGTTGTCATCGACCAATTCTCGAAAGTTGCTCACTTTCTGCCAGTCAAGGAGACAATCACTGCTAGTCAATTAGCAAACTTGTATATCTCCAGAATTGTGTCACTCCATGGCATTCCGAAGGAGATCAATTCAGACCGTGGCAGTTTATTCACTTCAAAGTTCAGGATAGTTTCCAAGAGGCAATGGGAACTCATATTACCTGGAGCACTGCTTATCATCCCCAATCCCAAGGCCAACTCGAGCGAGTCAATCAAATTCTTGAAGACATGCTTCAAGCTTGTGTTATTTCTTTCTGCAAGAAGTGGGAAGAATCTCTCCCTTATGCGGAGTTCTCTTATAACAACAGTTATCAAGCCAGCTTGAAAATGGCACCCTTCGAAGTGCACTATGGACGTAAGTGCCTAACCCCTCTGAAATGGTCAGAAACTGGGGAACGGGCACTTATTGGTCCAGAAATTATTCAACAAGCTGAAGAGCAGGTTCGCATTGTCCGGATAATCTCAAGGCGGCCCGCCCCCGGAAGAGCAACTATGACCCGGAAACACCGGGGTTCAACTTATCAACCCGGTGAACAAGCTTATCTACGTGTCACTCCTTTGAGAGGCACTCATCGGTTCGAGTCAAGGGCAAGCTAGCTCCAGCGCTACATTGGTCCTTTCCGCATTCTCGCCCGTCAGGGCTGGTGGCTTATCAACTTGAGTTTCCACCTCAGTTCTCTCATGTTCATGACGTCTTCCACGTGTCGCAACTTCGTCGATGCTTCAAGGATCCGGAACGTGAAGTGGATCCGGAATTGATTGAAATTCAAGATGATCTCACATACAAGGAGCATCCGATCTGCATTCTTGAAGAAGCTGAACGTCGAAAACGCCAGAAGGTTACCAAGTTCCTCAAGGTGCAATGGTCAAATCATTCTAAGGATGAAGCCACTTGGGAACGCGAAGATAACCTCCGGGCTGAATACCCCGACCTGTTCCCTTCTACCTCTTAATTCTCGGGATGAGAATTTCTTTTAGAAGAGGAGAGTTGTAACACCCCGGTGTAATGATGCTACAGTAACCCCTGGAGTTAAGTTATTCATTTTGCTAAACAAGTGTTCGATCATAATTGTCTCCTTTCTCTTTTAAATTCCAATTGAATTCAAATTCAAATTCTGTGTGAAATTCAAAATGCTTTAACATGAACACAAAAATGTTCATCATGTGCCAAATAATCCACATGTTATATTGGTGGTGAACCAACATTTTTGCAAAAGGTATAAGTGGCCTAAGCTACTTAAAGCGATGACCTAAGCAATAAATTAAATGCCCTTTTTAATTTATAAAATTGGCAACTATTCCAAAATGCCTCCCAACCTTTTTGAGGCGTGCACTTTAATTCTTTGAGTTTGTTTTGGCAAGGCATAATTTTGCAAAGTCATTGGTGGCTAAAAGAAAATGCAAAAGCTGCTTTGGAAATAGAAAAAGGGAAAGCAACAAAAAAAGGGAAAGGGGCCAGAGCCCCTGGCCTCCCAGTGGGCTTCGGCCCACCTGAGCCAACTGGCCCAGGCTAGGTCGGCCCACTCCCCCCTTGTCGTCTTCCCCCTTCTCCCACTGTTCGACCGACCGGACGCCTCGGCGCCACCCGACCACCTCGCCGGCCACCCCGCTACAGGCGCCGCGGAGAGGATAAGGGCGACGCCTCGAGCCCTCCCCCCCCCCCTCGGCCTCGTCAGCACCCAAGATCTTTTCCCTTCTCCCCTCGCTCGTTCCCCCTCCCTCACGCGCTCGCCCCTCCCGAGCGCCACCATCGCCGTGCGCTGGTCGATCCCGCGGCCACCGGGCCTCTCCGGCCTCACCGGCCTGTCCTAGAGCTCCGTCGCCGTCGTACTCTTCGTCTGGTGCCACTGGACCGTGCTGGGGGCCACCAGAGCGCCCGCTCGACTCCTTCTTCCTCCTCTATTCCGCCGTCACCCTGCTGCATCGCCACCGCGGCCACCGTCACCGTCTTGCCTCGCCGACAGGCCCTTCTGCTCCGTCATCGACCGTTGCTCCTTCTCCAGCCACGAGCTCGAGCTCGGCGCCACCTCACCGACCGGATTGACGCCGTCTTCTCCGTTCGGTCGCCGCGTCTTCTCCAACGAACGTAGCCGTCACCGTCAACTCCGGCCTTCCCCTGCGCTCTAACCTGTCGAGGACCTTTCTTGCGCCGCACGGTGAGCCCCTCATCCTCTCCCCTCGCTCCCCTGGCCTCTTGCACTCCCGTAGCTACCGCGTACGCCATGGCCGAACTCAGCTCCGCCAAGCAGCTGGCCGCCGTCGTTGCCTTGCTCGCCTGAGCACGTGGACGTGCTCAGTGCAGCCCGCCGAGGCCGCCCGTGCCGCTTGCCCACCTCGAGGACCCCCGTAGCGCGATCCCGACGAGGTCCCGAATCCCTCCGCCGCCTCCACTCGTCGCCGGCGCTGTTTCCGGCAGCTCCAGCTCCGGTCGGCCTCACCACGCGACGCGGCACCTTCTCCCCGTTCGAACGCACCCGCCCGCGGCCATTTTGGCCGCCGGACGGCGAATCCCGACGAGGCCGGGTGCCCTCCGCCGCGTTTCGTGCTCACCGCGTTCGACCGCCCGGCATTGGTGGCACACAGGGCCCGCCTCGGGTCACCGCCTCTGGCCCCGGGGCCGGTAGCCTGTTGACCTAGTCGATGGCTGACTGGGCATCGCCCGATCCGCCGATGGGTCCCCACAGGCCACATTGACTAGTCAACTAGTCTGTTGACTTGCTGATGTCAGCATGGCGTCATGCTGACGTCATTTTCCTTTTCTATTAATTTTAAATAATTCCAGAATATGTTTAAAACTTAGAAAATTCATATAAAATAATCTGTAACTCGGATGAAAATGTTTTCTATATGAAAGTTGCTTAAAAAAATCCAAGGAATCCGAATACATGGTCCGTTCATCTGTCACATGCCCCTAACCTGCTGAACATGGAACTTTCCCCCTCTTTTCCTTGTCCGGAATCCACCTAACGTCGGGAATTCACCCTCGGATGTTTCCCCCTTAAATGCAACGCAGCGTGTAGTACCGCATTAGAGCACGCCTAGCGCTACGTATCGTCATGTCATGCTTAGTGTTACCTCTGTTTGCTATGTATTTACTGTTTCTTCCCCTCTTCTCTCCGGTAGACCCCGAGGCCGCTGATGCCCCGGTGATCGACTACGTCACCGACGACTCTTCCTTGCCAGAGCAACCAGGCAAGCCCCCCCCCCTTTTGAGCATCCCGATATCGCCCATTCCATTCTCTCATGCTTGCACTAGATTTTGCTACTGTTATTGTTTGCTCCTATTGTGCTGCATAGCCTGTGTATTGTAACCTGCTATTGTTACCTACCTGCTTATCCTAACCTGCTTAGTATAGGTTGGTTAGAGACCCATCAGTGACCCCCCACCTTGTCCTTGTTGCCCCTGCTTCATCATTGAAGACCCGATCAACGGGATCGAAGACCAGGCCCCGACACCGCACATCACTTCCCCTTAGTTGCTCGACACTACTGGGTTACAATCAAGTACCAAGGGTGAAACCTCTACAACACCTCTGATATTAACCCTGTAGTATAGTTATCCGGTCGTGGTCATCGAGGGTGATTTCCTCCTTAACCACTTCCGATACGACTCTGTCGTGCAACCCCTCAAGTGTGGACCTCTAGGGTGAATCCTCTTACGTTCACCTTGATGACTACATTGAGTGGAATTCTTCGGGGGTGATTCCTCGGGTTTTTCCACGATGTTTGGACACACGGTTACTTGGACTTTTACCGCTGTTACTTGGAAAGATGGGTCGACCGAGGGGTACCCGTATGCGCTTAATTGCGAGTGATGTGGAGACGGGTTGACACGGAGGGTGCCCGCGAGATAATTACGAGGCGTGGCGGGCATTCCTAGCCCTTGCCGCAAGTCCTCGAGACGGGCAACGGGGTCACATCTTCGTGAGTCTCGCTTGTTACCGCTGCGTTCCTAATCCACTCACGATTTGGATATTTGATCCGAGGGGCCTCTGGCACGATAGCACTAACCATCACGTGGGCATAGTATGGGCGTTCTGCGTCGTATACATCAGCCGAAGCTTAATAGGCGTCCGACCGAGCGGCGCGCTGCCGGGTTGGACTGCGTGGCGCCGCCTTGTTGAAGGAGGTAGCTAGGTCTGCTCACCGCCGCCATACATAGCGTAGCAGGAGTTCGGGAGATGGCCCATGACCCCTGGGGGCATAGGTTTAGCCCGGCGTGCTGGCCTCTGTATTAAGCCTAGGTCGGGTTGCGGCGTATTGTTTGGCCGAGGCCGGGCATGACCCTGGAAAGTGTGTCCGGCCGGAGTTAGGCGAGCGTGGTGGGTAAGTTGGTGCACCCCTGCAGGGAAGAAAACATCTACCGATAGCCTGTCCTACGGTAACGGACACTTGGAGTTGTATCCCGATCGATACAACTAGAACTGGATGGTGATGAGGATTTGATTGTGATGATAACTGGATAGTATGGCTCTGGGATTTCTTTCTCGCAGGGAGTCGAGAAAGGATCTCCGGTCGAGGTTGATAACACTACTACTTTACTTTATGCTACTCTACTCCTTCCGGTTGCTGCAAGATGGTGGTTTCCAGAAGATGCTAGTCTACGATAGGACTAGGCCTTCTCTCTATTCTGGCATTTCTGCAGCCCATCCACATATCTGACCTTCCTTTTATAATGTTGCATATGTAGTGTAGATCATTGCTTGCGAGTACTTTGGATGAGTACTCACGGTTGATTTGATCCCCCTTTACCCCTTTCTTCTTCTATCCGGTTTATGCAACCAGATGACGGAGCCCAGAGCCAGATGCCACCGCCGATGCTTACTACTACGTGGAGGCCGCCGATGACCGAGGAGTAGTTAGGAGGCTCCTCAGCAATGAGGCCTTGCCTTTTCGATCGTTGTTGCTTTTGTGCTAGCCTTCTTAAGGCAAACTTGTCTAACTTATGTCTATACTCAGATATTGTTGCTTCCGCTGACCCTTGTGTTTTTGAGCTTATGTATTCGAGCCCTCGAGGCCCCTGGCTTGTAATATAAAGCTTGTATTATTTTAATTTGTGTCTAGAGTTGTGTTGTGATATCTTCCCGTGAGTCCTTGATCTTGATCGTACACATTTGCGTGTATGATTAGTGTACGATTGAATCGAGGGCGTCACATAGAGGTTGAGGAAGACTCCGTCCAGCAGCAGCACAACGGCGTGGTGGTGGTGGAGGAGCGTGGCAATCCTGCAGGGCTTCGCCAAGCACCGCGGGAGAGGAGGAGGGAGAGAGACAGGGCTGCGACATGGAGAGGTAAAAACTCATCTCCTGGCAGCCCCAAAACCCTCAAGTATATATAGGGGGAGAGGGAGGGCTGCGCCCCCACCTAGGGTTCCACCCCTAGGGGCGGCGGCAACCCCAAACCCATCTAGGGTGCGGCCAAGGGGGGGGGGGAAGAGGGGAAACTTGCCCCCCAAGTTAGGTGGGTGCGCCCCCTCCCCTAAACCCTAGGCGCCTTGGGCCCTTGTGGGGGGCGCACCAGCCCACCTGGGGCTGGTCCCCTCCCACACTTGGCCCATGCAGCCCTTTGGGGATGGTGGCCCCACTTGGTGGACCCCCGGGACCCTCCCGGTGGTCCCGGTACGTTACCGATAAAACCCGAAACTTTTCCGGTGACCAAAACAGGACTTCCTATATATCATTCTTTACCTCCGGACCATTCCGGAACTCCTCGTGACGTCCGGGATCTCATCCGGGACTCCGAACAACATTCCGTAACCACATACAAACTTCCCTTATAACCCTAGCTTCATCGAACCTGAAGTGTGTAGACCCTATGTGTTCGGGAACCATGCAGACATGACCGAGCCAACTCTCCGGCCAATAACCAATAGCGGGATCTGGATACCCATGTTGGATCCCACATGTTCCACGATGATTTCATCGGATGAACCACGATGTCAAGGACTCAATCGATCCCGTATACAATTCCCTTTGTCTAGCGGTATTGTACTTGCCCGAGATTCGATCGTCGGTATACCGATACCTTGTTCAATCTCATTACCGGCAAGTCTCTTTACTCGTTCCATAACACATCATCCCGTGGTCAACCCCTTGGTCACATTGTGCACATTATGATGATGTCCTACCGAGTGGGCCCAGAGATACCTCTCCATCACACGGAGTGACAAATCGATCTCGATTCGTGCCAACACAACAGACACTTTCGAAGATACCCGTAGTGCACCTTTATAGCCACCCAGTTACGTTGTGACGTTTGGTACACCCAAAGCATTCCTACGGTATCCGCGAGTTGCACAATCTCATGGTCTAAGGAAATGATACTTGACATTAGAAAAGCTTTAGCATACGAACTACGATCTTTGTGCTAGGCTTAGGATTGGGTCTTGTCCATCACATCATTCTCCAAATGATGTGATCCCGTTATCAACGACATCCAATGTCCATGGTTAGGAAACCGTAACCATCAGTTGATCAACGAGCTAGTCAACTAGAGGCTTACTAGGGACATGGTGTTGTCTATGTACCCACACATGTATCTGAGTTTCCTATCAATACAATTATAGCATGGATAATAAACGATTATCATGAACAAGGAAATATAATAATAACTAATTTATTATTGCCTCTAGGGCATATTTCCAACACTTGTTGTATGATTGCAGGCCTCAGCGTTGGCGGCGGCAGCCAGTGCTGCCGATTTGGCTGAGATGAATCGGAAGCTGAAGAGCTCCGATGAGGATCTTGATCTCGTCAACAAGTGGCTTGATGAGGCACAAGGTTTGTGTATTTTTGAAATATGGTCCCATGCCTCCCTCTATCTAGTAGAGTATTCGGGACTATCCCTAAGCAAGAAGTGATTTTGTAGCTGCCGCCGTAGAGCTCGAGGGCCTGAGGGCCGACTTGCTGAAGGTCAAGAAGGGAGCGGCCGAACAGAAAGCAGCGGTCGAACATGTGGCCACCAAACTCGCCTTGATGAAAACCGAGTGCAAGAAGCACCAGGCCAGGGTGGCCGAAGTACAGCAGGAGCTCAAGGATGCAATCACTAAATGTGAGGACCTTGAGCAGAAAAATAAAGATCACGCCACCGAGCTGGCGAACATAAAGACGGAGATCCAAGAAGCGCGGTCGGAGACGCGGTGCGTCCGGGAGGAGCTCCGACAAGTAAAGTAAATTGGAATGGTAAGTAGTACTTACTGCAGAGTGTCTTTGGTGGCCACAAATTTGCATTGCTCACCCGAGTCTGGCATTCCGCATGCGTGTTTGCTGATCTCCCGAAGAGTTTGGCTGATGCGTTGAGGTATTATGCGGCCCAGGAAGGTAATGCCGAACTAAGGCTATTCTAGGTGCAATTCCAGGCGCTCGAGCACCCTCCCCTCCTCATGAATGAAATGAAGCAATTGATGGAGCTACACCGGATGGCGGAACCAGCTATGAAGGACCTCTGTGTCCGGCTATGGCCCTCCGAGCCCATACCGACTAGCTACTTTGGTCTCGTGGCGAAGCTGTGTAACGCTTCTGCCCGGATTAAGGCCGTTAAGCGCTCGGTGTGCATCGAGGGGGCCTGGATGGCGTTCTTGAAGACAATGGTGCATTGGCCGAAGATCAAGCCCGTTGAGATGGCCTCCTCCAGCTAGGAAGGAGCATAGGCGCCCAGAGCAGTACTTCGCCACCATGATGGATGAGGCTCGGGCGGTAGAGGCGCAGTGTTCGGAGGATGTACTCCTTGAATAGTTGCATCATTATATATAAACTTATGGTGAAGCCGTATACTTTATGATGTAGTGCTATTTTGTATGAACTATCATACTTGTCTGTGTTTAATTTTGACTCTTGTGTGGCCGTTTTATACTGAAAGTTCCAGTCGTTGGCTTCAGCTCCCATGTAGATACTACGAGGGGAGTTCGGTTCTCCACACCGTAACCCTTAGCCGACATCTCGGTGCCCGGAGGCGGTAGTATAGGAGGGGAACGAGGCAATCGGACTATGCGGCTTTATTACTTTCACTTAGCCGTAGGAGCTTGATTGCGGGGGCTGGTGACTAGCCCCCAGTGTATTCGTGATATGCGGAAGGACCGAGGTGTACACCTTTATCACTTGGTTCGGCCGAAGACAAACCCTTCGTATGACACGGTGTAATCTCCAACGATTTTTAGTTTAACACTGGTCATCGGATCACCGATCAGCTCTCGCATATTATGACAGTCAGTTTTCGGCTTTCTCAACTGAGGTACTTGACCGGACTAGCCGGAAGGACAATCGCAGTGGTTCTCCGTTTACCTACTTAGTCGAACATGTGGAACTTAAGGAGGTAAGCACAGGAGGGGGCAACCCAACTATTGACCCAAGACATAATTCGGAATTGATGCATATAATGCGATATCCGAGACGCCGAACACCGAGGAAAAAAGGTGCCAGACTTGATATATAGGGCGATTGTGAAAGGTCAAGCCCCCGGTCTATTGGTCGGGTATGAAATCAGATATGAACTGTGTTTAATTAGGACAGAGTCGAAGAGCAGGGGAAAAGGAAAGTGTAGTATAGATAAAAGAACAGTAAAATGTTTGCTTTTATTTACAATTTGCTCATGTCGTCTAGGCATACAATTCGAACTGTCTGAAAACACATATGCATTACTGTTTAAAAAGGGAAGAGGAATAAAAAATCTACAGATGAAAGGTTTACGTAGGTCCTCGATATGGGTTGACGCCCTTACTATGCCCTACTGCACGTCTGCGCTTTTGCTTCTGTTTGGCGGAAGAACTCCATGGAGAGGATGATTGTTCGGCGACGGGCCCTTGATAGGTGCTTCGAGAGTTCGTCGTGTTGTTGAGGCTTGACGCCGGATAGGTCCTAGATGGTACCTGTTCATCGTCCGAAGACGTGTTAGTCATGATGCGGTTGAACCGAACTCATGGTACTGAAGTCCCACAACTGCCCATGGTATTTTGAGTGCAAAGTTGTGTTGGCGAGGCGTGTGTCATGCCGCCGGGTTGGGCGTGCTGTGGGAGGTGTATCCCTATGTGCGTCAAATGGAGGGAGGCTCCTTCTGTGGGGACGAGGCTCGGGGTCGTTTTCCTGCCTCGTGTGCCTTGATGGCATGCCGGCGATTCAGTTCTTCGGCGCCAGATTGGTCTTCGGCTGCAAGGGCCGCGGTGTGTTCCTCTGTCCGAAGAGAGCGTTCTATATTTCCATTTACTGTTATGATGCCTCTGGTTTCGGGCATTTTTAATTTGAGATAGGCATAGTGGGGAACATCATTGAACTGGGCGAAGGTCGTGTGACCAAGGAGGGCATGATAGCCATTGCGAAAGGGAACTATGTCGAAGATCAAGTCTTCGCTCTAGAAGTTATCCGGAGAGCCGACACTACCTCTAAGGTGATGGTGCCTGAGCAGCGGGCTTCAATGCCAGACATTACCCCCTTGAAGGTGGTTTGATGGGTTTGATCCTTACGGGTCAATGCCCATTTTCCTAACGGTATCTGCATAGATCAGATTGAGGCTGCTGCCTCCGTTCATGAGGAGTCTGGTAAGGTGGTACCCATCGATAATGGGGTCTAGGACCAAGGCTGTCGGTCCTCCGTGGCAGATACTGGTCGGGTGGTCCTTGCAGTCGAAGGTGATCAGACAGGCCGACCATGGATTAAATTTCGGGGCTACCAGCTCGATAGCGTAGACTTATCGAAGTGCTTGCTTCCTCTCCTTGGGTATGTGAGTTGCATAGATCATGTTCATTGTTTTGACCTTGGGAGGGAACTATTTCTGGCCGCCAGTATTCGGCCCGCAGGGCTCCTTGTCGTCCTCGCTGCGAGGACTTCTGCCCGTATCTTTGGCTGTAAGCTTGCCGGCCTGTTTAATGACCCGAGAATTATGGTTGGTGTGGTTTGTAGGCTTGTGAGAGGTGTCATGTATCTGGCAGGGCCTATCCAGGATGACGTCCAATTTGGTGGGTTCGTCCTGGTTTCCTTTAGAAGGCTTTTTCCGTGGTCCTGCCTTGGAATTGCGGAATCTGGCATTTACTGTCGTGTCATTGGCTTCAGGGCCACTGTGCCGATGTTTATTTTTATTGTGCCGTGGGTTCCCATTGCCATCTCGGACCTTCGAAGTGCCGGGGTCCTTTGGGTTGGTGCTTCTACGAGCCAACCAGCTATCCACGCCTACGCAGAAGCGAGTAATGAGGGAGGTGAGGGCCACCATTATCTTCGGCTTATCCTGGCCGAGCTGTCGTGCAAGCCATTCGTCCCGGATACTATGCCTTAAAGAGGCTATGGCTTCGGCATCCGGGCAGTCGACTATCTGGTTCTTTTTGGTCAAAAACCGACTCTAGAATTACCGGGCTGACTCACCAGGCTGTTGGATCACATGGCTCAGGTCATCGGCATCCGGAGGCCAGACATAGGTGCCTTGAAAGTTGGCTCGGAAGGCGTCCTCGAGCTCCTCCCAGCTCTCTATGGAGTCTTCATGGAGGCTGTTTAACCAATGCCGGGCCGGTCCTTTGAGCTTTAGTGGTAGGTATTTAATGGCATGAAGGTCATCTCCCCGTGCCATATGAATGTGGAGAAGGAAATCTTTGATCCACACGTCTGGGTCTGTAGTTCCGTCCTATGGTTCGATGTTCATTGGTTTGAACCCTTTTGGAATTGGCGTTGCATCACCTCATCGATGAAGCACATCGGGTGAGCGGCACCCCTTATTCGGGCCACATCGCGTCGGACCTCAGATTCAATCCTGGCCATGTGTTGGTCCCGTCATTTCGGTCGAGCCATGCCTGGCATCTGTCTCTTCTATTGGGAGGGTAGCCTCTTGATCTGTAAATAGATCTCGACTGACCCGCTCTAGCGGCCAGGTCGTGTTGCAGGTCGTATTCGTACTCTGGTTGTGCTGCGTTCTTGCCTCTTCGGCGAGGTGGGTCGGGCGGTAGTTCGAGTTCTCTAGCAGGCCTATCCCGTCCTCCAGGGGGGCGGTCTGGCTAGTCACCTTGGGTCCGTCTCGGTCGTGCAAGCTCGATGGCCTCATCGTCGAACTGTGTTAGCAACTTCCGCTTTGGGTAACTTTTGTATTGTTCCTCATAGCCATATTATTCTTCAGCCGCCAGGACCTTTGTCCATATGTCGTTGACGGTGTCCTGATCAGCCTTGAGCTGCTGTTGCTTCTTCTTCAGGCTACGTGCGGTGGCAATAAACTACCGTTTGAACCGCTCTTGATCGAGCAGGTCTTCTTGGACTATGAAGTCTTTGGATCCAAGGCTAACTTCCTCCTCGGAAAGAGGGAGGTAATTACTATCCTCGGAGTCATTGAGCTCATTAGGATCGACTTCGTCTTCACGCTCCTCCAATCCATCAGGCAGCTGATCGGGGGCGGGGTCGCCGAGGTCTTTGATGTTGTCCGGGGTATGCTCCTTCCCAGTATCAGTATTGGTTTCCCTGCTCCTGCGTCCCTTGGACCGTCGGCGATGTCGTTGGCGTTTAGGTGGCTCTTCACCCGGCTTGTCTCTTCTGGGGGTGAGATCGCCGTCATTGGCGCAGTTGCCATTGTCTGATGCGGCTTGAAGCTATGTCGGTATTTCCCCAAAGAGGAAGGGATGATGCAGCACAACAGCGGTAGGTATTTCCCTCAGTGATGAAACCAAGGTTATTGAACCAGTAGGAGAACCAATCAACACAACATAATCAGCCCCTGCACACAAATAACAAATACTCGCAACCCGACATGTTAAAGGGGTTGTCAATCCCTTTTGGGCAACGGCGCCATAAATTGGCACGTGGACGGGAGATAAATTGTAGTAGATTGATAGACCAAACGCTAAATAAAATATATAAGAATAAAACTCAGCAAGGTATTTTTGTATTTTTGGATTAATAGATCTGAAAATAAAAGAAAAGGAAAAGTAGATCGTAAAGGCAAATAATATGAGAAAGAGACCCGGGGGCCGTAGGTTTCACTAGTGGCTTCTCTCGAGAAAAATAGCAAAACGGTGGGTAGAAAATTACTGTTGGGCAATTGATAGAACTTAAAATAATCATGACAATATCAAGGCAATGATCAATATATAGGCATCACGTCCAAGATTAGTAGACCAACTCCTGCCTGCATCTACTACTATTACTCCACACATCGACCGCTATCCAACGCATGCATCTAGTGTATTAAGTTCATGGAGAAACAACGTAATGCAATAAGAACGATGACATGATGTAGACAAGATCTATCTATGTATAGATAGACCCCATCATTTTATCCTTAGTAGCAATGATACATACGTGTCGGTTTCCCTTCTGTCACTGGGATCGAGTACCGTAAGATCAAACCCACGACAAAGCACCTCTTCCCATTGCAAGATAAATAGATAAAGTTGGCCAAACAAAACCCAAATATCGGAGAATAAATGCGAGGCTATAAGAAATCATGTATATAAGAGATCAAAGAAACTCAAATAACTTTCATGGATATAAAAAGATAGATTTGATCATAAACTCAAAGTTCATCCGATCCCAACAAACACACTGCAAAAAGAGTTACATCATATGGATCTCCAAGAGACCATTGTATTGAGATTCAGCGAGAGAGAGAAAGCCATCTAGCTACTAACTACGGACCCGAAGGTCTACAAAGAACTACTCACGCATCATCGGAGAGGCACCAATAGAAGTGGTGAACCCGTCCGTGATGGTGTCTAGATTGGATCTGGTGGTTCTGGATTCTGCGGCGGCTGGAATTGATTTTCGTCGACTCCACTAGGGTTTTCTGGAATGATGGGGGTATTTATAGAGCAAAGAGGCGGTACGGGGGGCACCCGAGGTGGGCACAACCCACCAGGGCGCGCCTGGGCCTCCTGGTGCGCCCTGGTGGGTTGTGCTCCCCTCGGAGCACCCCCAGGCACTGCCTTGGCCCATTGGGCGTCGTCTGGTCCATAAAAATCTTCGTAAATTTTCGTTGCATTTGAACTCCGTTTGGTATTGATTTCCTGCGATGTAAAAAACATGCAGAGAACATCAATTGGCACTTGGCACTATGTCAATAGGTTAGTACCAAAAAAATATGTAAAATCACTATAAAATGATTATAAAACATCCAAGATTGATAATATAACTTCATGGAACAATAAAAAATTATAGATACGTTGGAGACATATCAGCATCCCCAAGCTTAACTCCTACTCGTCCTCGAGTAGGTAAGTGACAAAAATAGAATTTTTGATGTGGAATGCTGCCTAACATGTCATATCATATTCTTTTCTTTATAGCATCGACATTTGGACTTTTATGTGATTCAAAGCAATAGTCTAGTTTTGACATGATAACTTAAATACTCAAGCATATCAACAAGCAACCATGTCTTTCAAAATATCAATGCTAAAATAAGTTATCCCTAGCCCATCATGCTCAAACATTGATCCATTCATTAAACACACTCGCATATTAACTACACCCAATGCTCAAGTATGATCATAGTGCCTCCTAGTTGGTGCTTTATAAGAGAAGATGGAGACTCAAATTCAAAATAAAAATTGCATAAAGTAAAAGAAAGGCCCTTCGCAGAGGGAAGTAGGGATTTGTAGAGGTGCCAGAGCTCAGAGCGAAAAACTTAGAGATAAAAACATTTTGGGAGGTGTGTCCTTCCCACCAACGAAAACGACTTAGAGTTCCCAACACTTTCCATGCTAGATATATCATAGGCGGTTCCCAAACAAAAAATAAAGTTTATTCCTTTTCCACCATACTTTCACTTTCCATGGATAGCCGAATCCACGGTTTCCTTCCATACCAACACTTTACAAGGAATTTATTATTTGAAAACATAAAGTAAATTCATTTTTCATTTCGGGGCTGGGCATCCCTAATACCTTTGCCTTACTCTCGTGCAATGACAAGTGAATAAACACTCATCATGAGAATAACACATCTAGCATGGAAAATATTAGCCACCCCTCACTGCCTCGCGAGCGGTACGAACACACAAAAGAGAGGTTTATTTTGAGAATTAGAGATGGCACATACAAATTTGCTTAGAACGGCAAAAGAATACCGCATATAGGTGGATATAGTGGACTCATGTGGCAAAACTGGTTTAAAGGTTTTTTGATGCACAAGTAGTTATCATACTTAGTGCAAAATGAAGGCTAGCAAGAGATTGAGAAGCGACCAACCAAGAAACAAATAATCTCATAAGCAAGCATTAAGCATAATTAACACCGAATAATGCACCACAAGTAGGATATAATTTCATTGCATAATTATTGACTTTTGTACTTGCATAGGGAATCACAAAACTTAACACCAATATTCTTACAAAAGCATAATAACTTATCAAGATGACTCACATATCACATCATCATATCGCAAAACTATTACTAAGAATCAAGCTTATTTTGTCCAATGATCTTCATGAATTTTTTTATTATATCCTTCTTGGATATCTATCACTTTGGGACTAATTTTCATGTGTTGCTTTTGATAAGCTCAAACAAATATAAGTGAAGATCATGAGCATAATATTTCTTTCTCTCAAATTAATTTAAGTGAAGCAAGAGAGAATTTATTGAAAATCTTACTAACTCTCAAATAAATCTAAGTGAAGCAAGAGAGCATTTCTTCAAAAATACAAAAGCACACTATGCTCAAAAAGATATAAGTGAAGCACTAGAGCAAGTCCATAGCTCATAACATTTTAAGTGAAGCATAAAGAGCAATTCTAACAAGTCATGACATAATTTTGGATCTCTCAAATAGGTGTGTTAAGCAAGGAATCAGGACTTAAAACACAAAATAAAACAAGCAAAGACTCTTATCATACAAGATGCTCCAAGCAAAACACATAGTATGTGACGAATAAAAATACAGATTCGAGTAAAATACCGATGGTCCTTAGAAGAAAGAGGGGATGCCACTCGGGGCATCCCCAAGCGTAGTTGCTTGCTCTCTTTTGGCTAATAGCTTGGGATGTTGGGGGCATCCCCAAGCTTAGATTCTTCTTACTCCTTATTCCTTCATCCATCGTAAGATAACCCAAAACTTGAAAACTTCAATCACACAAAACTCAACAAAACCTTTGTGAGATCCGTTAGTATAAGAAAGAAAACCACTACTACAAGTACTGTAGCAAACCAATTCATATTTTGTTCTTGCATTATATCTACTGTATTCCAACTTTTCTATGGCAAAAACTCATCAAAGAAAACCATAGAGCCATCAAAACAAGCACACAACGCAAAGAAAACAGAATCTGTTAAAAACATAACATTCTGTAGCAATCTGGGCTCTGTTGGAAAAGGCAGTGCCTAGGAGGTGCTTAGGCACGCTTAGGCGCTGGGCGATGGCCAAACGCCTCGCCTAGGGCATAAATGGGAGTCTAGGCAGGGCAAGCAAGAAATTGTCTACCCAAGCAAGGTATCATTACATATTGCACTGATATGCCAAACGGGCCACATTCCAATGGCAGTAGATGGTAGTTAACTTATTTCTATGCCCTAAATTAATATTCATACATATATAATAGCCAATATAAACCCTCATAGTAAAAACTATATTACAGCCTAGGTCCCGCCTAGGGCGCTTAAGCACCGCCTAGGCACTAGGCAAATGCCAATTGCCTCGCTTACACCTACCGCTTTTTCCAACCTTTATTTGGGTATTTTGAATACTTCTGAAACTCCAAAAAATCTAAAAAATTAGGACGACCTGAGAAATTTGTATATTAATCTTCTACAAAAAGAATTGGCATTTTATCATGCTCTGATAAAAAATGAGAATTGTTTTCGTGAGCGCAAAAGTTCCTATTTTTCAGTAAGGTCAAACAACTATCACCCAAGAAGATCCTAAAGGCTTTACTTGGCACAAACACTAATTAAAACACAGAAAACACAATCATAACAGTAGCATAATTGTGCAAACACTCAAGAACAGAAAGCAAAAATCAAAAATAAATTTTATGCATTGGGTTGCCTCCCAACAAGCGTTATAGTTTTACGCCCATAGCTAGTCATAAAGCAAGGGTCTAAGTTTTGTCATCTTTGTTTCGAGATCCATAAGATGCCCTCATGATTGATAAATAGGGTGGCCTAATTCTTGTTCTAGGGAAGTGTTCCATACCCTTCCTCAAAGGAAATTGGAATTTAATATTGCCTTCTTTCATATCAATCACGGCACCGATAGTGCGTAAAAACGGTCTACCAAGAATAATTGGACAAGATGGATTGCAATCAATATCAAGAACAATAAAATCTATGGGCACATAATTCCTATTTGCAAGAATAGGAACATCATTGATTCTTCCCATAGGCTTTTTAATAGTAGAATCCGCCAAGTGCAAATTCAAAGAACATGATTCAATATCGGTAAGACCAAGCACATCACATAAAGATTTCAGAATTGTAGAAACACTGGCACCCAAGTCACACAAAGCAAAACACTCATAATTTTTAATCTTGACTTTCATAGTAGGTTCCCATTCATCATGCAATTTTCTAGGAATTGAAACTTCTAATTCCAATTTTTCTTCAAAAGCTTTCATCATAGCATCAACAATATGTTTACTAAAACCTTTATTTTGTTCATAAGCATGGGGTGAACTTATCATGGATTGAACAAAGAAATAAAATCAATCAAAGAGAAACTATCATAATTAAAGGCTTTGTAATCCAAAAGAGTGGGCACATCACTAGTTAAAGTTTTGACCTCTTCAAACCCACTTCCATCAATTTTCTCAACAAGATTTTCACCCTCCAAATTATCGGTACGCCTTCTAACTAAAGTTGACTCTTTTCCAGTCACATTTTAATCAATCTTCATTTTACTAAACAAGGAATCAATAGAAGAAACAAGATCTTCATTTTTATCTTCTAACGAGATTGGTTTAGCGCCCTGATGTCGCTTGAAGCTACGTTGGTATTTTCCCAAAGAGGAAGGGATGATGTAGCATAGCGGCGGTAGGTATTTCCCTCAGAAATGAAACCAAGGTTATCGAACTAGTAGGATAACCAAGAAACACAACGTAAACAGCCCTTGCACACAAATAACAACACCTCGCAACCCGACTTGTTACATGGGTTGTCAATCCCTTTCGGGTAACGGTGCCAGAAATTGCGTGATGATGGGAGAAAGTTGTAATTGATTGAATAAATATATGGCAAATAAAATAAAGTACAACAAAGTATTTTTGTATTTTTGGTTTAATAGATCTGAATAAAAAGTGCAAATAAAATATATCGCAAAGCAAATATATGAGAAAGAAAACCCGGGGGCCGTAGATTTCACTAGTGGCTTCTCTCGAGAAAGATAGCAAACGGTGGGTAAACAAATTACTGTTGGGAAATTGATAGAACCTCAAATAATTATGACGATATCCAGGCAATGATCATTACATAGGGATGACGTCCAAGATTAGTAGACCGACTCACACTTTTGCATCTACTACTATTACTCCACACATCGACCGCTATCCAGCATGCATCTAGTGTAGTAAGTTCATGGAAAAACGGAGTAATGCAATAAGAATGATGACATGATGTAGACAAGATCCGTTTATCTATTGCATAGATATAGATCTCATCTTTTTATCCTTAGTAGAAACGATACATACGTGTCGTTTCCCTTTCTGTCACTGGGATCAAGCACCATAAGATCGAACCCACTACCGGGCACCTTTTCCCATTGCAAGATAAATACATCAAGTTGGCCAAACAAAACCCAAATATCGGAGAAGAAATACGAGGCTATAAGAGATCATGCATATAAGAGATCAAAGAAACTCAAACAACTTTCATGGATTTAAAAAGATATGACTGATCATAAACTCAAAGTTCATCAGATCCCGACAAACACCACAAAAAGAGTTACATCATATGGATCTCCAACAAACCATTGTATTGAGAATTCAGAGAGAGAGAGAGAGAGAGAGAAAGCCATCTAGATACTAACTACGAACCCGAAGGTCTACAAAGAACTACTCACCCATCATCGGAGAGGCACCAATAGAGGTGGTGAACCCCATCCGAGATGGTTTCTAGATTGGGTCTGGTGGTTCTGGACTCTGCGGGGGCTGGATGAATATTTCGTCGACTCCCCTAGGGTTTCTGGAATATTGGGGTATTTATAGAGCAAAGAGGCGGTCCGTGCGGCACCCGAGGTGGGCACAACCCACCAGGGCGCGCCTGGGCCTCCTGGCGTGCCCTGGTGGGTTGTCGCGTCCTCGGGACTCCCCCCAGGTGCAACCAGGGCCCAATAGCTTCCTTCTGGTCTATAAAAAATCTCCGTGGAGTTTCGTGGCATTTGGACTCTGTCTGATATTGATTTCCTGCGATGTAAAAAACATGGAAAAAACAGCAACTGGCACTTGGCACTATGTCAATAGGTTAGTACCAAAAATTATATAAAATGACTATAAAATGATTATAAAACATCCAGGAGTGATAATAAAACAGCATGGAACAATAAAAAATTATTGATACGTTGGAGGCGTATTAGCATCCCCAAGCTTAACTCCTGCTCGTCCTCGAGTAGGTAAGTGATAAAAACAGAATTTTTGATGTGGAGTGCTGTTTATCATGTCATATCATATTATTTTCTTTGTGGCATGGACATTTGGAATTTTATGTGATTCAAAGAAATAGTCTAGTTTTGACATAATAATTTAGATACTCAAGCATATCAACAAGCAACCATGTCTTTCAAAATATCAATGCTAAAATAAGTTATCCCTAGCCCATCATGCTCAAACATTGATCCATTCATGAAACACACTCGAATATTAGCTACACCCAATACATAAGTACGATCTTATTGCGTCCTAGTTGGTACTTTTTATGAGAGAAGATGGAGACTCAAATTCAAAATAAAAATTGCATAAAGTAAAAGAAAGGCCCTTCGCAGAGGGAAGTAGGGATTTGCAGAGGTGCCGGAGCTTAAAGCAAAAAAATTAGAGATAAACATATTTTGGGTGGTGTATCCATCCCACCAATGAAAACGACTCAGAGTTCCGAACATTTTCCATGCTAGATATGCCATATGCGGTTCCAAAACAGAAAATAAAGTTTATTCCTTTTTCCACCATTCTTTCACTTTCCTTGGCTAGCCGTATCCACGGGTGCCCTCCATACCAACACTTTCCAAAGAATTTATTATTTGACAACATAAAAGTAAATTCAATTTTGCATTTCGGGACTGGGCATCCCTATAAAACCTTTGCCTTACTCTTGTGCAATGACAAGTGAATAAACACACATCGAGAGAATACGACATCCAGCATGGAAAATATTAGCCACCCGTTTCCGTTCCGCGAGCGAAGCAAACACACAAAAGAGAAGTTTATTTTGAAAATTAGAGATGGCACATGCAAATTTTCTTACAATGGCAAAAGAATACCGCATATAGGTAGATATAGTGGACTCATGTGGCAAAACTGGTTTAAAGGATTTTGGATGCACAAGTAGTGGTCATACTTGGTGAAAAATGAAGGCTAGCAAAACATTGAGAAGCGACCAACCAAGAAACGAATAATCTCATAAGCAAGCACTAAGCATAATTAACATCGAATAATGCACCACAAGTAGGATATAATTTCATTGCATGACTATTGACTTTCGTGCATGCATAGGGAATCACAAACCTTAACACCAATATTCTTACTAAAGCATAAATACCCATCAACATAACTCACATATCACATCATCATATCTCAAAACTATTACTAAGAATCAAGTTTATTTTGTCCAATGATCTTCATGACAATTTTTTTACTTATCCTTCTTGGATATCTATCACTTTGGAACTAATTTTCATGTGTTGCTTTTCATGCGTTGATACGTCTCCATCGTATATACTTTTCCAAACACTTTTGCCCTTGTTTTGGACTCTAAGTTGCATGATTTGAATGGAACTAACCCGGACTAACTCTGTTTTCAGCAGAATTGCCATGGTGTTATTTTTGGGCAGAAATAAAAGTTCTTGGAATGACCTGAACCTTCATGTAGAATATTTTTGGAATTAATAAAAGATACTGGTGAAATAATCAAGGCCAGGGGGCCTACACCATGTCCATGAGGGTGGGGGCGAGCCTACCCCCCTGGGCACATCCCCTGTCTCATGGGCCCCCTAGTGCTCCACCGACCTCAACTCCAACTCTATATATTCATGTTCGGGGAGAAAAAATTAGAGAGAATGATTCATCGCGTTTTACGATACGGAGCCGCCGCCAAGCCCTAATCTCTCTCGGGAGGGCTGATCTGGAGTCCGTTCGGGGCTCCGGAGAGGGGAATCCGTCGCCATCGTCATCATCAACCATCCTCCATCACCAATTTCATGATGCTCACCGCCGTGCGTGAGTAATTCCATTGTAGGCTTGCTGGTCGGTGATGGGTTGGATGAAATTTATCATGTAATCGAGTTATTTTTGTTAGGGTTTCATCCCTAGTATCCACTATGTTCTGACATTGATGTTGCTATGACTTTGCTATGCTTAATGCTTGTCTCTAGGGCCCGAGTGCCATGATTTCAGATCTGAACCTATTATGTTTTCATGAATATATGTGAGTTCTTGATCCTATCTTGCAAGTCTATAGTCACCTATAATGTGTTATGATCCGTTAACCCCGAAGTGACAATAATCGGGATGCTTACCGGTGATGAACGTAGTTTGAGAAGTTCGTGTATTCACTATGTGTTAATGCTTTGGTCTGGTACTCTATTAAAAGGAGGCCTTAATATCCCTTAGTTTCCAATACGACCCCGCTGCCACGGGAGGGTAGGACAAAAGATGTCATGCAAATTCTTTTCCATAAGCATGTATGACTATATTCGGAATACTTGCCTACATTACATTGATGAATTGGAGCTAGTTCTATGTCACCCTATGTTATAATTGTTGCATGAATAATCGCATCCGATATAATTATCCATCACTGATCCAATGCCTATGAGCTTTTCACATATTGTTCTTTGCTTAGTTACTTTGCCGTTGCCACTGTTACAATTACTACAAAACTGCTACTGTTACTTTTACCACTTTTACCATTACTTCCATACTACTTTGCTACTTAATATTTTGCTGCAGATATTAAGTTTTCCAGGTGTGGTTGAATTCACAACTCAACTGCTGATACTTGAGAATATTCTTTGGCTCCCCTTGTGTCGAATCAATAAATTTGGGTTGAATACTCACCCTTGAAAACTGTTGCGATCCCCTATACTTCTGGGTTATCAAGACTATTTTCTGGCGCCGTTGCCGGGGAGCATAGCTCTATGCTTTGAGTCACTTGGGATTTATATCTGCTGGTCACTATGAGGAACTTGAAAGACGAAAGAACTAAGATTTTTCCCTCAACTACGAGGGGAGGTAAGGAACTGGCATCTAGCTTTGCACTTGATTCACCTTCTGTTTTGAGTAAGCTTGCGACACCTAAACCCGCTTATGCTATTAATTCTGATATGTCGCATGTTATTGATGATGCCACTTCTTCTATGCATGATACTTATGATGAAACTACTTCTATGCTTGATAATACTGTGCCACTAGGTGAATTTCTTGATGAACAACTTGCTAGGGCTGGAGAGAATGAAATTATTGAAACTGATAATATTGATGAAAGTGATGATGAAGATTCTCCCGCTAGATATGAATTGCCTGTTGTGCCTCAGGGTTATGTTATGGATGAAGAAACTGCTAGAGACTTTCTTGCTTGCAATGATAGATATGATCTTAAGAAATTATTAGCTAAGCTGAAAGAAAAATCTTTGAATGCTAGAATGAAATATGACCCTGCTTTTGCTACTTCACCTATCTGTGTTACTGATAAGGATTATGATTTCTCTGTTGATCGTGAGATAATTAATTTGGTTGAATCTGATCCTATTTATGGCTATGAATCTGAAACTGTTGTGCCACACCTTACTAAATTAAATGATATAGCCACTCTGTTCACTAATGATGAGAAAACTCACTACTACTATATCCTTAAGTTATTTCCATTCTCATTAAAGGGTGATACTAAAACATGGTTTAATTCTCTTGATCCTGGTTGTGTGCGTAGTCCCAAGGATATTGTGACGCCCGGATAATTAAGCTACAGTAACTCTCTACTAATGATGCCACGTCACTTCGATTACTGTTGCTAATCTCGTGTTAGTTCGAAACCGATTCAAATTCAAATTCAAAATCAAGCAAACAATAAAAGTTTTCAAATTTTAAAACTAAAATGTTCGGAGTGTGTTGATTAATGTTTGGGAATTTAAGGTGAAGGAAACACACTTTTACAGAATGCATAAATATTTTAAATTGAATTAAAATAGAAAAGAAAATAAATAAAAAGAAAGGAAATAAAAAAAAGTTAAAAAAACAAACCCCTTGGCCCACTAGGACACCAGGCCAGCCCACTTTGCCCCTGCTTCCCCGCTCCCCTGTTCACGGGAGGGCATGGCCGCGCCGATGCCTGCCACGGCACCGGCCATCGCCGTGTCGGCCATCCGGCGGCCCTCCTCGGCGACCACCTCGCCTGTAAGACCGGCACCCTCTTCCTACGGCGCCTGGAACCCTAATCCCCATTCGCCCTCCCTCTCGCACGAGTCGCCGCCCGTGCGTTGCCGTCATCGTGTCTTCGTCGTCACATCTTGACCGGCCTCCCGAGCTTCACGACGGTGTCCAAGAGCACCGCCTCCCTCCTCTACTTCGACTACATCTAAGGGCTCGAGCTGGGCCCCTCTTCTTCGCCAAGGTCGAACGCCTCTTCCTCTTCGGCCACCGACGCCTCTCCATCGAATACACTACGGCTGCTGCTCCTAAACTTCCAACGGGCCCTCGTGCGCCTACTAAGTGAGCCTCGCCGTGGTTTCCCCTTTGTCTGATGCTCAATCCGCTGCTATTGCTTGCTGTTGCCGATGGTGTTACTCCGGCCCGCGTTTACCTCGTCTCATCGCGCCTGCCTTGTTCTGGCCGGAACCGCCATCGCGCGCCCGCTCACCAGCGTCCCTCTTGGCGGCTGCGCCATGAGCCCTGCCACGCCTAACGCGCGGCGCGCCCCATGTCCAGCCCTCTTACGCCGCGTCTGCGCGAGGCCTTGCTACCGCTTGCAACCTGCATCCCGCTGTCCGCCTCTCGACTCCGCCACAGCGTGCCGCGTCGCCGGGGCGCCTACAAACTGCTCGTATCGCGCTCCTCCCCTCCTGCCGTTGCAATTCGCTTCTCTGCTGCCGCTGCTACAGTAACTGAATGTTACTGTAGCATTGGCTAGCTTCTGTTATTTCTACTCTATTAGCCCTCTGGATTGGAACAAAAATTTGGTCAAACAAAGTATAACTTAGCTGAAACTAATTTGTTTGGGTAGTACACTCGACAAGCTACAAGTTAACCCATTCCACCAAATTCAAATAAGGCATGGATTAAATTCTGTGAAAATCACAAAATCCTATGTTCGTATATTTTAACAATTTCTGGAATTAACCACAAGTGGCACTTTTCAAGCAAAGTTTTGATTAAGCAAATGAACACTAGCAGTGATGCAATTAGTACCATCTTGCAGATTGCAGGGAAATGGTCATTATTGATATAAGGTACTAATTCATAGGTTGGGCAGAACCATATTTATAGCCTTTAGAAATCAGCTAAGTGAACTTTAAAAACTGAACAATTCTCATACTTAGCCAATTTTCAGGAATTCCAAATAGCTATTTAAATCTTCGGAAATTCGTAGAATTTCATCCGTAACTCGGATGGAAAAACTTTATACATGAAAGCTACCCAGAACGGCGAGAAAAATCCAGATACGCATCCCGTTCGTCCGCCACACATCCCTAGCATAGTGAACTTGCAACTTTCCCCCTCCGGTTCATCTGTTCGAAAACGCGAAACACCGGGGATACTTTCCCAGATGTTTCCCCCTTTCACCGGTATCACCTAATACCGTGTTAGGGCACACCTAACACCGCTCATTGTCATGTCGTGCATCGTCAAACTTATGTTGGCATTGTATTTACTGTTTCTTCCCCCTCTTCTCTCCGGTAGACTATGAGACCGACGCTACTGCTGCCCAGTTCGACTACGGTGTTGACGACCCCTCCTTCTTGCCAGAGCAACCAGGCAAGCCCCCCCTTGATCACGAGATATCGCCTATTATTCTCTATATTGCTTGCATTAGAGTAGTGTAGCATGTTACTGCTTGCCGTTAATCCTATCCTGATGCATAGACTTTCCTTGCTACTACTGTTGTTACCTTTACCTGCAATCCTACATGCTTAGTATAGGATGCTAGTTTTCCATCTGTGGCCCTACATTCTTGTCCGTCTGCCTTGCTATACTATCGGGCCGTGATCACTAGGGAGGTGATCACGGGTATATACTATACTTTATACATGATACATGTGGTGACTAAAGTCGGGTCGGCTCGTGGAGCACCCGCGAGTGATTCACGGATTGGGGGCTGAAAGGACCTTTGTCCCAACGGCCCTCTGTGTGGATCTTTGTGGCGGAGCGACAGGGCAGGTTGAGACCGCCTAGGTGAGAGGTGGGCCTGGCCCTGGTCGGTGTCCGCGGTTACATCATTAACACGCTTAACGAGATCTTGGTATTTGATCTGAGTTGGGTCGTTGACCTTATACGCACTAACCGCCACGTGGGACAAGATATGGGCACTAGCGTCGTGGTATCACCAAGCATTTCAAGACATCGGCGATCGGCGGCGGCGCCAGATTGGACTGAACGCCTGTTTGGCTAGGTGCGCTTCCGGCCGCCCTACATAGCGTCTTGGTGTGCTAAGGGCGATGGGCCCAGACCCCTGTGCGCTTAGGTTTAGACCGGCGTGCTGACTCTTTGTTATGCCTAGGTGGGGCTGCGACGTGTTGATCTTCCAAGGCCGGCCATGACCCAGGAAAGTGTGTCCGGCCAAATGAGATCGAGCGTGTCGGGTAATGTGGTGCACCCCTGCAGGGAAGTTAATCTATACGAATAGCCGAGATCTTTGGTAACAGGACGACTTGGAGTTGTACCTTGACCTTATGACAACTAGAACCAGATACTTAATAAAACACACCCTTCCAAGTGCCAGATACAACCCGGTGATCGCTCTCTAACAGGGCGATGAGGAGGGGATCGCTGGGTAGGATTATGCTATGTGATGCTACTTGGAGATCTTCAGTCTACTCTCTTCTACATGCTGCAAGATGGAGGCTGCCAGAAGCGTAGTCTTCGATAGGATTTGTTATCCCCCTCTTATTCTGGCATTCTGCAGTTCAGTCCACTGATATGGCCCTTTACACATATACACATGCATATGTAGTGTAGCTCCTTGCTTGCGAGTACTTTGGATGAGTACTCACGGTTGCTTTCTCCCCCCTTTCCCCCCTCTCCTTTCTTTCTGGTTGTCGCAAACAGATGCTGGAGTCCAGGAGCCAGACGCCACCGTCGATGACGACTCCTACTACGCTGGAGGTGCCTACTACGACGTGCAGCCCGCTGACGACGACCAGGAGTAGTTAGGAGGATCCCAGGTAGGAGGCCTGCGCCTCTTTCGATCTGTATCCTAGTTTGTGCTAGCCATCTTATGGCAACTTGTTTAACTTATATGCGTACTCAGATATTGTTGCTTCCATGACTAGTCTATGATCAGCACTTGTATTCGAGCCCTCGAGGCCCTGGCTTGTATTATGATGCTTGTATGACTTATTTATGTCTTAGAGTTGTGTTGTGATATCTTCCGTGATTCCTCGATCTTGATCGTACATTTGCGTGCATGATTAGTGTACAATTGAATCAGGGGCGTCACAAGTTGGTATCAGAGCCGACTGCCTG
Organism: Aegilops bicornis; assembly: GCA_021605145.1. Classification (NCBI taxonomy): domain Eukaryota; kingdom Viridiplantae; phylum Streptophyta; class Magnoliopsida; order Poales; family Poaceae; genus Aegilops; species Aegilops bicornis. The sequence continues at coordinate 604,407,509 of CM038672.1, forward strand.
TAGGAATCCCCCTTTCCAACTCCTTGGCCGAAGTCGAGTCTTGTTATTGAAAAACTTTTACTAACATGGCTGTGTGCGTTATGGGCCCACGTCGCCATTGGGTGGTATTGGGATCTTTTATTCCTCGTCTATACTCTGGGACTCTGATCTCTCTTCCATTCGGGTTAAATGAATTTTGCTAAATCTAACATTAGGATCCCGTGACCACTTTCACCCGGAGAGCCCCTTATCACAGATGATCGCCTGGTGCGCCAGAAGATTCTGAAGATACTCTATGATGTTCTCTCGAGGCTTGTGCCATCACTTTTGCAATTCTCTTTCGTCGATAAATCCTTGTGGATAACTACTGACACTTGTCGTTCATATCTTCATTCCCAGTTGCCCTTGATATTACTTGATACCCTGAAAAAATCTCCGATAGTCTAAGAATCCTTTGTGCCTACCGCCTTGTATTTCTTTACCACCTGAATACCCCTACGGATAATTTCTCGCACTTATCGAGTATCCGCTCATTCCCAGTTGTTCATGTGTTTCACAAAAGTCTTCAAGATACTATTCGATCTTTCAAAAATCCTAAGCAGTATATTGCTCTTGAAATTCTTGCCTGCTTGCATTATGTTTAATCCCATAAGTCTCGTAATCTTATTGGCATCCCTTGCCATTATCATTTTGAGTCCGTTGATTCAATTTGTTGTGAATGCTCGCAATCCTCAATCAGATCCTAGATTTCATCCTTCCGGCTCAGACGTCATTTGGATATGAGCTGGTTCTTGACCAATCAATGCCTTGATCGGTTGTATCCCTTACTCAATTTATCCATCCTTGATCAGAGTGTCTGCTTCTGGTCCTTCGATTTGGAAATCATAATTCCTTTGATATCTAAGCATCGAATCATTCAGATGTTCCTTGATCAGAGTGTCTGCTTCTGATCCTTCGATTTGGAAATCATGATTCCTTTGATATCTAAGCATCAAATCATTCAGATGTTCTATAATCTGATGCCCTTGCATTCTTTCTTCAACTGGTTGTGTGCTGATGCTCACATCAGCTCTGCTATGGACCGTCAGATCCTTTATTGGATTATTATTCAATAGCGTCCTTCATATTTAATCGCATTGTGAATTCTTCCCTGGGGGTAATGCCATTAGTAAATCCTATTCTCTGATTTGGCCAACCATGCTCTGCTTTCAAGCTGGTGATATTTACTATTGAGGCTTGTGGTATATGTTTCCATGATGCCCTGATGGGTTGAACCTATACCTTCCTTAATATGTGTGAACTCTAAAGTTTTCACAAGTCATGCTTTTCTGGTATTTTGCCAGATAAAATTTCAACACTACAAATTCTACGAAAGTGAGAAGCGAATGAAAGGTTATGCATTGGAGAAGTGGGAGTCGACCTTGAACTTTGTGTTCATGCCCATGGACATGATGTAGATCCTATCATGGAAACTTCTTGTAATAATAACTATTTCCTTGATAAATATCATCTGGTATTTGTGTATCGATCCTTTGCAACCGTGGTTCCGACCATGATTGTTCTCCTTTGACTCTATCTCTCGGACAAGTTAAAGTACTTGCCTTCTGCAGATCAGTACGCCTTCCCAACCTCTATTTTGTTCTACCTTCGAGTATTACCCCATGGTATCTCGAGGATATCAACCCATTGCACTTCATCTTATGAATTTCTGATGAAGTAGTACCTTTCCCCGTCATAGTCACTCCACGGGTTCTGGGTTGTCGTTAACCGAGGACACCGATTTGTGAATCGAATCAACACCGAGATACAGTACTCTCAGTACTTTGTTGTTGAGAAGTTTAATACTCCATCACGTCACTCCTACCTTGATCGGCTACATCATTATCGTGCTAATTTAAATATGCTACCTGGTCCTTAATCCCGGAGCACAACTTTCAATGATGAGCTAAGCTTACGTCAATTTCCTCGTCTTATCATCCCACCTCGAACAACAAGCTTGATTCCGAGTTGGTGTCGTATCCGTGGTTCAAATAATCTTTTGCTGCATCAGTCCTTTTACTTGATGTAGTGGATATTCAATTACTTCTTCCTGGAGCCTCTCAACAAAATTTGTCGTGATCATTATCAACATTTTGACTCCTTCCAGGTTTCCAATTGAATTCATGATGAGAAATACCATCCTTGCCCTTGATTAATTTTATTATCACCGACCACTTTATTGCCTTCCCACCAACACAAGCTTGTTTGTGTTTGGTGTTATACCTTCAGTTCCTTGCTATCCAGCAATTGTTTTTTTTTACCTTGGAACATTACCATTTATTATGTCATCAATGTTGTGAGAATTTCACCACCTCTTGAGAATTCTTGCTACAAATGATACTTCTCACCATCACAATTCCTTCTTGTTCCCTGTGTTAGTTCTAACCAGGATTCCAACAAGGGAATGATGCTACTTGGATTCTGTACTTCTAGCAAACTTATTACTTTGAAGTTCATGTTCGATAGTCCATTCTTAGACTATTGGTTATTAAATCACCATTCTAACATTGATCATGCTACCTATGCCCATATTTTGGGTGCACCTGTCAACCAATGTTTAACTGTGGATGTATTCCTTGAACATACATCATTATATCATTTGCTCTGACAAATGTTATCTCCTTGTTCACATAACTGTGGAAATCCATCTTTAGTTAATCTCAATGAATTGTCGCTGAGTCCATCAGCCACCTCCTCATCCTCTCCTTGGTTTAATGATGAACTCTTGATTCAGGTCTTGCTCCCATAGTTCATTCCTCGAGGATCTTGCAACACCACCTCATCAAATTGTGTTGCACCCCTTCCTTCTTAGGCATCCTGAGTCTGAGCTACCCTGGCACCGATCAGATCTGAATCTCGGTCAGATATGATGGTTGGGACATGTTTCCAAGAGTTATAACACTGGTCTTTATATGACCCGGTAAGGTAATGTCATGAAATTTCTCTCCTCTTATCTAAAGGGTTTTCTACTTTATATCCTGTCTTGTATATCATCCTCTGCTTGACTTTGGAAAGGATATACCCCTGATATACGTGTTTAAGCAGATTTTCCTTTCCATTGCCTGTTTAACCTGGTAATCACCTTTCCTTTCCTTCGGTTTTCTTAACCCTTCTTGTGATCTATATTATATAAGCGGTAGTAATCTTACGCTTATGTAAAACACCTTGGTGTACAACCGTGTCAAGAAGACCTGTTTCTACTGTTGATGACATTTCTGTAGCCACCGACGGACGGGAACTTTGCCTATTGGTCCGCCTCGTTCAACGAGCAGGAAAATGATTCTCTTCGTCCCTCGCCCTTGGTATCGATGTTGTTGCCGACATAATCGACAGGCTACCCTCTGACATGCCTTTCTTGCATGATCACGCAAGACGTCTCCGCCCTTCCTACTTTTAACCCACATGGTGGGCCCATAACCCACAGTTCCACAGGATCAAAATCTGACTCTCCTGTACAACCCTGTTTCTAATGGTTATTCCCCACGCTTGGCTTCGTATTTAATTCATGGGCCACCTTCCAAGAGATCATCAAATCTGTTACCAGACGCAATACTTATTCCCGATTGCTTTGAGCCCCTTTCGAGCCCTGTTTCAGACATCGAATGGTTGCCTGCTCGCTCGAAACATCCCATGAAACCTCATTACTTTGCTCTCGATATTTTCTTAAGTTTCAATTCGAGAGTTACTTTCTGCCACCTTCCCCGATGTTATCGACCAGATAGTCAACCTTGTAGAGGTTCGACCTCCTGGACTACCCCCTTATTCTTTTGTAAGTACGTTGGAACCCACGAAGAAAGGATGCCGACTTCATCTTGATGACTTGAAGCATAAAAATGAAGACATCAACGTAGTGGATCAACCTCTTCGAAAAGAGCGACCAAGACCGAGAAGACCCACTAGCATTTCGTAACCAGAACTTTTCCCTTTACTCCACCTCTTAAATCTCGGGACGAGATTTCTTGTAGTGGAGGAGAATTGTGACGCCCGGATAATTAAGCTACAGTAACTCTCTACTAATGATGCCACGTCACTTCGATTACTGTTGCTAATCTCGCGTTAGTTCGAAACCGATTCAAATTCAAATTCAAAATCAAGCAAACAATAAAAGTTTTCAAATTTTAAAACTAAAATGTTCGGAGTGTGTCGATTAATGTTTGGGAATTTAAGGTGAAGGAAACACACTTTTACAGAATGCATAAATATTTTATATTGAATTAAAATAGAAAAGAAAATAAATAAAAAGAAAGGAAATAAAATGAAGTTAAAAAAAACAAACCCCTTGGCCCACTAGGCCACCAGGCCAGCCCACTTTGCCCCTGGTTCCCCGCTCCCCTGTTCACTGCAGGGCGTGGCCGCGTCGATGCCTGCCACGGCACTGGCCATCGCCGTGTCGGCCATCCGGCGGCCCTCCTCGGCGACCACCTCGCCTATAAGACCGGCGCCCTCTTCCCACGGTGCTTGGAACCCTAATCCCCATTCGCCCTCCCTCTCGCACGAGTCGCCACCCGTGCGTTGCCGTCAGCGTGTCTTCGTCGTCAGGGCTCACCGGGGACTCCCCGAGCTTCACGACGATGTCCAAGAGCACCGCCTCCCTCCTCTACTTCGACTACATCAAAGGGCTCGAGCTGGGCGCCTCTTCTTCGCCAGGGTCGAACGCCTCTTCCTCTTCGGCCACCGACGCCTCTCCGTCGAATACACTACGGCTGCTGCTCTTAAACTTCCAACGGGCCCTCGTGCGCCTACTAGGTGAGCCTCGCGGTGGTTTCCCCTTTGTCTGATGCTCAATCCGCTGCTATTGCTTGCTGTTGCCGATGGTGTTACTCCGGCCGCCGCGTTTACCTCGTCTCATCGCGCCCCGCCTTGTTCCTGGCCAGAACCGCCATCGCGCCCGCTCACCAGCGTCCCTCATCGGCGTGCCCGCGAGCCCCTGCTTTCGCGCCCGCGCCAGGCCACGCCCGGCGCCCCCATGTCCAGGCCCTCTTACGCCCGCGTCTGCGAGGCCTTGCTGCCGCTGCAACCTGCAGCCCGCTGTCCGCCTCTCTACGAACCCGCCCGGCGTCTTGTCGCCCGGGGCAGCGCCACGCAAACTTCTCTGCTCTTGCGCGCTCCTCCCCTCCTGCCCGTGCAATTCGGCTTCTCTTCTCCATTTGCTCTGATGGCCCAGATATTCTTTGTACTAACTTTCTATTATTTCTACTCTATTAGCCCTCTGGATGGCAACAAAATTTTGGTCAAACAAAGTCTAACTTAGCTGAAACTAATTTGTTTGGGTAGTACACTCGACAAGCTACAAGTTACCCCATTCGACCAAATTGAAATAAGGAATGGATTAAATTCTGTGAAAATCACAAAATCCTATGTTTGTATATTTTAACTATTTCTGGAATTAACCACAAGTGGCACTTTTCAAGCAAAGTTTTGATTAAGCAAATGAACACTAGCAGTGATGCAATTAGTACCATCTTGTAGATTGCAGGGAAATGGTCATTATTGATATAAGGTACTAATACATAGGTTGGGCAGAACCATAGTTATAGCCTTTAGAAGTCAGCTAAGTGAACTTTAAAAACTGAACAATTCTTAGACTTAGCCAATTTTCAGGAATTCCAAATAGCCGTTTAAATCTTCGGAAATTCATAGAATTTCATCCGTAACTCGGATGGAAAAACTTTATACATGAAAGCTACCCAGAACGGCGAGACGAATCCAGATACGCATCCCGTTCGTCCGCCACACATCCCTAGCATAGTGAACTTGCAACTTTCCCTCTCCGGTTCATCTGTCCGAAAACACGAAACACCGGGGATACTTTCCCGGATGTTTCCCCCTTTCGCCGGTATCACCTAATACCGCGTTAGGGCACACCTAACACCGCTCATTGTCATGTCGTGCATCGTCATACTTATGTTTGCATTGTATTTACTGTTTCTTCCCCCTCTTCTCTCCGGTAGACTACGAGACCGACGCTACTGCTGCCCAGTTCAACTACGGTGTTGACGACCCCTCCTTCTTGCCAGAGCAATCAGGCAAGCCCCCCCTTGATCACCAGATATCGCCTATTCTTCTCTATACTGCTTGCATTAGAGTAGTGTAGCATGTTACTGCTTTTCGTTAATCCTATCATGATGCATAGCCTGTCCTTGCTACTACTGTTGTTACCTTTACCTGCAATCCTACATGCTTAGTATAGGATGCTAGTTTTCCATCTGTGGCCCTACATTCTTGTCAAAATGCGCCTTGCTATACTATCGGGCCGTGATCACTAGGGAGGTGATCACGGGTATATACTATACTTTATACATGATAGATGTGGTGACTAAAGTCGGCTCGGCTCGTGGAGCACCCGCGAGTGATTCACGGATTGGGGGCTGAAAGGACCTTTGTCCCAACGGCCCTCTGTGTGGATCCTTGTGGCGGAGCGACAGGGCAGGTTGAGACCGCCTAGGTGAGAGGTGGGCCTGGCCCTGGTCGGTGTTCGCGGTTACATCATTAACATGCTTAACAAGATCTTGGTATTTGATCTGAGTTGGGTCGTTGACCTTATACGCACTAACTGCCACGTGGGACAAGATATGGGCAACCGGCGTCGTGGTATTAGCCGAAGCATTTCGTGACGTCAGCGGCTGAGCGGCGCGCGCCGGATTGGACTAGAACGCCTGTTAGGCTAGGTCTGCTTCCGGCCGCCCTCGCAACGTGCAGGTGTGCTAAGGGCGATGGGCCCAGACCCCTGTGCGCTTAGGTTTAGACCGGCGTGCTGACCTCTCTGTTATGCCTAGGTGTGGCTGCGACGTGTTGATCTTCCGAGGCCGGGCATGACCCAAGAAAGTGTGTCCGGCCAAATGAGATCGAGTGTGTCGGGTAATGTGGTGCACCCCTGCAGGGAAGTTAATCTATTCGAATAGCCATGATCTTCGGTAACAGGACGACTTGGAGTTGTACCTTGACCTTATGACAACTAGAACCGGATACTTAATAAAACACACCCTTCCAAGTGCCAGATACAACCCGGTGATCGCTCTCTAACAGGGCGACGAGGAGGGGATCGCCGGGTAGGATTATGCTATGCGATGCTACTTGGAGATCTTCAGTCTACTCTCTTCTACACGCTGCAAGACGGAGGCTGCCAGACGCGTAGTCTTCGACAGGATTAGTTATGCCCCTCTTATTCTGGCATTCTGCAGTTCAGTCCACTGATATGGCCCTTTACACATATACACATGCATATGTAGTGTAGCTCCTTGCTTGTAGTACTTTGGATGAGTACTCACGGTTGCTTTCTCCCCCTTTCCCCCTCTCCTTTCTTTACGGTTGTCACAACCAGATGCCGGAGTCCAGTGAGCTGACGCCACCGTCGACGACGACTCCTACTATGTTGGAGGTGCCTACTACTACGTGTAGCCCGCTGACGACGACCAGGAGTAGTTAGGAGGATCCCAGGCAGGAGGCCTGCGCCTCTTTCGATCTGTATCCCAGTTTGTGCTAGCCATCTTATGGCAACTTGTTTAACTTATGTCTGTACTCAGATATTGTTGCTTCCATGGCTCGTCTATGATCGAGCACTTGTATTCGAGCCCTCGAGGCCCCTGGCTTGTATTATGATGCTTGTATGACTTATTTATGTCTTAGAGTTGTGTTGTGATATCTTCCCGTGAGTCCCTGATCTTGATCATACACATTTGCGTGCATGATTAGTGTACAATTGAATCGGGGGCGTCACAGATATGATTTATTACTTCTCTGCTAAATATTTCCCCGATCATAAGAAACAAGATGCCTTAAGGGAAATATATAATATTGCGCAAATTGAAGAAGAGAGTCTCCCACAAGCTTGGGGGAGGCCTCTCCAATTACTTAATGCTTTGCCTGATCATCCTCTCAAGAAAAATGAAATACTTGATATCTTTTATAATGGACTAACCGATGCTTCCAGAGACCACGTGGATAGTTGTGCTGGTTGTGTTTTCAAGGAAAGAACAGTTGATCAAGCTGAATTGCTATTGAATAATATGTTGACTAATGAAAATAATTGGACACTTCCTGAACCAACTCCTAAGCCAACTCCAAAGAAAAGGGGTATTCTATTTCTAAGTCCTGAAGATATGCAAGAGGCAAAGAAATCTATGAAAGAAAAGGGTATTAAAGCTGAAGATGTTAAGAATTCACCACCTATTGAAGAAATACATGGTCTTGATAACCCGACACAGGTAGTAAAGGAAAATTCTCTCTATAGATTTGATGAAGGTGATATTCCTCGTTATAAGTCTGCTAGCCAATGCTTAGATGAGTTTGATAATTTTATTGTTAAACAAGAAAACTTCAATGCTTATGTTGGTAGACAATTGAAACGAAATGCTTATATGATTGAACACTTGACTGATTATATCTCTAGTGTTAAGGGTGAACTTAAACTTATTAGTAACAAGCTTCTATTGTTACCACTCAAGTAGAACAAGTGCTAAAAGCTCAAAATGATTTGCTCAATGAATTAAATAATAAGAAAATTGATAATGATGTTAGAGTTATGACTAGAGGGGGTAAAATGACTCAGGAACCTTTGTATCCTGAAGGCCACCCTAAGAGAATTGAGCAAGATTCTCAGAGAATTAATGTTGATGCACCTAGTCCTCCTAAGAGGAAGAAAAAGATAAATGATAGGACTTTGCATGCTTCTAGTGAACCTGTTATTGACACACCTGAGAATCCCAATGACATTTCTATTTATGATGCTGAAACACAATCTGGTGATGAACATGAACCTAGTGATAACGTTAATGATGATGTTCGTGTTGATGCTCAACCTAGCAATAACAATGATGTAGAGATTGAACCTGATGTTGTTCTTGATAACCCACAATCAAAGAATCAACGTTATGATAAGAGAGACTTCTTTGCTAGGAAGCATAGTAAACAAAGAGAACCATGGGTTCAGAAACCCATGCCTTTTCCTCCTAAACCATCCAAGAAAAAGGATGATGAGGATTTTGAGCGCTTTGCTGAAATGATTAGACCTATCTTTTTGCGTATGTGTTTGACTGATATGCTTAAAATGAATCCTTATGCTAAGTATATGAAAGATATTGTTACAAATAAGAGAAATATACCGGAAGCTGAAATTTCCACCATGCTTGCTAACTATACTTCTAAAGGTGGAATACCAAAGAAACTTGGAGATCCGAGAGTACCAACTATACCATGCTCCATTAAAAGAAACTATGTTAAAACTGCTTTATGTGATCTTGGAGCCGGTGTTAGTGTTATGCCTCTTTCCTTATATCGTAGACTTGATTTGAATAATTTGACACCTACTGAAATATCTTTGCAAATGGCTGATAAATCAACTGCTATACCTGTCGGGATTTGTGAGGATGTGCCTGTTGTGGTTGCAAATGTTACTATTTTAACGGACTTTGTTATTCTTGATATTCCCGTGGATGATAGTATGTTGATTATCCTCGGTAGACCCTTTTTGAATACTGCAGGGGCCGTTATTCATTGCAACAAAGGCAATGTCACTTTTCATGTTAATGGTAATGAGCATACGCTACACTTTTCGAGGAAACAACCTCAAGTCCACAGTATCAATTCTATTGGAAAAATTCCAACGATTACTATTGGAGGTTTTGAATTTCCGCTTCCTACTTTCAAGAAGAAATATGATATTCTTATTGTTGGGGATGTGCATATCCCCGTCGAGGTAACCTAGTGCTATTCGAAAATTCTCCGGTTTCATGCGATTCGGAATGAGTTTGTTAACCAGACTTGATCAACCTTGTTAGTGGATTCCTTTTGATGAGCATGAGATGGATGAAGTTAGAGAGCACAACCTTCTGTATCCTCCTTTTACTTTCTGTTATTTAGATTAAATAAAGTAAAAATAGTATTTTCTGTCTGTTTTCTGAATTACCCATGCAATAAAAAATATCCCGAAAATAAAAGTTCTCCAAATGCCCTGAAAATGAAATATGTTTTTTTCTAGAATATTTGAGAATATTTGGCACTTAGAACACACCAAGGGGAGCAAGCACCTGGTCACGAGGGTCCAGGGCGCGCCCACCCCCCTGGGCGCGCCCCCTGCTTCGTGGGCCCCTGATGGCCCCCCTCCACTTATTCCTGCACCCACACACTCCTTCTTCCTCCCAAAAAATCACCAACCAGCTCAAGCACGAGTTCTAGCTCATCTTGCTGCCATTTTCGATCTCCTTGCTCAAGGCTCCACTCACAAAACTGCTTTAGGGGATTGTTCTTCGGTATGTGACTCCTCTAATGGTCCAATTAGTTTTTGTTCTAGTGCTTTATTCATTGCAATTTTTTGCTGCTTAGGTGACCCTGTTCTTGAGCTTGCATGTCAAATTTATTTGGTCCCAAGTAGTTCTAATGCATGATATAGTCTCTAAGCACTTGTGGGAGTAGTTGCTATCAATTTTGTTGAGTTTGGTTCACTTTTATTTTAAGTTATTAAAAATTTCAGAAATTTTCAGAAAATGATGAAGAGATTATTGAGGGGCTCTTCAAGCCGAAGCTCAAAGGACAAGCAAAGTGAAGGGGATAAGAGGCCCTAATATAATCTCCCTCGCACCACGGAGGTTCGGCCGTGTGAATGGCCTTGTGATGATTTCTTGAGGGCAGCCGGGATTCATGATGATTTTTATTATTTGGCTAAGAATGCGGGCCTCACCGACTTCCTTTGCGACCAGCATGAACATTATCGCCTACTCACTAATACTTTTGTGCAAAATTTTCATTTCCATGCTAGGAGGTCACCACCTTCGGTGGATTTTTATTTATATGATGAGTATAAGGAGATGTCCCTTTATGCTTTTTGTGAGGTTTGCAAGTTACCCTTTGCGGGCAGCATAGAGGAACCACATCGTAATGATGTGGAAGGGTTTATTGATATGATTGCTGTAGGGGAAATGAGGAAAGTTTCCGATGCAAGAATCACTAGCATACATTTTCCTGTTCTACGTTACTTTGCAATATTTGCTAGTAGATGTTTAATTGGTCGCGGGAACTATGGAAACCTTAGTGCCCCTGATATTGTTATTTTGTGCCATGCCTTGTTTCGTGATAACACTTTTAGTCTAGGCGCTATTGTTGCCAAGCTGTTAAATCTGAACCGAACTAAGGGTCCCGTCTTGGGAGGTATCTTCGCCTCGCGCCTCGCTGCAGACTTTAACATACCTATTAGTCATTATGAGAAAGAAGAAAAGTTGTTGCCTCCTGTTTTTCTAGACTATAAGAGTATGGTAGCACATGATTTTATTGTTAAGAATAAGAAAAAGATGCTTAACTATAGACTGATATTTGATCAAAATTACTTTGAGACTATTACTTTGCCTGATCCTTCTTTGTTCAACTTATCTTCAGGCAAGTACCTTGTTCTGCCGGAGGCCACTCATGCTTACCGGAACCAAAGACCAACTCCAGAGCCCGAGCCGGAGCCACCACTTGATCCTCATCGTCAGTCTGTTTATCAGTGGGATCCAGAGCAGAACGCCAACCAGTGGCACCCCGAGGATCCTTCTCAGTACGACCCCAACTACAACTTTGATCCTTGGGCATAGACCAACTTAGGCCAAAAGCCTAAGCTTGGGGGAGTACGTATTTCTCACCGATATTACATTCATGTTCACACACTCATTCTAGTTGTCGGTGCTCATACTTTTTCATTGTACTATCCATGCTAGTTTATTTTGTTTTTCCTACTTTCTTCTTGTGTGCTTGATAAACCTTAACAAAAACCAATTTTTCTTAATTTTAGCTTTTAGCTAGTTTACTTTTCATGCTTGTAGTAGTATTAATTAAAAGAAAACCCAAAAAGATTTCTCGTTCTTCTTTTGCTTGTTGGGAGCTTTCCCGTGTAAATAGTTTTATTTTATTTCTTTTCTTTCGGGGCCGAGAGGATAAGACCATAATGAAAATGTTGAAGAGGCTCTTATATGCATTATTGTTGATTTAACAAAGAGCCCATATTACCATGTCTTCTCCCCTGTATTAAATGCTTGCAGATTCCACCTTAGTCCAGTTGCACGTGCACTATTATTATTATCCACATAGTTCGGTCATGCAAGTGAAAGGCAATAATGACGATATATGATGGACTGATTGAGATGAGAGAAGCTGGTATGAACTCGACCTCTCTTGTTTTTGTAAATATGATTAGTTCATCGTTCCTAATTTAGCCTATTATGAATGAACATGTTTGCAATGACAATTGAGATTATAGTTGCTTATGCCATGCTTAATTTGCTAGGAGTTTATAATGGTTTACCTTGCGTGCCAACATGCTATTAAAATGGTTGTGATGTGGTATGATAGGGTGGTATCCTCCTTTGAATGATTCAAGTGCCTTGACTTGGCACATGTTCACACATGTAGTTGAAACAAAATCAACATAGCATTCACGATATTTATGTTCATGATGGATTATATCCTACTCATGCTTACACTCAATGTTTATTAATTTTAATGCATGTTCATGACTGTTGTCGCTCTCTAGTTGGTCACTTCCCAGTCTTTTTCTAGCCTTCACTTGTACTAAGTGGGAATACTGCTTATGCATCCACTTCCATAAACCCCAAAGTTATTCCATATGAGTCCACCATACCTTCCTATATAAAATGCGGTATCTACCTGCCGTTCCAAGTAAATTTGTATGTGCCAAACTCTAAACCTTCAAATGAAATTCTGTTTTGTATGCTCGAATAGCTCACGTATCAACTAGGGATGTCTGTATCTTCCATGCTAGGCGGGTTATTCTCAAGAGGAGTGGACTCCGCTCCTCAGTCACGAGAAAATGGCTGGTCACCGGCATGCCCAGTCCCATGCTCAAATCAAATAAAAAATAATTGCAAACAAAACTCCCCCAGGACTGTTGTTAGTTGGAGGCACCCGTTGTTTCGGGCCAACCATGGATTGATGCTTGTTGGTGGTGGGGGAGTATAAACTTTACCATTCTGTTTGGGAACCGCCTATAATGTGTGTAGCATGGAAGATATCGAGATCTCTCGGTTGTTATGTTCACAATGAAAGTATGCCGCTCAAAATATTATTCACCTCTGCTTTAAAATCGAGCTCTGGCACCTCTACAAATCCCTTCTTCCCTCTGCGAAGGGCCTATCTATTTGCTTTTATGTTGAGTCATCCTCCTCTTATTAAAAAGCACCAGCTGGAGAGCACCGCTGTCATTTGCATCCGTTTACTATTAATTTATATTGAGTATGACTGGATCTCTTTTACAATGAATTACAATGTTTAGTCAGTCCTTGATCTTCAAAGGTGCTCTGCATTTATGTTTTGCGGTCTCAAAAAGGGCTAGCGAGATACCATCTTTATATATCATATTATGATTGTTTTGAGAAAGTGTTGTCATCCGATATTTATTATTATTGCTCGCTAGTTGATTATGCCATTGATATGAGTAAATATGAGACCTAAATGTTATTGTGGATATGGTTAGTTCATAATCTTTGCTGAAAACTTGAATGTTGGCTTTACATATTTACAACAACAAGAGCAAACAAAGTTTGTAAAAGTTTTTCTTTATCACTTTCAGTTTATCAACTGAATTGCTTGAGGACAAGTAAAGGTTTAAGCTTGGGGGAGTTGATACGTCTCCATCGTATCTACTTTTCCAAACACTTTTGCCCTTGTTTTGGACTCTAACTTGCATGATTTGAATGGAACTAACCCAGACTGACGCTGTTTTCAGCAGAATTGCCATGGTGTTATTTTTGTGCAGAAATAAAAGTTCTCGGAATGACCTGAAACTTCACGGAGAATATTTTTGGAATTAATAAAAAAATACTGGCGAAATAATCAAGGCCAGGGGTCCCACACCTTGTCCATGAGGGTGGGGGCGCGCCTACCCCCTGGGCACGCCCCCTATCTCATGGGCCCCCTAGTGCGCCACCGACCTCAACTCCAACTCTATATATTCATGTTCGGGGAGAAAAAAATTAGAGAGAAGGATTCATCGCGTTTTACAATACAGAGCCGCCGCCAAGCCCTAATCTCTCTCGGGAGGGCTGATCTGGAGTCCGTTCGGGGCTCCGGAGAGGGGAATCCGTCGCCATCGTCATCATCAACCATCCTCCATCACCAATTTCATGATGCTCACCGCCGTGCGTGAGTAGTTCCATCATAGGCTTGCTGGTCGGTGATGGGTTGGATCATGTAATCGAGTTAGTTTTGTTAGGGTTTGATCCCTAGTATCCACTATGTTCTGAGATTGATGTTGCTATGACTTTGCTATGCTTAATGCTTGTCACTAGGGCCCGAGTGCCATGATTTCAGATCTGAACCTATTACATTTTCATGAATATATGTGAGTTCTTGATCCTATCTTGCAAGTCTATAGTCACCTATTATGTGTTATGATCCGTTAACACCGAAGTGACAATAATTGGGATACTTACTGGTGATGACCGTAGTTTGAGGAGTTCGTGTATTCACTATGTGTTATTGCTTTGGTCTGGTACTCTATTAAAAGGAGGCCTTAATATCCCTTACTTTCCAATAGGACCCCGCTGCCACGGGAGGGTAGGACAAAAGATGTCATGCAAGTTCTTTTCCATAGGCACGCATGACTATATTCAGAATACATGCCTACATTACATTGATGAATTGGAGCTAGTTCTGTGTCACCCTATGTTATAACTGTTGCATGAATAATCGCATCCGACATAATTATCCATCACTGATCCAATGCCTATGAGATTTTCACATATTGTTCTTTGCTTAGTTACTTTTCCGTTGCCATTGTTACAATTACTACAAAACTACTACTATTACTTTACCACTGTTACCGTTACTTCCATACTACTTTGCTACTAAATACTTTGCTGCAGATATTAAGTTTTCCTGGTGTGGTTGAATTGACAACACAACTGCTAATACTTGAGAATATTCTTTGGCTCCCCTTGTGTCGAATCAATAAATTTGGGTTGAATACTCTACCCTCGAAAACTGTTGCGATCCCCTATACTTGTGGGTTATCATAAGCTCAAACAAATATAAGTGAAGATCAAGAGCATAAAAAAATTTATTTCCCTCAAACATAATTTAAGTGAAGCAAGAGAGAATTTCTTGAAAAATACTAAGCACACCGTGCTCAAAAAGATATTAGTGAAGTACAAGAGCAAGTCCTAGCTCATAAAAGATTTAAGTGAAGCACATAGAGCAATTCTAAAAAGTCATGACATAATTTTGGCTCTCTAAAATAAGTGTGTCCAGCAAGGATTGATGACTTAAAACACAAAATAAAACAAGCAAATACAGATATCATACATGTGACGAATAAAAATATAGTTTCGAGTAAAATACTGATAGTTGTCGGAAGAAAGAGGGGATGCTACTCGGGGGCATCCCCAAGCAGAGTTGGTTGCTAATTCTTGGATAATAGCTTGGGATGCCGGGGCATCCCCAAGCTTAGGCTCTTCTATCCTTCTTTCATCCATCGTAAGATAACCCAAAACTTGAAAACTTCAATCACACAAAACTAAACAAAACCTTCGTGAGATCCATTAGTGTAAGAAAAATAAATCACTACTATAAGTGTTGTATCAAACCAATTCTTATTTTGTTTTTGTATTATATCTACTGTATTCCAACTTTTCTATGGCAAAAACTCATCAAAGAAAACCATAGAGCCATCAAAATAAGCACACAACACAAAGAAATCAGAATATGTCAAAATAGAACAATCTCTAGCAATCTGACTTTTGCGAATACTTCTGGAATCCAAAAATTCTACTAAATTAGCATGACCAGGTTAATTTGTATATTGATGTTATGCAAAAAGAATCAGGGCAAAATCACTTTTCCGTGATTTACGAAAATTATTTTCGTGAGCGCAAAGTTTTTGTCTTTTTAAGCAAGATCAAACAACTATCGCCCAAGAAGATCCTAAAGGCTTTACTTGGCACAAACACTAATTAAAACAAAAAAACACAATCATAACAGTAGCATAATTGTGTTAACACTCAAGAACAGAAAGCAAAAAGCAAAAATAAAATTTATTCATTAGGTTGCCTCCCAAGAAGCGCTATTGTTTCACGCCCCTGGCTAGGCATAAGATTTCAACAATGCTCACACGCAAGATAATAATTGAAACACAAAGATAGTATCATGGAACATGTGATAAACACATTTAAGTCTAACATACTTCCTATGAATAGGCATTTTATTAACAAACAAATTATCAAGGCAAGCAAAAACTAGCATATGCAAAGGAGAAGGATAAAGCATTAACAATCTCAACATAACGAGAGGTAATTTAGTAACATGAAAATTTCTACAACCATATTTTACTCTCTCATAATAATTACATGTGGGATCATAATCAATTTCAACAATATAACTATCATATAACATTTTCTCTTCATGATCCACATGCATGCAAAGTTTACACTCTTCCAAAATAGTGGGATTATCATCAAATAAAGTCATGACCTCTCCAAACCCACTTTTATCAAACAATTCACAAGATTGATAATTCTACAAAGTGGTGGGATCATTAGTACCTAAAGTTTACACTCTTCCAAACTCACTTCCAATATTATTGCAAACATTATTATCAATATCATATTCATCATGAGGCATAAACAAATTTTCAAGATCATAAGAAACATTATCACCCCAATCATGATCATTGCAATAAGTAGCAGACATAGCAAAACAAGCATCCCCAAGCTTGAGGTTTTGCATATTATTAGCCATTAATAGAATTTATAATAAAATTATTGCAATCATGCTTTTCATTCAAGGAGCTATCATGAATCACTTCATAAATTTCTTCATCGCAATTTTCAGATTCACGAATCTCAAGCAAAACTTCATAAAGATAATCTAGTGCACTCAACTCACTAGCAATTGGTTCATCATGATTGGATATTTTAAAAATATTAGCAATTAGATGGGGATCCATATCAATAGATTTTTAGCAAGCAAAGATGCAAGCATATAGCAGGCACATGGCAACACAAGCAAACAAAAGATCTGACGAGAAAACGGCGAACGGAAAAAGGGAGGCGAATAAAAAGGCAAATTTTTGTGAAGTGGGGGAGAGGAAAACGAGAGGCAAATGGAAAATAATGTAAATTGAAAGGGGATGAGATTTATGATTAGGAACCTGGTATATGTTGAAGATCCTCCCCGGCAACGGCGCCAGAAATTCCTTTTGATGTCGCTTGAAGCTACGTCGGTATTTCCCCAAAGAGGAAGGGATGATGCAGCATAGCGGCGGTAGGTATTTCCCTCAGAAATGAAACCAAGGTTGTCGAATTAGTAGGAGAACCAAGCAACACAACATAAACAGTCCCTACACACAAATAACAACACCTCGCAACCCGACGTGTTAAAGGGGTTGTTAATCCCTTTCGGGTAATGGTGCCCGAAATTGCGTGATGACGGAAGAAAGTTGTAATAGATTGAATAAATAGATCGCAAATAAGATAAAGTATAGCAAAGTATTTTTGTAGTTTTAGTTTAATAGATCTGAATAAAAAGTGCAAATAAAATAGATTGCAAAGCAAATATATGAGAAAGAAGACCGGGGGGCGTAGATTTCAATAGTCGCTTCTCTTGAGAAAGATAGCGAACGGTGGGTAAACAAATTACTGTTGGGCAATTGATCGAACCTCAAATAATTATGATGATATCCAGGCAATGATCATTACATAGGCATCACGTCCAAGATTAGTAGACCGACTCCTGTCTGCAACTACTACTATTACTGCACACATCGACCGCTATCCAACATTCATCTAGTGTATTAAGTTCATGGAAAAATGGAGTAATGCAATAAGAACAATGACATGATGTAGACAACATCCGTTTATCTATTGCGTAGATATAGATCTCATCTTTTTATCCTTAGTAGAAACGATACATACGTGTCATTTCCCTTTTTGTCACAGGGATCAAGCACTACAAACCGATTATAAAATATCCAAGATTGATAATATAACAGCCTGGAACAATCAAAAATTGTAGATACGTTGGAGATGTATCATTGTCCTTGGGGGTGTCCACCATGTACACATCGTAAGTGGAGGTGGCCGTCCATCGGCCGGTGGCAGGGGTGTTGGTGTGGACTGGCGATTCGATGTCATCGTCCATGTCCTCGGCCTCCTCGGAGGCGTAGTCCAGCATATCGATTAAATCTTCGATAGTGGCTACTAAGTGGGTGGTGGGCGGAACATAAAATTCCATGTGATCTATCTCGCGAACCGAAGATAGGTCGTCTGAGATGCTCATCTTTTGGATCCGATCTAGCGCTTCATTTATCAGGGCGAGGCTGGTCGAATCGACGTGTGGGATTCCTTTGGAGTTGACCTCCAGAGCGCTAGTAAGTGGAGGGGTGGGCTTGACGACGACGAACTCTTGCTCTTCTTATGCCGAACTGGTATCCTGGCTCGAAACCGGACCAGTAGCAAGGGAGGAGAGCTCGGCCGGGACCAGCTCCAGACATATAGGTGACAGGACAGTGTTAAGGCTCGAAGACTGACCTGAGTTGGGTGAGTGCGTCTGGCCAGAGCTAACACTGGGTCTTCGGACTTAGCCGTGCTCGGGTTTGAATCTCGGTGCGTGTTGATGGCCGATCCGATGATCGGACCAAGGGTGGATTTAGAAGTCGAGGCTCCCGGATAGTCGGGCGTCCCGTGCAAAACCGAGAAGCCCGTGAAGATCAGATCGCCCCGAGCGTCAGCGATGTACTCCAGGTTACTGGACCTGATACGGTGCTCGGGAGCGAAGTTGTCGACGTGGTAGAGATGACCGGCCAAGTTGGCATGTAGAACAACGCTGCCGAACACGAATAGTTGGCCGGGACAAGATGTCTCCGGAGCTGATGCCGTCTCCGATGATTAGGGGAGCCATCGATCCTTCAGCGATCCAACATCAGAACTCTCAATGAAAGCACCAATGTCGGTGTCAAAACCGGTGGATCTCGGGTAGGGGGTCCCGAATTGTGGACCTTGGATCGATGGGGAACAAGGGACATTGGACATAGTGCTTTCCCGGGTTCGGGCCCTCTCTAAGAGGTAAAATCCTACGTCCTGCTTGATTATATTGCTTGTGTATACGAGGACTGCAGATTCGATCGACCACGAGATGAGATGAACTAAACCCTAGGCTGATAGGATTGTGGATGTTCTCTTGCCCTATACGGACTAAATCCTATGGTTTATATAGACACCAGGGGTTCTAGGGTTTACGCATAATCGGTTACATGGAAAGGACACAAGGATGCCAGATCTTTCATCTTGACTTGGGGTGCACACCAAGGCACAAAAAGGTCTTCGGTCCAGATATGCCCAACTATCCGGCCCACAAGAGCTAGGTCGGCCACCCGAGGACCCCCTAGTCCAGGACTCCCTCAAACACCTCAACGTACATCGATGGGTTGATAACCCACAAGTATAGGGGATCGCAACAGTTTTCGAGGGTAGAGTATTCAACCCAAATTTATTGATTCGACACAAGGGGAGCCAAAGAATATTCTCAAGTATTAGAAGTTGATTTGTCAATTCAACCACACCTGAAAGACCTAATATCTGCAGCAAAGTATTTAGTAGAAAAGTAGTATGGAAGTGATGGTAACGGTGGCAAAAGTAACAGTAGCAGTTTTTGTAGCAATCGTAACAGTGGCAACGGAAAAGTAACTAAGCAAAGATCAATATGTGGAAAGCTGGTAGGCAATGGATCAATGATGGATAATTAAGTCGGATGCAATTCCTCATGCAACAGTTATAACATAGGGTGACACAGAACTAGCTCCTGTTCATCAATGTAATGTAGGCAGTATTCTAAATATAGTCATACGTGCTTTTGGAAAATAACTTGCATGACATCTTTTTTCCTACCCTCCCGTGGCAACGGGGTCCTATTGGAAACTAAGGGATATTAAGGCCTCCTTTTAATAGAGTACCGGACCAAAGCATTAACACTTAGTGAATACATGAACTCCTCAAACTACGGTCATCCTTGGGAGTGGTCCCGAATATTGTCACTTCGGGGTGGCCGGATCATAACACATAGTAGGTGACTCTTAACTTGCAAGATAGGATCAAGAACTCACATATATTCATGAAAACATAATAGGTTCAGATCTAAAATCATGGCACTCGGGCCCTAGTGACAAGCATTAAGCATAGCGAAGTCAGAGCAACATCAATCTTAGAACATAATGGATACTAGGGATTAAACCCTAACAAAACAAACTCGATTACATGGAAAGCTCATCCAACCCATCACCGTCCAGCAAGCCTACGATGGGATTACTCACACACTGCGGTGAGCATCATGAAATTGGCGATGGAGGAAGGTTGATGATGACGATGGCGACGGATTCCCCTCTCCGGAGCCTAGAACAGACTCCAGATCAGCCCTCCCGAGGAAGATTAGGGCTTTGCGGCGGCTCCATATCGTAAAACGCAATGAATCCTTCTCTCTGATTTCTTTCTCCCCAAATGTGAATATATGGAGTTGGGGTTGAGGTCGGTGGAGTCCCAGGGGGCCCACGAAGATAGGGGCGGGCCCTGCACCCTCGTGGACAGGGTGTGGGGCCCCTGATGCTGATTCTTTCGCCAGTATTTTTTATTAATTCCAAAACGTGTCTCCGAGGATTTTCAGGTCATTTCGAGAACTTCTATTTCTACACAAAAATAACACCATGGCAGTTCTGCTGAAAACAGCGTCAGTCAGGATTAGTTCCATTCAAATCATGCAAGTAAGAGTCCAAAAAATGGCAAAAGTGTTTGGAAAAGTAGATACGTTGGAGACGTATCAACTCCCCCAAGCTTAAACCTTTGCTTGTCCTCAAGCAATTCAGTTGACAAACTGAAAGTGATAAATAAAAACTTTTACAAACTCTGTTTGATCTTGTTACTGCAAATATGTAAACCAGCATTCAAGTTTTCAGGAAAGATTATGAACTAACCATATTCACAATAACATTTAGGTCTCATGTTTACTCATATCAATGGCATAATCAACTAACGAGCAATAATAATAAATCTCGGATGCCAACACTTCCTCAAAACAATCATAACATGATATAATACGATGGTATCTCGCTAGCCTTTCTAAGACCGCAAAACATAAATGCAGAGCATCCCTGAAGATCAAGGACTGACTAGACATTGTAATTCATGGTAAAAGAGATCCAGTCACAGTCATACTTAATATAAATTAATAGCAATGCATGCGAATGACAGAGGTGCTCTCCAACTGGTGCTTTTTAATAAGAGGATGATGACTCAACATAAAAGTAAATAGATAGGCCCTTCGCAGAGGGAAGGAGGGATTTGCTGAGGTGCCAAAGCTCGAGTTTTGAAATAGAGATTGAATAATATTTTGAGTGGCATACTTTCATTGTCAACATAACAACCAAGAGATCTTGATATCTTCCATTCTACACACATTATAGGTGGTTCCCAAACAGAATGGTAAAGTTTATACTCCCCCACCACCAACAAGCATCAATCCATGGCTTGCCCAAAACAACGGGTGCCTCCAACTAACAACAATCCTCGAGAGTTTTGTTTGCAATTATTTTGATTTGAGCATGGGACTGGGCATCCCGGTTACCGTCCGTTTTCTCGTGAGTGATGAGCGGAGTCCACTCATCGTGAGAATAACCCACCTAGCATGGAAGATATAGATAGCCCTAGTTGATACATGAGCTATTCGAGCATACAAAACATAATTTCATTTGAAGGTTTAGAGTTTGGCACATACAAATTTACTTGGAACGGCAGGTAAATACCGCATATAGGAAGGTATGGTGGACTCATATGGAATAACTTTGGGGTTTTATGGAAGTGGATGCACAAGCAATATTCCCACTTAGTACAAGTGAAGGCTAGAAAGAGACTGTGAAGTGACCAACTAGAGAGCGACAACAGTCATAAACATGCATTAAGATTAATCAACAATGAGTGCAAGCATGAGTAGGATATAAATCACCATGAACATAAATATCATGGATGCTATGTTGATTTTGTTTCAACTAGATGCGTGAACATGTGCCAAGTCAAGCCACACGAATCGTTCAAAGGAGGATACCACCCTATCATACCACATCGCAACCATTTTAATAGCATGCTGGCACGCAAGGTAAACCATTATAAACTCCTACCAAATTAAGCATGGCATGAGCAACTATAATCTCTAATTGTCATTGCAAACATTTTTCATTCATAATAGGCTGAATCAAGAACGATGAACTAATCATATTTACAAAAACAAGATAGGTCGAGTTCATACCATCTTCTCTCATCTCAATGAGTCCATCATATATCATCATTATTGCCTTTCACTTGCACGACCGAACGTTGTGGATAATAATAGTGCACGTGCATTGGACTAAGCTGGAATCTGCAAGCATTTAATACAAGGGAGAAGACAAGGTAATATGGGCTCTTGGTTAAATCAACAATAATGCATATGAGAGCCACTCAACATTTTCATCATGGTCTTCTCCTTTTCGACCCCAAAGAAAAGAAAAGAAATAAAACTATTTACACGGAAAAGCTCCCAACAAGCAAAAGAAGAACGAGAAATATTTTTGGGTTTTCTTTTTATTATTACTACTACATGCATGGAAAGTAAACTAGCTAAAAGCTACAACAAATTTTTTTGGGTTTTTCTTAAGGTTTTTCAAACACACAAGAAGAAGGCTTAGAAAAGAAAATAAAATAGCATGGATAGTACAATGAAAAAGTATGAGCACCGAAAACTGGCATGAGTGTGTGAACATGAATGTAATGTTGGTGTGAGATACATACTCCCCCAAGCTTAGGCTTTTGGCCTAAGTTGGTCTATGGCCACTGCTGGCCTGGCGAATATCTGATAACCCACAAGTATAGGGGATCACTTGTAGCCTCTTTCGATAAGTAAGAGTGTCGAACCCAACGAGGAGCTAAAGGTAGAACAAATATTCCCTCAAGTCCTATCGATGACCGATACAACTCTACGCACGCTTAACGTTCTCTTTACCTAAAACAAGTATGAAACTAGAAGTACTTTGTAGGTGTTTTTGGATAGGTTTGCAAGATAATAAAGAGCACGTGAATAAAAACTAGGGGTTGCTTAGCTGAAGACACAACTAAATTAGTTTTAGTAGAGAGCTTTTTGTTACGAGAAAGTTATTTGTCCCTAGGCAACCGATAACTAGACTGGTAATCACTATTGAATTTTATTTGAGGGAGAGGCATAAGCTAACATACTTTCTCTACTTGGACCATACGCACTTATGATTGGAACTCTAGCAAGCATCCGCAACTACTAAAGATCATTAAGGTAAAACCCAGCCATAGCATTAAAGCATCAAGTCCCCTTTATCCCATACGCAAACAACCTACTTACTCGGATTTGTGCTTCTGTCACTCACGCCACCCACCATAAGCAAATCATGAACATATTGCAAATCCTACAGCGGGAATCCCTCATGCTTGCGCGACACGGAGAGCACCATAGGACAGCACCAATAATAAAACATGCAACTCAAACCAATCTTGATCATCAAATAGCCCATAGGACAAAACAGATCTGTTGGGGAACGTAGCAGAAATTCAAAATTTTCCTACGTGTCACCAAGATCTATCTATGGAGAAACCAGCAACGAGGGGAAGGAGAGTGCATCTACATACCCTTGTAGATCGTTAAGCGGAAGCGTTCATGAGAACGGGGTTGAAGGAGTCGTACTAAATGCGTGATCCAAATCACCGGAGATCCGAGTGCCGAACGGACGGCACCTCCGCGTTCAACACACGTACAGCCCGGTGACGTCTCCCATGCCTTGATCCAGCAAGGAGAGAGGGAGAGGTTGAGGAAGACTCCATCCAACAGCAGCACAACGGCGTGGTGGTGGTGGAGGAGCGTGGCAATCCTGCAGGGCTTCGCCAAGCACCTATGGGAGAGGAGGAGGTGTCACGGGAGGGAGGGAGGCGCCAGGGGCTCATGTATTGCTGCCCCCTTCCCCTCCCCCCTTTATATAGGTGCCAAAGAGGGGGGGAGGGCGCAGCCTTGCCCCTCCTCCAAGGGAGGGGTGCGGCCAAGAGGGGGAGGAGTCCATCCTCCCAAGGCACCTCGGAGGTGCCTTCCCTCTATGGACTCTTCCTCTCCAAGTATTTCATGATGGGCCTCTTGGGGCTGGTTCCCTTGGCCCATGCAGGCCTAGGCACCACCTAGGGCCCATGTGGTCCCTTGGGGCAGGTGGCCCCACTTGGTGGACCTCGGGACCCCTCCGGTGGTCCCAGACAATACCGATATCACCGAAACTTGTCCCGATGGTCAAAACAGCACTTCCTATATATAATTCTTTACCTCCGGACCATTCCGGAACTCCTCGTGACGTCCGGGATCTCATCCGGGACTCGAACAACATTCGGTAACCACATACAAGCTTCCTATATAACCCTAAGCGCCATCGAACCTTAAGTGTGTAGACCCTACGGGTTCGGGAACCATCTGAGACATGAGGAGGCGTTCTCCGGTCAATAACCAACAGCGGGATCTGGATACCCATGTTGGCTCCCACATGTTCCACGATGATCTCATCGGATGAACCACGATGTCAAGGACTTAATCAATCCCGTATACAATTCCCTTTGTCTATCGGTATGATACTTGCCCGAGATTCGATCGTCGGTATCCCGATACCTTGTTCAATCTCGTTACCGGCAAGTCTCTTTTACTCGTTCCGTAACACATCATCCCGTGATCAACTCCTTAATCACATTGTGCACATTATGATGATGTCCTACCGAGTGGGCCCAGAGATACCTCTCCGTCACACGGAGTGACAAATCCAGTCTCGATTCGTACCAACCCAATGTACACTTTCGGAGATACCTGTAATGCACCTTTATAGCCACCCAATTACGTTGTGACGTTTGGTACACCCAAAGCATTCCTACGGTATCCGGGAGTTGCACAATCTCATGGTCTAAGGAAATGATACTTGACATTTAGAAAAGCTTTAGCATACGAACTACGATCTTTGTGCTAGGCTTAGGATTGGGTCTTGTCCATCACATCATTCTACTAATGATGTGATCCCGTTATCAATGACATCCAATGTCCATGGTTAGGAAACCGTAACCATCTATTGATCAACGAGCTAGCCAATAGAGGCTTGCTAGGGACATGGTGTTGTCTATGTATCCACACATGTATCTGAGTTTCCTATCAATACAATTATAGCATGGATAATAAACGATTATCGTGAACAAGGAAATATAATAATAACTAATTTATTATTGCCTCTAGGGCATATTTCCAACAGTCTCCCACTTGCACTAGAGTCAATAATCTAGTTCACATCGTCATGTGATTAACATTGATATGTCACATCGCCATGTGACTAACACCCAAAGAGTTTACTAGTGTCTTTAAACTAGTTCACATCATCATGTGATTAAGACTCAATGAGTTACGGGGTTTGATCATGTTTTGCTTGTGAGAGAGGTTTTAGTCAACGGGTTTTAGTCAACGGTCCGAACCTTTCAGATCCGTGTGTGCTTTGCAATTCTCCATGTCATATTGTAAATGATGCTTCCACGCTCCACTTGGATCTATTCCAAACGGTTTGCTCCACTATACGTATCCGGTTTGCTACTCGAGAGTCACCGGATAGGTGTTAAAGCTTGCATCGACGTAACCCTTTACGCCGAACTCTTTATCACCTCCATAATCGAGAAACATGTCCTTATTTACTCCAAGGACAATTTTGACCGCTGTCCAATGATCCATTCTTGGATCATTCTTGTACCCCTTGATTGACTCATGGCAAGTCACACTTCGGTGCGGTACACAAAGATAGCATCTTGTAGAGCCTATGTCTAAGGCATAGGGACGATCTTAAATCCTTTCTCTATGTTCTGCCGTGGTCGAGCTTTAAGTCTTAACTTCATACCTTACATCTCGTGCAAGAACTCCTTCTTTGGTGATCCATCTTGAACACCTTCAAGATCATGTCAAGGTACATGCTCATTTGAAAGTATTATTAAACATTTTGATCTATCTTATAGATCTTGATGCTTATTGTTCAAGTAGCCTAATCCAGGTTTTCTATTGAAAAACATCTTTCAAATAACCCTATATGCTTTCCAGAAATTCTACATCATTTCTGATCATCAATATGTCAACAATCATATACTCATCAGAAATTCTATAGTGCTCCTACTCACTTCTTTGGAAATACAAGTTTCTCATAAACTTTTTATAAACCCAAAATCTTTGATCATCTCATCAAAGCGCACATTCCAACTCCGAGATGCTTACTCCAGTCCTTAGAAAGGATCGCTGGAGCTAGCATACCTTTTAGCATCCTTAGGATCGACAAAACTGCTACGATTGTATCACATACAACCTTTCCTTACGTAAACCGATAAGGAAACTCGTTTTGACATCCATCCGCCAGATTTCATAAATGCAGCTTATGCTAACATGATTCCGACGGACTTAAGCATCGCTACGGATGAGAAAATCTCATCGTAGTCAACTCCTTGAACTTGTGAAAAACTCTTTGCCACAAGTCGAGCTTCATAGACGGTGATATTACCGTCCACGTCCGTCTTCTTCTTAAAGATCCATTCATCTCAATGGCTTGCCGATCATCGGGCAAGTCCACCAAAGTCTATGCTTTGTTCTGATACATGGATCCTATCTCGGATTTCATGGCCTCTAACCATTTATCGGAATTTGGGCCCACCATTGCTTCTCCATAGCTCGTAGGTTCATTGTTGTCTAGCAACATGACCTTCAAGATGTAATCATGCGTACCACTCAAGTAGTACGCATCCTTGTCACCCCACGAGGTACGTCGGTGACTTGATCCGAAACTTCATGATCACTATCATAAGCTTCTACTTCAATTGGTGTATGTGCCACGGAACAACTTCACGTGCCCTGCTACACACTAGTTGAAGTGACGGTTCAATAACCTCATCAAGTCTCCACCATCCTCCCACTCAATTTTTCGAGACAAACTTTTCCTCGAGAAAGGACCCGATTCAAGAAACAATCCCTATTGCTTTCGGATCTGAATTAGGAGGTATACCCAACTGTTTTTGGGTGTCCTATGAAGATGCATTTTATCCGCTTTGGGTTCGAGCTTATCAACCTGAAACTTTTTCACATAAGCGTCATGCCCCAAACCTTTAAGAAATGACAGCTTAGGTTTCTCTAAACCATAGTTCATACGGTGTCATCTCAACGGAATTACGTGGTACCCTATTAAAGTGAGTGCGGTTGTCTCTAATGCCTAACCCATGAATGATAGTGGTAATTCGATAAGAGACATCATGGTACGCACCATATCCAATAGGGTGCAACTATGATGTTCGGACACACCATCACACTATGGTGTTCTGCGGTATTAATTGTGAAACAATTTGCACAATGTCTTAATTGTGTGCCAAAACTTCGTAACTCAGATATTCATCTCTATGATCATATCATAGACATTCTATCCTCTTGTCACGAAGATCTTAAACTTCACTCTGAAATTACTTGAACCATTCAATAATTCAGATTTGTGTTTCATCAAGTAAATATACTCAACATCTACTCGAATCATCGTGAAGTCGTAACATAACGATATTCATCGCATGCCTCAAAGACTCATTGGACTGCACACATCAAAATGTGTTACTTCTAACAAGTTGCTATCTAGTTCCATCTTCTTTGAAACCGAGGCTTTTGGTCATCTTGTCCATGTGGTATGATTTGCATATCTCAAGTTATTCAAAATCAAGTGAGTCTAACCGATCCATCTGCATGGAGGTTCTTCATGCATATACACCAATAGACAAGGTAAGCATGTCTCAAACTTTTCAAAAACGAGAGAGACCAAAGATCAATCAACATGGAGCACCAACATGCCTTTAACACCAATATGACATACATGGCAGTGCCACAAGTAAGTGGTACTATCATTACTATCTTATACTTTTGGCATGAAAATGTGTATCACTACAATCGAGATTTAATAAACCATTCTTTTAGGTGCAAGACCATTGAAGGTATTATTCAAATAAATAGAGTAACCATTATTCTCCTTAGATGAATAACCGTATTGCGATAGACATAACCCAATTATGTCTATGCTCAACGCAAACACCAAATAACAATTTTAGGCTTAACTCCAATCTCGATGGTAGAGGGAGCGTGCGATGCTTGATCACATCAACCTTGGAAATACTTCCAACACATATCGTCGGCTCACCTTTAGCTAGTCTCCGTTTATTCCGTAGCTTTTATTTCGAGTTACTAACACTTAGCAACCGAACCGGTATCTAATACCCTGGTGCTACTAGGAGTACTAGTAAAGTACACATTAACATAATGTATATCAAATATACTTATATCGACCTTGCCAGCCTTCTTATC
Source organism: Aegilops bicornis (assembly GCA_021605145.1). NCBI lineage: Eukaryota > Viridiplantae > Streptophyta > Magnoliopsida > Poales > Poaceae > Aegilops > Aegilops bicornis. The sequence goes on from CM038672.1 coordinate 604,435,925, forward strand.
TACCAAGTATCTAGGGTAATGTTGCTCGATGGCTGTTCCCTTATTACGAAGCACTTAGTCTCGGGTTTGGGTTCAACCTTGGGTTTCTTCACCAGCAGCAGCTGATTTGCCGTTTCATGAAGTAACCCTTCTTGCCCTTGCCCTTCTTGAAACTAGTGGTTTCACCAACCATCAACAATTGATGCTCCTTCTTGACTTCTACTTTCGTGATGTCAAACAACGCGAATACCTCAAGGATCATCATCTCTATCGTTGATATGTTATAGTTCATCACGAAGCTCTAGCAGCTTGGTGGCAATGACTTTGGAGAAACATCACTATCTCATCTGGAAGATCAACTCCCACTCGATTTAAGTGATTGTTGTATTCAGACAATCTGAGCACAAGCTCAACGATTGAGCTTTTCTCCCTTAGTTTGTAGGCTAAGAAAATCGACGGAGGTCTTATACCTTTTGACGTGGGCACGAGCTTGAAATCCCAATTTCAGCCCTCGAAACATCTCATATGTTCCGCGACGTTTCGAAAACGTCTTTCGTGCCTCAACTCTAAACCGTTTAACTGAACCATCACGTAGTTATCAAAAACGTGTATGTCCGATGTTCGCAACATCCACAGACGATGTTTGGGGTTCGACACCTGGCGGTGCATTAAGGACATAAGCTATTTATCGTCCGCATAATCGCCATCACAACTTTCAACTATATTTTCTCTAGGAACATATCTAAACAGTGGAACTAAAGCGCGAGCTTACGACATAATTTGCAAAAGGTCTTTTGACTATGTTCAAGATAATTAAGTTCATCTTTATGAACTCCCACTCGATAGACATCCCTCCGGTCATCTAAGTGATTACACGATCCGAGTCAACTAGGCCGTGTCCGATCATCACGTGAGACGGACTAGTCATCATCGGTGAACATCTTCATGTTGATCGTATCTACTATACGACTCATGCTCGACCTTTCGGTCTCGTGTTCCGAGGCCATGTCCGTACATGCTAGGCTCGTCAAGTTAACCCCAAGTGTTTTTGCTGTGTAAATCTGTCTTACACCCGTTGTATGTGAACGTAAGAATCCATCACACCCGATCATCACGTGGTGCTTAGAAGTTTAACTGTAGCAACGGTGCACGATCGTGGGGAGAACACTTCTTGAAATTTGTGTAAGGGATCATCTTATTTACTACCGTCGTTCTAAGTAAACAAGATGCATAAACATAATAAACATCACATGCAATTATATAGTAGTGACATGATATGGCCAATATCATATTGCTCCTTTGATCTCCATCTTGGGCTCCATGATCATTATTGTCACCGCATGACACCATGATCTCCATCATCATGATCTCCATCATCGTGTCTCCATGAAGTTGTCTCGCCAACTTATTACTTCTACTACTATGGCTACGGTTAGCAATAAAGTAAAGTAATTACATGGCGTTGTTTGATGACACGCAGGTCATACAATAAATAAAGACAACTCCTATGGCTCCTGCCGGTTGTCATATTCATCGACATGCAAGTCGTGAATCCTATTACAAGAACATGATCAATCTCATACATCACATATCATTCATCACATTCTTTTTGGCCATATCACATCACATAGCATACCCTGCAAAAACAAGTTAGACGTCCTCTAATTGTTGTTTGCATGTTTTACGTGGCTGCTATGGGTTTCTAGCAAGAACGTTTCTTACCTCATAAAACCACAACGTGATATGCCAATTGCTATTTACCCTTCATAAGGACCCTTTTCATCGAATCCGTTCCGACTAAAGTGGGAGGCGGCACCCGCTAGCCACCTTATGCACCAAGTGCATGTCGGTCGGTGGAACACATCTCACGTAAGAGTACGTGTAAGGTCGGTCCGGCCGCTTCATCCCACAATACCGTCGAAACAAGATTGGACTAGTAACGGTAAGCATATTGAACAACATCAACGCCCACAACTACTTTGTGTTCTACTCGTGCAAAGAATCTACGCATAATAGACCTAGCTCATGATGCCCTTTGTTGGGGAACGTGGCAGAAATTCAAAATTTTCCCACGTGTCACCAAGATCTATCTATGGAGAAACCAGCAGCGAGGGAAGGAGAGTGCATCTACATACCCTTGTAGATCGTTAAGCGGAAGCGTTCATGAGAACGGGGTTGAAGGAGTCATTGCGTCGTGATCCAAATCACCGGAGATCCGAGTGCGAACGGACGGCACCTCCGCGTTCAACACACGTACAGCCGGTGGCGTCTCCTATGCCTTGATCCAGCAAGGAGAGAGGGAGAGGTTGAGGAAGACTCCATCCAACAGCAGCACAACGGCGTGGTGGTGGTGGAGGAGCGTGGCAATCCTGCAGGGCTTCGCCAAGCACCTATGGGAGAGGAGGAGGTGTCACGGAGGGAGGGAGGCGCCAGGGCTCATGTATTGCTGCCCCTTCCCTCCCCCTTTATATAGGTGCCAAAGAGGGGAGGGCGCAGCCTTGCCCCTCCTCCAAGGGAGGGGTGCGGCCAAGAGGGGGAGGAGTCCATCCTCCCAAGGCACCTCGGAGGTGCCTTCCCTCTATGGACTCTTCCTCTCCAAGTATTTCATGCATGGGCCTCTTGGGGCTGGTTCCCCTTGGCCCATACAGGCCTAGGCGCACCACCTAGGGCCCATGTGGTCCCTTGGGGCAGGTGGCCCCACTTGGTGGACCAGGGACCCCTCCGGTGGTCCCGGTACAATACCGATATCACGAAACTTGTCCCGATGGTCAAACAGCACTTCCTATATATAATTCTTTACCTCCGGACCATTCCGGAACTCCTCGTAACGTCCGGGATCTCATCCGGGACTCCGAACAACATTCGGTAACCACATACAAGCTTCCTATATAACCCTAGCGTCATCGAACCTTAAGTGTGTAGACCCTACGGGTTCGGGAACCATGCAGACATGACCGAGACGTTCTCCGGTCAATAACCAACAGCGGGATCTGGATACCCATGTTGGCTCCCACATGTTCCACGATGATCTCATCGGATGAACCACGATGTCAAGGACTTAATCAATCCCGTATACAATTCCCTTTGTCTATCGGTATGATACTTGCCCGAGATTCGATCGTCGGTATCCCGATACCTTGTTCAATCTCGTTACCGGCAAGTCTCTTTTACTCGTTCCGTAACACATCATCCCGTGATCAACTCCTTAATCACATTGTGCACATTATGATGATGTCCTACCGAGTGGGCCCAGAGATACCTCTCCGTCACACGGAGTGACAAATCCCAGTCTCGATTCGTGCCAACCCAATGACACTTTCGGAGATACCGTAATGCACCTTTATAGCCACCCGATTACGTTGTGACGCTTTGGTACACCCAAAGCATTCCTACGGTATCCGGAGTTGCACAATCTCATGGTCTAAGGAAATGATACTTGACATTTAGAAAAGCTTTAGCATACTGAACTACGATCTTTGTGCTAGGCTTAGGATTGGGTCTTGTCCATCACATCATTCTACTAATGATGTGATCCCGTTATCAATGACATCCAATGTCCATGGTTAGGAAACCGTAACCATCTATTGATCAACGAGCTAGCCAATAGAGGCTTGCTAGGGACATGGTGTTGTCTATGTATCCACACATGTATCTGAGTTTCCTATCAATACAATTATAGCATGGATAATAAGCGATTATCGTGAACAAGGAAATATAATAATAACTAATTTATTATTGCCTCTAGGGCATATTTCCAACAGTCTCCCACTTGCACTAGAGTCAATAATCTAGTTCACATCGTCATGTGATTAACAGCGATATGTCACATCGCCATGTGACTAACACCCAAAGAGTTTACTAGTGTCTTTAAACTAGTTCACATCATCATGTGATTAAGACTCAATGAGTTACGGGGTTTGATCATGTTTTGCTTGTGAGAGAGGTTTTAGTCAACGGGTTTTAGTCAACGGGTGCGAACCTTTCAGATCCGTGTGTGCTTTGCAATTCTCCATGTCATATTGTAAATGATGCTTCCACGCTCCACTTGGATCTATTCCAAACGGTTGCTCCACTATACGTATCCGGTTTGCTACTCGAGTCACTCGGATAGGTGTTAAAGCTTGCATCGGCGTAACCCTTTACGCGAACTCTTTATCACCTCCATAATCGAGAAACATGTCCTTATTTACTCCAAGGACAATTTTGACCGCTGTCCAATGATCCATTCTTGGATCATTCTTGTACCCCTTGACCGACTCATGGCAAGGCACACTTCGGCGGTACACAAGATAGCATACTGTAGAGCCTATGTCTAAGGCATAGGGGACGATCTTCGTCCTTTCTCTATGTTCTGCCGTGGTCGAGCTTTAAGTCTTAACTTCATACCTTACATCTCAGGCAAGAACTCCTTCTTTGACTGATCCATCTTGAACACCTTCAAGATCATGTCAAGGTACATGCTCATTTGAAAGTATTATTAAACATTTTGATCTATCTTATAGATCTTGATGCTTATTGTTCAAGTAGCCTAATCCAGGTTTTCTATTGAAAAACATCTTTCAAATAACCCTATATGCTTTCCAGAAATTCTACATCATTTCGATCATCAATATGTCAACAATCATATACTCATCGAAATTCTATAGTGCTCCTACTCACTTCTTTGGAAATACAAGTTTCTCATAAACTTTTATAAACCCAAAATCTTTGATCATCTCATCAAAGCGCACATTCCAACTCCGAGATGCTTACACCAGTCCTAAGAAACGAACTCTTGATCCAGCAAACCTTTTAGCATCCTTAGGATCGACAAAACTGTCTCATTGAATCACATACAACCTTTCCTTACGTAAACTGATAAGGAAACTCGTTTTGACATCCATCTGCCAGATTTCATAAATGCAGCTTATGCTAACATGATTCCGACGGACTTAAGCATCGCTACGGATGAGAAAATCTCATCGTAGTCAACTCCTTGAACTTGTGAAAAAACTCTTTGCCACAAGTCGAGCTTCATAGACGGTGATATTACCGTCCACGTCCGTCTTCTTCTTAAAGATCCATTCATCTCAATGGCTTGCCGATCATCGGGCAAGTCCACCAAAGTCTATGCTTTGTTCTGATACATGGATCCTATCTCGGATTTCATGGCCTCTAACCATTTATCGGAATTTGGGCCCACCATTGCTTCTCCATAGCTCGTAGGTTCATTGTTGTCTAGCAACATGACCTTCAAGACAGAATTGCGTACCACTCTGAAGTAGTACGCATCCTTGTCACCCTACGAGGTACGTCAGTGACTTGATCCGAAACTTCATGATCACTATCATAAGCTTCTACTTCAATTGGTGTATGTGCCACGGGACCAACTTCACGTGCCCTGCTACACACTAGTTGAAGTGACGGTTCAATAACCTCATCAAGTCTCCACCATCCTCCCACTCAATTTTTCGAGACAAACTTTTCCTCGAGAAAGGACCCGATTCAAGAAACAATCCCTATTGCTTTCGGATCTGAATTAGGAGGTATACCCAACTGTTTTTGGGTGTCCTATGAAGATGCATTTTATCCGCTTTGGGTTCGAGCTTATCAACGAAACTTTTTCACATAAGCGTCATGCCCCAAACCTTTAAGAAATGACAGCTTAGGTTTCTCTAAACCATAGTTCATACGGTGTCATCTCAGCGAATTACGTGGTACCCTATTAAAGTGAGTGCGGTTGTCTCTAATGCCTAACCCATGAATGATAGTGGTAATTCGATAAGAGACATCATGGTACGCACCATATCCAATAGGGTGCAACTATGATGTTCGGACACACCATCACACTATGGTGTTCCAGCGGTATTAATTGTGAAACAATTTGCACAATGTCTTAATTGTGTGCCAAAACTTCGTAACTCAGATATTCATCTCTATGATCATATCATAGACATTCTATCCTCTTGTCACGAAGATCTTAAACTTCACTCTGAAATTACTTGAACCATTCAATAATTCAGATTTGTGTTTCATCAAGTAAATATACTCAACATCTACTCGAATCATCTGTGAAGTCGAACATAATGATATTCACGCATGCCTCGGACTCATTGGACTGCACACATCAAAATGTGTTACTTCTAACAAGTTGCTATCTAGTTCCATCTTCTGAAACCGAGGCTTTTCGGTCATCTTGTCCATGTGGTATGATTTGCATATCTCAAGTGATTCAAAATCAAGTGAGTCTAAGCGATCCATCCGCATGGAGTTTCTTCATGCATATACACCAATAGACATGGTTAGCATGTCTCAAACTTTTCAAAACGAGTGAGTCCAAAGATCCATCAACATGGAGCTTCTTCATGCGTTTACACCAATATGACTTACATGGCGATTGCCACAAGTAAGTGGTACTATCATTACTATCTTATACTTTTGGCATGAAAATGTGTATCACTACAATCGAGATTTAATAAACCATTCTTTTAGGTGCAAGACCATTGAAGGTATTATTCAAATAAATAGAGTAACCATTATTCTCCTTAGATGAATAACCGTATTGCGATAGACATAACCCAATTATGTCTATGCTCAACATAAACACCAAATAACAATTTTAGGCTTAACTCCAATCTCGATGGTAGAGGGAGCGTGCGATGCTTGATCACATCAACCTTGGAAATACTTCCAACACATATCGTCGGCTCACCTTTAGCTAGTCTCCGTTTATTCCGTAGCTTTTATTTCGAGTTACTAACACTTAGCAACCGAACCGGTATCTAATACCCTGGTGCTACTAGGAGTACTAGTAAAGTACACATTAACATAATGTATATCAAATATACTTATATCGACCTTGCCAGCCTTCTTATCTACCAAGTATCTAGGGTAATGTTGCTCCAGTGGCTGTTCCCCTTATTACAGAAGCACTTAGTCTCGGGTTTGGGTTCAACCTTGGGTTTCTTCACCAGAGCAGCAGCTGATTTGCCGTTTCATGAAGTAACCCTTCTTGCCCTTGCCCTTCTTGAAACTAGTGGTTTCACCAACCATCAACAATTGATGCTCCTTCTTGACTTCTACTTTCGTGATGTCAAACAACGCGAATACCTCAAGGATCATCATCTCTATCGTTGATATGTTATAGTTCATCACGAAGCTCTAGCAGCTTGGTGGCAATGACTTTGGAGAAACATCACTATCTCATCTGGAAGATCAACTCCCACTCGATTTAAGTGATTGTTGTATTCAGACAATCTGAGCACAAGCTCAACGATTGAGCTTTTCTCCCTTAGTTTGTAGGCTAAGAAAATCGACGGAGGTCTTATACCTTTTGACGTGGGCACGAGCTTGAAATCCCAATTTCAGCCCTCGAAACATCTCATATGTTCCGCGACGTTTCGAAAACGTCTTTCGTGCCTCAACTCTAAACCGTTTAACTGAACCATCACGTAGTTATCAAAAACGTGTATGTCCGATGTTCGCAACATCCACAGACGATGTTTGGGGTTCAGCACACTGAGCGGTGCATTAAGGACATAAGCTATTTACTGTCCGCATAATCGCCATCATCAACTTTCAACTATATTTTCTCTAGGAACATATCTAAACAGTGGAACTAAAGCGCGAGCTTCGACATAATTTGCAAAAGGTCTTTTGACTATGTTCAAGATAATTAAGTTCATCTTTATGAACTCCCACTCAGATAGACATCCCTCTGGTCATCTAAGTGATTACACGATCCGAGTCAACTAGGCCGTGTCCGATCATCACGTGAGACGGACTAGTCATCATCGGTGAACATCTTCATGTTGATCGTATCTACTATACGACTCATGCTCGACCTTTCGGTCTATGTGTTCGAGGCCATGTCCGTACATGCTAGGCTCGTCAAGTTAACCCCAAGTGTTTTTGCTGTGTAAATCTGTCTTACACCCGTTGTATGTGAACGTAAGAATCCATCACACCCGATCATCACGTGGTGCTTAGAAGCGACGAACTGTAGCAACGGTGCCGCGATCGAGGAGAACACTTCTTGAAATTTGTGTAAGGGATCATCTTATTTACTACCGTCGTTCTAAGTAAACAAGATGCATAAACATAATAAACATCACATGCAATTATATAGTAGTGACATGATATGGCCAATATCATATTGCTCCTTTGATCTCCATCTTCGGGCTCCATGATCATTATTGTCACCGCATGACACCATGATCTCCATCATCATGATCTCCATCATCGTGTCTCCATGAAGTTGTCTCGCCAACTTATTACTTCTACTACTATGGCTACCGGTTAGCAATAAAGTAAAGTAATTACATGGCGTTGTTTGATGACACGCAGGTCATACAATAAATAAAGACAACTCCTATGGCTCGCCGGTTGTCATATTCATCGACATGCAAGTCGTGAATCCTATTACAAGAACATGATCAATCTCATACATCACATATCATTCATCACATTCTTTTGGCCATATCACATCACATAGCATACCCTGCAAAAACAAGTTAGACGTCCTCTAATTGTTGTTTGCATGTTTTACGTGGCTGCTATGGGTTTCTAGCAAGAACGTTTCTTACCTACGCAAAACCACAACGTGATATGCCAATTGCTATTTACCCTTCATAAGGACCCTTTTCATCGAATCCGTTCCGACTAAAGTGGGAGGCGGCACCCGCTAGCCACCTTATGCACCAAGTGCATGTCGGTCGGTGGAACCTGTCTCACGTAAGAGTACGTAAGGTCGGTCCGGCCGCTTCATCCCACAATACCGTCGAAACAAGATTGGACTAGTAACGGTAAGCATATTGAACAACATCAACGCCCACAACTACTTTGTGTTCTACTCGTGCAAAGAATCTACGCAATAGACCTAGCTCATGATGCCTTTGTTGGGGAACGTAGCAGAAATTCAAAATTTTCCTCACGTGTCACCAAGATCTATCTATGGAGAAACCAGCAACGAGGGAAGGAGAGTGCATCTACATACCCTTGTAGATCGTTAAGCGGAAGCGTTCATGAGAACGGGGTTGAAGGAGTCGTACTGCCGTCGTGATCCAAATCACCGGAGATCCGAGTGCCGAACGGACGGCACCTCCGCGTTCAACACACGTACAGCCCGGTGACGTCTCCTATGCCTTGATCCAGCAAGGAGAGAGGGAGAGGTTGAGGAAGACTCCATCCAACAGCAGCACAACGGCGTGGTGGTGGTGGAGGAGCGTGGCAATCCTGCAGGGCTTCGCCAAGCACCTATGGGAGAGGAGGAGGTGTCACGGGAGGGAGGGAGGCGCCAGGGGCTCATGTATTGCTGCCCCCTTCCCCTCCCCCCTTTATATAGGTGCCAAAGAGGGGGGGAGGGCGCAGCCTTGCCCCCTCCTCCAAGGGAGGGGTGCGGCCAAGAGGGGGGGAGGAGTCCATCCTCCCCAAGGCACCTCGGAGGTGCCTTCCCCTCTATGGACTCTTCCTCTCCAAGTATTTCATGCGCATGGGCCTCTTGGGGCTGGTTCCCCTTGGCCCATACAGGCCTAGGCGCACCACCTAGGGCCCATGTGGTCCCTTGGGGCAGGTGGCCCCACTTGGTGGACCCCCGGGACCCCTCCGGTGGTCCCGTACAATACCGATATCACCGAAACTTGTCCCGATGGCCGAAACAGCACTTCCTATATATAATTCTTTACCTCCGGACCATTCCGGAACTCCTCGTGACGTCCGGGATCTCATCCGGGACTCAACAACATTCGGTAACCACATACAAGCTTCCTATATAACCCTAAGCGCCATCGAACCTTAAGTGTGTAGACCCTACGGGTTCGGGAACCATGAGACATGACCGAGAAGTTCTCCGGTCAATAACCAACAGCGGGATCTGGATACCCATGTTGGCTCCCACATGTTCCACGATGATCTCATCGGATGAACCACGATGTCAAGGACTTAATCAATCCCGTATACAATTCCCTTTGTCTATCGGTATGATACTTGCCCGAGATTCGATCGTCGGTATCCCGATACCTTGTTCAATACTTACGGCAAGTCTCTTTTACTCGTTCCGTAACACATCATCCCGTGATCAACTCCTTAATCACATTGTGCACATTATGATGATGTCCTACCGAGTGGGCCCAGAGATACCTCTCCGTCACACGGAGTGACAAATCCCAGTCTCGATTCGTGCCAACCCAACAGACACTTTCGGAGATACCTGTAATGCACCTTTATAGCCACCCGATTACGTTGTGACGCTTTGGTACACCCAAAGCATTCCTACGGTATCCGGAGTTGCACAATCTCATGGTCTAAGGAAATGATACTTGACATTTAGAAAAGCTTTAGCATACGAACTACGATCTTTGTGCTAGGCTTAGGATTGGGTCTTGTCCATCACATCATTCTACTAATGATGTGATCCCGTTATCAATGACATCCAATGTCCATGGTTAGGAAACCGTAACCATCTATTGATCAACGAGCTAGCCAATAGAGGCTTGCTAGGGACATGGTGTTGTCTATGTATCCACACATGTATCTGAGTTTCCTATCAATACAATTATAGCATGGATAATAAACGATTATCGTGAACAAGGAAATATAATAATAACTAATTTATTATTGCCTCTAGGGCATATTTCCAACAAGATCTACTCAAACATCATAGGATAGCCATACATCATTGGGAAATAATATATAGCGTTGAACACTATGTTTAAGTAGAGATTACAGCGGGTAAGGGAGAGATTACACCGTTGCATAGAGGGGGGAAGAGTTGGTGATGATGGCGATGAAGTTGTTGGTGAAGATTGCGGTGATGATGGCCACGGCAGCTGAGGGAGTCCTGGACTAGGGGGTGTCCGGATAGCCGAACTATCATCTTTGGCTGGACTCCTGGACTATGAAGATACAAGATTGAAGACTTCGTCCCTTGTCCGGATAGGACTTTCCTTGGCGTGGAAGGCAAGCTTGGCGATACAGATATGTAGATTTCCTACCATTGTAACCGACTCTGTAACCCTAACCCTATTCGGTGTCTATATAAACCGAAGGGTTTTAGTCCATAGGACGAAGAACAATCATACCATAGGCTAGCTTCTAGGGTTTAGCCTCTCTGATCTCGTGGTAGATCTACTTTTGTACTACCCATATCATCAATATTAATCAAGCAGGAGTAGGGTATTACCTCCATCGAGAGGGACCGAACCTAGGTAAAAACATCGTGTCCCTTGTCTCCTGTTACCATCCGCCTAGACGCACAGTTCGGGACCCCCTACCCGAGATCCGCCGGTTTTGACACCGACATTGGTGCTTTCATTGAGAGTTCGTCTGTGTCGTTACCTATAGGCTCGATGGCTCCTTCAATCATCAGCAACGACGCAGTCGAGGGTGAGACTTTTCCCCCCGGACAGATCTTCGTATTCGGCGGCTTTGCACTGCGGGCCAATTCGCTAGGCCATCTGGAGCAGATCGAAAGCTACGCCCCTGGCCATCAGGTCATATTTGGAAGCTTGAACTATACGGCCGATGTTCGTGGAGACTTGATCTTCGACGGATTCGAGCCATAGCCGAGCGTGCCGCACTGTCTCGATGGGTACGATCTAGCTCTGCCGCCGAACAGTGCCCTGGAGGCCACACCAGTGCCCGCTCCGACCCTTAATCTGGAGCCGGTTTCGCCGATCGAGGACGGTTGGTTGGACACCGCCTCGGGGGCTGAAATCTCTACGGTGATTGAGCCGAACACCATCCCTGTCCTTTGCGAAGCTCGTGACTCCAGGTGCCGGACTCCTTTCCGGACTCTGAACCTCCAGCGCCCTGCCGAATCCGACTGGGCGCCGGTTATGGAGTTCACCGCCGCGGACATCTTTCAGCACTCGCTTTTTGGCGATATCCTGAACTCATTAAAGTCTCTCTCTTTGTCAGGGGAGCCCTAGCCGAACTACGGCCAGGAAGGTTGGGATTCGGACGACGAAGAAATTCAACGCCCACCCACCACCCACTTTGTAGCCATAGTCGATGACTTAACAGACATGCTCGACTTCGACTCCGAGGACATCGACGATATGGACGACGCCGCCGGAGACGACCAAGAACCAGCGCCCACAGGGCACTGGATGGCCACCTCAACTTACGATATATATATATATGGTGGACACACCTAAGGGAAGTGATAACGAGGAACGATGAGATGCTGCGAAAGAAAATTCCCTCGGGAAGCAGTCAAAGCGGCGGCGTAAGCGCCGCTCAAAACCCCACCTCGACAAAGATAGCGCCCACACAGACCCAGCCATAGAGAAGGGTGAGCCGGCCGACGATGAACATGCCATTGAGCAACCATCCGAACAGGCCAACTTGGACAAACAACCCGTCCCCGGCAAGGACAACAGTCTGGACGATCTCACGCTGGACACGTCATTGGATCGGAAGAACCTCCACAAAGAGCTCCTCGCCATGCGCGTAGCTTGATAAAGCGAAACAGAGGCTCGTAGCGATTGGAAGACGACTCCGAATGAGATGGAGTAAATTACTCAACACTGCAGACAAATATGGCGACAGGCGCCAAGCAAAGAGCTACCCAAAGCGCAAACTACTGCCCGAATTCGATGAGGAGGCCGTAGAGCCCCCACGATCAAAAAACATAGAGGTCGCCGGGTCAGATAGACGACCACATGGGAAACGTAGAGCGGCAAGAGGCGCCGCACACAAGCCGGCATGCGATCCGCATAAGGATTCGCACCAAAAGGATGGCCCAGTTAGATCTATCTACGGGCCAAGGAAACAAGTTCTGGCAAGCAATACAACACGTCAAATATCCGAACATCACGGCACACCCAAATACAGGGGCGCCGTGCACCCTCTATGCTTCACCGATGAGGTGCTGGATCATGAATTTCCGGTGATTCAAGTCCGTAAACATAGAGGCATACGATGTAACGATTGCACAGAGTCTGGATTGAGGATTATATCCTCCACATACACATGGCGAGAGGAGATGATCTCCACGCCATAAAATACCTACCCTCAAGCTCAAAGGGCCAGCCCGGCATTGTCTTAAAAGCCTCCCCGAAAACACCATTGGTAGTTGGGAAGAGCTTGAGGATGCTTTTCGGGCCAATTTCCAGGGAACCTATGTCCGACCTCCGGACGCAGACGATCTAAGTCACATAACCCAACAGCCCGGAGAGTCAGCTCGAAAATTCTGGAACAGGTTCCTCACCAAAAAGAACCAAATAGTCGATTGTCCGGACGCCGAAGCCTTAGCAGCTTTTAAACACAACGTCCGAGACGAATGGCTCTCCAGACACCTTGGCCAGGAAAAGCCAAGAACAATGGCCGCACTAACAAGCCTCATGACCCACTTTTGCGCGGGAGAGGGTGGCTGGCTAGCAAGATGCGCACCAATGACCCAAGTACATCCGAAGTCAGGGATGGGAATGGGAAACCACGACGCAGCAAGGACCAGCGCTGATTAAGGGAACGGTCCAAAGAGCTGGCGATCAACGCCGGATTCAAAAGCTCACTGCAGAACAAGAAAAACTGCCCTTAAGGACAATAGCGATGAGCTATCCAACTTAAACAAAATCTTGGACAAGATATGCCAAATCCACAGTACTCCCGGGAAGCCTGCAAACCATACCCACAGAGATTGTTGGGTCTTCAAGCAGTCCGGCAGACTCAACGCCGAACACAAGGGGCTCGCACACCAAGTGCGGATGATGACGAGCACCACAAGCAGAGCCCCGGAAAACAAAAGAATTCCCACAAGAGATGAACGCCATGCTATACCCGTCCAGGATACGGCACAACGGAGACACAGGCGCAGACATGCAGCAGGGACCCGTTGCAAGGATTCTTTTCAGATTAAGACCCTGCGTAAACCTTTTTCACTGTCTCTTGTTGTTACTCATCCCCCAGTCTCTTATTATAACCGAGTAGGAGGCTGGCGTTTTGGCATCGGCCGAGAATTTTGCACGCACGGACACCAGGGGCTTGTTACCAAGGGCATTGTTCGGCCCTCTTTATAAAATACCGAATACCTTAGGGAGTGTTCGGCGTCTCGAGTTAGGCCTTATATGCATCAGCTCCGAATCATGTCTTTGGTCAAATGTTGGGTTGGCCCGGCTCCTGTGTTTTGCTGCCTTACGTTCCGTTCTATCGGCTAACGCGGCACTGTGGAGAACTATCTGCGATTGTGCCCGGTTCGCCGGGCGAGCACCTCGAGAGAAAACCGAAAACTCGACTGTCATGATATAGCGAGAGACCGGTCAACCACTCAATGACTCACCGGAATGTTTAGAATTCCTCCACATTAACGAAGCGACCGCTTTTCCGGTCAGGCACATATGCACCCCGAATTCGGGAGAGTGCGGTGCCCCCAGGGGCTATATAGTAGCCCCACCATCGAACTCCTATGGCTAAGTGAAAGTGATAAAGCATTATAGTTTGGTTGCCTAGTTTGCTACGCTACCACCTCCTTTATAGGACCAAGACGTTGGATTAAGTGTGAAAGCGCGACTTCTTTGCAAACACCCCCGCACTATGTGCGTGGGGGCTGAAGCCGAGGACTGCCATCTTTCAAAGTTATATACATATATACATCAACGGCCGCAAGACGAGGTAGTTTGCTACTTGAAGGCACAAGTATAAAAAGCTCTTACATTAAATTGAAACGTTGTTTCATAAAATTATACATGTCATTCAAACATAACATCCTTCGAGCACTGCGTCTCTATTAAACGAGCGCCCGGAAGAACTTCCTCAAAATAGCGCTCGATTGGTACTCGGCTGCCGTTCGAATCTGGGGACGCAATATCGGTGGCCTTCATCTCAGCCCAGTATGCCTTGACACAGGCAAGAGCCATCCGCTCCCCCTCAATACACGCCGACCGCTTCATTGCGTCGATACGCGGTACCGCACCAAGGAACTGCTGCAGTAAGCCAAAATAACTCTTCGGCTGGGGTCTTCCTGGCCACAAATGAGTCATGACATGCTTCATGGCAAGTCCGGATAATCGATTCAGCTCGGCCCACTCGGCCAACCGATCGGTCAACGGAAGAGGACGCTTCAGACTATGGAATTGCGACCAAAATAGCTCTTCCTTCGTGCCCTTCCGGCCTCGAAGTGCTCAATCGCATCCGCAGCGCCGCCGCTAAGTCCAGATAAGCATCCTCCAAACTCCACAGCTTGTCCAACTGAGCATACTTTGGATCCATATATTTCCTCCGCAGCAGAAACGGTTTTCCAGCCGCAATATCCCCGGCCTGACTCAGCTCCTCCTTGGCAGCTCTCATAGCGGAACGGGCATCCTTGGATTCGGTGGTGGCATTTTTCAGTCCTCTTGTTCCGCTTTGACGTTCTTTTCAAGAACCTCACAGCGGTCGGTAGTATTCTTCAGTTTTAGGGCCAAATCGGCCATTTCCTCTTTAACCCGGCGATGAGCTGCCCGTTCGGCTTTCAGCTCTTCGGTCGCCTTTAAAGCGGCCGCATTACTCTTTCGGGCTTGCTCTTTAGCTCGGGCAAGTTCCGCCCACAGCCTCTCCACAGCAGCGGCACCGTCTACATCAAAGCAAACAAGTAGTAAGGCATGGGCGTCAAGCTCCCTTACCAGGTGTCCGCGGAGAAGTCGAATACCTTGTGACCCGTCAAACCGTTTATTGACCAGCGCGATGTCCGCATCCACCTCGTCAAGTTGCCGCTTTAGTTCAGCAAATTCATCAGTCTGGCTAGCCACCGGACGCCCTGCCACCTACATAGGAACAGCGGCATGTTAGTACTGAGATTATGATCCTCGGCACGCTGTCAGTTGTGACAGCATACCGAGTCTCAGTGGCTACTATCTATACAGGGCGCATTCTAGATGCATAACTGTTAGAAGGCACATCATTTTTTTCGTACCTCAAACCCCGTCAGTAAACTTCTGGAGGCTTCATGCAATCCGCTCTCAGCGGATGCAATTCTTTCAATTACCATAGCCATTAGCGCACGGTGATCTTCTGAGATACACGCTCGCCCGAGCAGGTTCTTCAGCTCCTCCAACCGCACGCCCGATTGGCGCGGACCGTCGGCCCCACGGACTTCGAAGAAACTCTCCGTGATTTAAACTTCAGTGGTCGCCTACCGCACGAAGGCGCGATAAGTGGAGGCGTTTCGCTCTCTATCATCTCCGGACGAACATCCCCCGAAGACGAGCTCTGCTGAGAAGGGCTGAGATCCGAACTACAAGGTACAATTTGGGTTATCTTCAGAAATAAATACGGCGATGTTCTTTATTCACAGGATCCCTTCTTTTTACTTACGGCTCGCTGGAGGGCTGATCCCCTTGGGGAAATAGTGCGGCTGGGGTACTTCCCGGCACCGGACTTTCTGACGAAGACTTCTTTCCCCGTTTTGAGGCCTTGGCTTCGGGTCTTCAGAAGCGGTCCTCTTCTCCCCTTGGAGGGAGGATCCCCGATCCCTCTTCCTTGAAAGCCTCCTTCATGGAGGCGATTTGCTTCTGTTCCCCTTCGCCTTCTTTAAAAGGCGCGGCCTTCAACATCTTGGTCAGCATGGGATCCGGCGTGGTCTCTGGGAGGGGAGCCGGACACCTTATCAACTTTGCCTTGGCTATCCACACCTTATCAACGGCTCCCTTAAAGGGCATATATATGATAAATGAATGAACAGCCTGTCCGGTTACATGGTTACTTACTTGAGTATCTGGGTGATTGCAGCTTAGACCTGCGTCCTCGGTCAAGTACGGACACTTCTCTTGTGATCCGAAGAACAGTTTGTACATCTCCTTGGGCGTCGCGCCCATAAAATGTTGGAGAGCTCGTGGTCCCTCCGGATTAAACTCCCACAGACGGAGGGGGCGACGTTTGCAGGGCAGAAGGCGCTGAATCAGCATAACCTGCGCCGCCACGACCAGATTGATCTCTCTTTCTTGGAGGTCTCGAATACGGCCCTGCAACAGAGGAACGTCCTTGGACGGCCCCCGGTTGACCCATGATGCCAGCCGCTGTGGTGGACCTGAGCAGAAGGCGGGTGGCGCCACCCATTTGGTGCCCCTGGGAGTGGTGATATAAAACCACTCCCTGCTACCACAAACCAAGCTCCTCTTGAAAAGAGCCCTCGGCCGCAGAGCATCAGCACACTTGCTTATGACCGCCCCTCCGCACTCTGCTTGTTGCCCCTCGATCATCTTGGCTCCACCTTGAAGGTCTTGAGCCACAATCCAAAGTGAGGGGTAATATGGAGGAAGGCTTCACATACGACAATGAATGACGAGATATGGAGGATGGACTCCGGATTCAAGTCATGGAAATCCAGCCCATGATAAAACATGAGCCCCCGCACAAAGGGATCCGTCGGGAAGCCTAAACCCCGAACGAAGTGAGACACGAACACCACGCTCTCGCCGGGTTCGGGAGTGGGAATGACCTGCCCTGGAGCAGGCAGCCTATGCAAAATCTCGCCGGTTAGATACAGGCGTCTCGCAGCTTTTAGCACATCTTCTTCAGGACGGAAGAAGACATCCATCGGCCGAGCTGGTCGGAGCCGGATATCATCGAAGGTCCAAGCGCCTAAATCTGAAGCTTTGGGTGTTAGAACTCGAAGCGCGAGGCGAATTCGATGGAGGGTGGAAAAAGAAGAAGGCCTTGGTCTCATTATAAAGAGGTTGAATACCAAGATCCCTCCCCGTGGTTGATTGGGACTCGCCTTCGATAGAGGAGGCGTGCCAACGGGCACGGTTGGGTTACCCACGTCCGTATTGATGAGAATCCCGGAATAAGGGGCACGATCTACGCTTTGATAAGACGTGCCAAGGAAACCGCCTCGCTAAACGCCGAGGTGGGACGGTAAAAAAGCAGTTCGAGTAAAGGCCTGCCCGTGGTGTGATGTCACGCGCGGAATACGTCAGCAGATCTGTGCAAAAATTATTCTCTCTACGGTGGTATGTGGAACTTGTTTTGCAGAGTCGGACACTATCCTTGTGTTCAAAACCTTCTATGAAGTATTCGGAGGAGGAACCCGCCTTGCAATGCCGAAGACAATATGCGCTACGGACTCGTCGTCATTGAAGCCTGGTTCAGGGGCTCTTGAGGAGTCTGGACTAGGGGTGTCCGGATAGCGAACTATCATCTTTGGCGGACTCACGGACTATGAAGATACAAGATTGAAGACTTCGTCCCTTGTCCGGATAGGACTTTCCTTGGCGTGGAAGGCAAGCTTGGCGTCTGGATATGTAGATTTCCTACCATTGTAACCGACTAATGTAACCCTAACCCTATTCGGTGTCTATATAAACGAAGGGTTTTAGTCCATAGGACGAAGAACAATCATACCATAGGCTAGCTTCTAGGGTTTAGCCTCTACGATCTCGTGGTAGATCTACTCTTGTACTACCCATATCATCAATATTAATCAAGCAGGAGTAGGGTATTACCTCCATCGACAGGGCCCGAACCTGGGTAAAAACATCGTGTCCCTTGTCTCCTATTACCATCCGCCTAGACGCACAGTTCGGGACCCCCTACCCGAGATCCACCGGTTTTGACACCGACAGCAGCGTTCCGGCGCCACCGGAAGAGAAGGGGAGAGGGGGACCCTTCGTCTTCTTCTTCCTTTACCTCCTCCCTAGATGGGAGAAGGGTTTCCCCTCTGGTCCTTGGCCTCCATGGCATGGGACGGGAGAAAGCCCCTCCGAGATTGGATCTGTCTCTCTGTCTCTCTCTCTCTGTTCCTGCGTTCTGTTCGGCTGCCCTTTCACCGTTTCGTATATATATGGAGATCCGTAACTCCGATTGGACTGAAATCTTCGTCGTGATTTTTTTCTAAAAATTTACTTTCTTGCGGTCGAAGAAGGGCATCAACCGCCTTACGGGGGGCCACGAGGGTTAGGGGCGCGCCCAGGGGGGTGGGGCGCGCCCCCCTGCCTCGTGCCTCCCTCGGGCACCATCTCGCATGGATTTTTCTTCCCATATTCTCCGAATATTCCAAAAATAATCTGTGTTCGTTTTTATCCCGTTTGGACTCCGTTTGATATGTATATTCTGCCAAACAAAAACATGCAACAAACAGGAACTGGCACTGGGCACTGGATCAATATGTTAGTCCCAAAAATAATATAAAAAGTTGCCAAAAGTATATGAAAGTTGTATAATATTGGCATGGAACAATAAAAAATTATAGATACGACAGAGACGTATCAACATCCCCAAGCTTAATTCATGCTCGTCCTCGAGCAGGTAAATGATAAAAAAGATAATTTTTGATGTGGAATGCTACCTAGCATAGTCTTGATCATGTATCTAATCATGGCATGAATATTAAGACACGAGTGATTCAAAGCAACAGTCTATCATTTGACATAGAAACAATAATACTTCAAGCCTACTAATAAAGCAATCATGTCTTTTCAAAATAACATGGCCAAAGAGAATTATCCCTACAAAATCATATAGTCTGGCTATGTTCCATCTTCGCCACATAAAATATTCAAATCATGCACAACCCCGATGACAAGCCGAGAAATTGGTTCATACTTTTTAACGCGCTTCAGCCCTTTCAACCCTCACGCAGTACCTGAGCGCAAGCCATGGATATAGCACTATGGGCGGAAAAGAATATGATGGTGGAGGTTGTGTGGAGAAGACAAAAAAGGAGAAATTCTCACGTCGACGCGGCTAATCAACGGGCTATGGAGATGCCCATCAATTGATGTCAATGTGAGGAGTAGGGATTGCCATGCAACGGATGCACTAAGAGCTATAAGTATATGAAAGCTCAAACTGAAACTAAGTGGGTGTGCATCCAACTTGCTTGCTCATGAAGACCTAGGGCATTTGAGGAAGCCCATCATCGGAATATACAGGCCAAGTTCTATAATGAAAATTCCCACTAGTATATAAAAGTGATAACTCAAGAGACTCTCTATATGAAGAACATGGTGCTACTTTGAAACACAAGTGTGGTAAAACGATAGTAACATTGCCCCTTCTCTCTTTTTCTCTCATTTTTTTGTTTTTGTTTTTGTTTTCCTTTTTTTGGGCCTTCTCTTTTTTTGGCCTTTCTCTTTTTTTTCGTCTGGAGTCTCATCCCGACTTGTGGGGGAATCATAGTCTCCATCATCCTTTCCTCACTGGGGCGATGCTCTAATAATGATGATCATCACACTTCTATTTATTTTCAACTCAATATTACAACTCGATACTAGAACAAAGATATGACTCTATATGAATGCCTCCGGTGTACGGGATGTGCAATGATCTAGCATAGCAATGACATCAAAACGGACAAGCCATGAAAACATCATGCTAGCTATCTTACGATCATGCAAAGAAATATGACAATAAATGCTCAAGTCATGTATATGATGATGATGGAAGTTGCATGGCAATATATCTCGGAATGGCTATGGAACTGCCATGATAGGTAGGTATGGTGGCTGTTTTGAGGAAGATATAAGGAGGTTTA
Source organism: Aegilops bicornis (assembly GCA_021605145.1). Taxonomy (NCBI): domain Eukaryota; kingdom Viridiplantae; phylum Streptophyta; class Magnoliopsida; order Poales; family Poaceae; genus Aegilops; species Aegilops bicornis. The sequence continues at coordinate 604,456,332 of CM038672.1, forward strand.
TGTGTGATAGAGTGTATCGTATCGCGGGGTTTGGATGCACTGGCGAAGTTTGCACCAATTCTCAAGGTGAGAAAGGGCAATGCACGGTACCGAAGAGGCTAGCAATGATGGAAGGGTGAGAGTGCGTATAATCCATGGACTCACATTAGTCATAAAGAACTCATATACTTATTGCAAAAGTTTATTAGCCCTCGAAGCAAAGTACTACTACGCATGCCCCTAGGGGGATAGATTGGTAGGAAAATACCATTGCTCGTCCCTGACCGCCACTCATAAGGAAGACAATCAATAAATAAATCATGCTCCGACTTCGTTACATAACGTTTCACCATACGTGCATGCTACGAGAATCACAAACCTCAACACAAGTATTTCTACTAATCCACAACTACCCACTAGCATGACTCTAATATCACCATCTTTATATCGCAAAACTATTGCAAGGAATCAAACATATCATATTCAGTGATCTACAAGTTTTATGTAGGATTTTATTACTAACCATGTGAATGACCAGTTCCTGTCATCTCTCTAAATAGATATAAGTGAAGCAAGAGAGCTTAATTCTTTCTACAAAATATATGCCCACACTCTAACAAATATAAGTGAAGCAAAAGAGCATTCTACAAATGGCAGTTTTCTATGTGAAGAGAAACAGGCAATCCAAACTTCAAATGATATAAGTGAAGCACATGAAGCATTCTATAAAGCCATACTCAAAAGCTATAAGTGAAGTGCAATGATCATTATATAAATCAACCAAGGACTATCTCATACCAGCATGGTGCATAAAAGAAAAGTGAAAATTAAACGCAAAAGACGCTCCAAGATGTGCACATATCGCATGAACGAATCGAATCCGAAAACATACCGATACTTGTTGAAGAAAGAGGGGATGCCTTCCGGGGCATCCCCAAGCTTAGATGCTTGAGTCTCCTTGAATATTTACTTGGGGTGCCTTGGGCATCCACAATCTTGAGCTCTTGCCTCTCCTTCCTCTCCTCACATCGAGACCTTCTCGATCATCGAACACTTCATCCACACAAAACTTCAACAGAAAGCTCGGTAAGATCCGTTAGTATAATAAAGCAAATCACTACTCTAAGTACTGTTGCAAACCAATTCATATTTTGTTTTTTCATTATGGCTACTGTAATATAACTTTTTCATGGCTTAATTCACTGATATAAATCGATAGTTTCATCAAAACAAGCAAACTATGCATCAAAAACAGAATCTGTCTAAAACAGAACAGTCTGTATTAATCTGAACATTCACCATACTTCTGATACTTGAAAAATTCTGAAAAAATTTGGAAAAATAAAAAAATTGTTCATAAAGACATTTCAAAAAGAATCAGAACCATTTGACCTTCCAGTAAAAATTTAAAAACCGCGCACTATAGCCAAAGTTTCTGTCCTGCACCGCACAAACGAACAAGCATTGTAAACATCCTAAAGGCAAACCTTGGAACATTATTTTTATAATACAATGGAATTGTACAAGGGGATAATTATTTTTATTGAAAATTTTCTGTAATCAAGATTCACAAAGTTTCCGTGAGCATGAACAAAGTTCAAGGCTAGCTCCCACTTTAACAATGCTCGTTTTTCTCACTTTCGCTTTTCTTTCTGAAAAAGTTTTTAGGTTCCCCTCTTTATTTATATTTTTGTTTTTAAACTAAAAGAAAGAACTCAATAGAAATAAATGACTCTCTAAAACTTTCGGGTTGTCTCCCTGGCAGCGCTTTCTTTAAAGCCATTAAGCTAGGCATAAAGTGCTCAAGTAATGGATCCACCCGGATCCCAAGGTATATGAAAGCCAATTTTAATTAACAATGATTTAGCATTTAGCAGTGAGCACAAAGTAACATATATCAAGCAATAACAAAGTCTAACTCTCTTCCTATGCATCGGCATGTCATCAAAGAAAAATTTATGCACACATAGTAAAGGCCAATGCATAGTATAAACAGTTTCTTGCAATTTTTTCATGTGAGAAACATAGAGAGGTAGAGATATAGTTCCTCTCTCATAATAATTGCAAGTAGGAGCAGCAAGCACATGCATATTATATTCATCAAAATCATCATGTGCAACGGTAAAAGGAAACCCATCAATATAATCCTTAATAAGGGCAAACTTCTCCAATATAGTGTAGTTGGGAGAATTCAAAAAGATAGGACTATCATGCATGGATGCAATAGCAACAATTTCATGTTTAACATAAGGAACTATATCAATTTCATCTCCATAAGCATAATTCATATTGGCATCTTGGGAACTGTACCAAGCATCATCAAAAAGGGATATTTCAAGAGAATCAACGGGATCATAACAATCATCATAGCAATCATCCTTCGGTAAGCACGAAGGGAAATTAAAAAATGTATGAGTTGAAGAGTTACTCTCATTAGAAGGTGAGCGCGGGTAGCTAATCCGCTCTTCCTCCTTTTGTTCTTCACTCTCCTCCTCATCTTTTTCATCCAATGAGCCCACAGTTTCATCAATTTCTTCTTCCATAGACTTCTGCAAAATATTGGTCTCTTCTTGGACAGCGGAGTAGTCCTCAATATATGGTTCAACATAGGCATTAGAAGCATAATTATCATAGAAATATTTAAGTATGGCCAAGTTTTCAGATTTGTAAAGAGTAGCATCATACTTTTCAATCAAAGAAGCAATTTCATAAGCACCCTTAAAAGCAACAAATTCTTCAATTTGTTGAACATCATAGTAACTATAAACACCCTTAGCATACGAAGATACGATTCCATTATCACTAAACTCACATTGATAGGGAAGGTGTTTCTTAGGGTTTTCAGAACAAAAAGCAAAATCATATATTTCACATAAATTCCAAGCATAGCATTGCAAACGATGAATTTGACCCAGTAAAACTTTCCCTTTTTCAGATATACGGTGTCGCACATAATAATCAGGCCCATCTAAAGATTTGCCCTCAACTAAGCTAGTTGGGGTTTCAGCACGAGCACATAGGGATCGAAGATGATCCAAGTAATAAGCTTCAGGAGTGTGATAGATTTTGAGTGGTTCTTCAACCATTGGTTTAGTAGGTACAACCAATATTCTTGGTATTTTGCGTTTCCTACCCATAACTAAAGATAGAAAACAACTAAGAACAGAAAATAAAAATTACTTAGTGATAAAGCAAACAAGCACACACGAGAATATTCACCCCACGGTATTGCTCCCCGGCAACGGCGCCAAGAAATGGTCTTGATAACCCACAAGTATAGGGGATCAATTGTAGCCTCTTTCGATAAGTAAGAGTCTCGAACCCAATGAGGACCTAAAGGTAGAACAAATATTCCCTCAAGTTCTATCAACCACCGATACAACTCTACGCATGCTTAACGTTCGCTTTACCTAAAACAAGTATGAAACTAGAAGTACTTTGTAGGTGTTTTTGGATAGTCTTGCAAGATAATAAAGAGCACGTGAATAAAAACTAGGGGTTGTTTAGATGAAGACACAACTAAATTAGTTTTAGTAGAGATCTTTTTGTTACGAGAAAGTTATTTGTCCCTAGGCAATCGATAACTAGACCGGTAATCACTATTGCAATTTTATTTGAGGGAGAGGCATAAGCTAACATACTTTCTCTACTTGGATCATATGCACTTATGATTGGAACTCTAGCAAGCATCCGCAACTACTAAAGATAATTAAGGTAAAACCCAACCATAGCATTAAAGCATCAAGTCCCCTTTATCCCATACGCAAACAACCGACTTACTCGGGTCTGTGCTTCTGTCACTCACGCCACCCACCATAAGCAAATCATGAACATATTGCAAACCCTACAGTGGGAATCCCTCACGCTTGCACGACACGGAGAGCACCATACGACAGCACCAATAATAAAACATGCAACTCAAACCAATCTGGATCATCAAATAGCCCATAGGACAAACAGATCTACTCAAACATCATAGGATAGCCATACATCATTGGGAAATAATATATAGCGTTGAGCACCATGTTTAAGTAGAGATTACAGCGGGTAAGAAAGAGGTTACACCGCTGCATAGTGAAGTTGTTGGTGAAGATTGCGGTGATGATGATGGCCACGACAGCGTTCCGGCGCCACCGGAAGAGAAGGGGAGAGGGGGCCCCTTCGTCTTCTCCTTCATTGACCTCCTCCTCTGGTCCTTAGCCTCCATGGCGTGGGAGGGGCGAAAGCCCCTCCGAGATTGGATCTGTCTCTCTGTCTCTCCCTGTTTTTGCGTTCTGTTCAGTTGCCCTTTCACCGTTTTGTATATATATGGCGATCCGTAACTCCGATTGGACTGAAATCTTCACCGTGATTTTTTTTAAAAAAATTAGCTTTCTTGCGGCCGAAGAAGGGCATCAACCGCCTTACGGGGGGGCCATGAGGGTCAGGGGCGCGCCCCCTGCCTCGTGCCTCCCTCGGGCACCGTCTCGCGTGGATTTTTCTTCCCATATTCTCCAAATATTCCAAAAATAATCTCCGTCCGTTTTTATCCCGTTTGGACTCCGTTTGATATGGATATTCTGCTAAACAAAAACATGCAACAAACAGGAACTAGCACTGGGCACTGGCTCAATATGTTAGTCCCAAAAATAATATAAAAAGTTGCCAAAAGTATATGAAAGTTGTATGATATTGGAATGGAACAATCAAAAATTATAGATACGACGGAGACATATCAATATCCAAAGTCGTAGTTGGGGTGGTACTGAGATGCAGCAGCTACTGCCTGAAGAGCTGTGGCTTGGAGGCGAGCTACCTCCGTCCTCCTTTTTACCTGAAAGTCAAAGAAAGTAGGAGCAGGGAGGGTAACATGGCCAGTGCATCGTCTGTCAAAGATTAGTCGGTACTGGAGGAACTGTTCATTCCTCTCAACAAACTGATGGCGAACCATAGCATTATAATCTAGATAAGCAGAAGGTAACTCCATATCATTTACATGTATGGGTACACCAAGATAATTGGCTACACGAGTTGCATAAATTCCACCAAACAAATCTCCACTTATACCGTTAAGATGCAACCTTCGTGCAACAATGGCCCCCAAGTTATATTGTTTATCACGTAATACCGCACTCTTGAGGACACTAAGATCTGGAACGCACATGTGACAAGCCTCATGTTTACTGTTAATGCATCTATCTATAAAAAGAGGAAATTAATGTATGGAAGGGAAATGAATGCTCCCTATGGTGGCTTGTGTGATTTCTCTAGATTCCCCCACAGTGATACTAGGAAGAAAGTCTTTATATTCAGATTGGCGAGCGGGAGTTTACAAGCAGTATTAAAATCTTCTAGGTCCATGGTATATGATTTATCATAAACGTCAAATAAAACAGTGTGAGAATTGCTCAAGGATGAGAATTTAAACCTCCTCACAAAGGAATCAGTTAGGTAGCGGTATTCTAGGCACTTATCTCACACAAACCCCTCAAGATCAGCGTTACGCACATACGCGTCAAATTCATCCTTGATGCCTGCTTGGACCATAAACTCCTCTGACGGCCATTCACAAGGCCGAACTTGAGCTTCCCTCAGTGGTTCATCGTCCGGCTCACGTATCGCGAGCCTTGGTCCTTGCTTCCTTGAGGAGCCACCTTGGTACATTTTCCTAAACATTTTTCTTTCTCTGAAAAATTTCTGAAGTTTTAGTGACTCAAAATAAAAGTGAACCAAACTCAACAAGATTGATAACAACTACTCCCACAAGTGCCTAGAGGGTATATCATGCATTAAAACTACTTTGGACCATATAAATTTGACATGCAAGCTCAAGAACAGGGTCACCTTAGCAGCAAAAATTTGCAATAAATAAAGCACTAGAACAAAAACTAATTGGACCATTGGAGGAGTCACATACCGAAGAACAATCTCCCAAAGCAGTTTTGTGAATGGAGCTTTGAGCAAAGAGATCGAAAATGGAAGCAAGATGAGCTAGAACACGGTTTTGAGCTATAGGAGGATTTTTTTTCTGGAGGAACACGAAGTGGGTGGGTGCTGGAATAAGTGGAGGGGGTCCACGTGGGACCAACAAGGCAGGGGGCGCGCCCCGGGGGTGGGCGCGCCCTGTGCCCTCGTGGCCAAATGGTGGGCCCCCCTGGTGTGTTCTCAGTGCCAGAAATTCTTAAATATTCTAAAAAAAACCATATTTCATTTTCAGGACGTTTGGAGAACTTTTATTTTAGGGGAATTTTTTATTGCAAGGATAATTCAGAAAACAGACAGAAAATACTATTTTTGCTTTATTTAATCTAAATAACAGAAAGTAAAAAGAAGGGTACAGAGAGTTGTGCTTTCTAACTTCATCCATCTAATGCTCATCAAAAGGAATCCACTAACAAGGTTGATCAAGTCTTGTTAACAAACTCTTTCCGAATCGCATGAAACCGGAGAATTTTCGAATAACACTAGGTTAGCTCAACGGGGATATGCATGTCCCCAACAATAAGAATATCATATTTCTTCTTGACAGTAGGAAGAGGGAATTCAAAACCTCCAGTAGTAATCATTGAAATTTTTCCAATAGAATTGATACTGCGAACTTGAGGTTGTTTCCTCGGAAAGTGTACCGTATGCTCATTACCATTAAAATGAAAAGTGACATTGCCTTTGTTGCAATCAATAACAGCCCCTGCAGTATTCAAAAAGGGTCTACCAAGGATAATAGACATACTGTCGTCCTCGGGAATATCAAGAATAATAAAGTCCGTGAAAATAGTAACGTTTGCAACCACAACAGGCACATCCTCACAAATACTGACAGGTATAGCAGTTGATTTATCGACCATTTGCAAAGATATATCAGTGGGCGTCAACTTATTCAAATCAAGTCTACGATATAAAAAGAGAGGCATAACACTAACACCGGCTCCAAGATCACATAAAGCAGTTTTTAACATAGTTTATTTTAATGGAGCATGCTATAGTTGGTACTCCTGGATCTCCTAGTTTCTTAGGTATTCCACCTTTAAAAGTATAATGGCGAGCATGGTGGAAATTTCAGCTTTCGGTATCTTTCTTTTATTTGTAACAATATCTTTCATATACTTAGCGTAAGGATTCATTTTAAGCATATCACCAAACGACACGCAAAAAAGATAGGTCTAATCATTTCAGCAAAGCGTTCAAAATCCTCATCATCCTTTTTCTTGGATGGTTCAGAAGGAAAAGGCATGGGTTTCTGAACCCATGGTTCTCTTTCTTTACCGTGCTTCCTAGCAACGAAGTCTCTCTTATCATAACGTTGATTCTTTGATTGTGGGTTATCAAGATCAACAACGAGTTCAATCTCTACATCATTGTTATTGCTAGGTTGAGCATCAATATGAACATCATCATTAACATTATCACTAGCTTCATGTTCATTGCCAGATTGTGTTACAACATCAGAAATAGAAATATCATTGGGATTCTCAGGTGTGTCAACAACAGGTTCACTAGAAGCATGCAAAGTCCTATCATTTTTGTTTTTCTTCTTCTTAGAAGGACTAGGTGCATCAACATTAGTTCTCTGAGAATCTTGCTCAACTCTCTTAGGGTGGCCCTCAGGATACAAAGGTTCCTGAGTCATTTTACCACCTCTAATCATAACTCTAACAACATTATCATTATTCTTATTATTTAATTCATGGAGCAAATCATCTTGAGCTTTAAGCACTTGTTCTACCTGAGTGTTAACCATAGAAGCATGTTTACTAATAACACTACAAGAAATATGTCAAACTTGTGGCGGCGACAGGCTGGGCTGCGCGCAAGCTAGGCCTGGCCCGGCTCGCGAGGGGCTCGCGAGGGGAGGCAGCTGAGGCGGAGTGGCAACCGAAACGCGAGAGATTTTCTCGAATGAGACTAAGCACCCCTTCCCCGAACACACGCAAATCTCAAATTCGAATCCAACTTAAATCCAGCGGGGGAAAGCGAAAATCGAATGGAAAAGCGAAGAAAGCAGAAGAAAAGCCGCGTCCGGCACCTAGTCTAGTCTTGGACGTCTTCTCACCAGCGCGGAGCTAAGTGCTGCCACTGGGCGTGGGAGGGAGCCCGGGCTCGAGGCCGGCACCCCTGAGACTCCGGGGCGTGTACAGCCCCACTCATTATTACATGAGAGTGTCACGGGGCGGCGAGCTTCACAGGCACTGGGCCTTCTTCATAGGTACCGGCCTTGCTTCATATCGCCAGATGAGAGGCCCGCTTTGCGCCACACTCTAGTGCCATCAACGACGACCGGAAACCAGGACGCCGCCGATGGGGTAGAGCGGTCGCCAGCGGTTCCCCGACGACCACGGGTCCTCCGCCAGGCAGGCCCCCGAGGCGCCTCCCCAGCAGAGGGCCTACCTCCGAGAACGCCTTGCTCGAACGACGCTGTGGTGATGTGGGTCTCTGCCCCTCCGCAGCCCCTCGCCCCCCTCCCGAGGGGTAGGAGATCGCTGAGCGGGCAGCCTCGCCGTGGCGACATGTACCTCCTGCGACCTATGGTTAGCGTATGTTTTCTCTTGAGGAAGTAGCGGTACCGAAAATCGTCGCCCCGGCGTGACCCGGTGGGGCCGTCTCGAGGCTCTGGAAGAGCTCGGCTTCGGCGCCTCATCCCCCGGCTCGGGCTGAGGAGCGAGCCTTGTTCTCCCTCATGCGGGTGCCCTTGGTCCATCATGTGGGGCACGTATTCCTCTGGCGCCGTCATCCCGAAGGCCACACCGTAGTGCTGAGCATGCCATGCGGCTCTGCTTGATGCGCCCATCGTGGGGTGGCGGTGCGGCGGTCCACCCGGGCCGTGGGTTATGTCGAGTCCTTCTTCTCCGTGGGTTGGGAGCGGGGGCAACCCCGCCGCCGACCCGGTGCTGACAGCTTCGCCGGTGGAGTAGCTTTGGAGCCCGCGGGCACGCGTGGAGCCCCCGTGCGGGCCGCCTTGGGCCTGAGATGGAAGCTGGGTGCAGAAGGGGTGAGCCCCCGAGGCGGTGAAGCCCAGGAGCTCTACCACCCGCTCCAAAGAAGACGTCGGCCGCTCTCCGAGCCTTTGCACTGCAGCAGCTTTCGGGCCACTGTGAGCGAGGCCCTTGAGTTCGCCTGCTCCCGGCGGGTGTACGGTGACGTGGTCGCGGCGTGATTGGAGGCCCTTGCTGCCGATCGCGCCTGCCGCGGCGTGAGAGCCGTCGAAGCCTGTCCGCGTCGCCCGCGACCCGCAGCGCCCTACGGACCGCGAGCTGCCTGGGGCACGGGGTCGCCCGAGGCGAGCGGCTCTCCGTGGGCGGGCCACGCCGCCCAAGGATCTGGGTTGCCCGCTTGGTCGCCGGACATGGTGATGACGATGCGACGGGACACTAGGTGGCAGAAGGTGGATTCCGCACACCTACCGGGCGCCAAATGTCGGATTTCGGGTTCCGGCAGACCCTTGAGGTTCGAACACTGGGGTGCACGCGGAGATCCAACCCTCCACCGTCTCCTGCCCCGCCGAATCGCAGGAACCTAAACTACTAAACGGAACAGCACAAAAGACACAAGATTTATACTAGTTCGGGCCACCGTTGTGGTGTAATACCCTACTCTAGTTTGTGGCGTGGTGGATTGCCTCTGAGGCTGATTGAGGAACAGTACAAGGAAGAACAGCCTCGCGAGGGTCTGTTCTTGGTGGGTGTGATGAACTGCTAGGTGGTGTCCCGTCGCTCTAGCTTGAGGATCGGGTCTCTGCCTTTCTCTGGATTCCAGCCTTTTTCTACCCTGTGGGTGGCTACTCCTATTTATAGGCGGAGGCCCTGGGCCTCTTCCCAAATATTGAGCGGGAAGGGTGCCAACAATTGTCCATTTTGAAGGGGAACAGCGGGTACACTTATCCTGACTAAAGTTGGTCCTCGCCTGCCAAAGGCTCTGGTGATGACGCCTGCTTGGGCCCCACGATGACTCCCTTCCAGCCGTTGGGGCTAGTCTTGGTCTTGTTGCACCAAAACGGATGCCTTCGCTTGATGCCCTCGCCTGCGCTTGCTCCGTTTGCACCAAAGAGGAAAGGAGGACGCTGCGCGGGCTGGCGCCCGACTGGCGCCCTCGGTCGTCATGGCTTGCGTCATGGGCACCTCGTGATGTACCCTGCCTTGAACTCTCCACCTCCTCATGAGCCAGCCTGACGAGGCCGTGCCTGAGGAAGCTCCTGGTCATCCGCCCCGCGAGGCTTGGCCCCTCGCGAGGGTCTTGAGCTTGTGTTGATGAAGATGGGCTGTCCTGGGCCTCCTTTGATCCACGCCGCAGGCCGCAGGCAGGCAAGTCTGGGGACCCCCGTTCCCAGAACGCCGATAGCTGCTATCGTGTTTGACCAATGAAACAAAAGGTTACTGGGAGCTTTATTGTAACTGGCATGCTTTGTTGTAACTGGATTCACTATTTAGTCACAGGAATACAACACAGTTCAAGAAATACTCCACCAAAGACAAATCATAAATTACACTACTGCAAGCAAGAAGAGATAAGAAGAGGGAACTACTACTTGGAAGCACTATTGCTTGCAAGTCCCAACTTAACAACAACTATCATCAATTTAGTTAATCGAAGATGCTACTCTAACTACTCCATTTTTGCAAGATGCCCTTTGTAACTTCTCGATTACTTGAGTAATCGAATGTGTTGCAAGATGGTACTCTAACCAGATGCTCCAAGTTGATACTCCAAGATACTGCAAGTGATATCGCAAGCAAGTTCATACTCCCACAAGAAGAGAATTCAGACAAGAATCTGTTCCACACACACTGTTCATTCGAGCTTGTGCTCTCTGCAAAACTTGAAACAGTACCACACGGATGTCCAACCAGCGGCAGAGAGGTCAGCCACAGCACAATAGACCTAGAGCTACAACCTGACAGTAACAATAACCGCACAACATAGCCATTCCTCACGCATGTGACTGAAAAAGTAACACAAATTCGTTTAACGTTGCTCTGGTAGGCGTACCTCTCGCCTAAGCTCCTCATCTGTGTCATCGCCATCTGCCAACTGCTGGTTCGACAATGTGCTCTCTGCAAAACCTGAAACAACACCACACAGACATCCAACCAGCGGCAGAGAGGTCAACCACAGGTACACAAAGACACCAAACCAATACCGCGAAATCACAAATATGACCGAGAAACCCAGGGAACCTTTCTCTTCGTCCGAGGCTGGGAGCGCCTCCCCTGTCCAGTCCTTGGGCACGAGCGGATCCTGCACAGACACGAACGCACCAAAAAATAAAAACATCACCGCCTGGGAATGAAGAACGAACGAACAGAGGAGTCGGACGCGAGGGAGAGGGAGAGGTAGGGTTGGCTTACCCGGTGGGCGGAGGCGGGGCTGTCGGGGCCGGGGTGGGGGCGGTGGCGGCGGAACCAGAAGAGGAAGCAGTCGACGAGGAAGGCGTCGAAGAAGGCCACCACCGCCCTCACGAGCGCCTCCGCACACTCGCACATAGAGCTCCTCGAAGGAGAGACTTCGACACGGTGCTTGACGGGCTAGATCTTGGGGATGCGCTTCCGCCGCCGCCCCTTCCCATGCGCCCGTGCAGCGGCGATCCGCCTTCCCTGCCTTCCCTGGCCGGAGAGGATGAAGGCCCGGAGCGAGGGGAGCGTCGGGGAGAGGAAGGGAGGGGGTTGGGGTGGCGATGCGGTGAGGAAGGGCGCGGGGGAGGTCATTGATGTTGATGGAAGGGCGCGGGGGTGGCGATGCGGTGAGGAAGGGCTCACTGGTGGAGCTGATGGGGAGGCGGCGGCGGTGGCGGTCTGGAAGGGGAAGGGAGGAGGGGTTTGCGGTAGGGGTTTGCGGTGGGGAATGGATGGGTGGATGGATGGATGGATGTGGGATGAGGAGATGGATGGACGGATATGTGCCATGTCATCGATCCATGGGACAAACGTCCCCACCAATCAGAATTAAGCGCATGTAATTGTATTTCTTCTTTAGTTTCTCTTATATATTTTCTCATCAATGTAAAGAATCTATCAAATATTTACTGCAAAATGGCACCATTTCATTTTTCAAAATATTAGACCATATTTATGTCCAATTAACCAGATGATTGTGTGTTAAAAACATTTCATCAACCTCCCATCAAATTGACAAATTTTTGCCGATTCAGCAGGAAACGGGTCAAATTTGAACTACCCCCATCGCACAATTTGCTATCTATTTGTTCCAAAAATCATTTCTAGGTACATAAGTATCTATTTAATGAGAAAAACACAAAAAGTTTTCCAAGATTCAACCACTACCTAGGAACGGTCATGCCCGCCGTTTTGACCGCATTTTGAAACGGACATAAAAAATTAAAAAAATTAAAAAATTTGAAAACCTTCGCATATTGTCATTATATGTGACCAAGTTACCAGGAAAAATAATAAACTTGTAATACGGTAATTATTTTTAAAAAGTGTTCTCAGAAACGAGCTATCATGCGTGAAGATGCATGGCTTTCAAGCCAAATGATCAATCTTATGGCCACATTCATGGCATAGTTTGTTAAAATGATCTCATATTGTGCACAAGGGTGCATATTGGAATAGAAAACAATGTTGCCTAAGGAAGTTTTCATTTTCTTTGGATGAAAAAACCATTTTCCATTTTTTGAGTGCCCAAAAGGAGGTTTTTTGTGAAGGACCTCCCAAATAATTGTTGCAAAATTGTACCAAATAAATTTTCTAAAATACTAGGACATATTTGATGCACAATTGACCAAATGGTTGGGTGTAAAAAGTTTTGATCCACCTCTCATGAAAAAGACAAATTTCCGCCGATTCAGTTGGAAGCGGGTCAAATCTGAACTGTAGCTGCCTTGTAGTTTGCTATTTATTTTTTCCAAAAATCATTTCTAGGTACATAAGTATATATTTAATCAGAGAAACACCAAAAAAATTCCAAGATTCGACCACTAGCTAGGAACGGTCATTCCCGCCGTTTTGACCCCATTTTGAAACGGGCATAAAAAATTCAAAAAAAAATCAAAAAATTGGAAAACCTTCGCATTGTGTCATTATATGTGGCAAAGTTACTAGGAAAAATAATAAACTTGTAATACGGCAATTCTTTTAAAAAAGTATTCTCAGAAATGAGCTATCATGTGTGAAGATTCATGGCTTTCAACCCAAATGATCAATCTTATGGCCACATTCATGGCATAGTTTGCTCAAATGATCTCAAATTCTGCACAATGGTGCATATTGGAATGGCAAACAATGTTGCCTAAGGAAGTTTTCATTTTCTTTGACGAAAAAACCATTTTCCATTTTCCGAGTGCCCAAAAGGAGGGTTTTTTGTGAAGGACCTCCCAAATAATTGTTGCAAAATTGGACCAAATTTTTTTTAAATACTAGGGCATATTTAATGCACAATTGACAAAATGGTTGGGTGTAAAAAGTTTTGATCCACCTCTCGTGAAAAAGAAAAATTTCCGCCGATTCAGTTGGAAGCGGGTCAAATTTGAACTGCGACTGCCTCATAGTTTGCTATTTATTTTTTCCAAAAATCATTTCTAGTTACATAAGTATCTATTTAACCATAAATACATGGTTTCATGGCGATACGTCGATGTTTGGGCGGTGGCCGAGGGCCCCAACTCTAGAGCACGTAAACTCGCATGTCCGTCACGTGGTCACTGCGTGACCGTGGCATTGCCATGTGTTCTGGGCGGCCCAGCCATGTCTAGTGGGTTGGGCACTCCCCGGGTAGGTGCTAGGAAGAAAATTACAACAAAATATTTTCAAAAGGAGACCGATCGATACTCAAACATGAATTAGCGGCCAAGTGTTTGATTAGAGGTACGGGAAATGTACATGGCTAATGGACATGAGTTTTGGCTGAGGATGATCAGTTACTAAGAAGACCGTCTTCACAAATTTTCAACTCAAAAGGAGGAGCCTAGGTGGTACTTGCTTTGCAAACTACCACACTGGACATAAATACGAATGTTGAAGCTGGGCTCAAAATAATGAATGGATTGAGCTGGCATTTGGTGGAGGATGGTTATTTGGGCATAGGAAAGCATTGTAGAAAATGGATACTATTTGGACATGCCAAAGTGGTACATCCTTCACAAAGTGTTGTTCTGAACAAAATAGGAAAATGAATATTGTTGAATTATTTTTGAACTAGGCAAGGAAGTTTTTTTTACATATTTGACGAAGATATGACCCAAAGAATTTATGAGATTTTTTTGGAAATTTTGGGAATGACAGAAATATAGGTTGCTTCACAACCTGGGGCAAAAAATGCCACATGGACATGACACATAGGCAAAACTGATGAGGTGGCGCCTAGTCATAGCAACCCACCACAATTTACAAGGTTATGACCATCTATATTGGCCGTGATCAGCTAGAAATAAGGCAGCGGACCAGTGCTATCTGCTTCATGACCATTTCGTGTAAGGAAATTACGACCTTTCTGACCAAAATGGTCGTTATAGTTTAGGGTTTGGAGCCCCCCGAACAGCTTTTGACCAATTGGTCTGAAATGGTCATAGATCTATGACCAGTTCTTCTAGGGTCACTAACAGAAGGTCACTAGTTGACATATTTCTTGTAGTGTAAGTTTAAGGTCACCTTTAACTCTAGACATATAATCACTCAAGTGTTCAACCATATAAGCATTACGTTTCAATTGTCTACCAACATAAGCATTGAAGTTTGCTTGCTTAACAATAAAATTATCAAACTCATCCAAGCATTGGCTAGCTGACTTATTAAGAGGAATATCACCTTCATCAAATCTATATAGAGAACTTACTTTTACTACCTGTGTCGGGTTATTAAGACCATGTATTTCTTCAATAGATGGTAAATTCTTAACATCTTCAGCTTTAATACCCTTTTCTTTCATAGATTTCTTTGCCTCTTGCATATCTTCAGGACTGAGAAATAGAATACCCCTTTTCTTCGGAGTTGGCTTAGGAGTTGGTTCAGGAAGTGTCCAATCATTATCATTACTCAGTATATTATTCAATAACAATTCAGCTTGCTCAACAGTTCTTTCCCTGAAAACACAACCAGCACAACTATCCAGGTGGTCTTTGGAAGCATCGGTTAGTCCACTATAAAAGATATCAAGTATTTCATTTTTATTGAGAGGATGATCAGGCAAAGCGTTAAGTAATCGGAGAAGCCTCCCCCAAGCTTGTGGGAGACTCTCTTCTTCAATTTGCACAAAATTATATATTTCCCGTAAGGCAGCTTGTTTCTTATGAGCGGGGAAATATTTAGCAGAGAAGTAATAAATCATATCCTTGGGACTACGCACACAACCAGGAGCAAGAGAATTAAACCATATTTTAGCATCACCCTTTAATGAGAACGAAAATAGCTTAAGGATATAGTAATAACGAATTTTTCCCTCATGAGTGAATAGGGTGGCTATATCATTCAAATTAGTAAGATGTGCCACAACAGTTTCAGATTCATAACCATAAAAAGGATCAGATTCAACCAAAGTAATTAACTCAGGATCGACAGAGAAATCATAATCCTTATCAGAAATACAGATAGGTGAAGTAGCAAACGCAGGGTCATATTTCATTCTAGCATTCAAAGACTTTTCTTTCAGCTTAGCTAACAGTTTCTTACGATCATATCTATCTCTGCAAGAAAAAAGGTCTGTAGCAGTTTCTTCATCCATAACATAACCCTCAGGCACATCAGGCAATTCATATCTAGGGGGAGAATCTTCATCATCACTTTCATCAATATTATCAGTTTCAATAATTTCATTCTCTCTAACCCTAGCAAGTTGTTCATCAATAAATTCACCTAATGGCACAGTATTATCAAGCATAGAAGTAGTTTCATCATAAGCATCATGCATAGCAGAAGTGGCATCATCAATAACATGCGACATATCAGAATCAATAGCGGGAGTAGGTGTCGCAAGTTTACACAAAACAGAAGGTGAATCAAGTGCAGAGCTAGATGGCAGTTCCTTACCTCCCCTCGTAGTTGAGGGAAAAATCTTGGTTCTTTCGTCTTTCAACTTCCTCATAGTGATCAACAGATATAAATTTCAAGTGACTCAAATAATAGAGCTATGCTCCTCGGCAACGGCGCCAGAAAATATTCTTGATAACCCACAAGTATAGGGGATCGCAACAGTTTTCAAGGGTAGAGTATTCAACCCAAATTTATTGATTCGACATAAGGGGAGCCAAAGAATATTCTCAATTATTAGCAGTTGAGTTGTCAATTCAACCACACCTGAAAGACTTAATATCTGCAGCAAAGTATTTAGTAGCAAAGTAGTATGGAAGTGACGGTAACGGTGGCAAAAGTAACAGTAGCAAAAGTAACAGTAGCAGTTTTGTAGCAATCGTAACAGTGGCAACGGAAAAGTAACTAAGAAACGATCAATATGTGAAAAGATCGTACGCAATGGATCAATGATGGATAATTATGTCGGATGCGATTCCTAATGCAACAGTTATAACATAGGGTGACACAGAACTAGCTCCATTTCATCAATGTAATGTAGGCAGTATTCCGAATATAGTCATACGTGCTTATGGAAAAGAACTTGCATGACATCTTTTGTCCTACCCTCCCGTGGCAGCGGGGTCCTACCGAAACTAAGGGATATTAAGGCCTCCTTTTAATAGAGTACCGGACCAAAGCATTAACACTTAGTGAATACATGAACTCCTCAAACTACGGTCATCAACGGGAGTGGTCCCGATTATTGTCATTTCGGGGTTGCCGGATCATAACATATATGTAGGATCGGAAGTATGTCTAGAGAGGGGGTGGTTAGACTACTTGATCAAATAAAAATCTAACTTTTTCCCAATTTTAGTTCTTGGCAGATTTTAGCAACTTAGCACAAATCAAGCAATCAACCTACACATGCAATTCTAAGAGTATAGCAGCGGAATGTTAAACAATTGCATATGAAGGTAAATGGATGAGTTTGAGGGAGCAAACGCAATGTTGACACGTAGAATTTATATCCGTGGTTCCGATAGGTGGTGCTATCGTACATCCACGTTGATGGAGACTTCAACCCACAAAGGGTAATGGTTGTGCGAGTCCACGTAGGGCTCCACCCACGAAGGGTCCACGAAGAAACAACCTTGTCTACCCCACCATGGCCGTCGCCCACGAAGGACTTGCCTCACTAGGGTAGATCTTCATGAAGTAGGTGATCTCCTTGCCCTTACAAACTCCTTGGTCCAACTCCACAATCTTGTCGGAGGCTCCCAAGTGACACCTAGGCAATCTAGGAGACACCACTCTCCAAGAAGTAACAAATGGTGTGTTGATGATGAACTCCTTGCTCTTGTGCTTCAGATGATAGTATCCCCAACACTCAACTCTCTCTCATAGAATTGGATTTGTTAGAAAGAAGATTTGAGTGGAAAGCAACTTGGGGAAGGCTAGAGATCAAGATTTATGTGGTTGGAATGGAATATCTTGACCTCAACACAAGTGTAGGTGGTTCTCTCTCAGAAAATATGTATTGGAAGTGTAGGCATGTTCTTATGGCTCTCTCTACGAATGAAGAGTGGGTGGAGGGGTATATATAGCCTCCACACAAAATCTAATCGTTACACACAAATCACCAAACTCAGTGGGACCGAATCATTAAAATTGGTCGGACCGATTTAGTTCAAAATGTGAATGTTAGGATTCTCGGTGGGACCGACATGTCAACTCGGTGGGACCGATGTCATTAGGGTTAGGGCATAAGTAATCTCGGTGAGACCGATTACACAAACTCGGTGAGAGCGATTTTGGTAATAGCCAAACAGAGAGTTGGTCAGGCAAACTTGGTGGGACCGATTCGCTCATCTCGCTTGGACCTTAACGTTACGAAAAAGGAAACAGAGAGTTTGCATTGCAATTTCGGTGGGACCGATCGCTCATCTCGGTTTGACCTAAACGTTGCAAAGGGAAACAGAGAGTTTGCAACCCCATCTCGGTGAGACCGAGATACCTATCGATGAGACCGAATTGATTAGGGTTTCTGGCAGTGGCTATTTCAACTGAACTCGGTGGCTCCAGATGTGAAACTTCGGTGGGGCTGAGTTGGACTTTTTGGTTTAGGACATATGTGGATATGAGAAAGTAGTGGAGGGTTTTGGAGCATATCACTAAGCATTTTGAGCAAGAATCTCATTAAGCAACACCTCATCCCTTCTTAATAGTATTGGCTTTTCCTATAGACTCAATGTGATCTTGGATCACTAAAATAGAAAATGTAGAGTCTTGTGCTTTGAGCTTGAGCCAATCTTTTGACCCTGGCATTTTGAAGGGTCCACTTTCTAATCCATGCCATGCCAATCATTGAGCTTTCCTGAAATATTTATCTTGGAATAACATTAGCTCAATGAGCTATATGTTGTTAGGAATTACCAAAACCACCCAGGGATAGTTGCACTTTCAATCTCCCCCTTTTTGGTAATTGATGACAACATATAGATCAAAGCTTCGACAAATGATAAATAAGATTGAAAAACATCGTCGCTTTGAGATGTGATAAGCAAGAGGTCCCCCTAAATTTGTGCATTATTAAAGATTTGCTTTTGAATGCAAATGGACAATCGATTAGGATCACGGGTTACTCTTCCATGTCACATACATCTTGGTGGAGCGCTCAAAATGATAGAGATTAAAAGCATGCACTCATCACCAAGCAAAGTGAATGATCATAATAGGATATGAAAGATAGCATTATCCAACAAGCATTAAGGGTAGCATATGATCAAACACTTGATCAAGTAAGTATCTCACAAGGACACAAAGTAGTATCACACAAGCACGCAGTAAAGTTTCAAACCAACCAAAAAGAGTGCAAAGAGAGATAAAAACAGCCTATGATCTATACATTTTTCTCCCCCTTTGTCAACAAGTTACCAAAAAGTTTGAAAATGCATAGTGCTTAACGACTCTCAGGCTTGACCTTCGGGAGGTGGTGTTGAGAGAACGCCAAGGAAGAAAGCTTCTGATGAAGTGGCTGGAGCTAGTGGGGTAGCTTCTGGAGTTGGAACTTGAGCTGTAGCTGCTGGTGCGATCTTTGTAGCTCTAGTGTCACATCCGCACTGCAGCAGATCTCTACATCCTCTGGGCACTCTAGCAAATGCATCTGTGGTAGACTTGCCCTTCTTCTCCTTTGCTTCCTCCTGAAGTTGCTCAACTGCAGTTTGGATCTCTGTGATCTTGACATCAAGGTCATAGAATTTTGTCTCTACAATCCTTTCCAAGCTCTCCTGGTTCTTGGTCAGGGTGGCCAGGCCCTGCTCAATCCTCAGAGTGGATTGGATTAGATATCCAAGTTGGCTTGCTTGCTCTTCAAGAAGACCTGAGATGCCTCTTCCACAGTTGGCATCTTTGCAGCCTTCTCGACTTTAGCTTTGGCTTTCTTCTCTTGTGCTTGCACAGATGATGGTTCATTCTCACCATGACAACTGTGTTGTCCTCAAATTCAGGATAGATGGGTAGATGCTCCTTGTCCAAGATGTACTTGCCTTTGCCCATCTTTGAGTTGATGAGATCCTAGATGTGTGGGGCATATCCACAACTTCTCTTCTGATCAGCTGCAGTCCTCTTGATTGTTTCCACAATCAGGCTCATAACCTTGAACTTTTGTGGGACACCAAATATGTGCAGCAAGTTGATAGCATGTCCTCTAATCATCTTGTGATCACCTGACTTGGGTAGAAGTGTGTGCCTCAGAATCCAATTGATTGTTGGCAGACCAGACAACAAATAGTGTACAGATCCAAACTTATGTGTGTCCAAAGCCATAGAGTTGTGGTCTTTCTTCTTCTTGGCATAGACATCCAAGTCATCCTCTGTTCCTCAGGAGCATTTATGAGTTTGGCCCATTCTTCAACTGTAGACTGGTACCTAGTACCCTCAGACATCCACACAATCCTTCCATCTAGATAGAAGTGTGCAGTGGAGTAAAATTGCATAATGAGCTCATCATTCCACTTGGTGAACTTCTGAGCCACAAACTCATCAACTTCACATGCCTTGAAGCTGTCATATACACCAGGGAAGTGATCCTCATTTTCCTTAATGAATTTCCAATCAGCCCATCTAATGTCACACACTATGGGCTTCTTGTCAAGTAAAACAGTCTCAGAAGTCCTGTTGTTCCTTAGTGTGGAATTTGTAGTCCACAGCAGTCCTTCTCCTGGTGGCATATGGATCAGACTCTCTCCATAGCCTCAATCCTGAATCCTTCCTGGTTTTCATATTCTCTGCAACTGGGTGTGCATCATTGTGATCAGGGATCTTGGGCTTCAGCCTCCTCAAAACAATAGAATCATCTTCCTCTTCTTTTTCAGCAGCTTGAGGCACTGGGGCCTTGTCCTTCTCCTTAGTAGGGATGTTCCTAGTGCTCCTCTTGGGTTTTGGCTTTGGAGCTGGAGCAGCAGTCTTAGGAGCAGTTTTGGGCTTAGATGGAGCAGCCCCTGCCTTAATTGCATCTCCCATAAGCTTTTGAGCTTTGGGTACCGGTGCTGCATCATCTTCCTCTTCCTCTTCTTCAGAATCTCTCATCATTGAAGGTTTGCCAATAACTCTGGCAATGGTCTTCTTGACCCTTTCTTTCCTCTTCTTACCATCTCCAGTTTCCTTGGGTTCAAGAGTGAACTCCATTGTTTCTCCTGTGGCAACTTTCCCCTGCTTAGACATGGGTCGTCTTCTTGCTGGCATCTTAGTTTTCAGACCTGGCTTAGTTGCAGCAGCTGAACCATACTCTTTCTTCAGCACTTTATTCTTTGAACTGGCTTCATATTCAACAGCCACATAATCTTCATCTTCAGGGTCAGAAGTCCTCTCCTTCCTTGTTTTGGTAGCAGCCTTTGGCAGATTGCTTGGAGTGCTCCTGCTGCCTTCATCATAGCTGCTAGAGGGACTAGTGCCCTCACTTAACTGAACCTGTTCCTCTGACTTGTTCTGGCTGTCACTTTGGTCAGACATCTTGCAAGTACAGTGTCAGCAGACCCTGTGAATAGGTTATAGATGAGGTAGAATAGATGAGCATCACAAAGTATAGGAGTTTTTGCAAAATAGATGACTTAAAAACTTAGTTTTAGTTCTTCACAGAAAGCATTTCGGATCTACCGATTTGTAAACTCGGTGATACCAAGCAGCTTTTTGAACTGAACTAGTGAACTCGGTCAGACCGAGTCACAGTTCGGTGGTACCGAGACTGCTAGGGTTTCACAGAGAATCGAACTCGGTCACACCGATTTGCAATTTTCGGTCGGACCAAAAATGCGTGTGCTCTGGCCTAAGCCAAAATCGATGAGACCAATTTCTACAACTCGGTCGGTCTGAGATGAATTCGGCGGAGACCTAACCCTAAATTTTCAAATCAAAACTAATCTACGAGACGTTTTCGCTGGACAGGATGATTTCAATTATGGCAAGAAACATGGCAAAGAATTGTGCTAAGAATCGGAGTTAAAGATTAGCACAATGATCAAGTCCGTACCCTAGTGCAGTGACGAACTTGCTACGGCGGCAATGGCAGAGAAGATTTCCGTTGACGGTGCGTGGGGGCGAAGGGGTTCTGAGAAATGTCCAAATTTTGACCCAGCGGTATAAACACTACAAAAAAAGACACATCCGTGACATTTTGGGCCGAACGAATTTTTTTTCTGTCATACATATGACACTTCTATGACGATAATTGTGACAAAACCCGGTATCATCATAGATGTGGTGGGCTCCTACTTCTATGACAAAAAGTCATGACATAAAATGGGCTTTTCATCCTGGGCGGGCCGGAGACGCAGCTGCATGACATTCTTTGGGCCGTCCATGCCGGAAAAAACCGTGGTAGAAACGAGGGCGAGGAAAATTTTGGGGAGTTCCCGGTTACGGTGGGAGGTCGGGGGCCGAGCGATGCGCTGCCTCTCTCGTGACACGACGCTGCTGCAGGCGTGCGGCGTTGGCTCTAACTAAACCCGAAGCGAGGCATTGGGCTCTAATCGAACCCGAAAGCGATTACCGCAGTTACGCTACATCGAACTCCGAAGCGATCGATCGATGGCTGTTAATCAAGCCGATCGGCGATTCTTCGCCATCGCTGCTAATTGAAGCCAATCGATTGGATTAACAGTGAGCGTTGCAGGGGGTTTGGATGAGCAGTGAGCGGTGGCGTTGCCTCTGGATGAACAGGACCCCGTGGTGTAGTGGAGGGCTGGATGAACAGTAGACGGTGGAGGGGTGCCCGTGGAGGGGTGGTTGAACAGGACCCCGTGGTGTGGAGGGTTGGATGAATAGTAGATGGTGGAGGGGTGGTTGAACAGTAGCCGGTGGAGTAGCGCGTGGTGGAGGCTGGATGAACAGGAGCCCGTGGAGGCTGGAGGAGGTCGACGGTAGCCCGTGGAGGCTGGGGGAGGTCGACGGTGGAGATGAACAGTATCCCGTGGAGTCCCATTGTGTGGTACTCCACACCCCTCCCGATGAACAGGACCCCCGTTTCGACCGTAGGAGGTCCGTTTCGTCCGTTTTGCGGTACGCCACACCCCTCCTGATCAACATGACCCCCTTTTAGACCGTAGGAGGTCTGTATCCTCACTTTTGCGGTACGCAACACCCCTCCCGATCAACAGGACCCCCTGCTTCGACCGTAGGGAGGTCCGCTTCCTCCGCTTATGCAGCACGCCACACCCCTCCCGATAACCAAGACCCCTGTTTCGACCGTAGGAGGTCCGTTTCCTCCGTTTTGTGGTACGCCACACCCCTCCCGATCAACAGGGCCCCCGTTTCGACCATAGGAGGTCCGTTTCCTCCGTTTTGCGGAAGGCCAGACCCCTCCCAATGAACAGGATCCCGTTTCGAACGACCCCTCCCAATGAACAGGATCCCGTTTCGAACGTGGCCGGTCGAACACAAGGCCGTTTCCTCTATTCTGCGGTACGCGAGGCCTCGTTTCCATCGGCTGTTCCGACCAAGCCCTCCCGATGAAAACGACGACGCATTCCGTTCCGACCCAGCCGCTTGCCTCCCCATGAACACGACGACGACGCTGTTTCTCCGTTCCGACCCAGCCATGTACACGAGCCCTCGCCCTACGTATGCGCGAGTAGGCGTTCGAGACCCTGCCCCGTATGTACGTACGTGGCCATATTTTCTTTCTTGCACCCTCGCCGATGTACGTACGTGTACATGCTACGTGCGCGCCTCTACTACGACACATGCACGCCTCTACATCCACCAGTATATATGTACGTACACGTTCGCGACCAGAATGACAATGCTACGTACGCTTCGACCAGGTGGGTCCCGACTGTCAGGCACTTCCTTGCCTGCGAAGATGTAGCTGGTGGGTCCTAGCAGTCAGGGGGGCGAATCGTTTTGTTTTTTTTGGACGCACTTCCTTGCGTGCGAAGATGTAGCTGGTGGGTCCCAGCAGTCAGGGGGCGAATTGGTTTTTTTTTTGCCCGGACGCACTTCCTTGCATGCGAAGATGTAACTGGTGGGTCCCAGCAGTCAGGGGGGCGAATCGTTTTTTTTGCCCGGACGCACTTCCTTGCGTGCGAAGATGTAGTTCGCGTCCGATGGAAGTCGTTCCTTGACCACGTTGACCGCGCCGCGCCGAGAGCACCAGGGTGGTGGACGATGGTGAGGCCTAGGAAGGGGACGACGGGGAGCCGGGGAAGACGCGGCAGTGGAAGCCCGTCAAGGAGAGGAGTACGAGGTTCACCGTTCGGCTGCGGTGTGAGGTCGCTGGCCACCGCAGGCCTGCCAGCGGTGGGAATAGTAGGGGGCGGTGAGGCCTCCGCGGCAGCACAGCCGGTCACGGGAGGCAGGAGCATGCGGCACGATCGGCGCTGCGTTGGGTGGCCGCAGCAAGAAGACCAGAGGTTGAAGAAGCACTACGGCCGTTGGATGGACACCGTACGGTCACTGGAGCTAGAATCGTTCATATTGACTAGAGTTGACAAAGGCCCCCATCCCAGTCAACTTAGTAGGCCCACAAGTCAGCCTCCCACCATGATGGGTCCCAGCTAGCAGGGGGAGTATTTATTTTTTTGTGCGTAATAAGGAGGCACTTCCGGCGGGTCCGAGCTGACAGCGGGGGGAACGTTTTTTTCCACGAAATATGCTGGCACGTCCGGTTGGTCCCAGAAGTCAGGGTGGAAACGTTTTTTCGCAAAATAAGGTGGCCCGTCCGGTGGGTCCCTGCTGTCAGGTGGAGGAACAAGTATTTTGCGCGTAATAAGGAGGCACTTCCTTGCGGCCGCCTGGACCCAGCTGTCAGCCTCTCCACGTATAGTACTATTCCGATGGAGTCGGTCGTTGACCACGTTGACCACGCCGCGCCGAGAGCACCAGGGCGGTGGTCTGGACGACGGCGAGGCCTAGGAAGGGGACGACGCGGAGCCGGTGAAGACGCAGCAGTGGAAGCCCGCGCGGAGAGGAGTACGAGGGTTCACTGGTTCGGCTGCGGTGTGAGGCTGCCGTTGCCGTAGAATAACAGGGGCAGAGGGTGAGTAGAGGGATGACTAGGCCAGCGGTGGGAGTAGTACGGGGCGGTGAGGCCTCCGCGGCATCACAGCCGGCCATGGGAGGCAGGAGCACGCGACACGACCGGCGCTGCTTTGGGCGGCTGGAGCAAGAAGACCAGAGGTTGAAGAAGCACTACGGCCGTTGGATGGACATTGTACGATCACTGTAGCTAGACTCGTTTATATTGACTAAGTTGACAAAGCCCTTGGTACGCGTCAACTTAGTAGGCCCACAGCTCGGATTTGGCAGAGAACATATAGCCCATTTGCGACTTGTAAGAATGTACAACCCATTTTTTAATTCTAATGGAATTTACTACAGCCCATTTACAGTTTGTTAAAAGTACAACCCAACTTCTAGCTAGGACAACGATTAATAATTTCAAACAACCGCCCAAAACAGAATTCAAAAAAATTCCCACATTTTGATGGGATCCGAAATATTTTTATCCGATATTTCTAGTCAGGTTAAATATAATTTCAAAATAAATTTGTATTACGTTAAAATCCAACGAAATATTGCGCGCGCAACAAGTAATGAAACTAAAATTTTCAAATTCCAAAAATAATATATTTTTCAAACTAATTACGTGTTTGGTGCATAGTAACTGCCCAATTATTATAATTACATCCCATTTATTATTTCTTCAAGTCCATTTTTTTGTTAAGCCTAATGCATACCTCCTAGGAAAGTTTGCAGCCCACCGGGGCGGAGAATCACAAGTTGACCCGGATATTGTGTACAACTGTCCGCCCAGTTGCATTGCTGATGTTGCAAAAAGGCATGTGTAGTACAGTACAACCAAACATGGTTACTCAGCCCACATTCAGCGACGCCGGAAAGGCCCAAACAAGGCTTCTGTACAACTTTTTGAAGTCACTGAGCTCAACTAATAACTTAAAAAAAGTTAGATTACAGTGGAACCTAATTAAAAGCTGTCATGAGCAAATAAATAATTCAACGGGTCCCACTTGTGCGTGTGCGCGTGTGTGTGCGTTTGTGTGTGTGTGCATGTGTGTGTGTGAGAGAGAGAGATAGAGAGAAAGACCCATCGGTCGATGCTCGTAAATACATCTTTCAGCCATATGCATTGCTGATGCTCAGTAAAAACTTATATAGTTGACACAATCATATAGAACATCATAGCACACTGAACTTGCATACAAAAATTTCACGCAGGCGGCACAATCAGCATGGAAGCAGTGGATCGCTACGGGAAGGGCTATGTTGAAACCAATGAAGTCGTACATAACGGTTCATCGTCTTTATAAATGACAGGGAAATATCTTGAATGTTGTGCAAAGAAAATGCATGTAAAACACAATAAGTTCTGCTAGCACATTAAGTTGACGTACAACCCTTTCTAAAAAAAGTTCAGGTACAAAATTAGAACAGGTCACAATCAAATGTATAGGCATATCAGTGCTTCAGACCCATAGCTCGGATTTAACTAGTATCTGACAAGATTCTGTTGTTACCTCAAATTAGAGCACATCCGGGCAGCCAGCCCTGCCTCTTCTCCCAAAGAAGCAGTGGCCTCCACTTGTAGCCGATGGAGTAGGCCCTGTGCCATCCATCCTTCCGAGCAACACGGGAAAGTCTGACATTGACTCCTGTAATGGACGTCGTTGACGGACCCTGGCACCAGCGGCGGCGGCAGGACTTTGATTGATGGATTGACCACTTCTTCGACATGCGCGAACACTCGATACAGGTACATCCCTGACGTGGTCCGCGGCGGCCTTGGTGGAGATGAATAGTACAACCCCGGTTCCTGCACCGGTATCTCAACACCAATCACCTTCAGTATGGTGGACGGCTCCTTCATCCATGCCATAACCGTCAAAGCCCAGCTGTCTGGAGGAACAAACATACTTACGAGCTTACCTCCAAGGTCCTTGATAAGCTCGTTCATGGACTCGCTGTTCCAAGCACGTCGAGGCATGCCGTGGAAGGTAAGCTTTGTTAAAAACTCAAGCTCAGAAGGCACCGAGCCCCATCCTGGGTGCCACCGATCAAAGCTCACCAAAGGCGCCATCGCAGAACAAACGCCGGAAGATTCAAACACGACTATTAAATCGAAAGTTGTCCGGAACCTGACGAAGAAATCAGTCGGTGGCGGACAGACTACGACGAGCAAGTCACTTATTTGGATGTCGTGCGCAATGCCAAGAGCTTTGACAAGGTCGTCCGGCGAGACGGGAGGCCGGTCGCCATTGATGGTTACCATCAGCACTTTGCTTAAACTGGTCGTCAAGCGCCCGGCATGCCACCGTTGAACGACAAAGACGCAGCCGATCAAGGCGTGACGGACCTCGTGATCTCCGCTTGGAGATCCGCGCTGATGGCGACATAATAGTGCGCTTGAGGCTGTGGAGTACAGGAGGGGGATATGGGGGAACTGGAGTAGGAATCGAGATTCCTGAGGTGGGGGAGGGGCGGGAGACTGGGGATGAAAAGGTAGCATGAATTTCAAGCACGGGCCAATATGCTCTCTGCGCGCAAGCGCACGAAAACACAGGTGGTGCCCACATGTCGGCCTAAGAGTCCTTATTCTTTCTTTATTAAGGAGCCCGGCCATTTTTTCAGGATCTTTTGAGAGCCCGACCTGAGAGTCATAATTGACCTGTTTGGCATTGCGTTACTACTCGACCCTTATTCAACGACACCTCACTGGCCCAAACAAGTGTACATAATCGAAAACACATTGAGCTCAAATTATATAACTTGAAAAAAGGAGATATACTCTGAACACTGGAGAATGGTGATGCCCTCATTTAGCCCACCAGTAGTTTGAGACAATAAACAGTTCGAAACAACGATATATACAACATTCAAACACCGACTAGTGACTACTATCGACATAAACAACAAGACATGATAGTTCATAAGAAGTCTTGCTACACCACCAAAACGCACCCATATGCGGCGCCAGACTCTCGTGATCCGCATTTAGAATGACATTCTAAATGAAGCAACTATTACATAGTAAGAGTGACATAGACGAGGATGACCAAATGACAAGGAATATGCATAACAAAAGAAAGAACTACCCATCCGTAACCAAAGAGCAAAGACAACAAAGTCATTCAAGAGATGATCCAACACCATCATAATTTGCAGCCCCGCTTCAAATGATCAAAGGATACAGAGACACCAAGATTCCACCCTTTCAATGCAACAGCCCAATTACCTATCAACCTCAAGGCTTGAACCACATCATCGCTCGTCAGAATTGATACATCCAAGGATCAAAGTTAATCCGGATGCCTTTGTCATTCTCACCTTCTTTTGGCTGCAGTCTGTATCGTTGACAATCGTGGGAGTTTGCTCCTGAACTCCTAGGGCTCGCCGTGTAAACACAGCTTTTCCATAGCAAAGCGAGCCTCTTCCGCCATCAAGGTCCATGCCAACGGTGATCTCCTGGTTAATCGGATAATTGAGTCCGAGAAACAGAGAGTGTGAACCAAGGCTGTTTACCCGCCTCCAACTAAAAAATCCTAAAGGCCCCAACAAGCCGGTATCCTGCTCATAGACGTAACAGCCACTGTCCGGATACTCACGTATTACACGGTGCTTGTATACAGTGGGGTTTTTGCAATAAAACTTTTCCGGCTCATGTGTCCGAATGATCATCAGTATTTTGTCGTCGTCTGATCGAGCGAGGAACCAGTTGTGCTTCCCTGTTTTTGGCAAAGGTGGTGTGATTACAAAGGGCAGTAACTGTAGGGACACTGCATCATATCAAAAAAGACAGGCATTGTTAATGTAAGATCAGCATTGTTCAGAGTATGAGTAGGATAATGCAAGAAACAGCATTGATATAGAAAATACAGGGGCCGGGGAGTCCCCCCTTTTCGAAAAAAAAGAAACAGCATTGATATGTCCCTGTTGGAACTGGGAGGAAAATACAGGGAAATGTATACTGGGTTCGAAAATATAGAAGTGCCATGCATGGTTATACTCATGTTATCTCGCAATCGATTCTTCACAAGAAACTACCATGCCATGCATGTTATGTAATCATGTTCTGTCCTCACAAACAAATTCTTCAAGGCAACTAACAGACCATGCATTGTTATATACTCGTGTTCTGGGGCAAAATTTTTGTGAGGATATTATTCTAGCCATTGATTGCTGAAGGGCGAATATAGGTATGCACAAATGGTAAGCATTGCAAGATTTCACTACTTCCAAATATAGAGTTCTCCATATGCACATTTACTTCCCTAATGTATGGTTAGATGAAACCAATAGTGTGGTGCATGTTTATACATCATGAGAATGAGGAAACTAACATGGCCATTGATACACACTCATATTTAGTAGTAGTATATAGATTACTGTAAGATAAGGATAATATCCATATATTCCTAACCGTTTGATTATTCAGGTACAAATTGGCTGTAATGACATGGTCACAATCGCATGAATTAACTCATTCCAAATATAGCTGATTTACGGCTGCCTCTTCTACATTGCCATAGTTCTACTCAAATTCTGCTCTAACAGGATATGCCAATCATCACAAAAAGTTCAAACAAAGGTCATGGCGTCATCATTAACATGAGATGGAAACAACTTACACGCTACCGTCCCCAAAGAATACGTAGTGCCATCCGCTTTGTCGATCGCAGAGATGATGCCACCGTGTTCAATAGCATCACGTATGTGTATCACCTTTGACGATGATCCACCGCGAGCCGAAGTTTTCTCCAGCTAAAGAAGGCACCGGCGAAAGATAGGCGAGTCCCCTATTTAACAAGGCAATTAGCTTGAAGTCTGCGTAATTCGCATGTCGTGTGGGCACTTGGCAGATTACAATCTTCTCGCAAAACAAGGTCCGTCCCAACCGGCATTAATCTAGATGACTTGGACCGCGATGGTAATACTCTATATATTCCAACGGAGGAAGGATAATCTCATGGGAGGTCTGGAAGTTCATGAGCACCAACTTTTTACCATCTTCTCTGAAGGCAGCCATCCAAAGGGGAGTTCATGCCGACCCAAAGTACATACCTGCCAAGAAGTTTCGGGCGATGGTGATCGGATCGATGTCGAGGGAAATGATGTACGGTGACCCACTACATACCTGCAAAGAAGTTTCGGCTAATGGAGATTGGATTGAAGTCGAGGGGCATCATGCACGCCTCCGTATCATGGTGAGCCAATCTCGCAAGACCAGGTAGCAGCAAGCAGGGTGTCTTGAAAAGCTTAGGCCTCGCTTCGATGATGGTCATGTGCATGTCCCTCGAGCATGCAGCCAGCCGCAGGGCGCTCAACATATCCATACACGAACAATAGAGGTCGAGGATGTCACTGGGGAGATTGCTCCAATCGCGGCTCATATGGATGCTGCGCGGTTCGCAGGCGGCCGTGGTGGAGTTTGGAAGGGGCTTGACTTACGGGGAGAGGGATGTCGGTGCTGGAGCGGCTAGCGAGGGAATAGTGGTACTGGGGGAGGCGAGTGAGGCGACGGTACACGGGGGCACAGTGAGATGGAGACGGAGACGGAGATGGAGAAGGAGATGGAGATGGACTGGTGCTATGGGAGCGGAGAGGGAGATGAGGCAAGGCGCCAATGTGTCAGACAACAAGCGGTGACAGATCAAGACAAAGGCATGTGGTGAGGCTAACTTTGGTAACCCGAACACGCCGCCTCGCCTGGACTAGTGTCAGGCGCAGGGTGTTGTCACTTCACTGTGAGGACTGGATGAATAGTATTTTGACCATCAAGTGTACCACAGTTTTACTACTACTACTACTACTAGTAGGAACATGAGTACTCCAGTATTGTATAGCGGAAATAGGTCTCCCGTGCTAGCATGCCTGTTCACTTCATATTTCGTATCATCCATATTATGCAGCGTAAACAAATTCTCGTGCTTGCCTAATCAACGCCTACTGCCGCGATGCATGCAAAGGGTCGCCT